>JANIIF010000006.1:0-1200000 GCA_024604135.1 Cladosporium velox | reverse complement strand
CTGTGATGTTTGTCAGCATACATATACTAGAACCGATCCTTGCTATACTCACGCTTGGCACAAGCCTGTATGCCCTGTTCTTCCATGCCAATGATAGTCTCAGCGAACAACTCGCCTGTGAGCCATGGATCAGGGCTGAAGCCTTCCCAGTTGCGGCCGCCATATCCTGATCTTCCCAATGGACCGGCGACCGGTCCGAGAGCAACATGGGCACCCTTCCCAACAAACTCATCAGCCATGTCTTGGCCACGGACGTGAGCCAGATTCCTGTCCCATGAAGCTGCAACGGTCAGGCCTGCGGGGAATACAGAAGCGTAGTCGGCCTCTCTGATAGCCAGCGGACCATCTTGCAAACAGAGGCCATTGAAGCCGAGACGAGAGACGGGTCCAATATTTCCAACGCAGGGGCCTGCGGTGCCGGTCACCAATCTGACCTTCTCTTCTAATGTGAGTTGGGAGACAAAGTTGCTTGCTTGCTCGAATGCAGCTTCCCATCCAGTGCCGGTGGCATTTGCTGAGAGAAGTGTTAGTTTGTTTTCAGAGATTTGCAGTTGCTCCTTCAGTGCGTATCTCCATGGTCGTCTCTGTAGACTGTGGTTCTATCCTCAGGTATGGTGGTCTGAATATCAGGGGTGCCAACGAAGCATGATGCGTAGGCTTGAAGATCTGATGCAGGCCAAATCGATTGAATCTACTTACGAGAGGGATACACAGGTGGACTGGTATCATATTCCGATTGTA
This sequence comes from Cladosporium velox, assembly GCA_024604135.1. Classification (NCBI taxonomy): domain Eukaryota; kingdom Fungi; phylum Ascomycota; class Dothideomycetes; order Cladosporiales; family Cladosporiaceae; genus Cladosporium; species Cladosporium velox. The sequence goes on along the minus strand of JANIIF010000006.1, from coordinate 1,199,259 downwards.
CCCAAGCTGGCCCAGTAGTTGAGTTCTGCCCGTGCGATCCTTGAATGAATGCCAACGCCAAAGCGCTGACCGTAAAGCTGTTCGGCTTCAACATATTCTTGCTCCGCTCTCGATGGACTGAACCAATTCGTGATATTTTGTTAAAGAAGAACCAAGCTCAAAACATTAGAGACGAGACCACATCTTATACGATCGTCTCAACCATACTACACGGCAGATCGCGTTACCATTTGGCGACTACAATGACCTCGGTAGCTTCATTTCCAGCCATAGCATCCTTCATCGTCATCGTCTCTCCCCTCTCCAAAAAGCTGTTTTTACCGCAATGGCACCCGTCACACGCGGGAAACCAGCTGCAGGAACAAAAAGCTCTAAGCACTGTGTAGTATCCGAATGTCGATCCTCCGAGTGGACGCGGGGAAAACCAGTAGATATTCGCGGAGAAATAGCAGTTAGTCGTCGGAGGCGTTTACACACACGTGTTGAGGTGCAGATTTCCAAGGGTTGGCCGCGGATAGCACGGATCGTTGGTCTGGATGGATGCAGACGAGCTGCGAATAATGTGAGCTTGTTCGGACGTCTCAGCGGTGTCTTTGTCGGCAATCGACGACAGCGGACTGCGTATTACCTCACGGCGGTATTTATGTACACAGAGATGCGAAGATGGTGCCTTGATGTTGAAGCGAAAGTCCAAGCCTCATATGTCCAACGACCAAGCTTGTCGCATAAATTCTTACACGATACAGGGACAGTACGACAACAAAACGACATGACGCCAGAGTCCATCGCCTCGATCTTCAAAGCATCAGGGCATCGGCCATGTTCCACCACGTTCAGCCCTCAAAAACAAGACAAGCAACAAGGCAAGCTCCGTCAAGACATGCATCTCGCCTATCGACCCCGCACGCTAAGGCTTGATCATCGCAGCGCCTCGTGGGGCAGAGGGACAGGAAGCTAAAAAGACATGTTATTAGTGTCTTGTTACATTCTGGAAAAAGCTTCGGCAAGTCGAAATGTGACGTTGGTGCAACTTCGCAGCTGTCGAGCGGAGAAGCAAGCTCTGGCAAGCCGAGGGATTGACTACGAGCTCGGTGCAGCTTGTCGCGAGAGGAGGAAAGAGTTCGCAATACAGGGAAGCAGCGAAACCCCGATATATATATCCGAAGGATAATGAAAGGTCCCGTAGGGCAGGCGTGCGTGTGATGGACAAAGGCGTAGGCAGCTCTCGATGATGGCACAGCGCAAGCCCAGGATTTTGGCGTTGATCCGGTGACACTGGCTACTAAAGCGATATCTATGGCTGAAAATATTAGCGTATTGCCGAGTGAGGTATTCAGTATCTCAATGGCGAAGTTGAACAGACGACAACCTGTGCCTCATGGTATCAGCGCACTGCTCACGAACCGCTGCAGAAGTGTAACGAGCCCTCTCAGAACAGTCTTGTTCGTCGGTAGCATACGCCATTACAGCCATATCGTGAATCAATGGTAGTGACTGCCACTGAGAGACTTGTCTGATCAAAGCCTTATCTCAACGCCAATTTCAGTACAGGAAATCTCTAAGATCCATTCAATCAGCTCTCCATTCCGTAACCCGCAACAGGAGTGTGCTCAAAATTTTGCAGGGTATAGAAGGTCGTGATGTTTTTATGATTTGTATATCAAAGAGCCCTGTCGCTCGCTTTTATAAGAAGCTGCATCCTTCTCCATCCGTGCCCATGTCCGCTAGAACTTTGTAACACATGGATAAAACCTGAACGCCACGCGCTCCATTGTCGTCGCAAAAGCAGTTTAAATCAATGCTGTATGTTGGTAGAAAGGCTCACGCCACTGTGCATAGCCAGAACGAAGCCCATCATGCTCGAGAGTAGAGATGTCGGAGAAAAGTGCCGAGAAGTCCAAGTTGGTGTTGGGTGGGTGATAAGGTATATTACATGATGATAGCAGGTACATCAACGTTGGCCTTGATGCTCTTGTGAGGGAGCACACTGGCGCCGTTGCAGTAAATTTCGTCGCCGATGGTCACGTCGTCACCCAAGACGGAGACGTTCTCCATGCGCGCCCACCTGCCGACAGTGCTGTTCCAGCCGACGATTGTGCTCTTAACCCATGCGTGCTCCTTGATCTTGCAGTTCTTAAGCAGCACGGAGCGCTGCAGGCGGACACCCTCGCCAACCTCAACATTGGGTCCAATGACCACGTTGGGTCCGATCTTGCAGTTCTTGCCAATCTTTGCCGTAGGGTCGATCATGACGTTACCACCATAGACGTAGGGCTCGCTGGGAGGTGTGAGGAGCTTGCTGCCCTGCTTGGTGAGAGAAGAAAGGTAGAGGCATGTTCCAGAGAGGAAGTCCTTGGGCTGACCGACGTCCATCCAGAAGCCCTCAAGGTCGAAGCTGTGGAGCTGGCCGTCTTTGACGATCGCAGGGAAAGTCTCTTGCTCGATGGATGTAGGGCGCAGCTCAATGCGGTCGAGTACTGATGGGTTGAGGATGTAGATGCCGGCGTTGATGCGGTTGCCGACGAACTCGACGGGCTTCTCCACGAAGCGGTCGATGCGCGAGGGGTGGTCGGGCCTGTGAACAACGACTCCGTACTTGCTGGGCTCCTCGACCTTGGTGACGACAATGGTGCCCTCCTGGCCGTGGGCCTTGTGAAAGTCGGCCAACTCCTTGAAGGGGTATTCGCAAATGACGTCCGAGTTGAGGACGAAGAAAGGCGCATCGTCCTTGCCGAGGATCTTCTCTGCGAGCTTCAGAGGACCAGCGGTGCCCAATGGCTCGGTCTCAACGGAGAACTCGATGTTGACGTTGTATTGTTTCTCGTAGCGCTTGAGGGCCTCGGTCATGATCTCGGGACGGTAGTTGACGGCAAGGACAATGTCAGTCACGCCAGCAGCGGCGAGAGCCTCGATTTGGTGGACGATCATGGGACGGTTGCCGAACTCGACGAGAGGCTTGGGGAGGGTAAGGGTGAGAGGGCGCAGACGGGTGCCGAAGCCACCGACGAGAATGAGGGCTGCATTTGTGTTAGCGGAAAGCGATCAAATGTGGGCGCGCAGGAGTCGCATACCCTTCATGGTGATTAGAGAGGTGTATTTGGGGTATCTAAAGGTGTGTCTGGCGTGGCAGGACCAGCTGCTTCAAGCCGGTTCGGTGTTTGAGGAGGTGGGGACGAGCGAGGGATGCGAGTCTTGCGGTGGAGTACAAGACCGGTGGATGGTGGTATTGCGCAATTGGCAAGAAGAGAGACAAGTTGGGGTTGGAGTTGTTGTGGTGAAGTGTCAAGAAGGGCGGTCAGAAAGGGCAGCGGGTAGCTTCACAAGGTGGTGGTTGTGTTTAGACCGGGCTGCGCTTTCTATTGCAACGCGTGTCCTCTCCTCAGGGTCCCTCCCTCGCTCGCAGTACAACCAAGACACGAACCCCTCCACTACTGAGAAAGCCTCCCGTGGCTACACGAATAGACGCTTCCAGACTGGCGCGCCGCGAGATTGTTGCCGTATAATTTCCATTATCCTCGTGTTACTACGGCGCTTCCGAGGCCTCTCACATAATCCACCATAATATTCATCGTAATCATCGCTACTGCGCGTTAAATATAGCTGGTCCCTCGAAGCTAAATATCATCAACACCGGCCCCGGCCGTGTGTACCCGCCTTACTCCACGAGTCCACGACTAGACCCGGTGCTCAGCCTTCGTGTCCGTGAAGACACTTCTGCAGGCTTGCCCTTGCGTCTTCAACGCCCTATATGATCCCTGTCGTACGATGGAAATCAATGTTGAACAGGTGGCGCCGATATCAGGCTTCTGCATTTTGAGTATCACATGTAAATACCGAGGACGAATAGTAGAACGGAAACTGCGTAATGAAGGCAGCAGCGTTTTGCAGGTAGGCAGCAGGAAACATGAAATTTCGCATGTTCGTACGTTTCGCAGTTTGAACAAGCCACGGAGAACCTCAATTAACAACAGGAGTTGACCAACCATCTCGCTGGACATACACGTCAAAACACTGGCCCTGGGTATCTTCAGCTGCACAATAAATAAGGACTCCCATTGAGATTCGCTTCATAACTGAAGTCGCCACATCACCAGCATGGCGGACGATATGAGCATACAGTCCACGCTCTCACCACGAGGCCTTGCCTTGGCCTCTCAGCCATCGTATCGCGCATTTGCGACACCCGTCATCAAAAACATGTACGACCCTAAGGACAATCCCAATGGAAACGTCAATCTGGGTGCGGCAGAAAACTACACCATGCTTCCCTGGGTGGCAGACTTCACCAACAAAAACTTCCACGCCACCCCGAATCTATTCTCCTATGACCAAGGAGCATGGGGAAGCAGTCGCCTGCGTGCTGCGTTGGCCAAACATATCACACGATACTTCCACCCCGCGGAAGCAGTCAATCCCGATGATCTACTGGTAGCCAACGGATGTATGAGTCTATGTGAAATGCTCGGCTTCTCGATCTTCTCTCCTGGAGACGGCATCCTCATTTCTCGTCCCTGCTATGGAGCTTTCGAGTCGGACTTTGGAACACGAGCGGGTGTCAAATGCGTCTACGCTGCTTTCAATGGCGAAGATCAGTTTTCTCCAGAGGGTGCCGTCCAAGGCTACCAGAACGCATTGCAAGAAGCACAAGCAAACGGCACCAGAATCCGAGCCCTCCTCGTCTGCCACCCACACAATCCTCTAGGCCAAAGCTATCCCCCCGAAACCCTCATCGCCCTCATGCAGTTCTGCGAAAAGCACCAAATCCACCTAATCAGCGACGAAATCTACGCCCTCTCAACCTACGCCCTCTCCACTCCAGAAGACTCGGCATCTCCAACACCTACCGTACCCTTCCGCAGTATTCTCACAATCCCAAACAGAGCCACATACATCCACCCCGACCGTCTCCACCTCCTCTACGGCATGAGCAAAGACCTCGCCGGCGGCGGCCTGCGCATCGGCACCCTCTACACCCGGAACAGCGAGCTCTGGCGCTGCCTGAGCGCCATGAACCAATTCCACTGGATCCCGGGCCCAGCGGACGCTCTAGCAACAGCGATGCTCGAAGACGAAGCTTGGCTCGATGCTTTCCTCGCGGAATCTCAGCGGAAACTGAGCGAGACGAGCACGTTGACGAGACGGCTTTTGCGGGAGAAGGGGATTCCCTTCTGGGAGGCTGGGCGGGCGGGGTTCTTTTTGTGGGTTGATTTGCGGGCGTGGCTTGCTGGGACTGGGAAGGAGGATTTGTGGGAGGCGGAGAGGGAGATTAATGGGAGGTTTACGGAGTGTGGTGTTTACTTGAGTTCTGGGGAGAGCATGAAGGCTGAGGAGGCAGGATGGTTCAGGGTCGTTTTCAGCTATGATGAGGAGACGCTGAGAGAGGGTTTGGGGAGGATGTTCAAGGCGCTAGACGTATAGGTAGAGTCTTTGTGCGAGGATAGGCGTTCGGCTTCGTGCGCTTCGGTTCATTGGCTCTCAATGGCAAGCATGGTCATTCCTAATCCTGCAATTAATATTTCGACGAACTAGGTACTGCCATACGAAGCAAGTTTCAGTTGTAGCTCAAGAGCAACCTCAGCCGAACTATAGCCCACGTTTGTAGAAACAACCCTCGCAGCCATTGGAATCGCTGCCCGTGAAATCTTGCACAGCAATTGCACATGCTCAACTCCATCTCCATGCGCCACCTCACGGATGATTGAAGCCGAAATTTGAGATTTCTTTGTGTTCGTTTCAAGGGTAACTAAAGGAAAAAAGTTCGCGCACAGCGTGCCATCGTCTGTCTCTGGATGTCTTTGGATATATTTACATGACGCGCTTCTCGACCTGAAGGAAGACTGGTCAGTGTTATGTCCCGAGATGCACCGGGTGGCCAGAGAAATTTTGTAGCTTACCCTCCAGCCATTGCTGAGCTCGAAACCAGCCGGCGCAGTAGGTTGATCGACCTGTCCACGCAGGTATCCTGTGAGGCGGCGGTCACGGTCCATCACTGCAAGGATATGTCAGCCATGTGTGTTTCCCTCTTCCCTCTCCTCGCACAATATTCTCGCAGCTGTTTCCACCAATTATCCACAGTCTTTTTCTCTGTTCTTATCGTGCAATTGGGTCGTCACGTACTCTGTCTGTCCCACTGGTCCACCGAGTGCCTGGGCCTCTTGCCGCCGTTCTGAATGTTCCTGATCTTGGAGAGACCGGCACCGGTAACGCCGAAGAACTGTATAGGTATAGTTTAGTATGCTGACTATATTGCATGTGAGGGATTCTCGGTAGTCGGGGGTAGGCATACGGCAAGCTACAAGATGTGGTCAGCATTGGGTCTTCTCGGTCGCAAGGCGCGCGGTGTCGCAGCATACCATGATCCCGTAGGGGAGGAGAGCTTCGAAGGGGACACCCATGTTGGCGGTGGGTATGTGATTATGACCTGGGAGCGGAGATTGGGGTGGGATTGGTAGTCACTTGGTCGACTTCTACACTCGTTGGCTGGTTGCTCTCAGTGCACTGGGTGTCGTCGCTGACGGGCGTCAGCGGCTGTTCCCGAAGGGTCGGTCGCAGCTGCCACCCTTCAGCAGCCGACGTCCTTCGAAGGGGCGGGCGGGCGAGCATGCAATACAATTCAACCACACGCCAGGCCGACCCTACGACTATTGAGTTGCTGTCGCATGCCCCTAATCTCATCATCAAAATCATCACCGACCGTAATATCCTCGCCAGTCGCCTCACAGTGCCCGATCTGGCCTCCGCCAGCTGACACCCGCGCCCGTCACGCCTGTACATTACAAACGCGCTTTCCCGCGCCAACGACTCTACGCGATCCATCTCCGGCACTCTCACAACACGTGATTCGAATTGAAAATCACGCGACTACTTGCTCTGGCGCTTTCACTGGACGAAAACACGGCACCTACGGAGCGCAGAGCAGCCGGCTCAGCTCGTGGATAGCTACAAGCACGACGAGCGAGCGGATGCGCCTACAAACAGCATAAGAGAAGGCTGTGCCACGGCCTAGGCACTCAGCAAACTGGCTACAATCGCCGTGTCACGCCCGGCGCCGACGCCAAACACATTGCGTGGACGCGGAGTACAGTACAGTCCGCGCAGACGCAACATGGCGCATGACATTGCGGAGGAACAACCGGAAGATCAGGTCTCAGCGGAGCAGGAGGAAGATGATTCAGAGGCCGACGCAGAAGGCGAGTCAGAGGATGATTCAGAAGCCGATGCCGAGGGCGAGGACGACGATGAGATCGTGGGCGCCGTGAAGACGAGATCGCTACGGCGTAATAGCAGGAGGAAAGCAGATGACGAGGATGAGGATGAAGACGAAGATCCAGACGTTGGCGAGAACGACGATTCAGACTCGGATTCTTCGGAGTCTGGCGGAGAGAAGGATTGGGAAGCTGCTGATGAAGACGCTGCCGACGAGGTTGAGATCCCAACCGCACGCGGAAGCCATTGCACGTGAGTATACAGGCACCTTTACCATGCGGTTCCGTGAATGCTGACTTGACTGCGTAGATTCTGTGGCCAGGATGAGGAACACGATCCTGGTGAGGAGTTTGAGGAGTGGCTCGCATGCAATGTGTGCGGCGACAATGGTACGTCAATTCCCTCACATGCTGCAAAAGAAGCACGAAAGAAGAAGGAACAAATGCAATATAAATATATTTGTTTCAGAAATCCGGGGTCACAAGCGCTGACTGACGCATCTGCAGCCCACCGACAATGTGCTCGGGAGAACGACGCGCTCGCTTCCGAAGAAGGTACGTCAGATTGTACAAACAGCAAGCTCCGCGCCTGCATTTGTCCTAGTGGATGACACAAACATGCAAACATCAGACATGCTAACAATGAATTCTCAGATGTATCAGTGTGGCGCTGTAAAGACTGTGTCGCAAATGGATTTGAAGCCGAATCAAGACATGTCAGTGAAACTCGTGATCGTCGCCATTCATCCGCCCCTAAGATGGCGCGTGATCTCTTCCCGGCGGCGAGAGGTGGCATCGACCCCAAATCGCATTCGGTATTCAACACCCTCATCCTGGACGAAGACCCTATGGACGGATCACGAGCATTACGCAAACGCAAGACTTCCAACGATGACGATGACGATGACATTCCAAGACCAGCAATCCGCAAACGAAGAAAGTCAAGTAACGAAGCCGACGAAAATGATACAGCGATCGAAGATGAGGTTACGGTTGCTGGATTCGACGGCACAGAAGACGCCGGCTCACCACGATCGCGGTCGGGTAGACCACAACGCAACTTGAAGAACCGCAGGAAAGGCATGCGAATCGTATCACAGAGCGATGAACCTCGCAGCCTGGTCATTGGCATTGCCGTGACTGCGGCTCAGTGGGATGTTGTCATCAAGACCGTGGAGCGAAAACAGCGCCGACGAGAGCGCGACCGGCAACGTCGCGCTCGTAACGCGCGGGCTCGCGGCGGCACAACTGAGGTCGAGGAGACCCAGCACTTCCCTGCTGTGCAGACTACGATGTACACGAACCCATTCTACGCCTTCCCAGACCGCGAAACCGACGAGAACAAGGGCAAGCCTTATGGCGGTATTCTTACCGACGCGGAAGCAGATACAGCCAAGACTTATCCTCAAGATTCTGATCGCAAAGCCTTCGCCGAGGCTCGCGAGAGAGCGGAAGAGAAGTGGAAGGAGAAGATCGCCAAGGCCAACGGCGAGACTCCTGCGCGCGTCAAACAGCAGGGTCTGCCCAGCAAGATCAAGTGCATCAATTTTGGTGGTTACGAGATCGACACGTGGCATGCTGCACCATATCCTGAAGAGTACAGCAGGAACAAACACTTGTACATCTGCGAGTTCTGTCTGAAGTACATGAGCTCGGATTTCGTTGCGTGGCGTCACAAGCTGAAGTGCTCAGCGAAGCATCCGCCTGGCGACGAGATCTACCGCGACAACATCACCAATCCCGAGACGGGCGCAAGGACGACGCTGTCCTTCTGGGAAGTCGATGGTCGTCGCAATCCATTGTATTGCCAAAACCTCTGCCTCCTGGCCAAGCTCTTCCTCGGCTCAAAGACGCTATACTACGATGTCGAGCCGTTCTTATTCTACATCATGACTGAGAACGATGAGTTTGGCTGCCACTTTGTTGGTTACTTCTCGAAAGAAAAGCGAGGCTCTGGACCACCACTTCCCCAACTTCTAGACACAGAAGGCGGAGACGAGGAAGATCACCCAGTGGCAGGCATCGACCAGGAAGTTCAGAACTTCAGCAACGACCCAGCACTATCAAATCCAGGCAACAACGTTTCCTGCATTCTGGTCCTGCCAGTTCATATGCGTCGTGGCTTTGGACGAGTGCTGATCGAGTTTTCATACCTCTTGACGAAGCAAGAGCGCCGCACTGGCTCACCAGAAAAGCCACTCTCAGACATGGGTCTGGTATCATACCGCTCATACTGGCGAACAGTACTTTGCCGACTCCTTCTACGCTACAAGGATCAGCCAGGCGGAACTGCTCAGATCTCGATTGCAAGAATCGCCAAAGAGACTGGCATGACACCCGACGATATAATATCAACATTGGAATCCTTGCGCTTCCTTGTCCGGGATCCCGTTACCAAAACTTACGCCATGAGACTCGATTACGAATACATGAAGGAGTACGTTGACAAGCATGACAAGAAGGCGACGATTCAGCTCAACCAGGACTTCCTGCTTTGGACAGCATATGTCATGGGTAAGCCAACCAACCTTTTCGCCATGGGCGAAGAGGCCACGATCAACCAACCTATGCAGACTGTAGCACCACGCGTTGAGGCTATCGAAATGCTTGAACCGCCCAAGGAAGCCGTTCCAGAAACCTTGAAAGGCAACCTTCCGACTGTCCTTAAGGCGGAGGCTTCTCAGAACAACGCTGTGGAAGAGTCGACAGAAACAAACGTGGCGAATCACAGCTCAAGCAAAGATGGTCGCAAACACACGCCACCGGAAGCGGTCGAGAACGGCGATGCTCCAGTATCTCCCACTCGTCGCTCTCCACGCAAGACTCCAAATGGCGTGGTGCCGACTATCGTCACATCAAGGCCACGCAGCGAAAGTCCATCTGACTCGTACGGCTCTGGCTCGCACTCAACACCAGCCGATATGATCCCACCGACACGCTTCGAGATCTTCCCGCCGATCCCAGGAGCTCCGAGTGCGTCTAAGCGCCGCCCTGGGAGGCCTTCACGAGGCGGCAGCAGGAGAAGCCACCACGCAAGTCCTTACCGTACGACTCCCGCGCGGAGGAATTCCGCGAGACGCTCGACTACAACTCCACGGGAACCCAACGGAAGGGAGGCGTTGCGTAGGACTCGCAGCAGACTCGGTGTGACAGCCGTTGCAGCAGATGACGAGGACGCTAAGGCCCAAGAAGCAGATGATCACGACGCCAGGGACGAAAACGAAGTGGCGGTGGAAGACGACGAGGACGAAGATGCCGAGGGCGAACCGGATGTGGAGATGGAAGACGCCAACGGCGACGAGGACGAAGACGCTCCGGGTTCCGACGACGACGAAATTCGGTATGAGTAAGTGAGTGAGTGGGACTCTCATGCAATGCTGTATCACATTGCTTTGCTAGCACACAAAGGCGCCCTGTGTGCGGTGTGGGAAGTTTGGGACGGGCAGAGTGCTTCCCCGGCTGGAAATGGCGACGGATAGTGTACCAACAGAATTACCCCAAGACTTGTACCAGATATTCATCAACCAGCAATTTTTGATCTAGCGGTCAAACAAGGCGCTGCTAGGCAACACGATTCACTTTCCTTCTTTCCACGATCTGAACGAAGTTTGTAGCGTTTAGAATTAACCCTGTTACCATTGTTCTTGAATAGCCAACCCAGGAAAGTTCTTGGTATTTTCTTTTTGCAGTATACAAATCAGGTCGTCAGGCACCTGCCCAAAAGAGATGGTGATGCTTTCTCCGTCTCCATGACGTTTCAGAGACCAGACTCGAGACGTTCTCTTGTCTCTCTACTACTGCCGGCCCTGCATTTTGTGAGAGAGCACACATGCACACGCACCTGCACAGTCGACTTCTCCCACGTTTCGGTCCAAACCTAGATGGCATGCTTATGCACGCCAGCTCATGTGTCTGCATATTTCGCCCAACGCTCCCTCTGATGATCGGAACAGCAAGATATTGACATGTCCGTACGTCAGCCCACCAAATGAACACATCATCTCGATACGACCATCAGATACTGCTTTCGGGCAAACGATCGAGACTTAGCAGTTACTTGCCAACGTCACCATCAGCCCTCGCTCATCCGTATCATTGGCTCATCTGTCTATGCTATTTCCCTCGAACTGGCGTGATCTTCGCGGCTCGTCGGCGTTGTCGGCTTTCGAGGTATCGCGAGCAAGCTCGTTTTCGCTTCAACGTGGTGGTGGTGGTGATCAGTCAGGGTAAAGGGACTGACTGTTAGGCCAGCCTGAGCAGATCATAGCATCGCTCATCTTATGATCGGCCGCTGAGGGCAACGGGCCGATGATATGTACATGTGACGGTGCACGAGCGTGGCGTAAGGTCTGGAGCTGCGCGGGATGTTCAACGATGAGGCTTAGATGGGATGTAAGGGCGCCTTGATCGCTTCTCCTTGCCGTTCACATGGGGCTGTGTGGGTGCAAGGCGATGATTGATGGCCTTGTCTGTGCTTGGAGAGTGGTTGGTGGGCATGGCGATTCGCGATGCGTCCGTGCGGACATGTTTTACATCTCTTCTTCTTCTGATGCGAACGCCTGCCGATCAGCGTGCAAGTCGAAGTCGTGATTTCCCAGCCTTCTTTATTCTTTGAAGACCGAGGTCTGTGACGGGCAATTTTGAAACTCGTTACGGTTACAGGAGAATATGCTTGGTCGGCTCCTCGACCTCGTTCAGGGGTCCTGGTTTGAAGGTGTTCGCTGAAGTCGTTGCGCAATGCTTTTTGCTGTCTCGGTATCTGTCATGCACGACCAGTGCAGAAAGTACAATGTTACATGCACCATGCACGTCTGGAGAGCGGGAGGGATGATCGTGCTCCTCTATCGATATGACTTCCCGTCCACAGCAATAATGCCTCCATCGAGATGTCACGCAACTCTGCTTTAAATGACTAAACTATTGTCATGTGACAATTGCCACATCCGACTTGCCTTGAGGCCAAGAAGGTCGAGATCACCAACAACGACAGCTTCGAGCATTGTGCCGCGCAGGATTCCGCCGTATATCAAAGATCTCTTAAGATCGTCCCTGTGTGGCTGACGGGTCCTGACAGCAAACGTCCGAGCAACACAGCTTGCTTGCAGCTGTGCCATGCGAGCGAGCTTCTCCACGCCTCCTCCTCCCCATCTCGTCCGCACGGCCGAGACGATCCCTTCTCTCGGCCGCGCATGCGCTCGAGTCAAGAAGCGCTTTGATAAGGCTGATGATGATACTGTAAACTTTTAACGGCAACTAAGGTTTGCGCAAGTCGGCCGCTATCATGCGGCCTTGACGCAACTTTAGCCGCGCGCGATCGCGCCATCTGCCCTGCTTTTGCTAGTAGCGTAAAGCGTAGAGCGTAGCTGCTGCCGCGGAGAACGGCGTGTGCATGAGCCGACTGCAGCTTTGCCGTGATGAATGGCCCTTGTGTAGAGTCCTCATCCGACGGTACCTTCAGTGGTGCAGGTCGGATAGACTGGCTACTCGTGGTCGTGCGTGGAAGAGAGGACGCCTGACGCCTGCGGATTGCACGCGCCGATATCGCCAAAGGATCGTGGAACAACGTGATAGTAATCGTCCAGACTGTACGCACAGAGGCCCTCAGCCGCGAGGTAACCGCCACCACGAACTCGTCCGCTCTCAAGCTACGCCAGCATCCGAGAGTCTCGATCGACGCCACGCAGCTCGAGCCTTTCGCCTCTCGTTCAAAGCCGAAAAGGAAATAGAAAGAGAAAGCACACACGCACGGCCGTAGCGTCTCCATGCCCATGCTCATGCCGATGTTCATGTCCGTGTGATGATGTTACATGCCGGCTCCGCCCATCTGTTGTTGATCACGACGCTGATCAGTAGTGTCGCAATAATCCTCCTTTGTCGATGACTGTTGACGTTGACGTTCTGCTTAGACTAGCTGCTAGACTATTGGACTCCGTGTTTCAACGCCTCAAGGGGAATTTCCCTGCCACCACGATATTTTTTGAAGAACATGCACGTCTGAGTATTGCGCCAGCCAGATGCGAACTGGCCGAAGGGGGGGATTGTCTCGTGCGTCTCAGCCCTGTTGGTGTTGGATCATCGCGTGTCGGGCAAGGAGACAGCGCGTGGGCTATGCGAACGCATGGTGGATGCGCTTGGGATATCGAAGACGAGTTGCAAGGCTGGCACGGATAATGGAAAGATGGGAGATGGGCTTTAGACGACAAGATATCACAATGACCAAAGACGAGAGACTTCACATAAAGACACTACCATGCAAAAAGTCAAAATTGTACTACTACTATATATTATACAGCCCGATATATAATAATGCAAAAAACATAAACTCGCAACATCCAGCTAGCTAATCAGTGTCGTCGAACCCGGACAAACACCGATCAACAATTACTCCCACCAAATCGCCCATGTTCATTCCCACTCCTTTTCAACATTACTCCAGAATGGCCGGAAGGATTAATGAACCAGTCGCTTCCATCATTTTCCCCATCGTCTCGAAAGCCATCTTTGTTCGCCGAAAGCGCCTTCGCTAATAGAGACCGGGTGTGTATATAGGATTTTTGTTCCGCCGGGGACACAATGTTAGACAATTAATCGATATTAGTACAGGCAGCGAGGACCATTCGGAGACATCATTCGATTCGATTCTCCAAGGTCGTCTTCGAAGAAGATATTGCCGGCTCGTCTTAGGTTGAAAGATGTCCAAATGGACGGAAGTCTGCACAAGTCGATCTAAGCCCAAGGAGGCTGCTTCGCGTGCGTTGGGGTCGGATACGACGCTTCGTCTTGTTGGTAGAAGTTGGCTGGCAAGCTTTGGTTCAAGAGCATACTTGATGCAGCGGGGACGGACTGATCAGGTAATGCGGATGAATAGGAAGGAACGTGGTCCAGACTCGAGTGGTGCGCATGATGTGACTGAGATGGCGCAGTTTGATAGGATGGCGACGAGTGCACGTACGGGCCCGAGGCGTGTGTGTATCCACCAGATAGGCCCGAGTAGTCATGGGGTTGCTGCTGGCTCTGGACCGGTGTGTGTACACTAGTGCCTGCTCCGACTGACATGGCACTACTTGCTGACGGCATGTAGTTTGACTCGTGTCCTGACGGCAGCGCTGCCATGTCCGTCATCGACGTTGGCGTTTGGAGGCCGCCCAGCAGCGTCGGGTAGCTATCCGAGCTCGTCCGTGATGTCGATGAGTACTGATTTGCCTGCGTTTGGTAGTTCCCGCTGTATGAACCATAGTTCGGTGCTGTTCCCGTGCTGCCGTAGTAGTTGTTCAGAGGTCTCGGAACGGATGCGCTTTGGGGTCCGTGCTCGCTGATATTGACCAGCCCTGCATTAGCAGCCAACGGCGATGGCCCGGGCTGTTGCAACGAATTCTGGTAGCCACCAATGCTCGACACTGGTGGTGGGTAACTGCTGGAGCCTCTGACATTGTAGCCCAACGAGGGCTGATCGGTGAAGTTCAGGTGGAGGCGGTCTTGTGGGTCCTGTTTGTACTGTGCATAGTTCTGGGGTAGTGAGGCTCCGGGGTAATTGTTGGCGTAAGAAGTCCGCGGCATCTGAGCCGGAGGGAATGCATTCGGTGTGTCTGCGAAGTCGCTGTCGGATCGTTGTCGCTTGAGAGGCCTGGCGCTGTCGACAAATCGGTCATTCTGCTGTGTCTGTGCGTACAAGTTCTGGGCTTCTTGAGACTTTGGTGGCTGTGGTGGGCTGTACTTTGACAGTCCGCGCCTATGTGAGCTGCGTTGCCTTGGTCAGATTTTTGCGCGTACAATCGTAGAAGTCGACAACTTACGAAGCGATCGATCTGGGCTCTTTCCGTAGACGCAATCGAACTCCTTGATCTGAAAATGCGCGGGACAGGTACGACGACTCTTCCATACCATGGAAGTCCTTCGCAGCCACGACTGTTTGACCGTTAGCACCAGCCACACCACGCTAAGCCGAGATCCACTTACCCTGAAATGGCTCTGAGACAACATCCTTGATGAACGCAGCGTTCTCGGCAGCTCTGAACAGTGTCAGTTTTGTGAAAACAGAAGGGTGGGAATTGTCTACTCACTTGCTAACGTCGTAAAGGGCGAATCGTAGCTTATGCCAGCCGAGCTTTTTGACTGATAGGTCGCCGAAGATGAAAAATCCGCCGTCTGTCGCGAGAATGAGTGTTAGTGCATGACAGTGGTGGTAGCTTCGTGGGCGAATTGTCAACATACCTTGATTGTCGACGTCTTTTAGACGATGGAGAGATGAGCAGAGCTGTCCAAGCATTGCGCCTGGCTGTCGCTGTCGAGACTGCTCTTCGCCTTGCTCTTCGGCATGTGGATTGTTGGGGTCATGTGCGAGCAGCGTCGCATACATGAAGAAATATGGGCTGACAAGGTAATGCCTGGCAGCACTGTCAGTCCAGCTCGTTCGAAGTCGTTCCTTACAGGGCATACTGACTTGTATGGGTCGACATCGTTGCGAACCTTTATTTCCACGATTGGTGGAGGATCGATGGGTTTCCTCGCTGTCGGCAGTCAGTAAGAGACTCGTTTCCAGGACGAATGCGACGGTGACATACTCTTCTCTTTGCCATCGAGAGTTACCAGAGCCGACTGAGGCTGCTGGCGTACTTTAAGGCTCACGTGTGAGCTGGGAGTCATCTTCATTAGTCCGGTATTTTGGAGAATGCGCGCAAATCCACAGTTTGTTGCGCAAAAGGCCTTACCTATCCAGCACTTGTTGATGACCAGATCCGTACGGAAAGGTGCCGGGATAGGACATGGAACTCGAGTTGTGTACGTCTGAAAGCAATGTGGACCTTCAAGGTGGAATTCTTTGGGTCGGGAACGATTTTGAGATGTTGGAAGTATGGAGATAGTGAACCGCTGAGCCAAATTCGAAAATAGGCGCTGTCGAGGGTAGTGTAGGGTACGGAGCGTAGTGCAAAAAGTGCGCTTGGAGTGAGAGCCGTGGGTGAAGTAGTTTATGGATGGTTCGGGTCAGAATCGAGTGTCTCAGAAGACCGCTCACTGGCCTGTGGCTCGTGAAGAGCGTGGTCAAGGCTCGGGTCTTGAACTAGCGTATACCGTCACCGGAACTTCGCTGATCGCTTGCAAGAGGCCCCTGTGGTAATAGCGCCCTGCGCATTGGCGATGGAAGATCTCTTTGGTATGTCTCTGTCGAAATCGATGCCTCCTGGAAATGGTCTATGCGCAAACGGGAAAATGTACCGTAGGCCGAAGTCGACATGTAGCGATGAGCAAAGTCACCGTCGCAATTGCTCAACGGTCGCGATGGCAGGCGTTCGCGCTCGACTCGTCGAATCGCTCCTGGTGATGTTCGAAGATGCAACCGGATCCGGAAAGCGCGCTCCAATCGTAATCTCGTCTTTGGTCGTCAGTCCTTGCCAGATCGTGGTGATTCGTCGAATGCAGTCGTCATCAAGATCCCAAGTCCAGCAGTTGGTGCAGTTGGTGTTGTCGAAAAAAGTCCAGCGACACGCGAGTGTCAAGATTAAAACACGTCTCACGGTTGGGTGGAAGTGGTGATTGACTCGAACCCAAAGGATGCTCCTCCGGACGGCCCGTTCGTGTCGTCTCCAGGATCTTGTCCCGAGTGTCCCGCAGTTCCGCACCAGGATCCTCTTCTACAAGTCGGTCTGGGGCGAGATGGAATGGATCGTGAGAGAGGGTCGAGAAAGCGTGCCCAACTTTGTAGGCTGATCAGACCAGCAGGTCGTTGCCGCAGTGGAGCAGCGACCTCGGGCGTGAGGCAATATACAAGTCCCGTGACTGCAAGATGGCCTCTCCGATTACTTCAACAGTCGTTATGACAGCAGACGTTGGCAGATGTCGGCTCAAGGTTACTCCCCGGCGAGACCGCGTACCAGCCAGCAGCGTCCGATGACCGCCAGTCGTTGTCGATAAGATCTGGCAATTGGAGCCGTTCCCCGCCGCGCTGTCGAAAGAGCCCACTTGGAGCTTTGAAGCGTGTCTGGAATGGAAGCGTACGAGGGTTCTCGTTGGTCGTTGTCCGCGGAAGGTTAGGAGCTTGCCGACTCGCTACCAGACTTGAGCAGGATGGTCGTGGGGCATTCCTTGCACGATGCAGGCAACGCTGAGCTGAAAGCGATCAAATACTCGGTGTGCCTGGCAAATCAATCGGGCACAGGCGGGCGAGGCGGAGGAGTAGTAGTCGTTGTCGCAGGTGTCGTCGAGGCGTGGGCCGGCGGCGTGTCAGGAAAAGTCAACGACACCCATATCATATGCCGCCCGGCGCAAGGAATGCCTATAGGAAGAAGACGATGCACCGGATGCACGCAAGGCCACTCTATGCCCCTGCTGCCGATTCCCACGACGGCGCCCATGTGCATGCAGCAGGCAATGGCATCGACGACCTGTGTCCTGCAAGTGCCGCGAACCGCCTCGACAGCCTCTGCAGCCCACACGCTACGCTACCCGGGACGAGACGAGACGAACAAGGCCACCCCGTCGGCGGCTTAGATGGTGATTAGGCAGACTACTGTCGCCATCGCCGGCAGCGGGCCTGTCCGGCAGAGGTACCTGGCTGTTGTACTTCGCTTGCCCATATCGTACACGTCCGTTTGCGCCCACGAGTCCACGACACGACACGACCAGGCACGATACGCTCGGGCGCCGCCGTCCGTCTCGACAAGAGTCAGCCTCCAGGCCAAGCTTGAAAGTGGGAGCAACCTTTGCACCGCGTCGTCTTCCCGTGGCCCGCATCCTTGCCTGGGGCCATGCACGTCAACTCGACGACTGCCACCTTGAATCCTCAGCAATCCTGAGCCATGCTTGCCCTAATGTGCCTGCTGTAGGCTGTCGCCCCGGCGCCGCCAGCACGCTTTGTGCGACGCTGTCTCTGGCTCCTTGCGCGCGCGTGGCAATGCCACAGACGTATGCCGTAGCCCAGAGGCACAAACATGCACCTCCGCAAGCGAGCCCTCGCGCCCATGTGCAAACTGCCGCCCCAGGCACCTTCTCGCCGGCCATGTAGCCAGCAGTGTAGTCAGAGCGTCGAATGGGATGGGGACGGTGCAGCGGTGCAGTCCTATCCGCCTGCAGGACGATCAGCGCCACTGCACTCGTCGCGTGGGCGGCCGGGATGTGTGAGGGCGAGCTAAGGCTTTACTGCACCTTACCGCCTATCATCGTGAGACGCATGCCTGGCATTCGTCCTAAGCGAGCAAACCCGCGACCCTTCTGGGCTGACAGCCGCTGCGGCCACGGCACCTCTGCTTCCCAATCTGGTCGACGCTCTCAAATCGAGCTATCCATTGCGGTTAGAACGTACATGTGACAGCCGTATCTGCGCTCATGATCCTGCCCCCTGCGACTTTCGACAAAAAGAAGATCGAACGTAGCAGGAGAAAGTTTTCAGACGTGAGAATCGATGCACGATAAGAGGAAAGTGACGATGCCACGCACGACCCGACGAACGGTGTTTTCCGCCATATGAAAACATTGATATAGTTGTCCGATGATGATGGATTCAACCACCACATGCGAAGCAACCGGGTTGAGAGAGGCCTGTTCTCTATCCCTGCATATTTGGCCTCTGCCGGACAACGCACGGCCCGAGTATGGGGGCATACATGTCCTCAACTATTGCAATCCCCTGCTCGTCGCTACGCAGATGCGACAGGCGTCGGGCGCATCGCTTCTTCAGCTCTCGACACAACTACATACAGCAGGATGCTGGTCACGAGTGAAGATTCGGCATTTCTCTGGTAAGCGAGACGGGCAGGATGGCTACCTCCGCGGTCCAGCCGTGTGTTAGCTGAGTCTACAAGCGGAGAAGTCGACGAGTTAACGTTAAGCTTTGGAACAACACTGCAGCTTCGCACGCCTCTTCCAGCTGCCTATTGGTAGGAAGGCAAACGCCAGCTATAATAGTCGCCCAAAAGGTTGATATGCGAGCCACGCAAACACCCACCGCGCGCACTCGACCGCCCGCTATCCTGACGATGTTTCCTGTTTGTCACTTTCGGCGCGAGCGGCGGGTAACAATAATAACAATGCACCGTGGTGAGCGACAATTGATGCTCACTAGGATGCCTCACACGTGCGGCGCACCCTGGCTTGCGCCTAAAAACAGCAGGCCATGCACAAAGCGTGCAGCCCGTCACACCATTGTGCTCATCTCGCTTCGACGCGGGCAGCATCATGGCGACTGCCGTGGAGCTGTAACCCATTACTGTGTATTTGCGGCGCCCTGCAAATGCAATCCTCCAGAACCTCGACGGCAGCGCTCGGTTTGGGCTGACCGCTGCTCCGCAAGCGAAACGCAAGTGTTTTCGTCTTCATGACTGCATTGTAGGCCGTTCACTTCATGCACGTCTGCAACGCCTGTGCAGCACGGCAGCCAGGCAGGTGGCGGGCACGCGATGCCATGTGGCCGGCCTATTATGCCGTACTTGCTCGCAAGCCATGGCTCGTAGATCCTCCTCCACCAGCCCAACATATGCGCGCGCAGCTGTCAAATTGCTATATGTTGTGACAGCTTTTGTCTATCTCGAAATTGGACACATTGCATTGTTATTGTCTTGCATCTATTTGCGTAAGCGGCTTACTCTTCTGGGGTTGATCTTTACACCCGATCATCTGCAAGAAGACGCTTCAAAGGCGGGTCTCCACGTACCTTGCGGCAGCACATGATCCGAACGACACAAGGCACGCCACGCTACGCCCTCCGTCCCACCACAATATGCACGCCCAGGATGTAAACCCGGCTGCTCTCGTTCCCCGTACCGCATCCTACTAACACCATCGACCTCGTGGCAGCCACCGAATCCATCTTCTACGCCCGACAGAAACACCCTTCATGCACTGCGTATTTCGTATATGCAAGCACACGTAATCAGGCTCCGATTTGTTGTCTGCGCATCCCACGCACGGCTCACGATACACGTTGCTCTTTTTTCTCTTGCTCGCCAGTGCCCTGGGGCGCTTGTGTGATCCAGGTAGGCAGGCAGATGTTGTACCAACACTCGATCACAGCATGCTGCTGTTACACTTGCCACGTGAGAGTCGACTCGCACCGCAGCGTGTAATTATAAACCAGCCATACGTAAGGCAGACTTAGCCGACCGCCAATCAAACAACGAGCAAGTGTCCAAACTTCCAACTAAACCACATCCATTCACTCGTGCGTTACACAAAACGTCCAGATTCTCTCACACGCCAAAAAAAAAAAAAGACGCCACGACAATACCCATCAGAGATCCCAGGCCACTGACCTTCGCAATTAAGCATCTCAGCACCCGCCATAGCAAGAACTAAGCCCACTCGCGCTCAACACTGGGCGTCGGAACCGGAACGCCTCCCCCGATGACAGCCCAGTAGCCCAGCGATCAAACCCGGCTCATCGACTCCAAGAAGTAAGCTTCGCTCAATCGGTCCATCACACCACCCTAATCGGGCCAGAAAACAACTACATAAGCCATCCCCCGTTCGATCTGGCCCGCCACAGCCCTGCAAGTAACTGTACATACAATAACGATATAAAACTTCGATACTTCAGCGATTGCCCGAAACGAGCCTTGTCCCCGACCCCGGTCCGCTTAATCATCTCGTTTTCGTGCAAATGGGAGAGCTTTGCTTGCGATAGCCTTGTATCTGCATCCTGTCTCATAGCGCTTAGCCGCATGGTACTATTGTCGCATGTTTTCTCTATGTACGCGAGTCCAACCCGGCAGTTGAATTTCTTGATTTGTAAGGCAACGAGGAGGAGCATTGCGCTGTTTCAGGTTCGTCACCGTGATGATGTAGTTAGTGTACGATGGTACATGTACGTGGTCGTGCGGTAGTGCTTGCTTTGCCTGCATGAACGAAGTATGGAGTATTTGTCATTGATCGAGTCGAGAGTGCTGTATGTGATTGATGGTTGGTTTATTGCTTACAATGTTGTTGCTTTGGACTATGGAAGGAGACTTGTGGCAAGCGAGGATGTGCTTTCTTCAGTCGTGTGAAGAAGGTTCATGATGAGTAAAGGAGATTAAGCGTAAAAGCTGATGCGTTTCGTGGTCTTGCGAAAAAGAAATTCATGGTATCAATTATGTGTGCGATAACGATAGTTACACAGCTAACAAAAAGCGCCTACAACAACAGCGCCACTCCAAACACGAAACCAAGCGCCAAAGCTATAGCTGGACCACCAAGATCCGAAGCCTGGCGTTTCACATTCCACGCCGCCGACGCAGAGCCTTCACTAGGACTGGGCGTGTTGGTCGCAGTGTACACACCTGTCAACGCAGCGGTGGTCGACGAACTCGCACCGCCAGTCTCCTGGCTCGAGTCATCCGATGCAACACTCATTGGGCTGCCAGGGATTCCTGCTCGCACGCTAGAGCTCGGCAGAGTGACAGACGAGTCATCCAAATAGAAGATACCGTTGGCTACAACGCCTTTGCCAGCCATCATGGCTTCAGTGTCGTCAGTCGTGCATGTGCTGTTCCACGCACGAACCCAGCAAGTGGGATCGGGCTGCTCGGGGACTTTGTTGGTATGTGTGGCGTTCTGTGGACCTTCTGACCCGAATGTAGAAAGGTCGACGATGTCACCGGTAGAGATCTCAGTGCCTTGGATGATGCGCGTGAAGACAGTAAATGCTGTCTCGGGCTGGTAGTACGGCATCAAGTGGCCAGCGTCGTAAATGCGAGAAAAGCTCAGATTGCCGAACTGGCGCACGGCGCCACCGACGTAGCTGGAGTTCACCACAATGTCTGCATATCCGGCAGCGGGAAAGGCGTCGGCATACGGGTTCAAACCGGGTTCAAACGGAGGTTCAGAGAGACCTGGTCCTGGTAACGGGTGTGGACGCACTAACTTCGCCACTTCCAGGCTGATGGCTTGCCCACCAAGCCAATTGCAAATCCAGTCTGCATCGCCATACATCAATGCCACTCGCACACCAATGCTTAGTAAGTAGGCGATGTCAGCCAACTGGCCTCCGCGAATGGTATCACCGGTCGAGATGAAGCCCTGCTGCACGTAAGGGTTGCTTTCCGTGTAGTTTACACGCGCGCCAATTGACTCAAGCACTGTCTCGTTGTTCAGGTATTCTTGATACGCTGCAGGTGGATCCGGACTTGGTCTCTTCTGTCTGATATCGTACACGTCATATCCATTGCGTATATATGGCGCTGTGACGTTGAGACAGCCATATTGTGCAGCTTCGCAGAGCTCGTTCGTCTGAGCAACGTCACCCAGGCCGTTCGGGTCGGTTGCATCGGCAGCAGTACGGCATGCATCGATCTGTTCCAAACACTCTCCAGGGCCTGAGAATGCTTGTAGTGCATTGAGCTGTTCGGTCTGGCTGTAGGCTTTAATGCCGTAGGTGTTGTTATATGCAAAGAACGGATAGTAATAGTTCTGCACCGCATCATCAATAATCCCATTGATTATGCCCAAAGACTCGAGCTGAATATCGAGAGACCCGTTGGAGGGCAGCAACCCGCTCTTACGCTTCTGAGTCTGCTCGTCAAAATACCTGGCGAAAGTTGGTCCGTACTTTCCTCCGTACGACTCAGTGAAGAGATGGATTCCAACAGCTGCCTCAGGGACCTGCGGAGAAGTAACATTGGGCCGGACGGCAGGATTGTATTGTGGGAATGTTGATAGCCAGGATTGCAAAAAATGCCAGGTCGCAGAGGCCGCAATTTCTGTAGTGTTGGACGATGCCGACCATGGCTCCCGTTCGTTTGAGTTGGCAGTACTAAATGTGCCATCAAGGGTGAGGAACGACGGAAGATCTGTCTCTGCCTTCTCAGGTTCAAATATCTCGTTCGAGAAGAGATCGTACGAAGCATTCGTAGCAGTGTCGTAAGAAAAGCCGACCTGGTTGGGCTGGTCGATAAACAGCATATTGCTGCTTCGGTCCCATCCCCACATCCTTGACTGCGTGCCATAGCTACCATCATTCATCTGGACAACCTCGCAGGGCCCTACTTCATTGAAAAGGCCAACCATACTGCTCGAACCAGGACCGCCGTTCAGCCATATTGTCAAGGGTGCGCTTTCGGGCACTTGCCGTGCTTCCACAAACCAAAAGAAGGTGTTGATGCTGTAATTCTGCTGTATGGGGGCCAGAGTGTAGGGTGGTAAGCTGATGTAGCCAGTATACTGTTTCTGAGTGGGAAACACGGTCGTGCATGTTCCATTGTCTGGGTATTTGTAGGATATGGTCACATTTGGATTGATCGGCGATTTCAAAACATTATCGTATGTAGGAGGTAGTGGGTACTGCGCATTCGCGAAAGGAATGGATGCCGCAAATACTGCGACAGCAGCTGCTAATGCAGGTGGTAGCTGGAAGAACTACATAGACATTAGCTTCAATCATATATTCGCGCCAATTCCAGAGAACTCCCGGATATTGAAGCCAGCATGGAAAAAGGCCGCTCGCAGCCAACATGAGGTGTATTGTCATGCGCAGTGTTGCATGCTCTTCAAGGTGCAATCAGGAAGCCGTATAGCTCTGGCGGCCTTCGGGATGCGCCCCTGGGTCTCAGGCGCATTGCGCTCCAGTATTGTAGTCCAGCGATCTTACTCAAGCAGATGCTTGATCCAAGTGGCTATCCTCTCCGTTCCAAGGCTCTTGTGACTCAACCCATCATTCCCTTTCAATCTACCTAACGAGCGTCTGTCGTTGTCCGCGATCTCAAGCCCAGGACCCAGCACATCTTCCAGAAAGCAATCCAAGATCCGTATAGGCGCATTCGTCGTCGAGATCCAGATCCATTGCGCTGGTCCAGAAGTTGAGCAAAAAGGTATCAACTCACATTCATTGCGCCAGAATCATCGTGGTCTCGTCATACACAGTGCTGTGTCCCGTGCGCTCGATGCTCAACTCTTCACACCATGGAGGGAGCTGAAAAAGTGCGGTGTGCTGTACTCGGTTCTTTCGGCATGCGCTTTCGCGGAATCGTATTCTCGACAGGACTGCGCTTCAAACAACAAATCGGCATAGACTAAAGGAGGGTGATGAGAGAGCGTGGGCGGTACAGCATGATCAATATTGGAGAGTCATGTACGCGCGGACTCTCCATGTTCGAGCTCGAGCCAACCCCACGCAATCTCCATGCGCGCGAGCTGAGGACAAACCCTTGAACCTTGGAATCACGAGCCCGCACCACAGGAAAGCTATATGCAGAGAACAAATATTATTATTGCATCACACTTGGATAAGATACAATTCGCTTGCAATGATCTCCCTTGAGTAGCATGAGCAATCAACCCAATCACCACAATTTCCACCATCACCATCACCAACACCATCGGAGAATTTCCATACTAGCCGCCTCGTAGCTCTTTGCTCGGCGAAGCTTGTGCCGCCAGAACCAATCACTCAATAACTAGATGCTCGATGCTCGATGCCGTCGTACACGAGCCCTGCGGGCGTCAGCTTCAATAACATCGGCACGAGAACGACTTATGCGGTGTAGCTTTGGAAGATCTGGCCATCAGCTGACCCAATACAGTATATGCACCTAAGTACATCGGACTCTTGTGCACAATACTTGCAACTTGTTCTCGCGACGCACTCTGCGGGATTCAAGTATCGGAAAGTTAAAATTACAGAGCAAATGCTGGCATACTTCGGGACCATTCGAAGGTATGCAGACGAACCTGCAGAGAAGAGGTGCCTTCTGCTCGAAGTACTCGATCAACCTGTCATGGAAAAAAGCATGTTTGACACCGCTTGGCCGCCAACGCCACGCCAACCTCAAAATCGATCGTGGTGTCAAATATTCTGCTTCTGCAGAATGCGTTCGTAACCAAGGAAAAGGGGATAGAACATGCAGGTCAGATTGGGATATCAGGATAATAGCTCTCTTCAAGGAAACGAAAAAGTAATCACACTGCGCCGAAAGTCTCCAGTCGTTCATTCGTCGTATGAGCCGGGAAGAGCGCCAGCTCCTGCGTCGGCTTCGCGCATAGCCTGGACGGCGGCTGCTTGCTGTTCGGCGGTCATGCGCTCGGTGACGATGAAGTTCATGTCGGTGTGGACGGTAAAGCCGATGACTTTCTGGTTGAAAGGTTTCGCCAAGCTGCATGGTTGGAGGTTGAATCGGAGGAGTGTCTGTAGACATTGTTAGGACATGTAACAGCAGCAGTATATCTTTTCCTTGCTCAACTTACCTCAGCGACAGCCTTGTTCAGCTCCATTGTGGCGACACCACGACCCAGGCATCCAAATCGTCCGGAACCGAAATTCAGCGTCACCGTTTCGGTCATGCGAAGAACTCTGGCTTGCTCCTTCTCACTGCTGTCACGCGGCAACCAGCGTTCTGGTCTGAAGATCTCGCAGTCGACGCCAAAGATTTCCGGGTCGTGCATCATTCCCCAACTGTTCCAGCCGATCTGAGTACCGCCCGGGGCAAACTTCTCGACTCCGTCGACTTCGATACGTGCGCCACCATCGGGTACACGCTTTGCCATCAGACCAGACACAGGCGGGTGAATGCGAAGACCTTCCTTGATGCAAGCTTGCAAGTAAGGTAGCTGGCGGGCTTCTGAGTCTTGAATGACAGGACGAGAGACCTTACCCGCAGCGATTCCCGCACTCAGCTCCGCAAGTAGACGCTCAAGAACTGGCGGCGAAGTAGAGATGAAGTGCAGTGCAATACGGAGAGCTGAAGCCGTGCTGTCAGAACCCGCGGTGATCTGAGTGAGGGTCTCGGATTCAAGTTCCGCTTGGGTGAGGCCACGGTTGATGAAGGAGTTGAGCATATCTTGTCTGACAATTGGCTTTGGCCCAAAGCGCTCCTGTACCCGGTCACGCGCGAAGCCCATGACTCTACCAAGGCCTCGCTTGTCTGTGGATTTGGGTAAGGCACCTTTGATCAGCGGCATCTTCATCATGTTCGTGAGTTCTGTGTAGACACCAAAGACGATAATGGCAGGGAGGAACTGCTCAAGATTCTTGAGATATCCGAATGGATCATCGTCTTGGTCAAGGAAGCCAAAGGTCTGACCAAAGGCAATCTTCGAAATCACATCAAGCGTGAAGAAAGACGTCATTCTGGAAAGGTCCATCGTCCTGAAGATGTTATCTTCGGGACGAGACACGTACTTGCTGTCCATGAGATCAAACATTTGCAACAGCTTTTCGTCAATGTCATGCTCCATGTGCAAGTTCTCCTTGCCTGAGTAGCCAGGAGCCATGCGAGTACGGAGGTCGGCATGAATACGTTCGTCGACATGCGACGTGATGTTGTCGCGCTCGGGGTGAAGCTTGAGCGCGGCATACCAATGACCTCTGGTGAAAGGAGAGCGAACGGCACTCATACGCCGGAACAGCTCAGGATCCGACGTGATTAGGAATTCCGGTCCAATGCGTGCTGTGGAGCCTGAAGAATGTTGTTAGTCATGTTGTCTGTATGCGGAATTTGCCACGGAGGCTGCCAGCGATAACGAAAGGAGACATCTATCTGTGACAAGCAAACACCCAATATGACTTGTCGCATTGATGTTCCCGAGCATATTGGAGCTCGTGTATCACGAGACCAGACGCCTTCGTGCGACGACTTGCGCAGGAAAGCGGGTCTCGGGTTTGGATGATTGGCAAATGAGAGCGAGATTCCAGCGCAGTGGTAACGAGGAAAAAGCCAGCTCGCGTGGAGAACTCACCATGCTTGCGGTTGAGTGCCGCGAATCGCTTGTGCATTTCGCCGCTGCTCTGCGTGTTGAGTAGCCATAGTCGCGACCATCCTGAGGACCAATGGCCACCGAACTCCTTGAGAGAGTAGTAGGTGCGTACAGAGCGCACAACGAGCGCCAGAGCGACGGCGGCGACGAGGAAATATGCCGCTGCAACCATAGCTGGACAGGGAAGGCGGTCTGACTAGTGTCGTTGAGCCTTTCGTGCGCTGGGCGATTGCACAGTTTTCAGCGTGGTGCTGCTGAGCGCCGGTGTGCTGGTAACTGGTCGCAGGGGTGATTCGTGTCGAGCGGGCGGGTGCAGTTGTTGTGCACACGCAGCGGTTCTGTTACTCGCTGGGAGTCGTCGGGAGCAGCAGTCACTGCGGGCAGGCTATGAGGGTGGGAGGCGGGAGACAGATAGCATGATGTTTGCGCGCGCAAGCAGGTAGGCAGGCGGGCTCGTAGCGAGTTGAGACCTTCTTGACGTCGGCGGGAAGCAGGACAGGCAGGACAGGCAGGACAGCACGCACGCACAGGACAGACGACAGGACCGTAGTTGATGCGACTGGACTACTAGAGAGGCACGCGGGGCCGGGCATTTAGGTAGAGGCGATGGGATGCATTGACAGCACGTGGATGACGAATGTGCCGATGACAGGCAAGGGACTACGGCCTGCTAGGAGAGGCTGCTGTTACAGCAAGACGAGGCGGCTCACGATTAACGTTGGCAGCTGCGTGCACTATCGCCGTGGTGGAAGTGGTAGTGTGGCCTCGCTAGGCACAAACCGAACACCCCAAGCACTCCTCCGACCGTTCAACCCACGCCTGCACGGCCAAACTCACAGACATGGAGTGACGCCCGGTTAGTAGTACATTTTATTAGTGCTGGCAGTTATGGCTCCCCTCTGGTTCTCGCCATCATGTGGCACATATTCGATCCATGCGCCATCTCGGGCGCGTCTCATACATCTGCGCCGCACAGTACTGTATCTGCCCTGCCCTGTCCTCGCATGTGTGGCGCCTTGTGGGAGCCATGGATCGATCACTCGCGTGGCAGCGTGGTCGGAGCATGGTCAGGCGAAGGAAAGCGTCTCCATAGAAGCCCACTGCTCACCACCTAGTCCAGCTCACCACTGCGCCGCGCCAACGGGGAACGACGGCCGCGGTGGCGCCCCATATACATCCTCGCTTGCCTGCAGTAGAACGAGCGTGGGATGATGAGTGGCGCGTGCTCTGCATTAGAATCATCCGCACTAGGAGTTGTGGTGTACGCGCCGTTTCTCATCTGGGCGACGGCCGGCACTTACGCTTACCCTTCCTCCTCAGGGCAAGGAATAACCTCGACTTCACGACACGCAACAACGCCGGCACATTTCTCAAGCACCTCGGCGGACCGCGACGAAACCACAAACACCCTGCAAAGCAAGGCAGACTGGTGGAGTCGACAGCCAACCGACACGAATTCATTCATCAACAGGCTTTCCCTCCCGCCCGTGCCCGCATGTGACAGGCGAGCCAGGGTACAGCGGAAGGATCTCGTAGGCTCACGGAGCGGAGCTACAACCAGGATCGCCAGACTACCTCTGCTGCTTGAACTCTGACAGTCAGCCACCGCTATCTTGCTTGCTTGCCTACTTTTGCGTGTGTGCTCGCTCTGCCCTTCAATAAACCCTGTGGTTATCAACGGCGCTGCAGCCCTCCTCTGTCTCACCATAGGACAACGCATCAGAGGCGTCGCCGTGCCCCGACTTTCACCTCCCGCTCTATACGGAATACAACAAACGAAGCCACCTGACGACATCCAGCTGTTGCGATCGGCAGACGGTACTGCACGGCTTGACCGCTGCCGACTAGATCTATTGGAACACCATGTCTTCAAACCAGACAAACCAGGTCGACCCTGGCGACTCTGCGACAGACCTGACTTCACCACTTCACGATCAGGCCGACCAGCTCGCCCAAAGCTCTAGCGCCACAGGTCATGCTGCTTCAGCCCCTATTCCATCTAATGGCATCGACGACGGACACATCGACAACGGTGACGGTCTTTTCCCAGGCCAGACTGCAGACGAGCAGGATCTCGAAGTAGATGTATGTGGAATCATCCGGTTGAGCCCTGGCCGCATGTCGGCTTAAGTAGAGGAGAGACTCTTACACTGCATTCATAGGACGAGAGTGATTCAGCACTTGGCAGTGACACGTTTGTCTTTCTCCCGCATGCAGGTCTTGGAGCAGCGCAACTGACGGTCACGACAGAGCGAGCGCTACAACCTCCGTAGCCAGTTCCATCTATCACTATCGTAGGGAGCACGGTCGCACATACCATGGTACGTCACTGATGCCTTTTGGGTCTGATTGCCTGATAAGCAATTATCCAAGATAGGTCACTATGTTCGTATAATAACATATGGGACAGCGTACAAAGATGGCAAATACATCTTCCCGAATGACGAGGTAAGATATTCCTGCGTGGTCACACAATATGGCAGTTGTTGACGATGTTTCAGCGCGAGGCGGATCGCTTGGATCTCCAGCACCACGTTCTGTGCTTGACCTTCAACAGCAAGCTTTACTTCTCGCCCATAGAGAAGCCAAGGAACGTCCTGGACGTCGGTACGGGCACAGGTATCTGGGCTATTGACATGGGTACGTGTCCATCTTCGTTTATAAACTCTTACATGTACTGATCGACCATACAGCCGACCAACACCCCGAGTGTCAGGTCACAGGTATCGACCTCAGTCCTGGCCAGCCCACGCTGTGAGTGATGAACGTAACGCGACGATCAAGTACACAGCAACTGACATTCCCTAGCGTCCCTCCCAACCTCAAGTTCATTGTGGATGACGCCGAAGACACCTGGCTTTACCAAGACAAGTTCGATTTAATCCACGCCAGGTTAATGTCAGGCTCTTTCCAGGATTGGCCCAAGTTCTTCCGACAGGCTTATGAGTAAGTTGACACGGCTTCTACCTGCTGTAGTGATCACAGTAGACTGACTTATCTCGCAGTAATCTCGAGCCTGGTGGATGGCTCGAATTGCAGGACTACGGTCTGCCCGTTCGTTCCGCAGATGGCACCCACGTGGGAACCAACATCCACAAATGGGGCGAGCTACTGTGCGAAGCCGGACGAAAGACAGGCAGACTCATGGGCTCCGACATCTGCGATCAATACGAGACTCTCATGCGCGAAGCCGGCTTTGTCGACGTCCAGCAGCGCATGTTCATGTGGCCGAGCAACGGCTGGCCCAAAGACCCTTTCATGAAGGAGCTCGGTCGCTGGAACCAGATCAACTGCCTCGAAGGACTCGAAGGCTTCTGCCTGGCGCTTTTCACACGAGCTCTTGGCTGGAAGAAGGAGGAAGTCGACGTCTTCGTGGCACTGGTGGCGAAGGACTTCAGGGACCGCAAGATCCACGCCTACTTCCCCATGCCGGTGAGTTTCGGGCGTAAGCCCTACGATCATGAAAAAGTCTTTCAGTGAGATTCGAGTACCTTGATGAGTATATTTGCGGCGCCCGACTGGGAGAGTCTTGGAGGTTGCTTGCGATTGAGGCGTACTATGCATGCGTTGTGCCGCGTTTGGAGCGAAAAAATACCAGTCGTTAGTTGAGCACATACCGTTGGATAGCTTTGTAAAGATGCCAGATGTTCTGGGTATTGGAAACCATTTGCAGTGCCTCTTCTCGTGTTGTTAAGACCTACTCGCGAAAACATGCCGGTTCACCGGTTTGTTGTGTCTGTGACATGTTGAGCTTAAAGATGACCTGACATGTGCTGACTTTCATACATACTGGCTGTGTGAAAAGACATTTCAACGTTGAACGAGTATTTTGGCGATATTGAGGAAGTACTACTACACTTTCGACAAGCAAGGTGCCTAGGAGGGACCGTCCATGGTTCTACCATACCAGAAACAGTGTTACTAACAGGTATACGGGCGTTTATACAAAAGATGCGATGTCTGATTAAGCCCCAACCCTAACCCGGCTGTGTGCCCACGCGCTGCCGGCCTGCGGCTTAACTCTGAGTACGAATATGCGCATAAGTCTGCAATGCGTGGCGGGGTTCTCCACATCCATTCACATGCACATCATACCTCCTCGAGCAACTATCGCTCCCAAATAAACACGCAGACAATCTTCTTCCGATCGCAAAGCCGCAAAACTACTTCAGCAAACTTCACATCGCGCTCAAGCAAGGCCATACGAATTATAACAATCCATCAAATCGCTGTCTGCCTGCTACACTCGAACCGACAAACCCACCAGGCATCAACCATGAACCGCCTCTTCGGAGCCAAAAACAACGCGCCCAAACCAACCCTCACCTCCGCGATATCAAATGTACGCCATCACCGAACCAAGACTCCCTAGCCTTCCAATAGCCCTCCAATTCCAACATTCTGACCAACCTCCCAGGTCGACGCCCGCATCGAAACCATCGACGTCAAGCTCGCCAAGCTCACCTCCGAACTCACAACCTACCAACAACGCCTCTCGCGAATGCGCGACGGACCCGGCAAGAACGCGATCAAGCAGAAAGCGATCAAGATCCTGCAGCAGCGCAAGCAGTACGAGGCGCAGAAGGACCAGCTGCAGCAGCAGAGCTGGAACATGGAGCAGGCCGGCATGATGCAGGACAACCTCAAGAACACGATGGCGACGGTCGACGCGATGAAGACGACGCAGAAGGAGCTGAAGAAGCAGTACGGCAAAGTGGACATCGATAAGATCGAGCGCATGCAGGACGAGATGGCGGATTTGATGGATATTGGGAATGATATCCAGGAGAGTATTAGTAGGAGCTATGAGGTGCCGGAGGATGTGGATGAGGCGGAGTTGGATGCTGAGCTGGAGGCTTTGGGTGAGGAAGTGGACTTTGGCGCAGAGTTGGGCGAGGAGATGCCGAGCTATTTGAAGGATACTGCTGGACCGCCAGAGTTCATTGACGAGGCGCCTGTTGCAGAGGGCAAGGCGAAGGAAGCTGCGCAGTAGGTGGCCTTTGTGGCCATATGTTCGTTTGTTTCGAGGCATGAGTATACCCCAATTTCGCTTCATTGCGTCCAATTTACGTGCAATGTTACGGACTCATACAACAGGGCGTTTCGACAACCGAGTGAGTGAACGAGCGCGGTGAGGACGAGTCACATCACTCGTTTCCTTTCGGTCGTTCAGTCAGACCGTGTGTGAAGAGTGTGCAATGGCACCAGGTGAAGACCGCGCTTCGGCAATAGGGCATCTCGAGCTTCTCTACGCCTCCTAAACCTCGGGATGTGGCTCCAGTATTACAAGTATTCGAGTGCATTACTCCCAAGTTGATATGAAGCGACAGGAGTAAGTGATAGACCCTCGAGCAGAGCAGCAAAGAAGTCACATGAGACATTTATTGCCAATCAGACTGACCTCACTGCAACGCTGAGTAAGGACTGTGAATCAAAGTGGGGCCCATGAGTTCTTGCATGTGACACGGGAGCTCAAAGACGCACTACTCAATCCGCCATCGAACTTCATTCGGCCTCTTGTAACCACACAACAATGTGTTTCAACCTACCACGTCTGCGGCCTGTCACCGGCAGACTAAACCCCAACAGAAAGAGAAAGAAAGAACAAACCACGCTACAACCCATCGAAGACATGACTACGCCGCCATCACCACCGAAGGCTAGCTTTCTCGGCATCCCATGCGAGCTACGACTCCTCATTTACGACAAGGTGGTCCACCTCGACTTCGAACTCTGCATCGAGAGAGCATCTCCCACGTCCACATCAGGTTACAAGACACTGGGCGAGCGTCGCGATGTGGCCTGCGAATTGCCAATTAACAAGCTCGCACTGGTCTGTCGTTCCGTCGCCAAGGAGATTCGTTCTCGCCCGCGCATTCTGCCTCCCAGCCAGCGTGTGGCCTGCATCGAGCTCCGGGCGCGGGCTCTGTTCCTCTACGGGATCTGGTTGCGCCGCCTTCCGTGTCGTGTCGAGGAAATCACCACCTTGGACGTGGAAGTCCAGCTGAGCATACCGAAGGCGCCACTGACCCTAAATTTTCTGCAACATCAACGCCAATGGGTAAAGAACAAGGTAGCTGATCTAGGAGCCTCAATATTACACCTTCTCCATCCCGAGGAGGGAATCTTGAAGGATGTAATTGAGATCAAAGACGTGCGGGTTCACCTAGCCATCACGACGCCAAACGCTAGCACGCTTAGCGAGGAAACATTCAATAGGTTCAAGCGAGACATACAGAAGCAGGCAGAGCAGGAGCTGGTTGCGTTGATCGAACCCAAGTTGGGAAAAAGGAGGTTGCTGCTGATGTGGCACTAGCGCTGGGTGCAGCATTCACTGGTAAGACTTGACCTAACTGAGCAGTTCTGAAGTGACAAGGCTGACACGAAGTAGCACCCAAACCGAGAAATTGTCATGAGGGAAGCAAGGGAGAGAGCACAGTTGCGAGATGTTGAAGATAGCTTTCGTTTGGTGGTGATCCAGGCTATCATGCCGTACCGACGCGAGGATATGCGAAGCATGGACAAACATCATGCAAGATTCTATTGAATGAGCAGTTTACGTAGAGAGTTGAAAAATTGACATTGGCCGTGTGAAAGACTTCAAGATGTTTCTTCGCCTCGCTACCTTAGTTTCAAGCCGAGGTTTCCCTCACTTTGGAATGATCTGGAGTTCACTTGTTCTGTTTTGTTCCTGCTGCTTTTCGCTGCGCCACCAATGCTCCTTCCTCAACTTTGACAAGCGAATTCCCACAAACTTCCACCAAGACAATCAACTTGTCTAACCTCGCCCTTCACAAAACTCCTACATCCAGCGCCCGCAATCGAGGCCTGTCTCTTGCCAGCAGGCGCCACATCGCAGCAAGATGGCGTCCACCATCATGCCGCAGGCGTCACTGACGGTAAGCTGCCCACTGCTCAAACTCCCGCACAAGTTGAGACTGCGCATCTACGCCTACACCCACGAGCTCAGTCTGGATCTTGACATCTACGAGTACGGCTGCGAAGACCTCAGCAAAGCATGGGAATCCACGCCCCTGGTCAAGCTTGCAGCTACCTGCCGCCTGATCGCTGACGAAGCTCGTCACTACTATCGTTCATTGCCCACAGGTGTCTCAACACGAAGGGCGCTTGCGGAACTCATACCCTCTGGTGGCCCTGGTTCTTACGTCAAACTCCGACTGATTCACCTTCCTCGCCCAATAATCGATCTGACGCACTTCACCACGTCATACGACTTCACACAATATAAGTCCGCGGCGTATGGCTTCCCTCTCGCCGACCAAAACAATGCGGCCGAAGCAACGAGCAACATGGCCTTCTACGTGTCCAGCGCTGTACGTCGCTTGATGACCGACACGACTGTGCGCAATGCAACCAATCTGAAGTGGGTCGTAATTCGGATCGCCGGACTTGAACCAAGAAAAGACCCAGAAAGGCACTTCGACGCTATGCAGAGGGTCCTTTGCCAACCAAACGCAGGACCAGCAAGCGCCGAAAAGCTGGCCCAAGACATCTTCTCATGGAGCTGTGTGGACGCAGATATGATGCAAGTTACGAGTAACCTTCAGCTTCCTTACTTCGAAGAACGGCTGCTGTGCTTGTTGGTGGTTTGAACGAACAACCGAAGCACAGAAACCGAGTGAGACAATAAGGTACGTACTTGTTGGTGTGAATGAACGATCGAGGCGCAGAAGTCAAGTAAGGCACTAAGGTACGTGCTTGTTGGTATGAATGAACACCCAAGGAGCAGAAATCGAGTGAGGCACTAAGGTACGTACTTGATCCTGTGTTCGAACGGTTTGCGGCATGCTGGGCGGCTACGAGGGATGCAGCAGTATGGCGGCGCAACAAGGTACTTGTTCTTTGCGCGACGAGTTTGAAAATGGCTGGTGCTTGGAGCGGAGCGTGAGGCTGTTTTAGTCGGTGTTGCTTTGTTTTTCTCTTTCAAACATGCTCTGCGTGCTATGCTTCCAGCACAGGGAGCAACGGTTTTTCCATAAAACCATCATGCAGGTAACTCTTCACTCAATCCACTTGCTCTTCCCATCCACAATCAGCTTCTTCAGCATCTCCACATGCTTCTCCTGCGCCTTCACCCTCTGCCTCTGAATCTCCTCGCCCCCCACAAGCGTCCTATCCCTCCTCCTCTGCCCCTCCCCAAACACCACCGTGAAATCCTCCACCGTCTCCCCAGCCACCACGACCTCCGTAGGCGTCAACCGACAGAACCTCCCCACCGTCGCGCCCGCCTCGAGCCTCGCGTGCACTCCTACCTCTGTGACCTCGCCCACGTGCCTCGCCAGGACCTCCGCGCCGCTCTCGACACTGACATGCCGGTCCAGCACCACGTCGCCGCGCTGTCCTTCTGGCAAACCGACGACAGCGGTTTCGGCGATCACGCAGTAAGGGCCAATAGTGACGCGGCCGCCCTCGGCGCGAATGCGCGCGTACGGGTGGATTACTGCGTGTTCTGCGATCTCGACGGGGTAGGTTCCGATGATGGTGGCTTTGTCGGCGACGACGGCGGTGGGGTCAATGGTGCATGGTGGGCGCTCTACGGGGAGGGTGTAGGGTGTTGCTGTTGAGCGCTTTGTTGTGGGAGGTCTGGAGGCCATGGTTGTGTGTTTACGGGAGTTGAAGTTTGGGAAACGAGGGAAGCTGAAAGTTGAGATGCCGAGGTGGAGGAAGAAGCGCGTGGAGCACGCGAATAAACGTGAGACTTCTTTGGCCACTTAGGCCACATGCATGATTAATGAGAAAGCTACCTTTGGACTATGTAGAGAAGTCCTTCATTTCACGTTTCGTGTGAAACATCGTTCATGCTGCCATTGTGACCTTCAGCTCCTAGCACATCTCTTCTCCGCCCTAAACATCATGCAAAAGCTCCCTATCACATACCACAAAGCAAACCAGCTATACACGTGCATTTCCTAGCAGGATTCGATTATTCCATCATTTGTGCAGATACGGACTCGATTTGTCGTTCGCATCGATCAACGCTGAAGATCGGAAGCTGGTGAACAGACGCCGAACTGTTTTAGGCGTAGCGAATCTCTTACTGTCACTGAACTCTGCCTCCTCGGTGTCAAGAGCGCGCTTGTTCTGTCGGGTCGATTTACGGGTTGCGGCCGGAGGAGTTTGTTGAATCATTGATGGAGTTGCTGCGAAAGCTTGCAATGTTCTCGCATTGGATGCAGAAGGCATCGGGGTCGACTGTGTGCTGGAGAGATCACTCTCGCCTGATGGGACGATACCGAATGGTTTCTTTTTGCTTCGATGCGGTGTGGCTGCCGGCGGGAGGTCGGCCGCCATAGCCCTGATTAGGCGCATGTTGGTCTGCATTTCGCTCTCAACGGTTCCGTTTGCAATCCGAGATCCATACTATTTCTTCGTCAGTAACTCATGGGCATGCCATGTGCTTTTGCTAAATGATCACTTACATGGTGGCTGATGTGGGTCATGGGGTCGAAGTATGTCTCGAGCAGCTTGCGTATGGTCGCGTCATCTTGCACAGGCACAAACAGTGCTTTCCCAGTGGCTCTATAACCAGGTTTGTGCGATTTCTCTGCGTCCGTGACGAAGTTGTTCCTTCTCATCATCGCGTGAAGCTCACTGGCTCGATCCTGCGGAATGCCTAAACGATATCAGCATTATTCGTGCCACATACAGCAGCTTACGCACCTAGTGATTTTGCGAAGTCGGTTCGGGTCCGCAGCCCGCTCTCAGCCATGTGGAACACGGCACGGCGCTCTACGGCAAGTCGCTGCAAGCGATTATAGTTATCGACTTCTGCGTCGGCCAAAAGACACCAATAGCAGACATGCTCTGCCGGAAGACGTGGATCATCGTTGCCGGTGTAGCCATAGCAGTGAAGATGCTGCCAGGTCGAGCAATATGAACATTGTACCTGCAAGAAAAATCAGACCATGTTCGAGAGGAAACGAATCGAAGGAGACAGTACCATTCCGCCTTCATCCTTTTGGCAGCCGCACTGGCACAGCACCAGTTGTCCGGAAGCAGTTCTGCCGCCCGCCTCACTGGCAAGTGCATTCGCCGTACGCTTGAGATACGGCTTGCGTGCTGCAATGTGGTGTTGTGTATCAGATAGCAACGGGAAAGTGTCCGTCGTGGGAGGTGTCTGAAGAAGAGTCGACTGGACCGAGGGAGCGCGCAAGGATGATGGGGTGACAGTGACGGCATCTTCGAATACGGAACGTTGGAAAGCACCTTGTGTCTGAGTATCGCCCTGTGTGATTCGCTCGGGATGCATCATGTCTTCCAGGTCGCCGTTCATGCTGCTGATAAGGCTGGACCGTCTTCCAACATCCTGGGTGTCGGATCTTCGCGCGGCAGGAGGTTGATCTCGTCCAAACCGTTCATGATTGCTCAAGAAAGTAGAGCCCTGGGAAGATATGCCAACTTTCTGTGTTACAGGACGGGGAGCCACCAGTTGGACATCGTGGTATCGTGAGACGCTGGAAGAGAATTCGATGTTGCTCGGCACATCTTGGTTTTGACCAGTGTGTGAGGTCTTGTCATTCTGTAAGCCAGTGATCTTCAGAGCGGTGCTGGAAAAGTGTGAGTCAAGGCGCTTCCCGTTTCAGGATTGTACTCACTCATGGCAGCCTGTCGTGAACTCCAAAGAGTTCGTGTGAATTTTCCAGCCTTTAGCCTTTGCAAAGGACAGATCATCCCCGGCCTTGCAAGGCATGAAGCCTTCGATGCTCTTGGGAACGTGAGATTTGCCCTTGTCGTTCTCGTAGATGAGCTCCATCGACACAAGTCGACCATCTATTCATCAGTCAGCGCCTGGTGAAAGCTAAAGAAAAAGGACACTCACTGGGCAAAGCAGGCAGATCTTGACACAGGCTGTCCACGCTGCGCAGGAGCTGCTGCAAAGCTATGTTCGTCGCCTTCGTTGTTGCGGCCGGTCTTCCAGACGAACTCGCCGCCAAGCCGCACGGTGTACGTCGACCTTCTTCGTTGGCGGTGTAGTGAATGGTGAATGTGTATGTCTCGAGCACTGCATGTCGGCTTGTCTTGTCAGGATGAATGAGAAGCTGTACTGCGCGTAGCTCGCCAGAGTCAAGTTCGGGGAAGACCCCTTTCTCCTGCGCTGTGTCAGTGAAGCTCCGGCATGGCAAGCAAAGGCACTTACAAGCCAGTCCAAGAAGAGATCGGCACGCTTGCTGCGCTTTCGCAAGAGGACCGGTAGTTTGGTGCTGTGAGGATCCGCCTCGCTTTTGTACGACGGCATCCGAGCCGCTGCGAAATCTTTGTAAGGCAGGGGGGTTTCTCTCATCTCGTAATAGCGGTATTCGAAAGCCTTCTCGGGGAAGAGCTCGCGCAAGTAGGTCAATGTGCTCATGGCTCCGTGCAGCATTGTCTGCACCAGTTGCATGCTCTGCGCCTCATTGATGGTCGTTGTAGCGAACGTCTGGCGCGTTCGGACGAGCTGTACGTTCGCCATAGCTTGTCAGATCGGGTGTTCTGTCGTTCAAGGTGGAGGTGGCGGAGAACGAGGTGGCGGGTACTTCAAAGGATCATGGTGTGTTCATGCACAAAGGAGCAGCTGCTGCTATGCATGGTGCTTCTGCTTGTCTCGCAAACTGATTGCTAGGGTGGAAGAATGAGATGTTCGGGGCTAAGCGTGGAAAGAGCGATTGAGCAGGCAGGCGCGACCGCTGACAGCACCGGACGCTGACGGGGTGCTCCAAAGCGACCACCAATGCTGAAGCTCAGCACCTCACTAGATGTTGAAAGAATTAGGACTCAATTAGAAGCGCGTGGTGATTAGTACATCACATGGCATAACATGTGTGAACTCTCATGACCTACACGTATCAAGTAGTGTTGGCATATGCTGGTTCACTCTTGTATTTCCTCACTCGCCTATTCTTTCTCGGTTGACCACTTCTTTAATTTGTTACAAAGCTGTGCTTTTCCTTGATTACTTCTCCCTTCCCTCTGCCATACTGATCGCGTTTGTGGCGGCGGCACTGTTTGTCTGGGAGCGGTCGGTCCAGCCATTGCCCTGGTAATATGCAGCTGCCCGTCACCCGCTGTACCGTGCTCTGCATGCCGAAACATCAGTCAGTGGTGAAGATGCTTGCATGCGCTTTGTTGGGAAAGAGTTAGAAAGACCACGCACATCGCTGCGTAGCCTTTACAGTGACTAATCGGGCGACGGGTCACCACACAACAGGCGTCCCATGGGGTGTGCCGAAGCGCTCAACCGCACGAAAGCGCATACTCGCATCGCAATGGGCAAAAGCATCAGGAGGAGCAGAGTGTGAGAAGCATCAGTCAATACATGTATGCTGAACACAGATCTGCAGCGGCGAACAGTGTGGCGTTCTGTCCTCGGGCCAGCTCGGGATCGCCCAAACTCAGCCTCAAACGCTCGACTTCACCTCTTCTGCTCGCAATGAAGAGCACTGAGTTATGCGCGCTAAACATGCTTCATGTCCTCCAAGACCTGCTAATTCGCGAGAGTGATGGCCAAAAAGTATCGGGGGTTGCTAGCAGCCGACCGATCTTGCACACCAAGCGGTATTCAGGCACCAGACGGCGGGCGCGCGTCGCACGCACGCACATCGACATGAAATCCTCGACCGATGCTTAGCAGAGGCGGCATTAAAGAGTTCAAACAGAAGCCTACATCACATCATGCAGCCAAGTTGCGTTGGAGGCTGCCACATGGAGGGTTGCAGTGAAGAGCGCCAGTCTTGCAAGCACAGGCCAAGGTCGCTTGATTACATCTCCATGCGAGTCACTGACCATGACGATCATACGATGATGTGGTATTCGAGCACTTTCGATGCAAGAGTCGGATTTGGAGCGATCACTCACTTCTCGTGCTAAAAAAGCTTACAGAAAGTGAGGGTTGGTATATGATAATATGCTCATACAGGGCGTGGGCCTGTTGCAAGATGCGCATAGCCTATCAACTCATCGGACACCAGTTCTTTCGATGCAACCACGAACTCTATTTCGAAACCGCATGGCCGCAAAGACCTGGTGAGGTGCAGATCTTCACCGGTCATGCGAATGAACGTTTGCTGTCGACTACACTTTCGTCTAGCCTCTTTATACCTTGATGCAAGGCAAATATCAGTTCTATATAAGCCTAAGTATTCCTCAAAGGCCTCACCAGAATTCGCTCATCACGTCTTGCGCGATCTCAGACGGCGAAACACCGAACGATCCCCGCCAAACCAGCCGGTCGCTCCTTCCTCCCTTGGGTTTGTTTATGCCACACCGGTGTTGGCGCCACGC
The DNA here is from genome assembly GCA_024604135.1 of Cladosporium velox. NCBI lineage: Eukaryota > Fungi > Ascomycota > Dothideomycetes > Cladosporiales > Cladosporiaceae > Cladosporium > Cladosporium velox. The sequence goes on along the minus strand of JANIIF010000006.1, from coordinate 1,159,123 downwards.
CCGATCTACTTTGAGATAATCTCATCTGATCTCACTGGCCAGCAGTGTGGGGCGGCGTAATTGTTTACTCACAACATCCATCTCGCACTTCACCCTCCTCCACATCTAAATCGCCACAACCGTCACATACCAGCTGCCAAAACCCATCGCACAACTCACCCTTGCTCGACGCCCCAAGCTCTTCGTTAACCTCCTTGAGCAGATTCAAGCATAAAAGGCTAAACCCCTTCTGCCTGCGTCCTTCGGGCGCGTCTGCTCGCCCACATTGCTTCCACCAATTTGCGAGGACAAGATGGGCGAATACTTCGGCCACAGCAACGACAGTCTCTTCGCGTCTGCGGATGAGATGGCCGGTAACTACACGCCACACAACAACAACCACGGCTTCACGCCGACTCACAACACTCGCAACACTCCCGATCAGCCACCCGCCTCGCGCGGAAACACTGGCCATCGCTCGATTCGCTCCACCGACTCCGCGGACATGGAGCTCAACTATCCGATGCCCGACCAGATGGAAATCTGGAGGCAGGCCGAGCATCCTGACTCCATCAACAAGCTCTTGAACATCACGGGCGACATGTGCCAGGAGACTTTCAGAGGCGCAGCCCAGATGCTCTCTCACGCGAACCCTGAGACGTTTGAGATGCCGCTCGAGGTAAGACATCTCCGCTTCACTGTCTGTAGTGGAACATCCACTGACCATCGAACAGGCTAGATTCATCTGCATGAAAGTCGATCGCGACTCTGACATGAGATACTGCCTCGCCAACGGTGCCGTCACCAACCTTCCAAGCTGCAATGAACGCATCGATGCAGTCTGGCGCGAGCGCGACGGCCAGAGAGTCTTCATGATGTTCTCCATCAGTGGGATGAAAGAGTTCTGCGCCATGGCCGAGATGGTCGGACCTGTGGCGAGAGGCAGTATGCCAGGCTGGAGCAAGGCAGGCTGCGAGGGGTACGTCTTCCTATCACTCATTCTTCCCATTCATACTAACTGCTTCACAGTCTTGTTTTCCTCACCTTCATCTACGTCAAGAACGTCCCGTTCTCTCTCATCAATCACATCAAGCACAAGAGCAACAGGCAGCCTGTCGCGAACATGTGGAACTCTATGATGTACCACAACAACACTGGCTACCATGTTGCCAGGATCTACTGCGAGCATCCTGTGTTGAGTTCTGTGTTAGTCAAGATCCAAACCGAGACTGAAGTCGGCTACAAGTCGCAGTTGCGCATCCCGACAAGCGGTAACACTGTCTACAGTGCGAGCGACTTTGGTCCCCACAACGACAAGTCCCACGACCCGCGCTCGGCCATCAAGCCATACATTCATCGGAGCGGCAACCGCGCACCAAAGACCGATGCCTCCTGGTGGCGCTCCAATGGCATCCCACCGACGCCGTCTCGTCAACCTGACCCTTTCTTCAATGCTGGCGCATATGCAACCCCAACCCCAGTTGCACCTCATCAATGGGGTTTGCACCAGCAGCACATGACTGGAGCTGCGCAGCCGCCGCCGCCATTCATGCTGCCTAATTCTGGTTCTAGCGGCTTCAACGACTCTCGATCATTCACCACCGCTGACGAGCGCATGATTGCTGAGTTCGCACACTCTCGCGATGCGAAGAGATCGGAGGCCAACCCAAAGGTCCCGAGCGCTTCCCAGCAAGTGGATGCTACCATTCAGGACCCATTCAGTGGCGGCCGCACTCCTCACAATGGCCAGGCTCGCAACTCATCTGCGATCAAGCCCGGCCGCCATGGTCAAGGCCACGATCCGCGCGTTGGTCGCTCTCAGGCCAACTACGACGCTCAGTGGCAGGGCCACGGTCGTGTTGCTCCAACCCCTGTCTACCCCGATAACTTTACCGCTGGCATTGACAACACTTATGGCGCAACTGTGCCATACAATCACCAAGGCCAACAGCCCTCTTACGCCACTGGCCCGATGCCTGCTCAACTGCCATCTCCTGAAACTTCGTTGCATGCATCGCACCACGGCTTCACACAGGCTCGTGAGATTCGCAGACAGCAAGGCCAAGTTTTCGCTTTGCGTTCACCGCCCAGCTATAACACCTTGCAGTCTCGCAGAAACCATGCTCATCCTGTTCCCCGTCCAGTGCAGAACACTTCCAACAACCCGTTGCACAGTGGTCAAAATCTGATACCAAGGTCCGGAAGCCCAATGAAGCACAGTCAGTCGATGCCAATCATTCAACAACTCTCAGACCAGTTTGCCGCCCAGCGTATTCATGCTCCCTACACCGATGCCAAGGCGGACAGTGAGACCAAAGTCTCAGAATGGATTGACAAGACACCTAGGCGCGACGATTTTGCGCAAACTAAGCAGTCTCCCGGCACGAAGCTTACAGTGGAGACTTCAGCCATCCCTGGCCAAATCCTGGAAGAGGCTCCGGACAGCGCAGGTCTTGCTGACAAGATCACGTGGCACAAATTGAGGGCTGAAAGAATGGAGATTGAGATCAAGTTGGCCGAGGCCAGTGGCCACTCCGCATCCAAGACACAATACTTGGTACTCAGGCACCACAGATTGTGTGCGGCCGAGCACGAGATCGAACTCGTCGCAGCCCACAAGAAGGCCCAAGACAAGAGCGGTGACCTCGCTGAGTCAACGGTTAACCACCCGCCGACGAGCCCAGGTACACCTCACAACTCTGAGGACTGGCCTACGAAGGCTAACGATTCTACTGTCGAGTCTGACATAATCGAACCCGTAACTGACGAGCAGAAGACGATTCTCCGCTCTGTTTCCAAGAACCGCGAAGGAAAGGCTACTTACACCTACCAAAAGACTCCTGGCCCCCTTCGTCATGTAGGAGGACCCATCATCTCCTACGACGGCCGCGAGCATTCCAGCGCGCAAGATCTTGTCAGAAGTCCCGAGCGTGCCAATGCATACTCCAACAGCCGCGCTGCTCGACCCCATGGCCACCCGCCTCAGCGCGCCATCATGCGTCCTACTTATGGCCAGCACGACTCCTGCGCCGAGGATCAGCAATGCAACGAAGGTGATCGCTATCACTACGAATACAGCCACAACGACAACATCTCCGACTTCGCCTCCCAGGCTGGCGCGTCAGAGGATGATGGTGAGGTCTTCTCGCCCCGTGGCCGTGGCTACCAGCACCAGCACGCGCACTCTGGCCGCTACGCCTCTCAGATGAGCTACAACGGTGGCATGGGGCACTGGCACGGGCCTCAGCAGAAGTAAGGTTCTCCTTCCAGCTCTTTCTCTTGTGTACGCTCATGTTGCCGAAGATGCATGTCATCGCTCGGCTTCTTGCATACCTTCTGCGAATGGAGCATTCTCAGCATTTTCATTCTCGGGCATGCCACATCGGCTGGCAAGTACCAACTAATCAGACTGTCCCCCATGTGCACTGTCCGCATCAACTGCAGACAATATCGCACTCAGCACCTTTTCCTTCGTCATCCGCCTGTTCTACACACACAGCCAAAGCATGGACATCGCGCATACATGTCCTTACAGCACTAATACTCCCCTTCTCCGCTCGCGAAAAGGAAACAGTACAAACCTCGCAAAAAAGTACCTGGGATCAAAAACCGGACATACACTAACCCAAAAACTCGAAAACCCTCACAAAAAAAGGTACCTTGGGACCAACAACCGGACATACTTACCAACCCTGCATCAAAACTAATCCCCCCGAACACTCACTGGAAACACTACGCACGCCTTTGATTTGAATACAACACACTGGGCACAAACAGCACTGGCAGTCGTAATCATAATTGAACAGCAGCGTTCCAGGAGCTGGGTACTAAGAAACACACACACACTTCAAGTATACTTTTTTCCTGATCATGTCGCGTCACTCGAAGGACCCATTTCGGGTTCTGAGAGTTGCCGTGAGGTAGCTTAGCTTAACAAAAATGAAATCGCGTTAAAAACCCCATGTACATGTGTCCAGATTCTTTTGTAGTATCGTTCGTGACGCCTCTCACCGTCTTGTCTTCACCGTCAAAAGTCCCTGCCTCCGTGACCAGACATGCTTGCAGAAATCGCTTCGGCACTGCCGCAAGCTCAGCCTGCAATCCATTCACCATCCCAGCCTCTCGCGAGTTGTGCCAACAACCTCCTTCATCGGCGGCGGAAGCCCAATCGCACATGTCGCGCGTTTTGATGTTGTTGTCAACGGCACTCTTCGGCACGAGTGTGCAAGCAAGATCAGCACAACATCGTCCATGCGGATCCTTCCTTACCTCTCTGCTCACCGCTCGCAAGCTGGCCGGCAGCTCTACTCTCCCTTGGTAATCCAACAGTCAAGGCATGCGCAATTGCTCAATTGCATGCAGCGAAGCCATACCGCCGCCATCACAAGCGTCTTCTCGGCAGCAGCGGCGGCAGCAGCAGGACGAGGTATACGAGAAATCGGCCTCCGTTTCCAAGCCGCGCATCCCAAACGAGAGCCGACAAGTCTCAGCGGCCGCTTCGAAAAATCCCAACACGGCAGCACCATGCAGCACTCAATCAGGAGAAGTGACGAGCACGTGAAAAGGCCTTGGAGCCAGACTGCCACGCATATCACGTGCCAACTCCTTCACCGCTCCAAAACCATTGAAAGGGCAAGGAGAATGAGCATCAAGAATTTACGCCCACAAAAACGATACATGACAATAGTCGCATCACCAAACACAAGAAGCACTCAAAAGCACAGTTGGAAAGAAAGAAGAGGAAGAAGAAGAAGAAGAAGGCAAAAATCATGAGAGTATGAGCTCGTTCTCGTATAAAAGCGTGTGATATATATATAGTGATGATGATAATCTGCCGTGGTTGATTTCGTGCCCATAAGTATCGTCGAACATGCATGGTTCGTCATAGTAGTAGTGGTTGGTTGGTTGTGTGTCCGTCAATAAAATCCCGTTTCAATCAAACGCCGAGATTTTTCTTCCATGCATCGCACATTTCCTGCTGGAGCCCGACATCGACAGCGTGATAACCGTTAAAGGAAAAACTAAAAGCAAAAAGAGCAAAAGCCGGCCCCGCCGCCTGTGGGAGCACGGCGGAGCAGCTGCGAGTGAGTAGGTACATGCAAGAAAACAAAAAAGCAATAAACATATCAAGGCTGGTTTTGCGCCGCCCATGATTTTCAGAATCTCATCAGTGGAGAGGATGTTGCCGTGACTCGTGTAAATCGGTTTCAAATGCGTGGATAGGCCGTGAAACAGATTCAATGAATCGCATCAGATTGTAGCAGTGAAGAGTCAGGTCGTCGACAGTAAATCATTCGTTCTTGTGTGTAGGCAGCCGTTCAGAAGCGTAAAGGTCGAGATGTGAATCTCAACGAGCGTGTCTTTCGGTATGTGACGGCCGTGATCGAGGTGGCCGTAAATCTTCGTGCAGTCCCTCATGCCAGTGAGGGTGGCGTCCAGGCCGTGCTGGTCGCTTTCGTCAAGTTGAGGAAGCAGGCTTGCTGCTGGTGCTGATGCCGTAATTAGCAGTGACACCGGATTTGATGTCACTTGCTTGGTGAGCCGTGCTCTAGTTTGCGCGAATGACAAGCTTGCTCAGGAACTTGTTGCTGAGACTGTCAAAGTCGTCACGGTCAAACTTGGCATTCTGTTGGCCCTTGAGGTATGTTTCTGTAGTCGAGATTAGCGAATGTTCAAACGCTCGTGATGATAGTGAGCAGACATACCATATTTGTTGACGTGACCTCTGACCTCGGTCAACGCATCGCAGATAGCCGGGTTAGAGCCAAGAACGTTGTGGTGCTTGGCAGTGTCCCACTCCTGGAGGCCAGGAAGCTTGGTGGAGATGGCCTGGAAGAGGCCAACGATGACACCGACTGGAGTGGTCTCCATGTCATCACAGAACTTGTTGACAGCCTGCTCGTCAGGGACACGGTAGTGGCAGTCAAATTGCATCTCTTCCCAGATGGCCAAGAGAATGGCGGCCAGCATGAAGATGGTGGGCCAGTTCTTGAGCTTGTCGCCAGAGTAGACAGAGCTGTACAGAGAAGAGAGCTCCTCCAGAATGTCCTTCTGCAGCTCGCGCCACATGTCTGCGAGCGCACACTTGACCTGGAAGTTGATCATGACAGGTGCGACGGTCTTGCCGCTGAACTTGCTCTCAGGGTCATCGATACGGCCAACGAACTGCTCCTCGTCGGTGAGACCCTCAACCATGGTGATGTGCACGGTAAGGTTGTATGCAAGGACGAGCTTGAGGGCCTTGCGGATGGACGGAGTCTTCTCCTTCTCGTAGTAGCGGTAGGCAGTCTTGAGGATCTCGGTGATGAAAGCAGTGCCCTCAAAGTAGTCATCGACAAAGTGCTCGAAGCCCTGGTCAAGGTGGCGATCAAGGTACTCGGACAGAAGAGTGGTGCTGACGCCCTCCATGCCGGCTGAAAGCTTGGCAGTGGTGAGCTCGTACTGATTGTGGGTCTCAGTCTCAATCCAGTCGACATCGAAGCACTTGTCTTCTCTGACGAACACCTCGCGTGCGTTGATGGGCAGGTAGTGACCGTAGCCGTGTGTGATGTAAAGAGTACGCTCCATGGTGCTGAAGCCCTTAATGTTGTTGACGCTGAAGCCAAGGCTGACGTGTCTCTCGTAGTCGGCCTTCCAGTCCTTCATGAAGTAGCCAATATCCTTGATATCAAGACGGGTGCAGGGCACTTGCCACAGACGAGCGTGGCTGGGCCTGCAGCCGCCACAGGGCTCACCCTTGTCGCAAGTCTTCTTAAGGAACTTGCAGCGAAGACATGCACGGAGTTTGCGGATCTCGTGTGCTTGCTGTCTTTGGTCGGGGCGAAGAGGACCACGTCTGCGGCCAATCTTCTTCTCGCCAGTCGAGTCTTTCCTGCATGTCGGAGACTTCTTGACAATCGCCTTGGTGACCTTGGAAGTGCTCTCCGACGGCGACTTACGGCGGCGAAGAGGTGGCGAAGTCGGGCCAGATGATGTGGGCGATGTTGACGAGGAGCCTGTGGAAGCGTATGACAAAGCGACAGCACCGGCGGTAGGGCTCACTGCCAATGATGACGTGGGCGAAGATTGTTGGTGAGCACGCTCGGGTTGAGCGATGGCAAACCCTTGTGACTGCAGATATTGCGAATCGATGTAATCTTGGCTGTGGAACTCATCATGAGGCGAGCTGAGAGGCCAGGGAGTGATCTCTTCGTAGCTGCCAGAGAGATATGAGGCAGAGTGAGGACCATCTGACGAGGAATCCGAGTTGGTGCGGATGTGCAGGTTTTGGCTGGGATTTGATACGGTGCCACTGAATGAATCTAATGACTGGCGGTGAGGGTTGAAGTTGATTGCAGACCACTCGTTGTCGGAGAGAGACTGAACCTCGAGGATGGTGCCAGTGGGCGAGCTGCCGGGCACACTTGAGTGAGCGGAGTCGGCAGCCTGCTGGTTGAGAGCGTTTTGCAGGCTCAACGTAAATGAGCTGCCCAGGTCGTTCTGGTAGTCGTTCAGAGGGTATGCGAGGGTGTTCATCGAATCCATAGGGCCGGCCATGGACATGAAGGCGTTGGTGCTCATGCCAGTGGTAGCAGCGGCGTAGTTCTCAGCGGCAGACACGGGCATGAATTCCACTGGTGATGCCTGCAATTGTGCGAAGGCTCCCAGGTTGTATGAGTTCAACGGTAATGATGAAGGTATTTGTGTCGAGTAGTGTTGCTGTGCCTGCTGTTGCTGTTGCTGGGCTTGCTGCTGTGCTTGGAAAGCAGCGGCCTGTTGGAACTGGAATTGCCAGTCGGTGGGCATCATGGTTGCGTAGTCCATGTTCAGGCCGGCCGTATGCATGTTCATGGGCGTGGGATGAGCATGGTTGCTGCTTGGCCTGCTGGAGTGAGGCTGCTGCTGCTGGTGATGTGTGATTGTGGATTGTTGAGGGATCATCTGGCGTTGCTGATTTGAAGCGGCGGGCAGGTACTGTTGCTGGTGCTGATGATGTTGGTGATCACATGTCTGCTGATGTTGATGTTGATGCTGATGTTGCTGCTGCTGACTCGATGTCGAGTGCGAGTGCTGATGGTGGTGGTGCTGCTGGTGAGACAATCCTTCGTTGTCCATGGCGGCCTCGAGGCTCAGCTGGTGCTGGTGTTGTTGCGGCCAGGGCTGTTGCTGTTGGCTGAGGGCGTAGTGGAAGGAGGAGTACTGCTGGTGCTGGCGGGGATCGGCGTTGGGGTCGAGGAAGGCAGCGGTGAAGTCGAGCAGGGCGTCCTGCTGGGTGAAGTCGAGGTTGTCCATTGCGCGTGGGACTGGCGGATTGCACGCAATATACTGGAGGTGAGATTGGAGTGAGAGCGGAGCAGCAGCTGAGTGTAATCGGTCAGCCGCGCGCGGTAGGCGGTGGTGTCTGGCAGAGCGCTGAAGCTTGAGACACTTGGTGATCCAGTGCACGCGTGGGTGGTCTTGCTGCTTGGAGCGCGATGAGGAGATCTGTGGTGAGTGGGAGTACACCGCTCGCGACGAGCCGGACGAGGGAGAGGTTGGAGGAGTCGCTGCGACGGTGAGCGCGCGCGATCACACAACCAAGTAGCGGTAAAGGACTCAAGGTAGTGGAGGATATGCACCTACGGGCTAGCACCACGCTAAGCATCCGCTGCAACGTCGCCGCGCTTGTGAGGCAGGCAGGCAGGCAGGCGAGCGAGTAAGTACCTAGTCCTGGTCACTTTTGCTTGAGCAATATCTTCGTGTCATGTGAGCTGGTGGCACTACGGAGGAATGCAGTGCGATGTGTTGTTTTATGATTATCATCACCCTCATCCACCCATGTAATTGATTATCCCGTCGTTGGTATCATCGCTCGTGCTGTCTCCCAAAGTCTCTCTTCCCGCTTTCTTCCCTGCCTGTTCTCTCGCCCGCAAATCCTCACGCCCTGATCTTCTGGCCGGCTGCGCGCTAACACCAGCCTCTCCCACCAGACACAAACAGTACTAGTCCCACTCCGACCCTCACTCGCCTCACCAAGAAAGAAAGCGGTGTAGCTGAGGCTTGTAGCACCACCGCACGCCTGCCGCCACTACTACCTCTATCCTCTGTGCCTCTCCCGCACATCATCGCCGCTTCCATCTATCCTGCTAACATCTCCCCTCTTCACCCCACACCTATACGCCGATTCTTCCTCGTCGCATGTCTCGAACCCTCCCAATATCTGCTATATCTGCACTAGCCACACCCGCCAGAAAACTCACTTTTGCCCTTGCCTCCACTATAACCCTCCTCAGCAACAATCCCATGCCCAGCCCCGAGCCCATGCAATAGCGCTATCTCACTTGCCCATAATACTCCCGATTCCCGACCGGACAACCCACCGAGCCCACCCATCCATCCACTGCCCACTCTTCTTCTTACTCGTGTCAGGCGCCTGTACTTGTCTACTCTATACTCCGATCGCCTGCATCTACGTGACTCGACAGGCCCCCCCAGACCCAAGTCTGGCCATTCCTAGCGAGTTAGCCTCTCGCCTCCGATTGCGCAACACCCAGCACGCTTGCGCGCCCAGCAGCAGCCAGCTTCTGCAGAACAGCCAACTCTGCAACTGCAGAGTTGGCCTGACTGGCTCCGGCTCGCGCTCGGGCGGCACATGCTCACGGGTACTTGCGACTTCAGGCTTTCCGTCCTGCTTGTCCGTCCTCTCAGCATGCGCTACGTGTTACCAATCAGAGCCGAGCATGCAAGTCCGTTGCTGCGTGCTTGCATGCGTGCGTGTGTCTCGTCTTATCTCGCTCGTGTTCTGCATGAATTCGTGTCACATTTGCTCTCTCTGCGCTCTCTCGGCTGAAACCTGGCCTCGGAGACTTGACTGCGCCTTGAAGAAAATGAGGCTCGTGCCAAGTGTTTTGACTTCCGCGCGCACTTGTCGTTATCGTTCAGTTGCTGTAGTAAGCTGTTTGGCGCAGTGGTTGGCGCTCGAGCGAGCGAAAGCGCGAAAGCAAGGCACACAGCGCGCGTGCTGCGGCATGGCAAGGTCTGGCCTTGCTTGCGATCCTCCCGATCTGACGCAATCATCGTGGTGGTTACGTGCGTGCGTGGTGTGCATGGCGGTCGTCAAGAAAAAGCCGTCCCTTGCGTCTTTCGAACGCTGAGTCGCTGGCCCAGTCGAGCCAGTTGAACGACTCGTAGACTCGTACTGTACATAGCAATTCGAAAAGCGCCCGATGAGATGGTCCGTGTCGGGCCATTTCCTTGATCACCAGACTAACCATACAGCCTTGATCCTTGTGCCATTCAACCGCCATTAAGGCAGAGTCGATCAGGGCTGCCGTAGTAGTCGTAGCACTGGTCCGTTAGCACACAAATATGTAGCCAGAATATCGATGATGATGTCGATGGCGGCGGAAATGTGCAGCCGTGCTAAAACAATGGCATGCCGCCGCCATGGCGTTTTTCGTCCCAATGGCCATGAGGCCATGACTACTACGAGATCTCGATCGGCCGTTTTGGTTGCTTGCGCACTTCATGCGCGCCATGCCAGACAGGCAGACGGGGCAGATCGCTGATGATGTGCAGGAAATAAATCGCCATGCGGTTTTCCGTAAGAATGGCGTGTGACTAACTATGGCAATAATGCCCAATGGTATAGGTACTGTAGCAAGGCGTTTTCATCTCAAGCTGTTTTTCCCACCAGGAGATCTCGATCGCACAGAATGCCGATGTTGGGCCTGGAGGGTCTGTCGAGTCGCGACTGCCTTATTTTTCGCCTTGTGTCGTGGACTTTCGTTGGACTCTTGCGCGTGTAACGCTGGTGCGCCGCCAGTCGCGATTCGAGCGGAAATTCAAAACGCCACGCGATGCGTTGCGGTGCGTCACAGATGGAAGTTCTGGCCTTGTTCTTTCCGTCGTCATTTGGTTCTATGAAACTGGTTTGTTGTGTGTCAGAGGCTGAAGAGTGGTCTGAGGTAGCGTTGGTGCTCACGTAGCGGGTTGGAGCGCAGAGATGAGAAACCAAAGACTCGGTGCTCAGCGTGTGCAGTGTATGGTGGTTGCTTGTGTGTGAAATGGGCAAGTCTTCAGAAGGAAGGGTAAGCATTATGCTCCAATGCCGTAAGACTCCTCCAGCATACATGTAATGTTCTGGAACAGATAATGTATGTATTGTAGACTCGCATTGCTTCAATCACCTGCGCAGTGTCACTTTTACTTCAAGATCTCACTGTTCCTCAAAGCACCTTCTGAAGTTTTCGATCGCTCGTTGACATGCCATGCTAGGAAAAGGTGTCAAATCAAGCAGGATAGTATCCAACTACTATTCACATATTATCCTCGTCCAATCACTCTATCTCAGATACTCCCAAGCAATCCACCCTTCTCCTCTCACCCCATTCACCAAACTAACCGGAACCAACCAATGCCTCCACCATCCCAACTGCCTTCCCGCCTCCCCAAGCAAAGGCATACAACAGCAAAACCATCCGCACAACCACGAAACATTCACCCCAGCCCGCAACCACCAACACACTTCACTCCTCCTCATCTCCCTGCTAAGAACCCTTGCCAAGCCCCTTCCAACACAATCCTCCACCAACATCCCCCCAACCTGCACCCAAAAGAACCCCCCAACCAAAACCCTCACAAAAGACACACTAACCCCAGCTCCCAAATGCAACGGCTCCGGCGGCACAAGTCCCATGTGCACACACCCGCTCAGCCCAAAAGCACTGCACAACACGATCGCCCTGCGCGCCAGACCTTTCCTCGCTAATCCCAAGTGATCTGCCAACGCGATTCCAGGACCTGAGACGCTCCAGCGCATGGTCTGGTGCCAGAAAGTTCCCCACCAGCCGCTGAGGCCGCGCTCGAGGAAAGAGGTCGGTGGGCCGAAGTAGGGTGGCCAGGAGTGTGGGCTACAGTTGTCCGGGATGAGGCCGGCGGCGTTGAGGAGAGAGGATATGAGGGCTGGGGAGGGGAGGAGGTTTGCTATTAGGGCGTAGGCTTGGAGGGCTATGAGGGCTGGGCGGAGGATGCGAGGGGGAATATGAAATAGGAAGGATGGGGTGTTTTGGGGGAGGGCCGAAGAGATTGGGATGCTGGGGTTGGTGAAGTAGGGATCTGTGGTTGTGAGGGCGCTTGTGAGGTCGAGGGTTAGGTAGGCTATGCAGGTGTGGAGGGCGGTCGTGAGGATGAATGAGGTGCGGGATTTGGGTTGTGGAGGTGGTGGTTGGGTTTTGTCGTGAGGTTGGTAGGAGATCAGCCAGTTGTCGAGGGTGAGGGCGGTGACGAGCTTGAAGATCCATGGGACGCGAGCCTTGAGGGTGGTCGGGTAGGGTATGGCAGTGTAAGTGGGCTTGATCTTCTGTTCTTTGCGGTGGCCGTTCTGCCCAGTCTTATCGTCTTCAACATTCTTGCCATTACGTCCAACATCTGGTTTCAGCAATGCGAACTTGGTCCAGGGATCGTTGAGCACCAGCAGAAATGCCGTCCAGAAAAGACCATTGAGACTCGGCACATCGACGCTCTCCATCACAGTCCACGCGTGTATCGTACAGCCGACCATGATGGGGACGAAGACGGCGATATTCTGCCATCTTGACAGAACTGAGCGCGGAGTGAGCAAGGCGATTGGTAGAAGGATATGAGGAACAAGGTAGGAGACTGATTGAGGGCCAGGGATGATGTGGCGGACGAAGTATATGTACGCGTATGGGAGCTCCATGGCTGAAGACCTCGTACTGGAATGCTCTTTGATGAAGGGGTCGTACAACTTACTGGACTCATCTTGTGTGAGTCGCCTTGAATGCCATTTCAAGCCATAACTGACGACGTCATAGACTTTCGCCTCCGTACACGTGTCTGGGAAGAATACTTGAGGCAGGCCATATAGTACGAGTATACCTTACCAGTGTACACACTTTGGAAAGTGATGCTAGTCGAAGTAGACGGCAATCGGGTATCGCAGCCTGCAAGACTGAAGTGAGGTTCTGCCTGCACCGCCAAGTCCGTCGTGCAGATCATGGCAACTCCTAAAAACGCCAGCGTTGCTTGCTGTGCCTTGTCTGTAAAATCACGAAGAGTGCAGTCACAGTCGATTCACACGGTAGAGACAAGAACAAAGGGCAGTCCGCAGAGTCCTACACCTCCGTGACCACCGCCTTCCAACTCTTCGGCACAGATCCGATTCACGCATCCAAAGTCGCTCACAGCCATGGCAAAGCCGGCTTTATGCGGAGTTTGGACGGAGTGCTATTTCTCCTGGAGGACGCGTAGATTTTCCAGAGCCAAAAATCACCGCAAGTCGCGCGAAGGCAGGGAGATAGGAAGAATCAATGCCAGCTTTCTACTCCCGATATTTTCCGATGAGCCTGGTATTGGTATAGCCGGCTCCGGATTATTTGGTTCGGTAGGAGAATATGGGGACGATGCTTTGCGGGTTGTGGATACGGAGAGAGTGGTATGTTCCTGGGGTCGTGATTTAGACTTTTGCACATTGAAGGGAGAAGTCTCACCTTGGACGCGTGGTAGTATGGATATCTTATACAGGAACGAAGCATATCAGTTCCACGTGGATGAGACATGTGGATATCTATCTGTTGATGGAAGGCAACGTTTGCAGGACCTTGGCTCGCAACAACCGGCTGTGTTGTTCCGGACGCTCAGCTCAGGAGCAAAAGCCGTCTACAAAGCCATGGATGCAGTGGCAGAAAGAGCGAGACAACGTTCTAGGTACTTTTTGAAAATTGCGTTGTTTTTACCATATTGAGCTGTCAGATTCTTCGGTCTATTATGCTACGGAAATTGGCTTGTGAACCTTTGCAAGCCAATGGAGATGTCAACAGTCAGCTCTTCGCATGTGAAAAGGCAATGCGGCAGTTCTATCTAGGCCGAGCGGCTCTGCTGATCTGATCATGAGGGAGGATCCGCGGAGCCCTCTGCGTGGCCCTGCAGTGCAAGAGAGCAAGGGTACGATATTCTTCACAAACAATAACGACGCGAGCTGGCAGGGCTGGGAAGAATGTTCAGGCCATTCCTATGATATGGAGTCGCTCTCACTAGCACTGTCTGCTATGGCTCAACAGAAGACGAGACGGATATGACAGCGAGCACCATCATCCTCGCTGGCACAGTCAGTACTTCCTAGCAAATACGGCTCCACTCCGAACGGGCCCGAAGATGGCCTGCCAGCTTCCTTCTTCCCCCGGCGGATTATTTGTGCCCCGCGATTTGCCCCTCGTTCGTGAGCACTCGCCGACCGTCCGCGCGAGGTATCGTGAAGGCCGAGCCGAGTAGTTGCAAGGAAAATGTGCGGAGCTATAAAACCGCTCATGTGCCCATTCTCGCGGCCGAGGATGGCCATTTCGCTGACTGACACGACATCAACATCATTTTTGACCAAAGACTCCCAAGCCAATTCCTCTGCATCGGCCGCAGAAACCGCTCCACACGGCTCATCGTCACCTGAACAGAGCGTTGCTACTCCACCTTTGTGATATCATCTCAACATAATAACTACCAAGACGCTGCCAGCACCGCCTGGAAATTTATTGCTAGCATTGGTCTCGCGTGCTCTTTGCATTCCACTACCTTTTTTCCCACGAAAATCTACCACCAGCTTTCACGACATCTAACGACTTCACACATCCACAATCATGTCGGCTAATGGACAAGGCGGCCCCGTCGGCGATGAGAAGATCAACACCGAGATCATTACCCTCACCAGACACCTCAACGAAGAGCAGACTAAGCACGCCGAAGCCACTGGTGACTTCACGTAGGTCCAGTACATCATATGCAATCTCTAGACAATTTTTTACTAATAATTCCCAAACAGCCTCCTCTGCCATGCCCTCCAGTTCTCCTTCAAGTCAATCGCATACTACATTCGCCGTGCAAGCTTGATCAACCTCTCCGGGCTTGCTGGTGCCACGAACTCCACCGGTGACGACCAGAAAAAGCTCGATGTGATCGGCAACGATATCTTCATCTCTACCATGCGCTCTTCTGGCCGTGTGCGCATCCTAGTTTCCGAGGAAGAGGACGAGCTCATTGAGTTCCCTGCCGGCCCCAACGCAAAGTACGCTGTTGCCTGCGACCCTATCGATGGCTCCAGCAACTTGGACGCCGGTGTGTCAGTCGGCACAATCTTCGGTATCTACAGGCTTGCAGATGACGCTACCGGCACCAAGGAGGACCTCCTCCGTCCCGGCACCGACCTCGTCGCTGCTGGTTTCACCATGTACGGCGCTTCCACCCAGCTCGTCATGACCATGAAGGGCGGACCCGTCAACGGCTTCACCATGGACGACTCATTCGGCGAGTTCATCCTCACCCACCCCAACATGCAAATGCCCAAGAAGCGCAGCATCTACTCTTGCAACGAGGGCAACAGCAAGTACTGGGACGCTGCCACCAAGGAGTGGTGCGAGACCATCAAGAACGGCGAGAAGCCTTACTCCTCGCGTTACATTGGATCCATGGTTGCAGATGCATACAGGACACTGCTGTACGGTGGCATCTTCGCCTACCCCGCTGACAAGAAGACTCCCAAGGGCAAGCTGCGTATTCTGTACGAGTGTGGTCCCATGGCTATGGTCTTCGAGCAAGGTAAGTTTTGCACCGGCCTCCTGTATATATTCAATGTGCTAACTTTCTCTTTCACAGCCGGCGGCCAAGCAGTCGACAGCAACATGGCCCGCATGCTCACCGTCGTCCCCGAGAGCATCCACGACCGCAGCGGTATCTTCCTCGGCTCCTACGACGAGGTGCAGCTCGTCATCGACATCCACAAGAAGCACGGCATTTCCGTGTAAAGCTGATGAAATGAATTGTTCGGACTTTTTTGAGGATACCATAAGAATGCGTCGGGAATGAAGAGTAATTTGGAATTTGTTCATGGTCGCATTGCGCTCGGAGGCATGGTTTCAGCAGCAGCAGCAAGAGCTGCGAAGGTTTCTTTGTGGATAGTTTTGACCCAGATACGATATGGGGAAATTTGAATGTGAATATCTTCGCAGACGTGTGTTGTTCTTCTTTCCTCCTTCTGTCATGGAAACCCAGACCTTGAGCGATGTTGTGTAGAGCTGCAATCAATTGTTCCAATCGCTGGTGGAAAACAGAGACGGAGGATTGGCATTTCACTTCGTCGGGTTAGGGTTGGGGCAACCCATTACATCCACGATCGAGTTTTTACCTACCATTACAGCTATTTGTTGCCATTCTGTTTGTACGGAGTGTATCCCGTCAATCACTTTTTACCTTGTGGGGGTTTGGCGGTGGTTTTAGGCATCAGGATGCTGAGATGCACGTTTGAATGCATCAAACCAGCTTGGCTTCGAAGATGACCTCCAGTACTTAACAAGACACACACCACATCGAGGCCAAAACATCTATCGAACAAGTCCGATCAATCTTGAAAGTTCACCAAAAGAGTTATTCCAGAGGACACAACAAAAGCCTGTCTTGCAAACCTGCGCTGTTGCTATCGGTCAATCGCGGTTGGACCCTCCATCAAAATGTATTTCACGTGTCTTGGTCTCGATAGCGCTGCAGGCAACGATGAGGTATGGCACCAGCAACGCATATAAGCCATTGATATGCCAATGTGTACGAAAGCCCACGCAACGATAATCAAGCTTACCATTGAGACATTGCCCAAAACTTCCAAGGACGAAAGAATCTAGGGGAGTGCTATATGATGTTCTGGTGTCCAGAGAGCTGGAACAGCCCATCGAAATACATGACGTTTCTCAGCAATGGAGCGAAGGACGAGGGCGAGGACGAAGATGAAGAGGATGACGACGAGCCCGTCGTCGTGATTGGGGCCGTCAATTACGAAGATGAGGAAGACCTGGACGACGATGAGAAGGGTGAAGTTGTTTGAGACGCAGACTGGGATGAACAGCGCACGGCAGAGGCGTGGGAGAAGCAAGATCGCCTGGCGGCGGCGGCAGTGAAGGCATATCTTTCCGCCCTCAGACAACGGGAGAAAAGGCCGAGGGAACAGATCGAGAAGACCCGACGTGTACACTGAGGTGACACCAACGACGAACAGAAGTTGCTTGAGGTCTTCAGTCCAGCAATTGACAGCCATGTGCTAAGGTGAGGAGCTCGCAGCGAAAGACTGTGAAGTTGGATACAGCGTGCGGCACCTATGCAAGCAATTACGGCGAATTATTCCATAAGCTGCACGGTCTGTCGATTTGAAAGCACTCAATATATTTGCAGTAGTAGCAAAGTGTGAATTGTTGTTGTCGATGCTCACCACCGAAGCCGCGGTGCGGTTGTGAGGGTTGACGTATGCGGCTAGCGTCCGGCTAGCCGCGTCGTGCAAGTATTTGAAGGTTCTGCGCAGCCAAATCTCTTCCTCCCCACCACCACCACAACTCGAGCAATTCGAGCAATCAGCGCAGTCTTTCAAGACTGCGAAAACCGGACAGCATGGTTTGAACCGCTGTCGCAGCTGCACAGGTATGGCAACTCCCACCCGATCGCACCCACACCTCTTATCCATCCGTCTTTTGGCGATGATAAACACAACCAACTTTTCAAACTAGAGTCTTTGATCTCTTCGGAGAACTGAAACCTACCTTGCACGTCAGTCTGATATTGAAGACTACATCACCCATGCCATATGCTTCTCTTCGAAAGAACTTTCGACTGACGCGAAACAGTGCAGCTTCTTCACACATTACCATCTATGCCACGCGCTCCACCGTGCACCTTTTCGCTGAGTGATGCCAATGGTTAGTACCCGCCACATTTCTTTCTTCCCCCATCAATATGTGATGATGAACATATTGACTATAAATACGCTATACAATGGAATTACCGGCCGAGACCTTTACTCAGGTCGCTGGCGATATTAGGCTATACTGATTACACATGCCAACCTCACCTTGCACATTCTTCATGACTTGCTTGGACTTCAGCTAACAGCTCGAAGACTTTTAGATACCTTTGACGCACCATACCCTTGTTGCCCCCCTTTCAACAAACCCAAGCGATTGGGACCACCGTCACCGTGGCTACCGCAGCATCTCAAGCAATCGATCGGTGATGGTCTGCCTCACCATTGCTTCCGAGTAGCACTTCGGTGCGCTCATCGCAGTCCTGGATGCTGCGTACCTCAAGTGGAGGCGAACCGGCTGAAACGACAGCGATGAGAGCGGACACGTGAAAGATGCGAAGCCATGGTGCCGAGGGTTCTGATTGTTGGAGGTTGCTGTCTAGAGACAACTCAATATCGAGATCAACACATTCAATGAACATATTCCTGAACAGGTTCGTCATCACCCCACACCATTCCCTCGTTCTCACTTGATGAAACGGCACTGGGCTCCGAATCAAATTCATGAGCAGAGACGCCACTTTGTGACAGGCCTAGAAAACCTCGTCCACTGATCCTTCCACGGGATGCAACATGCAACTTGCTGTCATAGGAATGAAGAGCTTTTCGCTGACTAGCTCTGCAGACTTTGCCTCTAACAATGTTTCAACCAACCTAACAGCCCACGAACAACGTACCTGTCATGTAAATGGTACGTACATGCTTTTCTTCTTCTTCGCACACGCACACGCCTCTACAAGATGAACTCTTTAGATGACGAGTCTGATCGGGTATTGCCCATGCAGACAAACTTTTTTTATATACCATTCATGCCTAACTGACATTGGTTTCGACCAATGACTGGCTTCACACCTGACATACATCATGCTTTCTGCAAGTACGTCGGCTAACAAACATCTAAGTTGTAGTGTCTGTTCCTCATATAATCAGATCAACGCCACCATCTGTTTCAACTAAATGGTAAGCTTCCACTATCTTCTCGTCGCTTCCTGATGATCCAACCATACACCAATGACAAGCATATGTCCAAGCCTTCTTGACCGTTGGCAACGACGAAAAGTGATTTTTACTGATTCGCTGTCACGCCAACCAACATGTTACCTTGACATGTTAGACAAATGCTAACATTTGTGCAGTGTATGAACTAATCTATTAAACGCTACACCCAGTTTCGTCGCTGCTTCGGCATCGCTTATGGTAAGCTCAACATCTCTTCCTTCTACACAACAACATCCAGCGCCATCAACAAGATGATTATCTAAAACAACTCACGACGGTCGACATAGCTAATTATATCTGCTTTGATGAGAATGGCCCCTGACAGGGCCCAAACTCTGATATCCACTCCCCTCGCGCACTTTATGATCTTCACAAAACACAAGCACCACAAAGTATCATCGCTGACGAGTACTTCAGAACAGGTCAACTCATCCTCTTTACTGTAAGCGCTGAAAAGCCATGCTGTCGATATCAAAGTAAATAGTTCCAAGAATTTATGATCTTGTTCCCGTTAATATCTCGCATCTTCTCAATCTTGCCTCAATGATCTTAGATAATGTGTGACAAGGACTTCGTAATTGATGTCGAGAATTAGAGCTATCTGTCGTACAAAACCTTGTGCCTGTAGCGCCATCGCTGTCAAAAAGTCGCATTGTAGCAGTCGTCAATTTACCGCTCAAAAGACAGAACCATGCCATTCGTAATACCCAAGGTCAACACCTCCCTTCTCATGTACCTAAACAGATACCCAAGAACGCTTCCCTGTCAATCCCACCTTCTCCACGTATGTCGAACTCTTCGATCATAGCTGCCAGCTCCTCATCCTGTAGACCTTCACCCAATTCCCTCGCAACTCGTCTCAAGTCTTCCAAGTCTATCCTTCCCTTGCCCTCCGGATCAAACAAGTCAAACGCCCGCAAGATCTCCTCCCGCGGATCCCTCGCGCTTATCCTCTGCGCCGCCAAAGCCTGGAACGAAGCATGCGGCAGCAATAACCGCCCGGGCCCAAGGAACGACGCTCCTTCTCCCACCGCACCGCCGCCTGCTTTTCCGTTCACCTGCGACGCCGGAATCCCTTGCGCCTGCAGCTCCGCGAGGATCTCTGTTTTGGGCAGGTCGAAACCAAGAGCTTTCAGCGCGACTTTGAGCTCGTGGTAGTCGATGTGGCCATCGTGATCGAGGTCAAACAGGCGGAATGCCTCGTCGATCTCTTCACGCTGCTCTTCGCTCAGCGATTCCAGGAGTTGGGCGTTGGCGGCTTCGCGGCGCTCGTGCTCGAGGCGTTCTTGCTCTTGCGCTCGCAGGCGGTTGGCTTCGCGTTGTTGGTGGGTGGGTTGTGCGGGTTGGGCCGGTTGGGATTGAGGCTGGGCGAAGGCTGTGGAGTTGGCGGCGCCGTAGGGTGTTGTGCTGTTGTAGGGTTGGTTTGGGCGGGCTGGGTTGTTGTAGGCGCGAGATGGGAAGGGTTGGTGGTTTGTTGTCGCCATTGTTGGCTTGTGTGTGTGGGTGAAGCGATTTGCGGAGGGCGATGGATTGAATGCGCTAGATTATGCTTGTATTTGACGGTGATTTTGGTGGGTAGTGCTGTATGCGCGTGGTTATGTGATTCGTGAGAGCTTGTCGCGTGTTTACTTTGAGAAGACGCGACTGATGAACCTGGAAGATTGCAGCTTGGCGGCGTTTCTCCGAGGCTTCACTTTCGGAGGTTCGAGAGACTAACAGCATCATGATGGTCGACTCAAATGACACATTTCTGTTTCAGTACATAAATTGCTTGTTGTTACCATATGCTACGATCACTTCCGTTTAGGAAATGTAAGCCAATTCTGAGCACTCTTTACAAAGACGATAGAAGATATAATCACAGCTTTGCGTCTGAACGAATCAAGAAGACGCTGCTTTGCTTTCTCATGGATCACTAGCCACGATCACAAGCTCTATGTCATCAATATTGTTCAACTCGATAGGTCCATCCTCATTCTTGGCCAATCCCGCAGGCTCTCCAGGCGGCGTCAACACCTCTTCCTTGGTCCCTGCTGTCCAGTACTCCATCTTCTCTCCACGGCGGACTCCGAACCGATACCGATGGCCTGGTATTACTCCATCGCGGTTCGCTATGTTTAATGGCGTTGTGGATTTAAAAGGCTCTTCGGGCATCAGAGTGTAGAAGTACTTCGCATCGCTACTGTCGCTTCTGGAGGTGAAACCTCCCCGTTTGCCGCCCTTCGTGATCTCCAGATTGAGTGGTGTGTTGGTGTCTAGGTCTATGCACTCAAAGTTTTTACGCCTGAGAGCAAGGCGTGTGTTGAAGATCGTTGGCCAGGTAAAGATCGTGATGGGTGCGGAAGCGTGAGATATCACGGTGACAGATAGCTCGACTTCTTCGCTTGATGAGAAGTTGGAGGAGCTGAGTGCCAGGCTAACACTTAGGGCAGGTGGGCTCATTGTTAAACTTGGCGATGAGGCTGCCATGTTGGTGCCTAGAACGCCTGATATCTTCACGAGGCAGGAGAAGATCGTTGTGTGGTTCTTGCGGAAGAATTTAAGCGACGCAGTATGTGTAAAGTCCAAATTGTCCTACCTATGTGTATCACACGTGGGTAAGCGTCGAACGTGGACGTGTACATGTAAAGAATGAATCAGTCATGAGAGTTCGTCTACACCATGGCAAGTGACGTCAGATTGCATGGACATCTGACTATATTGGCCTTGTTGTACAGACAAACAAAAAGGCAACCAACTCCCCCGAGCTTCAAATGATGGGATCGACAGATGCCAGTCTCAAGCTGCCGTTTGTACTCTATCATGTATGACTCCAGAAACTCAACTCGGATCATCACCGTCGCCCGCCATAGGCGCCTCGAAGTATCGATCACATTGAATAGTCCAAGCAAGTTTGGTCACAAACCAAGCGTAACTATCGGCATTGACCCTTGCCTCATACCTATCGATGTTCAGCACATCAATAGGACCGTTCGCAAGATCGAAAGTCGTTCCGCCGAGTGCCTTCAGTGCCGCCCCCTCGATCTTCTGGAAGAAGGTATACTGCTGCACGAAGAAGTGACCGAGTGTCAACATTTCCCAGGAAACGCGAGGGCCGATACTGTCGCAGGTGAGCTCCGAGACTCCCGGCCAGACCTTGCCGAGGAAAGATCCGTGTTTGAAACCTCTGGGGCAGACAACGAGGGACGGGCTATCCGTGTCGGCGTCACGCAGCTGCACGTATGTTTCGCCATCGTCGCAGGCGGTGTCCATCGTGACTCCTTGCGGGCTGTCGGGAACCACGTTGATCCATTGAAAGAACATGTTTCCGTAGTCGGGGTAGAGCGTGTTCCTGGTTATCTGCGTGAGAACATCTGGGGCCTGTCAGTCTTATGCTTCCTGTGTGGATGATGTGTTTGGCAACTTACCCCAAACGAGCCGATGGTCATCGATGTTGAAGTACTTGACGAAGATACGGTCATATTGATCTTTCCCGGCATTGCTGATCGCGGTATGAACGAGCTTTACAGCATCGAGGTGGGCCTGACGAATCTGCTCGCGCTCTTGCGGCGAGTAGCCGCCAACGATCGTTGGACCGTGATCAACATCGAGCGACGGAGAATTCGCAGTCACGGGAGGATTTGCGAAAGTGCTTGCAACTAAAGCCAGCGCGGTGAGGATGCGTTTCAAGAGCATGTTGTTCTCAATTTCGAAGGAGAGATTCAGGGTGATGATCGAGAGATGCAGAGTAGGTGATCGGGTAGGAGAATTAGAAATACAGAACCAAGTAGATGAACATAACTTGAGGTCCCCAGAAGAGCTGCATGGAAAGTGGACCGTTGTAGTCACTGTTCCGTTTCGTGAAAGTATCCAACGTCGAATGTCGATCTCATCGTCATGTTGAGTGTACTATATATGACCACTTGCAAGACTCGGCACGGTCTGGGAGTATATGTCCTTCAAGTCTCGTGGGATATCTTCCGCTGGCCAAGAGATGCCAGAGAGGTGGCCTGTAGACTCTTGAGGAGTGGATTGCGTTTGAGTGGTGATTAGAGACAGCACGCCACCAGCTCTTGGAACCACATGTGATATTCAAGCGTGCTCCGGTGTTTGTCAAAACCGAATTTGCCACATCTTACAGTCATCTGTCAATACTAGCAAGCATCCTGCTATGACTGCACCGAGTCTGTGGTGTGATCGTTCAGTAATTGAGGGCCACGATCGCTTGGTCGACATTGCGGTTGCCTGCGGTCATGCACATGCAATGCTAGTAAGTTATGTAATGCGTAGTTCATCGAGCAGTCGATCGAAGTCCATGGTGTAGTATTAGTGTAGCCGAGCTGAGGCGTTTGAGGTTTTCTCTTTCTGTTGAGCCAATTTGTTTATTGTTCCGCGCATGTAGTGGAACAGTTGGCAGGTATAATGGAAGATGAAGGGGTTGAATATGCGAGCTGTGTAAATTAAACTGACTCTGTTTACCATATTCTCGCCGAAGCAAGGCGTAACCTACAGCAGTATCTCAAGCAGCACCCCTGAACTGATCAACCAATCCACCCACCATGCCCCTCCGCCTCGTCTGACCTTGCTCAGCAGCACCATCAGTCTGCACGCCCGTAGCTCGACCCGCCTCGCCCTCCATTCTCCTTCTCAGACTGTCATACCTCTCCTTTTGCTCCGCTCCTCCTACAAGCCACGTCGGCAGCCTCCACCTCGTTGTCCCAGGCAGAATCTCTCTCCTGTGCGCAAACCCAATAATCCAGCCGACGCCCGCAGCGATAGCCGATCCAGGCAATTGCGAAAGCGCAAGCTGCATGGGCAAGAGGTATGAAGTTGCTTTTGACGTGAGCATGATACCGTACTCTTGTGTCGAGGATGCGCTGTCAGGCAGGGAGGAGGAGAGGCGGTACTTGTAGTTGTATGGTATGGCTGCGTGGTACTGCGCCAGTAAGGCGAAGAGTAGAGGTGTTGGGCCTGAGGGCAAGTAGTTGATGTGTCCCCACGACAGAGGGCGGATGATCACTGCGAGGAGGATGGGAGGGAGGAGAGCGGTGTAAATATAAGTGGAAACGAGGAAAGACTGCGATACTTGCCTGTCAGCCTCCAATATGATCTACTGGGACGATTGCGTTTTATAGTGTGTCCGAGGATCGAATTGAGGATTGAAGAGGAGTGGTGGTGGCCTACAGCGAACTTCCTGCTTCCCCATAGCCGTTCAATCACACGGAGTTGGTAGAAGGTCATGGCGGCGAAGAGCACTTCGGCGCTGTTGGTATACGCCAGTTGCCATGTCAAGAGGCGCCAGTACTGCCAGTAATCCAGCAGGTGTGGACGGACTTCGATCCAGAGGAAGTACTTGGTGTCTGTCAGGCTAGCGATGATGGCTGAGCCCACGATACCCAGTAAGAGAAGCTGGGTGATTGGCGCATTTGTGAAACCAGAGGCGAGCATGATGGTTGTTGTTGGGTTGTAGCCCCGCCTCGCTGGTGTTGCAATTATTGGTGTTCTTGTTCGCGATGTTGGAGGGACAGCTGGAGGCTGCTCGGCTTGTGAATTGGCTAAGTCCGCTTCCCCAGGCAGGAAGGATGCTGAGGTGGATCCCGGCAGAGACAGTATGCTTGGCAGCTGGACCTCACGTCGTGATGGTGAAAGCTCTTCATTGTATAGCGGACCTTATCTTTCACTTCCATTGCTCAAATACTGGTTCACTGTCGCGCTGATTTGGCTTCATTCACCAGCGATGCTCTTCGACCGGATCGGGATCCCGTGAGAGCGTTCGACGCGCACGCGACTGGCTAGACACTTGGGAAAGAGAAGACCGCCAGATGAAGAACACCACACTACCTTTGAGCCCACTCAAACGAATGGAAACATAGCCACGGCAATACCAGGAACAAGGAGTCTGAACAACCATCCAGGCATCCAAAAGAGACCGCCTCTGCCACAATCCGGAGACCTGCCCAAGACTCCAAAAGTCATAGGGAGAGAAGAACAATGCCAGCAACCAGAGCGAACCCAGAAGCCAGCGGAACACCTGCTCAGCACTTTGCAAAGTCTTCCACCTCTTGGACAAGACAGCTTCCATACAAGCGACCTATTCAATGCGCCGTCACACTCCATCCGTCATGCGATCGATGTAATATCCCCTGCTGTCGCAGTGGGCTTCGACTCTCGCACCAAACGAACTCCTGCTTGTCATAGAGAGGCCTGCTGTTTGGTTCCGGACATCGAAGGATCGGGTCCCATCGCACATGGTACTGCCCGATCTGGAGGACGATCGCTATGCATTTTGCATTTTTTGCTGCCATGCATGCCATGCATGCCATGCATGCCACGCCAGTCAGGCCGCATATATGCCTTCTTCTTAAGATCGCGTGTGTGCGACTGATAGTGCATGCTCATCGAAGGCCGGCTGTTGCACACAGCTCCTGCGTGGGCATGGTAGACTGCTGATGCGCAGCTGCGCGCATGTGCGGCCGAGGGCGCCAGAGCGGTTGGCCAAGTACGAGCAGTCAATGTGAGGATGTCGCGAGTGAAGGCATCCGAGATGGCGTGCTGTGAGCGCACGTACGGTGCTAAGTGAAGGCATATGCCATGGTGCCCTGCCAGCGCGCGCAAGATGCTGGGAGAGCGCATGGTTGTGTGCGCGTGCGGCGCCGCCTCAGTGAGTGTAGTGAGCCGTACCTCATTTGGTGGCAGCTCATTTCACTTGGTTGTCATGTGCAGGTGAGTATAATATTGTGGTTTGCGTGAGTGCTGATGAAAAGATTGCAGCTCTCGCAGAGTCGTACTACACAAAAGCTGCATGAGTGCCGCTCCCACGAGCGCATCGCCGCACTGCCAATGCCTTTGCACATCCAACAAACCGACTGCAATGCATTGCACTGCTCGAAACACCAATTGCAAATGCGAAAAAACTGCCCTCGGATGCGGCAATTATCTCAAGGAAAGGAACATCTCGAGTTCCTTTCCAAGTGCAGACCGGAAGCCCACTTGGCAGCAACCTATTTAATTTTGTGTCGAGGGCCGACAAATATGTACCTACGGGAGTACGAACTGCCTACGGTAGTCTAGTGGCTGCGCGTCCTTGTGGATTTAATCCATAGGTGTTAACAAGACCCTGCGGGAGGTCTCAGCGCCAGTAACACTTTAACCACCCAGCGTTCCCTTTTTTTTTGTTTTTTGCACAACACCAACTGCATTGCAAAACAACTGCCTCCGGACGCCCCAATTACCACAAAGAAAGGAATACCTCGTCGCAATGAGGTGCGACGAGGTGTTCCTTTCCCTGCGCAGACCGGAAGCCCGCTTGGAAGCAAGCTATTTAATTGTGCGTGGAAGACGCACCAATATGTACCTACGGGAGTACGAACAGCCTACGGTAGTCTAGTGGCTGCGAGTCTTGTGGTTAGAATCCGGTTGAGGCGGTGTTAACAAGACCCTGTGGGAGGTCCAAGCTCCAGTTCAACACTTTAATCACCCAGCGTTCCCTTTTTTTGCACTTTTTTCCGCAACTTCAATACATGAGCTTCTTCGTCTGGTCTTTCTCTTCATTTCTGTCTCTTCAGATTTCTTCAATATGGTGGTTGAAGTGAGTAATCGGACATGAGAGGAGAGCTCCAGAGGTGAAGGATCCCGGATCATGTGAAAGCTCGGTGGCGAGGTCAGGGGTTCAAATCGGCGTGTGGCGGTGGCG
Source organism: Cladosporium velox (assembly GCA_024604135.1). Classification (NCBI taxonomy): domain Eukaryota; kingdom Fungi; phylum Ascomycota; class Dothideomycetes; order Cladosporiales; family Cladosporiaceae; genus Cladosporium; species Cladosporium velox. The sequence goes on along the minus strand of JANIIF010000006.1, from coordinate 1,132,667 downwards.
AATTACAAAGGTGAGTGAACATGGACTCTGGAACTCGGTCTGAAAATGGGTCCGTGGTACCATTGAATAGAGGGCATTTTTCTCAGGCATTCTTACGGCTCCGTTGGCTGCGAGAGAGGATGTTTTTTCCTTTTCTGTTGAGGCCTTCGAAACAACCTTGAAGCGAAAGCCTGCAGCGCCGCAGAGCGACGCTCGTCACGCTCTTGGAGTCTCTCACTCCCTCTTTTTCAGATCTGCTAATGCTCAATAAAACAATGTCTGCAAAGACGAGATCACTTCCCCTACAGCCTCCGCGCAACCGCACCAGCTTTCCCTTGGACAGCGTGTCAAGAGCCGCCTACTCTACGCCACCATCTGCTCGACGTCTTGCCACAAGCAGACAGCAAGCGTGAAACCTCGCTGCTTTTCATGCTCTCGATCGCGGACCATGTCCTGCTCATCCTCCAACACTCGATAAGAACCTACAACTCCTACATGAAGGACGAACGACAGCCATTGCGCTCAGATTCGATGTACGGCTCGGAGCCTCGGACTCTTGACGGCAGAGCAAGGCTACTCAGTCCCTGTGATCAGCGATACCAGCACTCTCGTTCCTGATGTCAATGGAGATTGAGCATAGAGTTCCAATGGTTAGCGTACTCGGTGGTATGGACATTGCCTAGAGGAGTAGCACAACCGGACAGTAGAGCTTGGTCTCGTCACTCTCCGGCATCAGGTAAGAAGCTACAACTCGTACATCAAAGACAGCTACAGCTGTTTATGCTCTGATTCTATGAACGGGCCGAACTCTTGATGGCAAAGCAAGGCTACACAGTCTCTGTGATTAACGATATTGGCACTATTGTTGCTGGTTTCAGTGGGGAATCTGGATAGGATCTCAGTGGTCGGCGCACTCGGTGGTATATATTGTGACTATGGTAGTAATATATTGGGACAATGGAACTGCGGACAATGGTAGACTGTACGTGGATTTGTGCGTAAGACTTGAACAAGGCATCCGGATAGGCCTGGTATGTCCAGGTCAAGCCTCTTTCACTCAAATACCGGACAGATCACCAAGCGAAGATAAGATTCAATGGAACACTTCGAGTCAGTAACAACGAATGCTCAATCATGCTCAGTTGCGAGGTTAAATGAATCTTGATCCTTCCCTATGTCTAGATTACTCGCCAGGGATACCCAGCGATTTTCTCACAAGTCCTCGCTGGCCTCCTGACCAACGCTACCGAGCCTTGCTTCCCACTCGACTCTCAGCGCCTCCATCTGCTTCCAAGCCTCCAGGCCATCAGCCTCGAAATTCTCCCTCTCCTCCTTCCCAGTGACCTTCATGCTCCTCCACCGGCCAAGCTTTCCCGTAACACTACCAGATGGAGTCTCGCCCACCTTGCCGCTCCAGCCCCAGCCTTCCGTCTCGGTCCTGGCCACGCGCTCATCGCCCGCAGAGTTGATTGCACTGCCCCACTTTCCTTTACCGTCTCGTGCTTCGAGGTCCTCGAGCTGGGCTGCTGGCGCGAGCACGCAGAAGCAAGGCGATACAGCGGCTTTGTAGGCTGTCACGGTGTGCCAGGGCGAGCCAAGCCAGCGCGCGAGGTAGAAGAAGGCGATCATGAAGGGCTCGAGGAGCCAGAAAACGGAGGCGATGCTGGTGGCGAGGATGCCGGGGTGGGTGACGTACATCTTGGGAGGTGTTGAGTCTGAGGCAGGCAGAAAGTTTTGCGTGTAGGGTTTCGTGGACGGGAGGTTTGAGGTTAGGACCAGTAGGTCTGTGAGGCGCTTGGAAGACTCGTAGGCATCGTGGGCACGCAGGCATTGGATGTCGGAAAGGGAGAAGAAGTGTGGCAGGGCCGTGATGCTGCCAACCCAGACGATACGGCTGGTGGAGGTGAAGAGAGGTGAGAGCCAGTGTGTTAGCATGTAGTGACCAAAGACATTTGCCGCGAAGACCTGGCCGAGTGCTGGAGCAGGAGATTCATCCTTGCTGGCTGCAAGACCCTTCTGCTTCGCCAAAGTGCCAATCTCAGAATTCTGGTACGTTGGCCATGTACTCGCTTGCAGGATATCGGTGAGCAGCGTCCAGATGGCTCGCGGCCAGTTTGTGCTGGTCCAGCCGCCAATGCCAGCGTTCCACACAACGGCGTCAAGCTTCTGTCCACGCTGGAGCAGCTGCTGCGCCAGCGCCTTGACAGTCACCAATTGTGCGAGATCCACCAAGACTCCCTCGACCTTCACACGCTTCTCCAGTAACAAGCTGATACCCATCGTCTTGCCATTGGCCTCCCTGAGCGTCTTCTGAATGTGCGCATTCAGTCTCACGCGTGTGTCCTCGCTCTTTTTCGCATCGCGGGTGGTATATAGTATATGCAGGGCTTGGGACTGAGGGCGAGTGAAGAGAAACTCGTCGATGAGACGGCAGCAGGTGTCGAAGCCCAGACCGCTGTTCGAGGGCGAAACCTACCTGTCAGTCATTGCTCTTCTGCTGTGTGGACAGGCAGGGCAAGACTTGCCTATTGGCGCCGGTCACGAGGACGGTGCATTGCTGTTGGTCAGCGACGCTGCCGAGAGGTCTGGAGGGAGCTTCCATTGTTTATGTTGGGTTGAGGAGAAATTGGGATAGAGTTTCGCTGCTTCTGCCACTGTATTTCTGAACCCTGAGGAGTCGTCGTGCTTGCTTGCGAAAGCGTGGGGTAGAGTGGGACGGTTTATTATTGATGGAGCTGCTAGCCATCTTTCGACTGCACTATGATACACCTTCACCATGAACAGTAAGACAGTCCCGTCTGCTGTAGTCATGGTCGGAGGATATTGCACCGACTCATGTACTAAAAAGGCGTCCAACAATTGAGAAGTGAGGGTGGCTGACCGTACATACATCCTCTCCGTACTCGTCCTGATCCTTCAGCTGAAAGCGTGAAGCTTCCCGCGTGTCGTGACAAGCACATCGACCGGACTGTTCTCATGTCGAAGATACATACAAGGGATTGCACTTGTATCAGAGCTGTGATGGACATAGCATCACAATCGCATGTCTAGACGCTGGTGTGGGGCTTGCAAGAGTGGCTTGCATACAGAGCATGTGATTGCATCTTGTTCTAAGCGCCCTGTCTCCTCCTCCATCGGCGGCCCGCTCGTGCATGAGCACATCAGACTGCATTCATTGGACGCCATCAGGGTGAAACCATCACCAGCTCTCTATACGGCTAGCCTTTGATCCCTCTGCAGGCGAGCCCTCGACAAGCATCTCAAAAATAGTTACACAAGGCACCTGTCGCTCTCCCGCCTTGGCCAATGATGCCACTACCATCCTGCTGCCCTGCCCTGCCGCAACTCTGCAGGCGACTTCCGGCGCGTCTCTTGCGATTGAATGTACCGCCGGATATGCAAGCGTGAGACCAGAGGAAGCCGGCGTGTTGGTTTTTTCGCTCACTACGCTCTCCTACTCGTCGACTCCTGCGACTGACCCCCATTCCTCCTCCGCTTATACTCGAATCTGGCTCTTGTAGGCGCGCCAGTTTCGTGACTGCTTCCCACGACTCGCCATTGCAGTCGCTAGAGGCGTTGCTAGCGAGTGATCCCTCGACATGAGCCAGCAACATGCCTATCCCCCTCCTCCCCCTCCTCCGCCGGCCTCTGGCTCCCCAAGAGCAGACACGGCTCCCTATTTCTCCCAGCAGAGACGCCGTCTTGGGCCCGAGCAACCTCCCTCGATCACCACGAACTTTCTTCGCGCTCAAGGGGTAGGCTCACAGGCACAAACACCTGCCTCTGCCTTGAGCCCTGGCCACTCTGCTCTGTCATATAGCCCCGCCACGCCATCTGTGCTCCAACCTCGGACGCCTAGCGCTGGCTATCCAGATGCTGGACATCTGCTGGATCCTTCACGAGCACATCTGCAATCGCCAGGTAGTCCAAGTATGGCTCAGCAACCGTACAATCCTCGACAATGGAGCGGTCATGGGTCTCATCTGGCTTACTCCCAGCAACCTAGCCCATTGAGTCGAACGACTATGGAGGTTACAGGCATGGAAGGTATGTTAAGTGTCATATTCATAGTGCCAAAGCTCAGATTAGTGCGTGGGACAAGTAGAATGTCGTGAGACGATTATACATGTCAGATGCTTACGAAGGATCCACCAGCTGCAATGCCCTCTCCTCCCCCTCCATACTCGCCTGAGACGCCTGACATAGCTGGAGCATCACATGCAACACGGCCTTCCCCCATGATAGAGCAAATTGCTTTTGTTTCTTCACCACTGGCAGCAGAACCTTCAAACGCGAACATGCCTTCTACCACCATCGCTCGTCACTCGCCACAACATCCGAGATCACCGGCCTTTCCTCCACCTCCTGGCCAGAATCCGCGAAATCGAGAGCGTTCTGCTTCGGGTCAGAGGTTACTTAACACTATTCACAGCTTGACGGGAAGAGGCAAGCAGCCTGCCAGTCATGAGATCCAAGCAAGCCAAAGCCTGCACTATCCTTCTCCTTCGGAGACTCCCAGAGCGCCAGCTGCGCGAAGAGCCGCTTCCACAGGACATATGTATCCTGTTACTGCTTCAAGCTCCTCGTCTCCGCATCGTATCGTGGCCCCGATCGAATCTGATCGGAGTTCGCCAGAAGCCTCAAGTTGGCGTCCTGGTATGCCTTTGCCTCCACCTCCACCGGGTCTGCCACCACCAGGTGCACGCTCTCAGAGCTTGAATCGCTACCCTGCCCCCGTGGCGAACAACAATGCAGTTCCGGGTAGTGGTCTTCCTCGCTCGAACAGGGCCACTTCTGACCAGGAGGCGCCTACCCCTCCGCCACCACAACGCTGTGCTGCAGCACAAGCATCGACCCTTGGACCAGTCCCTCCTACTCCTGCGGACTGGAACGAGACCGATGATCTCGAAACTCCAGTCCGATCAATCGAACAGACACATGGCAGCCATATGCCCTCATATCAGCCGCTCCGAATCAACACAGGCTCGAACAGCGGATCTTCGGGCACTCACAGTGATAGAACTTCCCGTCGAGATGCAAGTACAGACGGCAATGGCATTCGCGAACGTCGATCTAAAAGTCGTGCTGCCAGAGAGCTCGAGGGCGCCAGCACTTGCAGCAGCAACATCATGTCACCTGTTAGCGACAACGCTAGACCAGCAGACTTCGTGTCAGCCTCGACTTTGCAGAGCTCCATCAGTCAACGACGCGAGAATATGCGTAAGCTTTCTGGTTATGCCAGCGTTTCTGCTATCCCGCCGGACCCATCAAATGTGCAGACCAAGTCTCTTTCGGCGGAAAGAAGTACTGCCACTTCCCATCCCACCAGCATCTTGACACCTCCGTATACACCAGCTGTTGGTAGCCAAGGTGGCGAGAGCTCTCAGCGACGAGGTCTAGTTGGGCCGCCGAGCGCTTCGAGCGATCGACCAATCTCACATCTGCTAAATGCTCCCAATGAAGAATCTGCGAAGATGCCTGCACCACTGAGCCCTGCTAGGGCCCCTTCGCGCGAGCCTGTGTCAAAGCTTGACCCTTTCTACCAGCAAGCCATCGAGCGCCATCGTTCTCTTATCGAAAAAGAATCAGCAGCTTCGTCAGACGAAGAGCGATTGGAGATTTTTGCCAATTTCCTCGTACACGAATCGAGACTGCGCCGTGACAAGTATCAGCTTGCTTACAACAACATGGCAGGTGATGTCATGGACTTGACGAGAGATATGTGGCGATCGTACACAAGGGAGAGCAAACGTGCTATTACGCCGAGCACTTCGATGTCTTCTATGGACCCTACCATCCCTTCCTGGGCATCTGACGGCGGGCTTCCATCCGCACATGGAGCCATGCCTAGCTCGGCTTCATCTATGGGCGAATTCACTCCTGCGACCGATACTGCCTCAATCGGCGACAGTGCAGATATGCTTGACCGAGCAGACTCGAGGCAGTGGGGTGAGCAATTTAAGCCCTCACTATCTCCCATTCCCAGCATGGCAGTGAGTACCGTACCCGATGAGGATAGCTCACGAGGCCGTACAGCCAGCCGATGGTGGGAGCAAAGTGAGTCGGCGGGCTCAGTTGGTCGTCCCGACAGGATTGAAAAGAGCCATCGCGAAACGAAGTACATGGGCGTTACAGCAGCTTCTTTGCGCGAGGATCCTCACCCATCACCAGAGGTGTTCCGGTCCACGCCGCCGGCGGGCGCGACAGCCTTTTCTCTTGGACCGGACGAATACCCTGCCGAGAAAACAGGTTGGCACGAGTCTTTGGAATTTGACACACCCATGGCAACTCCTTCTCGACCTGGGGATACGAGGAAGTCTTCAAATGCCAGTTTGAACATAAATAAGCTCGACGTCTCCAGACTAGTCACCCTGCCACCACCGTACCCTCGCCATCATCCAGCAGTGAACAACAGTCATCCACAACTTTCGGACCTCCGCAACAACCATCGCCACCTTGCTTCTCAGGCTGAGATCCAGCAGATCCGCGACGCTTACCTTGACCAAGATTGGGCCCTTCAGCGCTCGCAGCAAGAAGACGCCAAGAAACGACGCAACCGTCTACGTAACTCAATACAGGAGAAGCTGAATGCAGGAAGCATATCATTCGCCGATGCAGCCCGGGCCGAAACATCCTTTGAGTCTTCCGAAGCAGAACGCGCTCGTCTCGATGCTCGCGCAACTTTCGATGCTTATGAACAGGCCATCTCACATCCCCTCAATACTTTGCTCACCTCTCGTCTTGCCGAAGCAGAAACTTGTATCTCGACTTTGCTTGCCGACCTCTCCTCGCAGCAATCCACTTCGGATCCCAATCAAACGCAGGAAGAAGGCGATGATCACCCTGAACGCCTCGAGAAGCTCACCCTTCTGAAGTGGCTCTTCGAAGCCCGCGAACTACTACACAAGGAGATGTCCGACCTACACGCCCAGCGTGGCGAGAAGTACGCCGTCGTCGTCCTAACACCCTACCGCCTCGCCTCACAGACCGACAAAATCGCCGAAGCAGAAGCCTTCTTCGCCAAAGATCGCACAGACCGCAATGCAAAGTACGCTCGCGAGGCATTAGAGCGTATCTCCGCTCTGCAAGACATCGTAGAACGCAACGTCGCCCGCGGCGTCGAGGACCAGCTTTCTGCTTTCTGGGACATCGCGCCTGGACTACTGGAGATTGTTCACGCCGTACCTTTCGACGAGCCAGCCGCTCTGGCGATGTTGGACGTCAAGATCCCGGCGCAGGAGTACGAGGAGAACCCTCAGCTTGCGCAATGGCCGTTGCAGTATTTGTACAGTCTGCTGGAGCACGCGGGCAAGAGCGCAAGGCAGTTTATCGAGAGCCAGGTGAATCTGCTTTGTCTGCTGCATGAAGTCAGGGGAGCGAGGGCCAAAGCCGCTGTGAAAGTGGCCAGGTACGAGCGGAGCCCTAATGCGACGGGCGATAACGAGGCTGGACTGGACGCGGAGATTGTGAGGGTGGAGCGGAGGCTCGATGGCGATTTGAAGGAGAAAGTGGGTGAGGTGGAGAGACAGTGGAGGGAAGCTTTGGGCGATGGGTTGGAGAGGTGTAAGGATGGTGTCAAAGAGTGGCTTGTGGACAATGGAGGTTGGGTGGATGGATTGGAGGGGTGATTATCGAGTTCGACGAGAGTTTTGGAGTTCTGAGAAGGATTACCGGAAAGCACTTACGCCTTAGGAAACGTATGACTATTGCTTGTTGAATCGTTTACATGGTGGGCTCGGCAATTTTGGTTTCAAACAAGTAGACAGATCTATTTATCTGGCGTTGTACAGTATATGGCAGCTGTAGCAATTTGCAGTGTTGATTGGGCTCGGATCACTTAATCTTCTGGAAGAAACCACTCCACCTCGATAGCGAAACCAGATGTCATCCCAAGCACAGCCAACCAAACTCTCAAATCTGAATCTATAACACCTTCCAGGTCAGATCGATCAGCCGTGCGTTCAAGTAACGGGCGCTTGCACGCACTCGACGATATGAACGTTCAGCCGAGTTCTTGCACTAGGTGCAACTGGCTCGATGAAGTGGTATTGACGATCGAGGCGTGTGATGTGTGACCCTGCTGAACAACTGTCTCATCGTGCCCACCAATTGATCGAGCATCTACCTGTATGGAAGAGGTGTAATATCGTCCAGCGTTCGAGTGCTAATCTATATGGTTGGTTGAGTGTGAACCAGCAAAGATCGTATTATCAAGTTACACGACCAAACAGTCCACAAAGACATTCCAAACATCACACCAGCCCCCCCGAGCACTCCAAGAATACTCGCCACCACCGCAGCTACCCATCCATATACCTGCCAGACCCAAAAAGAATTATCAAAAAGAACAGCTGCTCCGAGGAGCCTGTGATATAGGAATAGCCGAAGGTGGGGCTCGAACCCACGACCTTGAGGTTGATCTCTTTGCTGTTATAAGAGCCACACGCTCTACCAATTGAGCTACCCCGGCAAGGGTGTTATTGATGGTGAGGTGGTGGCGATACGGATGATCTAGGCTGGCAAACAGAGTGGATCTTTTTCCTGATTTTTTCCGGCCAAATTTAATGAAGTTGGGCCGAAATAGCGGGGTTGGGCTTCGCTTGGGGGCGCTGGCTTATCGATAAGATTGCTGACTGGATGTGTTGCTTGAGAAGATATGGTTCGATCGATGGAATTGAACGGAGATCGAAATGGTGCTGTAAGACGATCTATCGAACCGAACATGTCAGCTATTCAGCGGAATGTATTGAATGAACATGGAGTTCGGCATCGATCGAATAGGCTGAGGGTTGTTCGCTGCCGAGAGATATGACTTTGAGTTGGATTATTGCATACATGTCTCTGAACAAGGACGGTCATCAAGGGAGGCATCGACGAAGAGTGTTTACCAGCCAACGTGACGAGATGCGGCTCTCTAGGGCATCTAGGTATCGAAACATGTTGAGAGTAGAGCGGAGGTGCAAATGCAGTCTAGGTCCGCAAAGAGGGGGGTTGGTGATCGCCTTTCGGCACTGAACTTTGATCGATCCTAGATGTCGAATATGAATGCCTCCATAAGTCATTTCCGCCTAGATTCGCATTGTAGCTGACTGTAGCGAGCTTCTACTTGATGTTCATCCCAAACGGAATCCGAAGTGTCTTACAACAGGAAACATCTGGTGGGAAATGGCTGCATGAATCATTCAGATGAGGAATCGACCGCCAAAATGATGGAAACGGAACAAGCATTGCCCAAGCCTTTAGCCAGGTATATTGGTTCAGGCGTTGTCGTTACTTCACCTAAGTACAGTGTCACCATTGTTTGGCTGAGGTCACGCGGACATAAGCGCTAGTGCCGCCCTTTGTGCTGACGAGAAGTCAGCGGTAGTGCAGCCTCGAGGGCAGCACCTGAAGCCGTACAAGCAATACAGTACAATATCATCGAACTTCTTGGGATCCAAGATCATCAGCTTGCTGCACATCAATCGAACGGGCGCGACACTGCTTATCGCACCATGGCCTACTCGCTTTACGATGCCACCGTCTCGATGGCGATCAGCGCGCTCAAATCACTATCGCAGATCCTCACCCACGCAGAGAAGCACCCAGAGTCCACCAGTCTACTTACGGCGCGGCTCATTGATGACATGAAGCCTCTCCGATTTCAAGTGCACTACGCCACGTTCCAAGCCCAGTACCTTGCGGCGAAGCTCTCCGGACGAGAGTACACCGAGCCCGAGGACGACCTCGATACGTACGAGAAAATGCAAGCCCGTATACAGCAGGCTTTGGAAGCACTCAGAGGGGTTGATAGAGAGACGGCCAACAGCCGCGCAGACGCGATCACCCAATTTGCACGTAGCGACCACATGATGGAGGTGCCTGTGAAGGGAGTCGTCACACTCGTGAGCATGCCAAATATTTACTTCCATGTTTCGATGGCTTATGCCATCTTGAGAAAGGAGGGTGTGCCGTTGGGAAAGCGAGATTGGAGTCGCGGGTTTGTCGGCGAATACATCTGAACGTGGCTGGTTCTAACCAGCGTCATGTGATCAATGAAACAGACATTCTTTCTTTCGCACCCAATCAAATTTCATGCAGTCTTCTCCGCGGCATACAAAACGCTTTTGTTCGTCTCTTGCGTCGACGGCGCCACATCAATCCCTGGGTTCCCCTCGAAGAAGTTCACAGGTTTCAAGCCGACTGTCATTTTCTCGCTTGGCATCACCGGCCAATCTTCGATGCGAGGGTTGTGTGTCGATCCGAACGTGTGCCACAGCACGATGTCACTGTTTCGTACAGATGGCGGACTGCCATCAGCATTTCGTTTCGAGATCGCGGAAGCAATGCCATCTCCTCCGCTCGATTGCATTGTGTATTTGCCGGCGGGAAAATGGTCATTATCTTCGTAGTGCGTAACCCAGACAGCGTGCTGGGCGAATTCGGAGCGCCTGGCATGATACGAGCGTGAGTCCGCCAAAAGCATCTGGCTGTACGAAGGTAGCAACTTGAAGCCGACGGGTGTTCGGGTCATTGGATTGATCTTGTCCTCATTCACGATCTTGAACGTGCGATTCTTCGTGAAATCAAGGTCGTGTCCGCCTTCCTGTTCGATGTAACGGCTTTCAGTGATATAACCGATCCCATAATCGTTGTGCACATCCGGATCATCCACAGCTAGAGCCTTCGATTCTTCGACAACAAGAGAGTTGAAGTGACCATCAATCGCAGGGTCCATCCTCAGGCTGAAGAGGTGCTGGTGATAGGGTGCCAGAACTCCCGGAGCTACCCGAGTGCCATATGGCACATTGTTCTCTGGATCGACTTCAGATGGCACCGTAGAAAGAATCCCAGTAGCCCGAACCTCGTAGTGTATAGAAGCATCCTGACCGAAGTGGAAAGCGAAGATGTACTCGTAATTACTCACGGTGATGATGGTCTGGAGCACAAGGATACGAGATCGTGCTACCACAGCATTCTGTGTTCGAAAGTTGGTGTGCTTCCACAAGATGCCGTCGTCCTGTTCGTGGCAGCATACAACGTTTGGCAGTTTGACAGGCTCGCCGTTGGCATTGTTGTGCCATGCATCGAAGTATTTGATAGTGCCTCATAGATACGATATTAGTGTTACGCTTCGTTGGACTATTTGAGCTTACATACCGAGACAGTCACAGCCAAGGCGAAGGTTGTTGGCATTGATGCCCGCGCCGTCATTCCCAAGGTCGAAGGCGGCTTTGCGAGGGTACGGCGCTCGAGGATCGCCATAAGGTACAAACATCTCCGCCAGAGAGAGACGGTAGAACAAGCTCCTGCCATCGTAATGGATATCGTGCAGCGTCAAACCTTCACGATAGTTGAAGCCAACCCTGAAGCTGAACTTCTCCCAGGATATCTTCTGGCCATCGATGCCGAACGACGGACCTTCAGGCTGCACTACCTGATACGGTTTCGTTGTGGCTCGAGGGCGTGGTCGGAGGGCAGGATGATACTCGCTGGCTGACGCAGAGTGAATTCTTCGCCTGTCAAATTTGCGCTGCTCATTATTGATGCGCTCGCTCGGAGTCATAGGTAGGCGGTAAATCTTGATGACCTGCAGATCTTCGGACACTTCCGCGCAAAGATCGAGGGGATATGCGTAGTAGTTCAGATCATGATGCTCTGCTAGGCGAAGATAAAACCAGCACTATGAATTGTCAGCCTGAAGATCGCACATGTGGCAAAAATGGAGAAACCACCATTGACAAACGTTTGCTCATGTCGTTCTCGCCATCAGTGGCGTATGCCCAGGGCTCAACGACGACAGAAGAGCTTTCAGGAAGATCGAGAACACGGATCTGTTCTTGGACTCCCGGATTGGCTAAGCATGCTTCCTCGACCTGCTGCATGAACGTGGTATCAATGTATGAATGCTTGCCACGATGGTGCTGCTTGGCGATGATTCTGTTGCTGTTGAGATCAACCAATAGTTCGAAGAGCGCATTTCCTTCCTCCAAAAACCTGATTACAACTTCAACGCGAGCACAACGCATCGGTGCGTGGTCAGCGGCACGCCCTGCGTGTTCACTGTCGAGAAACCGGATCATCTCGTTCTTCGGAGGCTCTTGCAGGGTGATGACGCGGAAATTGGGCTCCTGCGAACCAAAGTGCGGACGCACTATAGCAGCTGCGCGAGAGATCTCATCGGGGCTGAGTGGATCGAATGGATGCATGGTGGAATGTATGAATTGTTTTGTGATAGAAAAATCAAGAAGAGTAGATCGGCCTATTTTCGATGGTAGTGGAGGGAGATGAGAGGACGAAGATAGTATGTAAACAACAATTATGACTCGAATGAGCCAAGACCCGAGTATTTGCAACTGCTTACTGTGTTGATGGTTATGTGAACCTCAAAATCCTAAAAGGCATCTGGAGTCGGAGTAGTGAGCGTCGCCCGTATCTTCGGGCAAATCATCTCCGCAGTATGCGCGATAGGCTGGCCGAAGGTTCATCAGTGGATCACAACAGGAGGTAGACTAGAGCGTGAAGGGAAGGCGCAGGCTGATGGCTAAGAATGCACTGGATCACGAGTCTGATGATGGAGTGTAATGCGTTTCGTTCTCCTTTCGAAGGCACGTAGGAGAACACGAGCTGTCTTATCTTATCGTGAGAGTGTCTCATAACCAAGCAGAACTGTCCTGACAGTATTGTACCAACCAAAAGCCTAACACGTGCTTGAGATTCGAAGCTTCCATCATCATCTGCCACCTTCAGGATCATCTCGCAGATCGTTCTTGGTATGACGAATGCCAGGATGCTAACTATGCCTACTGTCTGTAGCTTATTACCATGCAGCTGCCACCATATCAGCACGTGTATCCTCCTGTTAGCTGTCAGCGATAGTTGTCAGATGCCAGGCTAGAGATAATGGGTGTCTTGTGTGCACTGCAAGTGTCGATCGCATGCAACTTTCAACAACATATCCCAACACAAGAGTCAAGATGACCTCAACAGATGATACTGACCGGACGCAGTTAGCCATCGCATTTGAGTATATGAGCATGCTGCAAAACTGCTGCTCTGTGTTTATGCTCGACTTAAGTTTCCACGACCCGTCAGACTGAATCCTCCAGCACGATTTTCCAAGCTTTAAGCCAACATGCAATTGAACACAAGCATTCTTGCCCTTTGGGCCACCCTTGCCACGGCAGCCTCGATCCCATTTAAGAGGAATTTGCCGACACGACGCCAAGACTCCAACAATCAACTGGTCGTCATGTCTTATAACCTCTGGCAAGGTGGTACTAATGTCAACGGCTATCACGAGAAGCAAGTGCGCTTTATCTCAGAGTCTGGAGCCGATGTCGTTGGACTGCAGGAAACAGTCGATGGGGAGCATGCCATCCGTCTCGCCAACGCACTTGGATGGGACGTCTGGGTCTCCAACCAGAGTGCCGCCATCCTCAGTCGGTACCCCATAGTGGAAAGATACGGCGAGACCAGTGCCGGAGGTGGCATTCGAATCAACCTCAACGGTGACAGCGAAGATAAAAAGGAGATTAATTTCTGGAACACACACTTGACTGCATATCCATACGGCCCATATGGTTTCTGCAACGACGGCAAGAGCCCGGAAGAGGTGCTCGAGATTGAAGCCGAATCAGGTCGCACTGGCCAGATGACTGAGATACTCGCTGCGATGTCTACGCAAATAGCAAATTCGGACAACGTGCCCGTCCTACTCACCGGGGATACGAATGCACCTTCTCATCTCGACTACGTTGGAGGGTTGCGTGAGAAGAATTGTGGCATTGCTGGCTTCGGCTGGCCCACTTCGGCTCTGCCTCAGCAAGCTGGCCTGATCGACTCTTATCGTGTGGCACACCCGGATCCGGTGGCTGTCAGTGGTACAACTTGGTCTCCTATCTTCCCGTTCAGTGAAGGAGCCACTGGAACCCCTGAGCCTCAAGATCGCATAGACTTTATCTATGCTACCAAACAGCTCCGAGTCACTGCGTCGCGAACGACAGTAGTTGGCAAGCCGCAGCCACCGCCAAATGAAGCTGACAATGAATGGACTAGCGATCACGCTGCGGTGATCACCTGGTTCGAGCTGCCTTGAGCATTTCGATCGATCAAGTGCTGGTGGACCTGTCAATGTTCAAATTTTCAGTCATGGTCGCAGACGCTGCGCATCCTGTAGAATATTGCATGTGTATTCCAGCAATTGAAAAATATCTACATCTTTCAATTTCTTTGAATCGTATTTGGAGCCGTGTATGATGTCGGTGTCGATTGTGAGTGCTCGTCAGTCATTGCAGTGTTTCACTGATACCCGAAAAGTATACACATGGATTGCATGTGATGTTTATACTCTATTCCCTCATGACAGGATAATGGTAAACGGCGATAGTGGAAGCACCCTCACAACTCATCCCAGCGTATAGTCTGACAATCGGACTTTCAATGGAGCCAGTACGATCACGTCTAGTAGACGTAACGGAACCCAACACCTCTTCGGTCGCCAACAACATCAGCAGCATCCGCCTGTTCAGCAGCCACGAGCTTCTTGTTCTCACGGATGTGGACGAATCTGAGACACAAAGCAAGAAGTGCCACAACAACACATACAGCAGCGTTGGCAGCACTTCCAGGTGTATAGTGTGGGTCGTGGCTCGCTGTCGGATGTCAGTACATATCAAGAAATTCCACCGAGCGGTATCAAGAGCTTACCTGGATAGAAATAAGTGCCATATATCGAGGCACAGTTGCCAATAGCGTTGCAAATGGCGATCGCAGCGGACCGCTTCACCATCGGTCGGATGAAGGAATTCGCGACCCATGCGACGATGATCTGGAAAGCCGAGACTGCGCCCATGGGCATGAGAAACATGCCAAAGAACCTTGCGCCAACGCTGGTGGTGCCGCCGACTATCGCGTTGCCGACGGCTGAGACGGTCAAGAGGCAGATGATGTGAATGCTTCGATCTGAAGTCCGGTCTGCACTCCACGTCACTGCTAGAGCAGCACACCAAGTCGCAAACCATACGGGTACGGTGAGCAAAAGGGTCTCGATGCGTCCATAGCCTAGGGTAAGGACGATCGATGGGAACAGGTACTGAAACGTCTGCGACAGGATAGATAGATGTTGTAGAAGGATGAAGATGTAAATCCGATAGTCGGTAAGAGCCAACTTGAGGCCTTGCCAGATTGACGTGGATGTGCTGTCATCGTCTTCAGTGGCGTCATTCTTGAGTCTCCAGAGGGCGTAAGCCTTCTGCTCGTCTGTCAACCACTTGGTCGTTTGAGGAAAGTTTGGGATGATGAAGATGCAAGAAATAGCGAACGCCATCGAGATGGAGCCGTTGACAATAAAGAGCCATCTCCAGCCTGCGATGCCGTTGCGGCCGTCCAGATTGTCCAAAACGCCGGCTGCAATGAGACCGCCAAACATGTTTGCTAGGGCGACTCCGCCATAAAACCAAGCAATCCTTTTGGTAAGCTCCTGTCGAGTATACCAGGAAGACATCAGGAATATCGCTCCTGGGAAAAATGGAGCCTCAGTCACACCGAGGAAAATGCGTACAACGAGTAGTTGTGCGAAGTTCTGAACAGCGGCTGTTGCTGCGCAAACGCCTCCCCAGACGAGCATAGTGATACCAAGATAGAGTGACGGTCTCATGCGTGTAATGAGTAGGTTGCTAGGCAATTGCATCGTAAGGTAACCTAAGAGCGAAGGGTTCAAGTCAGCAAAGGGTCTTAGACATTATATGGGCTCGTGATCTGGCTTCAAAGTCCGCGCTGCTCTCCCTGCCCTTGAGAGGAGAGTAAGGACTCTGAACCTACACCACGAGGCTGGGTTGTACCCTTCGTTCAACGTACCAACGAAGAGTATTGAAATCGACAGATTAAACTGCGTTCCAGTCATGCCCAAATCAGCCTCAAGCGAGCCGAGACGAGCTTGGCCCAACGAAGCTCGATCGATGAAGTTGTTGAGATACCTGCGCATTTGTCAGGGGCGTGTAGACGGACAAATGAAGGAGCAAATGAACGCACATAATGATCATCAGAGGAATCAAACGCAAGTCCACCTTGCGCATGAGCTTCTTCTCGAAAGCCTTGTGCCACTCTGCATCGTTTGCGTCGAAAGCTCGAAAGTACGGATTCTCTGAGGGGTTCTCGAGCACAACGTCAGTCTTTGTGGCGCTCTCCTCCTCTGTGGGCGGACTGATGTTGTGTTTCTCGTCAGCCATGATGGCGTTCGGTGTTCGGGTCGACATATCGACTGGGGCAGCGTCACAACAACGCAGGTAGGCATGACGAAAAGACAGGCCAGGCCTTGCCTACATATATGACTACAGGAAGCGTCTGCAACCCCTGCGCCTTCCAAAAGGTCATCTCTGCCTCGGCGAATTGTGCGCGCGGGGACACGAACTCCTGTCTTCGGGTGAGCGTCCCGTCGGCGCCAGTCGTAGTCCCAAGGACTCAACAAGAGTTGCCCAGTAGTCGCTCCAGAGTCCATTGAACCAACCTGCGAAAACATGAGATGTGCAAGAAGAACGAGAGCTCCCCATGGGGTACACAAGGTCGCCAAGGTCTGGGGTGAGGAGGTAAAGACGTGGCGCTTGGTCTATTGCCATGTCTTGCAGCGATGCGGAGCGAAGAGGTGCCAGATTCAGCAAGTCTAAGCAGCAGGCTGTTGCGGCAATGCACTGGATCTCCGGACTAAGATCTTGATTCATCAATTTGAGCTTCAGGCGAGCTGAGTTCGCCCAGCGTATTATAAAACACTAAGAGAAAATCAATGCTTCAGTGTTGAGACAAGGTGTGACGTATAAACGTCTGTATATCCAGAGAATTGTACCACGAATCAGCCTTGTGAACGCTCAAGGGCAAAGTTCGATTCGACGATGACTGTGAGATCTCATCAAGGGCAATTGATCGGTAATGCTCTTCGGCGGTAGATGCTGCGAGGTAAGATCTTTTTCATGGAGTCCTGCTAAGAAGTGGCTGATGGTGGCTTGAGATAACTACGTCAACGCATGCAACCTAAGCAATGCCAACGACGAGGACGATAAAGCCGGACTACCAGATTATATGCGCAGGCTAAAAAAGTGCTCACGTGTCGTGGCTCGCCAAGTCGGTATATAGAGACATCGCCTTGGGCCAAGCGGAACGTGACTTGGCGACCTGAGGAACAGCGAGATTGTGCCGAGGACCGCCACAAGAACATCGATGGAGAGAACTAGTTTATCAGTGTACAGAATATTGAAGTATAGATTGTAGGTGCTAAAAAATGAACCATGAAGCGAACCATATCCACTATTTCGGGCTTTCGCCGCAGACCTTGTGGTAGTCCTTGTGGCTCTTAGCACCATCTTCGATGATTTCCCTAAACCGGCCGAAGGGACAGCTAGCACCAGGTCCGTCCTGGCAGTCTGGCAGTGGCCTGGGTGCCTGGTTGGCAACGAAGCGAACAAAGTCCTCAGACCCACGCTTGTTTTGGCAAGTAATCTTTTCCATACCAACGTGACCCAAGAAAGGAATCAAATCGCTCATTCTCCAAGCACGAGCCCAGTTGATGCGGTCGGTAGGGAACTCTTCACCGGCGCTGGACGAGCTGTTGAAGATACCTAAAGCGGCAGCAACAAACGGTGGTACTTCGCGATGAGTGAATGACAGGAAAAAGCGTTGACCCTCCGGCCAACCCTTACGAGCAGGCGAATTTTCATCCTCGTGAAGCAGAGGGATCTGAGCTTGCAGCCAAGGGAAGCCCAGGTAAGGCGAAAGAGGGTTGAGAGGGCCGACCATCCAAGAGTAGCGGAGATCCCAGGCATATTCGTACGCCATCCATTCAGCATCGGTGAAGACGCCGCAAATGGGGCTGCGCTTGCCCTCGATAGCCGACTGGTAACCGCACAAAGACTGCAATCCGACGATGTCCTTGTCTGCGAATTTGAACGCGGAATCGTCTTCAAGACGTTCTGAGACCGCAGGTGCGTAGTTGGCGATGAATTCTGCCATCTCCTTCTTTCCAGGCTCCTTTGAGAACGCCGGACAGGACTTATGCGGCACAATAGCATCCATGCTTCCGTTGACATCCCGCAAAACCCTGACGATCTCAATATCTTCAGCATCAGGGAAGGCACCCGCGAGCGCAACAGCAGTGTCATAGGTGCGAGGCTTCTTGTCCGCGAGAATGCGCTTGGTCGTCGAGACTAGGTGCGGGTAGCGCTCTACCAAGTGTTCACCGACTTTCCTAGCATCATTCTTTCCAGCGGGTGTAATATCCTCAAGCCTGTCCTCCAGAATCGGTGAATGCCATTTGTTCAGGAAAGCCAAGCTGCCGGTGAAGCCACCACGGTGCTTCTCAATCTTGAAAAGCAGCGGCTTGATGTACTCCTCGTATTCATCGTCGTTGGCGTAAATTGAGGCATGGCGTACGAGGTAGGATGCGGCGGTGATCTTGCAGTGGGGAGGTGCTTCGTGATTTAGGCCAAATCCTACGGCATCGAAGTACCTGGAATAATGCGTCAGTACTTGCTAACGAGCGGAAAGCATGCAGAGTTCCATACGGCGAGATACCAGGCAGATGAAGCAGAGGATCAAATTCATAGCCTTGCGTATGGCCTTGAGCAGAGATGGGCGTCTGCGGCGCGTCGTAGTTCGTGGGCCACGCCTGAGCCACGTGAGACAACGCCAAAGCGAGCAAAGGTGATGTTGGAATCATACTTGGCCTTGAAGTTCCTTGTATGAAGGACAATGGTTCAAAGGAAGCACTATGCAAGAGGTAAGGTTCTGGTTGAAGAATGCAAGAACGGCTGGTGACGCCAATGCCACATTCGGCGATGTACAACGTCATCGCCCAATCGGAGTTCAGTCCTACGTGTTTGTGACGCAGGAACGTCTTTGTGGAGCCAGGAACAGGATGTTAAATGTGGGACCAAAGATCTAGATGCACTTCTCTCAAATGGGGGTTTATTTATATACTAGTGACTCCATATAGATCACTCTATACATTTATCGAATAAATGTTACTCAGAAGGGTATCTTTTAGCAAAGGAAAAAACAACGTGTAAACGTCCAACCAAATCGTTAGATCCATCCTGGCCAGCCCATCAAATATGGCGACCCCTTCCTTCATGCAAGGCACCTCGTGCCATTTTCTTTTGAACACAATGAAATAAGTGACATGTTATATGTCGTGAAAAGAGTGAATGCAGCGCACTATCTCTGCCGCATAGGCGAGCGGCTGCGTATGGGTAGGCCGTCGCTTACGCCTCCTAACTCCGCCCAAGCTGCAAGCACATCGTCACTTGCGGACATGCAAGAGCCATTGCTACTGACTCGAGACGGCGTTCTGGACGTGCCACTGTAAGTTGACGGAGCCAACATATCAAGTGGTGCTGGCGCTAGCGCTTTGCCCGGTCGATTTCTCGACGGCAAGTGAGAGTGTGCTCCAGAGTGGCTGCTGCTGACAGTACGCATACTATGTTGGTCTGCACCGTCATACGTATGGAGGTAGCCAGATCCGGCATCGTTGTTGGCAATTTCGATACCGCGATGCTTCTCGTTGGTCAATGGTGTAGGGAAAGTGGGTGTCAGTGGCGAGACTTGCGAAGTGCTGATCGAAGGACTGTCGTAGCGCGAGTTGCTGTTCTGCGATGTGTTTGTGCTAGCAGACGTTGGGAAAGTCATGTCCAACGAGTGCTCGAAATTGGGTCCCAAGAAGGCCGAAAGACGTTCCGGAGCGTCGCTTGGGGTGGGAAGTTCTGGTACGCGTCTTACTGGAGGACGAGCAAACTGCGTTGCGATGGCAGGGGGGAACGAGCGCACAAGAGCATCCGAGTCAGCGCGAAGATGCATCGTGCGGTCTGAAGGAGGAAGCACGCTCTCGTCGTTGAAAGCGTGCATTCGGTTCGGGCTACGAATTGGGATTGGAGGAGTGAATTCCTCTTCTCTGGTGGGTGGTAATTTAGGCGCGCGCAGTCCCCGGACGCCGCGTCGACTCGCTCTTCGATTTGAGCTCGAGGACTTAGGAGGCAGTGGGAACGCAGAGCTGTCCGAGACCTCCTCATCACCAAGGAATTGGCGCATCTCTGCTTCAAGCTGCGCAGACTCGTCGGCGTCAAACTCGCTAGCACCGCTGCGTGCACTGAGAGCATAGCTTGCACCACTAAGCGTGTTGGGTACTGACGATGGGCCCGAAGCACCTTTGTGCTGTCCTCGCTGGGCTTGAGGCTCAGGTGGTTGAGGGGTGTAAGTCCTTGGCAGGAGCAGGTCATCCATCTGAAGAGGTTCGTAAGGACTCCGAACTGGCGGGCTTGGGAATGGAAAGACCTCTTCCAGTGGTGTCTCTGACGCGAGGAAGCGTTCTATTCTCAGCTTCTCATCAACATCCGACTCCAAGAGAGAGCCCAAGCCTGCAATGCGCTCGTAGTCTGGCCGTAAATCGTACGCCCACTCTCCGGGTGGGCTTGTTTGTCTCTCCTCTTTGGCTTTGGCAAGATTCTGTGCGGATTTTTGGGCAGCTTTTTGCTTCTCAGCCAGCTGCTCCTGTTCGCGCTTCAGAATCTGTTGGGCGCCCTCTGAAATTTCACCCTTTTGCATCGCAGCTCTTTTTAGACGCATCATCTCCAACAAAGCCATCTCCTCCTCAGTCACAGCCATCATGCGCGAGATATCTGACGGCGCACTATCATTGGTCTCTCCACCCACGCTGTCTTCGTACGTATATTTTGAGGAGGCGGCTCTACTGAAACGGTCTCGGACGCTTGAATCGCGACCGACCAGTCTGCGCAGAGCTTCAGAAGTGTGATCTACTTCGTTCTCTTCAGGAGCACGTAGCGGCAATGCTGGCATTGGCTCATCATTGCTCCAATGGATGGGAATACTTCCGGAAGTTTGTGTTGTCATGACAGTGTCTCGTGTATTTGATCTCTTGACCATGCACGGTCGGCTTGCGATAGATGATCGTGGAGCGCCGGCGGGCGATGCTTCCGACGCGTTCGCAGCGAATTGGCTAGAAGCACCCATTCCTTCGCGTGTCGGAAGCGAATGTCCTACATCTTGAGAATATACTGACATAGACATTACGCTCTCAGTAGGGACGCGTGTTCGCCATGTCCTGTTGCCCACGTCGCGCTTCATGCTACTATACTCAGATGAGCCGTGATGAGTTCCAGACATGATGCTTTGAGCATGTGACAACGAACTTGGCGCATAAGAATCACCACTGTCCCGTCGACTCCGGGGCTTGTTTTGCTGTTTCTGCAATCCTTGCATGCGTTGCCGTGCGAGATCAATAGCCATAGCATTCTCCTCAATGAAGGTGTCGGATATGTTACGTTCTAGATGCTCCATCGGACGGGATGGCTGCCGGCTAGACCGATGACTCCGAGGTTCCTGGTGTGAGTTGCTGCTGTATGATTCCTTGCGTGAAGCGCCACTGTGCATGTGTGTGTTTTGTGATACGGCATGGTATGTCTTCTCTT
Organism: Cladosporium velox; assembly: GCA_024604135.1. Classification (NCBI taxonomy): domain Eukaryota; kingdom Fungi; phylum Ascomycota; class Dothideomycetes; order Cladosporiales; family Cladosporiaceae; genus Cladosporium; species Cladosporium velox. The sequence continues at coordinate 1,111,239 of JANIIF010000006.1, read as the reverse complement.
GGTATGGGCTGAATGTTGACGGTAAAGCTTCATTGGCCTGTTGCTCTTCCTCATCTGAACTGATGTCCACACCATCGAACCAATTCTGAATGCCCTTTGGTGGTCTGCGTACATTGACCTTTGCCGAGTCGAAGACGTCGTTCTCGAATACTTTGGGTCGTTTTGCCGAATCAATGGACGCAGATCCAGGTGCTGTAGAGGCGAGCGCTTCGTTGCTGTGAGCGGAGGATGGCGCCCTGGCGAATGATTGCGCTGTAGAGGCGACCGAGAGCGAAGAGCCATTCCGGGAGAGCTGTGATGGCTGAAGATGATTTCGATTGGAGTGGTGGTGCTTGGGGAATATGCTGCCAAACTTCCAGCCTTCCTTCTTGTGTACGGGTTTCTCGATCAGTTCGGGCTCATGCGCTGAGTGTTTGAGAGCAGACTTGAGTGGACGACCTGACGTTTCAACCGCGTTCCTATTAGAGGATGGCCCAGACGGAACTTCGCGCAAACCCATCTCGCGGGCGGCAGAGTGAGAGTTCTGCTGTGAGGCCTCGTGATGCGAGTGAAGCGTCGAATAGGCCGGCTCTCGCGGATCCTGGTGGTGGTGGTGGGCAGTCGTGCTGGAGTTGAGGTGGGCCGGCAACGCTCTTCCGCCGTCGGCAGCACGCATGTCGTGCGTCGACACATGGTTGTTTGTGCTCTGCAGACTCGGCCAGGGCTTCAATCCACCATTCGCACTCCGCGCATTATCCATAGGCTGGTATTCTTGCTGGGTATGTGAGCCCCACTGATCATCGCCCACAGGCTCTTGTGCTGAAACGACGGGCTGGGAGGCACGCTGCCTGGCGTTGTTCGGCGTTACAAGACTGCTCTGTCGCTGGGATATGCCTAACACCCGCTCGGCTTTCTGCAGCTGGTCGATGCTATTTCCAGGAATGGGCGCGGGAAGGTGCGAATCTGGTCGTTGGCCTTTGGTGAAGAATGGAACATCCTCGATGATAGGGGCGGCGGATGGCTTATGGCCCGCATCTCGCCTTGTCCAACGCATCGCGCGTGGATTAGGATCGGGGGAAAGGTAGCCAGCGTGACTCGCGGTCTCGGATACTTCCTGTGCTCGCCGGAGTCTGTTTCGTCTTGCGCGGTAGGCGCATCAGCGTTGCGGACCCACGATTCTTGGGTTCAGCAGAACTGGGAAGACGTGGAGGGGTTGCGTCCAGCGCGCTCGAGCGACGTCTAGTCTTTATCGTGGCCAGACGTCAGGCCGCCGATATTAACTGGCAGCCCTGTCTCGCGGATCGTGGGTCACGAAAGGGTGATGCAGGAGTAGCGTGTTGAGCCCTGCACAGTGCCTGGTCAAGGCTTGAGTGGCGTGTGTAAGTGCCCTGCAAGCGCGAACGCTTGTGGCATGGGGAACATGACTAAAAATGACCCTTTTGCTGCCCATGCGACCATGCCACATCAACAGCCGTTTGCCATTGGACTTCTAGCCTGGAAGAGCGTTGCGCGCAGCTCACTCGCGCGAGGCCATGTCTTAAAACGATTGTCATATCGCAATCTACATAGTGGCTCGGGCCCTCCCCTGAATGTGAATCCTGCCGGGTCTTCGAACCAGCAGGTTATAGAACGAACGTCCTAACGTCGATCCTGTACCATGAACACACGAAACAGAGTGACGTAGGATAACAAGGCTCGAGAGGCAACAGAAAAACTGATCCACTGTATCCAATCTCTTGGTTGAGATGACAAACTAGGTAGCAGGGAGGCGCCTTGTTCCGACGCATGGCACAGAGTTATTTCTTCAGAATTGAGATGACATCCGCCACCCGCCGCCTCAGCCGTAGCGGCAACAATATAGTCGGCACAGGAATTGCTACAGTAAAGCCTGTAAAGCAATACTGCCTATAGGCTGTAGCTGAACTCAAAACCGGTTGCCATGTGCCCGCAAGAATAATGCCGAAATTTCGACTTTCCACTACCAGGGTGCCCGTTGAAAGTAGTTGAGAGCAATAGTTGATATCTCGCTACGCTTCGGCCGCTGTATGATCGCCGCCAGGGTGGCCCAAACTGCTCCACGGACCCAAAGCCGAGCTGAAATCCCGGTTGTGCGTCCGACTTCATTCATCAAGCGCGAGCTGCCCGGCTTGATTTCTGATCTTATCACCTTGTCCAGGATGGGATCAAAATCCGGAGTATGCTTGCTGGTCCCACGCACACACCATGATAGGTACAGGGTTGATCACGCAAATAATGGGTGACGCCTTTAGACGTCGATCATCCCAACATCATGCCATCGCCGGATCGCCAACATCTTATGCGCCTGGTGGCACGACAAGCGAGGGCGACCTTATAAGTGGCGCCGTATGGCCGCGTGGGAGCAGTGCTGTGTGATGCTCCGATCCTGCGCGCCGCCGCAGCAGCAGCTGTCTGCCGCGATGGATGACAATTTGTAAGGCTCGAGGCTTGAGCGGCGAACCCAGCGTACCTTTCAGTGAGGTAAAGAAGGCTCATTTCGAAAGATTGCATGTTCGCTGAAGAGTAAAACGTGTCGAGATGTATATATGTCCGGACTGAGCTGCGCGCTCACAGATGGCGGCCGTCTAGTGACTTTTGGTATGCACATTTCCTTTCCCGCTTCATGGTTGCCCCTTGGACTCCATGCTACTCGCAGCAGACAGGCAATGGCAGGACATCACGAAGACATGCATGGATTGCTCCTGCTGGCGCTGTAGAATTTATTATCGCCGTTGCACGACAGAAGTTGCTTCGCTCAGGATGAGCCAAGGTCATTGGTGGCCTGCAGAAGACCTATCGAAGCGTTTTGGTGCTGCACCGAGTAGTCTTGAACAAACAAGCGATCCTGTCGAGGAAATACCGCGCGATGCATATCTGCTTGTATCGCCATTCTCGCCTTTGTATTGCGAGTGAAGTGCCCACAAAAGCCCAAAATGCAGCGAGCAAGATGTGTATGTCACAGTGTGTGGCGGCGAAGCGCTTGTCTGCCTGCTTGGTGCAGATGGGGAAGGAGCGACGACCACGCGTGCCTTCCAAGCACTGCTTCTCTTGCAAACGCCATTCCACTTTGCGAAATCCTCGAGCTTGAACCCACACATCGAATCGCTCACACATCAACATATCCTTGTGCATCGCCTCACGATCCCCGTCAGGCAGCATGGAGTTCCACGAAGCACATGAGAGCACCACCACCGGCTTTGACGAGTTCCATCGCATGCGAGCCGAGTTTGTTGCGAATGTGGTGCATCCTCGCGCAGCCCTCTTCAACGGCTGTGCGAGGCCTGACGATCCAGCGAGCGAACCGAAGACCACGGAGGACTTGGCCAAATTGGCAGGTAACACATCAAAGACGTACAGAGGGGCCGCATTGCTGACAACCTTTGCAGGCCAGACTGGACATGTCAGTCGATATGCCTTTGGTGGTGTTGGACAACATGGACATGCATCCTCCGAGTGCCGCAACCGTTGCCTCGCTCCAGAAGGTACATATCTCGCGACCCCTGCGACACGTCCATGTCACACGCGCGTGTATTGTACCGCAGTAGCTGATCCGTGCTTGCGCAGGCCATGATCTCGGACTTGAGGGTTCACATGTCCCTACGCGGACGTGTCCTTATCGCGCGCAAGATCGGTGTTGCAACCCAAACATGGTCGCGTCTACTGGCTGGATTACAGGACGAGAATGGCAACACTTGCATTTTGATCTTCCCTCAACACATGCGCGACATACCCGCCGAAGAATTCATACCCGAAGGTGCAACGCTCGCCATCAAAGAGCCTCATCTGCACGTTGATATGGTTCACTCACCTCACGAGTTCAGCAACAACGCAGTCTATCTGGAAAAACATGTTCTTCGTTATACGCGTGGACCATCCCGCCGACCTGGTGGTTCTACCACCTTGCGACAAGCTCGTACCTTTGAAGTTCCGTACGGCATCCTCCACTGACACTGCTGCTTCCTGGAAAGAGTTGGGCAACGTTGCGTTCACAAATGGCCGTTTCCTCGATGCTCACAGATGGTAAGTCCAGTCATCTTCACCGTTTGTCACTTGACTGACGAACTTGCACAGCTACACCGAAGGCATTCGCATTTTCGCTGAGAGCACCGACTCGCCAGAATTGATGGCCGATCTTTTCCGTAATCGCTCACGGACCGGCTTGTCGCTGCGCTTCTACGACGATGCGAGATCAGATGCTTTACAATCTACGTCCCTCGTACCTTCCACAGGTGACGGCATGGCCAAGCTGAATGCCAAAGCTCTATTCAGGGCGGCTACTGCGGCGTACAATCTCAACGACTACGAAGACAGCAAATCAATCATTGATCGGCTCCGCGAGATAACACCCGACGACAATGCTGCTGCGGCTCTCAGCAAGAAGATCAGGTTTCGCATGCGTGAGCAAGCACATGGCAAATACAATTTCGACCAGATTCGCAAGAGCGCCGATTGCTCGGGCAACTTGGATGTCGCCAGCTTTCTGTCGAAAACCGAAGTCCGTCCTGTCTTCGGGAAAGGCATGGGACTATTTGCTACCCAGGATGTCAAAGCTGGCGACATCGTCCTTTGTGAAAAGGCGTTTGCCGCCACTACATCTCAAGATAAGGAGACAAAATCCACTCACTTCATGGCCATGAGCAACAGCCGTCCCGTGGTTTGTGGAAAGTATGATGTCGCCTTATGGAAGAAAGTGGTTGACAAGGCTACACGCAACAAGTCCGCCTCCCACCAGCTGAAGACTTTGACAGAAACGGCCCACATTGCGTACAAAGCTCCGTCGATCAGTGCAGATGATGATGTCTTTCTCATGTTCAAACGCCTACTTCGGAACTCGCACGGCATCAAAGACAGTGCACCTGAAGTTGTGAACATGAAGCAGAATCTCTTCATGCACGCGTCACAAATCCAACACTCATGTATGCCGAACACCGCTAGAGCTTTTGTCGGCGATTTCTTGGTTGTCCGGGCCTCAAGAGGGATCAGAGCAGGGGAGCAACTGTTTGGCAGCACGATTCACCTTTTCGAAGACTACGAGCAAACAAAAAAGTTCATCAGCAAAACGCTCACAAGTCACTGTGGGTGTGCTATCTGCGTTGCAGAGGAGCAGACCTCGCCTGAACAGCGTGTCCTTCGTCAAGAGGCTTTGAGATTGGTGGCTGCATATTGCGAAAAATCCGAAAGCTTCAACGACCAAACCACCAAAGCCGAACTTGACAGTGCGACCAGCAAAGGAGTCCAGTCGGCCAACAGGCTTTCCGCAACCTACGACGACGACGCCTTCCCGGGTGTCATGCCTCGACGTGGCCTCACGAAGCTGTACACTGCTTTAACCGACATCCATCTGAAGTCACTCAAACTCAACAAGCATCTGAACTCCAAAGACATGATCAAATCACTCAACTTTCCCATGCAAGCGATCCAGGCTCCAGGCTGCAAAATTGCAGTGGACCCGTCTGGCAACGTATCCTTTGCGAACCTGCACGGTGTACAGAACGATCGCACACATGGACTCCTCATCGAGTGCGCACTCGTGGCAGGGACGTACAAATGCTTCAAGACAACAAAGCAATTCTTCGCATATGCGAAGGAGATGCATCTCCTCGAGCAAATCGATACCGTGGACTACCCAAAAGAATTCACATTTTTCGAGAATGTGTCATTCTTATAATGGGCTTCGCAGCAGTCACGATTTGGTCTGATGCGCCACATTCATGGATTCGTTCTCGCTCTTACATCTGATTTTCAATGCGTCTGCGTGGCGACCACGCTGATGGATGACCGTTTGCTCACAGTGGACTGCTGTTGCTTGTTCTGTAACGCGCCTACAATGGCGGTCGCACCGGGAGATGACCTTCTGTCCATGGCAGACTGGTTTTACTTGCTTTGCTTTGACTCCGCTGGAACCGGCCAGGGAGCGCTCACTGTAGCTTGAAAGCTCAGAGGGCCATTACTGCTCATTCTCTTTCGTACCAAACTCAAATGCTTCAACCCATTTCCAATACCCTCTCTCATACCTCCACAGTCCCAGACCAATCACAGTTCCGCGATCACCTTTCCAGCTCCCAGAAACCTCTTCCATAGCATCCGTAACCTCCGCTTCATCATCAACCTTGTTCATGATCGTATAGTGTGCCCTCATTCCACCGGAATCCTGCTCACTCAACCACCCTTCTCCTTCCCAAGCTCCCAGCAGCGCCCCATGCACCTTCTGCGCCAGATCACCGCCCTGATTTTTCGGCACACTAATCGCGATTCCCTTCTTCATACGGAAGGGTTTCGCAGCATTCACGCTGAAAGGCTGCCACTCAGCCGCCACACGCTTGATCGTAGGGATAATAGTGCTCTCGAGCTTGCTTTCCGGCAGCGCGTGGAAAAGTGTCAAGTGCGCTCCGAGCTTATTCAGTTTAGGCGGGAAATACTTTTTGCGTAGCGCGGTCATGCGCTTTTGGTGGGCATCGTCGGTTAAGAGGGTGAGGACGTAGACTGGTTCTTGTTGGGATGTTTTGGGGATGTGAGAGGGTGATGTGGTGCGTTTGTGGTGAGAATTTGGAGCGTTGTTGGTTTTGTTAGTTGACGAGTTGGGTTTGTGTCTTGATTGTGAGTCGTCGGTTGCGAATGTGCGTGAGCCGCCAGCGTAGTTTGTGTCTTTTGCAATTGAGGACCAGAGCTGATTTGGGGCGGCCATGGTTGCCATTGGACGGTATGTGTTTGTTGTAGAGAGGATAGAAGTCGTGAGGGTTCGACAAGGTATCATGCCCGTGACTTATTCTAAGGAACCACGTCTGATGAAGTCTATTAAACTCACTACGCAAGCCGCAGAAGAATGGAAAATAAATATCCACTCCTGATAATGATGATGCTTCAATTCAATGGCCAGGGACTGATGACGTCGGGCGAGCTTAGGGCTTGACGATCGTCAGGTACGGGATCTGTGCACGTCCTGGATTGCGATTTGAGTGAGATATATCGATCTAGATCGTCGTTATCTGGACAAGGATCAAGTATGTAATGGATGTGGGCGGCAAGTGGAGTGTGGTGTCAATCGCTCCGAGTTGTGCGGCAGCTTCCGTGACTATTCTCAAGAACAGCTTCAACGAAAGCCAATGATTGACAACGAGGAAGAAGGAGCGACGTGCAGGGAAAGTTGCTGCGACTATAGGAGTCATCGAGGCTAAAAGCCTTGCGATACTCTATGGTCTAACAGTTCGATTGGCCAGCGAAGCGAGGCAGTCTACGTATGATAACAACCACTTTACAATCCGAATCTCCATCTCTGATCAGCATCACCCAACCACTCGCCCTCATACTTCTTCCCAGCCGCAACCTCTGCATCTCTCTTCTTGTTAATCCTCGCATGCACACCCCAAATAACCGATACAACGACCAGGTTCATGACCAAGTACGCCAGCGCAACGGCATGTCCGACAATATATCTCGGGCTGTCACCTGGTCGGTACAGCTGCGTTCCAATGACCGCACCGACGTTACCGATAGTGATTTGCATTGCATTGGCCGTCGCGCGCTTCGTCTGGCCGCTGACGTTGACTGCGGGCCAAGAGAGACCGAGTGCGACGGATGGGTAGATACCAGCGGCGGCAAAGAAAGTGCCGACATAGGAAATTCCAGGCTTCTCTCTTGGGTTCGTGTTGCCAAGGAGAATGCAGTAGCCGATGATCGCGATAGTTGTTGAGAAGAGGATGAAGGGGCCACGACGAGCGTAGCGCTCAGAGACGACGGCGTAAATGATCGTGAGAGCGGTGGCAAGTGCCTATACATATATTAGCAATGTGCGGAAGTTGAAAAGGAACTGCAAGCCTCTTACGTATGGCGGAATTGTCAGAAGCTGTGCCTCAGCTGCACTAAAGCCCAGATCCTTAATGATAGATGGCTACAAGAAACAATTAGTAACCTGGTCCTGTATCATCAAAGCGGTGATGTCTTACCAAAAACATGCTCAAAGTGTAAAGCGGCAAGGAAAGCGTGTGGAAGCAAGCACCGTACAACCAAACTTTGGGATCCTTCATCGCGCCCGAAACGTTCTTCCAAGACACACTCTCATCGGCCACAGCATCACTATCCACGGCAAGACGAGCAGTGATAAGCTCTTTCTCTTCCGGAGTGACAAATGTGGCCTTGGCTGGCCAATCCATCACGTACCAGTAGGCGGCAAATCCAAGCACGACGGTGAGAATTCCCTCAATGATGAAAATCCATCTGCATTCTAGTCAGTCGTCACGCAACAAGCACTGGTTACCGATGTCACCTACCTCCATCCGCTCAAACCTGCAACGCCTCTCATGTGGCCAATGCCCCATGCTAGAATACCTCCGAAAGCACCCGCCATGGACGCCGCCGAAAAGAATAAGGCAACGCGATATTGACGCTCAGAGCGCTTGTACCACTGTAAGATGCAAGTTAGCCTCGAAAATCAGCCAGCACAAGATGAACCAAACTTCCTTACCATTGAGAGGTAGAACACAACACCAGGGAACAGTCCACCTTGGATCACAAATCCGTCAGCAAGAGTTGCACTCACACTGAGCCTTAAAAATCTCTCAAAACTCACCTTCGGTCAAACCCAAGAAAAACCGCACAGCCAAAAACCCAGCCCTGCCACTCGCATGCTCATTGTTAATCACACAACCCTGCAGGGTTGACACGACTCCCCAGACAACACCGATCAAAGGCAGCCAGAGCCTGGGGCCAATTTTCTTCAAGATCAGATTCCACGCCACCTCCAGCGAGATGTAACCGACGAAGAACAGCGTCAGACCGTTGAGGTAGTCCGATCCATCAGCACTCAGACCGAGATCCTTCTCAAGGCCTTCCAGGCGAGCGTTTGCGACGTTTGCGCGATCCAAGAATGAGAGCAAGTACAGCAGCTAGTGAGAGAATGTTATTACTACTTTTCATTCTTTTTGTCCTTATCAGCTTTTCGCGATCAGACTTACAGCTACACCAGGGACGAGGTAAAGATCCAATTTGCGCAGGAGCTTCTTCTCAGAAAGTCCATGTTCGGCAGCGACAGCTTCCGGAGTACGGTGATCGTGAATCGAAGATGGTGTTGAGATCTGCTTCTCATCCCCAGCGAATTTCTCGTCGTCGGATGGCGGCGCGTTGGCCAGTTTTGCATCCGCCATCGTAAGCGCAATACAAGTGTGACTTCTACGACAGAAACAAGCAAAAGGTACAAGACAAAGTGTAACTTCAGACAAGAAGAGACAGTCGAAGGAAGAAACAAGAACTGCGTGGCAACCCCTACCAAGTAGTCTTAACCCAAGCCACAGCCGCACAGCTACATTACCTCACTCCAGATCATCAAATCACGAAAGACACCACCAGCGCGCCTCCCTCGGCATCACGCCTTTTACGCTCCTTCCTTTCTGCGCCTTCGCCAGGCGCGCGGGTCACCTCATCGCAGGCGTGAAGTCATCAGGATCAAAGCAACCCACACGCATTGGCCAGAAGTATATTACCGAGAGGGCAGGATGGAGCAGCTCGCAAGGCTCTCCGCGAACAGGATCGCGGCGTGGGCGTAGAATGGAGCGCCAGGTTCGGGGTCGGGGTGGTGTCGATATCTGGCGCTCAGATTGCGTGCTTACAAGCGCAGATGCCGATCGATTTGGAAGAGAAGTGCCGGGCAGCAGCGTGGGCGGGCGTCCAGTGAGCGATTCTGGGAACTCATCGCGTAAATTGGCATTTGTAAGTTGTCTAGCGAGATGATAGGGCTTGTTTTGAGTGCACGCGGCACGCTCGTGGTCTGCAGCCACGTGTGTTGGTAGGAGACGATTCTGAGGATTGGGGACTTTTACCAATATATACTGGTGGCTCAAAGTTGGCGGCGGAAGTACCCGAGCCAATCATGCGGCAACATATACTTGGTCAAACATCTGCTCTACACATGGACACAGATCCTTCGAATGGCATGGTTCAATACGATACCGATGGAAAGCTTTTTCATCCTTACACAATCTGGAAATAAACTTTAATCGGATTATATAATACTGGTTGACAATTTCTATTTTTGCTCGGTGCTGCAACCAAGAAGTCATTAAAAAACGCCTCATGTACTCATTAGGTAGGAAATACAATTTCTGTTCGCGCATCGGCCATCAAAAAAGCCATGCGCAAACAAGGAAGGCAAGGGTCATGATGCCTTCCTGTAGAATTCATTTCCCAACCACAAGTTTGGTTCTGCCAAAAGGAAAAAGAAAAAACGCCATCGCTCGCTAAGGTATACGGAACAGAAAGCCCAATTGGAAAGTCCCGGATAATGAGGTAGGCAGGCATCGAAAGAGGCCTTGCACGTTGAATGAACTTTTTGCAGCGAGTCCGTCCGCTCATCGCCTCTGGCTCTTCACGCTGCTGACGTCCGCCTGCTTGACACTGCCAGTTCTTCTGAACAAACCTCTCTTCAGGGCTGGCATTGGTGCATCTGCTGGAACAAATGATCCACTGCTCTCACCAGGACCAGGCGAGAAGGTCGGGTCGGTCTTTGTCCTCGGTGACAGGCTGGGCCTAGGAACGGAAGCGTCTCGAGATGCCGGGCGCACTGGTCTTGGCCGCATCGAAGCACTAGTGTTCGGACGGCGTATCTCGCGGTGAGGCGGCATCTGATATGCAGACGAGGGTGTCGAGGTAAGAGTTGGCAAGGGTGACACCTCTCGGTCTCGGCGAGGAGTCGTTCGAGATCCATTGCCGTTTTGGTTAGAAGTGGTATTGCTCAGACGGCGGATGAGGTTTTGGGTTTTCTGCGAGAAGGAAGAGCGGGTCGTCACGGAAGGTCCTGAAGAGTGATGAGGCCGGAACTTGGGTGGTGACGGACCCATCGAGTTAGAAGCCAAGCTTTGGTGTGGGTGATAGGGTGAGGACTCTGGAGACATTGAGCGAGCGTGGCGACTCTGCGACACAGTACGGATACTGGAGAAGGCTGAGTCGTAAGAACGCGGGCTGAAATTGCTCCCTGAGGTTGCTGGCCTGCCAAGCGATGTATTGTTTTGTCGGCCGATGAAGCCGTAGTTCGGGCTCGTGTCTGCTCGGTGGAATCTAGGTTTCCTTTGTGGCGTGAAAGTCACCTCGGAACTTGACTTTCTACGTTGTGCTGCACGCACCGCATTAGGTGGTGTCATGTCGGAGCTATTGAAAAACATGTCCGACGCGTAAGAGGCCTGTTTACCATGCTGCAAGAAACGTGAGGGTGTGCCCTTGGTGATAGAGTTGCCATCTGGGTAGCCATCATAGTCCAGGCCATCGTGAGAATTGTAGGAGTTTGCTTCATAATACTCTTCGTCTGTATCGCCGCTGTCGTCTTCTATGGCATCTTGCGCCGAAGCTGTGTGTACGGACGAGTTATAGTTGTGCAGATGGTGTGCGCCAAGGGCATTCGATTGTGAGGGTCTTGCCATCTGGGTGCTGCCGCTTTTAGGAGTCGGTGGTAGCAGTCCCTCTTCGAACGATGGCATGGTTGCTGTAACTGGCGATTCGAGTGCGTGCTTTACTCCGATACCAGGCACCAGGATGGGTCTAATAGGAGCTGGCGCCTCAAGCAAATTCGACCTTGCTGACGCCGCAGCGCTTGATAATGATTGGATTGATATTTCGGCAGACCTCCGTAGGCGAGGTGTTGGTAGCATGTTGGCGGTAAGCACAGGAGAAGAGATGTTGCTCGACTTTGAAGGCGTCTGGACCAGCGTGTGTCGATCCTCGATCCATTGATTGACGCGAGATATACTGTCCTGTCGCGAGTGAGCCGAAGCAATCGGCCTGCCGCTCTCGGAAGGTTCCTCCCAGTCGTACTTTTCAGGAGTCTCGCTCTTCTTTCCGTAGATGCTCGGGAAACTGCTTTCGCTTAAAGCGCTGAGGCGTGGAGAATTCAAAACTTCCTCGGCCAGCACGTTCTCGTCAATAGTGCTGGCATGCCTAGACAGAATGGAGTTGAAGCTCTTGACAGGGTGTATGTCCTTTCCGGTGGTCAAGAATACTGCTCGCAGGGCATTTGTGCTCGGCTGCTGGGACGTCAAGAAGGCTGGTTCTCTCCGTGATTTTGCCGGCGTGTTGTCGCGGACTGCAGAGTTCAACTTGCTCGACGCCACTGTGGCAGCAACTGGGGCCTGTCGGGGTGCAACAGGAACAACTGCCACTTGAGGAGGGCTCGACAAGACCATTTGGTCTTGGTTTTCTGTGCCAGCATATCCAGAATCAGCCTGAGCCGTACCAGGTCTAGCCTCCTCATAATCGTCAATCTTCTCCTCCAAGTCGCAGATGATATCGGCCGCTTCCTGAATTGCTCGGTCTCGCTTTTCCAGCTCTTCGACCAGCAGACTGTTAATCCGCATCAATTCTTCGTGCTCCTCTTCCAATTTCTCTGCCCGTAGTACTGTTGCACGCATGGCCTCGATCTCAGCATGTAGTTTCGCCTGATTCTCGCGCCTGTGATCAAGCTCCAGTTTAAGATCGAAGTTCTGTTTGGTCAAACGGTCCATTTGCTCGTCAAGTTCTCTGGCACCGGGCATGCGACGCTTGCGACCTCCTGCACTAAGCGTGCTGCTGCCATTGCTGCTGTTGACATTGTCTCCGCCATATCTTGGTATTGGCGCCAGAGGTGAGCTGTCAAATGATCTTTCCAGAGCCTGTCTGCCGTCCTCGGCCTCGGCAAAGAAGAGATCATCATCCTGTCCGGCGGTCATTCGAGGGCCAAAGTCAGATTGTCGTGTTCGTTTCGGTCGTGAGTTTCGTGCCCGGCGTTCTTGTAGGCGATCCTGTAGGTATTGTGATGCCGGAAGGACTTCTGGCGTTTGCTTATGCCGGAGCATACTGCTCTTCGCGTTGAAGTCCATGCTCGGACTTCAAGTGGGCAAGGTGCCCGGCGGCGTCGCTCCTTGTGCTGCAGTGGTACGTTTATGCAGACATGAGCGAGGGTTTGGCACTGCGCGGTCGGTGAGAGCCGATTGGCGTGCTGAGCGGCGATGTGACGGTGATTGTATGGGCCGGGCGAAGGGTCGTGATTGGTGTTGCGTGTTTGCTCGCGGCTGCAGGATGCCGTGTTTGGGCGTAATGCGACGGGATGGGCGAGCGAGTGGAGTGTGGAGTCGGTGTGAGCGTGGCTGGTAGTCAATCGCGTTCACAAGCACGGTCGCAATAGCAATTCACAGGTCGTCGCTGTCGCTGTCGCTGTCGTCGGGTGAGCGAGCGTCTCGGCGTGTCGTCTTCGCAACAAGTGAGACGGACAAAGACTGTGTCTCACGTGCAGGGCGAAATGTGCGTGTCCCATGCGCGTGGCTGTAGTGGGAAACATCCAAAGCAACACCACACAAAGAAGCCCGAGCGCTGCCTGAGCCCAACCCTAGCATCGACCCCGAAAGCAACGGCGCCCAGTTGTTTGGATCGGATGCAAGGGCCCGACCACTACCGCACCTCACCCGTGTCTATCACCTCTCTCGCCCAATGGGAACACTCAACGCAGCCGCCTGGGTTCAGGCCGCGAAAACGGCGTCATTCTGCCTTTGGGTCCTTCACGGATCTGTGACGTTCCACGCCCGCCTAGCCAGAAATCCTTCAAACACCTCTGCCGTGAAGAGATCAAATGGACAGGCCTTCACTCGAGTACGGACAGTGCCATGCCCATGGCAGAAGCAGCAATTTGCTGTCTTAAAATTACACCGATACCGTTACCACTTCGACTGTGCTCAAAGACCACCAAACCCGGCAACACGAGCCTAGACCAAATTTCCTGCAGCGGTAATGCAGCAATCCTGGCCCGTTCACACACTTGCGCTGCGGGGATGGCCTTGAAGATCCACGATGTTGAGCGAGCATTCCCGGTGCGGCTTCTCGTACGGAGGTGTCTTCGACGCCAGGCGTTCACTCTTCCGACCAGACTACGTTTCATCGAGGGCTGCTTAGCTCGGTGAAACTCAAATGGTGTTTCCACGGCCGGCACTCGAGCCCGTTCGAACTCTGTTGGCCGTTGGTTCACGCTTGGCATTCGGACATTAACATCAATAGCAGTCACGATCTTAATTGTGCTCAGATTCCAACATGTCGTCACGAGCATTGGACATGTTATGCTGGCTCGTCTACATTATGAGGCATGGTACCTCCTAGCGTAACACTGATGTCAAGTTACATTGAAAATCAGGGGCAAAGTTGGCATGGCATTGATGGTTTGAGAATACTATTGCAAACGTTCCGGCAATGTTCGATACGCAATTTTGCCGCCCAAACCGATCCGAACACCTCACTCAGAAAAAGCCAGTATTCGTCCTCACCTGGACTCGTGTTGTTGCTAACCTGCTTCCCCTACCACGTCACTGTGGTGTTCCGCTTCCCATTCTGCGACAGCATCCAGGAAAGGCTGATTATGTCTCTTTTGAGCACCTTCGCGCGCACTTGGAATAATGACACCCTGGTAGTCGGGACGTGGGCCGGCAAGATCGGGATCACCACCTCGATCAAGAAGGAGTCGAACCAACTCTCTCACACCATTAATGTTTGTGTGACAAGCAAGCCAACAAAGCGGAGTGCTGCAGAGGCTGCCGGATCCGTAGTGCGTTCCATAAGAGATGGAGTTGACATCGCATCCAATGTCTAACAAGTGTCGTATCATGTTGAACATGCGGCTGAAATGGGTATCAGGGCCTTGGTCCGCTTTAGATACATAGTAGCTTGCCGACATCACCGCTGAAGGTAGAACGCCGTGGTGAAGATCAAGGGGAGCTCCCCTAGCCCGTAAGAGCTCGAAAGCCTCGATGTTCCCTTGCGCAGCGACGACTTCGAGAACAGGTTTCCGATGTTTCTTCGCGCCTGGAGGGGTGTCGTCCGGAGGGTCTACGTCGGCTCCATGATCAAGACACCATCTGACGAGATCAGTGTCACTGACGACGAACCACAACACCGGTGTACCGCTTGCAAGACCGCGGCTATTGATGTTCCAGCCTCGGTCTACCAATAGCTGAAGTGCTTCAAGCGAAGGTAAAGTATCGTTGATAGTGTCGACAAGTGTCATGCCTGTGATCGATGTGACATCTGCGCCTTGCTCAATCAAGTATTCCATCACTCTGGTTGAGCTTCTCCGAGCCGAGTCTCGCAGACAGTTCTGAAGCGCTGTTTGCACGTTTTCTGTCGAAGCGGTCAAGGTAGCTTTTTCGATCTGCTTGGCTAAAATTGAAACATCATCGCGCTCGCAAGCGAGGCGGGTCGCGCCACGTAGAGCCGATGTCATGTCGGCGGATCGTTCCAAGGACCTGAGTGGTGTTGATTAGGGAATGCTCGGGAGTCGAGTATGTAGGGACCTGTAAGCATAAGTTTTGCAGTGGAAAGTAGAGCCTGGAGCATGGGGACAAAGAAGGCTCAGGCGAGAAGCGAAGGACGTGGGCGCGAAGTAGAGGACGCGCGCGCGAAATGAAAGATGCGGGCGTGAGGCGTCGAAGGACGCGCGCGCGAAGGGAAATATCTCGAGCGCTAAAGTGAAAAAGATCTATGGCCCAATAAAGCAACAATCGAAGTGCCTTGTTAAAAAGACACAGTTGCTGCCTGTAACACCAATGTATTGCCCAGAACCACTCACTCGCCCGTACCCGAAACATCCCCACACTTCCCCATACTGTACGAACGACGACACCACGACATTCACAAGGGATGTCTCCCTCCTCCTTCTTCCTCCTCCTCCTCTCCCTTCTCAACAATACTGGCGCATTGCCCTTCTCGACCTCGGCAGCCAATGACACCGGAGTTGTGTTCAATGCCCGTGTTCTAAACAACGGCGTCCAGCTTCGTATTCTGCCACTCGGTGCATCCATTGTCTACGGTCAGAAGTCATCAGACGGCAATGGTTTTCGCTATGCTCTACGCAACCAGCTCGTTGGCAATGGCAATCCTGTCAATTTTGTCGGCAGCAACCATGGCGGGTCCATGGTCGACAACGAGTGCGAGGCTTGGCCAGGTTACACAATCGACCAGGTTGCCGAAAAGGTCGAAGGCGCAATCCCATCTCAGCCAAAATTGGTCTTGCTTCACGTCGGTACAAACGACGCTATTCAGAATCTTGACATGCAGAACGCAGGCGTTCGTCTTGAGAGTCTGATTGATCGTTTGTTCGAGACAATCCCCGGCGTCACCGTCGTGGCTTCTACTCTGCTTCCAAATACCAACTCACAGGCTCAGTCCAATATCAAGATTTACAATCAAAACATCCCCGATATTGTCCAAAAACGCCAGGCCGATGGTAAGAAGATTGTCTACGTTGACTTTTCTTCTTCCTATTTCAGTCTTTCGGATCTATCATCCGACGGAACTCATCCTACGGATGCAGGTTACCTCAAGATGGCTGAAGTTTGGGATCAAGGCATCACAGCTGCAGATGGCCGGGGATGGCTGTCTCTCCTCAGGGATGACATCTCCGATGTGGTCTCTGGAGGGTCAAACAACACCTGCGACAAGGTCCCGGGCCCGGCAATTGGTCCCACTCAAACGCAGATGGGTTCTGGGACTGACGACGGGGCCTACGAGCATGACAGTACCCAAATCGATGGCTTCGCTGGGTTCGACAACCCCTCTAACGTCAACTTCGACAACCCTTTTCCCGAGGGTGTATTCTGGGCCGACATCGATGGTGACGGAACAGATGACTACGTATACCTTGGCTCAGTATCCAACTACGGCATAGGCGTTGCGCTGAGCCTTGGACAAGGAAGAATGGGCGACTACCTTTGGTCGGACTTTTTGCCGGTCTGTAAGAGGCAAGGCATCGTGTTTGCAGACATGACTGGAGATGGACGGGACGATTTCTGTTGCATTGGACCCGATGGTGGCGTGACATGCTGGCAGAATACGAAAGACGTCGACCCACGAGCTCCGAGATGGATTGCTATGGGCACCGTGAAGCAGAGTGAAGGCTTTCCGCAAGCCCAAGTCAGACTCGCAGATCTGGATGGCGATGGCCGTGCCGACTACATTGTTTTCAGTACTGACGCGAAGAACATTTACGGCTGGCGTAACGGTGCGCTTTCCAACAGTGCACCCGCTTACTGGTACCCGATGCAAGGCGTCTTCAAGGACTTGCCTTCCCATGACTTGTCCCAATGGCACTTTGTTGATATAAATGGCGACGGCAAGGAAGATCTTGTGTGGATCAATGGCCACGGACAAGTCACCACCTGGATCAACCGTCGCGGCTACAGTGTTGGCCTCGGACCCGATTGGGTGTCTCAAGGTATTACCCATCAAGGCTCCGATCATCCCGTGAATGTCACCTTCGGCGCTTTCGTGGGCTCAGGCCGTGCTGACTACGCTCTGGCCTCCATCAAGGATGGCAATGTTTACATCGAGCGATGGAAAAACCGTGGCCATGGCGGAACCATGGTCAAGGGTGATGGTGCCAGATACTGCGACATGACTGGCAGTGGATCAGACGACTACATTTTTGTTGATGCAAGCGGATCAATTCACTTCTTTGAGAATGAACACAATTGGGGCCACTGGAACGACCGGGGCGTCATTTACAACGCCGACCGCCCACGACAAGAGGTTCACATTGCTGATTTCGATGGTGACTCCAAGTGCGACATTTTACTCGTGGACAAGGCTTCAGGAGCCTCTCGTGTCATGCTCAACGGATACAAGGATGGCAAATTTTCTTTCACAGACATTGGCATCGCCACTGGTCGTGCGACTTGCACCGAAGGCTACGGCCGAAACAAGCACGATCTTGGTGTACGCTGGCATGATCTAACCGGAGACGGGCGCGCTGACCTTTTATGCGTTCAATCTGACGGCACCGTCCATGGGTTCATCAATAAAGGAGTCAATGACTTTGTGGATCAGGGCGTCATCAAGGATACCGAAGGCCGAGAGCGTGCCAATATCCGGTTTGCAGATATCAATGGCGACGGAAGAGCCGATTATCTCTACGTCAACATGACTGACGGAGCTGTTACAACCTGGTATAATGATGGGTGGAGTCCGAGTGCCGAAAATGCCTTCCGATGGAACTCACAAGGCATTGTTTCGCCCGGAGGCTTTAGCAGAGGCTCTGCCATAGAGTTAGGAAACTTGTATGGCCTTGGAAGAGCAGATTACATATCTGTGAAGCCAAGCACAAACGAGGCGTGGACTTGGTTCAATGTCTGCCCCGGTGGTCAGGGCCCTGCTCCTCCCAGTCTCCCTTCGAATGCCCCTCCAATTCCGACAATTATAGCGTACACACATAGTAGTGTCACGTCTACGGCAAGTAAAACTCAATCGGATCATGCAACATCTTCGACCGCGGCTGAAGTCATCACCACCACTTTCAAGGACTCCAAAGGCTCCACCGTTGTGGAGACGATCATGAAACCCGCACCGACATCAACTGACGGTGCGACCTTGGAGTCGACTACCAACTTCGAGGTCTTGACTACGACGACCACCGATTCTGCCGGATCGACTGTGGTTGGGTTCATTACAAAGCAACCCACCACCGCCTCCGATGATCTCACCACCAGCGACCTACCGACTTTCACAGAGTTCCCGACCAGCGTTTCGTACCAGACAACGTCCGTTGAATACAATACGCGTGATAATGAGGGTCATCCAGTTCTTGGACCATGGCCACTATGTTGGTTCTGCCCGCCTGGATCTAAGGGAACCGTGATCATCGGCCTCCCGCCAGGGCCAGGTATTTACCCTCCACCAAGACCAGGAGGACCGCCAGGACCACCCGGTTTCTCGATTTCGTTCCCTTCGATCACGATTGGCCCTAATGGCAACCCAACATACAAGCCTTTGCCTGAGCCTACGCCCGAGCCGAACCCGAGCGCAACTGAGTCTGCCTCTGAGCGATCGACCAGCAGCTCATCATCGTCTTGCACCACAGAAACTGTAACTCAAATCACATATTATGTTTCCTATAAGACAGACGATAAAGGATCCACAATCAGCACTGCTACCACTTCGACGTACTCAACCGAGGCCGCTGGCTGCACTGTCACGGCAATCACTGCTACGTCCACCGTAGTTGGCAGTAAGGCTCGATTTTGCGAAGTGGGCACTTGCTCGGGCTGCGGCAAACAACGGAAAGCCCGAGCAGAGTCTGAAGCATTTGTAGCCAGACGGCTGAACCTCAATCTTGCTCTGAATAGGACGATAGCTGAGCGTAGCATACCCGGCAGTGGATATGACTTCGACGGTGAATTCGTCTCAGATGTTAACAGTCTCTATGAGGAGATCTCAACGGACAGAAGCGGTGGGACGCATCATGTCGAACTCGGGTGATCGCTTCGGTCAATCAACTTCAGGATTTGAAGAGTTCGTCGCAAAGGATGCCAGACTAATTGTTGAAGAGTTGGTCGGCTGCACCTCGATAATGGTAGTTTCGCGACGCGGCGCTTGGGTTAGTCACTTCTACGAACGACCTGGCTTCCATGTCGATCCTCTGCAAAGTACTTTCCAAAGGGATGTCTTGGATTACATCAGTAATGGTCGGCTCGGCGGTGAGGAGGGCACAGTACCCCTAACGTCAATCACCCAAAGCCACTTTAGCGAGAGCGACAATCCTCGGATCTTCATCATGACACCAGCGAACCCTGGACTCCCCTACTTTGAGGATATGACTGGCAAGGAAATCGCTGCTACGCTCAACAAGAGCGACAATACTCCCCTATACGGTCCTTATGGCGATGCCGGCAACTTTATGGAAAGCCCAGTGCCGGACTATTTAACCCCACTCACGCAATTGGTCTCGCAATTGTTGCCTAGAGTACACATCGACTGGTTCGTTTACAGGCCGAAGCGAGACACCAAGAGTCAGATCACGCCATTTGGTGCTGGAATGGTCTTGTACAGCAACAATCAACTAACCCACATGAATGGCGAGCCTCTGGACCCCCCTCCGCCGAAGCAACAGGCAACCTGGCAATGTTGGATGCAAGGCAAGCTGATGGGATCCGACACGTGGGATGCTACGCCAGCGCAGATTGGATCACCTTCTTCAGACGGCTCGGGTGACTCTTCGGATGGCGGTTCGTCAGATGGCGGTTCTTCATCCACTGCAGAACAGACTACCACATCTAACTCACCTCCGACCACAGCAACTACCGAAAGCTCGGATATCTCATCTACGATACTCTCATCCTCTTCCACTGATGGTATTCTTTCAACGACAGAATCCCCATCCTCGTCAATGCCGACGGCCACAGCTCCAACAGACGCATCACCCACCGGAGATGCTACTACATCTTCGGAATCGACGACAGAATCTGTCGAAGCAACAAGCACGAAGGCGACGCGTCTACCCTTGCCTACGATATCCGACATCATTTCCGGCGAGCGGTACTGTCTCGGTCCCGATGATGGCGACTACGTGCAATACGCCCGCAAAGACGCGCAGGTAGTCGTCAGCCACTTCTGCAACGCGAGCCCCATTTTGGAGCCTGACAGCAAAGGTGTCACTGACTACCGCGCCGACAGCGCCGGCAATGTTGTCCATATCTCAGCAAAGTGGGCCGACGATCAGACTGGATGTGAGCCTAACACCCGTTGGTTCCCATTCGCGGAGCCGCACAACGGGGTTGTTGACAAAGACGACACGTGCCTCATTGTTTGGGACGGCGACTATTACTGTGCACCTGACTCTGATCAAGATACCGACCTGAGCTACGGCGGCGGTTTCGTTCTGAAAACCGCCAATTATGGCTGCATTGAGTTCATGCAGTGGGCCTCGCCCGGGCTGGTCACCGCTAGCACGCACAACACTTCGCCAGGAGACAACAAGAACCTGACTTTTGAACCGATTACGATCAACTTTGACGCATATGATGGACGGTACGGCAACTTTTCTTTCGAAGACGTTGCGAAGGGTCCTCACTTGTTCGATATTACAGGAGTTTAGTGGCATTTGATGGACGAGATTGGTTCGAAATTTCTGATAGCGAATCTGCGACTTTGACAGACTGCACATATAGATTACGATTTTGATAATTTTTAATACAAGTGAATTTCCCCAAACAAGCTTCCAGCAATTATGTACTCGCGTAACAGTTACGACCTTCGCTTTTTCTCAGTCGCATGATCTCCGTCTTGTACCTCTCAATCCGTGGCCTTTGTACAAAACGTACCCAATACACCAGATCATAGAAGCTAGCAACGCCTTTCACTTTGTCAACTGCAAATCTTTGGAAGATATGCTCCGATTCTTCGCCTCCCACTCCTCCACAACCTTCAGAAAGAAGTGACTATGGCTCTTCTTGGCCGACTCACGAGCGCTCTGGATGATAACGTCATCGTCTTTCGAAAAGCCTTTGTGTTCCATTGTCATGTCCGGATCGCCGCCTTTGTCCAGTAAGAAACAGATGAGTTCTTTCATTTCGACGGTTGTGTCGTTCGGTCGCGGGTGGCAAGCAATCCAACAGAGTGGGTTGACACAAATGCTTCCTGACACAAAATGGGCACCATAGGTAATGTCATTCGCGTCGCAATCGACGGCGTCCAAAAGATGTCTAAGCATAGCCATCTGTTGTGGGAACGCGGCTTTGTCGCGGACTGCAGAGTGGCTGACCGCCATGACCGCGTTAGGGTAAACGCCATAGTGCATAGGTGCCCCTTTCGCTCGCAAGAGCTCGAAGACCTCAATGTCCCCAGCCCATACTGCGCGTTCCAACAGAGGTTTCCGTGGACTCATGCCGTTCGGAGGAGTATGGTCAGGCGGGTTGACATCAGCTCCGTGGTCAAGGCACCATTGCACAAGCTCACGGTCTCCGACGACACCCCATAGAAGAGGAATTCCATTGTCGCCATTCAATGCACCGGTGTTGACGTTCCAGCCGTGTGCAACCAGAAGCTCGAGTGCTTCGCGTGAAGGCTCTCTTGCAAACTCTGGATAAGCCGCAAGATCTGGATAAGTGAAGACACAATCCAGATTGCTGACATCTGCGCCCTGCTCGAGTATGTACGCCAGACATTGCATCGCGTTTTCCCTCCCGGCTCGTTTAAGTGTCTTTTGGAGAACTTCTTGCACTGTCACTTCGGAGTCATCTTTTCCGGCCATCCGGACAACGTGTGCCATCAGAGACACATCATCAGTTTTGCAGGCGTGTAGGACCAGTTTTCCCATTCTCCATGTGACGAGAGGCAACCTCTTCCAACACTCGATAACATGCGCGTCTGCCATTTTGGGTTGTTGAGGTTGGCACCGTAGGGTTTCGATGTTGCTTTGTCACACAGATTCTGGATAGCTGTGCGCTTGAGAAAGGGGTGTGTTGAGTGAGCAAAAAGGAGAGATCAAGGAGAGGCGAGCGTTGATAAAGCAAAATCCAACCTGAGATTGATGAAAGTGAAACCAAGCGTTCAAATTGTCGCGGACTGTGATGGAAGTCACTGCCTGATTACTTGTCTTGTTGAGCAGTTACTTATCTGCTCGAAGCAGGAAAGTGGGCGACCTCCCTCACTTTTACACCTGTGCTCCGTGATATAGCGCAATAATCATCACCCTTTCAACAACCCATCACGAGCTAAAGCTCCGCAATCAATAGCAAAGACACTCAATACCCATAACTCAGCCCAAGTGTTCTCCAAACCGCTTTCGAGAAATCCACATCCACTTGTCTTCACATCCAATCCAGAGACCAACAGCAGTACAGAGCTGCCAAAATCTTCTCCAAGTCGACCTCTCCACCGCCTCGCGCAATACCCTCGTGATACTCCCGAACGTTCTCCAACACAGTTAAGGGAATACACCTGGAAAGTTCAGCATCATAGGGCTGTGATGGCCGAATAACGATCACCGTGAAAGCCTTGTGGTCCAGGCCATCGCGGTCAATAGTCTTGTAGACAGTACCGAGCTCGGCGCGTCTCTCCAATCCGACGAAAGCGTCAACGTACTCGATCCAGCGCTGCAGGTTCTCCATAGAGGATGCCGTATAGGGGCCTTCCAGCTCGATGGTCAAACTCATGCCGAAAGTTCCATCCGGGCGGACCCTCATTGCGTTTTTCTGGTTTTTCCCAAGCGACGATAAGAAATGAATGACATGCTGAAAGTCGAGACCAGTGACTCTGGTCACGACGGGGACTTCCGAGGCAGTTCGGAGCCAGTCGCAGAGCTCCGTGCGCAATTGTTTGTTGACTAGAGAGAGCTGGTGGGCGCAAATCAGCTGAGGCTCGTCCAGATCGTTCCTGTCAGTTATGAGGAATGCTCTTTGCCGAGGCGCAAGAGTTGCGAGGCGGGAATACGGTCGGTCATTGGGATTTAGGGCAGGCCATGGCTCGTCGAAAGTTGCGAAGCGGGAATTCGGCCGTTCATTGGAAATCAGGGTAGGCCATGGCTCGTGGATGTTGCGTAGGAGTAGATGATGTGTCGCAGCTCCATGGGAAGTCTGAGTATTGGCGCCTTGTCCTTTGCGGGCTCGGGTGTTGTAGTTGCCTTCGTCGATGGGATGGTGCTTTTTGAGTCCATGTTGTGATTACCACTCGCGTGAGATAGAGATCAGTTGCGTGGGCTTTGAAGAAACTGTGGTTGTATGTTGTGTGGTTTTTGAGATTAAAGAGGCCGACTTCGACGTTCAACGTCGTGAAGCGCGCGTCTGGGCATTCACTGTCAAGCTTGTGAAAGTCCTACATTGCACGTGACGGAGCAGCATCATCATACGACGCGTGACCGGGGATGAAGTGAAGTTAATGATTTACGACTCGTGAATTTCGTATGATACTTATCTGCGTCAAATCGAGCTAAGTGTGACGAGGCATCAGCGATGCGTCGAGCAAGCCGTGGCTGCCCTCACAACTCTGCCGGCCGACTACACAGAAGATATTGCTCGGTATTTCGGCCATGCCTCTTGCAGCCTGTCCATGTATCCTCACTGGCCTCCCATGTAAACCTATGCGCTAAACACATGTAAACCTATGCGCTAAACACCCTCACATTGAGATCCACGCTGCCACACGCCACCAGACAGCGTATTTGCTCCAACACAGCGTCTCCGTTCTTCTGTGCCGCGCCGTCAGCCGCGCCTGAGTTCTCTTTGAACACTGATGGCGCCCATCGTAGA
The DNA here is from genome assembly GCA_024604135.1 of Cladosporium velox. Lineage (NCBI taxonomy): Eukaryota > Fungi > Ascomycota > Dothideomycetes > Cladosporiales > Cladosporiaceae > Cladosporium > Cladosporium velox. The sequence continues at coordinate 1,087,228 of JANIIF010000006.1, read as the reverse complement.
CAGCTGACGAAGTGATCCGCGGCTTCTACTACGCGCACGCATTTGCCTTCTTGGCTTAAATCCCAGCATCGGATGGTCTTATCGTCTGAGCATGAGAGTAGGTATTTGCCGCCTGGGTGGAAAACTAAGGCACGGATCCAGTTGTCGTGGCCTGTAAGAGTCTTGATACAGACACCATTGGCGCCGAAGAGCTTGATCTGCTTGTCACGACCTCCCGTGGCGAGGTATTCTGCAGAACTCGAAGCTGGTGGAGGCTTTTTGAGGCCGGCGATCGAGGCGAGGTTCTTGTAGGCTGTCGTAGGTGCAAAGGCGCAGCATTCGACTACGTGTTCATGTGCGAGGAAAGTCTGCTTCAGACTGTTGCTTTCGGGTTGTGAGAGGTCCCACATGCGTGCTGTTTGATCTGAAGATGTGGAAACGAGCCAGCGCCCGTCAACTGTAGGATGCAATGAACGGACCCAGTCGCCGTGGCCACGGAGAGTCCTTAGACAGTAGCCGGTTGTGACGTCCCATATGCGGATGGTCTTGTCTCTGCTTGCAGACGCTAGGAGGTTTCCAGACAATGGTGCACCTGCCGCTCCAGAGGGAATGAAACGGACGCTGCTGACACTGTGGTCGTGGCCAGGGAGGGTTCGAATATTCTTGTACTCGTCTGAAGGATCCCAGAGCTTGATGGTCAAATCAGAAGAGCAAGATGCGAGTAAGGTGTTGCCTCGAGGGCCGCCAAAGTCAACATCAAGGACTGCTTTGGTGTGTGATTTGAGGGTCCGCTCCAGTTCGCCGAGCTCGTAGTCCCAGATCTTGATTGTGCAGTCTTCGCTGCCAGATGCTAATGAGGAGAATAGTGGGTGGAATGCGACACAGGTGATTGGTTGGCGATGGCTCTGCAGGGTGTGCCTCGCAGGCGCACGAGGGAGCCAAGTGGCCGGATCGTGGTTTCTTCTCGCAGCCAGCGAGGTTGGTGTCGCGTTGTCGAGCTCGTGCTGTAGCTGCTTTGTCTGAGTCTCCAGATCCATAATCTTCTTCTGCAGCCTCACGACAGAGGTCCACTTCCTCTCCAGCAAGCCCTCATATTTCTTCGCCGTGGCCGCGTCGAAGGTCTCCTCGGGCACGTTGAGCTCCTCGCGGATTGTTTGCGCGGCTTTTGAGTAGCCAGCTGAGTTGAGGTATGCGATCAGGGACTTGTGGCTGTTAGCAAAAGGCTTGATCAGCGAATGGACTGAGAAGTGGTAGTGGAAGAGACATACAGCTCATCGGCTTGTCGGGAGGTCAGGAGTGCGCTCATGGTGGTTGTTGCACGAGAGTACTTCCATGCGCAGAAGTGTGGTGTAATGCGGCAGATCTCGGGGTGTTATTGTTTATGCGATTGTTGTTGTGGTGGGCAATGGATGGTTGGGTGTGGCCGGCCACGACGCGAACAAGGTGCGGTGTGTGTAGTGAAGTAGATTGCTCTGGCGGGGTGATCTCGGTGGTGAAGAGGCAAGACAATGGGCGCCTTATAAAAAAAGAATCAACAACAGCAATCTCCCAGGCGAGCAGTCGAGTCGTGGGCTCGTCGGGCGGCGCTGCGAGGCAGTTCAGTGTTGTTTGGCGGCGGGGGTGTGCATGCAAGCAAGCACGCAGACAAGCATCTGCTGCTGTCTTTCGCGTGACGTTTTGCCGCACCGACCGATTTGCTAGGTGATGGCCCTGAGAGCTTTGTTTACCAACTGATGCCCAACTTCGCAAGCCGTACACACACCCAATAACCCGACCCACGACTCGTTTTTTTTCTATGCCTTGTATTGGCCCGGCGACTCACTCATCTTATCTTTGGACCTCGCAATACAATACACGAAAGTAAATCCGCGACCTGGACATCCTCGTCATACCCCTCCTCTCACCGAGCAAGAACCTTCAATCGCCAGACACGAATTCACGTGCACTTACCGTCACTCGTAATCGATGACCACAAACTGTCCGGACACCACATAATTACACCGCAAGAGACTGGGATAATCACACTTCGCCGCAAACATGGGCGACGCAGAAGAATTCGCACAGCTGCCTCTGACCGAGCAGTTCGTGCACAAGAACTGGAAGGCACGTAAGGGAGGCTACGAGACTGCGACAAAGGATTTCAAGATCGCACAGCCTAATGATCCGACACTCCGCGAGTTCATCCTGGACAGCGGACTCTGGAAAGGCGCAGTAGCAGACTCGAACGTCGCCGCGCAACAAGAGGCGCTTAACGCTTACAATGCTTTCCTCGACGCCGCTGGACCGGAAGGAGCGAAGAAGACACGCGCGAGTACCGTCACACCCATCGTGGAGAAGGGCCTGACCGGAAGACCTGTGGCAAAACAAGCTGCTCTGGAAAGTCTGTTATTGTTGATCGAGTTGGACAAGTCAGACCCTGTGCTCGAAGAACTCCTGCCCTTGCTCTCTCACAAACTGCCCAAGATCATCACAGCCACCCTCGGCGCTCTCAAGGAAATCTACCACGCATACGGCTGCAAGACTGTCGAACCCAAGCCTGTTCTCAAGCTGCTCCCTAAGATTTATGGCCATGCGGACAAGAACGTGCGTGCTGAGGCTCAAGCACTCACAGTTGAATTGTACAGATGGCTTCGCGAGGCCATGAAGCCTCTTTTCTGGGCCGATCTCAAGCCCATCCAACAGACAGATCTCGAGAAGTTGTTCGAACCTATCAAGGACGAACCAATGCCCAAGCAGGAAAGGCTTCTCAGAACTCAACAAGCAGCGAAAGAGATCGAAGATGCCGCGCCGGAGGCTGGCGAGGAGGAGTATGAAGAAGAAGAAGCCATCGATCTCGAGCCTGAATTTGAAGCTGTCGACGCACTTTCGAAAGTCCCTGCCGATTTCAATGAACGTCTTGCAAGCGCAAAGTGGAAGGACAGGAAAGAGGCATTGGAAGAAACATTTGCTGTGGTCAACGTGCCTCTGATTCAAGAAGGTTCATTTGACGATGTGATTCGCGGCTGCGTGAAGAGTATGAAGGATGCAAACATCATGGTGGTGACCGTTGCAGCCAACGTTGTCGAAGCCCTGGCAAAGGGCCTGAAGAAGGGCTTCGGCAGGTATCGCAGCTCGATCCTCCCTGCAATGCTCGAGAGATTCAAGGAGAAGAAGCCTACTGTGACGGACGCCATCGGCGCCGCTTGTGACGCGGTGTTCATGTCCACTGGCCTTGCCGATGTTGAGCCAGACGTCCTCGAGGCTTTGAAGAACAAGAACCCTCAGGTCAGAGAAAACTCAGCCAGATTCCTCGTACGTGTCTTGAAGACCACGAGAGAAGCGCCTAGCCCCGAGCAGACAAAGGAGATTGCGGAGCCAGCGAAGAAGCTTCTTGCCGAGAGCGCTCCTGGGCTGAGAGAAGTTGGTGCCGAGATTCTGGGTGTGCTATGGAAGATCATGGGCGACAGAAATATGCTGGCACATCTTGAAGGTCTAAGCGATATGCACAAGAACAAGGTCAAGGAGGCCTCGGAGGCTGCAGAAGTCAAGGCCAAGTGGAAGCCAAAGGCCGCTCCTGCGCCTAAAGCTGCAGCTCCGCCGGCAAAGAAACCAGCTCTTGGAAAGAGGCCAGCGCCGAAGAAGGTTGCGCCACCAAAACCTGCAAGCCCGCCTCTTGACGAGGACCCACCAGCTCTTGCACCAAGACCAACTTCAAGACCAGCGGCTAAGCCAGGTGTGCGACCCGCTGGGCTGAAGGCTCCTGGTACTGGTCTCCAAAAGCCAGGCTTGAAGCCTCCTGGATCTGGTATTGCTTCACCTTCCAAACGTCAAGGCATGATCGTAGAAGACTTGCCTCCAGTGGCAGCACCTAAAGTAGCACCAGGCCGCGGTCTCGCTGGCCGACCACTCGGCAAGCCCGCCACCGCTCCATCCTCACCTCCATCCACGCCAAGCAGACACCAAGATGACTATCCTTCCGCACTTTCCTCAATCGAACGACAGGAGCTGTACGACCTACGCGCCGAGATCGATCTTGTCCGCCAACAAACCTCCGACCTCCGCACAGACAAGATGAGACTAAACGCACAGATCTCCGAGCTCCAGAATCAGAACGCTCAGCTTATCGAAGATCACACAAGAGACGTCTTGCAAATCAAAGCCAAGGAGACTCAGCTAGTGCGTGCACGCTCAGACCACGAAAATGCCGAAGACCGTGCCAACAACCTGTCTCGTGAGATCGACCGCCTGAAGCGTGAAATTACCCGCCTCAGCCGTTCGACAAGTGGCCGCGACAGCCCCATCGACAGCAACACTGGCTTGTTGGGCAACGGCTCGACTCCTCGTCCCGCATACGGCAGCAGCAGGTCATCATACAACATGCCTCCACCACGAACATACAGCGGCGAGAACCACTTCAGCGAGGGCAAGGAGAACATGCCTGAGTACGAACACAGCAACGACGGCGCTAACAGCAACGGCAAGCTTCACCGACAGATGTCAACTGCTTCCAGCGGCAGAGGCACTCCCAGTGAAGACGGCTATGCTCGACCTACAGAGTACGCTCGATCGTCCGAGTATGCTCGTCCCGCGGGCGGCGCAACTTCATCTTCTATGAGCAGGAATCCTAGCGGTGGCGGAGACGGCGTTGAGAGTTGGAAGCGAGCGGCGGAGGTTACGCAGAACTTGAAGGCGAGAATCGAAATGATGAAGGTATGTTCATTCCATCACCACTTTGTTACAACCCTTACTAACTTCATCTTCCCAGGCGAGGCAAAACATTGGACGTCAGCAGCAATAATGAACACGCATACACGAAACGGGCAACAACGGTCTTGTGCATAGGAAACTTATCGGGTTGGTGACGGATGACTGGGTATGAACGAGCTCCTTGTTCGTTGGTTGGGTGGGTGGGAGAAAGGGTGTAATGTCTGCGGTGCAGCCGGCTTATTGGGGTTTCTGGGACCTGGCTAGGATTTGGCTGTGCTTTGGGCTTGTTATTTTTCGTACGTTTTATACCACTGTCAGATTTTCTGTTTCTCTCTGCATATTTGAGTTGTGGAGATTTTCTACAGTTGAGGCTCTTTGCGGCGCGTTTTATTTTGAGTGCTCTCACTTTGGTCTCAACATGGAGAGATGCGCCGTTGTGCAATATGACATGACTCGCGAAATGTTGTTGCAAGATATTGCCTAGGGTACTTGCGTTTCTTATCTACCCTTATGGCCCTGAATACTCGAAGAGCCTTGCATTCCTTCCCTTACGGATGCGGCGGTGCCATCGGCATCAGGTCCATGACAAAACATGGCTGCCCATCGAGATGAGGTTTTTCTCTCAGCAGGACCTAGTACACTTCGAAGGAAGTGCCATCGCCATGGGACTCGACGAGGTCACAATCGACCCTCGAGAGAATAATCTGTTCTTTTGAAGATTCCAGTGCTCGGCTAGGAAGATCATCAATGGTGAAATTGAAACACACCTGGATGTCTGTTGAGATGAAGCTCATGTTTCGGGGTGGCTTCGAAGGATTGGTGGGTGGTATCAGTGGCTATATATACAGAATGTCTTGGATTGATGTTCGAAAACATAAGCTATTGGTTCTATCTGACCGGTCCGACTTGTATTACGTGCAAAATTTCGATTGACAAGCTTCGCTTGCAAGTCTGCACATGTTTCTGAAGCCTTTAATGGTCATACAGTCAAATACGGATATCGACAAATGCTTGTATGCTACTGAGCTATCACAGAAATTCCACAAGGACAGTCTAGCTGTTTCTGTATCAGGTTCAACACGCATGAGTGATTCATCACCTTCATCACCGATGAGAAGCTATACGAAGACTTTCGAGGATCTATATGATACATAAATCAATCCCACATTCGATTGGCGATCGCTATAATCCAGCATATGCGTGATGGGACTTGAGCGTGGCTATACGTCTTTTCCTTCGACATGAGTCGTCGTTCGTAGAACTACCGAACGATAGCTATAAGATCAGCTTTCGTATAGATCATATGGTGCTCCCTTCCAGTTCAAAGCATGTCCCACACCACGATGGGCTCTTATCTATGCGGACACATCGCTGTCGGCCAAGGCTTTCCCCCACGACTACTGCTGACTCGCGTCCGGAAAATCATTTTTTGGTCGATCAACATCGATCAATAAGCCAGTGTGCTCTTGATTGTTGTGATGTCTGATACTTGTCGGACGCCCGGGTCTGGTTTCCTTGGAGAATGCATCGCATAGCATATATAAGCGTTGATACCAACCACCTTCCATCAACCTCTCCTTAGCTCAGCTGGAAGAGCGCAAGACTGTAACTGTTCAACGAGCAATCGTTATCTTGAGGCCCGCGGTTCGATCCCGCGAGGGGAGACATTCTTTTGCTCGATGTAGACATGTTGTATCTATTGTGGTTGATGTTTTGTGCGGAAATCCATTTTAACGGACATGGAGAAATTTTTAAAATTCTGCGCCAAAAAATCTTGATCTTGGTGTGTTGCACGAATTGTACCGAGAACACGTGAAACAAAGATCTAATAGGTATCAAAGGACGGCATGAACATTAAGACTGCATTGGCTAACACAAGGTTGGGAGTATCGATCGATATCTTGCTTCCAGTCTCGAAAGAGCCAGGGAGCAGCAACACGGAGGTATCAACCAGCAGCGCGTATTTGAAACGCAATAGATGAAACTGAAATGAAAGGATTGCTTATGTAAACATACTCGAGGTATCTAGCAATACCGTTTTCCTGCTACGAATCATCAGTGCTGAAAAAGGCCACGTATTACGGGCCATTGCTGGCTTCGCAGCCAAACCTAGCATGGCTCCAGCACTGGTTTATAGATATGAACGTTAAGATGTGCGTGGTGCTATATTGAACCCTAACTTGACATTATCCAGAAACATTAAAGTCGTCGGAGTCCACCTCCACCTCCACCTACCGATGGTCTTGGCTATCTTCAAACAGCCGGGGGAGGCAAGCTTCACCAAAAGATATTCCATCCATTGACGTATACAATCACTAGTGCATCGCTCCACCGCCATACTACCGGCCTCGCTTGTCTGGTGGAGAAATACTAAGATCTTCAAGCGAGCAGCAAGAAGCACTATAACATGTCGGCGACCCTTGGCGTCCTCGAGACGTTCCACAGGCATGAACCTCCGCGCTGGCATTTGTGCTCTGTTTGCTCTGCCGGACCGATCAGAATCAGATTAAGATTCGACGATCTAGGCTCTTACACTCACTATGTACCGGTTGTTGGTCCTGATCGGGAAGGAGACCATTCCAGGATCCACGTCTTGTTGCTGCAAGTGTCATCTAGTTGGCTTGGTGTTGCTGTCACGCGGATGCTGCAATGCTGTCATGCATGTCCAAGATGAGGTTGTTATGGCGACTACATAAATCACCTCTCGCTCCAAGGTAAGGACAGCGATTACACATCCTAAATTGCATCGAGCCACCACCATGCGCAACATATTCACCACTCTCACTTCCCTAGCGGCCGTGTTCGGCGTCACGTTCGGAGCCTCCTTCACCAACCCTCTTAACCAAAGAGATGGTTCTGATCCCTTCATCGTCCACTCCGGCGATGGCTACTACTACCTCCTGACCACAACCTGGTCAGACATCCGCATCACACGTGCCAAAACCGTCGGCGGTCTGAAGACCGGCGAGTCCAAAGTCGTCTGGTCCGACAAGACAGCTTCGCGATGCTGCAACGTCTGGGCTCCTGAAGTCCACTGGATCGATAACGCATGGTGGATCTACTACACCGCAGGCAACAACGTCAATCTCGACGGACAGAGGTCTTTCGTCCTCAAAGGTTCGTCACTCCAAACCTCTATCAAACAATCCAAAAGAAAAAAAAAACCATAGCAACAATCCACTAATAACCATCCCCCTCCCACAGGCGGCGCCACCCCCTGGGACACCTACACCTTCTCCTCCCAACTCCTCACCGAATGGTCCATCGACGGCTCCATCCTCCGCTTCCCCAACAAGAACTACTACATCTACTCCTGCATCCGCGACACGCTGCAATCGCTCTGCATCGCGCCCATGACCTCGCCCTCGACCCTCGGCCCCGCCACCCTCCTCACCAAACCGACCCAGTCCTGGGAAACGCAAGGCGACTTCCCCGTAGCCGAGGGCCCCGCGGCGCTCTACCACGGCGGCAAGACGTACATCGCGTACAGCGGCAGCCAGTGCTGGAGCCCGTCGTACCAGCTTGGCTTGCTGACGTACAAGGGCAGTGGCGATCCGACGAGTGCGAGTAGTTGGACGAAGAGCGGGCCGGTGTTTAGCTCGGCGAATGGGAACTACGGCACTGGACATAATGGGTATGTTGTTGTGTTGTGGGTTTGCCTCCTTTCTGTGATCGATGCTGACAAGACCTTTGCAATTGTAGATTCTTCACCTCGCCTGACGGTAAGGAGATTTGGAACGTGTACCACGCGACGTCGAACTCGGCGGGTGCCTGCGATGGCAATCGATACACGGCAGCGCAGAAGGTCAACTGGAACGCCGACGGGACGCCGAATTTTGGTAAAGCAATCAAGCCGGGACAGACGATTACTGGGCCCTCTGGCGAGCCTGCGTAGGCGCATGGGTAGGGGTCTCGAGATTGAATGGCTACGATCCTACAGCTTGACTGTTTCAGGACGATGAAGAGACAGAAGCTTAGCTTACTGCTGTAACAAGGTGTGCTGGTGACGACAGCGCTCGAAGTAGTGGGACAGTTGGCGTAGACGATTGTACATGAACTTGTGATTCGCAAAGCTCGTGGCATCATTTTCGGTGAATAACAACATTCAAAGAGCAGTGAGAGAAAAGTTTGCATCAGACATGATTTTTGTTTTATTTGGTTCAGTATCTCGAGTCTATCTTCTTTTTGATGAAGAGACATGTGAGGAGAAAGCAAAAGGAAAATCGTCGTGAGCCATGTGCTCGTCTCTCGTGGTAATCATGATGACAGTAAGAAAGCTGAGGGTGAGGAAGGCGTTGAGCCGAGAGCGTGGAACGCATGGCTTAAGCGTTAAAGCCGGGCTCTGCCATCCCTTCAAAGATCAACATCGATTCCCTTGAGAATCGACGGGAACTCTGACCAGTCGTACATGACTGCGTCGGCCTTGGTCTCGTTCTTGAGCTTCTTGGCCATCTCGTTCATCTTCTCCTCGCCCTCTTCCTCCTTGTAGACGCCGACGTAAGCGATGAGCGGGATGCCGGCGCGCATGGCGGCGGTGGCACCAGACTTGGAGTCCTCGACAGTGACACACTCGTTGGGCTGGACGCCGAGCTGCTTGCAGGCGTGCAAGTAGATGGCTGGGTCAGGCTTGGAGCTCGGTGGGGTGAGAGAAGTGGCAGCCGAATAGACGTGCTCGTCGGTGAAGAAGTGCATGAGGTTGGTCTTGATGAGAGAGGCAATGACACGAGGCTTGGCCGAGGTCGAGACGACAGCCATGGGGTAGCCCTGATCCTTGGCCCACTGGAGCTGCTCAGTGACGCCGGTGCACTCGACACACTTTTCGGAGAGTTTGTCGACGACCCTTCCGAGCTCGAGGTCGACATACTCGTCAACCTCGTCGTCGCTCATCTTAAATTCGTGCTTCTTCTGCAAGCCGATGAGCATGTTGCGGAAGTTGTGGCCGACGAAGTCCTCGAGGAGTGAGTCGGTGTCGTAGCGGGCGTCGATCTTGTGCTTCTCTAGCACCTCATTGGTGAGGTCGGCACATGCCTCGAAGGCAAGACGCTCGGACTTGCAGAGGGTGTTGTCACAGTCGAGGAGGACGTACTTGACCTGGAGTGTGAAGAAGCAGCAAGTCAGTGGGCCTGTGCTGTGGCAACGGCTGCGCGGCTAGGGCGCTGGCGTGGACGAGGGTGAATGCTTGCTTACCTTGCCCATGTTGACGATTGGTGAGTGTTTGTTCGGTTGGTGCGGGGAGTGAGCGGGTGCGTTTGGCTGGCGGGGATGATAAGGGGTAGATGTGGAGTGTGCGTAGAGTGGATGATGGCAGAAGTGAGGTCTGGCAGAGGGCGAGAGAAGGTTTTATGAGGCGAGGAAACAGGATGAGAGATGTTTGTAGTGAGTAGAAGTGAGGACTGAGAGGGAAAGAAAGAACGACGATCGATGCGGCGGGAGAGGAAGGCGCAAACCGGCGTGCATTGGAGGAAGGCGCGGGGCCCTCCGCAATCGATTATAGCAGCACATTTGCAGCGGGGCAAACACGTGAAGACACGGGCTGGGCTCATCGGTGCATCGATCGGAGTCGGGCGTCACGCCAAACAGCATGCAGCATATGCATGTCAAGCATGTGTGCTGCAAACGTGGCTGCAATGACTCGCTCTCGCTCCACCATCTTTCTCCGTATTTCGGATGCTCCTGTATCACTATGGGCCACCGCATATGCACATTCTCCTCCAGAGCCCAACATTAGCATCGCTTACACCCATCACATTGCACAACAGCCACCTACCGCATCGCCGCCTCAAAGCTTAATCTTCTCCTACGGCCCGACTATCCTTAACGCCCCGAGAACGCCCACTATCATCATATGGCGCACTAAGCGCCAACCCACCTTGCCGAACTGCGTGTATTTGTCGTCTTGTGGCCTTGGGGGAAATAGTCATCATGATCTCGGGCCTGTGTGCACGCGAATGCATGCAAACGTGCTGTTTCGCAGATCAAACATCGCTTACATCTTTTCAAAACACGACAACCTCTCGCAGCAAGCTGTACCAATCCTTTTCCCATCCCCACTCATTCCTGTACCGATATAGGCAAGACAATAGTTGCACAAAGTGTCGTTTCGTCGAAAGTGTTCATGTTGCGTGCTATGAAGCAGTCACGAATTGGCGCCTGCGCACACACGTGCATGTGATCACCGTCTGGTCTTGTTGGTCCGAATTCCAAAACACCAGGTGAAGTCAACCTTCTGTATATCGCAGTCCAATTATGCTTTGCTACGAATGCATCACCATGCATTCACACACTACAGCAAACTAGTCACATGGCAATAGCCAGCTTGTAATCAAGAATTCTTCACGAAGACCAGAAATTCGAGCATAAAATCAACACCAAATCCTAACCCTATCGTATACCTTAACCGCGCTCAGATTTCTTCCGCCTTATCTTGAGGTTGTTCAAGAGTCACTACATGTAGGTATTCACAAACGATTGCTGCCTAACCAATTCTCTTTGGTCTATCTTAACCGCTCTTCACCAAAAGTATGCAGAAAGGTCAAAAGAGTTCTCGACGTTGGCAGGACTCGAACCTGCGCCCCCGAAGGGATTTGATATCTGAAGGTATGAATGACCATTCGAGTCAAACGCAGTAACCACTTTGCTACAACGCCAGAGTATCAGTTCTGAATCCCGAGGGATCCAGGTACTGATGACGTAAACCAAAGTTTTTGCAAATATACTCATACATCATTAATCGCGTCCAGAGCAGCAACTGGAAACATCCATTGGATCTCGCTCTACAGAGGGAGAAGAATAGGCATGCGCGACGGTGAGCAGTGAATCATGTATGAGACCAAGACAAAATCGCACTTCTCCTCTTAGCTGTTACATTATACGCATTCTATCATCCGTCCACGTGACTCCACCTTCGACCTTCCCATCCGTTCCATAACGAAAACATATCTCCCAGACAAAGAAAAAACCACCATGCTTCGCATAATATACAAACCAAGCCATGAGAAAAGTTGAGAGTATGTGTACTCTGTCAGTCTCTCCGCAGAACCACCTACGCGCTCCCTCCTCCGCCTCTCATGCGCTTCTCGTCGCCACTCGGGCCGCCGTCGTTGCCTCTCTTCTGGCCTTGACCACCGGGTCCGGCGGGCCCACCCCTACCTCCACGACTAGCGCCGCCGCGGCCAATGAAGCTTCCACCACCTCTGGGCAGGCCGCCGCCGAATTGACCTCCGCGACCAGCGCCTGCGGCACCTTGGATGCTGAGACCTGGGCCACCTCTGCCGATACCACTGGGTCCGCCGCGTGGGAGACGTGATCCTCCAGGAGCGGGGATGCCGCTGCTGATGCCACGAAGAGCAGCTGGGCCGGTGCCGAACGCTGGCTTGTTCTCTCCTGCTTGGGCCTGACCGCCGACGTTGGGGGTGAATGCGGGTGCATTAGGGTTTGGTGGTGTTCCAGCACCTCCTGAGGGAGCACCGGGACGACCAAGTTGCTGCTGCATACCAGGAGTATTGAATTGCGCACCCTGGCTCGGCTGGCCGAAGGACGGTTGACCGAAGCTGGAGGCATTCGGCGCCTGCGAACCTTGCATTCCGCCAGCAGGAGTACTGGGCTGTCCGAACGAACCGGGAGTAGAAGCGTCAGGAGCGCCGAATCTTGCCTGTCGAGCTTGTAGTTTCGATTGTTCGTCTCCTTGGTTGAGCTGTGGTTGAGCAATACCTGCAGATGCTTGCACTGGTGCTGGTGATGCAACAGCCGCAGGCTTCGGTGTCGCAGGTGCGGCTTTGGGCACAGGTTTCGCGGTCTTAGCAACCTCCCAGACCTCAGCCACAGCCTTCTCAGGAGTCTCTGTAGCAGCTTTGCTGACGACTGCGATCTTGGCCTGGGCCATATCACGCTGGCTGATCTGAACCTTGGCTTTCTTCTCAGCGTTTTCAATAGCTTGCTTGACAGCTGCCTCTTTCTCCTTCTGTGCGTTCTCGAGCTTACTCTTCAACTCCTCGATCTCTGCTGTGTTGGCCTCAGGAGCATTTGAGTCGCCTCCAGCGAGACTGGCGATCGCAGCGCGTGCAGATTCGAGCTCTGACGTGAGGCGAGAGATCTCAGCGTCCTTCTCGGCAATCTTCTGGTTCAAAGACTCGGTATCTTTGGCGGTAGACTTCTTGACGTTGTTGGTGAAGATAGCGCGAAGACGAGCGTTCGTCTTGAGAAGTTCCATGGCTTGTTCGTCGGTGATGTCAGGCAAGCCACTGGTCTGGGGCTGTTCAGTAGAAGCAGTCTCGGCCTTGACACTTCCTTGCTCCTTGGCCTGAGCTTGTTGGACAGCCGCACTGCCTTCCTTGCTCAAACGATCGACTTCAGCCTGGTGACCCTTCTTGAGCTCCTCAATAGTGCTTGCTTGTTCGTCCTTGAGCCTCTGGACCTCAACCTCGTGCTCCGATACAAGCTGTTGACGGATTTCGGCAGTGAGCTCCTCGCGCATCTTCTCACGTCCATCCTTGAGTTGGCGGACCAAGCCGGCTTTCATGTTCTGAATCTTCTTCTCACAAGCTTCCTCGACCTGCTTGATAGATAGCTGATGCTGAGCTTCCATCTCGCCGCGCAAACGCTCAACTTCCTCCGACACCTGCTCGGAGACAGATTTCTCACCGGCAGCAGGCTCCGCGTTGACCATGGCTGAATCGCCTTGAGCATTGGACAAAGCCTCTGCACGTAGAGCTTCCACTTCCTGTTGTGTGGTAGCGAGCTCCTGGCGCAACTTCTCAAGTGCCTGTGTGTCGGCTCCGGATTCCGTGATTTCGCCTTCGTCTTGGCCGCCAGTGCTGATGTTGGCTCTCGCAGTCTCAAGTTCGGATTGCAAGTTCGCGACCTGCGTCTCCAGCTCCTGCACACGAGTCTGGAGGGTCTGCGTTTCAGTAGCCAAGGAATCAGCGCGACTGGCGTGTTGGTCTGCCTGTGCCTCTGCTTCGGCGATGCGAGCGTGAAGTTGGGCGTGCTCTTCATTGCCTTCACCGACTTCACCTTCCTCTTCTCCGGTCTTCTGGGTAGCTTGAGCAGCTTGAGCAGCCTGAGTAGCCTGAGCAGTCTCGGCCTGTGCGACAGCCTCATCTCGGGATGCCCGGGTTTGTTCGAGCTCGGTCTTCGCAGCCTCGAGTTCACCCGTCAGCCTGGTTTGTTCGGCTTGCAGAGTCTCGATTGTTGCCTTGCTTTCCAACAGACGCGAGTTCTGTTTGCGATTCTGCTCTTTAGCTTGCTCCTTGAACTTTTCCAGACGGTCGGTCAGACCCTTTGACGCCTCCTCCCGTGCAGTGGTGAGTCGTGCCTCGAATCCTTCGACTTCCTCCTTGAGAGGAAGCTGTTCGGCCTCCAAGCGCTCCTTCTCTTCCTTCAAAGCCTCAAGTTGCTTCTTCATCTCCTCGAGCTCTGCCGGATCGACGCGGTCATACTTGGAGATGATATTTTGTGTTCGCTCGCGCCAGTGATCACGATCGTTCTGCAACAACTTCATCTCGCCATCCTTGCTCTCAAGCTCACCTTCGAGTTCACCCACGCGGCTCTTGAGAGGGTCCAGCTCTGACACGAGACGCTCGATTTCTTGGCTCTTTTCCTCAAGCTTTTCGCGTGCCTGGCGTGCTTCGTTGCGAAGCGTAGTCGAGCTTTCGCGATACAAGTTAAGTTCGTTGATGGTCTGCATGAGTTTGTTTGTGCTGCCTTCGCTGGAGGTACGGTCGGAGGCTTGTCTGCGTTCTTCGGCAAGCTTCTGACGGACGTCATCGAGCTGACCGTTTGCATAGTCAAGTTGCTGCTGCAGACGCTTCGACTCTTGAATTGAGAGCTCGTACTGCACGTCCACAATCTCCTTCTCACGCCGCAGATACTTGATGACCTCGTGTAAGTTTCCAGCATCACCAGTTGGCGGAGGTGAACCAGCACTCTCATCCTCGTTAGTTGTCTGCACATGGCGACCTTCGCGCAGGGTTTTGAGCTCAGAGGAGAATGCTTCCATCTGCTGGTGCAGGAGCTTGTTCTGCTCGTCAACATCCCGTCTGCGAGTCTTCATGTCGTCAAGTTCGCGTTCGAAGCTTTCCTTTTGCTCAGCCCAGCTTTCCTCCGCCTGCTCAAGGCTTGCCTTGGACGCCTCTGCCTCAGCCCGGACGCCTGCAACCTCTGTGCGCAATTCGTTGTACTCACCGCGCACAGTCTGCAGGCTTTTGGCCGCCTCCGCGTGCTTGAGAAGCTCGTCTTCGTAAGACTGCTGCGCTTGCTGAGCGATTTCGGCCTGTGCTTTGAGGTCCTCCTGGTATAGCTTCTTCTCCTCTGCGTACCTCTCAGCATCGTCGCGTAGGCGCGCGAGCTCAGCATCAGATGCAGCTTTCTGTTCATTGAGTTTGCGTGTAGAGTCATCGTGCGCTGTGCGTAGCTCGGAAAGCTCGTTGTTGCTGGTCGAAAGCTCCTCAACGAGATCCTCGATCCGCTGCTCAAGCTCCTTAATGCGCGCCTCCTTCTCAGCGGCAACACGGTCAGTTTCTTCCCTGAACTGCTCACTCGTCTCGCTGAACTCGGTGAGCTGGTCTTCCACTTGCTGCGCAATGGACTTGTATTGCTCGACCTGTTCTCTTGCGCTGTCCAATTCAGACTTGGCATGTTCGAGCTCGCGCTTGAGATCAGACACCTCGATCGCCAGGCGCTGCTCAGTGGAGAGATCGTCCTCGCTGTTCGGTTGATCGTTCTCGTTGTCTGCACGTGGAGTAGGTTTTGGTTGCAATGCAGTGACCTTCTCCTCAGCGGCGCGGAGCTCGATCTTCATCTCGTCAACTCTGCCTTGTAGCTGATCACGGGTGGTCTTTGCAGCAACAAGCTCTTCCTTGGTGTTACTCAGCGACTCGCGAAGGTCGTCGATGCGAGTACGGCTCTGGTTTTCCTCGTACTCACGTCGGAGTGCTGCCTTGCGGCTCTCCTCGATCTCGGATTCGAGCTTCTTCTTTGATTCGCTCAACTCGGTTTCAAGAGTCTCAACGCGACCTTGCATGCGACGCCTTGACTCTGACTCAGCGAGTTCACGCTCATTCTGCAGATTCTGCAAATCAGAGACGAGCTTGTTGAGTCTGCTCCTTTCGTCAAGCAAGTTCTTGTTGTCCTCGGTCAACCTGCTTTCAATTCGCTTCCAGAGCTCCTTCTCTGCTTTGCCGTTCGCATTCTCATGTCTCAGACTGTCAGCCAGCGAACGAGCTTCGACAAGTTCCTCGGCAACCTGCTGAGTGCGAAGATCCTGTCTGGCAGCATTTTCAGAAAGACTCTGCTTTTGCTTCTGCAGCTCGCCGTTCTCGCTCTTGAGGGCGTTGTAGTTGGACTGCAACATTTCGTAGCGCTCGCTTGCAAGCGTCAAGTGTGATTGTGCACGGGCGATCTCAGCTTGGAGGTTGCCCTTTTCGCGAGCGAGAGCGTCCACCTGATCCTTGAGCAAGCGGCGGTCGGTCGTAGCTTCGGTGCGGAACTGGTCGAAGAAGGTCTGTTGCTCCTTCAGTAGCTTGTTGAGGTCCTCGACATCCTTCGACCTCGGTGTAGGCGGCTCCATTCCGCCGTTGCGTTGGGGTGTTGAAGGCATGACGCTCTGACCGAACATGGCTTGCATGTCGGCGTCAGGCTGTAAAGTGCCACGATGTTGCAACATACGGCGGAACATATCGCGCTCCTTCACATAGCTGCTGATTTGTGCAGCGGTGGCCTCGAGCTCGTCCTTGTAACGTCCGACCTGCTGTCTCAGTTCCTCAACTTCAGCTGCGTCGGCAGCAGACTGTCTAGCCTGCTCGCGAGCCTCCTCGCCTTCCATCTTCTCACCAAGTTCACGTGTTAAACGAAGAAGCTGTGCGTTTTGCGTCTGCAAGTCGGAGACATCACGGAAAATGACAAGGCGCTCAGAGATGAGACGTCCTGTGCTGCTAAGCTCATCGAGTTCATCGTCTTCCATTTCTCCACGAGCGGCGCGCTCAATCGCATATCGCTCGTGCGCAGACATCTCACCAAGACCCTGCTCCTTACTCTGCGCCTCGACAAGTAGAATCTTGATTTGAGTTGACAAATCAGTGAGCTGCTGACGAAGAATACCATGTTCGCGAGCAGCGGCAGTGGCCTCGCCTTGCCAGCGCTGCGCCTCCTTGACAGCAGCCTCACGGTGCTTGTCAGACTCTTCAAGATGTTGGCTGTATTCAAGCACCTCAGCGGCTAGGCGATCTTGCTCTTGACGCATCTCTCCCAATTCAGGTGCACGGGTCTCGAACTCTTGAATCAGCTCATCAAGAGCATCCTGGAGTTTGCTGCATCTGCGCTCTTCTGCAGTCAAAAGCTCCTTGGTCTCGACGTACTGGCTGTAAAGCTGCGTGTGGGAAAGGTTGCGGGCAATCTTTGAAGCCGAGCCGGGCATGGCAGGTGAGCCAAATCTGCCCGGCGTTGACGGTTCGAAGGCTCCATTGCGTGCTGGGGTGCCTGGCACGGAAGGACGCGGTTGCTGTTCGAGTCGCTCGACCTCCAACTCAAGATCTGCGATTCTCTGTTCTGCTTGCTCCTTGTCGGAGCGTTCAGTCTCAATCTCGGCTTGCAGTTTACCGATTTCGTCCGCAGCATCGTCCTTGATCTGGTCCACCTGCTCCTGAACCTCCTTCAGGCGGGCTTTGTGGGTGGATGCATTTTGCGCTTGAAGATCCGCAAGCCTCTTCGTGCTGTCGATCTGGGTGCGGAAGTCTTGCTCTTTTTTTGCAAAATCGTCCAGTAGTGTTGCGTTCCGAGCGAAAGCGTCGTCTGCCTTTGACTGCAATTCTTCCAGTCTCTGCCTCAGACTCGTCTCAGTCCGTTGGAGCGCCTCAACCGTGGCATTGCTTTCTTCAAGCTCACGCTGCAGTTCTGAGATTCGAGCGTTCCTCTCCTTCCTGAACTTCGCGTGTTCTTGACCTCTTGTCTGGAGTTCGTTGCTGTGCCATTCATTGTTGCGCTTCAGAAGGTCGATCTCTTGCTGCAACGATTGCTCCTTGAACTTCTGAGTTGATGCTGCGTTTTCCAGTGACTGGTTGCGTTCCTCCAGTTGTCCAACCTCCTTGCGCAAGGACAAAAGTTTGGTGTGCTGCTCAGAGAGCTCATCGGCGAGGCGGTCCTTCTCGGCCGACTTGCTCTCCACCAAGGCCAGCGCGTCGCGATTAGATGCCTCAAGGGTTTCAATCCTCTGTTTGAGGGTCGAAACCTCTGCTCCAGAAGTGGAAGATGAGCTCTTCAATTGGTCGAGCTCGGTGGACAGAGCTTCACGTGCGCCCTCCGCGTCATTCAGCTTTGTCCGGAGCTCCTCAATTTCTTTTGCGTGCTTGGTGGCGATGGCCTTCTGCGCCTTCACCTTGGTGTCGGAGGTGCGAACGGTGTTTTCGAGCTCCACGTCGACTCGGAGCTTTTCTGCCTTGACGTCGTCGTACTCGTGCGCTTTTGAAGACACAGAGGCCAAGAATTGGTTCACAAGCTCGGCGGTGGGAGCATCCAGAAGGGTTTGTATTTCATCCTCGGGCAGTTCGAATGCGGTCGCCAGGTAAGGCACGTCGATGGCGGCCGGGCTGGCAGCTTTCGCGCGCGTCCTCATCGTTCAGGTGTGTGCTGTGTTGTTGTGTCGCTTACACCATTGCTGAAGGGACGATCAGGTGACTCGCGTCCAGAGAGCGGGTGTGTCGAAGGTATGAAGAGAAATGAAGGAGTGAGCGAGTGCTTTGTTCGAGTTTGGCAGTAGCTGCTGCTGCTGCTGCTGCTTTGGGACGACGACGCCGAAGCGAATCGCCGGACGCGACTTCCAGAGAGAACAAACACGGGAAGCGGGAGCGGGAACGGCGGCGCGGGGAGATCGTCTGTGCGGGCTGCCAGGCTGCAGTTACGCTTTTGGCTTGTGAAAGGCAGGCAGCGCAGGCCAGCACTCACTCACTACTTACGCCGGCGCATCGTCGTCGTCACTTCACCCTGCGACAATTCACTCAGCCCATCTCTTTATCACACGTGCACACGCTCTCTCTCTCTCTTCAATATCACAGCACGCTATTGACTGAGCACCGACCCCTCCTTTGTGGCCTCAGGAAACCAACTTCCGTCTGCGACTGGAACGCCTCACTCCACCTCCAACCGCTACTCCTACCCAGAGCTCTTTGTTGAACCTTCTGGGCATTCACTTCCTCGACACCCCACCCCACCCTCGCCCATACATCGCCGCCTCCAAGTGAAACACCGCCACCATGTCTCTCGCCGCGAGCTTGGCCAAGTTCAAGAGTGAGATGTCCGAGTCGGCAGCTCGCAACGCCTCCTCTGCCCGCCCTGCTGGACCAGTTCCAGCGCGCACTTCTACACCACAACCAGGCAACAAGCGTCCGCGCGACTCTCCCGCAACTACAGCACCCATGGCTCCGGCAGTCGAAAACAGGACTGGTACCAGTGCTGGCGCCGAGATCATGACCCACATGGTCTACGCTGTACAGCATCTCAAGGAAAAGTTCCCGGTCGCCATCACGCTTCCCGACATCCTCACCTACTTGTCGCTCCCAAGCGATCTTCAGAAGCATGCGCCACTCATCAGACGTGCTCTGGTAGGCCATGACCGCATTGCCCTTGTTCCCAAGCACGAGGCGCCCAACGGGAAGGAGAGCTTCCGCTACAACCCAATCCACCCAGTCACCAACGCCGAGGAGATGAAGTCGTACCTCGCCTCTCTGCCTACTGCTGCTGGAATCCCCGTGCGAGAGCTGAAGGACGGCTGGCCCACATGCGTGCCAGAGCTGGAAAGTCTTGCCGCAAAGCACGAAGTCCTGCTGCTGCGCCAGAAGAAGGACAATGCTCCCAAGACCGTCTACCCCGACTCGGCCACTTTCTACGTGCACATGGACGACGACTTCGTGGACTTCTGGAGCAAGTGTAAACTACCTGCATCCGAGGCCGAACTGAGGACGGAGCTCGAGAAGGCAAACCTCACGCCTACCAGCCAAGTGAAGGAGATCAAGAAGGGCAACATTCACAAGAAGGAGAAGAAGAAGGTGAACCGTCGCGGTGGCAAGACAACCAACTTGCACATGATGGGTATCCTGAGGGACTACAAGAAGTGAGCCGAAAGGTACACCAGTCGTGGAGAGCTGGAGGGCTATGTGGATAGGCGGGTTTCAGTACATTCCCGTTAAAGATTGGCCTTGGTGGCGGGATTCTTTGGTTTAGCGAGGAGTTTAGGGCATTTTTATGGACAAAATACCACCATGTCGGTTTCTACGAGGCCATGCCTTAGTAGAAGTTGATGGTCATGATTACTTTAGCATTTGGTCTAAATGAACTACCTTTAAAGGGGTTTCTGCATGCGTGTGTTCATAAACCAGAAAACAAGTTTGATTTCTTTTTTTGCTCGTACACTTTCACGAGCAACTGCGTTCATTATGGCTGTTAATCTCTACGGCCAGCCGTTTCGAAATCTCTGAACTAAAATAGGCGTCCCTCCCATCTTATTTGAACTCTTTCTACTTCTTCTGGCGGTCGGGGAAAGCATTGTACTTCTTCAAAACCCTCTCGAAACCGTCCATGCCGGCCTTGAGCGTCTCGAGCTGTAGCGATATTGTCAGTATAAAGCGTTCTGCAATGGCGAAAGGGAGGAATCATCGTTGGCGTCAGACGAGAAGTGGGTAGAAAACATACCTTGGGCCCGTAGCTCACGCGCACAAAGTGGTGGCAAGGGCTGTCGAACAGATCTCTACGCTTGCTGGGGTTCAAATCGAAGAAGATGCCCGGCACGACGATGACCTTCTCCTTCAAGCAGGCCTGGAAGAAGTTCAGCCCGTCGTTGATGCCCTCCGGCAGCTTGCCAAGGTTCAGCCAGATGTAGAATGTAGAGTCCGGCGTGTAGTCGAGCTCGAAGCCCATGTCGCTCAGACGGCCGAGGACGTAGTCGCGCTTGTCGCGGAAGTGAGTTTGCAGGGCCTTCATCTCGTTGCGGACTTTGGTTGGCTCGAGCATGGGCACGGCGGCTTCTTGGAAGGGCACGTTGGTGCCGCCGTCGAGGTAGCTGCCGCAGGAGCCAATGGCTTTGATGAACTCCTTGGGGCCGACGATCCACGCGACGCGCCAGCCTGGGAGGCGGAAACGCTTGGTCAGGCCGTCGATGATGAGGACGTCATCCTCGTCTACGTCGTCGATATTGTCTGCTGCCGAGACGACGGTGCCATCGCAGTCTGATGTGTAGTTGTAGCCGCCGTAGAACTCGTCCATGATCAGTGTGGCGCGATCGCGGCAGATGTCCTGGACCTTTGCGAGCTCGGGGTTGGTGAGAGTGCGGCCAGTGGGGTTGCGCGGGTTGGAGGTCAGAATCACACTGGTGCCACGGGCGATTTCGGCGGCGATGTTCTCTGCGTGAATGTGGTAGCCGTCCTCTCTAAGGAGCGGAATGGGAATTGCAGCAAAGTTCTTAAACAAGCCCAACATCTCATTGTACGCGGTGTAGTCCGGAATGAAGAATCCCAAGTAAGCGTTGCCGAGCACGGCAGCGATACGGATCAGACCCGCACGGCCACCAGGGACGATGCAGACGTTCTCCCAGGTGTACTGGCTCGCTTTTCCCTTGCGGTGGTGCTCGTTGTAGAGGTTGGCAACGGCGTCTCTGAGCGGCTTGATACCTGCTGTCGGGCCGTACTCTCGTCCGGTCATGGTGATATCGATGTGAGTAGGACGATCGAAGCAGCCTTTGATGTCGTCGTCGACCTCAGGCGCTCCCTGGCCCAAGTTCGCCCAAGATGAGGGATCCTCAAGGTAACCATGCTCGTAAGCTCGCTCAGTGGTCCAGACTACACCAGTGCTGGCGCGAGAGGGATCGAGACCGGCATGGGGCTTGTGACCCTCATGGGCAGTACGGAACTGCCTGTGCATGGAAGAGCGGATCTCTTGGGGGTTGTCTCGTCAGCCTCTACTTCAGCGTGCAATATCATTTTGAGACATGTTTGTTGTACATGACCATACAAGACGACTATCGAAGCCGAATAACATCAAAGGTTCCGTGGAAGTCAGCTTGGACAATATGAAGCTCATGTCTGTCTTCGCCACCATTGCTGTTCCGTTGGTCGTGCAAAACTTCTCGTCTAATGCTAGATTCTCGTCTTTGACTTTCCAAAAATTATGAAAAATCGAACATACCATTCTTAGAGGGCTCCTTTGAGCTCGAGAATCGTCTCTCTTTGGGCGATTTGGGCGGCGGAGCGTATCCGTCCTGCGGGTTGTCCGTGGAGGTGGACTGTACAGTCGCCATGGTTAATTCTTCCGATCGGCGATGAGACAGCCTGTATACTTGAGAAACCGAAGATACCACTTATTGGGAGAGAGCAAGGCGTGGCCGATCTCGCAGTCGACGAAGAGAGGTTCGATTTTTCTTGGCGGGGTCAAGCTCGACGCTGGTGACGCCGGTCACACGACGATGATGCTGTCGGAGAAAGCTGATTCGGCAGGTGCGAATCTGATTTCTTGGGTCGAAGTGATATCGATTAATATGTAGTCAGTAACAGCCTGTGGCAATTCGAACCTGCGAAGCATGATTCCAGCTTTTGCCGGCGGCGAGACTTTTATAAGCGATCGGTCATCTGAAGAAGCGATGTGAACGAACGCAAGGTTGGTTGGGCCGCGTCAACCGTATGACGTGCGTGGATTCGCACTACCGTACTGGGGTGGCAGAAACAGCATACCTGACCGCCACATGGATCCAGTCACAGCGAGCGATGCCAGACCGTGTCGGGGACAACGAGGGATATTTGATGCCATTGCGACCGAGCAATTTGCTTGTACTTGACCGTCACTGGCGTGCAGCGTACTGCACTTCTCCAGGGGCCGTTCAGTTGTGGCCGTGGGAAGTCGGAGATGAGGTCCAAGCTACCTTGATGAAATAATCTTGCAGGCGATTGAGATGCTACACGATGCAATACGATATAAGAAAAATGCTCATCATCTGTTGTGTGTCTGAAGGCCTCGTCCTACAAGGATGTGAGGTGCGGTGGACACCAGTCATCCCGAATGTTCAAACGGAATGTCAAAGTGTTTTGTGAAGCAAAGGAGGTACAGAGAAGGACGTGGAGTCTCACTTCAAGATTACAAGAAGCCAATCATGGAAAGGGCGCCCGGCATATCATTGCCGAAGGTAGGCGCAGGGCACCTCGGCGCCCAGAGACAGTCACCTAAATCATGCAGATCTGCACGAGGGTTCACGTGAAGCTGCGCCATGCCCGTATCTCAGTCTAAGAATCCTTACGAGCCTTAGATGCTTGGTCTGACCTCATCGTGTCTGGTACGTTCCCCCTCTGTCCCACAACTCCTCGTCGATCATTGTGCTTGGCTAACTTGCGGATCGATCGTCCGCCCTAACAACTTCGGTGCCCGGCATGACAAGCAACAATTATAGCACAATGTTGCTACTACACAGCCCTACCTGAGCCGACTCAGCCCTGCTGGCGAGCAAGTAGGAAGCTCGGCATAGGAGCTTGGCCTTATCACATCTCACTATATATGATCGGGTTGACAGCAAGAGCTTAATTCTGTGTTATACCCAACAACACTCCCGGTCAAAATGAACTTGAAATCTCAAAACAAATCACCGGTTTCCAACATGGCTTCCCACTACAACATTCTGGAAAAACCTGTTGGCATCTGCCAAGAGCACATTAGCACCGAACCGACAACTCTTCGAATGAAACAAAACAGCTCGAAATTATCGTCAACAACCGGCTACACAATCACAGACGCCACAGGCAACTCCGTACTCTACACATCAGACAAGAAGTCCTCTGGCTGGGACTCCTGTCGATCGATATATGATTCGATCGGGGTTCGACTCTTCGATCTAGACCACAGCCGGCAGTTCTGGAGCATCAAATTACCAGACCAGGAAGGCGATCCTGTGGCTACCATTTTCCGCCGCTGTTACAATGATGCGGATTACATTGGCATACGCTTCGTCGACTCTGCGAGCGGCAGAGATGTAACACTTTCAGTCCGCGCGAAGTTTACTGTTAAGAAAGACGACAAGTGCGCTACGAGCAAGGATGTATGTGTCTACATTGACGACACACTGGTGATACAGACGAAGATGGTGAACAGGTACACTTCGCGTGTTCCGTTCAAGACCAACGAGTGGGAGGTGTTTGTTGCGCAAGGAATGGACCTTTCATTGGTATGTCATCACATTCAT
Organism: Cladosporium velox; assembly: GCA_024604135.1. Taxonomy (NCBI): domain Eukaryota; kingdom Fungi; phylum Ascomycota; class Dothideomycetes; order Cladosporiales; family Cladosporiaceae; genus Cladosporium; species Cladosporium velox. Next base: position 1,063,359 of record JANIIF010000006.1, on the reverse strand, counting down.
GAATAGAATCGTAGTCAGACACTAACCTTAACAGGCCTCAGCGATCGCAATGTATTTCGCAATCATACTTTGTGAGAAGCCAGTGGTGACCAAGACCGAGGCGGTTCTCAGTGTACTGCTGCCCGGAGGTATGGCGGGAGGTGGAATGGTGCTGGTGGGAGCACCTGGTGGTGGCGGCGGTGGTGGAGGTGGCGGAGATGGAGGAGGTGGTGGTGGAGGCGGCAGTTGCTAGTTTCTTCGCTTGTGTTTGTCTATATTGATACCTCTTCGATCGAATCCTGTGATACCCGAAAGCAGCTGCATTGGATCAAATGACCGGTTTGGTAGTGAGACCAGTAGATCATGGGCCTCGCTCCAACTGTGTATCTTGTTCCTAACCAACTTGAACGTGAGACTATATTCTCGGTGCAGTAGAGAATAGGTGGAGTAAAGAAATCATGATACGTTCCACGGTCTTGTCATTTGCAGGCAAGTTATACGCAGGCTTCCTTCGGCTTGTGAAGGCCGAATCAGCCCATAAAGCATGCATTCGTGGAGGAAAAAGAAACACTTCGCTGTCCAAAATTCGACACAATTGGGATCTGGACAAGGAACAAAAGAATAATCACGAATGTGGTCAATATGGGGGTCGAACCCACGGCCTTGGCGTTATTAGCACCACGCTCTAACCAACTGAGCTAATCGACCTGTTGATCATGTGATTGATGAGTGATGTGTCTGCTATGCCGAAGAAGAAAGCAAACAGCAAATGCCAATACCGAACTTGCATTCTCTAGAGCAAGACGCACAATGTATCAGCATTCAATGCCTGCAGGTTAAGGTGTCAGAATAGTACGAAAGTCATCATTACCACGCTTCACGCTCTCCATCCTTGCACCAAGCCATGTAGCTTGTCAATCACCACAGGACCCCAAGCACCCATCTCCCTGTCAATCAACTGCGCGAAGAAAGCGATCGCCTCGTCTTCGCTAACATCAAGCTTGAATCTCTCTTCGACCTTCGTCACAGCTTGGTCGCCAAAGATAGCAAGGCCAGGAATGTTGGCGTCTTGCATGAGCGAGAACAGATTCAAGATGAGGGAAGAGCTGCGTCTGAGCGTAGTGTACGCAGTGAAGCAGTACTGTCGGAAAGCTTCAAACTGCGATTCACTGGAATTTGTCGATCCGCCCATGCCCTCGACCATTTCGCGAGAAAGCTTCATAAGCGGGGCCATTGGCTTGGGATCACGGCCGAGGATGTATCCGTAGTCGATATGCAAGAAGTGGCCATCGGGAGTAATGAGCAAATTGTCCAGATGTCTGTCACCGACTCCAAGAAGGTAAGTGACCACGCAGTATCCAGCGACAGACTTGACATAATTGTCCATGGCCTCCTTGCGTACCCCAAGTGTGGATGGCGCGGATGTCGAGGCGGGGTTGTTGTATCTGAGGTAGCCCAGGATGGATCCTTTGTATTTGTTGCTGCCCAATATAGTCGAGACTGGTGTGCTGGGAATGAACTGTACGGCACCAGCCAAAGTCGAAGTGGCAAGGATGCGATATGGCGTCAGCTTGAGATCCAGGTTCTCCTTCAGCAAAAGTCGATCCATGAGTGCGATAATCTGGACCACAAGCTGATCCTGTCGCAAATCATCTCCGGTCTTGAATATGAGCGGATACTTCTCCCCAGACTCTGTCTTGAAATTAATGTACAGCGGCAGCAGGGTCGACTTGAACACATTGGCATCTTCGGGGAACACGCCCACGATCTGGACGCTCGGATCGAGTGGCAATGGTAGCGGTGAGTCCATGTGTACGAGCTCGTTCCTGGCATCAGCCAAGAACTTCTTGAGCTGTTCAACCTTCTTGGTTCGATCGGCTCTGGAGTTGACCACATCCTTACTGATCTTGCTCAGGACAGTGATGAATTCAGCTTGTCGCAAAAGCACCTTCCTTCGAGTTTGACCTGTCGCCGTACGCTCCAGTTCCTGCATGAAGTCGTAGCTTACGCGGGCAAAGAGCTTGCGATTTTGCTCGTCTTGCATTGGCGCTTCAATCTCGACCATGAGGTACCAGTAGAGGAAGTTGCCCAGTTTGAAGTTCGCAGCAGATCGCGCAATGACGAAAGCAGCGAGTGAGGAGTCAGCTTCATGCTCGTCTCTCGACACAATAGGAGGCTCGAACTTGAGCGCCTGTACAAGCTGCAGCAAATAGAGTAGCAGTTCTTCGTCGTCTGCCTTTCGTAGTCTGTCGACGGCATATGTACGCATTTCTGGGTTCCTCACGCTCGGGCCCAGAAGCTCAAGTGCGTCGTCAACATCGATTTCGACCCACTTGGGCAGCAACGCAATCGCCTGTCGACTTTCGGCTTGCTCGTTCCAGTTGACAGACTTTGCTAGTTTCGTTAGAGCACGTTTGTCCCGGGTAAGGTGGTGCCTGAACCGCCAGATCTCGTCTTTCTCTTTATCACTCAACTCTACCGTCGGCCCGTAAGACAGCACCTTGTTCAGGAAGTCGCGCATCTTAGGATTGGGCTTCAAGTCACGGTCCAGCGCATTACGCTGACCACGTATGAGGCGTCGATGCTTGGCTTCGGCAGGATTGTCAGCATAGCCGACTTCGGGATCGTAGACTTGGATGAGTCTGTTTGCTCTGCCGCCCTCATTGTCGCTGTTTCCAGTACCCTCGGAATGTATGCCTGGCCCGAGCTGGACCTCCGGTGGTGGCTTGAAGTTGACAGCGCCAGCTTGAGTGTGCGGAGGCTTGATGCTGCTCAGAGGCGGCGCGGGATATTCGTGGTCCGTGAAAACAATGGGATGGTCGAATCGGGGGAGCTCGATGTACAAGAAAAAAGCACCATCGACGTGGTCTCGGTCACCCTCGGCGCAAAGCTGTCCTTGCGAATTGTCCACAGATTTGCTCGCAGTCGTCTTTGGCTTCGTAGACTCTTTCACGCTCTGTCTCTCCATCTTCTCGATTTGTCTGAAGACCATTTGATCCAACCATTTGTTCTCCGTGATCTCGCCCATTTCATGTTGCTTCATAAGCCCAACCAGACGCTCGAGCTCAGCCTCACGCTGAACCTGCTTTTCACTGACAACAACCGGCTCATCGGCTGTACCTCGCCGACCTCTTCTCTTCGGCTCTTGCCATGGTGTTGTTGTGTCGGAAAATCCATCTGCAGCTTTGTGTCTCCATATGCGGCATTTCTGACGTCCAGTACGCAGCGTCGCATCGTCATCGTAGAGAGGTATGGTCGTGCCACCAAACGGAACGTGGTGACTAGTATCGCCGCCGTTCGGATTCACCGGTGAGAGGTCCCAGAGAGTGATCGCCAGCTGAGTGTTGGCTGGGAGAGAGCTATAGTTGACCGGCAGCGTGAGCCACTGACTCCATACGCGACCATTCTTAAAGTGTTTGTACGGCGTCTGCGCGTGGACGGTGAGCGGCTTCGAATCGGCGAAAGGCTGAACGGTGATGTACAGCTCAGAATTAGAGCTGAGGTTGCTGCCGCGGTGTCGAAGGTCGGGGCGTCTCAGTAGAGTGGAGTATGCGAGAGGCTTCTCGTATCCTTCAAGGCGGTTGCTGCGGGATGTCAGTCGTGGTGTTTGCGGTATATTGGGCGGCGTTTGGGTGAACCCACACCTTTATCGCAACCGGCAGGGTCAGCTGCGACGAGCTGGCGAAGGTAAACGGCTCCATGTGCAGTCGGTCGTCACTCGCGCGGTCTCATGATGATAAGAAAATGTGCAGAAGTACGTGGGGTTGGTGTAGGCAGATCATCAAAGTGGAAGCAGGCAAGCAAGCAAGGTCAAGCTTGCTGCGATCAAATGATCAGCGCTCAAGGGTCAGCGTCACCGGCCCCATGGGGCATCCCACTTCAAGAAGGGCACCCCGAAGGCCGGTCTCCAAACACACATTTGTAGAACCTCGCATGAACATATGGATTGCACGAATAAGATCGAGGCAGTATTGGTGGTTGCAACATATGTGGTGTGCTCATCATTGTGTCTCTGTGGACCATTGCGTAAAGTCATGCTCTATTGGATATCTCGAAACACCTTGCCATCAATCCCGGAACGCCTCGCTCAATGCTAAAATGCTTTCATCTCTTCGGCTAATACACCATCGCTCAAGATGCCACATCTCAATTGTACCAGCCTCTCGCACCCATCTGAGTTTGCTGCTCAGTTTCGCGATGTGCGATCATGGGCTCACGATCCCCGTACGCGTCTACCAACGTCCGCCAAGTAGGATAGTCAAGCGAGAAAATCGCTTGATGTTTGCTGATGTTGTTCCTGCGTTGGTCTTCCAACGTTCGGGGCTCCGTCACACCTGAAAAACACAGTCAGTACAAGTTGACACAAATTCAAAGCGTTGACCGACTTACAAAGCGTTGGCAAACCGTCATCATCGTCCTGCACGCCGAACTTCCCTTCTTTGATCAAGAAGCTAATGCGGAACAGATTCTCGACGGTCTGACCAAAGTCTTGAGGATCCAGAGCGTACTCGAGCAAGTTTGGACCACCCGTGTTGGTAATGCGATTCTTCCGAAGGACGGAACGGCCTTTCTCTGATTTGAGCTGCTCAAGGTCTGTGATGCCCGCACGCGATAATGCTGCGTCAGCGCGCTCACAATGCTTCAGCAAATCATCATGAAGACGGCCACAGACTGCCTTGAGGTCGTTCTCATTGGACAAGTTAAGGTCGTTGCTGGAAAGGTTCTCCGGTCGTGCCTCTCGCCCTGCATCTCTTGTCTGTCGCGCCCTCCGTTGCGTTTGTGTGCGCTGTTTCTTTTGTACGGAGAGAGGGCCGAGCAAGAAGCTTGGAACTGGCGGTCTTGAGTTGTATGGCACACATGCATGTCGCCCAAGTATCTCCCACTCCAGAGATCCGCCATTTGTGTCGCCCTCGCTCTCATCGTCACTCTCTTGTCGGCTTTCATTCCGCCTTCTGCGAGCAGGAGCGGGGTCTTCATCACCTTCCAAAGGACCTCCTCTTCGCATGAATGTGATGCATTTCGAGAGGAACTCGTCAACATCCACTCCTGTGCTTGTGTCACCTAAGACGAGCTGGTTCGCCTTGCGATATGCGACATCGGAAACGCTGACTAGCAAGCGAGAGTCGAGGGTAGCATCGTTTGTCTGTTTGATTCCGTTGAAAATGTCGTTGGCCTTCCTTACAGTTTCGGTGAGCCGCCCGTCGTTGGTTTTAAGTATCTCGTCGCGGTTTTCTGCTTTGATCAGCCACGGTCTCGCATATCATGAAGGTCTTCTCCACCTACCATTGAAGTCCCGCTCCAGCGCACGACTTTTTCGCTTAAGTGTCCGTCTCTCCTCTGCATCCTGATTTGGGTCGAAGTATCGTGTGAACCTGTCTTCTTCCTCGTCCACGGCATCATCGTTAGGTGAGCCCGTCGCATCCGGCCTTTGAGTTCGTCTCCGTTTGTGTGCTCTTGAATCACCGCCTTCATCTACAGAAGTAGGCGTCGGAAGACTAGCCTGAGAAGGCATATCGGACGCGCGACCCTTGCCCTTGTCGCGCCTCCTCGCTCCAGGATCACGATTCTCTTGGTCGGATGTGTTGGAAGTGGGTGTCTCTGAAGCGTATCGCGATGACGCTGCGGTTGAGTTTGTGTTGTTTATGCGCGCCATGTCTCATGAGAGGAAGGTAGTGATGCGACGTGCGTGCAATAAAGTTGCGTGAGGACAGACAGATGCACAGCCGCGCCGGGTGCTTGCGCGTGGTCGTTTGCTTGGAATTGCAGCGAGGGCGCGGGAAATTTGTTTGTATTTCGCCTTCTGGTAGTGAATAGCTGCTGCACCCGTCTACCACCCGTGAAGCATAGATCCGAGGGAGGTGATCGTGCACAGAGGCTGTCGTGGATGTTTGGACTGGACTCGGTGGGGCGTGGATCGCGTGTCGCGTGGATGTCGTGGGCGCGCTTTCTCTTTGTCTCTCGGCAGAAGTGCCGCTAGCGGGACTTTGTACCTTACATCAATCAACCTGTGCTTCCCTCGGTCTTCTACTAGATTCACATGCTTCTTCAGTGTTTCACATGGCAGGTCTTTCTTGAGACATCACTTTGGAGGTACGAACTGATTGCTCACATTGGCACGTGAAGGATAGTAGCAAACTCACTTTAATCAATGTGCTACTCAGAATCACTGCCAGCTAGGTACACCAGTACACCGTCTTGCACGTATCGATCTTGTACGCTTCGACGATGCTCCGATGTAATCCTGCCCTATGTTACCATGCATGCCTATTTCACGCATATCCCAACTTGCTGGTCCTGTCACTACTCCCATGAAAGCTGTCAACACGACTTCGATGCTTTCCGAACCTCAAACCAAAGATGTCTTCGCGCGGCGGATCGAGAGGCGAACAGGCGGGCGATTCGCAGACGCAACAAGCTCGGTCGTATCGATTTCGTTCTCAAGCTTCCCAAGCTTCTTGGAAGCGACTTGCTCATCCTCATCTTCAAGCTTGGTGCCGATAGCGACGGCGGTGGCGATATCGAGGGCGCTCTTGGTTCTGAAGACGAACTCCGAGCGGCCTTGAGGAACCACCGACGGCGCCGCTTTCTTGCCTTTCTTGCCTTTCGGGGTCTTTGGCTTCGCTTTCGCCTTCCAATCCACACCGCCAGCGCGGTCAAGAGCTTGATCGAAGCTCGCCATCAACTCAGTCGGCAGAGTGTCGGCCAGCGGTACCTCCTCCGTCTCCTCGCCGAATTCGTCGCAAAAGGTGACGGTCATACCGCCGTCGAGCAGAGTCCCAAGCTCAGGAACATCACGCTCTTTGACTCGCAGCTTGCCCTTCAGTGGATCCAACATGTCGCGCCAGTTCGCCTTCCAACCTTCGTACTCCTTCGTGCACTTCCAACTCGTCTTTGCGATCTCCACTGCTTCGTACTTCGCCGACCGGCTGAGCGTGTGCAACGTCTCGATGGTGACGGAAAGCCTGCTTTCGAGGTCCGACAAGTCATATTTCACCCCGCTTGGATCGAAAGCTTGGTGAGTGAGGCACTTCTCGTACGTTTCGAGTGCTGCGAGCAGCTTGTCCACCACCTGAGTTTTGGTAAGGGTCTCCGTGAATGTCCGAGTGTCCTGCAAGAATCGCCTTTCGAATAGCAAATACGACCATTCTTGCTTAAGAATGTCCGAGACGAGCAGTAAGGCTGTGCGATGGTCGTCACGTTGGTAAGCCGAGAGCGGGTCGTTTGCGCGGTTGAGGCGGTATTGCTGAAGGACCGCGAGTTGTTTGAACTGACGTCTTTTGTTTCCGAGCAGAAGAATAGGCATATTGGCGATGTGGTTTGCGAAGTGGATGTGTTTTGTTGTGTTATGATTGGTTGCTAGGTCATTGTTGTGTTTTTGTAGTGTTGGCTGGCTTGTGAGTGGTCGGGACTGGGTTCATTCTGGAGTCGTGCACCTTTTGGGAAGGCGCGACCAGGCAACGACGTAGTGTCGTCCGCAGCGCAGATTGTCATGTGACCGGGTTGATCACAAGTCATTGGCCTCCGACGTTCTTCAAGTGAAGGGCAGTTTGAGCTGTCTTCACTTTCCCTCACAGCTATTAACCTTGGTGCTTGACTTTCGCCACAGTTTCTGGCCGCTCCCAGCCTACCAGCCTAAAGAGCCCCTCATATCCAGACCGCACCTTCTCGAATTACACGGCCAAGGCGATGGCGCAGTAAGAGTAAGGTTTGAAGTCATCTTCAGAAAGATCGGGGACCGAGCCGCACAAATCAAGCAAGGATTATACCGGCATCCATGTGCTCTAACGAAAGATCTCTTCATCATACTCCGAGGGACATAGCTCAGGCCAAGGCATGTACTTTCCATCCGCCAAGTAGGCGCCGCCCTTGCGATCATCGCCTTCATGTCTCATGCCTTCGACGACCTTTCTGGCGTGGCGCTGAACCCACATTGTCTGCCACTGGCGTTCGCGCGCACCCTTGTCGCCATTGTGGTGAATCATGATGGGCACCTTGTTCAAGCAAAGGTTGGTGTAAAGCGGGAGTTGCTTCCAGTCATCGAAACTCGTGTTTCGCGCATCGGTATTGATATAGTTGAAAGGCGGACCGCTGCGGAGGATATCTTCCGGAAGCTCTCCAGTGACACGAGAAGGGCAGTCGAACATCTCGCGGTTCTCACTGACTTGCTTCTTAATGTCGTTTTTGTAAGTTATATATTTTGAGTCCTCCTCTGAGTTTATTGTCTGCTGAATGAAGTCCGAGAAGTAGTCGAGTCCCAGGCTGAATTCATCCGGCTTGCCTTCTTTGGCCTCTCGCGGCTCGTGTGGGAAGTCAGGGTTGATGGGATCGTCAATGCGTGTATGGAAGATGAAGCTTGTTTCGGGTGTGCCTCCGCGGCCTTTGATGTCGTCCTTGATCGAATGGTGGCGACGGCGCATGACCTCGCGTTGGAACTCCTGTTCGCCAAAGATGACTGCAAACAAAGCCTGGTCGCTGCCGTGGTACATAAAGTCGGAGCCGTGTGAGCCATCGTCGTTGGGCATGTTACGCTGCGTCTCCTTTGCCTTCTGCGCCGCCCGCTTGAAAAGAGAACGCATGTCACCTTTAGGCCCCATGATAAATCCAGAGTTCAGCCATCGTTGGCGCAGGCTGTACCAAGGGTTTCGGCCCAAGCTTGTGTCAGTGTGGTTGCCATAGGTGTCCTTAGGAAGAGGCGACTCTGGAACCGGGTAGCAACCGATAGTCTGTACTTGGTTAGGAGCGCAACGCTTGCCAGATCCAAAGATGATGGTTTGCTCCAGGCTCTCAGCATCAACGGCAGAGCCTAAACGCTGTAGTAACCGCTTGTTCGCGGCGTCGTTGACCGTGTGGTAGCGCTCGATCAATACTTCTCGCCTTAGTTGGAACCAGATATCTGTAGCATAGTCAGTCACTTAGCCCACATACTACTTAATCTGATGGCAACTAACCATATGCATCCATCATCACGACAAGGTCGTTGTCCGCTGCTTCCGACTTCTCGAGCCAATCGAGCACGGCACTGATCTTGGCCAAGTGGCTACCTCCACCAAGCAGATAATCTGTTGCAATGTCAGAGAGTGTGACATTGCTTGAAGTATCGATCGTAGCATCAAATCACTAACCAGTATCATACTTCTCCTGCCAAGCAAGGATCACAGGATCCGGATATCCCAGAGCGTTCGATGTCAAAAGTGTCTTGCAAAGGTTGACATCAGGGTTGTTCGCTGGGATGAGCACATGTAATCTGGTATCGTTGACCGCATGTGATGCAGACTTTCCAGATCGCAACTGGCTATCCCATGCTGATACGACGGTGTTCCTTGTGTTCTGGTCGCTGTAAGTAAATGAACATCCAAGGACATTGATTGTCAAACTCACGTCATGAAAGCCAACAAACGAAAGTCCAAGCACTGCCAGAAAGAAACCAGCAACAAAAACGTACAGCCTTGGCCGGCGTGAACCCGAAGTATAAGCAGCCATTTCGTGGCTACAATGCTGTTGAGAGAATGCTGCAGTAAACTCTACAGCCTATAATACAAAGACAAAACAGAATGAAAGGCTGAAGGGAAAAAGGGCTGTGTGCACACTCACACGGCAGGAGACAATGAGACCGGATTTCTCCAAGTAAATCATCTCCGTGTTTCGGTATCCCCTTTGCCACGAACACATGGCGCAGGCCGCGCCGACGCTAGGAGCTGGGCCACGGCCTCAATTGCAAGAGACCAAGACTCCAGCAGCAGTGCTAAAGACGCTAGCCCGCCAGCGCCATGATCCTGAAGCTGATGGTTGCTGACGGACATCTACGAGCGAAGGACATGACAAGCTTCGACGGTGGCACTGGTGTTGCGCTGGCAATCGCCACGGTGCCACTTGTATGAGAGTGGAGGTCGTGCCGTGCTCGAGCCGTGTCTATACAGAGTGTGAAATTTGGGTTTTGGTGTTGTGATGTGGTGACGGTGTTGGCTTAGTGGCCAGTGTGGCCCTATGACAAGGCGTTAGCCCTGCCGATGTACCCGTTCCCACATTCGCCTTTTTCGGAAGTCGGGTGGTTGGTCCGTGAACTGATTACAAGATAGATGGCCAATAGGGGAGGTAAGTTCTTGCAGACCTATTAATTCGACTCTTCGTGTGCTATCAGCCGCAGATGATGTAGAGTGACTGCATGCTAGTGATGTGTCGGGATGCTGTCCCAATTCGGGACCATTCTACAAGTCGGTATAATTATGCCAAGTTCAAGTCAATGTGCAGACGACCATGAACCCGATGCAAGCACATGTCTCGCACGTGTTCGCGGGGATAAACACAACGCAGAGCATCAATTTCACATGGGTAGATTCCGTCTGGTCTCGAAGCCACCCTTCGCCAAGATCAAAGAGATCCTCACGTCTCTGCCCGCGTGCCGCCTAGCTGCAGCCAAGCATGTTCTAAAAACACATCTCCGACGACAGTCTTACATACGTAACCTCCCAAATCGGTCAAATTCACCACTACTTGTCTCGCTTATAAAGCTGAATGACCAAGCAGTCTCTAATCGAGAACCGCAAGTCAAACTCTACTGCCCTATCTTCCGCGGACTCGCACGCCGAAGTTGCACATCATTGGCAGGGGAGTCTTGGAATTTTACTAGGGTAGACTCTGGTAGAAACGCCACTCGGCACATCACTTGCTGCAGGTACAAGACTGCCACAGCCTCTCGCCGAATTGGGGATTACCATGCCTTTGGTCGTCAACAGAAGGAACGATAAATTTAATTTCCATCCTTAAAAAGTCGCCAGATGTCCGCAGGGCTGTACGTCGACGATAGCCATGGTTGTTTCATGGTTCACACGATCATAAGTAAGCATGCATGCCGTTCATGAACTCGACGGTACAGAAACGCTTTGGCGGGGAATTTTAGCGGTAAGATGGAACTGCCACATACTGCGGTGAATTGCTGCGGTACCGCTAAGATCGTTTCGACAGCAAGATGTTTGGGATACCTGCTGTCGACAGGCTTCGTTCTCCGTGTGGTTTCCCTACGTTCAATGCTTTTCGACAACAGCCAAAGATAATCGACAGGTTTATGGACCAACTATTCTGTAAGGTCGGTGCGAAGACGACGGAATCGACTCATTTTGAGATGCCATCGTCGAGTCTGCAGCACAAAAGCATGAAGAAAACGACAGGTGGCACAGAGTCCTTTGGAAAGGACATCTGACAATCGCTTCATTCCTCAGTGCAAGTCTAATCGCCTTTGGCTTGGTCAGCTTAACGAACCACGACCCCTTTTCGACAATCTGTTCGTCTTCAATTTCTAGCACTTAGACTTGCCGCCTACGGGCCTACTCCAGCGTTGAACCATCTAGCCACACTCTGGCCTCCTTGAGCGTAACTCTGCATGTTCTCGTCCCGGCTTCCGGATATGACCTCAATCTTTGCAAAGCAATCGTATCCAGCAGTGTCCTAGGCTATGCGAGCCCACATGTCACCAGAAGTTTGATGTACGAGCGTTTGTGGAAGGTGGTTCGCATCTGGCCGAAATCAACAGGACAGTTCAGCTTTCCTACAGCCTCCATGAGATTGATGATGATGACCTTGTGATTATGTTAGATGGCTAGGATGTCAGATCCAGCTTCTCCCACAGATCGTAATCGTCATATGTGAACACCAACTCACGAGCCAACAACAGGCTGGACCTGTCCTTTGAGAACAAGAGTGCCAAGCAAATAGGTATCCGTCAGAATCTTGTTTTTGGCACCCAAAAGTGCTGCTGGCCCTGGAACGCGAATGAGATACCCTGCTTTGCTGTACCGCAGTCTAGCCGCTCTTCCGATATCGACGAGCCGGGCACAGATAGAGATGTCAACAACGAGCTGAACCCGACTATCAAGTATTGCCAACGTGTCCTCAATTTGGGCGTGGGGATGGGCCGTGTCGGCGCAATGCGAGAGACGTTCGACCAATAACTCATGAAGGCTTCGGAAGACGCCAATTTCGACAGCGACCAGTGCATTTTCGGTCACATCTTCGGAGACGGAGAGCTATATCGCGTGATATTGCGGCGGAGTGCTGGCGTGGAACCGAGGGAGGGTTCATTGAGACACATATCCAGGACGTCCGGTCGAAGGCAGCAGCTCACTGGGACGGCAGCTTCGATTTCGGTATTGAGCTTGATAACGATAGAGAGATTGGGCCAAGCACTGTCTTTGCGGAGGACGGCACAGAGTAGATCCAATTCTCGGACAAAGAATAGCTACACAAGCCACAGAGTGATCATGGAATATCTCGGAAGAATGAACGCCTCGAAGCGGTGGCTGCTGATGTCACTTCATCAGCGCCTCCTTTCTCGGCGCTATTGGATGGCTCGCCAGGCGAAACGCGATGGGACGATGCGAGATGTGAGCTTATTCACAGGCGTGTGGACCGGAATCGCCACCGTAGTGATGCATCGCAACGGGATGGAGTTCCTACGCGAGACGTGGTGGCCCGAAACATGGTTTCAAAAGCGCCTCCGCGCACTTCTTGATGCATCATGTATTGAACAGACCAGCTACGTGGCGTTTGAAGAACCGGACGGATGAGAGTATAGGCCGGACGCGCTGTTTAGTGACGGCGGTAATAAGGGCAATGTAGCAAGGGATGCCCGCTCCGGCCGCTGGCTGAAAGAACCGTGATATGTACGCAGAATGTGATCAAGAGCTGTGGCTGGTTCTAGCGCATGTAGCAGCATTGTCTAGCCGACAGGCTGGACTCCCACATGTGCTTCCTATCAAGCGCTATGTTATACACTGAGACGTGGCGCCTCTGTTTGTCCCACAATCAGCACGTGGAGTGATGATGTGAAGCGGCCACCACTGCAGTGACGAACCAACGCCACACCCGTGATGTTGGGCAGCTGCCAGCCACAGCGCCTGGGGGTAAGATGCGTCTGCAACTCGGCGCCGAACCTTGCATGCAGCAATGCACCAAGGAGAGTCAAATTCCAGATACCTGGGACGCTGTACTTCTTCCAAGCTTGGAGGGACTTGTAGACTTGTAAGTTTGCAGAGCAGGATCAGGATTACAAAGCCGGCAGACATGCTGCCACACCCGCTGAAGCCGCTGTCAAATGGGGCAGGTGCCGTCGAGCTACTCCCTGCTGCCACGTTTGATGCGCACGCAAGCGAGCAAGCACGGGAGCAGCGTTGGCTGAGGCGACGGGGATGCTTCCGGCAGATGGGCTCGCTTCGCAAACTAGCAGGGCCCAGGGCGGAGGATGAAGAAGAAAGAGGAGAAGGTGGTCGGGCTAGGAGTCGAAGGCGCAGCGGACCGCTGCGAACCAGCATCGTGAGTGCATCGGCGGCCAGTCAAGAGGAGCATGTCGCCGACCAGCGAACTCTCAGAGCTCTGATACGCAAGCACCGTGAATGCGGGCAGCCTCGGGATCACCTTTGGATCTCCCTCGCGCTCCAGCGAGCTGGTCCACATAAGCAGGCCGCGCGAACGAGCGAACGGCTGTCCAGAACCTCTCCTTCGGTAACTATCACACACTCACAGTCCCAGCGCGCTGGCTCTGCCGCCGCTCGACCAACACCGCCGCCCGCCTGTTACATCCCCCCGTAGTAATCCTCCACCATGGCCGCCTTGTCGGCCCTGCTCACCTCGCCGTTGGCACTCCCACTCGCCCTGGCCCTGCTGTTCCTACATGTCTGCCTGCGCACCGTCATCAATTGGCGCTCACTGCGCCAATTCCCAGGCCCGCTGCTCGCCAAATCCAGTCGACTGTGGCTGTTCTGGCAATCCCTGCGCGCCCGCGTCAACGTCGCCCAATGCGAAGCGCTGCAGCAATATGGTATGTAATTTACGAAACACTCCAAAACACACTTCGCTTTTCCCTTTTCAGACATTGATGCATCGCTCGTAGGCTCACCGTGCCGCATCGGCCCCAATCTGCTGCTTACCGACGACGCGGATTTGGTGCGCCACATGAATGCGCCTGGATCAAAGTGGACACGGTCTGGCTGGTACGACGGGGTCCGACTCGACCCGCGTTACGACTCAGTCTTCTCCGCGCGCGACGAGAAGCTCCATGCTGACCTCAGGGCAAAAGAAATCGGCGCTGTAGGCATTTCATATCAGCTGCTCATGTATAAACGAATTACTAACGACCTGCCAGTACAATGGCCGAGATATCGACACCCTCGAACCTGACATCGATGTACGTGTCACCGAAATGATCGATCTCATTCGGACCAAATACAGCGACAGCGTAGTTGACATCGCCGCCGTCACCCGTTACTTCACGCTTGACGTTCTAAGCACCGTTGCATTCGGCCGGCCGTTCGGCTTCATGGCTGCCAACGCTGACCTTTGGGACTACGACAAACTGACAACACAAGCCATGATGATCCTGGAATGGGTAGCCCACCACAAGACTTTCCGCTGGCTGTTCCAGTCGTCTCTCGTACAAGCGTTGGCGGGTCCCAAATCCACCGACTCGCGAGGAATAGGCCCGGTGCTAGGATTCGCACGCGCAGCCGTTGCCGAGCGCTTCGGCCCTGATCCCAAAGTAAAGAAAGACATGCTCGGCCACTTCGTCGGTAAAGGCCTGTCTCAGTTGCGATGTGAAGTCGAAGCAAACCTGCAGATTATCGCCGGCTCAGACTCTACGACCACGGTACTGCGGTCGACGCTTTTCCTTCTCGCCGGCACACCAGTGTCTTATGCCAAGATCAGAGCTGAAATCGATGCCGCGACAATCGATGGAAAACTCAGCTATCCCGTCGCTTCGTACACCGAAGCACAAAAGCTGCCCTATCTCACAGCGTGCTTGTGGGAAGGTCTGCGGATGTACCCACCTCTCTTCGGATTGAAAGCCAAATCGGCACCGCCCGGTGGCGAAACGTTCAAAGGAGTCTACTACCCCGAAGGATCAGAAGTTGCGGTCTGCGACGATGCTCTATGCCGGAACACGGCCATCTTCGGTCAGGACGCACACCTCTTCCGCCCCGACCGCTGGATTGTAGCAGATGCGGAAACACGTATCAAGTACCGACAGACCGTGGATGTTGTCTTTGGAAGCGGCCGCTTCATGTGCATGGGCAGACATATCGCCATGATGGAGTTGCACAAAGCGATTGTAGAGGTGAGTTTGTCGTGTCTCGCGACGAAAGGATAAGGCGACGATCACTGACATTACCTTCGCAGCTCATCAGGAACTTCGACTGGCAGATTGCAGATCCATTCCGAGGCATCAACTCAGTATCTCACAACGTTCATATCCAGTCGAACATGAACCTGCTCGCTGTCCCGCGGCAATAATACAACGGTGCTTGGGAGGATAGATTTGGTTGGTGCGGCGTTTTGCTTTTCGGGGGATTCTTTCGCTCTCCACTATAGATACCATTTTTGTACGATCGAGGCCTTCAAAGGGCGACAACGAGAGACTGCAGTCTTGCGCTTGTGTCACTTGTGATTTTCAAGCCGAATCAGGTGAACTTCCGTCTCCGCTCGTCTCGTCTCTGTGTGATATTTGCGCTGCGTCACATTGCAGTCGCAACTGAGCCAAAGAAAGTCGCCTCGAAAGACGCCTCGAATGCCCGAATCCTGACGCTGGAAGAACAAGTGATCTGAAGCCGATTTGCTCGGCACAATTGTGTGACCAGGCTACGTGCAACAGTATGATACAAGCCGCTTGCCAATCCCGCCAGTGGAAATAAGAAAAAAGGGTTGTATATAGAAAATCCCGAACAAAAAGTCATCCAAACGCCATGCTCTTTGAATCGCCTCCTGCGAACTTCACGCTTTGCCCCGTTTACGAAGAGAACCTCTTGGTGACCTTGGCAAGAACTGTATTCCGCATGTTAGCACTTGTTCTCCAGAATCCTTCCTCTCGCTCGCAAACGAATTCTTCCAGCGAGGGTTTCCCAATGTGATTGTACTCACTGTGCAGCGCAACAACGCTAATGATGAAACCAATGCTGAGCACCATCACGACGAAAGGGTCGACCTTGAGGCCAGGGCTCTCGTCGGTGTACAGCTTGAGCATGGTCGAGCTGCTACCGCCGGCGCCAGCGGCGCGAGTGCTTGAGGGACGGGCATTGGCGACTTTGTCGGCGCGGTCGGCGGCGGCGCGGCGGCGGATGGCGGTGGCAGGGCCTCCGGGGGGTTTGGGAGAGGCGGGGCGGGCGCTTGTGCTG
The DNA here is from genome assembly GCA_024604135.1 of Cladosporium velox. Classification (NCBI taxonomy): domain Eukaryota; kingdom Fungi; phylum Ascomycota; class Dothideomycetes; order Cladosporiales; family Cladosporiaceae; genus Cladosporium; species Cladosporium velox. The sequence continues at coordinate 1,047,223 of JANIIF010000006.1, read as the reverse complement.
CCGGAGGCGATGGGCGATACGGGAGAGTCGGAGGACTGAGAGGAGAGGTGTTAGTGGTTTTGTTTCGAAGAGTGCGCGTGCTGCTGCTGTTGCTGCTGCTACGTGGGTGGGTTGTTGGAAGGGTATGGGTGCATTGGTGGGTTGGAGCTCGCGCGGAGAATGAAGCTGCGTACCATTGTGAAGGTGATGTGCTAGTGTGTTTGTGTGTTGAGAGTGTGTTGTGAGATATTCTTGCGAATCGAGGTGTAGTGGTGGTGTATGAGTTGTCTGGTGAGTCGAGGCTCAGATCAATGGTCAGGGAGAGCTCGATGGAATTGAAGCCAGCTGCCCTTTCCAAAGGTGGAGGGCTCTACCGTCTACGGCTCGCTCCGCTGCTGGTCTGGGGAAGGGTGCTTCAGCCAGGTGCTTCAGCCAAAAGGCTTCAGCCAAAAGTCTGCGGAGGTCGAGGCTCTTTCTTCAGGAGGCTCTTTCGCAGTTGAGCTAGGCCGTGTGTATGTACTACACTATAACAAAGTGCATGGACGTCAAAACTATGCCACCATGGCATTTGTACGGCGCAAGGATCGCAAGAGTGGGATGCTTTGCACTTGACAACCATATTCATGTGGCTGCCCAATGCGTGGCGACACAGGGCTGATGGGACTCACGTGCTCTGGCGATTACCGCTTCTTCAAGTATAACGACAATACAAACCCTGCAACATGGAGTATGCAATTCTGCTACAAAGCAAGAATTCGGATATGTCAGCGACCGAACGACCCTGGGATATCGCAGTGATCAAGAAGGTTGAGTGGGTAGCACTGCCTCCAGGGCCACACTCGCACCACGTGAGGAGAGCAATGGTTGGGGTGTCGCGTCAAGTACGACTTGTTATTCATCTTGGTCGCATGGCAAATTGACCATCATGGTGTAGCAATTCCAATTGCAGCTCATGCGACCGAGTTCCAAGCAACATGATTTCATCAATACCGCCTCTTCCGGCTTGGGCGAAAGTGATCACTTTGAGTGACCTCTCGGCATGACAGCCTTGACGGTAGGGCCACCATTAATGACAGCAAATATGTATGCGCTGGCCGCAAAGGCATAGGGACTATCTGAGCATTGACAACGTTTTCCAAGCTTGATAACAACGTCTTTTAATCACATGCTTGGAAGAAGACTCTCTCCGCGGACGCGACACCACGATTGCATGCAAATGATGCCACGCGCGACACGAGAGTTGTGCTCGACGACTTGGCAGTATAGCGGAAGTGCGCAATCGGCCAATGCATTTGCAAGCATTCCGCGGGTGCCGACTTTCTCGCGCCACGATCATGCCTCGTGGCAGACGATCACAGATCTGTGACAGACGCGAAGCAATAGCGGTGTTTGCGCGGAGTACTTGTCAGCCCTTTTGATGTCTCGGCCTGCTCGGCCCCACTGGTAAGTCTTTTTCTTGACGGCAGACTGCGAGCCCGGATGTGCCGCGATTATCAAGCACAGCGTCGATGTCATTTTCTCGTGAAAGAGAATCGCGATGTAGGGCATCGCAAAACCCTTCCATCAATCCACGAAAGACCAGGGCAGGCTCTCGATATATATGTGCAAGCGGAACGCGGCTCCTGCGCAAGCCGAAGTGATATAACAAGATTTTAAAGCAAGCAAGGTCTCGCTCATATGCATGACAATGCGACTTCTTAACTTGGCTTACCGTTTCGCGCAAGTGCCACATCAACCGTCCTAGCGCACGATCTGGTCTGACAGACCTCTGGGTGATTGGCTACATGGCCATAAGGCGTGTGCGGGGCGTTCCAGTCTGTAGACCGTCGGATCCTTGCGGCTGCTTAGGCGATTTTATGAACTGACGATGACGGAGAAAACGGATCAACGGGTTTTCGAACAGGTCATGTCCGGGTTATGGTCTGACCTGACTAAAAGGCTCGCACTCGCTCACACACATAATCAGATTCTTAACATTCGGCGACAACCTCTTCGAGTTTCGTATTCTAATCTACATACACATTGGAACTGGGCGACCTCTGGCAGGGCTCGGAATATCTACAGGACTATCCGAAACGCGACTTGCATAACATAAATCAAAGCTAAAACACATAGAACGATCGCGATGGCTACAACACGCGCCAGGTCAGTCCCATCGATAGGATTACAATCACATTGCATTCATGCTGACATTGTTCCAGCAGCGATGGACGTTTCTTCCCACTAGTTACCTGCGTGCTGGCGTTATGCTATCACGCTCTCATTGCAGCGTTGTGCAGCTACCTCCCACAAGATCCTGTAGCGATTGGCTACGGCGTGGCTGGCTACGCGACCGCAGGCTGTGTAATCAGTCTGCTCGGCATTTACGGCGTTATCATCGTGAGTACCAGAGCTGCTTTTGCGCAACATGAACTTTGGACTGATTGGATCTCACAGCAAAACCGCACCCTTATTTGCCTCTTTTCACACTCATTGCTCCTGGATGCTCTTGTATCAACATGCACGCGTCTGCTCGTTCTGGAGCTATTCATCAGCACTGCCCACAGCCAGGGCACTTGCTCGGATATCATCGAATCCATCTGGACGGATCAGAAGCAGCCATCGTACGATGAGTTGTCTGGTGAGGAATGGCAACGTGCCCTCTGGAAAGCAGGCATTTGGTGCAGGTTCGCCCTCGGTGCGGTCCATGTTGCTTGCATTGGTCTTTTGATCTCTTCATGCGCCGCTCAAGGCACGATTGCTGTTGCCGTACGGAAGTATGGTATGCAAATCGGTCGCTCACAAGAGCATGAATTTGCTGTGGATCGAAAGGACTTCCAGGACGAAGTCCGTGATGTCAAGATAGAGACGACACAGGAGACATGAGAACGCCCATGATGATTCGCATATCACACAATATGCAACGATATTCTCTAGTTCTTCGCACATCTTCCCACTCGAACAGGCGCCGACATCTCGTCTTTCTGTCGACTCTGCTATGTCGCTTCTCTCTTTGTCACCAGCTATACAGTATCGCCACAAATGCCACGATCTGGAGGCTGGGTTTTGCATGACGATATTGACCCCCACTAAGCATTCAGCTACCACCTCTTCTGGAGTCCACGCGCGGAACCGGATAGCCTCCGGCACCACCGGATGAAACCTCGATTCAGTCAACTGCTTCCACCAGCCTCAACCGACACTCGACCTCCCAGCTTCCACAGCTGTCGCAGCCGCCACTATGTTCGCACGAGCAACTCTCAACATCCCAGCCTCTGATCTGCTTGCAGTGCCCGCACAGCGTCCTCATCCTCCTCTGCCGATCCACGGTATCGTCTCCATATCTTTCTGGCAGTTTCCCCACGACCAGAACGTTCTCGAACCAGCCTTCGTGCCACTTGCAGACCGGCTCCGCTCGACCGCCATAAAATTCCAAAGGCATCATTCCATCGCACATGATGCATTTTCGCCTTCCACCGGAGCTTTCGCAACGCTCTGCGACATATCTGCGAATCGCTCGCTTTTCGCAGTCGGATGCGATTTTGATGTATCCTTGGGGCGGCGATGGAAGCTGGAAGAAGAGTTGTTTGGAAGTGAGTTTCAGGGCCACGAGGCCCGAGATGGGAATGTGCGTGGCGATTTGCTGGATGATTTCGGTGGGCAGTGCTGTCAAGTCTACTGCGCTTGAGAAGTAGGCATCTCGATGATGTGTCCAGGCGGTCATTTTTGGGGGGATTTGCTCTTGTTGCTCTGGTGTTCCGAGAGAGTGTAATGTTGAGCAGGGCGCCGTTTGCTAGGTCGCTTGTATCGATGGATCCTTGTGCTACGTGTGTCTGTATCAGGCCGCCTATTGTCTCACGGGGTGCTACAGCATGATATAAGACAGAGATCTAAAATCGGTTCATCAAAAAGTAATGCGCCATGCCAACTCCTTTTTTGCCATCATGACGAAGAGGTACTTGATTTAATTTGCCAGTCCATCATGACCATGCCCATGACACGGCGACCCTGTCTCCGAGTGTAAAACGGAGCGCAACCCATGGTTCGCGAAACGCCCATACGCAACACCTACGTGCATGCCCTTGCCAACCTTAAGCAAGTACTTGACCCTCCCCTGTACCCTGTAAGGCTCTTGGTCGTCAGGTGCGCATGAGATAAACATCAGGCGGCTCCTTATCGGGGGGCCATGTGGTACTTTTGTACATCCCTGATGCTACGCGCTTGGTTGCACTGCGTCATCGTTTCAGGTACGACCGGCTTGGTACTTGTAACTTTTTTGCGCACGCTGCTCGAGCCGGCTTCCGCACCGAAATGTCGGAGACAGAGTGGCACGCGCAAAGGGCCTCATTCCTTCGTGATTGTTGGTGTTGGAGTGCGCCCTGTTGGGTAGTAACCAAGCACAACACGAGTGAAGCCGGCACAAGAGAGACAGCGATTCGATGGTTCTGAAGACCGTGTCTCCGTGGACCTGTTGAGTTGTAGAGATCACCAACCATGAACGAGCTGTGCCCCTACGCGTTCGTGGTAGTAAATCGAACGCAGTATGCAGTTTCGTTACAGGTCCACGATAGCTTCCTGTGGCTCACAAGATTGGCCAGAAACAGGTAGACAAGTCGCATGCTGGCGCCAAAAAGCAACAAAACGAACACGTCCTTATGTGTATGACTGTTGTGACCAAAGGGTCGGGAGACTACATCAGATGAGACATGAAGAAGCGTCAAGCATCACCTAACTGTGAGGCGCCCCACCTGCAGGCCGCATGCGGAACCCACGTGAGACGTTCGTTCCTGCCTTACGCACGCAGACGACCAACTGTAAGCAGACTTCACATCATGTTACTAGGTACCTTGCCAATTCCATCACAAACTCCCAAGACGTCGCTCTCCATCAACCGCTACGAGGTGATCGATGACCACGCAGAATACGGTTCACTCCGCTGGATAGCATGTCACGACTTGTCAAAATGAACAGTGCCTAGTACAGCGCGCTGGTTCAGCCACGTCCACTACACTGCCATCGAGAACGAAAGCCAACAGGGAAACGACGAGAGAGTGAAGCGGCTTCGCCTTACATATACTACCGCGTCAATTTTGTTCGAATACCCAAATATCAAATGCGCCGACTTTGTCGTTTTTCAATCCCAGGATCCCATCCCCCCAATGCGCGACGAAGCAAAAAAAAGAATTACCTGCACCCCATCACTGGTATTCGCAACCATAATAATAATAAGAAAAGAAAATCCCAAAGCATTCCGTCGCAACCCAGCAGGGCAAAAAGCAGAAATCGCCCGTCCGTTGTACGTCTGGTCAGCTGTGACCCGTGGGTCCCAAAAAAGACAAACAACAAACAAGACACCGCTCCGCCAAATGTTCATCAACAAACATGCGCCGATTCCCTTCACTCGTGAGCAATGGCAACCTCGTTACCTCCCATCTTTTTTGTCAAACAGTAACAAAGCCCCCCAGACACCAGGCCCGCGCAAGTCATATTGCACGAGCATGCCACCGTAAAGATTTTTCTCTGAAGAAAACCAAACCTTTTCCCCAAGGACAAACACCAAAAGTCATTTCAATCCATACTCCTCCGCAATCAAGACGCCGAGCTCGATGCTTCCCAACATAGATATCCTCTAGACAGAACCATGCTAGATCGTTACGATCAGGATGTCAGGCTCTCTAACCCCAGACACTGGCCTGAGCACTGCCCAAAGCGTTCTTGCCCCAGACACCAGAGTTGCCGCCCCAGCCACCACCAAGACCGACGTTCTTGTCAGCAAGAGCAGGGTTGGAGGCAGCAGAGCCAGAGCGCTCATCCTTCAGCTGCTGCGGCGCGGCGTTGGAGGGCTGGGACTCGGCACTGCTGAAGCCGTAGGCAAGGGATGAAGGTGTGAGAGGGGTCGTGGAACGTTTGTTAATGCTACCAGCGGGACCAGATGTCTGAACGGGACGAGTGCCGATCGGAGCCACTCCGGAAAGGGTGCCCTTTGGGCCCTGTGAGAGAGGCGGCGAGCCACTGGGCGAAGAGTTCGAGGTGCGTCTGCTCTGCTGGTCGTTCAAGAGCGCGAAAGACTGCTGGGCGGCCGCGCTGTTGGCCGGGGATGCAGTGCTGTTGGCGCGATCGCGAGGCGGCATCTGCACCGAACCCTCGCTGTTGGCAGACGCCTGTGCCTGAGCGCTGAAGGGGTCAAAGGCCATGGGCGAGGCTCCACGTGCACCAGCCGGGACGCGGGCATCTTGGCTGTTGGGACGAGCAGCAGCGGTGCCATCGGCGTTGTAGAGAGTGGAGTTGTCGCCGTACAGAGCGCGATGCTGGCGTGCAATGAGTTCACGACGATCCTCCTCGCTCATGGTGTTCGGGCTCATGGCGCGGTCGGTCTTGACATTGGCGCCGGAAACATCCTCTGAGAGAATATGGTCAGATCAGCACATACATCAGCTGGGATGGTTCACTTACTTCGGTTGTACTGCTGCTCCTGGTGGTAGTTGCGCAGTTCGCGCTCCCTCTGCGCAGCCATGCGGCGCTTCGCCTGCAGCATCTGCTCGGCCTCGCTGTGACGGTTCTGCGGCGGGAAGCGCTGGCCAGCGTAGTAACCTTGCAGACCGGCAGATCCAGGACGGCCTCCTTCAATATCGCCGCTCACGGACTGGGCCCTCGAAGGCCCGCTGCCAACGGTGTGGGTGCTATCCCGGCGACCAGCCTGCACGTGGCTCGGAAGCCAGTTTCCACTCTTCAAGAGGTTATCCGTCGCGCGCTCGATTTCCTCGAACTGAAGAGCAAAGGCGTTGCTCTCAGTCTGTTGAGACATGGCCGACGCGGCGCCTGAGCGAGACGGCGGGGCCTGCTGCTCGTAGGTGGAGGGCTGGCGGCTCTTTGCAGACCAGTTGCTCTCGTTGTCGTAGAAAGCCATGATTGGAGTGGTGTCTGACGAGGATCCTGTTCAATCGAAGCCAAGAAAGGGGACTGGTGGGTCTGTGACAGCGGCGTAAGGATAATTAGATTCTGCTCCGGGCTGTCAGCGAATATTTTCGGGCGAGCATTCACATGCGCCGGCGTAGCAAGACATGTGGTGTGGCAGGCAAAGTGCCTGCAAAAGAACAGACCCCTCGTGGCTCACGCGACGATCGGCTGGAGGTAAGACCGAGAGAGGCAGCGGGCAGTGGTGGTTGTCGGAGGCAGGCAGGCAGACAGGGGAGGCTCGACATACCGCGTAAATTGCAACAGCGCCGCCGCAGCAAGAGGAACAAGGCGATGAGGCAGAGGAGGAATGCGGTATGCGGTGCGAAAGGAGCGTCGGATGCGCGCGAAGGAGAGTCGGGCTGAAGGAGACAGCAGTGTGAGTGATGGCTGTGGCTAGCTACGGTACCTAGTGTCGAGTAGTTGGAGTCCGTGGTGGGCTTGCTGGCGAGGGTGTGGGAAGGCGCATTTGCCAGAGCGAAGGCCAAATCTCCGCTCGCCGAATCTCCCCCCTCAACCACTCTCTCTCTCTACCTAGTCGAGCGGATTGTCCCGCCAATATCCTGCGATAACTTAGCCCCAGTGCCGATGGTCGGCCATTGGGTTATACTGCAAAGGAGTACTGTACGCGCCGGCGAGGGATTATGCGTACAGTATCTTGCTTGTACAGAGGTGGCATTACGCCTGGTATCCTCATCGGTAGCAATAATATTAATAATGCCACACAGCACAGCACAATCCACCCAATAGTAAGGAAGGCTATACCGCGAGACACATGTTACCGCATCATTATCGCTGCCTCGGCGGATGACCCCTACACACACGCCAAGCTGAGAAATAATCAATGTAACCACCACCCTTCGGGGCCCGCTTATTTGCGCCATCGCTCGCGAAGCCGCAGGAGCTCCCTCGAGGCCGGCGTCCAAGGTCCCTTTTTCCCTTGCACAGCGAGCACAGCTTGTGATGAGACGGCCGGCACGTGTGAATTCTTGCGCGCGGGATCATCCTCTACCCTGGTCCCCCTTCTGTCTGCCGACATCCGAGCCCTACGTGCACTCACCCGTTCCATCCAGCCTGCTCCCTGGGAACACCGTTTCTTCACGCCTGAGACACGCCAGACGTTGTGTCTTGACATGCTCCCATCTCTGCCAGCGGTATGCCGCCTCCGATGACGAGCAGCAGTCCACCCAGCTCTTCCTCGCATGTGTGTGCAGCACATATGCATGCACGCTTAGCCGCGCACTCCCACGCACTCGATTTGGTGCACGAACGGCGTGCTGTCATTTCTAGCTCCATGCACGACCCCCACTGAACGGGTTGCCTCTCCACGCGATATCACACGATCACACCCGATCTGGAGAGGTCTTGGGCAACTCGCACGGCTTCCGAATCTACGGACTGATATAGGCGATGGATCGGATGTGCTTGATGTTGAGACCATACAGCACTCGATTGTCCTGCTGGTCGAAAACGTCAAGCATACGCTGTGAAGTCCTGTATCTCGTAGCGGTCTAACAGTTGCGCACCACCGGAGCTGATTTTTGACAGTGACAACCCCGCTCAGGTGTACTAGTGCAACCTCTGTGCATATCGCATGCAGCTGCACAGCATTCGTTCGATCTGGCATGAACTGCGCTATGTAATCGCTTGACGCGGTTACTGTCATAGCGCATAATAACTGCAAACAGATTGTCACGACCTTTTTTGCACATGGCCTCAATGCCAGGGCCATGGAATTCCTGACGCTTACGGAGTACCTTTCGCATTATCCTATCCTACTGTACAACAAGGTCACATTGTCTGCGTGTCTGAAACCTCTCAAGGAGCTGCAGCTAATGTTGGACGTCCTGACAAAAGTCTATCGCGGTCCAGTATCTGCACCAGCATCGGGCGATATCGTCTACTCTTTACTTGCTTGTTCTTCCCTGCAAAATGCGGGCATCAATCATTTATTGCTACGGTCTTGCTTGAATTCCCTGGATCGGGAGTTATGCGAACATGCCATGTTCAACCATAGAAGTTCGGTGGCTTTCGACCTTTCAACACTCAGATCTGATTCGACATGTCTCGCAGGTATCGACTTGAGTACAAGCACGTGTGAAAAGGCAATGCATTCGACGTGTAGCTATCACGTACCCAGAGTCGGCGATACCTCCAAAGCTTTCCACAGCAGAGTGCTCTTTTGTATTACGTTATATAGATCATGGGGTAAGCAGGGTCATCACCAATCACATGATTGACAGGTCGATTAGCTCAGTTGGTTAGAGCGTGGTGCTAATAACGCCAAGGCCGTGGGTTCGACCCCCATATTGACCACATACATAAGTATTGTTTTGCTTTTTGCACTCGAATCCGTTTAGAGGAGTGCTTTGGATCATCGGAGACTGTGGCAAGATGTCCGAGTAAATATACTACGACGCTGGGGTAAGCCGTATCCTTGAGCTGCCTCGAGCCATTATGCTTCTTCTATGTCTCTTTCCGACATCACGTCCCTCGCAGGAAGTCGAAGACGGGCGGTGAATGTTTGAACAGGGCGGTACTGGTTCTGTTGACGAATTGCCCACAGGCATCTGAAGAGTCCGTCCCTTCGAATGTGCTCGCCTTCCCTACAAACTACCCGGGAGGTCGAACCAGTCCGCCTGTTATAGGAGCCGCGTCTCGAAAAGTCTGAGTTAACGGTTATGTGCGCCTGCGGCGTATATCGGTCATAGCAATCCTAATGGGCAATATATTCTCCCCTTCTTCCGTGTGCCTCTTTTGGGCTTCGTGGTCTGCATTTGTGTCTCGTTATTGGGTCTAAGATGGGTTGCAAGTATTCGTAAAGGATTGATGAAAGTGATACAAGTTTGATATTACTAAGGACTTAACGGTACGAGCATGCTATCAACAGCACTGATCTTACGCATCCAGTACAATGATGCTATGTGCTGTGTGATCGTTTCATACACATATGTACATGTAAAGTTACATGTAGTGCAAGACATGAATGGCATGGACGTTTCATCTGGTCAGGGTTGGGGTTGGGGCACAGTTTCCTTCTATCAAATTCTTCAAAATCGATCAAATGACCGACAGGGCATACGGAATAGGTATTGGAAGTTGCAGCGGGTATATAAATATCGTTTATATATAGTGTATTACCGTGGGCTCTGTAGTTGACAACCCTACGACGATATTATGTTGAATCCCGTTCCCCGACACTCCTAGCGATGCTCAACATGCTCCGCACCATGCAACATTTGCCTTGGATTCTCACGCACCTCGGATTATACACGACGGACCTTCAATCGTTTGCGGAATACACTATCGGTGATACCCTATCATCAATTACAAATTGCTTTAGAAACCCACATAATTCGAATGGCTGTGGTATGTGTTGCGTAATATGCAGCCTGTGATCTCAAAAAATCCGAACCGATCAACCCTTTACCACCATTCGACCAAACGATCAATTGATGCTTCTGATCAAGTAAATCAATATCTGACCACCCTAGCCCCAATTACCATAAAAATCTTAATCGTTCTAACGATCCCAAGCCCGTAAGTGGTCTACTTGGGTCAAGTGAGCCTCAAACTCGACCAAATTTGATCCTCTCGTCAATCTTGAGCCATATATACAATCCGATACCGTCTGATTCCATCAATAACGACGAATTATCACGTTACTGCAAGCCTGGTCTAGCGGTTATGATTTCTGTCTAACAATTAGTTGCAACATTAAGCTCTATTGGCAGCACAGACGGTTCCCGGTTCGATTCCGGGGGTTTGTAACAGATTATCCTTTTGCTCTTTTGGCTATCTGTACCGCAGAAGTTTTGTTTGGATCGATGCAGATTGACGCGGATCGATTAGTTCATCAGAAAGACGAGAAGTGGATAAGGACACTGAACGTGTGTTCGATTTCGGCTGGTTGATGTTTGTAATCAAGCCTAGGGCTGGTGACATGTGTTTAGACTGTCGTAGCGGTCGATGATCTGTGTTATGTCGTAAGGTAGATTCAATATGATGCATGACTCTATGAGGATCGATCGTTCACACGTAAAGCTCGAGAGAAGTAAAAAATCGTAAAGAGCAGGAAGCAAAGGCCGCATCATCACAGTAGTCTTTTGAAAAGCCGTTGATCTCGTTACAGGTCGTCTAGTAAATGAGCGTGTAGTCTAGTCGTTTGCGCAGCAGGAAATTACGACAGCAACAATGAAATGAAACATCGAACGCGAAAAGAACAATACCACCCTAACATCCCCCAACACTCCCACCAAAATTCAAGAACTAAACCGATAAACAACCTTCCTCGGCCTCAACACCGGCGCCACCTCCTCACTCCAACTCCTCTCCTCAATCATCTGCGTCTCACCTTTACTCCGCAACAACCTGCTCGCGTAATCCCTGATCCTCGCCATCAGCGCTGCGTTGTTGCTGCTGCTGCTTCGTTTACCGATAAGACCCTTCTGCTGTGTGACGGCGTCGTAGGACTCGGCGAATGCGGAAGAGGGTTCGTCGTCGGGGGAGGTGGAGCGCGCGGAGGAGGCGAGGGGCCAGGCGGGGGAGGCGGAGCGGGGGTTGTGCGTGGCGTGGATTGAGGCCTGGGGATGTTGTTAGCTTTAAGATGGGGGGTTTGATGTTGGGAGGTTAGATTGGGGTTGGTTGATTTCAATGGTGGATGGACGGGGAAGGAGGAGCGTACGTCTGATTCTCCTGCGGACCAGCGGCGTTCGATGTCGGTGAATGTGAGAGGGGCGGCGAGGACTTGGAGGGAGGTTGTGAGGGAGAGGAGGGTGAGGGTTGTTGTGAGGAAGTGCATTTCGGTGGCGTTGGTGGATTGGTTGGGTTTCGAGTCGTGGAATGGTGTGGTTGTAGTTGTGGCTTCGTGTCCGTGAAAAACGATTAGTCGAAGAGATGATCCGTCCGGGATGATGATAGCGAGCGGTATCTTTGTTTTCCAAGAGCGAATGACAGTCTTTAACGATCACTTCTTATCGAGGTTGATTGATTGATCAAAGTATCCAAGGCAATTGTTATTCGACCAGCGAAGAGAGAACGATGTCCAAACACTCGACAACGAAAGAGAGCAAGTACGTCCAACAAGATATACCTACACACCAACCCTGCCCCCCTTCCTCAGTCAGTAGGACTCTCAAACGCGCATGACAGCCACCAGCAAGGCACATGCGTCAGCGATGTTCTTGTTCGTCCCCCATCGCCAGAAACGAGCGATCGCAGGACGCGAAAAGAGCAGGGTGGCCGGAACGTCTCGCAAGCCCTCCCTTTTGTGCTGCGTGCCAGCTTGGGAATCGAGGACGCGTCTTCAGAGAGCTTGCATATAAGTGCTCGCAGTTTTGGTGTAGCAAGGGAGGAGCTGGTGTCTCATTCCAGCCCGTGAAGGTACAGCTGGCAGCATCCCTGGCGGGAAAGTCGAGAATCGCAAACTTCGCAAGGAAGTTACGAGACTTGACGTTATCTCGACAGGTTTATTTGTAGTAAGACATGCATACTCGAAAGCTGTCACATGTCTGTCCGTGGAAATGACCAATCGTATGGTAGTGAATGAATCTCAATCTTGTATCTATCTATCTGTCTGCGATAGCGGATGATGAACAAAATAAAAAGCGACAAAACGAAACCTAGTCAATAGCCTGGCCAAAATGTGTCTCAGCCGTACCCTTGTGTAGTGAACCCTGTGAATATAGAAAACCATCAAACCTGAAAAATCTCCGAAACTTTGTCGGATTCTGGGGGGTATCTTCCTCCTTTGCTCCTTCTCCCGTGTGAAAATGTGTTGTATGTGGATTTGTTTCCCATCGACGCCTGTCCGTGCAATTGCTCGGAAACTCCTGAAATGCAAAAAAGCGGTCGCTTTACGCAGACCTTCGCCATGCTTGCCGTACTACGCCCTGCCACGTGCCGTGCCTTTGGAAAAGGGCTAACAAAGGAAAAGAATTCGAATGATTGAGCTTTGCCGGTAAAAACTCATGATGGTCGTCTGGGAACGCCAAAGCCGCCGAGCGTACCCCATGGTGCACCGAAATTGCTGCTGGCCTTCTTCTTGAGTTTGATGCCGCCCTCATCGAAGTTTTTCTGAACAGCTGCCTCGATCTCTTCATTCGAAGCGATTTGTGATAGAGCGAGTCCGGATTGTGGCGACATGGTGCTTCCAGGCTGTGTGGGTAACTCGTGAGTAGGCACTGGCGCGACGATACCACCGGGGTTGCTGCGAGGACCGTTAGTGATACTGTCAATGGCTCAATTCACTGACACATCATACCTGTTGATTTCTCTAGGGCTACCATCAACAGCCTCAGGCGTAGCCAAGCCGGGAGTCCGCGTAGCAAAGACAAGCGGCCTAGCTTCTTCCGTGCCCGGTGACTGAGCGATGTGTTCCAATCTCTTAAAGAGCGCCTCTTCAGTAAAGTTGTGCTCGCCGGGTTTGTTCGGGAGCTCAGGCATGCTCAATGGGCCTGTAAGCATTGGATCTTCGTCTTCGTCATCGCTCTTTGCAAGAGAAGCGTTGATCTGCGTGTTACTCTTGGTCGGCGTGTCTTCGATGCCCAGAGAAGGTGTCAATGGCCTGGCCGGCGTCTTAACCGGTGTATGACCAGCATTCCTTTTGTACTCGCTGGGAATTGGAGACGCCGCAGACCACGGAGAATGACAAGGGATCTCTTCAACCTTGAGGTTATCGTCCGCGAAAGAAACAACAGAGTTGGTTCGCGGCTTCAAGTTCAAGCTGCCGGCCACAGTGTCAATGATGGGTATCTCAATCGCAGCCGGTGCTCCTTCTCTTCGCTGGGACAGGGTGAACCGAGGCTCGACGTTCTCATCTTCGGCAATGCTTTGAAGGACGCTAGCGCTTGCTAAGCGGGAGGTCGGCGGTGAGGCGAGGTTGCTGCTACCATTGTTCGGCGACATAGTGGGAGATTTTGCTGGGCTAAAGTCTTGTCAATTGAGTCCGGTATGACTTGCAGGAAACAAAGGAATTGTACGCACCTGTGGCCGCTGTTTGTGACAAGTAACTTCTCCAGGCTGCTTATCCGCTGATACAAGTTCTCCCTCTCATATTGCCAGGCTTCTCTCTCCGCAGCGAAGGCCAAATGGAGCTGTTGGATGGCATTGGCCTGTTTGTGCACCAATGCCTGCAAGTCGGGACTACCGGTGTAGGCCGAGCCATTGGGAGACATGATGTGACTGGAGGCGGAAGTGAAAGGATCGATGTTCTGGAATGGCGGCGAGATTCGAGGAGCGAGTGCGTCATTGGAAGTGCGCTCGAAGGCCATGGGTGGTGATTTGGCGCGCTTCGGGGCCAGAGCCGGCGGTGTTTCCGCGTGGGGAGGCGAGGTCGCGGAAGGGAAGCTTGCGAGGGACATGGTGGTGCCTGGCGGGTGTGAGGATCATCCGGCTTATGCAAGGCTGGCTTCCGAGGCAAGTGATGCTGGCGCGGGTGTGAGTTCCAATGGCGGGCGGTAGGCAGGAGTGAGGGGAGTGGCGAGGAGAGAAGCAGATCAAGAGTGTGTCGAGGAGAGAAGCAGATCAAGAGTGTGTCGAGAAGAAGGTGACGGTCGCCAGGGTCCGTGATGGTGTGGGCATAAGCGTGGAGTGAGGGTGGAGTTGGGAACAGGGCAGTGGAGTACAGTAGCAAGAGAGATGGATGTGAAGTGCCTCAAGTGCCTGGGGCAGCAGCATCAGAGTCAGACACCACGTCAGGGTCAGAGTGATGGCCCAATGGCGCGCGGGATGCGTTGGCTGCTCGAGAGTCGCTCGCTAGCCGGCCCGAATGCCGGGCGATCAGGGCAGACCCCTTTACCCTTCACCTTGGGGACGTGGCGGACTCTGGCGGAGCTGTTTTGCTTGCTCTGAGGCACCCAAGTGCTTCTCGCGCGTCTTCTGTAGCCCTATACCGGACCGCACCCGAGCACCCGAGTCACCGCCGCTGCTGCATACTGCTCGAGAGGGACTAGTAGAAACACGCAGAGAGAGGCTCGGCAGGACATGGTACGTGGCAGCGTGTACACCGCATTGTCTGGTGTCGGCTATGGTGTTATTGTTTGTTATGAGTGACAGGCATTGTAAGCACTGCTGCCTGTGTCAGAGCTTGGGCAGCCGTTCTCCTTGTAGCATCAAAGCGTGTTGGCAGCACTGCTGTCCATGCCCAAGTTTCCCCTTGATCCAGATCTTTATTTAATTCGCCGGCCGCTCTCGACTGGTACCTTGCATGCAGTTGATGCGATGCATGCTGGACGTCTGTTCGCGCGGCCCAATAATGATCGTGTTGTTATATGCGTTCAGCAGCGGAATCACCGTCCCACCCTCTTTCAGTCAGAAGCGTTGCCGGCTCCGCAACCGACACACATGTGGACACGCTGTTCGACACGTGCACCGAACTCTGTCCCTCGCTGTGCTCGCACGACCCCGCGTGTCTCTCTGTCAACCGTCAACATCAACACTGCTGTGGCTGATGTGAGACTTGATGAGCCCGTTGACAGTTGGAGCATGTGGAACGTCAGAACAACGTCTCCCTCCCAAACTACTCCATCACCAATGCCAATGCTGTCTGTCGACTAGCGACATCGGCTGCTGCTGTGCTAAGCCGCCGGACCTTGGCCGACGACGCGCAAACAATCAGCTCGTCTCCAGTAGTCGTCTCCGCAATTGACTGCCTTGCGCCTTGTAAGCTCGTGTCGCAGCAAGCAGCTGCTGGTAGTAGCGCTCTGCACTACCCGAACGTCATTTCAGCCTTACTGCCAGCTAATTCTTCTTCCTTGTTCATCGAGCCACACCACGCTCGCTGCATACAATCACAGATCGTCGCCATGAAGTCCATGCAGAGGCGTTTCGGCGCTTTTGGAAAGAGGTCTGACGACCAGGCCGATGTTGGTGTCGTGTTGGCAGACTTCAAAGCTGCAGACGACATGATTGAGAGGGTATGAGTGTTGGCAAATGGTACCTTCAAGCACGACACTAACTAACATGCTGTAGCTTGTCAAAGACCTCAAAGCTTGGAAAGAGGGTTGGGAGGACATCCTGAAGGGCCAGTTCGAAGCAGCCGAAGCATTCGCCAACCTCTACAAGCCCATCGAGCCCATCGATCACGAGCAGCCACACCGTCCCGTGCCCACACCCACAAAGTACATGAACAAATGTCTCGCCCTACAGAAGCTCTACGCCGAGCTCGCCAGAGACTTGCAGCAAGAAATCAACATGGTGCAGAACAGACTAGTCGCTCCGGCAGAGCAAGCAAGGGAACACCTCAAGCCATTGAAGAAGACTCTGAAACACCGCGAGAACACAAAGTTGGACTACGAGCGCTATCTCGGCAGGACCGAGCATGCACAGAAGAAGCAGACACGCAGCATGAAAGAAGAGGCGGCTTTGGCGAAACATGAGTCTGATTTGGCTCAGGCGCATATTGATTACCAGAATGCCGACGATCAGATCAAGGAGACTTTCCCACCTATCACAGCAGCTGTGAAAGGACTGCTACCACAGTTGATGGCTCTTCAGATCAGGATCCAGACCACCCTGGTCGGACAATATTACACTGTTTTGGATCAATATACCAAGCAACACGGCTTGCCCAACCCCGCGCCAGGTAATGCTGAGATCGTTGCCGTCCACGATCAAGAGTTCACTGGTCTGCGTAAAGAACTCGAAGGTGGCCTGACCACTGTCGCCAATGGCAAAGCTGTCCACATGCCAATGGCGCTGCCCGACAAGGACGGAAGCACCATCACAGGCTACGGAATCAGGAACAAAATCATGAGCCGGAAGCCGAGCTCCCAGAAATTGGCTCCGTCTCGCCCAGCAGCGATTGGTGCGCCTGACCAACCTCTTCAGCTTAAAGCAACGGCCGAGCACGACAACTATGATGACGAAGGTCCTCCTCCAGTCAAGCCACCGAGGCCCTCTCAGACGCCATCATACGGCATGCAATCTCCCTCAATACCCTCCTACGGTTCTCCCTCGCCAGCCATCCCGACATCATCAAAGCCTCGCATCCCATCCTCATCGACTCAAGCTGCGAACCCACCGCCTTACTCAGAAAAGCCTTCTCCCATGATCCCAAACTACTCCAACGCCGGCAGTCCCAACCAAGCCTACGGCGGCGCAACACCGCCCTCCTACGGCACTCCTCTGAACGGCATGTCCAACTCCGACTACTTCTCGCAACAGCAAGAAAAGTCCCGCCGCCCTTCGGCCGCCTCTTCGGCCAGCGCCGCCAGTATCGCGGCAAAGAAGAAGAAGCCTCCGCCACCTGTACCCACCAAGCGACTCCCAAGCGTCCAGCAAGCGCAGTACGTCACTGCCCTATTCGATTTCGACGGTCAGGCGGAAGGCGATCTGTCGTTTAGAGACGGCGACCGCATTCGCATTGTCAAAAAGACGGACAGCGTGGATGACTGGTGGGATGGCGAGCTGAATGGCATGACGGGTTGTTTCCCGGCGAACTATGTGCGGATGGGCTGAGGCGGTGCTGCTTTGGGATATGTGTGCAGACACTCGCGTGTATAGTCAATCATTGGGAAAGTCTCGACAGCGATTCGAGCGTATCGTACCTGTCGACTATCACAGGCAGCGAGGCATGAAACCAAGGGCAAAGTCACCGTAACTCTTGAAACTGGAGCAGCCGAGTGAATTGAACAGCTTTAACCTAATCCTTACTTCACTCACCTGTACCTTTTCCCAATATTAGACCAGCCCTCGAACCTTAAACGCCACTTCAAGCCGAAGATACTCCGCCCTCTGCATGAACCGCCGAACTTCAAGCGGGTGCTCCCGGCACAAAAGTCCAAACCACACCATCACCCGTGGAAAAAAAAGGTTATATCCATGACCATATGGGGAAAGCAAAAGCAAAAACACATGTTGATGAGAGTGGGATTTGAACCCACGCCCTTTCGGACTAGCGATTGTAGTGATCGTACCTGATGGTACAACACCTTAAGCTAGCGCCTTAGACCGCTCGGCCATCTCACCGGGTTGAATCTGATGATTCGATGAGGGAGGGGGCTACTGTGCGTTTCATGTCGTGTGCTCAGGAGCCAGCGAATGAGTTCTGGGCTGCGCCTGATGTATCGGCTGGCTTGCGGAGTGAACGCCGGGTATCGAAAGACAGAAAGATGGGAGGAGTATGATACTCTACCGGAAAGGACAGCAACAACAGTACTCTGCTTGGGAAGATTTCTCAATCGATCGGGACCGGACACACAGTTGTTAATACATATAGGAAAGGAAGTCCACGCCCATTCCTGCCACAAAAGCTACAAGTACAAAGTTCTCCTCCTCCGCCGCCTGGGATCGATGTAAAACATCACACCCCGTCTCCACATACGATGCACCAGAAAATGCTTCTCACGAAGCCTTATCGTTGCCTCGAAACTGCACAGGAAACCTCGGATCATCGTCGCGATCGGCGAGCCAGGACTTCAGTTTGTCGTTTCGGAATTGTTGCTTTTCGGCTTTCTTCGCATCCCTTGTCGTGGGGGCCTTTCAAGGTGAGATCGTTAGCGCTCGCGCGATTGAAACATGGTCCACTGGAAGGTTGACTTACTTGCTGAGGGTGTGTCTCGGTCGTCGAGCTACCTGCCTTCGGCTCGTTGGTTTCCGGCATCTTGTTGTTGGACTTCGGCATCTTCGTTCGATGAAAGGGTTCTGTATAGGAGGCCGGCGTTAGTGGATCTGTTGGGTGGATCTTGCGGGTAGGTGCATGGCCTTACATGTTGTTGGTAGTACTTGGTAGCGATCGATGAGTGAGTCTTAGTGATTGCGGGTTCTGTTGTTGATATCTGTCGAGACGAAGTGGACATGCAGTGAGATGGCGAGTCTGTCTTCCCAGGAGATGATCAAGCTCTTTAAGTCCCATGGTCTCTTGCAGAGAGGCTCAAGGCGTCGACACTTCATCGCAAAGGCAAGCTTGACATGCACTATGGCCAAAGCGGTGTTTTACAAAAAGCGGTGTTGGCCCTGTGCGCTTTTGCATTGGTCGAGCATGAGAGGGCCGAGTGGGAGCCGCAGGGGTTGCATCCTACGCGGGCTGGCAGATCAGTTCTCACGGCGGCATGCAGCCATCAAGCAACGACGCCCGGAGTCGTCGGCGTGCGATACCCTGCCTCATCTGAAGTGCATGCCGGCTGGGTCGCGGTGCATGCTGGGCTGATTAATGGAAAGTCAAATTAGCTTTTTGCGCAGCAGTCGCAAAGCGTTTTGTAGGTCCAGGGGCTTGGACTAGCATGGTAAGCTCTGTAGACTGTAGTCACAATAGCATTCGCCACCCCCAAACAACGCAGAAACATGAGCCGGGTACCTCGCCCGAGGACCAGGAGGGCGGCCTGATTGCTGCATATTTGCTGCCCTTGTCCGTCCTCATGACAGTGAGCGTGCAGTACGATCGACGGCATTGATGCAGGGGAACATCCGACACAATGCGGTGAAGGCAGGGATGCCTTGCTGGCAGCCAGGATTGTTAGCCGCGACAGAAGGCTACCCGGACACGTAGCTGTAAGTGCCATGGACCAGAGAAGCGCGGCGGCTATTCCTGCCCGTCATCCTTGTTGCCGTAATCACTTTAGATTCCAGGCTCATGCCTGGTCTGCGCCGTCGTATGTCGCATTGCATGCAAAGATCAGATGAACCAACGACATGAAACCTTAGCTCACAGGCGTATTGTTACTTGCGCGGGCTTTTTGACGCAACATACCGTGCCATACAGCCTTACCGTGAGGGGATGCGACAGGCACAGACATCGATCGTCCAATAAGCCCTTTCCAAGTAAGGCCAGACGAGATGTAATGACTGTAGGAGTGCCTCGATCTCGTGCATGTTGGAGTATGGGTGTGGTCATGTGTTGGCGATGTCGTATGGTAAGCTGCACGGACTGCGAGCATCCCTGCAATCAATGGTGCGCAGATGAGGTCGATCAGCCGAATGCAAAGCACAGAAAGGACAGCCGCAGTAGGCAAAGCCGTCGAAGTCTTCTGGAAGCGCACGGATACCCGCATGCACGCATGATCAAGTGTGGTACCCAAAGTCTGGCGAGGTGCTGACTGAGGCTTGAGGATGACGATTTGCCACTCGCTTAAGTAGGCAATTCAAGCGGTGAACGTGTCGTGCTGGATTTCGAGCACATCGAACGGTGGCAAACTTGATGCGGTTGACATCCCAGAGTGTTTATGCCATTCACGAGCAATAGCAGCCTGGCACGCCTTTTGCAGATCTGCATGTCTTTTTGCGCGTGAATGCAGCGTGATAGTTGGGTGGTACTCTGACGACTTCACTCCACTGTGGGTCTCCAGCCGAACTTAAGGACAAAGGCCGCAGCTCGCTACCGATGAGACGGACGCACGCTAACGCATAAGCTGCAGCAGCTCGAGCGTATGAGAGACGCCGGACAGTTCATTCTGCACCGTGTCACAGCGTTTGACAATATCGCGTTGAACGCGAGGCGTATATGACGAGCTGTCTCGGACCCGCCATCACATGGTTAAGGCGACTGTGCGTGTTGCATATCCATATGAACCAGTTCCACGCTAAGCCGATTGTCAAGTTCGAGAGGTGTGGACTCCGGCTGCATCTCATCACAGCGAGCTGCCGCGTGTGCCGGAAAGCTGCATGGTGCAGTGCAGCATGGCTCAGTCAAGCGCGTTCGTTGCCGAGTCCTGGGCTATGTGAATGGTCGCGTTGCTAGTCTGCGATCCTACGGACACCATCGCGAGCCCTCCAACGCATGCGCGGCGGCCTCAGAGCGCATCAGGCCAATGCGAGTCCAAATCCGAGGTTCAAGGTAATTTAAGTGTCCTACCTGTGTACCCAATCGTTGTTCGTAAATGCAGAGCAGCTCTCGCGACGCGGGCTCGAGCCCGCTACTACTGCATGCACGTATGTCTGAGCTATGCTCGTGCAGCCTTGCGCTGAGAGTGGCCGTCGCCTGCCTTTACCGGCTGCAGCAGCGTAGAGTTTCTTGCTGATTGCCTGAACCTGACAGTCAGAGCATACGGTAGCCGACGTGCATGACCAAGGAGAGGGCGGGCTTTTTGTGTCGGTGGATAGCAGATTGCAAAATTAGGAGGTGAGGTCGCACGGAGATGATCCGCGCCTATAACGGTGGCTTGATATAGTTCCGCAAGAGGCATGTTGCGTGAAGAAACGAAGTCGTGGTAAAGCAACCACACTGTTGGGAGTCTTCAACCCTTCCGCTGGTAACGATGGTGCAGCGAATACCTAGGTACTCTTCACAATTGGACTTGGTCAGCGAGGTCCCATCGACCTCTCCACGACGCTTTCCTGACCGCTGTTCCTGAATAAAATATGAGCGGTGTGTCGCGTCGTGGAGGCCACAGACCAGACGTACCTCAAAGGAGGCTCGCGGTTGCGGTTGCCTGACCACGACCTCCTTTGTTGCGCACCATCTCGATGATGCATGTTTGGGCGTTTCATTCGGGGGTCAAAGATCAGCGCGGTGACTTTGCCTCTTCTCATCAGTCTGCAGAGTGTCCTGAGTGCTGTAATAGCGTGGCGATATCGATGACGAAGTGCATGAAATTGTGCCGAAGTGTGCATGTAAATGATCAGCTGCGAGTGGTCTTTGCGTACATACATGTACGTTTCAGGATGTGTTGGTGTTTCAGGTCGACCTCTGCCGTTTCAGCGTCCTGAGACAGACACCGGTCAGGCTGAGATCACGTTCGCCGTGCAAGCATTCTTTCCATGGGGTGGCAAAAGGTCAGGCGACGAGACTGCGGACAGGACTGCGGACATGACTGCGCATTGATTTGAGTTTGTGTTGAGCTCGTATGTTACTCGTGATGCGCGGAAGGTGCACGCAAACTTCTGGCAGCTGCAGCTTCCGACCAGGAAGCTTCACTAAGTTCTTCAGCCAATACTCATCTCAAAGGCTACTACATATCAAGATACTTTAAAGACATTGGCGATATGAACTGCCACGTAGCATGATTGCTTCTGACGAACTCTTTACAGACTGCAATGTCTCTGACATCCCAACAAGTGACACGTTCACGAAGAAAACACATGGTATATCGCAAGTATCTATCAGATGGACATCACCTTCCCAGGTCTCACGAGCCGACCAACACCTCTCTAATCCCCCGTATGCGTTGAGGCCCACATACACATGTACTCGACCGTCACAATGCAAGACCACATCAACTCGTCCGCCTCGGCTTGATCTCGACAAGTTGCTCATCATCGTCATCGCTGCTCCCGTTCCTTCCAACATCAACAGCATCGTCTTCATCGTCCAGCGGTCGCCTCTCCTTCGCCTCAGTAGTACTCGGCCTCCGCCCAAACCTACTCTCATCCTGGCTCTTGCCACCAAGCTCAAGCTCCTCGTCCGAGGAATCCTCATCGCTGCTGAACGTGCCACCGAACCGGCTCTTGTCGTTGCGGAAGTGCAAACCGGCTTCGCGCAGCTCGGTTTCCGTCGCTGGGGCAAGAGACTCGAGCTCGGTCGGCTCTTCGGGTAGTGTATGAGCGACCTCGACGGCGGAGGAATCTGCTGCGTCGGGGTCAGTGGTCTCGGCGGCTTCGGCGGCTTGCTTGCGCTGCGCGAGGCGGGCGGCGAGTTGGCGGCGGGCGCGTGAGGGTGGGATGTTGAGTGGTTGCGGCACGCCTATACTTGATGGGTCGGTAGTTGTGCTGGTCGTTGATTGGTCGTTGGAGTCCTGCTATAGTCACATGTGGCGTCAGTAAGTTCGGCTTTCAAGAGTGGAGCCGCGCAACGGCTAAAAGGTAACGGCTGCCCGGTGGCGGTGCAGTCAATATAGAAGTGGTGAAAATCGATGGGTGTGTACGAGGGTCGAGAGGATGAAGAAGGTGCTGACCACATACTGGCTTTCAGCCATAAGCGGAAAGAGGGGTGGTGCGGCAAGAGAGAAGAGAAGAAGGTTAATCAAAAGTCGAAGCCAAAGAAAAAAATCCCAGGCCGTGTTTCTCTTTGCCCATGATACGTCTAGTGCAGAATCTCATGCTGATTTCCTCGCTCTTGTAATGTGTGCAGACCATCGCCGGCCATCCTCATGCACCGATCGTACAATGCTCGCTCCACCTCATCCATCTGCCCAATGTCGCACTGCGTAATTCATCCTCCCAATTAACCCATACAAAGGGAAACATGCCTAAATCAACGCGAAGAAACAAATGTGCAGCGAAGAGGTATATATGCAAGAAGGGCAAGGGTCATGACACCTCATCGATAATCCATGTCAACATCATCAAAAGAGAGTTCACCGACCTGTTCGTCTTCCGAGAAAGCTGAGCCCGCAGAGCCCCTGCGCTCCTGGTCCCGTGCGTCGTGGTCTTCCATATCCTCGTCGTCATCATCATCGTCGTCGCCGTCGCCAAAGCCGCTGAGCATGGTGCCCGAGTTGACCTCAAAGGACTGTCCGACAGTACCCTCTGACATAGCCAGAGAGTCTTGGGCAGAGACGCCCGAACCGATGCCTGCATTTGCAAGAGTGTTGGCGGTGTTTGAGCTGAAGCTGCTCTGCAAGCCGCCTCCACCACCTCCCATGCTCATAGGACGCTGCATGGCGTTTTCCGGTCTGACACCGCCAAGGACGGCGTTGTCTTTGTCTCTTGTCTCAGCTAGTGTGCCCTCCACATACTGTGACCATTCTTCTCTCCCAACACGCTCAAACACGATTGGATCGAGCGACTCGGGCGGCAGGCGGTTGCCAAATTTGCAAACCTCCTCTGCGATGAGCGTCAGGTGGCCCATGTAGCCAAGACGCATGTTGCGTTTCTTCTGAGACTCGTCAGACGCTTGTTGGCCGTCAAGTACACGGTCTGTGATATCCTTGGTCGACACGAAACCGACGCTTTCAGCGTTCTCGCCATCTTTGAGCTCGATCGGACGGAAAAGATCAAGCGCTAATGTTCGGTTGTAACCGCGGTCCAGAGTGCCGTTGAAGACCTGCTGAACGACATCGTATACGACGTTGTGTAGGAAGTTGTTCCAAGAGAAACGGAAGAAGAAGTCCTAAATAACTTGTGAGTATCGAACGACAGCGGTTTCAGTGTGATCACGGAATCGAACTTACTAGTATGGTGGGAACAACATGGTGCTCCACAAAACGGATCTTCAGCAGATCACCCACAACTGGGCTACCATCTGATTCTGTTTCGAACGGCTGTCTCTCGCCGTTGGCCAAGGTCGCGCTCTCGCCTTGTAGCGTGGCAACGCTCTGCTCCACCTCTTCGATCTCATCAGGTGATCTGGCGCCGTGGACTGGATCCAAATCGTCCGATGCAGGAGCTTCCTTGCGAGCAAACAGGGGAGCAGGCCTCTCAGCCTTTGCCAATTCTCTCTCGAGCTCGGTTGGGCCGTCGTCATCATAGCTGTCTATCGATTCTTCGCCGAATTCTGTCATGACTGTATCTTCGTCCATGTCGAGTCCGCTGATGCGATCTGTGACTCCTGCTGTGGTGGGGGAGTCTGCCGCTTGGGTAGGTGGCGGGTCGAAATATAATTGTGGCTTCGCGGGAGACTTTGGCTTCGATGGTGAAAGAGGTCGTGGAACATCAACGTCCAGAGATTCAGATGGCGAAGATCCGGGTTGCCTCTTGTCTACCTTCTCCAGTGCGGGGAGGCCAGTCTCATCAATTTTTTCGTTCAAGTCATCGAAGCTTACTTCTTCGGGCAATTCATCAGTGGGTGGCGCGACTTTTTCGAAGCCATCCTCGTCACTTGCGTTCTGCACTTCCAATCTCTTGATCTCCTCAGGTGCTTCATGAAGGTCATCAGTATCGGGTCTCTCGGCGTGGTGGAAACCATGAGAATCGACTGAGCTGCCAAACTCCTCGTGGCTGTTCTCCTGATTGGGGCTAGGCGGCACTCTTGGGGTAGCAAGTTTGCCTGCAGCCTTGAGTCGCTCCCTCTCAAGATCACGCTTGCGGACTTCCTCCTCAGCTCCGCGTTCGTTAAGCAGGCCCATGTTGCTGCAATGCAAAAGCTCGGCCATAAGTTCGCAAGTCTTGAAACGATCGAAGCCCAGGGGCTCGACGCTACCACCGAACGCAGCCTTTAGATCAGGCTTGCGTGCACCCTTTGAGCGAACCAAATGCATGAATTCGGGGATGTGATTCGCGAATTGCCGGAGCAATGAGCCGAGGAAGATAGGATCGCAAGTTTTGGGTTCAGGGCCAACCTGATTGTCCAAATCGTAGTCCGAGTTGTTCTTGCGAATGACTTCAATGATGATGCCTACGCCGACTGTCAAGGGGTTTCCTCCTCGAAGCATGTCATCGATAAGCGTTTTGATGCACTTGTCTGAAACCAGCTGTCTGGTCAACTCGTTGGGTCCAATGACAGATTGGTCTTGAGTCGTCGCGTTCGCGGAGATGGTGATGATAGCCTTCAGGAAGTCGCCTGCTGAGGTCTGCGTGGCCGAGCTGTGCTCAGGCGAAAGGAAGTCGAGTAGAAGAGGGATCAGGTCCTGCGATTGCAGCCAGTCCACGATGCCTTCGCCGCCTTCGTGCTTCTCCATGGAGATGATCTTGAGTAGAAGGTCCATCACCATCGGGCAGTCCACATGCTGGAGGATAGCAGGAACGATGCCGTCCAGAGACTTGAAGAAGTCCAGCATCTCTTCGGTCTTCTTGTCAAGCAGCGCCTCGTTGACCTTGGTGAAGTAGCCCGCTTGCAAGGGGTCCAGTGGTGCCGGACGGTGGATGTATTGCCAGAACTGGCGTAAATGCTCACGGTTCTCCATGATCGCCTCGGTGATTGACCAAACTTCCGAGGAAAGCACTTCGCACGCGACATATGCATACTTCTTGCGCTGTGCCTCTCTCTTCTCGTGCTCGGTCTCATGGTCGTCACTCCTGTTCCTCTTGCTCAACGAAATGGAGCGCGAGCGCGCGTTTCCTCTGCCGAAGAACGGGATCCCACCCGTCTTGCCCTCTTCTTCGGTCTTTGACGCATCGTCACTCTCCTTCTCTTTGGGCACTTCAGCCTCCTCCTCGGCGGTGACATAGTCCAAGAGTTTCTTCAGCACGGGCTCGTCTCGCAGGAACTCAACGAGCTTGCTGTTCTGCTGCTTCAGCTCCTGGATCAGGTCGCTCTCATCGAGAAGCTCCTCGACGGTGACATCTGGCTTGTCAAGGATCGAGTCAAGGGTAGAGATGCTGGCGTAGCCGCCAAAGCGCCAGAACATGGTGGGCTACGTAATGCCTGGCGACTCCAGGGGCGGCGGGGTGTGGGGTGTGCGTTGGCAGCGCGGTGAGGAGACGACCTTTGCTATCATGCGCGTCGTCTCGTACAGGCGTGTTTCGTGGTGGTGAGGGGGAGGGGTGGGAGCAGCGGCGACCGCTTGAATCAATGGGCAGCCTCGCAGCTGGTGGTTCGGGGGAGTCAAGTTGACGACGGGGAGGGCCGTGCGCACTTTGTGCTTGCTCTTGCTCGCGTGCGCAGGACGATGCAACTCGCGCCGTTTCGCTGTGCCGATGGGAGATGAATGACTCTTTATTGATCGTGCGTTGGCCTCTGATTGCAGCAATTTTGACACCACACGCAGTACCAGATACACGAGAGACAAACAATCACTGGACGTCTTGTCAGCCTCTCACCCTGCACGGGCTAGGTCAAGGGTCAGGTATCCGTACGGGACAAGGAACGCAATATTGCACCGTGGTCGCAGGGTCCAGCGAGCGTACCTTAGCCGATCTTTAGGAAGTACCCTCTTTGCAGTCCTCGCTCGAGGCTCTGCGATTTAATACTTCCCACCTTACGCACTGTCACGTCTCACGTGGAGCCACATCGGACCGGAAAGCTGACACCTGCTCTGACGGTCATCCGCAGCATGTTCGTCTCACCCGAGCTCTGCCTGCTTGCCTGCCTTGTGGCACGAGTGGCCCAACGCACAGCCACGTGAGCCTGTGTGCCCTGCACTTGGACCCGTGCGTCCGGCATATGTTATAGGCATATAGTACTCATGTACAAATAGGGTTCACTTTACAGACCAATATATCCCTTGCTTGGGAGGCTGGCTACAGGATGATTCGCATGTCCCTGTGCTGCACGATAACCCTTGCCGACCATGCCAGCGAGCGTGACATCTGTGCTGTGCATGCCGGCACCCTGCAAGGTCAGGAGCACAGCAGCCGCGTGTACCGACTTGCCTGTGTATGGCGACATGGGATGAAGCTTTTTTTTCGCGAGTTCAGGGAAAACCGAGTATCGACCAAAAACACATAAATCATTCCTTAGATAAAGTGGTATCAAACGCTTCCAACCCCAAAATTCCTCATTACCATCAAGTCGGTGTTAGCCGTGGCTCTACTGTCTCCGATCTGCTTCCTCTCTCCACGCTGCTTGGTCCTGCAGAGTTGCCATCTGTGCTTCCTCGTACCCTGGTGGTGGTTCATCAGGAGGGCTGAACGCATTGTCTGTAGGTCTGGGTTGAGGTCGGGCATCTGGTGAGGTATCGGCTGGCATCTGTACTGGCTGTTGTCGAGGCAAAGATGCAGCTATAGGGGATAGCAAAGGGCCGTCGCTCTCTTCTGAGTAGACAGGCAAGTCCTCAGCGTTGATGTTGCTCACATCGACGCCATGCATAGCTCCGGCCGAACCTCCAGCACCGTCGCCATGAATCCGCGAGACTTCAACAGCTTGCTGAAGGCGTTCTTTGATCCGCTCGAAGTGCGTGTGGAAGTCGAAAGCGCCACCATCCTTGAAAGTGAGTTTGAGCTCTACTACGCCACCAGTGGGAGTCGGGATGCCGCCGCCGTGGACTGGTTGTAGAAGTGCTTGCCACACGTTTGGTCCAAAGAACGGCGCAGTCACGTGTGAGTCGTGGATGTTGAGTATGGGTGCAGCGAAACTTTGAAGTTTCTCTGTAGACTTGTCTGGAATGTAGATCAAGCGGCGGTTTGTGAGATATACAACGCCACTGTCATTTCAGTCAGCAGTGTAATTTGACATAGATGCGTTCATGGCGGCAATCTTACGTGCTACTAGATGCCGAGAAAGGTTGCTGTTGCTTTCCTGGATAGTGCGATGGCGTCGTTATCGAAAGTGCTATGCGAGGTGGCGAGGTGAAGAGTGCTTGTTCGTTTGGTAGAGGTGTGAATGGAGGACTGGTCGCAGGCGACAGCATAACCCAACTAGTAAATTGTGAGCGGATGCGCTGGCACCGTGTTGCCGACATCGTGACGGTATTCGTCATGGCGAGTGGTAGGAGGATTGATGGCAACTCACTTGATAGACATGTTGCCGGCAGGAACCGTGTCTCTCTTAAGAGAAGCTCAGTGATGTCTCGTGGGCGAGCTGTTCATGCACAAGCGTTCTCCGCTCCTCCTGTAGGCTCCCGCAACGTGCTACAAGAGGCGCGAGATAGTTCGAGCTTTAGCCTAAGAAAGAATAGACCACCGAGGGGATGGTTCTGTGGGCACGACGGCCGCAGAGGCCACTGCAAACAGGGCGGAAGGCAGAGGATGTGCGTGTGAATTAGATGCTCGGCTGCGGGTATGGCGCCAAACTAGTCAAGAAGTGTGGTTTCGCTCGTTTGCTCGATGCTGACGAAGACGCATGATGCGGACGTGCCACTTGATACCTAAGCGCTACAGCCGCGCTCAACCCTGACGATCCTGCCAAGACCGCCCTTCAAAGTCCCGCGAAGTAACGTCGTCTCATCGACATCAGGCCTATTGCGGATAATTATCCTGGTAAACATCTTGCCATGCGTCGTCTTCGAGTTTATGCATCCCACGAGCTGGACTGAGCAATGGCATGAATCTGCCTACAAGAAGTCGCTGCCTCTGAGCCTCGCTGTGAAGCTTGCACAGCATACAGCACCACCGGAGTATGAAGTCCTTGTGATGAGCATCTGACCACTGCTTCGCTTGCAAGGCCAACTGAAACTGCCTCGTTCGACATATCTGTTACTCTCCAATGCAAGTGCCGTCATTGTTTAGTGCTTCACTGCAGATTTGTCTCCAAGGACATGCTCAGTGTTTACAGAAGTCAGTGAATACTTACGTAGACGCACATGATCGTCCATATCGGGTCTGTTTGCGCCGTGAACTGACATGTGCGCATCATCATTCTTGCTTTGAAGCATGGAGTGAGGACAAGGGTGACGCGAAGCTGCACTGCGCAGACAATATACTGATGAGCATGGCATTTATGCCACAGAGTCACATGTGCAGGATATTGCTGCTAGGCAGTGAACTAGTATAACTATTGGTATTGCATCTCGAATAGCTGTTATCGCGTTGATTGCTCACGTTCACCTGGAAAGTGAATCCAGCGGCACACGAGGTTCTCCAAAGCTCCAGGCCGCGTTTCGAAGCGTTTGGCTTGACCTCACTGGCTCCGCAAAAGCTCGCTCGCGACATCAACAACTTCGCCTGAACGCCGCGGTCGCATCGTCACCCCATCCCACATCGCTACCGATACCACAGAGCCCTGCCGAACACCTAAAACCCTCAAACAGCGCAAGATTGCGCATTGCCTCCAGCGATGGCGACGCCCCAAAACGAGGAATCATTCCTGCTCGCTTTACCGATGGAACTGCTAGACCGTATCGCTGTTCAATTTGAGGATGACCACCACGCCATCTTCAGCGCCCGTTTGACCTGCAAAACACTTGAGGCTGCGACGTTCGACAGGTTTGCAGACAAATTCTTCCGGTCTCACGAGTACTGCATCTTCAACAAGCGCAGTCTACTACGCCTCCGGGACCTACTCACCAGCTCTTCGCGACTCACGGCGCGGATGCGATGCGCCGTCTTTACGTCGTCCTTCTTCGCAAACAAAAACCACAAGCACGTAAAACTCGCGCTAAATCAGGGCGAGACCAACATGGACGCGGCACAAATCGCTGCTGTGGATACGTACAGCGAGTATCGAGCCGACATGCTTCACAATCAACCCTTGCCGAGTGCGGCGTTGATACGATCCGTCTTGGCCGCCTTCAAGGCGAAGTGCTCTGGCGCTAGATTTGATCTGGAACTTTCAGACAATATCCGGTCCTCTGTGAGGGTGCACATAGACGTGATCGAAACCGTCGCATCCCTCGGCATCGCTCTCGACAGGGTGTCTCTTGATGTTGACAGCCTCGGTGCAGGAGACTCAGGCAATCTGCTACCAGGGCTTTTGACATGTGCCTCGTCACTTACCGACTTCAACTTCACCAATACCAACATCGACATAGATGGCCCTGAGGCTGCCGATCAACTCTTCGCGAGAGACGGATACAGTCTGTTGCGTAGTGTGGTCCGTTCCGCGACATCTCTTCACGACCTTGCGCTTGACTTCATGCGCGATGACGATATGGAGAGCTTAACGCACATTACAAGCGAGCTTGTAGTAGCCAATCAGCACCCTATGCTGCGATCACTGTGTCTGAATGCACTGGCTATCGACGAAGTGGCTCTCTTGAATGCTCTGACCGGCTGGGCAGGACAGTTGGAGGAGATCCAATTCCACGGGGTGGTTCTGAGCGATGTGGAAGGGGAAGGTTGGTCAGATGTGCTGAGGACATTTACGCTGATGCCAAAACTCCGCGACTCAAAGTTGTTCCTCCTAAGCGAGGGTATACACTTACCGGGTCACAGACTCGTCGATCTTCGACACCTGGAGAAAGGTCAGAAACCTGAATATGTTGACATGGAGGAGGTGGAGCCCAAATATCTCATCTGGAACAACAGAGCCAATGTAGTGGCGGGTCTACAGGAGCTTCTCGAGGTTGGGCTGAAGTATCACTGATGATGGCAAGGCACGCTGCAAGCGCATGATTGCAGACCACCGATATGAAACAGTGGAGTGGATCGGTGCGAATGGCAACCCACATAGGCTGATTGCTTTGTGTGGAGGCGAGGCATCTTCGCAGCTGTTTGGTCATCATTACGGCTAAATGTTCAAGGTCATTGGGGAAGCTGGAGAGAAAGCACAGGAACAGTGAATGAGCCTGACGACAAAGTCACGTCCAGGGCAACTGTACGATTGGATAGCCAGTATTCAAGCATTTCGTTCATACATTCATGTCAGAAGCGCACTTGACCCACTATGCGTGTTTTCATGTCGTAATATTCAGAGTTCAAGTTACAGTGCCGGTTGTTCCCAGCTGTCTCTCCTGATCTTCATCAAATTGCTCTGCTTGTGCGGGAAGCTGACTTCCTTCTCCTTCCAGAAGCCGACCTGTTCGCAGTAGTTTCTCAACCTGTGGAAAATTGTGTTAGCAAAAAGAACGCCCAAGTCTTCACTCTACCATCCATGTAACTTACTTCTCATTGTCGACCCTAGGCTCCATCACCACGCTCTCAGTCCGCATATCCGCTGTCCAGCAGTAATGCACCAACGCGCTCAGCCACACCTTGATTCTATGCGCGCCGCGGAATTCTTGCTCGCCAACGAGCACGTGCAGCCCACGATCCCAATCGCCTACGTCGCGACCGCCCATGTGCGCTGCCAGTTTGTCTTCTTTGAGATAGTAAATCTCGAAGTAGCCGAATGGCTTGCCGTCGAATGAGCCAATCACGGGGAAGGAATGTCCGGATTGCAGGTTGTTGGCTAGGAATTCTTGCTGATGTGAGATGGGTCCAGTTTCGCCCCAGGAGTATGCCACGCGTGGTATGTTCATCCACTTGTTCAGGAGCTCAACGTCTGAGAGGGAGGTTGTGGGTACTGGATGGGCGTCATCGGAGACGGAGAGATTAGTCATGGCGGCTGGGAGGGGTTTGTTTGTGTTGTTCGCTGGGTGATCGGGCGAGGGTAGAGAGACCGGTCCACGGTGCAAGATGGGCTTAGGACTCAGGCTGGCTACGCGGAATGAGAGGTACTGGCCTAGAGAAGGCACGTAGCGAGTGTAGAATGTTTCGCCCTGGCGTGGGAACTTAGGCCGAATCGGATGACGCACATTGCCAGTCCATTTGTATTGGGCAGGCGCTGGTGGGTAGAAGGTAGGGAGGTGGGAGCCGGAGCTGAATGGCCCTGGCGGAGTGGATGCGCGCCACAAGAACGAGCCGCCAGAGGTAGGTCCTAGGGATGGTGTGCCAGGCGTTTCGTCACCACCGGCATGGCGTGTAGCCATGGCAAGTGACGACCCCGCGCGATTTGGCGAAGCTGGTCGAGAGCCAGACGGGCTCATGTTCGGGTATGGCGAAGGCGCACCGCCAGCTGGTGCGATCGTGAACAGGTAGATGCGCGGATCCAACTGCCAGAAAGCTCTTCTGCTCACGAACATGTGGTTCCAACCTTCTCCACTCCTGCCCACACCATCTTCAGTATCCAATCCCACCGAGCTGTCCTCGGTCGCAATCAAGCCCATACGTTCCAGCTTGGGCAGTAGATGCTTGCTCTTGAATATTCCTTCCCGGTTGATATTGATTCGCCATTCTCCCTTGGGCTTTCCAGCATCTGGTGTGTTGGCAGAAGTTCCTGTGGAAAGTTGCGGTGACGGTTCTGGCTGATGGAAGTACCACCAAAGTGTCGCCCACAGCATCATAGCGATTTGGCGCGTCGGACTGGTAGGCGGACGGAATTCATGGCTGCTGGGATTGCTTATACTGCTGATGAAGAGGTGGTCGTTCTTCAGAGTGGGTCGCTTGAAGCGGTGGATGTGCTGCTCTTTCGAAGCTCCCAGCACTGGTATGTCGTCTTCTGGGCGGTGTACATGATCTGGATGGAGTCGCGAGTGTGCAGCTGCGGAAGCAGAAGGTTCGTGATCTTCGGGCTCGTCCTCGGAGTGAAGAATGATTGTCCAGCCGGGTGGGAAAACGTTGTGGTGGGTGTTAAGCTCGTTAGACTTGAAGTAAAGCCCGCCGAACGAAGGTGAAACGGTGAGCGTTTGGCCGTTCGGCAGGTGAACAATCGAAGGAGCCATGGTGTCCGTAAGCGCACAACACGTGTGTTCTGCTCACAGAAAGGACAACGAAGCCGCCTGGCACGATATAGCAGCCAATGCTTGCTGCTGCTCTCGCTTATGTACCACGCTGATCGGGCCGATGTTGGTGTTGGCAGCTAGCAGTGAAGCTCAGTGGTCTGTGAGATATTCCGTTGTAATTTCTAACAGCCTGTTTGAGCTAGATGTGACTATATAGACACGGTCGTGACCGCGATCGGGCGTGGCAGGAAGAATATGCTGTGTTGCGCGAGATTTACTGCAGCCCAAGGGCTGGCTCGGTGACGATGCTGCTCGACTTGCCCCCACTTCGGACGGTTCCCTCCGATGATGAAGGCTTGCAGGGATCATCACTTTGAGCTATGATCCTTGTTGTCTCGGAAAGAGAGATAATGGAGCTGTTACTTTGGTGGAGTCGAAGTCTAAGTCCAAAGCCGCCTCCTCCCGATATGAGAATCTTGGTTTAGTACAGTATATCATCTTCCTTTTCACGGACAACTAGAACTCAGAATTCTCTGAGCAAAATACCGATTTTGTTCCATTGAACGGGTCTGACTCCAAGCTACACTAAAGTACGGGGCCTTCACGCCTGCTACCAGAAGTAATCCACCTCTCAACCACATCCACAGACGATCTGTTACCTCCATCTCGTCCAGCAACATCTTCATCCTCATTCTCCACCTTCTTCCTCTGGGTGGCAGCCAGCCTGCGCACAACCTCCGACGCTTCGTGCAAAGTGACAAGCCTGCGCTTGCCTCTACCCTCGGCTTCCAGCTCGGCCTGTGTTGAAGTGAGTAATCCCTTCATCGCCTCCATGTATTGCTTAGGGGTTTGGCTATGCTGATTCAGCTGTTCCGAGTCCGAATCCGAGGCCACGTTGGTGTCTCGTTTTGGCTGCTGTTTGATGAAGTCGCGTGGCGGTGCATCCGTGATCGATTCCGTTCTGCCGTATGGGTGGTACCGGCGCCTGCGTCTTCCATTGTCGTTGCCGTCATCTCCAGAGCAATTGTGGGCAAGGATCTTGTCCTCCACTAGCTCCAACGAAGTCTTGCCAGTTGCATTTTCCCAAGTGACCAACTCAGGCAGGTGTTCGAGGAGGACCTTTGCGTGTAGCAGAAACTGGCGGGGGTGGTAGGATCCGGCATTCGTTCTCATTTGCGCCACGGTGTGAAGTACTGTGAGTCCTTCACCATTGAGAGCCTCCAGTTCAGCGCCGTCGCCATACTCGAGGATCAAGCGTGTAACGTCGGCTTGGAACTCAGGCGAGCCACGCAGTCGTGCAAGCCAGAAGGCAAGAGGCGTCAACGATCCAGGGTGGGCTGAAGTGCGCTGGAGACACATGCTTGGAATCAGCCGCTTGTCAATAGTCTCGATCATGTTGCGGATATGATCGACATCCTTATGCTCGCGGCGATCGACAAAGGACGCATCAGGGTTCAGCAATTGGTGCAGCAAGTTCATGCCATCCTTGTCGCGGGCTGTTTGGTCAGCACCAGCCTCGATCAGTATCTTCGCCGCCTCGAGGTTGTGCAAACGGAACGCGCGTAGGAGCGGTGTCAGTTGATCATCTGATCTTGCCTCCATTGCTTCAGGCATCACCTCGACGAGATATTTAAGCATCTCCAATGTGTCTGCTGTCTGCTCGTGGCGAGCAAGACAACAGTGAATGGCGAGTTGCGAGCGGCTGCGTAAGAAGCCTTTGAGCGCTCCTTCGAACCCGCCTTTGATCGATGAGATCTTCTGCAATCTCTTGTCGTCTTGGTGGGCTTGCGCAAAATGCTTATAGCATCGGAGTGGAGTGTCGCTCAGTATCCACTCGACTTGCTCGAGAGTGCCAATAAGTGCTGCTCTCAGTAGCGGTGGCACTTGTGGGCCAGTCTCTTGCATGCCAGAGCTGTTCCTTCCAGCATCTGCCCAGTCTTTGCGTTTCTTGCCATGCACGCTCAGGCCTTGATAATACTTGGGAGCTGCAGTAGAGTCGTGTGCACCGTGCTCGAGAGCAAGCTCATCAATTGACAACCCGATCGCTGTTCGCTTGATCAACTCCGCCAACATGTGCGGTTGGCCAAACAAGACCGCCCTTGAGAAATTGAAATGCTGGCAGAGACGGTCATAGTTATCTGACTTGTCGATAATCTCATCTTTACCAGTGTATTCCTGCGCAAGGTCCAGAAGGAACGATAAAAGGTGCATGTCTCCACGGGCGAGAGCATATTCTATCAAGGTGACGGGCTTGTGTTTGGTGGATACATCATCCGTTTCCGGAATTCTCCAATACAACATTTGCTCTGGTTTGATGTTGCTCTTGACCGACAGCGAGACTTCCCCAATGTTTTCGATTGTCAAGTTATCGTCGATGACTTCGGAGCTGATTGGAAGATCAGTGCATTCTTCACCGCTCTCTTCGCCATCGTCAGAGTCTTCGTCGGAACCGGAATTTGCGGCAACATGGTACCGCTGCGCTTTTGGTGGGTCGGGCGGCGTGTATTGAGCAGCGGCGATGCTCAAGACCATCTTAGCAAGATCGAGCCTTCCAGAAAGAACCACAATTGACAGCGGCGAGTTTTGCTGGTGGTCTTGCACTGCGATCTGCAAGGGTGGCTGCTTCTCGCCATTTGTGTTCGTCCATGCCAGCAAGGTGAGCTCTTTGATGGTCTTGACGTCGCCATTCCACGCAGACTCAAAGAGGCGAATGTACCTCATGCGAACTTCGTCGCTGGGAATTGCAACATTGTATCCGAATACGAGTTTGAACGGCTCACTTCGTCGAGGGTAGTAGCCGCCATAGCCAAAATACTGATTGCGATTATTGTCCTCGTCCACCTCAACTTCTGGGTGAAGCTCCTTGAAAGTCTTCGCTGACTTTGAGAGAAGGATGGTGTGGAGTTTTCGGAATTGGTCGAGCTTGTCGTAGACTGCTGCCTGCTTCTCTTCCAGTCCAGTTTCGTCGTGCGTGATCCGGGCGAGACTTTTAACGTGGCCGTCCCACTCTCGTTCATACTGCTGCTTCGCATTTTCTATCTGCTCGGTGGCGTATCGATGCTGATAGGTACCCTGAGACAAGCCTTCCAGGTAGAAGCTTTCGTTCTCGAGCGGTACGGGGGGCTCGCACTTTTGTGATGTGTGCTTCCAATCCCTTAATTCTCCGATTTTGTCGTTGACAAGGTCAAGGAGCGATCGGCCATTTGTTCTTCGCCCGTAGGTATCGTGTACACAACTCCAGCCCTGCTTCGTCAAAGTGTTACTATCAACTCCATGCGATTTGACAAGCGCACCGCTGAGTAGTGGCAGCTCATTCTCAATGGCACGCACGACGGGCTGTTCAATTGAGGTCTCGAATTGCGACCTGTTCGCAGTCTTCTCAATGCCTTTCAAGTAAGCTTCGAAGGGTACGTCCGGTCTGGCACCAGCAGTCAACAAGCGCAGAGCAGCGTCGAGGTCTTTCTTTGCGATTGCCTCTAGCAAAGGTCCAGAGGCAGTCGGGTTGTAGGAAGAGCCTTGCACAGAGACATGTTTGATTGCTCTGGCAACGCCTATCGGGTCCGATGTAAGGTAAGTTTCCAGAAGAAGTGGACAATTGGAAATGCAATAATCCAAGGCAGTCTTTCGATTCGAATCTGCCTGTGCACTTGACGCGCCGAGCCTGAACAACAAGCGTGTCATGTCCTCGGCTTCCTTCAGAGGTAATGTGAAGGCCAGCGTAAGGGCAAGGAGGGCGCCCTTTGAAGGGCCACCAGTGTACTGAGCCGGCAAGATGACAGGCAGGAGAATGTTTGCACCGAAATCCTGGACTAGACACTGCACCACAGATTGGTGGCCACTGACAATTGCGAGGTGGAGCGGTGAAGTAGGCGTGTCCCAGGTGAGCACATTGACATCGTAGACATCCGGACTGTCGCTGTCGTCGCCATCAAGGTTGCCTTCTGCATCGGCTTGTGGCTCTTTGACATGAACCATGGAGCCATCAGTCACAGAATCTATGTCCATCTCCGAAGTAGGCTTGTCTATCATTTCGAATGTGGAGTCCTGTGTGGTGGGCGCTGCAATCTCTGTGGCTTTGGCTTCCATGCGAAGCTTGCGTCTCTCGTCTGTCTTCTTAGATTCGTCCTCTTCGTTCGCCTCACTCTTCCTGAGAAGCGCGGATACCATCGAGGGGTCTCCTCGGAGACAAGCAAGATGAAGTGCAGTCTTTCCGTCGACCAAACGAGCGACCAGCCTGGCGCCCTGGTCGATTAAACACTGAACGACTTCGAGTGAAGAGGAGGAGACCGCGAGATGCAGTGGAGTTCGGCCAGTATGATCACGTGTGTTGGGGTCATTGCCTTCCTGCCTCAACCACTGCTCGACGTAGTGCACATCCTTGTCGATGATCGCCTGGCACAAAAGCTCGGTGTTGCCAACGTAAGCCATGTCGGTGTACTCATCGGGGCTCAGCGGGTTGAAGCTACCGATAGCCTGACGTCCGCAATCGTCTTTCATGAACGTTACTGGTCCATTCACATAGATCTTGCTCTCTTTCTCCGCCACTTCCTCCTCTTCAATCGTGACTGGTGTCGGGCAGTGGCCACAGCAGTCCTGGATGACGTCGTCGACAGACCCGAAGAAAGCAGGGTGACGATGTAGGTTGACTTCGCGGTCTTTGGGCTTGTTCCATTCGGCATTGAGAACTGCAGTAGAGCATCAGTCTCAGCTTTGCTTTCATCAAGATGTCAAAGGATACTTACGCAGGTCTTTAGTGTACAAGAGCTTCTCAATCTTGCGCGCATGGTACTTAGGTCCATAAGGTATCGAGAACGTGTGATAGCTCGAGAGTTCATCACAGTCCACCCACTCTGCGACCTCGTCCTCCCACTTGGTCTTGATGTCACCGTGGCTGAAATGCTGCCTCATGCGAGATCGATCAGCGGCTGGGCGACCTCTTTCCAATCTGCGCTGATCAATATATGCCTCCCGCTCGGAGCTCTTAGGCAGTTTCTCCAGAATGAGTAAGCGAGCCAGACCCTGGGTACGGAAGAAGCTACGTTCGTAAATGGTAGGGTCGATTCGAGATCTGTCGAGCTCAGCGAATCGTACTTCAAAGCCTCGGTGTCGATATTTGGACAGTCGGTTCTCATAAGATGGAGATCGTCGTGTAAGATCGATGGTGTTAGTCTGGGTCATGTATGATGCGATGGCCCTAGGGCTTGCCCAGACTTGTTTGCCGTCATAAGCTCCGCAGCTGCAGTCGACATCAAAACCAGTCAAGATCTCAGTGATGGACTTGTAGATCCGCAAGACGATCTGAACGTGGCGAACGGGATATTGGCTGACAATGGTGATTGTGTTCTTGGTCCGGATCGTTGTCGTCTCCACGAGCAGAGCATCGCGTACATTCTTCTCGATCTGCTTGATTTTTTCGATGGCTTGTTCTTCGGTCAAATCATACAGGAAAAGATCGACGTCAGAAGCTGGTGCGACAATTTCGTGATAGTAACGGCGAAGACTCCTTTTTGAATGAGAGTGTTGCTCGGGAACGGAGAGAAGCGAAGTGACAACGGCGGAGCCAGCAACTACGACGTTGTCCCAGTCCAGATCAGCAAGAGACGACTCGGTGAACAAGTTGAAGTTTGTCTTGAAATGCTGCATGGAATCTGCAATTGCTAATGCGCCGTTGGGCTTTCGTTCAGTAGGCTTGAGTGGCATGATGTATTTCTCCTTGAGATTATCGGACTCAGTAGTGACATCTCGCGCGCGAATCTTCACATCTTGCTCGTGGCCCTCAAAGACAGGAACAAGATTGAGCTCTTTGGTGATGGCGTGTTCGGGCTGCTGAGCGAAGATTTTGCGTAACTCATCCTCATGCTCTTTGAATGGCTGTAGCAGCTCAGACATAGGTGTTGATGGGTGAGCAGCAACATATTCGATGAAGCGGTGCTGAGGAAATGGTAGTGGTGGCATGTTGATTGTTGCCATTGTGCTTGGTCTTGTGTAATTGTGTGATGGTGGGGATGGTGGGGATGGTGGATGATAGAACGAGAGGGGCTGAGAAGGGAAGATTTGCCAGACCTTATACCACTTGGTCTAAGCGACTTACCGTCATGTCAGAGCACGAGTACAGCACGTTCTAGCCAGCAGCGTGATGTGAGCCAATGTGCAGAGTCCAAGGCATGGTGCCACGGAGTAAGAGGCGCGAAGTCAAGGCAACAAGAGCGGGTCCAGGGGGATTCAGCGCGGAAACCAGGCGGCAGCACGTCCTCACGTGACCTTGACAGCTCACACCTGCAGCAAACCGCCCAGAGAGACATTCAAAGTCATCATAGACGCTAGGCGAGCGATATGGCAGTTGCTAGCAGTAGGTTCGTGAAGAGTCGGCACAGGAAAAGTTCTCAGCGATGCGTGTGCGATGCCGCTCTGAGCCGTGCCAATTTCGTGACGATGAATCGCCATTTCAAACGCACCGCGCATCCTTCGCGAGCTCCATTTCGGCAACTCGCCACAAGATATGTTCTGCCCCAAGCACCAGTAGATGTGCGATGGACCTGAACGTCTCCTCTGCAATGGAAGGACGGAGCCGGAGACGACTGCGATGATATCAGTCTTATGGTGACTATCAACATGTAAGAAACCATGAACATTTCATTCAATGATGAGCCAACTTCACCTGCACGATCTCCTCGCGAGACATCTGGTTTTCTAGTATTATTTCTTCGCAATCTTGTTAGCTAGTGGAGGTTTCATCGCGATTACTGCGATGGTCACCAAAACACGGCCTTAAAATGCGTGCGCATCGTCTGCATCCGCCGAGATGGTTGGCAGTGACTGGAGTCCGTATACCAACTTCAAAAGGTGAAGTCAGCCTGACGCGCACGCATATTTTGAGGAAGGCGCATCGCGAAACCCACGCGGCGGCCTACCCACGCGAACTTGGTACTCAAGCCCAAGCCATCAAACACTGCTACACGACACCACACACAACACAATCTGTTCCAACATGGCAAACTTCTGGGACTTGCCGAAGTCGGTGCGCGAACAGATCTACCGGCTGCATCTCGTGCAAGAGGATCCCGTTGACCTCAATGATTTTAACGCCGCTTGTCGTAGAAACGGGACTTCGATTTGGGACTACTCCGATCCACACCGCAGGGTTCCCCGATTGTTGCAGGTATGCAAAAAGACAGAGCGTGAGGCTGCTGGCATCTACTTTGGTGAAAACACTTTCATCTGGAAGAGACCTCATGAAGTGTATCAATGGAAGTACAAACTCTGGCCGCGCCACCTCCGCCTCATACGAGCGTTGACCATAGGAGGATGGACGGACCCCGAGAACTATGGAGGAGGCTACAATGAGTGCTTTCGACTCCTCTCAACTTTCCGAGGACTGAAGGTTCTGACCTTGAAAATGGACGAGCAGATGGCTCTGGAAAAGAGACTCCGGCACCATCCCACCATCAAGTGGCACAGCAGCTTAGGATGCAGTCCTCAGCTGCAGCTACAGGCCCTCTATTTCTGCGGGCTTCAGGGCCTCAGATCTCTGACCAATTTTCCTCACGTCGACTTCCCACCGTTGACAGACGAAGGGCGCAAGCGCCATGGTAATTCCGGTGCCATCGTGGGTGGTGTCATAGACACTATTGTGAGAAGAGAGATTGCGCGACCGCCAGAGTTTCAACCGTGAGTACTTTCAATATCTGCCATTGTGTCAAACATTTCTGACGGACAATCACCAGATACGAAAGGAAAGGCGAGTTTCCATTCCTGAAGCTACCTCCAGAAGTCCGCAATGTCGTTTACGCTTTACTTCTGGTCTTCCCTGGTGTCACGTATCCTAAAGTTGACAAGCCGACCTCCGCTGCTTGTCAGTTCGCACACCTGAGCGACGTCAACAGAGACAAAATCCCAGTCCCACATTCTGCGCTCTCAATCCTCCAGACCAATCGCCAGATCCACAACGAAGCGGTCGGGATGTTCTACCGTCAGAACGACCTTGTGTTCTCATATCCTGCTCACCTGCAGGATTTCGTCCAAAGCCTCGAGCGCGACCGTCTCGAATCCGTAGGCAGTGTGACTCTGTTTCACAAGAATCATAACGAGGGTGGCATCTCCACCATGGCTACCACTCTGAAGCTTGTCCGCCGGCTCCGTGGCCTCAAAAAATTCCACCTTCTTATGGAGCAGCAACTGGTCGCCAGTCCTTCATGGTCTTCGCAGACCAAAGAACGCTGTGTGTCACGTATCCATGGGATTGCGATCCTCTTCACTCTGCGCGGCATCGCCGACATCAAGGTTCGTGACCTTGATCTGGAGGATCGAATGCACAAGGTTGGTCTCTACACGAAGCGAGATGTCAACGATACTGTCAAAGACCTGGTCCAAGTCTTGAAGCATTACAATCACGGCTTGGCCCTTGCACAGAAGGGGACTGTGGTCGAGGAGTTGTGCGAAGAATTTTGGTGGATTCAAGGCGAGTGGCCATCGCTGGGTGAGAGCGTATGTGGCAAGTCCGTCGGTTGTGTTTGTGGGGACTCTGGGGATGATGTGGACAAGGGACAATCAAAGAGTGACTAAGCTTCGGTGGTGTTGCTAATGAATCGGTTAACATTGATACAATACTTAGCTAGTTTGCTCGACGAGGAGGTCTGGGAAAGACATATACATGCTCGAATGTACCTTGCGCATCTCGTTCGCAACAATCTCGACTTGTTGGATCCGCTACGCTCGTCGCAAGATCAGGGCAGGCATCCCAAACTGTACGACGACCTTGACTCGAGCATTTTGCCTCATCTTTCACCTTCCAACGCCGCCGTTTGAGTCCCACTCCCAAAAATCTGCGTCAAGGCGTCGGTGCCAGGAACGCAGCAGCGCAAGCAGCAGAGCAAGAACCGAAAGCAGTATTGCAAGACAGCACAGCAGGTGGTGCTCCTGCCGGGAGGACAGTGCCGAATATGGCTCCAGCTGCAGCATAACATGCGACAGCAAGAGTAGAACATCCGCCCAGGCAAACACCGTAGGCGATGGGGCCAGACCGAACGGGAATCAGCATGGCGATAAAGGCGAGCAGGGTGGCTGCGTTGAG
Organism: Cladosporium velox; assembly: GCA_024604135.1. Lineage (NCBI taxonomy): Eukaryota > Fungi > Ascomycota > Dothideomycetes > Cladosporiales > Cladosporiaceae > Cladosporium > Cladosporium velox. The sequence goes on along the minus strand of JANIIF010000006.1, from coordinate 1,005,412 downwards.
GAAGCGCATGGTTGTTCTGGATGCACATATCAGCAGCGAGTAGGACTATAGCAGTCACAGGCAAGACGCACGTCTGGTGGGGTTGTACTTAGTAAAGTTCTTTTTTGTCTCTCGGTGCAGCAGCTTAGAGATTGTGGCTTTTCTGGATGGTGATGCAGTCAAGTCTTTTGCAAGATTACAGGAATCGGTCGCGTGGATTGAACGTGGGAGCGAAGAAGTGGATGCGAAAATATGTTTTGAAAGTAACATCAATTGCTTCATGTCAAGAGCTCAAGCTCTTATGATTACTGATCTGTCTACCGATACTTGCTTCACTCACGCTACCGATGTGTAGTGAATGGTAGGGAAGAAACGCCTCCATCCGCCGTATGTGATGTGTCCACCTCTGTCGACTGTCCAGACCTCCAATTTAGAAGTGATCGCTCGCATGTGACAGCCATGCGTGCCGCCCTTGATGTGCTTCGCCTTCTCACCCTTCGATCCGATAATCTGCTCACAACGTCGGAGCCAGCGCGAGAGCCGCGCAAGAAGCATAGCACGCGGCCTGAGCGGTGTTGCATGCCAGGATAGCTGGCGGAGCGGCTGCTGCAAGCACAGTGCCGAAAGTGAAGCCGGCAGCGGTGTAGCACGTCACAACTGCGGCGGAACAGCCAATCTGGCAAGCAGCGTACACGAGCGGACCAGCCTGAGCCTGCCCGGCGAAGGTGGCGGCAGCCATGAGGTACAACGTGGTGAAGCGGTTGGAGAAGCGCATGGTGGCTGTTGATGTCTGTTAGCGTAAGCTACGTGACTGGTCTTCGATCGACGGGGCTCACGTTTGATAAGCTGGTGCTTGGGGGTATCTTGATGTGGGTTATGATATCGTGGCGTGGGTTTGCGTAGCGATTGTCGCAATACAATGAGTGTTATGTTGGTGTATGGTACTGTGAAGAAGAATGGTGGTGTTTATAAGAGATGTAGAGTGAAAAGGTAAAGCAAGACGCACTAGCAGTAGCTTTCGCTGCAGAGCGATGATTGCTTCACTTATGCTACTGAGTATCAGACATCGCGAGCCCTTCCTTCTTTCAAGGCGACCAATAGGATGCTGCATCTGAGCGCCGGTGTATGTATGCATACTGCGCCGCAGCTCAGGCTTGCAGCTGAGGATTCCTGCTGGCGAAGCTCCCCAAGCTACTCATGCAAGCCTTGCATGGCTGAACAGCTACCTGTCCATCACTGCTGTTTCTCACAGACTATCTGTTTGTGGCTTGCTCATGAGTCTTTCGAGTCGCTCCTTGAGAATGTCTAGCTGTACTCCAGTCGCCGTACTAACAGCTCATTGGGTTGCTCTTCCGTGGCAGGTGGTCTACCAAAGCCATGTGAAGCAGTCCGCCACTCTGTCAACAAAAGCAACAGCAGTAGCGCCGTGGCACGCGAGCCAGGCAGTGTTGCATGCAGCAATGGTATACCGCTTTCGAAGTCCCAGGTTATCCATCCAGGTTGCGCCACCAGCAGCATAGCAGTTCGGCACGCTCTTGGCGCAGACCCGCTGCGCGGAGAGGTAGGCCCAGAGCGCGCCGAAGAAGTCGGGGAAGGTGTTCACTAGTATGTAGAGTATGACGATTGTGCTGAAGAGCTGGAAGCGAGTGGGAAGGTTGCGAACGCTGATGCCGACCAGCACTCTGAGAGTGACCAGAAGGGTGATGAGAATGACGGCTGCTAACGTGTTGACCAGGATAAGCAGCTGCGTGGGCAGCTCGAGGTCGTCGAAGCGCATGTTGGTACTGTAACTCGCGATCAGTTTTAGGAGTAAGGGAAGATGTTGAAAGGCAAGACTTACAGCGAGCGTTGGTTTTGGTGCTGCATGATGAGTTTGAAGGTGCCTGCCGTCAATTTGATGTATGTTGTTGAGTGTAGTGCGCGTAGAAGGAAAGTTTATCATAGGCCTTCAGAAGTGAGCATCTAGAGTTGTGAAATTGGCATGTGAGGTGTTGTTGGTGACGGACAAAGCCTCTCACCACGAGACAAAGATTTTGAGATTGTTCCGCTGTATGAGGTAGAGCACTTGAAGTGCTCGAGGTGCAGAAAGGGAGGCTCTCAATCATATTCCACACAAAGAATCTTTTGTCGCAGCGAATAAGCCGCTTTGTAGGCGCTCGACATCGACTACAATATCCGATATTTGGCTTGTGAAATTGGCCCCAGTATGTCTCCTGCTCGTGTCTGTGGTCCATCAAATTTGTTATTCCATACAAGTGGAGTGTCGCTTGTCACGTCCCAAGCGGTACTTTTCGTCGTTCCTTTTCCATCAGTACAAATCTCATTCACAGGCAAATTGGGCATTGTCTGGTCCTGGAAAGGCGCTCGAAATGTATGAAGACCACACGATTTTTGCATGTGACTCTCCGGTGACCGTGACACTTGAGTCTCAACAGATGCTCGAGACTCCAGGAAGAAGACCATAGTGTGCATCCGGATTCCTTATCAGTCCCGTTCATGTTGTGGTGGTTTCGGAAACAAGAACACCATCCTACGGAAAGTAATATGGATTGAACACTCTCCAGTGCTTCGAACTAATGCGATGGCTACCTCCATAGGAGGTGAGATATCAAGCGGTCAGCAGTAGACATTCGTTCTATCGTCGGAGTCGATACAACTTGATGCCACATGATGTGACGATAGAATTTATTTGCTTCTGCAGAAGTTTGACGGTTACCAGGTGTTCGGCATATGCATGTACGCGTATCTCATATCCGGCTGGGCCTATCGTAAAAGGGACAGGCCATCACGAAGGGGTTGTGCCGCACGGCAAATGTTTCTCAGTAACGAGCAGGCAAAAAACCGCGAGCCCTAGCACGATCATTTTAACCGAGTAGCCGGATCTCAGTCTGGCACGCCTGGCCAGACCAAGGCGACCTGCACGGCATCTCCTGACGAGGATTTCCCCGCCAATAGCCCCCACTTCGTCATGAGTCTCTGCTCTCGGTATAGACGCATATCAATCGCCGGCGGCTGAAAGAGGCCCATTTGTACATAATACCAGGCCAGGCGCCGTTTCAGCCGGCAGAAATGCCCATTCCCTTCGCCGAGCCTGCGGAATGTCGTTGTTTAGGTCGTCTCCATTCAGGTACGCTTTTGCTCCGGGCCTAAATTGCTTCATCGGGCTATAAGAAACATTTGCCCTGCGCCTGGTGACTGACAGCTTGCTAACTTTTATTTGCTCCTGCTCCTTTAGATCTGCTGTCCTCTCTTCCCACCGTCCTCAACTTTCTACTCCCATCAGACGTACTGCACTCGTCCAACGCCACCTGAAGCCTGCTCCAGTAGCTCTATCAGCAAGAACACACAACACACTCAGAAGCTTCGCCACCGCTGCCATGTCTTCCCCCACCATTAAGCTTAACAATGGCCGCGAGATGCCCCTCGTTGGCTTCGGTCTTTGGAAGGTAAACAACGACACCTGCGCCGACCAGGTCTACAACGCCATCAAGACCGGCTACCGTCTCTTTGACGGCGCCTGCGACTACGGCAACGAGGTCGAGGCCGGCCAGGGTGTCAAGCGCGCAATCGACGAGGGCCTTGTCAAGCGTGAGGACCTCTTCATTGTCTCCAAGCTGTGGAACTCTTTCCACGACAAGGAGCGCGTCGCGCCCATCTGCAAGAAGCAGCTCGCTGACTGGGGCGTCGACTACTTCGACCTTTACATTATCCACTTCCCCGTTGCGATCAAGTACGTCGACCCTTCAGTCCGCTACCCTCCTGGATTCTTCTACGAGGACAACAAGCTCGAGTTCAGCAACGCCACCCTCGAGGAGACTTACCACGCAATGGAGGCTCTTTACGAGCAGGGTCTGATCAAGTCCCTCGGCATCAGCAACTACAATGGCGCTCTTCTCCTTGACCTCTTCCGCTACGCAAAGCAGCTGCCCCAGACTCTCCAGATCGAGCACCACCCCTACCTCACCCAGGAGCCTCTCCTCAAGCTCTGCAAAGAGCGCGACATCGCCGTGACCGCCTACAGCTCTTTCGGCCCGCTTTCCTTCGTCGAGCTCAACATGCAAAAGGCAAAGGACACCCCTATGCTCTTCGACCACGACGTCATCAAGAGCATTGCCGACGCCCACGGCAAGACTCCCGCACAGGTTCTGCTCCGTTGGTCTACCCAGCGCGGCGTTGCTGTCATCCCCAAGAGCAACAACCAGTCGCGCCTTGCACAGAACCTCGACGTGTGCAGCTTCGACCTCAAGCAGGATGAGATTGAGAAGATCAGCGCGCTTGACAAGGGCCTGAGGTTCAACAACCCTACCAACGTAAGTGTGCTCCTTGGCTGCATCGTAAATGGAGACATCAGGCTGACTCTTCCTTCCAGTACGGTATCAACATCCCCATCTTCGCTTAGAGCAATAACGAGTACATATGAGATCACAGAAAATACAATCTTACGACTTCAGACAATTTTACCAGCACCCAAGCTAGTGTATACCAAGCGTCCACGTTTTCAGCGGTTAATCTCGAGCATGGCATTTCTTCAGGTGGAGATATTGTGTCCTCGATTTCGAGATGCGGAGTTCATCAGCCGTGAATCACATGTACAGAAGATGTGAATTTTGCGTTCAACACCAACTGTGAAGATGTCCCGATAAACAATGAAAAACAAAGACCTGCCACCAAGGTGCGCGTACTGTGTCAGATGACGCGCTTTGCGCGCCCAGCCTCTTTAGACCCACGTGCATTAAGAGCACGGGAGCCGTCTTCCGGCTGGTGATCCGGTGATCCCCCTGCAGAACTAAAGCGCCCAAGCCGGAACATTGATTGCGTACCATCTTGGTCGTTGTTGCCTCTGCTTCGCGTCCTTGGCCGTATTTTGTTATCTTTAACCTCGTCATTCTTTCCCTGAAACATTACGATCACTAATTTGGCCACTTGGACCGCAAGACATGTCACAAACATAATTCCTCGCCATCCCGTACCGTACCGCGGCAGTCCCACAGCAAAACACGCACGACGACGTCATTAAGCGCATGCAAGAACCCGCTACCATGGCTGTCCAAGATCGCTACAGCGACGAGAAGGATGATGAGAACGAGCCTCTTCGCGATATCCAGGCTCGCCTTCGAGCCGCATCTCTCGCCGGTGATGGATCGTCGCACACGCATATCTCCCAACCTACAGAGCCTCTCCTAGACCAAGACCCCGAACAATACCACGATGAGAAGGACCAGCAGCTCTACCGTGACGGAGATTGTGCAGAGCACGAGGGAGATCTCGAGCGGCCGCCACGGTGCTGCAATATCCACCATGAGCAAGGCTACATGAGCCGCGCAAGACGTTTCGTGCGTTCACGGTCTAGGCCGAAGTATCTCGCAGGCATGCTCATTTTCGCCTTTGCGATCTTCTCCTGTGTATACTGGATCTTGTACCCGGAGCTGGTGGACAGGCAAATGCGACTGGGTTTCATGAATCCGATCAAGGATGGAGAGGAGAAGCTGAATACGATGGGTGTTGCAAAAGGAGGCCAATACCAGCATGGCGCAGTCAAGATACAGGATCTGGATGAACAGTTCATACCCGGTGGTGAAAATGATCCGCACGGCGAGCGGCGTCTTATCTTCGTTGGAGACATCCATGGCTGCAAGAATGAGCTCCTGAAACTCTTGGAGAAAGTCAACTACGACTCCGAGACAGATCACCTAGTCGCCACGGGCGATACCATCAACAAGGGGCCTCACAGTGCCGGCGTTCTTGACCACCTGATCAAATTAAATGCCACCACGGTGCGCGGCAACCACGAAGACCGCCTCATTCATACAGCCAAGACGGTATTCGACGCATTCGCCTCGTCTCCCGAAGATTCATTGCCGACCCTACAGGACACAGAGTCTCTTGTCGACATCACCAGCGCCTCGCACCGTGACGCGAAAACTCTCAAATCCCTCCGCGCCCGCCATCTGCGCTACATCCAACACATGCCTCTCATTCTCCGTATCCGCGCCCTTCCGCAAGCCGGCAAACCAACCACCTCCTCTAGCTCTCCAATCGCCGAGCCTATCATAGTCGTTCACGCAGGCCTGGTACCTGCCCTGCCACTCGAGAAGCAGGACCCATACTACGTGACCAACATGCGATCATTACACCCGAAATCACACGTTCCTTCCGCCGACCGCGCCGGCAAGCGCGGCAAGAAAGTCGGACGCCACAACAAGCCGTGGAGAGATATCTGGAATTGGTACAACGACCGCTTGTTCCGCCACAAATCGACCAAAGGCTTCCGCAAATTCGACACACCTGTCCCTGGCACCGTTGTGACTGCCGAGAAGCGCGACTTGTACGCTGATGGGCAGGGCTTCATTGGCAAGGTGATAGGTTCTGTTGAAAGCAGGTTCCAAGACTATGCTGGGAATTCCAACAAGGGCCACGAACAGGACGACAAGCCGCAGGTGGTGGTCTACGGGCATGATGCTCGAGGTGGACTCCGCATCAAAAGATGGAGCAAGGGCATGGACTCTGCGTGTGTCGGTGGCGGGCGGCTGAGCGCTTTGGTGCTGAACGCTAAGGGTGAAGGCAAGGTTTTCAGTGTCGGCTGCCGTCAGTATTGGTGAGGCAATGAGCACCTTTTTTGGATAGACGACGACGAATTTGGATTTGCTACGTTTTGAGCGAGGCATTGCGGGATTTCCTTTGGTCCTTACGTTCTAGACTAACATCACTGCATACTGCATACAGCATACATCACATCACATCATAGCACCTTCATTGCATAGCACACCTTCTTGCCTAAGAGAGACGCGATTAACCGACTCAATGTGTTTTTTTAGCACTGACGTACTGCTCATTCAACCGCCCAGGCGTTTGTCCGACTTCTCATCCTTTGTCTCCTCAGCACCCTGACCACCTTCTTCAGTCATGCTTCCATGAGAGCCGTAGGAAAATTGTGTCACAATCTGCCAAATAGTGTGCCGCCAACCTAGTACTCGAGACTTCTCAATCGCTGTACGGCTGACTGTCGTCGACTCCATCGTCCCATAGCATAGCTGGTCTCCCGATCCCCATTTTCGCTCTCGTTCATGTATGCTTTGATCCATCGCAGAAATAAACATCGCCCTACGCGAAGCCTTCTCCGTGTACATCCACCCACTCCTCAACACCTTGCGAACCGCAGCGAATAGCAACAGTACGAGCAGGCACCCGACGAAAGTTCCCGCAACCAGGACGATGATCTCCACTGTGGTGACGAAGATCGCATAAAGCCAGGCCAGTGCCTCTGTCGATACCTGTATGATCCAGCCAACGAAGCTAGAAGGCAGGTAGCAAATCGACAGTATCGTTTCTCCAGCATTACGAAGCCTTGCTGCGACCCAGAGTATTGCTTCGACTGCGATAGCCGCGAAGGACGCGAAGGGATCGTTGGGTGGGATCGTGTGGGAGGCTTCGAGGACTGGAGCCATGATTGCGAGCGTATAACAACAAATCAGATGATAGTCCGTAGCAATGGTGGGTTTTGTATTCACTTCTCGCTAGATCGACGCCTTAGTTCGTTCGAGAGATGCACATCCGAGGCGTAACAACCGAGTACTTGCGGTTTCACGAGATATTATGTTGTTGCCTGGTCTCGTGCTCGCTTACGCACTGCTGCAGGATCCGAACCGACTCGTGTACTGTAGCGGAGGGTGGATCGCTCGATTTTTGTTTTTGCTGACACTCGGCGTTGATGTGCCTTTGATTAGCCCTGGATGCACAGGTCAATAATTGCACAAATGTACATGTATGTTTAGGTAGTGGTTGCTGGTAACCTTTGCAAAACCAGCGACGTTCTGAGCGAAGTCTCACAACCATAGCAAGGCCTGGCCATGGCTATCCTAGCCCACGCATGAACCTGGGATACGACGATTACTCTACGTGAAAGAAACGAGGAAATCAGAAAGTCAAAAAAGGTCCTCGTAAAAATTCATCAAAAATTATCGCAACGCACACCCCTAATAGATTTCGGATGCACGCTGACAGGCGCATACTCTATATCAAATCTAACAAGGCAGAGAGAAGGGCAAGCAAACAAAGGAGATTCAGCCCAAACACAGCCTCAAAAGGAACTAAAGTCAGTCGAACTCCTCCACATCTCCTGTGAAACAAAATGGCGAAGAAGCGAGACCAGAAAGAATTGATAAGTCCCCCAAACATTGCGAAAAGTCCCCTTGATCTCTTGTACAAAGCCCATTTCCAGCCAAACATAAGGGAAAGTCCCTGAGCATCGCAAATCTATACAACAGCAGAAGTCGAGTAGTACTGATGGACTTGCGGACATTACTCCCCTCTCCTAGGTCGTTGTGACTCCTTCATTGGCTCAGCTCGAGGGTGCCCGTGGCTCTGTGCGGCCGGAGGACCATGCGAGTGACCTCTAACGGAAGAGCGAGTGAAACTCGCGTGACGCCCTTTGCGGCTCAAAGAGCCAACGTCATGTTTGCCTGTAAGAAGATTCGCGTTAGTATGGTTTCCTGAAATTCGGATCTGAACTGCTCGTCTTGAGAACTTACCATCACAGCAAGACCTCACATTCTCCAGCCTGTCGGAGTTTCCTTCTTGTCTTTCGATGACTGCGCGCAAGTCTTCGGCGCTATCGCTCATGACCGAAGCGTTGTAGATGCCGCTTCCTTCAGCGTTAACGTCATCTGTGCGGCCCGAGCGGTAGCTGAGGGAACTTTGCGCGCCAGGTCTGGCCGTTGAAGTAAAGGAACCGCGCTGGCTTCCAGTGCGGAACTTGGTGGTGAAAGAAGAGATACGTCCACGGCTGGAGGAGTAGTTGTCGTGAGAGGTTGGCGTGAGGGTCGGTGTCTGGGTCAGGGTAGGGCGAGTAAGGTTACTCTGTTGTGGGGTGGTTGCCTCTTCTCGCGCTTTGTTTGGAGACGCTGGACGCGAGCGCGAGTTGTAACTGCTCATACTCCGGCGGGTTTGAGAGCGACCGGTCATACGCGAGACGGAGCGACGGAAGCTGAAATATCCTGGGTTAGGAGGGGCGAACTCGTCAATGTCTTCCTCGTCGATAGTATCGTCGGCTTCGTTGCGCTCCTGCTCCGTGCGGAGAAGTAAGTAGGAGAGTGCATTGAACCATGTTTCGTGGCGCTGGCCAGTTGGTGCTGTGAAAACAATCTCACGGCCAGGGGTCAGAACAACGATGGATTTCCGGTGGAGTCCAGGCGGGCTAGTGTTGTCGTCCGTAATCACGCGAACAGCCTCGATGGACATTGACTTGGCTTTCATCATGTCCTTGCCAGAGTTGGAAGGATCACGCTCACTCCAGTAGAGAGTTCGAGTATAAGGGTGCACCCAGAAGAATCGCCTGTGGCGGCTGTTGGAGGTCTCATTACGGCCAGTCTTGCGCGTGTATTTCCACAGGTACTCTCCGATCATGGTCTGTGTGATGGCCTGGATCATGCGAGGATCAGTGGTTGGAGGCATATCAACTGGGTAAGCAAATTGTCCACGCTGGATGTTGAAGCGTTCGTCAAGCTCTGAAGCGAAGCTGGACACTGACGGTTGCCTAGAAACGCCAGAGCCACTGCGGCCGGAGGGACGAAGAGTCGCACTATCCTTTGATGCTGGTCGGTAGATTGCAGCAGAACCCGAGCCTCCGACGGGCGTCTTGGGGCGTGCTTCGCGATGCCTGTAAGCAGAAGCGGGCACAGCAGGTGGGCCCATGGTAGCCGGCATAATTGTGCCAGGAGAAACAGGCGCTTTCTGTGCCGCAGCTGCAATTCTCATGTTGTGATCAGCGGGAAGTGGCGGTGGGTCTGCAAAGGTCGTGCTTCGCATGCTGCCGACACTGGCTGACGCGCGAGGAGCTGGAAGTGATGAGGTATCAGTGTGTCTGGGCTGGAAAGTACTTGACATGTTAGAGTCGACCGATCGTCGAACACTGTTCGCCGCAAGACCCGCAGCGCCAGCGCCAGCAATTGCACCAATGCCTGCACCCGCGAGCACGTTGCTCTTGTCTCTGATCATACGATCGATGTCGTCTCCGCTGACAACAGTTTGGCTGCCCGACTCGGCCATGGGTCGCTTGACTGAAAGTGGTTTGGTCATTGGAATCATGCTGTCGCTCGACAGAGCGCGTTCGTGTTCAGCCAAATGACGGGGAACGGCTCCCTGAGGCGATAGTGTTTCGGGTACTGTAGTAGGTTGAGAAGAGACGTGCTCGTCTGGTGTTTTGTCATCGCCGCCAAAGGTGAGGATGGGAATAGCACTGGTGCCTTTACCACCTCCGTAAACCTCGGGCTCAAGAGGAGCTGCCCTGTTTTCCTGTGCCGCTGAAACCGAGTGTTTGCCAGAGGCCAAGGAGCGAGAACGGTCTTCTAGCAGTGTAGGGTCATCAGTGCCGAAGAGGCCGGGAGGTGCAGAAGCACGAGTTTTATCATGGTCTGCTCCAGACGATTCAGCCATGAGCGCATCCAAGCGTCGAGAGCTTCGTCTTGGTACCAGTGGTCTGTGTGTATCTTCGGCAACCTCAACTGGTACGAAATCCTGTCCTGAGACTGCTGAGAAGCCGAGCGCCTGTGACTTCGCCGAAGATGGGGCGACAGGAGCAACCGGCTCGATCTCGGGAGGAGAGACGGGCGCAGTCTCTTGCGAGAAGATAGTTGACTGTTGGAAGGGCACGTAAGCACTCTTCGTGTCGAGCGGTAGTGCAGCTTTGACCGCAGGCCTGGGAGGCGACACTGGCTCCGTCTCTTGAGAGAAGATCGCGGATTGATTGAAAGGAATCGCAGGCGCAGACTTTGCCAGTGGAGGCGATACAGGCTCGGTCTCTTGGGACAGAATTCCGGATTGGTTGAAAGGCACGACAAGCTTGGGCTTCTCAACTGGTGCTGGGATTGCGACCGGCTTGGTCTCTTGAGAAAAGATCGTGGAGTGATTGAAGGGCACAACAGGTTTGGGCTTCTCAACAAGTGCTGGGCTTGGGACTGGCTCAGTTTCCTGAGACACAATGGCAGCGTGCTGGAGCACAACCGGATCCGGTCGAGGTGGCAAAACAGCTTCCACTGACGCCTTGCGGACCTTCTTCGAGGCAGGGGTCAACAGACCAGCGGGGGTTTCGTCGCTTGAAGACTCCTCCACAGCTGCAGATTGTTCTCTCTTCTCATCATCGTCGTGTTTCGATAAGCGTCCGAGACCGACGCCGGCGAGAGTTCCACCCGCTGCCGCTGCAACGGCACTGGCGACCTTGTGATTGTCATCGCTGTCTGCATCGGCAGAGACTTTCTGCACGATGATCTCCTTTTCAGGCTGCCATGGCTCGGTCATCATACCAGAATCGACCATGGCAGGCTTGGGAGTGGACTCGCGTGCAATGAGAGATTTCCGCGACTTGACTGGGCTGCTGAAGGGGCTGCCGATACTGTGTTGCGTCTGATCAGCGTCATCTCCAGACTCGACAGATGCAACGGGCGCTTGATCAGTAACCTCCATCAAACGCATCGACTTAGGCTCTACGCTCGTCGCCCTCTGAGTGGTAGGTGATACGTGTGATGACGCCGTGAAATTGCTGTTCGGGGTTCCTTCAATGCTATCGTCGTCGTCGTCGTCGTCCAATCCGTCGAGCTCATCACCTAGACTCTGGCCTACAGGGTGAGGCGTTCCCATGCTCGAGGCTGGACTGTCTGCCAAGCGCTCGTTCATAGTATGGCCAGAGGAGTTTCTAGCACCACGGCTCACGCGCAGGCGATACTTGGGGCCTTGAGCCTGCACGGGTGTCCTGACAACATCTTCGTCCTCCTCAGTGCCGGAAGCTGATGCGGTAGACATGTAAGAGAAGCGGTCGCCAGCCATGCCTGGCCTTGCAGGAATGCTGGGTGTGACGCTTCTGCGGGCAGAAGTTCTCGGACGGTTTGCGGCACCATCCTCGGTCTCAGTGAGATCGCTGTCCTCTCCCAGGCTTTCAGCACCGGTCTGGAAAGCTTCGGTCTCGGTAGCGGTATCACCTCTGCGCTCATCAGCAGTCTCGAATGCATCACTGGTATCAGTCTCCTGGAACGCGCCGGGCATAGCGGCAGCACCTGCTGCAGGGCGCGAGAAGAGGGATCTCGAAGGCGTGGTTGGCTCCTCCTGGTCCTCCCAGTCAGGCTCATCTTCGATGATCTCGGTCGTACTAGTACGAGTAGCCCCAAGGCGTTCTGGCTTCACGAACTTGCGTCCCTTTGCGGCGTCAGATCGCTTCTTGCTCATGTTGGCAGCTGTCACACCACTTGTGGAGTCACGTCTCTTCTCAATTTCATCCCGAGCTTCGGCGAGCATGCGCTTGAGTTCGACCTTTTCGGTCTTCTCGCGATGTATGTTGTTCTTGAGATTCTGGATCATACGGTGGGCGTGGTTCAGGCTTGATTTCAGAGTCTCACTCTCGAGCATGCCAGCCCGCGCAGGTGTGCCCTTGACAGGAGATATGAAATCGGGAATCTCAGACTCGGCATCTTCAGGGCTGTCCGAATCGCGGCCAGGCGTGGCACCCGACTGTGTCGACCTGGTGCCTTCGTTCCAGCGGTATGACACAGCTTTCGCAAGTTCGGTATTTTGGTTTGTGAGCTCTTCAATCTTCTTCTGCAGAGTGGTCTTCTCTGTTTCGTGATTTGCAGCGTCGCGGCGAAGAGTGTGCAGATCTGCTTCATGGTGTCTGATAGTTGTGGTGTGCTCATCCGTTGCTTTTTCGTGGAGAGCCTTGAGCTCATCGAGGTCACGCTGCGCAGTGGACTTCTCTGTTTGAGTCGCTTTGAGAGTCTGATTGAGGCGGTGTTCCTGATCGGCATGATCTCTCATGCTTGTCTCGAGATCTTGAATTTTGGTTTCCAGATTCCAATTATCGTCTCTGTGTCTCTCAAGACTCTCATCAAGGAGTTTCGCGCGCTGCACGAGATTCATGTGGTCGTCCTCCAGCTGTGACTTGCTTGTGGTGGCATCTTTGAGCTGTTCATCCTTCTCTGCAAGCGCAGCCTGAAGCTGTCGGACTTGCGCAAGAAGCTGTGTGCTGATCTCTGTGGCAAACTCAATGTCGTGAACGCGATTGCTCGGCTGGTTCCTTTGCCGTCTAGAAGGCGCAGCGGCTTTTGTGGGCGACTCTCTTCCAGAACTTGAATACACAGCAGGGCCATCTCCAGTTACAGATCTGGATTTTGGGAGGAAAGCTCGAGCGCTCTCCCGTCCGATGTCGTTGTATTCCTTTTCCAGCGCAGTAAGCTTCTGCTGGAGCTCCGGTGGAACGTCATTGTCCTTGGACAGCTCTTCCACCTCTTTCAGCCTTGACGCGAGATTCTTGCGCTGCTGCAAAAGTGTGGTGCCTAGCTTGGAGGCATCCTGTATCCGGCGATCTGTGTCCTTGAGATGCGCCTCGAGCGCGCGGCGAGCTTGTGATGGCGAATTGGTAGAGAAGGTGGAGAACTGCTCGTTGTCGAACGAAGCGTAGCGCATGGGTCCAGATGGTGGTACTATGGGGCTGGAGGTGAAAGGGTCGTTCTCGAGACCATTGGCGGCAATTGCACCCGTCGACGGGTTTGCGCTTGTGGCCATATTCACGATTGCATATAGTATACTGGTGCGGTCGGAATAGTGGGAAGTGTCCGGTTGAAGTGTGTATAGGGCGTCTTTGGAGGAGGGTGTCTCTGACAGGTGTGTCTCGTCCAGGTCTTAGCAGGCGCCGGCGGGAAGGTGCATATGGCGGCTGCTTGCGTGATGCAGGACGGTAAGTCAGCAATCTCCAGAAGCGCGGGCACGAGCGCTATCAATGATGGACTGTCGCACAGCAGCAGTGCAGTGGGCAGGCGGAGTGTAAATAATGAAATCGGCAAATGGGTATGGGCGGATTGTTTGGGTGTCAACAGACGGGACTCCGCGTTGGAGCTAACGGCGGGCCAGGGAATGGAGGACGCAAGGGAAGAGGGGGGTCAAAAAGAGCGACTATATGATGCGGTGATATTGAATAAACAGACGAGAGGGCGGGCCGGCGATCATCACGCCGATGTGGTGGATAAGGGAGATAGAGAGAAGGGCTCGAGAAGGGAAAACGCGTCTACGTGTGGGAAGATCTGTGTGCTGGAGCAGCCTAACCATCGTGGAGTCGTGGTCCCGCTCGTGGATGGATCCAATTTGCCGCACTGTTCGTTTCGTCCGAGTCGTAGGCAGCCCGCACGGCCACGAACCATTGGCTGTCGGTTATGCGATCACGATTATAGCTATTATTATTGATGTGTGTACCGTGGACGCGTGCTGCTGTTACTGCTGCTATCGTCGAAGCTGAACGCAATGTGGCTTTGGCTAGACCAAGCAAGATGCAGCTACCTTACCATATTGATGCTGAGGTTACCAGCTTCTACTGTACACAAGGTGTGCTCTTATGGACCGGCCCCTCTTCCGTTTCATGGTACTGGATGAAAGCAAAGCTGTACTCATGTGGTAAGACGTGATATGCTGTGCTCCCCCCAAGATCTTGTTGTTCCCCTCGTAACAACAGGGGTGAGAGATGCAGTGGACTTCGGGTCTGGCGCTTCAGCTCATGCCAATCGTTCGCATTGCGCCTTCAAACGACCACGAATCAATGCTCTTCCAAGTCCCAGCCCTGGGGTTTTCCGTGCTGCCCTGATAATAATAATAACACGTGATAAGAACCCATCGATGCACGATGCCGTGCAGGCGGCGGCTCTTCCCAGTCAGTCGCGTGGCATGTGACGCGAGTGTGCCTTAGTCAGCCAACCCTCGCCTCACGAGCTTGAACTTTATCTACGATGATCAATCCTTCTAAACTGACAGTCCCGCACACACACACAACCTTCCATACCACTCACCATGGCCGACGCAACGCCTGCAGTGCCCGCCTTCAAAAAGCGAGGCAACAAGGCCTCAGCAATGCGCAAGCGTCCTGCGCCTCCACCAGAAGACAAGGACTCCTCATCATCCGGCTCAGACACCACCGACGACGAAACGGGCACTCGAATCAAACGCCGCAAGCGCGAGGGCGTCCAGACCAGCACGACAACTCATCAAAACTCCTCGCGCGATTTCAGCAAATCAACAAAGTACGGCGCAGACCGCAACGCCTCCATCACAGCAAACGACAACGCCACAAAGTCTTCCACGTGGTACACCGACGCCGCACTCAAGGGTCCTGATGGCGCTCCTGCCGCTACTTCAGGAGAGAACGAAGTCGATGGCACTTACAAGGGCTCCGCCGCCTACGGATCCTTCATTCAGAAAAACCCCGACAAGAGCAGCAAGGCCGTCGGACCCGTGAAAGCACCCACCAACGTGCGCGCCATCACTGTGACCGACTTCGCGCCCGACGTGTGCAAAGATTACAAGCAAACAGGATTCTGTGGTTTCGGTGATAGCTGTAAGTTCTTGCACGCAAGAGAAGACTACAAGCAGGGCTGGCAGTTGGACAAGGAGTGGGAGAAGGCAGGCAAGCAGGGCAAAGCGAAAGACTCTGGAAACGCGGACTTGGACGACGAGGAGAAGATGCTGCTTGAGATCCCGTTCAAGTGTGTGATCTGCAAGGGCGACTACAAGATGCCTGTCATTACAAAGTGTGGACACTACTTTTGCGAGAAGTGTGCGATGCAGCGCTACATGAAGGAAAAGAAGAAGGGCTGCGCGCAGTGCGGAGCAGACACGTACGGAAGCTTTGGTGTGGCGAAGAAGTTGAAGGACTTGCTGGAGAAGAAGGCGCGCAGAGAGCAGGAGCGAAAGGAAAAGGAAGAGGCGGAGGCGGATGATTGAACATGTCATTGAAGATTTCTGATGGCATACGGTAGTCTTCTGCGACTGACCCAGTGCGCAGCCTGCTCAACCTGCACTGGCTACACTGGCTACACAGGGGCGCCTGTGTGCTCCTACTTTGAGGACTCCTCCACACGTCTGAGCCAGTCCAGCACCAAGGATTGCACCAAATCGCCCTCATCGATGGGCAGGATATGAATACCGCGATCCAGAGCAGCAAAAGTCGCTCGGGGATAAATCTCCAGCAAGCGAATAGCATCTCTATACCCAACCACATCATCATGTCGCCCGGCGATAATCAGCGAAGGCTTGCTGAAAACGGCTTCGCGACGCCTCTCGATCACCTCCAGCGAGTACTTTTGAGGGTCATTCCGAATCGGCTCCAAAACCTCAGCTTTCGCCATCGCGACAGCTGGTAACACCGTGGCTGTCATCTTCGCCAGCAGCGAACGGATGTACGCTGGCGTCTGAACAAGGATCTCGCCCAGAGATGCGGACTGGCCTTCGAGAGCTTGCTGCACTGCTGCTTCATCCTCAACAATAGGTTTCGCAACATCCAAATCCCGACGCGAAGTCTCAGGCTCTATCACCGGCACTTTCAAATGCACGCCCAGAAGCTGAGGCTCAAAATGCGTAGCTAGTGCACGTACAATGTATCCACCCAGCGAAGAGCCCACCAGAAGGAATTTGCTTGGAGAAATGTGCTGATCGATGAAAGTGACGATTTCGTCGTATATGCTTTGTAGGTCCACGATTGACGCATCTGCCGGCGTGGCGCCCATCCCTGGGAGATCGATGTAGACTCGTCGGTAGCCTGGCGCGTGTGCGAATATGGGTTCGAATTCGGCGATGTCGTGTTCCTTGTTGAGTTCCCAGCCGTGCACGAAGAGGATGGGGGTTCCTTCGCCGAAGGATTTGTATGCGAGAGGCATTGCTGCTATGTTTGTTATTGAGGAGTTGGTTGCGGTCGTGGTTTGTCTTGCGATCAGTGTAGCTGGTGACTTGTTGAGTGGGGTGCACAAAGCGGTGATGCTGCGTATATAAATATTAAAGTTCGAATATCACCTCATATCAACTGAGCTCTATCTCCGGCCCTCGATATACGTGATTTGCCCTACAGTGACTCAATGCATTCGAGATTCATAAGCAGACACGAAGCTAACACCAGAGCTGAGTCGCGGTGGATGTTTATGGTTAGCTTGGCGGCGTGCTGGTCGTTTAGGGCTGGGGCGCAGTGATTGCTTCATTCGACCAACCATTGATTCTCTGATATCACAATATAGCATATAGGACATTGAGGATGACACATCCTTCGATGTAATCAATACGAAAGGCCTCGTGCTGGAGAATCAGGGGTCAAACAACAAAAAGAGCGTGCACCTCACTGACGAGATGGCGTTTGGGGTTGTTAGGGTACGGTCTTAAATGGCATTTATCACGAACATTGGCATGTTCAACTCTTGCAATTGGGTTTGCGTGTATTCAGAGGACCGATTGGTGGAACACTAGTATATGCATCACTTTTGTAGTGATGGCGGACTTCAATGTGAGTCCGGTGGGCATTGTGCGTTCACTGATGAAGTAGTGGGCTAGCATGTACC
The DNA here is from genome assembly GCA_024604135.1 of Cladosporium velox. NCBI lineage: Eukaryota > Fungi > Ascomycota > Dothideomycetes > Cladosporiales > Cladosporiaceae > Cladosporium > Cladosporium velox. The sequence goes on along the minus strand of JANIIF010000006.1, from coordinate 988,085 downwards.
TATAACGTCGTCCTTTCACAGGCCGAGTTTGCTATCAGAGGTCGATGTTACCAACAGAGTGCGAAAGGAATGAACATATCGTCGAAGAAGGAAATGAAAGTGGTTAAATCAGTTTGGTGCCATGCCACTACCATATCTGCGCTGTTCAAAGCGGACGCTCATGGGAAACATTATGTTGTCGTGAGGCGTGAATCTTGGTTTTCATTGTCAAATTATCGACGGGCTCGATTGCGACGTGTATGCCACGAAATCCGCCAGTACGCAATCCATGCTTCTCCTTTTCCCGTCTAATCAAGTCTTCAGTTTCTCCGCACACGAAGCGCCTTCTTCGTGGACGTGGTAGAGAGGACACATCTTGACCTTTTTGTACTGATCTTGCGTCATGGTTGCCGCAGGTCGTTCAGCTAGCACCAGTTTCACCATGTCCAACAAAGCCGTTCGAGGCCACCTTTCGGCGTAGTCGCCATTGAACATATCTGCCCTCATGATGCGGGACATCGTCCACATCAACATACGGCGTAGGGCCGAACCTTCGGTGGTGCTCTCATAGACTTTGTGCAGAAAGTCGGTTGGCATGAGCCAGGAGTTCGCGATTTCTTTGTGAAGGGCATCGATCATTTCGTTCATGAGCAGGGGTATATCACGGCGATCGGCGAACAGCCAGAGACCAATGATGATCCTGAATTCTGACTTTCGTTGATCATCGGTGATCTTGTTGGTGTAGAGCCAGTGAACGAATCTTTCGAATACGAGTGGATCCTCAGTTTCCAGCTTGATGATGCCGCTCTTCGATTCTGCCCATGCACCCTCGAGTGCCGCCTTGAAGTAACCGGAGTAGAAGGACAGAAACCCCTTGTGGACGCGGAAGGTCTGCTTGTTGTCCTGGTTGCCGACCTCGATAGTGACTATGTCGCCATATCCAGAGCTGTACATATGTTAATAGACGGTTTCTTGCGTGCGAGCAATTCAAGTGAGACAGAGGTGGCATGCTGCGCTCGTCGGGGGATCTACAGATACTTACAGTTGAGGCTGTTTCGCGCGTGTAGAAGGTAGCACCCGCGGCTTGACGGTGCTCGTATCGCCGTCGCTTTTCGCCATAATTGTGCGGCCTCTGGTGTTGCCTGTCAGGTCATGGGTGGTCAGGTGGAAGGCTGTTGCGTGCAATAAACGCAGTGCCAGGTGAGCGGTAATTCGAGGCCAAGCAAGTGTTGCAGCAATGAAGGAAGGAGCGACGGAGCAAGTTCTGGGAGCGCAGCGTCATGTGATATGACAACCGCTTTTAGCTGACTACATTTCACTCTCTCTTATACACACCCATGCCCCAAGCGGCCCTCAAGAGCGCCAATCCGAAAGCCATTCCCAGACTGTCCCATACGACATTCAGCTTGCTTCCTTTAACTTCCTTCCAGCCAACAGGCACTTCAGCCATTGGGATGTCGGCGCTCTCTGCCAACATGAGCATTTCCACGTCAAAGATCCAACCCTCGGAATGCATGTACGGAATAATGTAGGGCAGTGAAGGACGGGTAAACAGCTTGAAGCCACATTGTGTGTCTTTGATCTGAGCTGTTTTGGAAGTTGTAAGGAGGCGGAGTAATATGTGGAAGGAGTGCATGAGGGTATTGCGGAGGAACGAGCGCTGCACAGATATTAGTCTCACTTCAACACGACGACCAGGAGTCCATGACCAAAGACGTACCTTCACTACGGCCTCTGTGCCGACCATGTGCGCTCTGCTTCCCACACCCACTGCTCGACCTTGTGAATCCTTGGCCTTCTCGCAAGCCTGGACAAGACCACCAAGGTCGCTGAAGCGACTTGCTCCGTCCGCATCTGCAAACACCACGTATGTTCCTCTAGCGTGTCGCATACCATGTGTAACAGCACCTCCCTTTCCACGATTCTGCTCCAAGTTGATCACTCTGATCGTGCCTGGAGGAATTTTCGTGGGCTTTAAGCTCGACTTCCAAGGTCCCTTCGATGTAGGCGGAGTGTTGTTCAACTGATGTGTCTTTGCGAATTGTAGTGCCGTCGCAATCGTCTGATCCGTACTGCCATCGCTCACAAGCAATATCTCCCACCCTCTCCAAGGGTCCGACTGCTTGCCGTTCGCCTGTAAATTGCCATTGCTGCTGCTCTTGCTCGTTGTACCATGGTGTCCATATTGTGTCTGTAAGTATTCCACAGCTTCCTCCAACATGCCTGTTAGGCGGTCTTGCTCGTTGTAAGCCGGGACTACAAGAGTCATAAACAGCTCTGCATCCGCAACTTGATGTGCCTCTCTTGAAGATATGTGTCCGTCATGCGCCATCTTCCTAAGTGCGACGTGATTATCGTACCAGCATGGTAAAGGCTGGAGCTTGCTGATACTGCCGTCGGCTTCGATTGTGATGTATTGTTTCTCGGACGATCTAGGCAATCTTGGTATGGGAGCCAAGAGGTAGAGCGAAATACAAAGCTACATGACCACCACTTGGTCAGCTAATGTTCATTTGACCGCCGTGACATGTTATGAAATAGCAGAGAAAGGAAATACCAGGACTATGATACCGAAGAGGCCCACAACCGCTCCTGCTGCCCACATCCACTTGGGCACCCGTGCTACTTGATCGATCGCATTCCACACTGGTTCGGGAACGGAGTCGGCGGAGTCCATGGTTGGCTTTTGGTTGATTGGCAATCGGAGTGAGGATTTTTCTGGGAGAAGGCACAACGATGGTGCTGTCTATCGCGAACAGGTACACATCAAGCGGACAGACCAGTTGGCAAGTCAGAGAGGAATCACTTTAATTGTGAAACAGAATCCGAGGTTAAAGTGGTGTTGAAGGCCAGCTTGCATGTGCTTGGAGGGTCCAAAGGTCCGTGTTGCTTCGGCTTGACCCGCCGACCGCGTCTCTCGTCGTCTTTCTGCTATTGAAGCGCGCGTGCAGCAGCCAGCTACCAGATAAATATATCGACACAAGCATTTCCATTGAAACCCAGGAACATTACGGCTCTGGACATCAGAATATATCTCACATAGGTATTCAGGTAGCAGGCTGGACCTCATCAATCACTACTCGTCAGAAATCTCTCAAGCAGCGTATCCAGCCCCCGACCGCGTACACAGCCTGGGCGTCGCAATATTAAACGAAAACGCGGTCTTCTGGCAGTGACGCGTACACTATCCTCTTTTCTTGAACTCCGCCGCCCGCCGTCATGGATGGAGGGTATCAACCCGAACATGGCGGCTTTGAACCTGGCCGTGTGAGAGGCCGACCCAGCAGAAGTAAGTGGAAGCAACCCTCGATTCGCCTTGCTCGATGGGAAAAAGTGGCACGGAATGCCTAATTTCCTACAACAATCGCTGACACAGAACCAGGAAACGCCACTGATATCGGTACCACATACGTCCGCTATCTTGAAAACCGAAGGCCAAAGCATCAAGGTGTGAGGGGCTTTGAGGCGGAGCGTCACAGTCTTAGCTATGTCTTCGATGTATGTACCTTTGAAATGAAACTTTTTATGATGTCCGCTCACCATAAAATTTGTAGATGTTGCCGCCTGCTGCTCGAAGGAGTCGTCCAGTCGACTCAATTCCCGCCAGACATCTCCATTCGTCGCTTAACAAGGTGAAGCACCCGGTCAACGTGGTAAAGTGGACGCCGGAAGGACGGCGCCTCCTCACTGGTAGTACCAGTGGTGAGTTCACTTTATGGAACGGCACCGGCTTCAACTTCGAGACGATCATGCAAGCACACGATTGTGCTCTCCGCGCGGCGACATATTCACACAACAACGAGTGGTTGATCTCAGCTGATCAAGATGGCATCGTCAAGTACTGGCAGACCAATTTCAACAACGTGAAAGGAATCCAAGCCCATGCCGACCCAATCAGAGATCTCGCTTTCGCTCCAACCGACACGAAGTTCGTTACTGCAAGTGATGACGCCACCCTCAAAATCTTTGACTTTGCTGGCGGTGTCGAGGAGTCAACCTTGACGGGACATCAGTGGGATGCGAAGTGTGTGGATTGGCACCCTAGCAAAGGTCTGCTCGTGTCAGGCTCAAAAGATCACCAGGTGAAGCTCTGGGATCCGCGAACTGGACGCTGTCTTACTACTCTCCATGGTCACAAGAACACTGTTGCAATGACCAAATTTGAGCCTACCAATGGTGTCCTGCTCGCGTCTTGCGCTAGAGATCCAGTGGCAAGAGTGTTCGACATTCGCATGATGCGCGATGTTTTCTTACTGAAGGGCCACGACAAAGAAATCAGCTCGCTTACCTGGCATCCGATCCACTCTTCTATGCTCACAACAGGAGGTGGAGATGGATCTATGAACCACTATCTTCTTGACGAGCAGAACCCTCCTGCAGGAACGGCAAGTACGCTTTCGCCATACGATTCAGCAAACCCTGCCGAAGCTACAGCGCAAGCACTCTACCCTGCACACAAAACTCAATACGCACACGAATACGCTATCTGGAGCATGGACTGGCATCCGCTGGGTCACATTCTTGCGACAGGCGCAAACGACAAAGTGACGAGGTTCTGGACCAGACCCAGGCCCGGCGAGACAAGCTACGTCAACGACAGATGGCATATTGGCCAAACGGCGGCCGAGGCACAGGGAACTTGGAAGAAGTCGGAGGCTACTCGCGCTCGCGAGGAAGAGGAAGCAGAGCAAGAAGACGAAGCAGACGCCTTGCCAGATCAGAACATGCCTGCTAAGTCCTTCCTTCCTGGCCTTCCCGGTATTGGTATGCCGTCTTTCCCGCCAGACGGGACCAGCTTGGGTGGTGCGCAGACCATGGATATGCCCAATCCTTTCCCTGGATTCCGAGGTGCTCCTACAAATGGACAAGGCGCCATGGATCTCGAAAAGCTCAAGGAGATGTTCGGAGGACAGCTGCCACCACCACCACAAGGTTTCCCAATGCCTGGTCTACCAAATGGTATGCCTCCAATGCCACCCGGTTTCGTGCCGCCACCTGGCTTCCCGCCGTTGCCTCCACAGCAACCTGCAGAACCGGCGCACGAAGGCGGTGGAGTCAGAAGGCGTGCACCTCTGCCTAGTCAACAAGAAAGTCTTCAGGCAGAAATGAGGCAGGGCAGATACACAAAGCCACGTTAGAAGCGCAAACGCCGCTGCCGCTGAGAGGTCATAAATTTGATGTCCGAGAGGACGCCCGCACAAACCGGACGAGGATTGTCATGCTGGTTCTCTGGTGCGACTATCTCGATCGTCACCACAGGATCAGGACCAACGACAGTGGTCATCAAAATGCTCGAAAGCGAATGTTATTCCACGGAGACGCCTCCGTTGATATTTCTGAGCTCTTGAAGCTCCCCCGCCGTGCTCGGCCGTACTACCCGAGCGATGCACACTATCGTCGATAGCCTTGCGGGGATGGGCTATGTCGCGATTCGGCTCGGCTGGTGTCCTCGGGAGTACTATCGTCCGGACGAACTTCATATCTGTTGTTGTTACTCGATACCATAGCTAGATGCCCTAACAATTGTCATTGGCATCAAATTGTAATCCGTTTTCCTATCTCTATACCTCCCAATCAGAACATTATCACACGCCTCGTCACAATGGCCCCAGTAGCGACCGCGCTCAGGTCAGAAACCTCAGACAATGCGTCTGTTGGTGCCATCGGCAGAACGACCTCGGGCAAACCACTGAAAGTGCGAGCATACCCTCAATTTGACTCTCTCGAAGAGGAACGTCTGTATCGCAAGCAGCACTTAGCCGCCGCATACAGAGTCTTCGCCGAGCGCGGGTTCGACGAAGGCGTTGCTGGCCATATCAGCGTGCGCGATCCTATCTTAACCGATCACTTTTGTATGATTCATGTACGTCACAGGTCATTGATGTGTTACTGATATGCAGCACCAGGGTTGAACCCACTGTCTCGGCACTTCTCTCAGATCTGCGTAAGCGATCTCATTCTGGTCAACGAAGATGGCGAGGTCGTGATTGGCGATGAGCCGATCAATGCAGCGGCTTTTGCGATCCATTCTGAGATTCACAAGGCGAGACCGGATGTACATGCTGCATGCCATGCTCACAGGTAAGGATTATGTATACTGCTCGTACGCATGATAGCTAGTCTGACGTACGCCAGTGTCTACGGGAAAGCATTTTCGGTCTTTGGCCGGGAGCTTGACATGATGACACAAGACAGCTTGCGATTCTACAAGAGCCATGCTGTGTATCCTAATTTCGGAGGCGTGGTTCTGGACCGCGAGGAAGGGAAAAAGATTGCACAATGTCTAGGCGACGGAAAAGCGGCCATCCTGCAGAACCACGGTCTCATCACAGTAAGCACCCACTGGTGACTGAATTCACATCTATCGTACCTAGCTGACGCCTACAGGTCGGGGAAACAATCGATGCCGCCGCGTTTTGGTTCCTCTCTCTCGACAAAACATGTACGTCCTGTGGCCCACTGTAATCGCCCGCTGCATCACATTCTGACGCTTCATAGGTCATGCACAATTGCTCGTCGACGCTGCCGAAAACGGTAGCGGACACAAGAGGACCTTGATCCCCGAAGACGAAGCCAGGTTCTCGTACCAACAAGTCGGCACGCCAGAAAAAGGATGGTAGGTGGTGACCCAAAGTAATGCCTAAGATTCTTTACTAACTTGCACCTTTCACTCCGTAGGTTGGCTTTCCAGCCGTATTACGATGAGATTTTGGCGAAATCAGGAGGCAGTTTCTTGAAGTAGAAATTTATTAGTGAGGACCCGGTGGTTTGGTCCATGATTGTCGCAATGAATTTGACTTCACTGCGCCACCTTGACTGGGGGGCATTTCGTTCCGTACATCTTCCGTGATCGACCGAAGACGTGGTGACTGATGTTGGTTGTACGCATTTGCAATTATTGAATTATCCCGGGTTGTTCATACCCGACATGCGTAGGTATTATCCAAAGCAGTACCACGTCCATGGTAAGGAAAGATAAAAAAAATTGTGAATACGAGATAAGGGGATAGCTCCGGGGCGTCGGAGACAGGGCCGCCGATTTGATTTCCTTTCAAACGTGTAAGCATATTGACCACTTTTTGCCCTACCGAGAAGACCGTCCACCCCCCTCCACCAATTGATTGCTCCCGGCAATCTGCCAAACACGTAATGATGACATCGCCGCCTCAGCCTGCACCCCGTGATCAGCTCGACCGCGCAACATCTGTCCATTGACTCAGTAGTTCTCCCATTTCGACACCCATTTGTTGCACGCCCGACTCCTCCGACGCATGCCCTTCTTCGTAAATCACATCCCACATCCCGGCATGTGCTGGCAACACAAATGCCGCCGGCACATCGGCCAGCTCGGCTGCTGTCAAGTTCAGGTCACGGAATCGCGCCGACACACCATCCGGCAGGGGAAGGCCAAGGCGCACGGCGACGGTTTTGAGAGCTTGCAATATGTATCGAGCAAGTGCAAAGTCTTTCGTGTATCGGGCGAGTAGCGCGCAAACTCTCTCGAAAAGGTCGTGACTTTGCTCGTCGTGCAGCATGTGCAAGAGCGTGATGGCGACATGATACAGCGGGTAGAGGTTCATGATCGAGTAGTCGTCACCCGGCCAAGCCTCCCAGTACCTCTCAGAGGTCTCCAATGTGCGCTTGCAGTGGTGCAAGCAGAGCATGCCAGACGTGCCAGCCTCACCTGGTAGATGTTGGTTGGGATCAAGCGGACGGAAGATGCTCAAAGCCAGCATGTCCTCGTACGTGCTGTCACAGTCAAGTCAGCTTGCGGGACACAAATTGGACGGGTTACGGAAGGCAGTGGATACTCACCTAAGCAGACAAGTCTCTGGGCAAAAGTTGGTGTCGGCTCGGACAAGTGAAGGCATGTCGTTGCTCCACTGGCGGAGGTCCTGGTATTGCCTGATCCTTGAATCGGCGCCGGTACTGCCGTACCCGGCCATGGCTTCGTACAATTTCTCCGACAAGTCGCATGTCGCACTCAGGACGTACGCTGACAGCTGTGGCTCTGGCTCTGATGCCCTGTGGCCCGTGACCGCGGGATCGATGCTTCCGTTGTCAACAAACCGACGTGGGATGGTAGGCGCCGGGACCAAAGCAGGTTGCAGGTACGCAGATGCGGATATGCTATTGATGGATTCCCAAGTCAGCCAAAGCTTCAGCCAGCAAGACAAGATTGGGACTAGTACCTTTCGAAGCAATAAATGCCCCAGAGCGCTCGGGAGATTGCCTTCTGATACCTGTTCGTACTAGCCTCATCGGCGAATCCTGGGTTTTTGAACTTCGCCTCCAACTTTCCTTGTAGTCGCTTGAGCATCTCGTAAGCGGCGTGTCGGTATTGCAGTCCACCTCTGTCTCGGCCTTGTCCAGTATAACATGTGTAAAGGATCAGCAATGCCTGGACTGTCGGCAGCGAACGGCGGCCGTAATCGTGGTCTAGAAGGCGTCTTGATTCGCTAAGGAAACGTTCGCGCATGTCGAAGCCTTGAACTGAGCCGAACAATCGCGCTCGCTCGGAAGTCGCCTAGTAACAGCATCAATAGGTGAAAGAGGCAATCTAACTTGGACGACTTACACATCGCAGGGCACATATCGCGTTGACGAGTAAGGGAGAGCAGAACTCGGAACGAGCAATGTCGCCCGACAGCATATTATCAAGGAAGCTCTCTTGATCAACGAACGACAAGTAGAAGCCATTGTCGTAGGCAAAGAACGATGAAATCAGCTCTGATACCAAACCATCACCTGCGATTCGAGTCCACGGACGAGCATGCACTTTGATGGAACTGTGCTCCAGGGCACTCAGCTCCAGGCTCTCCAGACCAGCAGCCGGTGCCTCGCCTTCTCCAGATTGCTCCGGGGCACGTTGTTGCAGTAAAAGGTCACCACCTCTGAGGAGTTCGACAACGTCCAGAGGGTCAACGGCAAGGCGGACTCTTCGATAAATCTCCATGGACTCCACTTCGGATCGGGTGCGGATGTATTCGAGAAGTGATCGTAGTTGGTCGAGCTCGTTTTGAAGCGATTCGTTCTTCCGTCGCATGGAAATGGACCGTGAGGTATCAGGCTCGACATCATACTCGCAGACATGGCTGCGCTTCGCGCATCGGCTGCAAGAAGGCCGTGCGCCATCACACTATTGATCACCATGTTAGGGTCGCTCCGAGACTAAGTCACCAAGTGTTTGCCAGCATCCGCGGTCATCTGGCTTACCTTGGCCTTTCCGCGTTGGCAAGCTACACATGCTGCCCTGACTTGGGCGCGCTTCGGTTTTGTGGGGACGGCGTTCGGCTGCGGCTCCTGCGATTGTGATTGCGACTGAGGATTCGATTCAAGGTTGTAACCACTAGAGGCCGATGAACTGTTTGCCGGAAGCTTTGGTGCAAGCTTCCTCGGTCCCATGCGCCGCTCCTCGTTCGCCATTAGTTTGCGCACGGGAGAAGGCACAGGCGCGTAGCCGCGTAAAATGCGTAGAAGGTTGATATGGGGAGGCAAGCGAATCAAAATGCGATTGTTGGATGCCGACCATCATTTAGCATATGGCTTTCGGTAAAGAGTCCGCTTCCCCGCTGCTTCAGAAACGAAAGGCCAACGAGAAGTTCGAAAGTCGAGCAGACACGTCCAACGCGGATGCTGAGTGCGTTTGTGCCTTATGAGTGGCCCGGATGCGTCCAGAAGCGGGCGGAGTCGATCTCAGCTAGATATCGCGCGTCAGACGGCGATCTAGCACTGCGTGGTTGCAACCAGTATGAGATCTTCGATTCGCCAAGTGACACTTCTACAGCAGAAGTTCGGTGGGTGCTCCAGCGTCCGGATGGTCTTTAGGCTGGCTGTCTGGCTCCTAGAGAGTGACTGGTGACGGGTGCTCGGGCGAGGCGGCGTGCGACTTCTGGCAGGGGTCGCGGTGCTGTGAGTGAATGGGCAGGTATGAGTCGCGGGTCGATCGAGCAGTCCAGTCCGCAAAGCAAGCGCTGCCGGCCAACGCACTTGGCTACACAGCAACGCACTACTTTTCTAGCGAAGCGAGTAGTCGTGTGGTCACCGACAGGCCGGGACGATGTGACGAGTGTTTGTCTCGAACGTCAAAATTGCGTGGGCAGAATCTGGGGCTCAGAGTCTAACGGACACATATATCAGGTGACTGGACGCGGGCCTCGTTGGGCAGGGCGCCGGACGACTCCATTTTCTCTCTGTGCGCGGACACAGCACGCATGCGACGGACTTGACTCCAAGCCTGCCAGAGACAAGTTACAACGCAGCGCTGGAAGCGGAGTTCTATGCAACGCCGCGCTTTACGAATCAGGGAACCGCGAGGGTGGATCATTACAACATCGTCATCATGATAAGCCGTTGAAGAGGACGCACGCAGGGCTAACAGGCATCACTCCAGAGTCCAGACCGACTATCATAGGAAGGACGGCTCACGCATCGAGATCCTGTCTTGGAGCCACGCCGGCAGATACCACAGGGGCACACACGCATCGCGATTTCTATTCCCACACTACTATTCACACCAGCTGACCGGCCAAGTCCCTTATGCTCCAAGCAGTCCTGCTGCGACTACTTGAACCCCTACGATGCTGACACTGTGAGCACGGCGTACTCATCCAGAGTCTCGCGCAATGCTCACCTCTCCCTGGTCGTGTACTACCGCGCCTGGCATCCGATCTTCTCTTCTCTCCTTTCCTTGGTATCCCTATCACGTCCTGTCTCTTTTCCTGCAACCCGAGAGTTGCAACTGCGCCGTGAAGGCTGGATGGCCGGCGAGTGCTCCGAAGAGCGTTGCATGCGCAGATGGCCCTGCTGTCAGTCTACTTTTGATCTTCTGGAGCTACCTAGTGCGCGCCTCGCACACTGGGACGTGAGTTTGTTTTGGCGAACAGCATGAGTTACTCACAGGTGCTGCAAATCTGGACATCTGGACGCAGGAGCAATGTCAAAGAACTTCAGAAGTATTCGGGCGCCTCATCATTGCAGACTCTCCCAAGGCCTGCATGATCTGTGCTTGTTTGGAAAAAGAGAAACCCGGATGCTCATGGTGCTATTCTGGACATGGTGACGCATTCGTGCCTCACCTACGCAAGGTTGAGCACGCATGCCAAGACCGCAACCATTTTCCCTGGCAACTTCCACCCGAATATGCCGCTACTGTGTCACGGCGGCCTGAGATTTGTCTTCACAAATGGGTCGAGCCACTGGACTTTCAGAGGAGTAAACCCCGTCACGATTGTACTCGTCAAAGATGTCCAAGTTTCGGAGATCGGAGTCGTACCCAGGTTCTTCCAAAGCCAATGGCCGCAGCATGCGCTAGTGCAAGTCTTAGCCTTTCAAAGACCAGCCCGAGATCGCTCAATATGAACGAATGAAGCCCATGGATTATACCGGAGTTTTTACCGGTTCTGAAGCCGATACGATTGGCTTAACTTCAGCATTGCAAGCGGGAATTACAACATTAAGCAGAAAGCCACATCAGGCGGTGCTAGAAGCAAAAACCGCCGCGCAATTACATCTCTGGCGAACCTGGCATGCATTTAACAGGAATCCGGAAGCATCTCCGAAGAAGTGAGGTCAAAGATCACGTGAGCGCCAAGCTTTGAGCGTGAGTGCAACCAGTCAGCACGTCGGACACGCCTCACCTTGGTTGTGAAATATGTTTTCGCTGCTGGAATGAACTACATGGCAGTAAATGATACCCCATGCCAGTGTCGCATCAGCCAGACCACGGCGAAACGCCACAGCCAAGCCTTTGGCTTTTATAGGGCTTTGTGGCGGCAACACGTTTCTAAGCTCGAGATTGACAACAACGTGGAGGTGAGGAGACTGCATTAAAGAACGTGACGCAAGCTTCTGACACGACATCTATCAGCCGATGATACCAAGGAGACGACGCGCCTGGTCATGCCGCTATGAGGTATGGAGACTCGCCCTTTCCTTTGAATTTCTTAGTTTCTTAATCTGGTGCCATAACTGGAAATGGCACCCTAGCAAGTGTAACGAAGCTTATCTACCGATTTCCAGAATTTGAGTCCAAGATTTCCAATCTTCACAGCAGCGACTCCATTTCTCAGGAGTAGCACCAACTACGGAACAATCGCACCCAACTTGCCCATCTGGATCGCCTCAAGCAGAGCTTTACTGCCATCATGGCCCAATATATCGTCCTCCAAATCAAAGTTCAGCGAGCCGGGCTTGCCCTCGCCAGACACAACGCCAATCGCCCTGCCTGTGATGACAAATCATGTTAGATGCCATCACGCTTCGAACCGCAAAACGGACAGTGCACTCACCATCAACACCATCGTCCACGATCGCTCTCAGAATAGCCTGCACCACATCTTCGACCTCTCCCGCCTTGATGCCCGCTTCGATCAGTCTTTGCGAGAAACTTGCAGTCATCGCTGTACGAATGTACGTCGGCGCGATCAAGTTCGTCTGCGTGCCTCCGAGCCCATTCACGCCTTTCTCTCCTCGCAGGCTGCGCCAGATACCGCGTACACCCCACTTTGCAGCAGCGTAGTCTGAAGAGAACGGGAGGTCACTGTACCCAGCAAGCGACGAGACAAAGCAGAGCTGTGGCTTGAACTTGTCATCTGGGGTACGGGCGTTGAAGTAGTGTACGGCAAGCATCGCGGTGTAGTAGACTCCTGTCAGATTGACTTCGATTGGAAGAGTGGGTGGTTTAGGCGGATCGTCAAGAGGCGAGAGTCCGGAGAAAGATGCCTTGTTCAGGATACCTCCTACGCCTGCGTTTGGGATCACGATATCCAAGCGTGAAGACGTCCATGCCAGCGTCGCTTTGAAAGCTGCTAATTGCGATTCCCAGGAAGTAGTGTCGGTCTGGATGAACTTGACCCTGAAAGTGTCCGGGATCAGCTTGATACAGCCCAGGATGATAGCTACAGCGTAACGAGAGCGACGTACTTGTGACCCTGATCGACCAACTCAGCTTCGACTTTCTTCCCAGCTTGCTCATTAAGGTCGCAAATCGCCACCCAAGCGCCAGCATGCACGAGCGCATTCACGACTCCCAACCCAATGCCCGCAACACCGCCAGTTACCAGTGCGACTCTGTACTTCAGCACGCTTAAGTCGAGCGGTTTCTCGAAATTGATGACCTCTGAACTTTCCAACGCGGCATGATTCTCCGTGCCGTCATCCGTATCGTGGTGTGACATATTCGTAAGCTCTGCAACCCGCGTAGCAGTATCGATTCTCGAACGATTCGTCTACAATTGCTCGTACGTCCTAGGGTAGAGCAATTCGGATCTGGTTGCCGGCAGCAGATCAGCACATGCCACGCAGTTACGGGACCATTTCCCGCGCAGTCTCTGGATATACATACTTTCTTGACCTGTACCCGTGTTCCAATGCAGAAATGATCGGAGGTATAGTCCTGTAATGTGAAACTCAATACAGGCGAGAACAACGTGGTTCGTAGTACATATGTATGCGCCTTGTCGGTACACGAGGCGTTGCCCTCCAGCCGCACAGTAGCGCCTCGCTTGCAATCCTTTCTGGGCGCCTTGCGACATCGAACGATTACGAGATGATAAGAACACCCATGCTCGCTGTGAAGCGACGTGGGGTCTACGCTCGTGCTTCTCGGCATTACGAGGTATCGCCCGACAGAGCCGGCTCGCATATCGAGGCCTTTCCGATCTCCCATACCGATGGCTTTACAACCACTCATAGATGAGCCTGACCATCGCAAGACAACGAACAAAAAATAAAAATAAAAAAAATTAGCCATATAGACAATTCTCTATGTTCCCACGAAAACTCGAACCATTTGTCTCCAGTCGCTCACCACCCGCATCCTTCTCACCAAGACAAAAGACAAGAACTCCGTCTCGCTACCTCCTACAATGTACAGTTACAGACCCCAAGCCTAGACCAGATCGCCACCGCACTTGCCTGGAAGGACAAGCGTAGGGCTCGCAGCCGCGTACTACACAGAGGTAAAGATCTACATTGGCACCGCATATACATCGCATCGTAACACGCGCTATACCACCGGATTCAAGCCATCCCACGTCCTCGAGGCTGTGCACGATCAATCACATACGCTTTATCGCGATCAAGCCCATCGCAGCGAAGAAGAAAAAAAACAGAGGAAGGAATGTATGTGTCTTCTACCCTTTTCACTTTCCACGCATGTTTCACAACACCTTGAAGCGAAACTTCCATGCAACAGCAAGCAAGCCATGCAGCATCCATAGGGGGTTTTTTTTTCTTTTTTTGGAAAATAAAATCAATGGAACTAAGGTATCTAGGCGGATAGAAGTCCTTTGAAACGTGCGCGTGAAGGCAAAACTCCTCGCGGAGCCGGGACGCAACCCCGAGGTGCCCATGGTGTCGTGCCATGGGAAACTTCGAAAAAGTGGACATGGGAATCTGAAGGCAAACACACACATGCAGGACACACGGGAAATTGCAGGCAAACACATGCGTCTCCGGGTCTAGGAACGTCCAGGATCAGCAGTGCTGGCGGCCAATCGCATGTGCGCACGGGATGGAGGCAGGGATGGAGGGAGAGAGGGAGGGGAGATGCGTGCGTGAGTGTTAGTATCTTGTCAGGACCACAGAACGGCGCCGCTCAGACGGCGATCGCAAGCAAGCAAGCTGTTCTGTTGCAGTAGGACAAAGGCTCACCAAGAGTCTAATGGGAATGGCCCCACTAAGCCAGCGTGTTCGGAAACGATTTTCTTCTTCTTTCTCTTTCGATTAACAAATATTCATCAAACACCCAACTCTGCCCGAAAACCCTCACTTTCCAAGTAATCCCTAGACTTTCCTCCCCACCCCGTCCATTTGCTGAACCAAACAGCCCTCAGAGTCCTCAGGGCAAAGGGGGTACAAGCGTACGCGCAAGAAGAAAAACCAAAAAAAGGGGTAAGGCAAAAATACAAATCGGCCGGGAAGAGCAATGTAAGCAAGCAGTGTCCGGGGTGGTGTGCAGGAGTGCGGCTTCCACGCAACCCGGCCATTGTCGAATAGGAGACGCAGAAGCATCAATTACCAGGGTTGCCTCCGGCGATCATTTGCTTTGCTCCAGCACACGCATCGCTGGTCGGACAACCCGCTCTATGCGTTCCTGCGTGGTGAGATACATGGCGTTTTCCGTTGACGTGTAGTAGGGCTACTCGCGGTCGCTTGCTTCTTTGGGACTCCCTTTTCGTCCTTGCCGGTGCGAAGGTATTTGGGTGCGAGGCTGGGGATCGTCGATGTTTTTGGTGATAGTTTCCGAGCGCTTCGTACTTTCTTTCTCTCATCGTCTGCAAAAGTTCTTTTTTTCTGTGTATTTCGTGGTTCGTTGGTCGTTGTCATAATACTGCATGAGCAAAGCCCGTGTGCTTTGCTTCGCCTGTCTCTGGAGACTAGTCGCTGCTTGAAGCGTGCATTCGAGGCAATTGAGTGCTTAGAAGTCGAGGAAAAGCTTGCCGTGGCTGAAGAAGGTATGTCAGTATTCAGCAATAAGTGGTTGCAACGGGGTGGAAAAAACTCACGGATCCTCGCCTGTCTGACCATACTGCTCAGTCTCCTCGGGATACTTGTCGAACAGGCTGGCATCACCAATGCCGCCCTTGACCGGAGGCACGTACGGTGCGTCAATGTCTTTCTTAGCCAAACGCTCCCAAGTAACTTCGGCAAACCATGCGTGGTTCATGACATCGCGACTGCCACCGTGCAAGTTGCCCAGCCGTTTGGTCAGATCATGTGTGATGAGCTTCGTGAGCAGGTCCTGCGCGTCAGGGTGGATATAAGGCGGGTACTTGACTCGGCCTTTGAGGATGTTCTCGTAAATCTTCAGTGGCGAGCCAGCATCCCAGAAGGGTGTGAATCCGCAAAGCATTTCGAAGATGAGAATACCGAGCGACCACCTGAAAAATGTAAGCTATATGTACTGAAAACCTCTCTGAAAGAGATTTATACAACAGTTGACACATACCAATCAACACTTTTGTTGTAACCCTTGGAACTGACCACCTCTGGTGCGAGATAATCTGGCGTACCGCAGAGAGTCCAAGTAATGTCGGGAACTTCCTTGGCAAATCCAAAATCGGTAATTTTGAGATGCCCGTGTCGGTCCAGCAGCAAATTCTCAGGCTTGAGATCGCGGTAGATGATGTTCATGCTGTGGAGGTAATCCAAGGCCAAGGTGACTTCGGCCGCGTAGAACTTGGCAACAGGGTTGGGGAAGCGCTGTTAAATCTGGTCAGTACTGAGTTTGCAATACTTCCCATTGAATATCAATGGCTCACCTGTGACTTTCGTAGCAAGCTGAACAGCTCTCCACCCTCGATGAAGTCCATGACCATGTATAGGTTCTTGGAGTCCTGGAATGTGCCCCACAGGGTGATCAGGAAGGGGTGTTTGCATCGTTGCAGCATCCGACGCTCGTCATTTGTGTGTTCCACCTGTTTCATCTTGACTACCTGCGCCTTCTTCAAAACCTTGACCGCGTAGAAGCGCTGATTGTGCTTGCTCTGGACCAGGTGGACACGGCCGAAAGACCCGGTACCCAGGGTACGCTGCAATGCAAAGTCATTGAGGGTGTATTTGCCTTTGGTCTCGCGGGTCGGGTTGGCAGTGCCCTTCTGGCCAGGAATGTTTAGCTGCGGGGTGGCATTGTGCTGGACTGTGCTGTTTGTGCCGCTGCTGTAAGCGCTGTCATGCTGCGAGCCGGTGTTAGTGTCGCCGTAATTGGGGCCGTTGATGAGGTTCCGAATGGAGGGCACATTTTGGGTGTTGGCAGAGGCGTTCTGGCCGACGAACGGCTGGTTTTGTTGGTTCATCTGCTCGGTGTTGGACTTGGTGCTCTTGTTGGAGGTTACGGGGGTAATCGGCCCGCCGCCAGCGGTGGTGACACGTTCGAGGACAGGAGAGGTGGGAGAGTTGAGGTCGTTGGACCCTTGCGAGTCCTTTGTGCGCTTCTTCTTGAGGAAGCCTAACGAGGGCATGGGGGCTGCGGTGGGCTGGGGGGGGCGGAGCGGCGTGCTCTGGACAAGCAGCTACCGCGAAGAGTACAAGCGGCGGTTCGGCGGCAGTGGAGCAGCAGCGCACGAGGTGTCTGGCTCGGTCTGGCGAGGCGAATAATGCAAGGCACGCACGCCGGGAGCGGCCGCGAGTGCAACGGACGCCGTTGGGAGCAAGAGAGGACTGAGCAGCTGCAGGCGGGCGATCGCTGGTGGCTGCGCGAGCTGCTTGGACGATGACGGCGGTAGAGTGGAGACGACGGCGGGGTAGAGCGACGGGGGACGTGGATCAATCCACTCTTTGAAGCAGCGCGCAGGCGGCGGAGAGAGGCCAGCCAGGCGGACGATTGGGTGGCAGCGGAGGGTTGACGGGGGATTGAGTGCGGTAGCGGGAAGCTTGCCTGCACGACGAGAGAGGGCGCGGCGGAGAGGTCAGGAATGCGATCGGCGCATGTCTGTCTGTCGGCTGCGGTGGTGGTTGGGGAGGCAATGCGCGGGCAGAGGTGGGCGCGCTGGTGTTTGCAGCTGAGCTGGTGGTAGCAGTGGCAGGCTGGCAGCACAGAAGAGGAGGAGGGGTCGATGTTGGTATTATAGGGTCAGGATGGTGCAGGAGGATGGAAGTATAATATAACAAGGCGTGAGGATACGAGGTGGTTGAGGTAAGTGATGAGAGGACGAAGATGATCACTGCTCTGATGCTTGTTGCTTCTTCCTCTTCAACCACCCTGCCAGCAACCGCCGCCCACGGATGCTCTCGCCCATTCGAATTGCATTACCCAGTCTCCTCCCCGCTTTGACCCGTCCTCGTCCTTGTGAGGGCAGCTCTAGAGCCATGCAAATGGTACTGATCCAATTGCAAGAAAAGCTATACCTTATTGCAAGCAGCTTCTCCCATCACAATTTGTTGACATGAAGTCGGGCTCGAGTCGGGGTGGTGGTTTCACAAGTCAACACTACAAACAGCCGTCTGTCTCATCCGGGCGAAACAGACGGCGTTGTCGCAGTCGGCCCACAGGCTCGAAAACGAGCTTACTGTAGTCCTTGTGGGTACTGGATTTCACAGGTTGAGATTGTATAGTGTTGTTCGCGTTGTTTGCTGCCAATTGAATCATTGATGCTTCTCATCACAGAGGCGACGCTTTCCAACCTGGCGGGTGCGATTTGTTCTGGCCCAAAGTGATCGCTGTTCGGGCCGAAAGCAAAAAGCATAATAGAGCTGTGCTATTCTTGAGCTCTTTCAGGAAGCTGTGTCTACTGTGTCCAATAATACAGTGCCAGATCAAAGAAATGTCGACGTCCGGTAAGCAGCAGATGTGTCGATATATAGTCCGCCTACTATCTTGCGCAATCCGTATCAAATGCAACATGGTCGGAATGCGCGGCAGGCTAGGAGCTAGAGTGCACCAATGGTTGCCTCCAGCGCTGCTCTACCTCGATCACGACTCCGTACATCCACTGTCGTGCTCGGTGTCGGTCTTTCCAATGGAGACAACTTGCGAGGCATAAAATGTACAAGATGCTGAACAAGCATTGCGAATAGCGACGGCATTGGTCCCGGCAGCTTCCAAACCGGAGTAGGCGGCTGCTAGATTCGCGCGTCGCTGGCCAAGCTTCACGCTAGCTCGCTCAGTCAGCAGCGATAAGAGGCGATAAGACACAAATGACGACGGCGGCGCTGATCGCTGGCACCAACTGCATCATCGCCCCAATGGCCTCGGCTGGGTCTGGCGGTGCTTGCGGTGCGACATGGCATCAATCGCGCGGATCTGGCGGAAGCAGAGTGAGAAGAAGCTGTTTTGGTGTGAACGCGTGGTTGGCACACAAAACCGCTCTCAACTCCGTCCTCTGCTCACCACGGAACTCTCTCGCAGTATTGTTCACGCTGCCGTAGAGTCTTCAACCCTCTCTCACATCACCTCTTGTGCATTGTTCTGGCTGCATTGACATCTCCCCTCCTACGCCCGCTGACCCTCACACGACTCTCTACTCTACCACTACATCCTTGAACGCGCGACATCTCATCACCAGGTCGCAATCACCACAAATCAGACACCATGACTTCCGCACTTCCCAAACCCCAGAAGAAGATTGAGCTGTTCAGCGGAAACTATTTCGCAGCATGCACCATCGGCGGCATCATTGGTATCTAGCAACTCGTCCACCGGAAAACACCAGAACTCCCACTAACAACCACAGCCTGCGGCCCAACCCACACCGCCGTCACTCCTCTTGATCTCGTCAAATGCCGCCGTCAAGTTGACGCAAAGCTCTACAAGTCCAACTTCCAAGCATGGCGAACCATCATCGCAAAAGAGGGTGTTCGCGGCGTGTTCTTCGGTTGGGTAAGACAGATATGGTTACACTCACTTCTCCCATCCTCAACTAACAGCATCACCAGGCCCCAACCTTCGTCGGCTACGCCTTCCAAGGCGCAGGCAAATACGGCGCCTACGAAGTCTTCAAATACTACTACGGCGAGAAGCTTTTCCCCAACACCCCCCAAACAATCGTCTACCTCGGCGCCTCCGCCACCGCCGAGTTCATCGCCGACATCTTCCTCTGCCCCTTCGAAGCGATCAAAGTGCGCATGCAGACCACCCTCCCGCCCTACGCCAACAACCTCCGCGAAGGCTGGTCCAAGATCGTCTCGCAGGAAGGCTACGGCGGTCTGTACAAGGGCCTGTACCCGCTCTGGGCCCGCCAGATCCCCTACACGATGGTCAAGTTCGCGACGTTCGAGAGCGCCGTCGCGCAGATCTACGCGCAGCTCGGCAAGCCGAAAGAGGCGTACAACACGCTGCAGCAGACCGGCGTGTCCTTCCTCGGCGGCTACATCGCCGGTATTGGCTGCGCGGTCATCTCGCACCCTGCCGACGTGATGGTGTCGAAGCTCAATGCTGACCGCAAGGCGGGCGAGGGCGCGGGCGCGGCGATCAGCAGAATCTACAGCAACATTGGCTTCCGTGGATTGTGGAACGGTCTGCCTGTGAGGATTGGCATGATTGGTACTTTGACTGCTTTCCAGTGGTTGATCTACGATTCGTTCAAGGTGTACCTCGGCGTAAGTGTTCTTCCTTCTGGCACGGATCATGCGTTTGCTAACATATGTTCTCTTTCCAGCTTCCTACCACCGGCGGTCACTGATCGAACAATGAAAACGAAACAACATTTATAGTTCAATCGAGAGCCAGCGAGGACTCAAAAGGCGCCTCAGTCGTGGCTTCGAGTGCTACGAGGTCTCGATCGAGAATTGCATGTTTCCCGTCAGAGCCGTACGGGGGCACACCGAGCGCAGCAACAAGACGATCACCCACCGCCAACCCGTCCTTGGAAGGAGGCCAGAAAGACTATGGACAACAGTGTAGCGAGGCACGGGACGGGTAACATGAGCGCGACAACATTACGCGGCCAATGACATGAGTTTGAGAAGAAAGCATTGTAATAATGAATAGAGAGAATAATTAATCTATTTTCAAAAAAAGTAATCAATCTCGTAAACGAAGTGAAGTAATAAGTAAAGACGAAGACGCTGAAGGGGAGGATACCAAAAAAAGAATATGCATAATGTGCGAGGGACCAGTCTGTTGTTCCGTGCTCGCAAGAGAAAAAGAAGGTAATTATCAAAAAAAAAACCCCCAAGAGACGCCAAAAATCTATATCTCATCCCATGCTTTCCACTGTTTGGAACATGAGGATAGAAAAAAAAGCAACCTTTGTCCTCCGCTTCATTCTCCAATGCGTTTCGAGAGGCCTTTCGTGAAAGCGCCTTATCAATCGCCCTTCCTAATAACGCCTTCGCTTCCTGTTGCGCGTGCTTTGCGAGCCTGCTGGGCTCCGGGATGAGCACTGCTTTCTACTGGTGCAGCCGTTCGCTGCTGCTGCTGCCAATGCTGAAATTCAAATGTCGACCTGACGAAGGCATCGTCGGTCGGGCGTTCGCTTTGCTTCAATCTGAGTTGTGTTCTGTGGTCATCTGCACTGGCCATGTGCTGCATTTGTCGGTGTGTAGTGTGTATGGGTTCAGGGTTTCCTCGACCTAAAACGCAGTGTATGCCCGGATGAGCAGCTTGGCCATAGGGTCGTGCAGCTCACGCCCCAGTGTCGGCCAGCTGAGGACTGTTCCACTTCTTCGAGTGGGGCTGTTTCCAGATCGTTCACTCGTGAAAGTTGAGAGGTCGATACGTGTAATCGTGATTCACAGTCCTCGCCCTCAAGTGTTCAGCGCCTCGGCATCTGAGGGCCCAGCGGAGCCCTCGCCATTATCTTCCATGGCGTCCGTCTGTGAATATACATCGGCCATCACCTCGTCCTGCAATTTAGCCTCCTCTTCATGTCGGGCAGCGAGAGCAACAGCCTGTGCTCTCTCGAGTCGCGAGAGACCGTCGTAAGAAGGTACTTCGCCGTACATGGGGTCTTGGTACGGTGCTGGGAGGGCAACGAGTGTGGCGCTCCTGCCACTTCTGGAGCCAAAGCGGGTGACAACATCGTCTTCTAGCTCCTCAGGAGGAGGCGCGAAGGACCAGACTTCCATGACCGTGCGGCCGGCGCGTGAAGCGAGGACGACGGCTTTCTCTTCTTCGAACACGACGCGCCATACTGCTTCTGCTGGAGCGCCGAGCTCACGCACAAGACGGCCAGTGGCAAGGTCCCAGACCTTCACGCGGCCATCGGAACCACCAGATACGATGCGCACATCATCGAACTGGAGAGATGTGACACTGTTGTCGTGTGCTGCGAGGCGATGGATCGCAGAGTGTGTTTGCAAACTCCACACACGCACGCTACCGTCCGATCCACCTGTGACGAGTGTGTCACCGCGAAGCTGCAGCTGGCCAACGAGTGAAGTGTGGCCTTGCAATTGTGCCAAACAGCGGCCAGTGTGAGGGTCCCAGACTCGAACGGAAGTGTCAAGTGAACCTGTAGCGACACGACGTCCGTCAAATGCCACGGCGTAGATCTGACTGAAGTGGCCTTGCAATGTGCGCAGACAGCGACCCTCGCTAATCGACCAGATTCGTGCGGTAGTGTCGTAAGAACCCGAGACAACAAGATCGCCGTGGATGTCGAGACAACGCACGCTGGCTTGGTGCCCCACGAGCACATGACGGCAAACTCCCTTGGTGATGTCCCAAATGCGAAGAGTAGTATCGCGCGAACCAGAAATTGCGAGATCAGACTGTCCAGGGCTACGAGCGGGTGCGATCTTAAGACAACGGACAGTGGAGGTGTGACCACGGAGCATGTGCACTGCTTGGCCGGTGTTGAGGTCCCAGACTCTCACGTCCCGATCGCATCCACCACTCACGAGTGTATCGCCATAAGGAGCCATAGCCCACACGCCCATAACGTGGCCCTGCAGGCAACGGAGATGCTCGCCATGAGGACTGAAGACATGGATCTTAGCATTGTCAAGAGCGACGATGATGTAGTTGGCTGTCAAATGCAAGGATGTGACCACGCCCTGGTCAGGTGTAATAGTGTGCGCCGATAACGAACCGCCTGCTCGCCAGGCCTTTGAGATCAGATATCGGTGTTTGAAGTGTGACTTATAGCTGATCGCTTTGGGTCGCTGTGGTACTCGTCTACTGCTCACACGAGCAGAGACGGTAGGCGGTGACGTCGTGGTGCTGTGTAGTGGGCTTGGTCGTCTTGTCAGATCCGGAGCACTCGACGAGAGTGGAGCTAGTGCTGGGTTTGGATGTTGGCCGAATCCCATGTGCACACCGTACGGATGCGGGTGCTGTGCATGGTGGTGCTCGTTCTGCAAGCTGGACGGCAAGGTATTTTGCAGCGCGGGTCTAACGTTGGGACCATGTCCTTCGTCGCTCATCCGCCTGTACGCATGCTTCTCGCACAAGCTCTTCCATGCCATATCGTCACTGACCAGCTCCCTCCATCTCTTGCTGACCTGACTGCTGCGCGCAAGCGTGGTTGCATCGTCGATAAATGTGAGTATGCGCAAGCAAAGTTCGTTCGGCAAGACAGAGAATGGATCCCTCTTCAATCGTGGACCCACAAAGTTGGCCACAAATGCTAGAAGTTTGCCATCACACATGTTCAAGAGCTCCGCCAACATACGCTGGCGCTCATCGCCCTCCATCTCCGCGAAGGTCGCGCGCATGTGTCTGTATCCAAATCCATAACCCTTGGCTGAGCTGGTGGTACTCGCATGTTCGAGCAAAGGCGGGTCATCCAAATCGATATCCCCAATATCTTCTCGAGGGTCGTCTGTGCTCCAGTCTGGTTGTCTCTGCATCGGCGTTGGACTAGGAGCGGGTGTAGGTGGGCTTGCAGGCGCAGATGGTAATGTGTTGCCCGGGATGACGCTCGGGTTGGCTGGGATCGGTATGGGCATAGAAGGGCCGCTTCCATCCGAGTTTATGGGCCGTGATCGTGAATGCGCGGCGGACGCCTTTCCATGTCGCGAGGTGTAGAATCGGCTGGCAGATTGTGAAGCCATGCGGGAAAGAGTAGGCGACTCGTCGTCAGTTGCAGTGGCATAGTCCATGGCGCCTGAAGGCCTACGCTGGGACCAGCTATCGTCGTCCATGTTGGAGATTTCGGTATTTGAGATTTAATCGCGCGGGTATGCAGGTATGTGAGCGATTTTCACCCGTACGGAAGGATGTTCTCCTGCGGGTTGTGGATGTGTGGTGGAAGACGACGCTCCTCTCGAGTCGCAGGGCGAGTAATCGATCACGTCAGGTCGAATCGCTCGCAGGGCTAGATCTGGGTCATGCTGACCGATATCCCCTATCCCTTGTGTACCCGGTGGTCGTTGGCGGCCGCGTCGGGCTGAGTGGAGGCGGTCAGGTGGGAGGACTGGAGCGAAGGCGCAGCGGAGTTGGTGAGTGTGTGGAGTTGGCGCAGATAGGCCTCGAGACAGCAAGATGTCAGGGTCGGGTGGTGGTGAATGATCGTCTTCTGGCGGCGGCGGTGGCAGCGGTCTAGCTGGTGGTAGTGTCGGGCCCTAGCGCTGGTAGTTGGCGGTAGACGGTGGGCGGTAGGCGGGTGATGGGAGTGGTGAGTGGTAGAACGGCTCTCTTTGGGCACGGGTCGGGGTGGGAGCCAGGCGAAAGAAGCTAACTCAGCAGAAGCCGACGACGATTGCGATTGCGATTGCGTGGGAGCGGGTCCCTTGGTGCTGCTGCGGTGCCTTGTCACGCTTGTCCCTTGGTTCTTCGCCAGGCCAAGCCTTATATACTGCCCATGACGCCGGCGGCACTGCTTAGATCGAGTGCATACCACGGAGAAATATGTATATTCATCTATATCGTGGTGTATATTACGTATGTCTGCACACACCTACACACACCACCACCACCCTTGTGACTGCCAATTCCAAGCTGCTGGAATCTCACGAGCAGTGGCGTGCAGCACAGCGGGCGTTGATCAAAGAAGACACGCCTGAAAGCAAAGAAATCGATTCGTCCACCCGAACATGTCCTGCCTCCGCTTGCAGCCCCAAGGGCTTGATGGCTTGATACTCCGCCAGCATAACGCCACCCACCAAACCCTGCAGCCTGCTCTTTTCTTTGCAGACTTGGGCATCCCACTCTTGACCCGCTCACCTCCTCATACTCAATTTGTAAACATGCATGAACGCTGAAAGGCACTCCATCACGCCACTGCCATCGTATCGGCATGGCAAAATTATGTATCACAAATGTCAGCCTCAAATCGATGGTTCCAACGCTACCACTCTCATTCGAAGCACATGATGTTATGTGCCTTTCGACAGGGACTGGACCGGTCCTTCGATAGACTTGTCACACTGCTTGAACAAAACGACGCCACCACCATCGTGGATCTGTCCGTGACACCTTACGATCCGATTCTCTGATAGTCTGGGGTGACAAAAAGTGCAAGCTGGGTTGTCACAATTTCCCCGGCGTACGACTCTATGTCGCGGTCCAGGCTCGGCAATGCATTAGAGGAAAGAGTAACCGTTTACGCTGTATGGTATTCTTACGATGCCTGCATGTGTGTTTTTCCATGCCTATCACTTCTCCTCAGCACTCTCTTGAGCAATCTCCTCATCCTTCCCCTTCCTCCTCACCAACCACCACGTCACAGCAATCATCCCCACAGCACCAACCAATAACCCAATACTCGTCGCATAGCTAACCCTATACTCCGGCCCAAACCTCGACTGGTACACCTGCGGGCCCACGATACCCATCAGCTGCGCGCTTGCATTCGTAATCCCAATGGCGAGACCTGCCGTCGTAGTGCCATGCGCAGCGCGGATTCTCTCGGGCCATAGCACTGGGTACACGCACGTGGAGCAGGCGACAGCGACGCTGATGATTAGGTACTTTGCGACCGGGGAGTGGATGACGAGGAGTAAGATGTAGCAGAGGAGGGCGACGGATTCGACTGTAGGGAGGATGTCAGTGAGTTGGATGGACATGTTCCGTCATGTGACTTCACTTACTCGCGATAGCGGCGGCCCACGGAGAGACGAGTTTGCGGTGAATAAGCCAGCCGATGAGCACGAGGCACGTGCAGCCGAAAGCGTAGGTTGGCTGTGCAAAACAATCTCGTCAGCAAGCACGTCTCATCGAGACACAAGAAATAAGTGTCAAGGAACCCACCATGGTCATAAGCTGCGCAACAGCAGTCCCCGTCATTCCCAGCTCATAAATCACCGTCGGCAGCACAGTACTAACGCCCCAACCCCCAATCGCATGACAGACCCACAACAATGTAAACGTCCCAAACGTCGGATCCCTAACCAACATCCTCGCCTGCGCCCAATCCCACGTCTTCGCCTTGCTCGTCGGCTGCGTCGCCGGCAGATTCGCTATAATCGCCCGCTTTTCCTCCTCAGTAAAGAACTTGGATGAATCGGGATAGTTCGGCAGGAAGAAGTACGTGTACACTCCGCAGAAAATCGCCGGGATGCCTTCGAGGACGAACATCCACCGCCAGCCCGCGAGCCCCGCCGCGCCGTTCATGAAACTGATGGCGTAGGCGAGCAGGCCGCTGATCGTCCCGCTGAACATGCCGCAAGCGTAGAAGAACGCAATCCGCAGCGCCATCTGGTCGCTGGGGTACCAGAAACTCAGATGATACAACACGCCCGGGTAGAAGCCCGCCTCAGCAGCACCAAGTAGGAACCTACAAGCCAGCAACCCAGCGTAATTCTGCGCAGCGCCCTGGCACATGCTGATGATGCCCCAGGTTATCATGATCCGCGCCATCCACTTGCTGGGCGAGAAGCGCTTGAGCAGCAGCGTTGCTGGAGGCTCAAGAAACATGTAGGGGTAGTAGAAGATGCTGATGACCATTGCCCACTGCTCGCTGCTCAGGCCACCCAGCTGCGCTTTGATGCCGTGGCCTGTTTCCAGGTTCATGATGGCGGAGTTGGTGACGTTTTGCACGTGTATGCGCATGATGAGGTAGACGAAGGAGTACCAGAGGAGCAGTCTTGTGTCGGCTTTGCGGTAGGCTTGTTTTGAGATTAGGGATTGGGAGGTGGTAAGTGAGGATGGAGTTGGGGAGAGGGTTGTAGTGGGTTCTTTGGATGCATCGTTGCTGGTTGAGAGCCGATGGGAGGTGTCGACGCTCATGGTGGAAGATTAGAAAGAGAGACTGCTGGGCGATGAGGGATGTTCGGTGGCAGCGTCGTAGAAAGTCTCGAAGAAGACATTGGTTTTCGCCTCGTGCATACAGTCGGAGGCCTGCAGTCCGCCATTGAATCGATGAATCCTCGGCACTCTAAGCACAGCACCAATGGCCTCAATGCGACAGCGTTATCGGCGTGGTATTCAACGATAGCTCTTGCGTGATCAATGATAGTCCTATAAGCAAAGATCAGCAGTATCCACTGTCAAGCATCACGTTCATGCACAAGCAGAGGTGAAGTCTAGCCATGTGCGCAGCAAGACCAGTCGCGTGGGCGGCCGACAACCCACTCCGACCTGATACCATGCCGATTATCCGCTATGGTACCATACCAGATGTGTATCGCGATATTGTTAAGGATTCGAGAGTCCGCTGTCGTTGGATGCTAGGTACAGCTTTCCAAGCATTGCGTGCTCGAATGCCTCCCCGCGACCCCACTGTACATCACGTTGCGTTAGATCAGGGTCAGTACGTACCTCTGAAGAGAGCATTGCGATATTTCTACGGAAATAAGCTCGAGAAGTGAGGGGGATGTAAATACTTGAAACGGAGTCGTTTCCTAGCGAGAGCTGTCAATGGTTGACTTCATTTCTGGCTCTGACTTGAACTCTTTTCGTTTTTCTTCAATCTTGTGCCACTTGTTATACGATCTTTCAGGAAACATTAGTAGCTACATACAACATGGCCACAGAAGTTCAGACTGCTCCGAGCCAGGTCTCGCATAAGCTCCCGGTGTACCATCAACCAGAAGAGTCGAAGACAGAACGTTAGTACACGATCTTATCGGGAAACGACACGCCAACTGACAACGATCCAAGTGGACTGGGCCGACCTCGTCACCTTAGATCTCTCACAATTTGACGTCCCAGGATGCAAAGAGAAGCTCGCCAAACAGCTCGACCATGCCGTCCACAAAGTCGGATTCTTGTACCCGCTCCCACAACTGCACCTTATCGACAACACCACTGACCAAAATCTCCCAGCTACATCACCAACTTCGGCCTCTCCCAAGACCAAATCGACCGCCAATTCGCCATCGGCAAAAACCTCTTCGCCCTCCCCACGGAAGAAAAACTGCAATACCGCGCCGACCTCGAACACGGCAACTACTCCGGCTATCGACCCCTAGGCTCCATCGAAGTCTTCCCAGGCCTCCGCGACAACATCGAAATGTACAATGTGTTTAAATTCACCCCCGAGCTCACACGCAATCATCCGCCCGTCATCGAGCACCACCGTGAGGAAATCGAGTCCTTCCAGCGCCACATCGCGCAAGATACCGTGCGGAAACTGCTCACGCTCATCGCGCTCGTGCTGGAATTACCAGAAGATGCGCTCACCGGCGGGCACAAGTACGACGACGTATCAGACTGCCACCTGCGCTACATGATCTACCACGCGCGCTCGGCGGAAGAAAACGCCAAATTCCAAAATGTGTATTCGAAAGGCCACACGGACTTCGGATCGCTGACGCTGCTTTTCCGGCAGCCGATCGCGGCGCTGCAGATTCTGGCGCCGGATGGGAGTTGGAAGTGGGTGAAGCCGTATCCGGGCAGTATCACGGTGAATATCGCGGACGTGCTGCAGTTTTGGACGAACGGGTATTTGAAGTCGAGCGTGCATCGCGTGGTGGCGCCGCCGGCGGATCAGGCGCATCTTGATCGGTTGGGGTTGTTGTACTTTTTGAGGCCGGCGCATGATCTTGATTTGAAGGTTGTTGATAGTCCTTTACTTAAGAGGTTGGGGTTGAAAGGAGAAGACGATGGGTCGAAAGAGGGGGTTAAGGCTGGTGATTGGGTCAAGGCGAGAGTGAAGGGCAACTTGGACCCGGCGAAGAAGCAGGGAGCGAGGAAAGAGGAAGAGGTGCTGCCGGGTGTCAAAGTCGTGAGGTATTACGATTGATGGATCAGTCATGGGGTATATTTCATGGCCACGTATTCACATTTTCGTTACCATGTCTCCTGCTTGTACCTGCCCGCCTTTTCCATACCGTCGAGATGGGCTTCCGCTTCTTCTCTGGTCATGCTTGCGCTCTGTTCCACTAGAACGTCCAGGAAGGCTTCGCGAACGCCTTTTGGCATGTTGCCCGAAGAGCCGCAAACATAAATCCTACCATTAAGGTCGTGAATAGCTCGGTATATAGCACCCGCATGCTGACGGATTTGGTCTTGGACGTACGACCTGGGCTCGTCTTTGTCTCTTGAGAAGGCAGTGCGAACCTGCAGTCCCTCAGTGCGCGACAGCTGCTCCCACTCGTCTTTGAAGAAGTAATCCGTGTTCTTGCCTCGGCAGCCGAAGAAGAGGATGTCGTTCTCGAGATGTTTGCCAGGAGTGGTGTCTTTCCGCTCCTTTCCCCAGGCGTGGCGTTGCTGTGCCATAGATCGCATGGGTGCTACGCCGGTACCAGGCCCAACCATAACCACGGGAGCTTCGAGCTCACTTGGTTGCGCATCAAGGTAGCCTTGTTGCATACCAATATTGATTTTCTGGCCAGGCTGCAAGGTGACAATGTACCGTGTACAGACACCATACCGCCTTCGCCACTTGATGATAGGACTAGGAGGGTCTGCTATGGCTACAAGTAGCTGAACTCTGGTGCGACCTTCTGCGTCCTGCTTCAGATCGCCACCACTTGCGATGCTGAACTGACGGCCGCGCATGAGCGGCAATGCTGACAACGCGTACTGCCAGGGTATCTGAATAGTGGTGAAGTCCATCATGACCTCCAATATGGTCCGCTTGGGTCTAGTCGTGTAGTCCCAGAGCTCGTCGATCAATTCGGGATTCGCAAGCTCAAGTAAACGTTCCTTCTGGTATTGTTCGTCCTCGGTATTAGTGCCAGCGAAATAAGAGAGATTCGCGAAGAACGAGCGGCGAGGAATGGACATAATATCGATCACATTCTCCAGGAGCCATCGAAGGGTAAGATTGATCGATCCTAGATCCAGATGTCTTAATGGCGACGGGGTGGTGGCCCGACCAAGCGTATTTGCTTGGCTGGTTATGATTTCAATCGGCCTGTCGGCAACATCTTTCCAATGCATGAGTTTGATGAACTCGTCAACGTCGGCGGGGAAATTCTTTGGATAAACTACTGCCACAGCGCCTGGACCGTACGAGTAGTTGCGATTGAGTCGGAGATCCAGCAAGCGCACGTCTTGGAAGTGATCAGCCGCTGTGACCCTGTCGTTGGCGACAAGATCAGCGCTGTATGAGTCTCTGATGGGTATGGGTACAGTAGATGGTACAGCCTCGTCATTGTCTGTCTTCGCTGAAGGCGACGAGATTGAGTCGTCTGCACCGTTAGCGCTGTTCTCGTGTGTCAAACGGTTTGCCTCAACATTGTCGTTAGACGGCTCCTCCACGGTCTGATCAACATTTCCACCAGGGAGTGAGAGCTTCCACCTTGGCTCGAGAAACTCGTCATCTCCCAGCGCGGAAACACCTTCAGGTAAAGGAAACGCTTCGAGCATATCCTGCTTAAGCTGAACGATCCACTCGCGAAGCCCAGCGCTGTGACCTTCAGGATGCTGCTCATTACCTTCGCCGGGGTTGCAGAAGATTTGTGCGCCAAGATCAGTCAATCTATTCTTAAGCATACGACTTGCAACATTGTATCGTGGGTACGAGCTGTCGCCCAGTCCAAACAACGTGAAGCGTAGTGGTCTTCTCTTCGGAGGATCTCCCAAAACTCCAGGCCTCAAAGCTCCGCTAAGTAACGTCGTCCAGAATGATCGCGCATTCTGGGGCATCTCGCCCTGACCAGCGGTGGAGAGGGCGAAGATGACCAGGGTGTACTTCATCACATCGCTTAGTTGGACTGAGTCAAGGTCCAGAACAGTTGTGTCAAACCGCAGGCGCTCAGCCAAACGGCCAACTTCTTCGGCTACATCTTGTGCATTGCCCGTCTCTGATCCATAAAGGATCAGAGCCGTACGTCTCTGCGTCCTCGGTTGATGCCTGACGACGCTGTCAGCGAGATGTGTCATTGATTGACACGCTCGATAGCCCGTCAGTATCGGTGTGTCTATGACTCTTCAGACAAATAATCGAATCACCGCCTTAGCACTCGTTCGACGTTCACACGTATCTGTAGTCGTCAAATGACAACACATGATATGTGGATGCCAGCATATGCGTAGTGAGTGGCAATTGCAGTGAGGGACCCGGATGACTCTTGCCTACCTCTTAGCGGCGCTTCCGTTCACATGAGGCGAACCTGGCGCTGCGGTGCTCATCGCAATGTTGTTTGCTCCGAGCGTGCGTGTCATATGCTCGAACGGTACGATTGCTCGGGCGACGAGTGGCGGGTGTGAAACAGCACGTGAGGTCGAGATTTCGTTTGCGTCGTTCGCATGGTCGCGTGCGCAAGGCTCATTGATTGGTTCAAACTCAACTGCAAGCCAGCCCGCGCCTGCCGTCATTAGTTACGGCAACGTACCTGCCTCAGAGGCCCGTGCGCACGTTCACGCCTGGCCCAAATTTGAAGTCATCCATCTCCTTTCCTTCCGCCTCTCGTCATCAACAACTGTCAACTCCGATCACCAACCACCTTTACCAACACACTCAACAGGATCTTGGGCACGTAGCTACCCAACCAACTCTCGCCAATTCCGTTTCCACCAACAGGGCGGCCTCGACAAGCAAATATCCCGAAGCACCTCACAGGCAGACCAACCGGCCTTCCACCAGGACATCAACTCCACAGACCTATCATCAACATGTCCGTCGAAGCTGCCACCGCCCAGATGGCAAACACTACTCTCAACGAGCCTACTTCCACCGCCGAGGGCGCCTCCGTCGGCGCCGGCGGTGACAAGCCGATCAACGCGTCTCAGAACGAGGCCGTTATCGCCAGCGCCGCTGAGGGTAGGAGACTGTACATTGGAAACCTCGCCTACGCGACCACCGAGGGAGAGTTGAAGGACTTCTTCAAGGACTACCTTGTGTAGGTTCAAGAATCTCGAATTCATGATACTACATGTGCACACAGCTAACACATTCTTCACAGTGAGACCACCTCTATTCCCACCAACCCGCGCACCACTCGCCCGGTCGGCTACGCCTTCGTTGACGTCTCCACCTCCTCTGAGGCCGACCGCGCTATCCAGGAGCTGAACGGCCAGTCCATCCTTGACCGCAAGGTTTCCGTCCAGCTCGCCCGCAAGCCCGAGCCCGCTCCCGAGCCCACCGCTGAGGGTGGTGAGGGTGCTCCCCGTCGTCGCCAGTCTACCCGCGGTCGCGGTCGTGGCCGTGGTGGCCGTGCTGCTCGCAGCGGTCGCGGCAAGAAGGGTCAGGCTGCTGAGGGTGCTGTCAACGGCGAGGCTGACGCTGCCGCCAACGGTGCTGCTCCCACCAACGTTCCCGGCCAGGTTCTTCCTCTCACCGAGACCACCAACGAGGCTGTCACCGCCGCCCCCGGCGAGGAGGGTCTCAACGTCGACCAGGCTGGCAAGACCAACGCCAACCGCCCCCGCAAGCAGCGCGGTCCCCCTGAGGATGGCGTTCCCAGCAAGACCAAGATCATGGTTGCCAACCTTCCTTACGACCTTCGCGAGGAGAAGGTAAACACTTCACAAGCCTGACGTAACGCCTAGACTTTTGCTAACTTTCTTTTACAGCTTCTTGAGATCTTCGCTGAGTACCAGCCTACCTCTGCCAAGATCGCTCTTCGTCCTATCCCCAAGTTCATGATCCGCAAGCTCCAGGCTCGCAACGAGCCTCGCAAGGGCCGTGGCTTCGGTTTTGTTACTCTTCCCACTGAGGAGGTGCAGCAGAAGGCCTGTGCCGATATGAACGGCAAGGAGATCGAGGGCCGCGAGATCGCCGTCAAGGTTGCCATTGACAGCCCTGGCAAGGAGGACGAGGACCCCAGCGCTCCCATCGAGGGTGCTGCCGAGACTGACGCCCAGCCCAGCACCGCTGAGGGCTCTGGCAGCCTCGAGACCCCGACCGCCACCGCTTAAGCGACTGGCCGACTTATGCAACCGACAACGACCACCGATTGGAACTTTTCCTAGCGAGATCTTGTACTTTATGCCAGCATTGGCTACAGCCAGCAAGTTATGCGTGAACGATATGGTGCAGCGCGCCTGAACTGAAAGGAGGATTTTGTCACCAAACACCTCAGATATGCATTTAACTATGCATGTCGCAACAATTCAATTCCCATCAAATTGTATTAAATGTAGCTTTAGTGGATACTTTGGCGAACAGACCAGTTGACCGCCATGTCTTGCCTTTTTTGTTCGTCTTGAATGCTCTGAGATGTATACTGATAGCAGCGCAATAACGTGTATGATCATGACAGTAATTCAATGTGTAGAATGAATGCCACAGGAGCAATGTTGTCTTCCTCTATATCGTGAATACATCGCCAACACATTTAGCTTTCTTCCGGTATTCGGAGGATCATCGTCATTGTCTCCAAACTCCAAGCTCGACCTCGGCTTCCCGGCGCCGAAGTTGCAGGTGCAGCAGCCGCATTTCCCTTAAGCCGCGCACCTTGCATTGATTCACGGCCCTGTTCGCGCAAAACCGACTTCACAAGCCTACATCCATATTCACTAGATCAAACATGTCTGGACTCAGGATCCTGGTGCCCGTCAAGCGGGTCATTGACTATGCTGTAAGTCCCTGCCCGCCGTCGTAGCAGTCATAGCCTGCCCAGCGCCATTTTATACAGCCATCGCAATGCTAACGACCCGCCCAGGTCAAGCCTCGCGTCAACAAGGCCAGTACTGCCGTCGAGACACAAGGTGTGAAGCACAGCATGAACCCCTTCGACGAGCTCTCCATCGAGGAAGCCGTGCGCCTGCGCGAGCGCAAAAAGCCCGTCGAGGACATCCTCGCCTTCTCCGCCGGCCCGGCCAAATCACAGGATATCCTCCGAACTGCCATGGCAATGGGGGCCGACCGTGCCATCCACGTCTTGGAAGAGAAGCAGGAGCTTGAGCCTCTGGTTGTGGCCAAGGTCCTCCAGAAGGTCGTGGAGGAAGAGAACCGCAACCTCGTCATCCTGGGCAAGCAGAGTATCGATGACGATGCTGGACAAACTGGACAGATGCTGGCAGGTCTCTTGGGTTGGTCGCAAGCCACTCAGGCAAGCAAGGTCGAGGTTGAAGGAGAGGAGATCACTGTCACCCGCGAGGTCGACGGTGGTGTTGAGACGCTCAAGGCGAAGCTGCCCATGGTCATCACCACCGATTTGAGACTCAATGAGCCGCGCTACGCAAGCTTGCCAAACATCATGAAGGCCAAGAAGAAGCCTTTGGTCAAGAAGAAGATGGAGGAATACGGCATCGATCTGACACAGCGTCTGAAGACTGTCAAGGTCACCGAGCCTGCGCCCAGGCAGGGCGGTGGCAAGGTGGAGGATGTTGACGGTATGATCTCCAAGCTCAAGGAGCTTGGCGCGCTATGAATATAGACCTCTTGTAAGGGTACATGTATGTGAATATCTTTTTTCCAGCTGATTGATTCTTGAGAATTGCGAATCGATGGTGAGTCTTTGCTTGATGGATGCCTGCAGGGTGGGGTTTCTCAGGCAACAAGCGAGCAGTATTCTACTTCGTGCGACTGTTTCCATTTCCTTCACTGGTCACCGATCACTGGTAACTCACATGCTGTCACATGCCATAAAGGCCTTAGGCGCGGAAGGCCCGAGACGCTGAAAGTCAAAGCAGCACATGCTTACCAGCTGCTCCACCACTAATCCACCATCCTACCAATCTTCAAGAGCTGATTATACCAACAGATGAGTCTCCTCAGCCAATTGTAAAGAGCACACACAAGCAAACTTCTTCCGCAGTCACAGCCGAGTTGTCTTGGAAGCGCCTTTCTTGTCATTCTTGCAACTTCAAGACATTGTCTCCGACCTTCACTGCTCCGACTCAGTGGCGGCCCGACGGCTCTGCCATTTAGTCACTACTTACAGTGACGACACAATCACCACCCCTCTTTGACGGCGTTCTCGCACTGCCATAAAACAGACCAGCAACACTACACATCACCACAGCCTGCAGCGCAACTCTGTCAAGCTTTGACAATGGCAGCCATCAAAGGCTTCACGGAAGCTCAGAACGCATGTCTCGCGCAAGTCGAGGTCGGCAACCTCATCCTTATCGATCAAACCGCTGAATCTTCCGACGACGAAGAGAGCGACTCAGACCCTGATGGCGAAAACGAGAGCGAAGATGACAGCAACGAAGACGGCGACGAGGAGGAGCAGCCGAATTCTGATGATGAAGACAGCGGCTCTGAAAGCGATCCCGAGTCTGGCGCTGATACCGAGCATGGAGAGCACATCGAGGACGTGAGTCGCGTAGACTCAGCATCTCCCGACATCATCGAATATCGCACACTCAAGGCTGCCAAGGGCAGCGACCACAACGACACAGAAGAGCATCTGATCACTGTCTACCTGGTAGTCAAAGCCACAAAGAACGCGAAGGGAGCCGTCAAAGATCTTTCTCTTGTACCTTTGAAGTACAGTAACAAGGCCGATGTTAGCGCTGGAACCTTCCAACTGTACGGCAGACAGTGCGTGCCCAGCTTTTACACCGGCGGCACTGCTGACAAGACATCACAACTTGAAAAAGAATTCATCAGCATCCGCGACCTACCCGGTGGCGAGTCTCTCAGGTTCACTGCCTCTCCACAGGGCGACCATGTGCGTAATGTGGTTCTCGAGGGCGAGTGTCCCGCTTGCGATGGAGAAGGGTGGCTCGATTGCATCACTCAGCTCGAGGGAATGGTCAAGGACTACACAATTCCCAGCTCGCTGCCAAATGAGCCCACTGTCTGTCCCAGCTGCATCGGCATCGAGTTGATGAAGGAGCACCAGGACCTCCGTGCTGAACTAGAAGCCTTCTCCCGCATCTCAGACTTCGGCGCCATTGTTGCGTTCCATGGCCGTCTCGCAGCCCGTCGCCGTGAACTGGATTACGAGTTCTATCAGTTTGATGAGCGGTAGGAGATTCAATCACTTGATCTGTATGGATTTCCGTAACACGTTGCTAACTTTTATTCGACAGTAAATGGGGTTACCTCTTCGACGACATGGTCTCTGATGATGACGAGGACGGAGGCGATGACGGCCGATACGAGGTTTGGGACGAGGCCACCGATCCTTCAAACGGAGCTATCCTGCACCCTGCGTCTGACGCCACCATCAAGTCCCTCCCGATCAAGAAGTACGCAGAGGTCAAGACGGAGGATGGCGCGCAGTGTGTTGTTTGCCGCGAGGAGTTCAAGGACGACCAGCGTATCATGCAGCTCCCATGCAAGCACTTCTTCTGCGAGGACGGCTGCACCGTTCAATGGTTGAAGCAGCACGACAATTGCCCGGTATGTCGAGCCAGGGTCCCGCCTTTCGTGGAGGATGATGGCAAGAAGGCTGTCATCGACGACGTCAACGAACCCGATACAGACGCGGGTGCCGAAGAGGAGCAGGACGATGCAGCCCCGGATCAAGTTGTGAGTACCGACCGCGACGACGACGTTACCATGGTCGACGCATGGTGAACGCTGCTTGCTAAGTTTACACATCAGCAACCGACCAACACACGCCACGGCATCGGCATTGGTGTGCAAGACGATACTGGCCAGGCTACTCGCTGAGAGCGAGACGCAGCGAGGCTTTAAGGTGATGAGTGATGACACTGACATGATGAGCGACTTGGGTTATTGGTGTTTGGCGTATCACTGCGGTCCTTGAAGATGAGACATCTGCGGGACACATGCATCAAACAGTTTTCGACGGATGGAGCTTCGTATGAAATTAGCTGGTTCAGATAACACAGTGGAAATGAATCGATTCAATTATCATGACTTCAAATGTTGCCATCGACTATGCGATTTTTGAACAGCATAAGTACACATAGCACGGACGTATTGCCGATTTCTTAGATTCCATAGCGAAACAATGCGTGCATGCTCAGGATCATACCCACTGCCACCAAAGCCCATTCAGATAATTCAAATTCACTTCTTTATCGGAAGAATACTAAAAATCCTCTTTTGACATGTAAAACAGAACATAACACGATTCTCAAGAACCCCAACTCTAACCCTAAAACAGTTGAGACGCTTGATTTCGCAACCCTATGTGTATCTGTAGTTGTTATAAGTATAATGTCCTTCATTTACAACGATACCATACACTAAAGCATACGTCCAATATATAGGGTGTATTGATTGAGCATCTGTGAGTTTGGGGACATCAACAAATGGTATAGCCCCACTTTAGAGTTTCTAGGTTCGCGCCCGCTTCCCTCGTCACAATAGACGTGTAAGTTACGTCAGGACTAGTAATCAAATCCCATACCACATTTATATCGCATTCGCGTTTCCCACCTTTGTACCTTACTTGCTGTTCCCTCGAACATTCACACGCGTCATCCAGTCCTCTTGTCACCTCACACATTCTACACCCTTCGCAATGCGCGCTTTCTCCAAGCCGCAACTCGCATCTGCGACGCAGCGTTTCGCATTCGGTACTTTGCGCCAACCAGCACAGCGAACTTTCGCATCAAGCACACCAGGATCACAAACACGATGGCAAAACTCTTGGAGGAAAGCGCAGCAAAATCAGCAAGGCTACCAACAGCAAACGCGTGGATACCGACAACCGCTCAACTACCAACGCTTCAAGGCGACGAGTAGCTTGTTCAGAAGATGGGCGCAGCACCCTCGCTTCTACTACCATATAGCTGGAATAGGCGGAACTGTAGGAGGAGTATATGTGTACAACCTGGAAGAGGTCCCGGTGTCTCATAGGCGGCGCTTTAACATCGTCGGGCCTGCGAAGGAAGCTGAGGCAGGAAAGATGATGTACCAGCAGACGATGCAGCAATTCGGGAATCAGATCTTACCGGATTCCCACCCAAAGTCACGAATGGTACAGCGTGTTCTGAACCGCTTGATTCCGCACTCAGGGCTGGAGGGTGAGCAGTGGGAAGTACATGTGATCAACGACCCGATGAAGAACGCTTTCGTCATTCCTGGCGGCAAGGTGTTTGTCTTCAGTGGTATCTTGGACATCTGCCAGGACGATGATGGTCTCGCGGCTGTTCTCGGCCACGAAATCGCTCACAACGTAGCCCATCATGCCGCTGAGCGTATGTCAAAATCCAACATCCTGCTCGGCGTGGTGATGGCTGGCTTCCTGCTCATCGGCGTTGACCCTGGCATTGGCAACGTCCTTACGGAATTTGCTTTCACCAGACCTGGATCACGCAGCCAAGAATCGGAAGCAGACTACATCGGTCTGCTGATGATGTCGGAGAGCTGCTACAGACCCGGGGCTGCCATGGATCTGTGGGCACGTATGGAAGAAGAGGAGAAGAACGCGCCGCCTCAGTTCATGAGCACACATCCTAGCAACCACAACCGACTCGAGAAGATCCGTCAGTGGCTTCCTGAGGCGGAGGCGAAGCGTGATAGCAGCGAGTGCTCTACGACGATGGGCTTTGGTATGTGTACAGATATTGTTAAGGTTACAGCGAGACTTGTTGCTAACACTTTTCGCAGCGGATGAGTTCAAGCAGACGGTTCAGCGGGCACGTTGGTGAGCTGTGCTACCACTTGTAACGACACTTAAGCCTCGAGGGTATTATGATTCTCCGGGATATCCTGGCATCAAGAATCTCGAAACCACAAGTTGATGGAAGCAGGCTTTCTTTCGAAAGATGCGCCCCATCCTGTAATATCACCACGTGGAAATCCTACTGCCTTGGGTCTCAAACAATGCCTCTCGGGCCTGGCTTTGGCAAGAAACTTCCACTCCTATGCGATTTTGCTGAACGTGAGGTGTGTTTCTTTTGTTGTACAATCATCAAGCATATCTAGAATACGATTGCTTCAGGCTAATTCGGGGCTACCACATCAACGACGTTTTGAATCCCGCTCGCTGGAAGTTGCTAAAAATTAGATAAGCATCGCATTTGGGTAGTGTATCAATATTACTGGGACATCCTCGTTGAGGCGGCGTTCTAGATGGCGCTAAAAAAAGTCGTCATGTCAATGATATGTTACACTTCCAACCTGTTCTTTTGAATCACCTTTCGTGTTCGACGAACATAATATACCTTCTATCATGTTTTTGCGCGATTCTTCTCGCAGTGCTGCGTCTAGGTGATGTGATCAAGCGCTGCAGGCTTCATATCCGCGGCCGACATGCACTAACATCCTGCAGTTGCAGGGATGACGCGACAAACGTGCGCAAAGGGATGGATTAGAGTTGGTGGCTGATCCAGACGGCGTGGGTGCGTGGAGAGATCTCAAGGGTGAAGGGAAACACAAGGGACTGGACGAAAGTAACAGCACATGAGGCTATTTTGAGCGCCAGGCTAGGCGATCGACTGCTGCTGTTCCAAGCGAGTCGTGACAGCTTCTTATCGTTAGTTCGTCTTCAACGTCGATTGTTCTTTATCTTTCTTGCCGGTGGCCCTGGCCTCGAGACGGTTATCGGCATCAATCTGATGCTCGAGAGTCTACAGGCGACATCGTCACCCGTGCAGCTAACCGATGCGACTCGACTCGACTCGACCCAAAGCAGCACGCCAGCGAAGCGCCATCCAGGTCCCCGGCCAATAATCCGACAATCTTTTAATCAACTAATCGCCTAAAGCGCTTGACAACTGCTCCACTGCACGCCTGCACGTGTGTGCGAGAGGATTCAGAGGAGCAGCACGCGCCTGTGTAGAGGCACCGCTGCAGACCGTCACAGTCACATACGTCTGCCACATACTGTAGACTGCAGTGTCGACCATCCTTGATCGCTTACATACGCATCAGCCTCGGGCGACACCGCGCGCTGCAACGATCACGCATTGGTGAAACCTCTCGAGAGCGATCTGTCAAACCATTCCCCACCAGCGCTCCGGGTCGCGTATGCACGGCCGCCATCTATTGCGCCGTCGCAATCAACGCACAATTATCTTGACACCGGCTCGCTGCCAGCTCGGCCGCCATGTTCGCCAAAGCAGCCCGCCGCCATCGCGACTCTACCTCTTCTAGACCTGCCACTGCTGACACCCCGGCCGCCCTGGTCAGTCCTCTCGGCGAGCGCTTCGATCTCCAACACAGTCAGCAACAGCATCTGCACTCGCCTATATCACTGGTCTCGCGGCCCAGCGCCGACTCCGTACGACGAAGGACTGGCGATGGACAGCGACAGAGCATAGTGAGCTTGGAGCCACCTGTACTACCACCCATCCCAAGAGTTGCCAGCCGGTACGAGAGCGAAGCCAGCTTGGCTTTGAAGAAAGAGCAGCGTGCAAAGGCCAGGGAGCAAGAGCAAGTCGGACACACTGCGCTGCTGGAGGGTCAAGAGAGTGCAGTGACACCGAAAACCAAGGAAGACTCCCCAGTCACATCCTCAGCAGCACCGCAGGCCCCGCTACTCTCATCCTTGGAGATTCCTAGCTCAACCAGTTCAGACCACTACCCTGAGATCTCGTTCGATGAGCCACGAATGGAGGCCACAATGTTTCCTCGCCCAGAACCTCAAACAAATGTATCGAATGATCCTTACACCGCTGGCTCACCCATGAGCCGAAGTTTTATCGACAGCAGAGATAGACCATACTCACATAATGTACAACGGCCGCCAGCGATTGCAAGCAGCCATAGCTCCCCAAATGCACTCCCACCGCGATCAAATACAGTCCAGGGACTGTACCCTCCTGGTTCGTCGACTACGTCCGGCCCAGCTCATCCTTCAGTTGCCAATCTCGAGAACACGCTTAAGACATCTAGCACAACGGGTACAAATTACAGCGGCTCGACTGCACGTCCGAGTCTACACTCCTCCAAGTCGGCTTCTGCTTCGCCACTGCAAACTATCGGAACTCCGTACTCGGAAACATCTACTTCTTTCCCTGCTCCTCAGCATGTAGCAACCAGGCCCAAGACTTTAGGATCATCTTCGACAATTGCTGGCGTAATGGTACCTACCCACCACACTAATGGTCTGCGCAAGGAACAGGGCAGATCTGAGAAGAGAAAGACAAGAAGTTTGCTAAATCCCATGGCTCTTTTGGTGAGACGAAGGAGCGGTCAAGATACGGCGGTTGTACCCAACGAGGCAGAAAGGAGGGCTCATGCTCAGGCTCAAGCGCGACAGAAAAGCCTTGCTACAGCGGGCGTCAGCACCATACCAGAGGACTTCGACCCAAGGATCCGAGGCAAGATTGTGCATGATTTCAATGCACCTAGGACGAGACGCACATTTTCGTCAGGTGACGTGAACTTCGACGGTGGCGCCGACAGACAATTGCAATCTGCTGATAGTATGCCTGCCATGCCCAGCTCTGTGGATCAGAATCAGGAGAGACCTTCATTGCACAGTGCGCATCGTAGCGATGAGAGCTCGAGGCACAGCCGGCATACGCCCATATTCATCGAACATCTTTCTGAGGAGCCGAATGGTGGTGGCTATTTGAACGCTGTCCAGGCCGAGCGACTCGAGAATAAGGATTTCTTGAAACGTGCCTCGCACCAGAGCAGTCCAAGCCAGGAGAGCTCTCTCCTTCCGCCTTTCGCGCGTCGGAGTCAGCAGCTTGACCCGATGCAAGCCAGCTTTTATCGCGATGACGATAGCAGTAAGCGTTCGAGCGAGCAGTCAAGCTTTGGCAAACGCGAGTCAACTGCTAGCTCTGGTGTGGACCTGAGCCCAATCGCTGCTAGGGGCAACCCAAGTCCAATATCGCCAGAAGCTGTGGAGAAGAGTCGCAGACCCATGTCTGACATATCAATGCTAGGAGGCAAATTTGATGCGCCGTCGGGCATTCAGTACTTCAACACGCAAGCGGGCACAGGCGATGCAAGGAGAAGCCCGGCTTCTCCCACTTCGCATCCTGGTGTCGAAGCTTCCAACAGTTCGACATCGCAGGCCCCACAGTTCGGCCAGTTCCAGAACAACAGTGTGCCTGCCATGCGAGATGTGCACCCTGCTCTACGGAATCTTGTCAGCGGCCCAAATTCGCCAAAACCGGCGTACCCAGACCAGACTTCTGCGTACTCCTCGCCTGCTCTGGGATCATCAGTCCCGTCAACGCCTGAGCCAGCCGTTGCTCAGGCAGCAATCTCATTCCAGTCTCCGTCTAGCCCACCGAAGCTTGTCGAAAAGCTCGCTTCTGCCGTCGGACACTCGAAGACTGCTTCTTCTTCAACGCCAAAGCATGCAGCCTCCAATGCATCGAGGTTCAGCTTCCAGCTAGATGGCAGTGCCGCCGAAGAGAGGGCACTGGAGGAGAAGCACCGCCGGGTGGCGAGCATGCAGCCTTCACGCAAGAAGAGCACGGTCGAAGAGGACCCTGAAGATGAGGACGACTACTTTGACGAAGACGCCATGGACGATGAAGACGAAATGGAAGCAGAGACGAGGATGCATCACGGTGTTGGGAATAACATGAATGCTCACTCTTTCGGTAATAATGCTCAGATGTACCATCACCAGCCCAACCAACAGGTATCTCGATCAGATGCCAGCTCTGTTTACGACGAGGACACCACAGCTGTCCCAAGGCCTCGTGAGCCCACCTATGCAGAGCATCCTGCTTTCCGCGCCCACTCTGCCGTGTACAGCACCAAGCACAACTCAATGGCGCCGAGCTCGCACTACTCGATTGACATGTCTACGGGCAATAACGATGGCTGGACACCACATCACAATCGCTTCATGAGTGATGCTACAATTATGACATTGGCTGACTCCGAAAATGGAGGCAATGGGCCGGGTGCATCTGGAAGTAACTTCTATATGCAGCCGCAAGCAGCAGGCTATGATAATGGACCGAGTGCTCACACGGCAGACACGCACGGTCGCAACAGGGACGATACGATGACAATGCCAATTGTCCAGAACAAGGCTGCAAGCCCGCAACTTGTGTTGAACACTGGAGCGTCACAGGGAACACAGCTTTCTCCTCGCTTCGGCGACTTCAGATTTGTCGATAGTCCCGAAAGGAGTAGGCCACCAACTTCACAAGATTTCCGGACTACAGCAGCTACAAGAACGGGCAGCAGTTCGATGGCATCTCCGAGCGGTGCGCCACAAGCTCCCGTCACTTCGCCGATGATACTCCCATCATCAACGTCGTATGCTTATGGCACCAACGAAAAGCCAGAGAGTGCCGCTTACCATGGCTCCATTGGCAAAGGTATTCGCGCACGCAACGTGTCTATGAACCAGAACCTTCAATATGCAGCTCCGTCTGAATCTGGCACTGAGTCTGTGAACGATGAAATGTACTTCGACGATGGTGGTTTTTCCGAGGAGGTCCAGAATAGCTCGGGCTACGGCGAAAGTATCAATGAGGATCAATTCGATAATCCCGAATTTGCGGGCGGCTTCAAGGGCATGGAGCCACGTGGCTACCACGAGCGACACGCGAGCGCCATGACTATCACCAGCCGCGATGGACCTTATCCCACTTTTGCCATGCCGAACAACGCTGGCAAGGCTCAGCTGCGACAGTCGCAACTGTTGCTTGACGATTTGCCTTTGCAGGGGCCCGGTGGCACGCAATGGGCCCCAAAGCCTACCTCATCCGAGGATGCTAAGAGACTTGGACTTAGCGACATGGTGCCTCCGCTTCCAGCTCCGGCTGGCTCAAATGCCGCAGCATCACAGATGGAGGCATATCACCAGGCGCTTGCGGATGCTGCACTTCGGGCTGCCAAGGATGGTAGATTTGAGAGGCACGGGAGCGTTTCAAGCAATAGGAGCAGCGTGTACTCCGACAAAGATGACCAGGACAAGGCTGATCGTGACTCTGCATCTAATGATGACAAGAGTCGCT
Source organism: Cladosporium velox (assembly GCA_024604135.1). NCBI lineage: Eukaryota > Fungi > Ascomycota > Dothideomycetes > Cladosporiales > Cladosporiaceae > Cladosporium > Cladosporium velox. The sequence continues at coordinate 944,689 of JANIIF010000006.1, read as the reverse complement.
ACTCTCGCGATACTGATGCCACCAATTCGAACGTGCCTACGTACAAGTCTCAGTTCTCGACTACTAACGCCGATGCTGATGCGAGTGGATCTCGGGGAGTCGCAGACAACCACCAGCCAAACAGCAGATATACCTTGCCTCGCATGTCCGGATTTGATTTTGGCTTCAACTTTGACGATGCGCTTGCGTCTTCTAATGATGTTAGTGCACCTCCGACTCAGAACTCCATGTACAACGCAGCTCCGTCTGACGATATCAATGCAGCTCCATCCGACGACTTCATGACAAGCCATCTCGAAGACGGCTACGAAGACGAAGACGACGATTTCATCGCCGCAGCCAACGCTGAAGCTCTCGCTTACGACGATTCCGGGTTCTACGGCCAAGAATTCGGCTTCTATGCGCGCGCTCGGTCCGATTCAACTGGCTCAAACAAAGGCCAGACTATAGAAGCTATTAATGGTGGCTTCTTCGGCGAGGATGGCGACGATCCTCTTCGTAGGCAGAAGAGCTCTCGCGAACCAGACTTGACGCCCATCACTGAACGTAGTGAGTTCAGTGCTCGGAACAGCTTCATCAACTTCGGACCTGCCAGTTCCGGATGGGGTCACGGTGGTGTCGCGAGCCCGGCTCTCGCACGTCTGCCACTTAGCCCGTTGGTCAGTGGTGCAGATGGGCCAAACAAAGCTCGCGCGAGCGGCGGTGGCTACTTCGGCGTCTTCCCAGCTGGAGGCCCACCGCACGTGCAAACTCACCAGCAGTTCGTCGGTGCTTCGCCAGCCAGCGCTACTAATAGCCCTGCTCGACCCTGGTCGTCCGACAGCCCAGCTTCAGCGACCTCCGCTAGCAGCCGTGGTGCGCCATTCATGTCTGGCTCCGCTTCTGGCTCCGCTCTCGGCGTCGACACTGCTATCGACCCAGACGCCACGCCGCGCAAACCGCAAGCGCAGGCGCACATGTCGTCGCCATTGAACGACACCCCCGGCACTGCGAAGAAAATCCCCTTGCCTGCTGTGAACACGCACGTTATCAACAACGGCAACCTGCCAACTCATTCACGTAACCACAGCGGCGCTGACTCTGTGGCGTATGTGCGTGAGACTGTTTCGCCTGGCGAGGAGAGCTCAGGACCGCCGAGGTGGGTGTTGGAGAGAAGGAGGACAAGTGAAATGGGCGTTGATCAGATTGTTGGGAGAGAAGTTGTTAAGGGTGGGTGGATTTGATGTGACTTTGAAGAGCATATCACGGTTCTAATGGGGAATTGACACAATTTGTGAAAACAGCGTTTGTTGTAATGAAAAGCATCGTTGGCGGCATGTAATAAGCATTGTTGTGATTTGATGGGGATTTTTGAACTTTAGCGGCGGCGCTTTTGGGAGTTTTGTGGGCATTTGTCTGCTGCGGGAATACTTTTTTACTCTCTTTTTGCAAAGACGGTGGAGTCAACAACAAGGTACTGTAGGAGGCAACGAAAGCAGGGACAGTCTCGCTTTGTAATTAATTCGTACAGCAAAAGCTCAAGCAAGTATAGCCACACACTGCGAATCTCTCCCTTCATAGCGAACGATCTTGAGCAATTCAGTACTTTATCGGTTCCAGCGAGGTTCTCGCTCCCAGCGCTATGCTGACTTCTGGTAAAGTGTTTCCGCAAATGGATACGCCGGCTGCGTCTCAACTCCGAGGTCTGCCTGCGTATACCGCCATCAGGTGAGAGACTTTCTAGTTCACCACCCTCGGCATTACAGCTAAGAGTTTGTCCAATTTTGCAGTCAGGCGCTCTCGCCCTTCCTTCTCCATCCACGAGCACGAGTCTATCTTGTCGGGGTCGTAGTCGCTGCCCGTAACGTCGTCGATGGTCTGCTGAAGCCACCGCAAGCGAACCTTTGATAAACGTGGCGCTGAGGCCAAAATGTCAAAGACCTTCAACCAGACAGTCTCGTTGCCCAGGACACATACGCAGCCCATGGTCACCTTGAGAAGTGTGGGCTTGCAGCATGACAACACCGTAATGAGGTCAGCTCCTTGGACGGTCATGTTTTCGAGAGACAGAACTTCGAGCCGAGAAACGTCGCTGACTGACAGAAGCTTGGATGCTGGCGTATCCAGCGACGGTTCGGCAAAATCATAGAAGTGGATTTTCAAGGTACGCAGCTCGGTTGCCGATTCCAAACATCCGCGAATCGAGCGTCGGGAGTCCTGGTTCTCATAGATTTCCTTCAGGGAAAATATCTGGACAGAGCTTATGCATGAACTCAGGCTGTAGCCTAGCCTTTCCAGAGTCTCGTTGACTTCGACGATGTCGTGGGAAGGCGTTTTGAATGCAGAGAGTCTCATACCGCTAGCCACAATAGCGACCAGTAGGTTGGCTTTAACTGACGTCCTTTCACCCTCAACTCGAAACACGTCTTCTTCGAAAAGATCAGCCTCCACGCAGATGTTAGGTGCATGGTTCCTCATTCGTGTTAAGCAGCGCTCAACCACATCCTTGCTCGGCCATGCAGCTGTATGTTTTCGCGCGCCCACTGCCTCTGCCAGAGCATCCGCGAGATCGCACTGAGCCATTAGGAAGTCAGGATATCTTTCTTCTCCTTCTTCAGGCTTTGCTGGAGCAAGCTGCAGGTGATCCCACGTGGTCGGAGCAAGAATGTCTGTTGTGAAGACCACTCGGCAGATCCTGTCACCCATCCTCGAGGAAACAACATCCCTCAACAGTGTCCAGCGGGGCTTGTCGTAGATGCAGCAATACCTCTCCTCAAAGAAAACCTTTGCGAAGTGGTCGAATGTGGCGGCCTCGATGGTTTTGCATGTCAAGCGGAAGGTCGTCAATGCCTCGTCGCTGACATTGTCGGTGATGCGCTGGAGCAGCTCGACAGGCAGGGCAAGTAAGCGTGACGGCTCGCCGTCACTGACATTGGAGTTGTTTGCTGCCATCTCTGCGGTGGCCGAGGAGTGCGCAATGTGGTGGCGATGGTAATACTGTCGCGGTGGTGCGGCTGGGACGTGGTGTAGTAGTGTGTGACAGCGATATTGAGGTCTGGGATAGTGAGTTTGTATTGTCGCAAAAACGTTAGGGATGTGGTGTGGTCAAGCCGGGTGGATCAGAACATGAACGTGGAAGTGGGTTACATGTACCTAGCGCGACGTTGAGTGAAATTGAAAGCGCAGGTTCCATGTGAAAGTAAAAGGCACGAGCGATGAAATGGCGAAAGTGAATGTGAAAGCGACCTTGGCGCTCTCGCTGGTCAAGTGAATGTAGGCTTTAATATCATACCTTCTCCAAGCTTTTGGTTATACACTGCCAACCAATTCGGCTCCATTCAGCTGTGACCTATTACTCAGTGTCTCAGAGACCATAGCAATATCCGAGCGGTAAGGGTTATACATTATATGCTTGTCGAGTTACACTACCTGCTCACTCAGTGCCACGCTTACAGATGCGACACCCATCTGCTCTGTTGAATGCAATGAAATATGTCCTGTTGTCAACCTCCCTCAGCCAAGGTGCAGCTTTCAACTCGTCCAAGCCCGCCACAGTCTGCTCCCGACCTTCGTATTCGACCTTCCTGCCCTCAAAGGTTGTTTTGCCATGTACTAGACCGCGAAACGTTAGGCGTGTATCTCTGATCGCACCAAAACGGTCCCACAGAACACTAAGGCTCAACTTGTGAAGCTGCGGCAACGAAGCAAGCGCATGAAAGACGCTCGGCCATCCATCCTCGCCGCTGAGCAATCTCACATCTGACAGTCGCAAGTGGAGCATTGAACGACAGGCTGACAGACCTGTGACGAGGTCTTCGCCGGGAAAGATTGCTCCGCTGAGACGTAGCGTTGTGAATTTTGAGAAGTCGTGTGCTCGCAGAACCGCTGTTGTCATTGGAAGGCCCGGCAACGACGCAACTGCAAGCTCGCGGATATCGTTGGCGGATTCGAGGATCGAGGTGATGAATTGCGGCTCATGATCATGGCCTCGCTTTCTGAATCGAAGATGCTTGAGCGATCTGAAAATCGAGTTTGACGAGGGTTGCGGGCACAAGTCTTTTGACGTCGCGGAAAACCCGATGGAAAATCGCTGTGCTTGGCCAGGCCGAAACCTGCGTCTGAGGACCTATGGACCGCGACAGCTGGCCTCCGGCCGAACTCTGTGCTGCGGTCATATCTGGTTCGGATGCATGTGGTGCGAGTTGCAAGTCTTTGTACCATTTGGACTCCAATGGCTCCGAGGTGAATTCCACTTTCCGGACTCTGCTCCCCAACCTTGAAGAGATGACTTCATTCAAGAGTAGCCAACGAGGCTCGTAGTAGATGCAGCAGTACCGTCGCTCAAAAAACTTCTTGGCGAACAGGTCGTGGGTTGAGTGCTCGAGGACTTTGCAAGTCAAGCGAAGCATCAGTAGGGACTCAGGCTCAAGCGAGTCGACAATGCGACCGACAAGCTCGACCGGCAAGGCCAGTAGTGGTGAGGTCTGGTCTTTGGTGGCCATTGCCGCGTGTGAAAATCCGAGTGTGTGCAATTGAGGGAAAGGGTGAGTCGTGCCGTTCCGAGTGTATGGGTGTTGCAGAGTGCTAACGGTGTTGTGTCGCGGTACTGACGGGATTGCAGCAGATGCCGTGGAGAAAAGAGTCTTGTAGCGTGGTAGGAGGCAAGTCTTAAGTCTGAGTGGAGGGGAATGGTTCGATTCAGTCGCGGAAAGTGACGTGCAACGATGAAGATAGGCTTGCTTTCACTAGGAACCATCAGCCTTCACTTTCGACAATCAGCGCGGGGAAGTCGACACAATGTTAGCGCACAGTGAGACATTCACTTCATTCAGCTACGGCAGCGATAAGTATGCGCGGTGGTGAGCGCAAGCACGAGGAGATGTGTTGAGAAGCTTAATCATCAAGCATCACATACGTTAGGCTTGTCGCTTCCTCCAATTGGCACTCAGTCCACGCAACTTGTGTAACGCACTCACTTCATTGTGCCTCCTCCCTCAACTTGCCATCCATTCAATCTTGTATTCCACAGCGAATTCCTTCAGACTTCCCTCTTCTGGTCGCGATTACCGCATGACCAAGCACACAACCCCCACAATCCGCACTTGTAAAGTCCTCCTTCACGACGTCCACATGATGGAGTTCACACAGACTGAAAATACTCACTTGCATGAGCTGGCAAAGACTCTTGTTGTCTGATGATCCTCGAACGATGCAAGCTCAACCCTTCGACCGTGGACAGCAAAGGACCATTTAGAAGATCTTGGAGGCCAGATGCCACTAAGCGTCTGGTGCTAAGCACCAAATGTGTTCTGTCAACCTTGTCGTCGTTCTTGATGGCTCTAGCCCTCTTCTTCCCATGATACTGTCCACTTAGCGAACACTATGGCCGCGAGAACCTGATGGGCCCAGAAAGGATTGCGGAAAGACCTGTGGCTATTTCTTCTTTGCCCCGAAGAAGGATGCCGTATCCACTGTAGTTGGAACCGGGCTCGTCCGCGAGGTGAGAAAACTTTGTGGTCTGCGGCACATGTTTGAAGTTCACCTGCTCAGCAAGCTCGCCGTCCAATGTAAGGCATGACAGATCTGAGAAGACCACCTTTTGCAGTTCTTCGAAAGTTGTCAACAATCGGAAGACGTCCTTCCAATTCTCAGCGGGTTCCGCCATCAGTACGCTGCTAATGCATAAATCTTGGAGATTGGTTTGGCAACGTGTGAGCACCTTACACATCTGGTTTGCGGTCATAGCGATCGTTTGTAGGTGCAGCTTGTCGATACTTGAAAGGTCGTTGGCATAGAGGAGTTTCCCAGTAACAGCCCATGGGTCGTTGAGACGCATGTAGTCGGCAGGTCTCGGGAAGAGCTCGGTTAGTGTTTTTGCATTCCGGAGAACCCTCAAGATCGAGGCCAACTCGGCTATGTCAAACTCTGCTTCATCTGGACGTGTACGGTCGTTGGTCGTTGTGAAAGAGATTGAGCGTATGTTGGAAGTGCAATAGGTCATCCGCTCGCCAAGATGGGTCGCTATTTCTTCGAAGTCGACGGTAATTTGACGTGTGAGAGTAAGGTCGCTGATCAAGCAGCATGTTGACACTGCGGCAAGGAGTACGTCCTTGTGTGTCATGATGCCTTGGAGTCGAAAGTGCGGATTGTCTCTGAAGTCGAGCTCGACGGAAAGATGCGGGGCATACCTCGCAATGTCGAGGAATACACTGTGTACCAGGGCAGCTGCCGGTTGATTGTCGTTACCCAGTGATTCGTATGGGTGCTGATGGTCTGCTTCCTCAGCATCAAATTGCATCTGTGCATCTCGGATGCGAGTAAATTGATGGCCAGGTGCTAACTGCACTTCATCGAAGTCATAACCTTCCAGAGGCATGGTGGTAAACGTGAGATGATGCATTGCGCGGAGAAGGCGAGTAGAAGAACCTCTCAGGAAACTTTTGAGCGATGTCCAACGTGTTTCGTAGTATATGCAACAGTGTCTGTATGTGAATGTCGCCGCGAAACGATCAAAGGTCGCGATCTCGAGAGTCTTGCACGTGACTCGAAGGGTTGACAAGGACTCCTCCTCGAGCTCGTCTGTAATCCGAGTGAGTAGCTCCATTGGCAGTGAGAGCAGTCTTGCTTCGTCACTGGTCGCCATTGCTGTTGCGGAAATTTTGCGTCTCGGTGCGTCGCGTCTTTCGGCAGATTGTTACCAGTATCACCAGTGTCTTACTGCTGCAAGTGTGCCTGCCGTGAAGCGCGAATGTGCGCGTGAAGGAATGATGCTCGAGCTTCTTACGAGATGTTTGGCTTTTGCTGCTGTAAGACTGCCGTGTAGGTACGTGGGGTCTGAGTTGTGTGCGTGATGCCGTGGACTAAGCTCCAGTACGCGCGAGCTTTTAACGCCGTATTGCGCTTAATTGGACGCTGAAACCACAATCAGGAGGAATGACGCTGCCAGACTAGCGGGGAATCGCTTTCACATTGAAGTTGTGATGTTGCTTGAGCTGAGTCCGTGAATGTCGAAGCGTCCGCGTCCGAGGAATGTGCGTGGATTGCAAACAGGATCGCAAACGACGCCAGTAGCAGCAATCTGTGCTGCAGGTTGCCAGTGATCACGCAAACAGCTTCCAGACACTTTGAAGGTAAACTCTACGTGCCATTGATACAATGAAGAGCCGCGAAACGCAGCGTTTCTCGACATGATTACATCAGTCGCATCGGAAGAGTTTCAAACCGCCCGAAATGAAAGCAAGCGTCAACCATCCTTGCAAAACTCCCTCCAATGTATACAAAATGACCCCAAAGTAGGTACCGTCCTTTTCGGAGAGAGATGCTGGAAGCTCCGCGACCTTGTTCACGGCCCAAAACCAGTGCGTGAGAGCATTCATGAAGCACATTGCAAGGCTGAACAACAGACTCATGGTGGTCTGCACATCGTCTAGTTCTTGTGGGTGATCTTTAACCCGACCATGCCATTCTCGCAGCACAGGAAGAGCGCCCAAGCCGCGAAACATGCTGCGCCCTATTGGCCTTGAGACCCGTCTGCTGGAACGCCATACCAAAGCTGCCACGCCCGCAGCGGCCAGGTAATGAGCGGCGAGGGAAAGAGCTTGGTCTGCGGTGCTGGCGAGAAAGCTCATGGTTGAAGAAGAAAGCACGCGATTTTTGTGAAAAGACTCGAGGCGATTGAAGAGTTGATGTACGACAGCAGGGAATGCTACACAGAGGTTGCCTCACGCAGGTACAGGTACAGGGGTACGAATGCGCACAGTCGGCGTGATATTGCTCCGTCTCCCCGTTCCCCGACCGGCAACAGGAGGTTACAGCAAGCAGTAACTGGCTGACTCGCATCGGAGATCCTGGTCGTTTAGATCTATAATGACCTCACCATTCGATACGAACAGACTACGCGACGAGAATGGTCTGGGAGCGTGAAGAATACCACGAAGACATGGTATGCAGCAGATGCTGAAGCAAAGCAGAGGAACGTCCATACTGCTCCCCAAAAACCCGTCCGAGCTTGTAAATATGGTAGAATTGTGCTTGAGCTGAATCTGGTCGAATCTCAAACATCCCGGGGATAGACGCCACACTTCCGTGCCGCTTGATAGCGACCACTGGCGCGCGCATCATACTGTCGTCTGATATCGTGATTGATAATGCGGCTCAAACCTTCCTTTCCTTTGTTTCCCCACGTTGCACTACTACCCTCCAAACCATATCAGTGAATGCCTCCAACATGCCGATCGCTCATCGCGCATAGTAACACAACGGTACCTGGCTACACATACACGCATTGCGCATAGGGTTCAGATCACGGCCTACACATTCCGAGGGATAGTAAGAGGAGGAGCACACCATGAACAATTCTGAAGCGGCTATCGAGGCCGAGGTCAGCTTTGATCAGCAAGCCTTGGTGCAAGATCGAAACGTACACAGCGAGAGGGCCGGGCAGCAGGCAGTCAAGGTGGCTGCTGGAGGCTTCAACATTCCGGATGAAGTGGAAGAGCACAGAGCACACGAAGACTCCCCATTGCTTCCGCCGCGAGGAGATGGAGGGCGCAAGGACTCATGGTCAGGAGGAGAGGACTTTATCAATTTGCCGTGGTACAAGACACCTTCAATATACTGGATGCTGGGGCCATTCTTCCTTGTAGCCCTGGCATTCGGCGGTTCTATGCCACCCAAGCTCAACTTGATCTTGCAGCTGGTCTGCAGGCAGTATATTGAAGAGCAGGACAAGGTGCACCCTGGTTTCACGAAGCTACCCAAAGTCGACTTCGCTGGCGGAGATAATGACCAGTGTCGCATTCCTGAAGTCCAGAGCCGGGTTTCGATGTTCACCCTCTGGATCAACCTGATCACAGGTCTCATCTCTGCTTTCTCAAGCCCGAAGCTAGGCGCCCTCAGCGATCGATATGGCCGCAAGAAGATCATTGTCATTACTAGCATGGGTACCATCCTGGCCGAAATTATCACGATCGTTGCGGCCACCCGCCCCGAGACCTTCAACGTAGAGTGGCTACTCTTCGGCGCCGTTCTGGATGGTATGACCGGATCCTTCATTGTTGCGATGGCGATCACAAACTCCTACATCACCGACTGCACACCGCCAGCTGGACGCAGCGTTGCCTTTGGTCTGATCCATGGCTGTCTCTTCTCTGGCATCGCCTTCGGACCGATCATCGCTGGCTACATGGTCAAATACACTGGCAAGATCGTTATTGTGTTCTACATCTTGCTCGGCGTCCACACATGCTTCTCTATATTCATGGCTTTTGTCGTGCCAGAATCCGTAAGCAAGAAACGCCAGCTTGCTGCTCGCGAGAAGCACGAGGAGCTTCGCAGCGATCTCAGACAGGATTCGAACTGGGATTGGATCAACCAGCTGCGCTCTCTCAACCTTCTTGCGCCATTGAAGGTGCTGTGGCCCACGGGCGAAGGCTCATCACCTGCCCTGCGGCGTAATCTCGTGTTCTTGGCCGCGGTTGACACTATCGTCTTTGGTGTGGCCATGGGCTCAATGACGGTAGTCGTTATCTACACGAACTATATGTTCGGCTGGAAGACTTTCGAGTCCGCTCGCTTCATGAGCATTGTCAACTCGTGCCGTGTGTTCTGCCTCTTAGTGGTCCTGCCACTCATCACCAAATTTGCGCGTCGGCAGAAGGGCTTCCCTTCGCAGAAGAACTCAGGCTCTGACCTGTTCGACCTATCGATTATTCGCTTTGCAGTTCTGATCGACACTATGGGCTATCTAGGCTACTCTCTTTCGCGTACTGGCAACATGATGATCTTGTCTGGAAGTATTGCAGCGGTTGGTGGTGTCGCTTCGCCTGCGCTACAAGCTGCCATGACAAAACATGTGCCACCAGAGCAGACGGGCCAGCTACTCGGTGCGAGCGGCCTGCTACATGCTCTTGCACGTGTAGTTGCACCCACGCTCTTCAACGGTATCTACGCAGCTACTGTGGGTACCTTCACCCAGACAGTTTTTGTGTGCTTGACGGTCACTTTCGCTCTGGCGTTCGTTTTCAGCTGGGTAATCAAGCCGCATGGTAAGTTTTCTATCCGCTTCTTTCCCAAGATATCGTAACGTCTGCTAACATCCATGCGTAGTCTACCTTCACGAAGACGATGGCAACGACCCAGTGGCTGTGAACTGAGGTTCATCATTCACCTGAGCCTCAAACTGGTATTGCATTTACAAAGCATTTGGATACGCTGATTGATGGGTTTCATCATCTTGGGCCCACAATCACTCTTATTGATTTCTGATTTCCTTGTGTATATATCTTTGTGAAGTTCACGACGGCGCACATTTGGGAGTACACAGGGTTCATGATACCCACAAGCATCGCATTAGCATCTATTCGTAATCATCAAATACCAATTTTACAAACGAAATCGTTAAAACACCGCGCATGTTCATTGCTTCTCGAATCACCCTCCACCTCAAGCAGTCAGCAAATCCCACTTCATAGCAAAGCACACCTCCGACCCCTCAACTTCCACAGTCCTAACCTTCCCGGGCTCAAACCCTCCCAGCTCCACCAACCTGCTCATATTAATCTTCTCCCCCGCCACCTCGCCCCCCTCAGGCGGCAGCACGACCGCCACGCCTTTCCACAGCAGCGAGTAGTGCACGCACTTGAGCCCTTTGACCGAAGTCTTCAAATCGGGCGACAGCGTGGCGAGAATGTGCGTGAAGCTTGCTTCGGGGTGCGGCCACTGGGAGGTTGAGCCGGAGGTGTGCGAGGAGAGCGTTATGGTGGGTTGGTCGATGGTGGCGAGGTTGTCCTTGGACCATGATGTTAGGGCTTCATGGGTTGTGGTGTCGAGGCAGAGGATTTTGGAGGCGCCGGAGAGGGAGAGGCGGGTTGAGTAGGATGTTAGGAAGGATTGGAGGGTGGTGGTGTTGTTGGACATGGTGGGATGGTTGTGGGTTGTTTGGGGGGATGTGGTTCTTGGGGAGAATGGTAAGGTGGCAGTGAAATTATTGGTCATGTATATTCTTTGGGTCTCACAATAATGGCATGGAAGCACTGGACATCATGGTTGCTGTAGTGTTCTCTCAGCCGAGGGAAAGCAGGTGTGTAAGCTTAATCGACGAAAGCTCCATGTTTCCAGCCGACGCTCATTTATTCGACGTCATGGATATGCTCTGATGCTCAACACACATGCATGCATTGAAACATGAAAAATTGGTCAGGCTGATATGCCACATCAGCTGAAGCACGTGGCGTACAACTTCGAGCAGTATGTCACTGAAACGGGTGTTGCTCTAGTATGGAACATCCGAAGGTGTCCGAAGGGCTCGGAGCACATATGTGAGCATCGGAACAATGTCAAAAGGAAAAACTCTATGATATTCAACGCTGCTTAAGCTAACTGCAGGTATTTTCGCTCAGCTACATGAGGTTGAGGACATAGTACAATGTATCAGGACTGCTATACAGGCGGGTGGTGGTCGGATCGGCTCGAGGGTGATAAGCTCCCAGTTTCAGACAAGGCGAGTCTCGAGTCCGTAATTGTCCGTGTTGCCTTGTCGAAGGGTTGTCGTTTGGCTGGGAGGAAAGAAGAGAATACTCTACTTAAGCTGGCGGAAGAGCTTAGGAGCGGCGCAGGCGGATGCGCAGTGCATGAGGTGGAAGACTGTCATACGTCAGTATATGTTTGTATTCCTCGCTGCAAGACGCGAGAAGTTCCCAGCCGTGTTGGCAGTGGTCGGGGGTAGGTTTCAACATACACTCCTCAACGCAGTCCTCATCGGCCTTGCCGTTCTCCTCCTGCTGCTGGGTGACGCGCTCGGCGCACTCGTCGTAGTGGTGCTTCAGAGGGGCGCACTGCTGGGACTTCATGCACTCTGTAAGTATAGTCAGTACTTGTTCCGGTGCTTCTTTCTGGGTGTAGACATCATTCAATGCTTCTGCGCCACGCTTCGTATCACGTGCAGCGCAGTCAGGATCGCCGAAGAGTTCGGATTCCGCATGTATATGCCTGAAGTTCAGACTTACCCTCCTCGAGAGCAGGCTTGGGGTCCTCAGGCTCCTCCTCCTCCTCCTCCTCTTCTTCCTCCTCTTCCTCATCCTCTTCATCATCGTCGGATGCGCCAACGGGGCCACCGTGGGGACCAGCGTTGTCAGCGCCAACCTGGCCGCTGGCCTCACCGCCCTCGCCGGGGGTGTGGCCCTTTGCGCTCTCGCCCTGCTTGCTGGCAGCCTTAGCGGCGTCTTCCTTGTTGGCCTCAGCCTCCGAAGAGCTCTCCTCGTCGGTGCCGGCGGCAGGGGAGCTCAAGCTCGCGCCACCGAAGGTGGTGGCACCGCGGTCGTGCTCAGCGTTGCCAATGCCGCCATTGCGCGTGTCCTTGCCAGAGTTCTGGGTGCCGCTGGTGTCGATGGGGCCCTCGAACTGGCGGGCGTCGCGCTCCTCAGCATCGACAGGCTGGAAGGAGACGGACGAGTAGAGGTCGGAGACGTAGTCGAAGAAACCCATTGTGGCGGTGGTGTATCGGGTGATGGACGGGTGTACTGGCGGGTGGTGATGGCGAGTTCAATGGCCTTCCTGAGGAGCTTTCCGCGATGCAGGAGCGAGATGCCAAGGCGGCTTCCCGATGGAGGAGCCAATCACGACGTTTTGCATTACACGCTGGGGCAAGTGTTGATGACATTAATATTTTGCTTGTTATGTTGGATGTTCTGCTACTTATCACATTTTCATACTGACCATGTGTTGCCAACATCCATGTCACTGGCAGCTGCTATCTGGCGGTGTGGTATCGTGAGCATATCGGAAGACAAACAATCTCGATGATAATACATGGAAACAACTTCTCACAGTTTTGGGCTACGTGTACCGTGAACCCGACCTTGGATTTTCTGGCTATATACACCCACAAATATGGCAACACACGCATGGATATTTTGACATACATCCTCGAAGACCGCCTCCCTCACACGACAAAGCTCAGTAGCGACTTCGCTGGAACCTTGGCCACGGCTGTGTTGCCGCGCTTGATCGAAGCATAGCCACGCTTGAGATCGTTGTCCTGGTTTGTCAAATATGTGACCACCTTCTGGCGGCTCGACAACTTCAGGCCGGACAGTGTTACGGTCTCAGTGTCATTGCCATTGTTGATTACTTGGACGGCAGTGGATCCGTCCGTGTTGGCAAAAGCAGACACGTTCAAAGCAGCAGAGCCAGTAACACCGGCATCAATTCTCGAAGCACCCTTGCGGATGAACTTGGAGCCAAAGTGCGCGTGTGCCCACAAGCGCTTGGTGACCTTGACCTCGGACGTGTTGTTCACGAACAACAGAGACTGGTTATCGGTGGTGTTGGCTGCTCCCCACCAGTACAAGTGGCCGGTGACGTTGGCAAGAGTGAAGGCCTTCTGGATGTTGTTCGCCCAGGTCAGGCCCTCGCTCGAGTTGCCAGCAACATACCAGTTGTAGTTGATGGCGTCGAAAGTGGACCACTCGGTCTGCCAGACCTTGACATCAGTCTTCAATGGGTACAAGGGTTTCGAAGTGTATCCATGGCCTGTGACGAGACCGAGTGTACCCTCTTGACCTGCTTCTTGGATACCGTCAAGAATATCTTGCTGGGCATTCCAGCCGGTGGCGTCGCAGCAAGCAATCTGCGTCTTCAGACCTGAGCGCTTGAGGGTTGGGTACAGGACCTTGAGGAAGTCGGCGGACTGCTGGCCATCGGAAAGCATGGAGGCGTAGCTCGTGCTGAATTTTGGTCAGCATCTCCGATTGGAAGTTCAGAAGGAGGGCACTAATTACTTAAGATCCGGCTCATTGTATGGGTTGACATAGTCGATCTTGATGCCACGTGCTTGGTAGTCCTTGAGATACCTGACGATCTTGTCCGCATAAGCCTGGCGCCAGTCGCCAGACTCGCAGGTAGCGTTGGTGACGCCGCACAAAGAGCCGCCGTTGTTGTCGGTACCTATGCCGGTGAGTTAGCCAACTATTTTCTCACAGGTCTCGGAAGGGCGAATGCCTGAAACAGCATCCGAATATGGAACGCCACAATTGTGTACTAACCGGTAGTCTTCATGTAACCATCGGCACTCCATGAGTCTGCCACGATGGTGTGCACGCCTCGAGCTTTCGCCTGATACGAAAGCCAGACTTGGTACTGGTCGTCTCTTGGGAGCGGGATGTAGTTGAGCTACAGACATCCCTTCAGCAGAGATCTCCAACCAAATGCGCTTGTTCTTACCTGGCTGCTGTTTGATGCCGGCGCCTCGGGAGCGATGGACTTCATCAAGTCCCAGCCGTCGTTGGGCGAAGATCCAAGCCCATTGCGCAAGATTGTCATACCGGCGCCCTCGGTGGTGAAGAGGTAATCGAGTGCGAGCTTCTGGGACGGAACATCCAGCTCGTGCAAGACGAGGGATCTCTGGAAGGCCTCCGAGACACCTGTGCCATCGTATTTCTGGTACTTCGTCTTGGGGTTGACCTTGACTGTAGCGCCTGAGTCCTTAGATGTTGCTTCCGCAGTTGCGGCAAGCAGGACACTGAGGGTAGCGAGACGGACGAAAACCATTGTGGATAAGATGCCAATGGCAGAATGTGCTTCTAGCTAAGCTCTTGCTACCAAGGGCGTTGCAGACCTTTCTGTACCTTATGTACCTGCTTCGCGTATAAGTTCAATCATTGTTCTGCATTGTTTTTGGACACACCCCTCCCGGCTATTATTTGTCCAGAGGCGGCACGCATAGGCTATACTGTGCCATCCTGGAGGCGTTCAAATTGTGCTCAAAGTAGACATCCCGTTCATCCTCGGTTTTCTGCAGCATCCCGCAATGCGATGCACTCTGCAAGGTACAAGCACTTATGCTTGCGAGGTCGAAGCTGATAGATGGACCGTCAGCCGCAACCCTGCACAACACGATTCGTAAGCACTTTTTCAGTCCCGCGAAGGTGTTCGAGTATAGCCGACAGGTATAGCCCCACAAGATTCTCATGCACCACTCGATAGTCTCTTTTGTACCCCGCCCTTCCTACACTAGCTTTTCAGATTGTTGCCGTATCCAAGACCGAATCACAATGGTCAAGCATTGCCTACCAGCCGGGTAAAGCAATCTTGACTCGTCTTGGTGACGCTTTTCGATGCCAATGCAAAGGCGCGCAACATACCATTGAGGGTAGCTTGACGCAGCCACTTACGGGTGGAATTGAGCAGTGTGCCGCGCGGGATAGCTGTGTATGAGAAGAACCTATGCTCGGACATAAGCACTTGCGATTCTGGGCGGTTCATGTGCTCGATTTCTATCGTTTGACCGACTTCCAGCTTCCATAGTGTCGCAATACATCGAGTCGTTTCGATATTAAGAATTAATCGCTACAGCTTGATCTTTTGTGAGAATTTAAACCTGAAAAGGCATAAACTAGGTATTGATTGAATGCATCGGAAGATGTTTTGTCCATCACTTCGCACGCCTTCCTTTCTGGTCAGAATGACGCCATCTCGACTGCACGTCACACAACACATGTGCATCCACAACCCATCTCAACCTTTGCACGAGACTAGACTTAGACAGAATCAGGCCAAAATAAGTCACAACCGTAACACAATCTGAACGGAACCACCGAAGCACTCCAAAAATGGCACCCCACAACAAAGCTACCGATCTATTTAACGTCAAAGGCCTCGTGGCAGTGATCACGGGCGGAGGTTCTGGGCTAGGCCTTTATGCCGCGAGGGCTCTCGATGCCAATGGCGCTAAAGCGGTCTATATCGTCGGCCGCCGTGAAGAAACCCTCAAGGAAGCCGCCAAAACAGCAGTCAACGGCGCCATCAAGCCCATAGTCGGCGACGTAACCGACAAAGAATCTCTGACCAAAGTCGCCGACCAGGTCCGCCAGGAGCAAGGGTACATCAACCTTCTATTCGCCAATGCTGGCGTTTCTGGTCCCAAGCATGCAGCGATCCTGAAAGAAGGCCGCGAAGACGGCAGCAAGCCGTCTGTTGCCGAGTTCCAGAAAGCCATGTTCGAGCCGAACTTCGACGACTTCTCGTTCGCCACAAACGTCAACAACACAGCCGTCTTCTACACGGCTATCGCTTTCCTCGACTTGCTGGATGCTGGCAACAAGCAACGCAATGTTCCCCAGGATTCTCAGATCATCGTCACGTCTTCCATCGCAGGCTTCAGCAGGCAGCTCGCGGCTTCTTTCGCCTACAGCAGCTCAAAGGCCGCTGTGACGCACTTGGTCAAAATGCTCTCCACCTACTTCTCCCAGGCAGGCTACCATATCCGTGCCAATGTCATTGCGCCGGGGCTTTACCCGAGCGAGATGACGCAAGGCACTACATCAAGTCTGAAGTCCTATAGCGGCGTGGACGGGCACGAAACCGCATTTGCTGGAGCGCACGTCGTGCCGCATGAGAACTCTCCGGCGGAGAGGACAGGAAGCGAGGAAGACTTTGCCGGCACGATTTTGTACATGGCTAGTCGGGCTGGTGCGTTCCTGAATGGCGAGACGTTGGTGACGGATGGTGGGAGGTTGAGCCAGCTCCCTAGTGTTTACTAGAGAGGGATGAGGGACGTATGGATGAGAGTAATGTGACACGGATGATTAGTAATGACTCAATCTACGCTCACGTGTATATGCCACGAACGGGATCCAATGTGCAGTCAAATGTAAACAAAGGAAACCATTAAGTGCGATAGTCATACAGTCGTTTCCAATTTTGTTGCCTAGCATAAACTCCGTGAGCATAAAAATGCATGATAACCCCCATTCATTTGCAACCATGATTAAAAAGCGCTGGCGATTTTAGAGAGTCTTTCTGCGATTGTACCCGTCTCGAAATTCGGTTCATTAAGCATGCCCATTAGAGACTGGCCTCCTCTTTATCAGCTTTCTGAACCCTCCCTGCTTTTGTTGCGGCGCACTTGATTCTGGCGAGAACGAATTTGGCATCTGGCTCATCTCGTTGCTCGACCCTGACGCGCCGTAGCTGCTAAAAGTCCCGACAGACTCGTTTGGAGGTCCGGAAGGAGGAGGTTGTGTGGACTGTGGCAAGTGGTTTGCAGGCGGTCCCTGAGGTGGTCCATTGTTTTGAGGCGACGTGAAATGTGGTAGGTGATTGGGAGGCGGCCCCTGAGACTGTTGGCTGGGCGGTGATCCAGGCATCAATTGTCGAGGCAAAGGCTCGTGT
Organism: Cladosporium velox; assembly: GCA_024604135.1. NCBI lineage: Eukaryota > Fungi > Ascomycota > Dothideomycetes > Cladosporiales > Cladosporiaceae > Cladosporium > Cladosporium velox. The sequence goes on along the minus strand of JANIIF010000006.1, from coordinate 927,541 downwards.
GCTACTGATGACCGAACTGGTGGTGCTGGCGGCACTTCTTGCGAGCGACGATAGTCTACTGAGCGTCGCACGCCGGCCATTTCGCGGTTTCCTGCTTCGAGTACGCTTAGGTTCTTAGCGTTGGCTGCGGCAGCTTTTTGGCTGTTGCTGCGAGGGAAGCGGGTGTCGATTTCGTTGTTGAGAGTGCCACGGACGGTCTCGCCAACGCCCTAATTGATGTGTTAGTGAGGGCTAAAATCGAGGGATTTGAGATCAGCTGCATCTTACATGTAAACCTTGCGCTGCAGCTTTCAGATTTGCGAAAGTGCTTTTCGGCGCTGGCTGGGGGACGGGATCTTCTCGAATGTCCGTCCTGCTTGGATAGCTGAAATTGGGACGCAATGGGCTCACAGGTTCCATGGGCTCGCGTTCGCGCATGGGATTACGTGCTGGCACAGGGAACGTATCTGGGTCGGTTCTTGATGGCGTGTACGATTGTGCGACACCACCGTCGTGTGGGGCTGGTGTTCCATATGACGAATTGCCCATGCCACTGCTGAGAGGCCTGGGTGGCGGCACAGGCGAATGTGAGGTTGTGCTGCTCATGGAAGGCATGTCTCCAGGAGCTTCCGCAATGGTGGGCTGTCCATCCTTTTGGCTGTGGACTTCGACTTTCGTACTCTTTTTCCCGCCGCGAGTTGTCATGGTGGTTGTGGTCGTTGTGGTTGTGGTGACGACGACCTCGCCGGTGTCATCGTCGAGGACCTGACCCGTGCTAGTGTTGTACGCCAGATTGCGCTCAGGTCCTACTCCTTCGAATTTGCCAGTGTTCTCTACAGGTACTACATCCGCGTTGTTGTTTGACTCTGCGTTGACATTGGCGACGGAGTCTCTCTTCGACGAAGACGAAGGATGATTGCTACTGGCGTAGGCCGAGTCGGATTGCGGTGCAGTACCTGTTGTGCTTGTAGAAGGGTGGAGGGTATGGTTCGCGCCGTTTGGAGAAAGGTCATTGTCTTTGTTCTTCTTTGCGCCGAATAGGCTGCTCAGGCCGCGCTTTCTCTGTGGTGTTGTTGATGTCATGATTGGCGACGATGCGTCCTGGGCGGGCGTGATATGATTCAAGTGCCAGTAAAACAGTTGATATAGAACAGAGTGGAACACGTGAATCAAACCTACAGTCGCGTGAACTACGAATGTCGATGGTGAACATCGAAGACGGGAGGCCTTCCAAGTCTCGAGCCTTGATGGAGGGGTGACATCAGTCTGCCAACCTCCTTCAGGGTCGATCCATGAACATGCTCCACATCGGGCATTTCTCCGCCACTGAACTATGCTGATCGCCCGTTCTGGCTCTGCCAATCCCGAGACATCTGTGAAGACGACCATCAGTTGCTTTTGTTGTTCTCATAGCAAGTTGGTTGATACTTGTCGCAAAAGGCATACAGAAGATGATGCTGACAAGGGTCCGACGCATTGTTCCACGCTTACAGAGACATTGTCACTAGCTGTATTGCGCCGGGCAGGATGTGCTGCGTGCATGTGTTGAAGATCAGCGGCGAGCATGCCATTACAAGGCTCAAGCCTGCATCGAACGATCCGGAGGATGCGAATGTGATGAGCTCTGGCAGCGAGGTAGCTCACACTCCATCGACTGCGAATGCAAAGCATCTCTCTTCGACACTGGACATCCTGTCGTAGACTGTCGACTGAATCTCACGAGGATGTCTCTTTTCCCAGGGGAAGGGCACATCGAGCCTGGAAGAGACTCTGTTTCTGCTTGCCGAGCTTCCGTTGTGCCTCTTCAGCCCCCTCGATATAGTGTCAGCGTGCATGCTGGAGGCGCAATCGTGGGGACTAGCTTTGCCAAGTCGATATCGTTGGTAGGAGATGTGGCGTTAGTGTTCTGTCTGTTTTGATATGATCTTTCTGCCTTGTAGTCGCATGCTGTCAGCGGTCTGATGCATGTTATATCGGACGAGCAGCATGTATACACTGGCTGCATCTCGAGGTTATCCAAGGGGTCGATCCAGCCTTCACCGAGGAGATGAAGAAACGGTTCGCACGTGCCATCAAGCCTCGTGGCAGTGACGTAGGCCTGTTGGAGCTGAGGTGGTGGTTTCAGGTACAACAACCCTGAGGTCGTCAAGAGTGCATTCGTCTTCATCTGATAGACTCACACTTTTTTATTGATATATATTGTCGTTGTAGCCTGTAGGTAGCTACAGTACTGCTTATTACACCTTCATCATGACTTCAACCCAAACTTCCTCACAGCTCATAGCAGCAACCAAAGGCATCGCTATCGCAGCTTCCTTCATCACGACCGGTAGCCTCCTCACCAACTCGAATGCCCTGATCCCCAGTATCCTACACAGCAGTAATGCCGACGAATCATCCTCCGCCCAGACTGCTGCCCAGCAATTCGCTCTAGGTTACCGCGCAGGCAGCAAAACCCTCCCGCCAGCTGAGATCCTGGCAACTGCTACGTTCGGCTTCCTTGCATACAACTCTCGCCAGAGTGTCTTCTCGCCTTCCACGTGGAAACTCTACGCCGGCGCCGCGGTAGCAATGTTCAGCGTCATCCCTTACACCGTCTTCCTCATGCACGAAACCACCCTCAAGCTCGTCCAGCTCGCCGATGCGCCGCCTCACAAACCAGAATCGAGCCCGACACTCAAACCTCAGAGCGGCATGCTTGGTGTTCCCGGCCAGAGCGACGTCCAAAGGCCTGCGATTACCCCTGCCGAAGAGTTCGAGCCTTTTGACGACTCACCTTTCAGCGCTGAGGAATATGAGAGGGCGAAGGTGCAGAAGATGCTCAAGCAATGGAACGCACGCAACACCGTGAGGATCGTTGGGCCGCTTGTTGCGGGAATTCTCGGTCTTTGGGCTACGTTAGCTGAATAAGAGGGAGGAAACCATATTTTGTGAACAACTGCGTTGCAACAGGAGCAGACGTGGACGACATCAGCATCATTGTATGATATATGCATGGCGATGCGATTTTCTCAAACTCCATTGACCGCATGATAAGATATTACTATTAGAGATACATTCTTCCAGAGAGACCCCGTGACCCAGGTGCATTGATTGAACTCAGCGCCCAAACTCTCAATCGACTGTTCTTGACCTTTCCTTGAGATCCTCACAGCCTCAATTCGCGCCTGGTCTTCGCCACCAGCTCCCTCAACTGCGCCGCCTCAGACTGAACATCCTGCAAGCGTCCAATCAAGCTGCGGACACTGTCATGAACAAGACCCATATGCCCTCCCGACCAGAACTGCGCAGTTTGCCACCTCTCCTCCCACCCCTGCCTGTATTGGGCGCTGGCGATCCTGTCCTGCGCCAGGCTGTCCGCGGTGGTCAGGAGATGCGTCAGGTTGCTGAAGACACCCGGCATGTGCCATTTGGCGTCTTCTTCTTGGGCTGCGGTCCTCTCAGCGGCGATGTTACGGCGCATCTGCTGAGCTTCGGAGATGTAGGCGTCAACGTTTGCGTGCTGTTGACAGGTGGAGAAGCCCCACTCCTGGGTCGGAGTGCTGCCTCGCGTGTAGGTTGGTCCGGTCATGGTGGTGAAGTCGTCTTGCTGTGGTGATGATGTTTCGATATGAATGTGTGGTTGTGATCGTCGTTGAAGTGGCTTGCTCGTGTCGTGTGCTGATGATTTTCGAAAGCAACTCAAGCATGGTCGGAGCCATGGCTCTTATAGCCCTGGATCTGAGCGCTGTAAAGAAATTGTTCACCTCTCACTGATGGTGAATGTCTTGCAATGTCGTAGGCTGCGCTTTAGTGTTGCTGAGACACCATAGCATGATCGGTGAAAAGTGCTTTTAAGACAGCAGAGTCTGCATCTTCGCCATGACCTGATCAACCTCCTGTTTCACTGTCTTGCACTCTCCGACCAAAGACACAAGCCTTTGCCACGCTGCTCTGGCTTGCGTTGCCGGCGTGTCGGTCTCATCGAGCTTGCTCAGCTCCAGCTGCGCTTCGTCGACAAAGGCCTGCGTCAAGACATCACCCGCGGCGCCATCGAGTAGCCTGTTGTTCTGCAAGTCTTGCCACTGCTGCTTGAGACCTCTGAGACCATCTTTCTCCTCCTGGCTTGCGTGCTGCCCGGCTGAGCGTAGGGAGAAGTTGGCCTGATCGCGGATGAAACGGGCGAAAGTGAGGAATTTTGTGCACTGCGTGGTCTTGTCTTGAGCTCTTTTCGAGCTCTTTTCGTAGTTGATTGTGGCACTTTGCGCCTGGTTGGCAGATGCGGCTGCGTCGTTGTCACGAGTTGAAGGATCCGACATCTGCGACGAATGGGTGAACTCTGTATGCTTTGCATTCTGACCAGCCACAGGAGATGGCCCGCGCACATTATATACCTAGAGAAGAAAAATCGCTTATCGCAAACAGATCGAGCGAGGCGAGCGAGCAAAGCAAGTTCAGGCAAGCAAAGCTCACAAGCAAACCGTATTTCTCACACGTCGCTTCAGCCGCAAAGGTCTAAAAATGACCGGACAAAGTGGATAAGCCCAGTCTTTGTGAAATACGCTGTTTGCTATATGTGAAGCTCACATGCTGCTTTTTTTGGGTGGCTGCTGCAGGATATCTGCTTGCTAGATGTGCGAGATAGATGAGGGCTTTATTCCAAGGGCTTCTGTTGTTCGCATCATCAGACGCTAGCTTGGGGTTTTCGTTACCGTACTGTGGGTGTTCAAACGCCGACGAAATGTGAAGGGTGGCGGCTATTTGCGGACGCAGGCTCTCAAATGGCACTTGACATTAAGATCCCGTAAAGCTTGTGTACAGCGAGATCAAGTGAGGGAGACGATTGCGAATAAAGCAAGGTATGGGTGATTCGGTGGAAAGGAGTGCAAGATGAGGTGAGGAGAGGCTGGCTGAGCCAAGCTTCATCGGAGATTGCCCGACTTCGGTTCCAGATCCGACTTCACAACTTCACTTCACTTAGTACGCAGTGACCGTCTGCATCGTACAGAAAGATAGAAAGTCAACTAGAGGCATGTGGAGCAATACAAGCTGTAGTGACGTGCAGTGGAGTGCAACGAAGTGCAAGGAAACGCAGTGAAGTGACAAACCTCCAGCCCCAGGCCATCTGGCCCATGAACTGATGGTCTGCGAAGGTTAGCGAAAACGGGTGGCGGCGAGCTTGGATGGCCAACCGCCCGATGGTCAAGATGAATACATACCTTAGACTCAAGTGCCCATCGACGAGCGGTCTTGAGTCGCCGAACAGTGAATCGCTGCTCTACCCAGACCCGAAAGCCCTTGTCACCTGGCAGCATGACGCACGGTCGCGGGCCCTCAAAGTAGAGTGCCGCCAGGAAGGGTAGCTGCGTCTCTTGTCCGACTACCTTTGGTATGCGCAATGGGTAAAGACCAGGCAGGGACCGCACGATAGCCGTTCTAGCCACCTGGGACTCCTTTCAAGACTCTGCATTGCGTACCGGTCAGGGTGACGGCCCTCCCATGTTCTTTCGGCAATGGTTCATCAAGCAGGGAAGCTCGTCATGTGAATCTGATCAACTCGCTATGGGGGGCAGAGACGATCAGCAAGACAACGTCTTGTCGCTCGACTCGCTATGGTGGGCAGAGAAGAACGGCAAGCCAGGCCAGGCCGGCGCTTTCACAGGGAGCAGAGCTATGTTACTAACAGCAGAGACAGTCCACAAAGGACTATGGTGCAGCACACCGCGCGAGGACGGAGTGCGGCGCAGGACACCAGAGGACCGCCACTGACCCTCCCTTGTAGGGTGCAGCGACTTGATGGTCATTGATGCCTCGATGATCGGCTGATGGGGAAGGGTGAATGGCGCAAGTCTTACGCTGTGAGCGGCTTCGGCTTGGTAATACTGCGTGAATGTGAGCGCATGGTCTTGTGAAAGTGAGTGTGGTATGGCGTACGTGAAGCAAGCATGCTTGCTCGGTGGCCAAAGGAACTTGTCTTGTGATGTGCGAAGGCTGATGCTGAAAAGAGAGCGGCTCCGGCTTGGGTTCCTGGCGATATGGCGAAGTTGATGATGAGGGAAGGAAAAAGTAAGGTGAGGATGAGGAGTGGAAATGAAGTTGTGGATATGGTGAAATTGATGGTGAGGGAAGGAAAAGGTTGGGTGAAGGTGCGGAGGTGAAACTGAATTTATTGTCGAGTGCGGGCTGCCAAGGGGTCGATTTGATTGTGATGTAAACAAAAGAGGTGGCTGGTGCTCGAAGTGGCCAAGAAGGAAGGCGCGAACAAGTTAAGAGGGAAGGAGCGACCCAAGAGGAAGGAGCGACCAAGCCGGGCTTCAAACGGGAAACAATCGCGACTCGATCTCGAGAGACGGCGGAGCAGCAATGCCGGATGAGCCATTGGCTGCGTGATTGGTACCGTTCTGAGCAGTGTATCCTATTGCAAATTGCGACTTGGATTTATGTTCAAGATGCAGGTATCAGAATTCACTTTGAGGCTGGACAACGCTGCAGGTTCGATCGATCAATGTCGATGCCCGCTTGCATTTAGAGTGGACCACGATATACAAGGTAACATTAGTCAAGAGATTATGGACTGATCACTGCAATCGTTCCACCAGACATCACCCGAAAGAGAATCGCAATGGGAGCAAACGCTTGGTCGCGCTATGTAAGATTACCTCTGCGGGCTCTACTGCAGCTCGTATGGCACAACGGCCTGTAAGACTCGGGCAACGGAGGGCATCTCACTTGACAAGATCGTATAAAACTCGACCATGCCGCCGAGCATGTGATAACTCGCCAGCAGCTCGCTGTCACATGCCTACAAGCAACTTCTGATGCACCACCACAACGATAACATAAAAGCCCTTACGTGCTTCGCCACTCGCTCGTAAGTCAAACAGCTGCTCTACCAAGTATGTTTATACAAGCACACACACTAAAATCAAGATGCCGAAGAAATCCAACCCACCAAGACGCAAGGCCAAACCGCCAGCCATCAAACGACCAAAACCACCAAGCACACCTCTCTTCAACGGCGTCTTCCCAACGATCTCGCCCGAGATCATGCAGCCGAGCACCAACTCCAAACCAACATTCAACCGCCGAGCTGGAGAACAACCAAACCTCAACCCAGCTCGCGAAGTCTTCAGACGCTCCCATGACAGGATCATGGCTCCATGTGGACAACAGGCGCAACACGTTCACGCCAGAAGCGCCGTGGCGGCGTTCACCGAGAAGACGCTATTCGCAAAGTTGCTCACGGAGCAGCAGGAAGAGATCGGAAGGCTGAGCAAGGAGTTGGCGGCTGAGAAGGAAGAGAACGCGGAGCTGAGGGCGAAGTTGGCGGCTTCGCATGGCTTGCCATCGAAGAAGCGTAAGAGGCTGGGTGGTAGGCTCTGCGACTTCCATGGTTGATCGGTGTTACTGAGGTGGTTGTTCGGAAAGTAGTCGGTGTGAATTTGCAGCAGACATGCGCCTGGAAGGATTGTTCCATCGAGCAAACATTGACCTCACCATTGGGGAGCTCAATGACGAGAGCACTCTTGATTTAGTGCGGCGGAACAAGATTGTCAACGAGGACTTGGAAAGTGGTGGCATTGGTCATCATGTTTCCAGGAGCCATATTGTCGGCCAAAGGTCTCTAAGGATCACTTGTCAGGTACGACGTAGCGAGGATAGGCGGAGGGTTCGATGAACATCGATTAGTTCTTTTAATTTTTCATATGGTGTTACATCCTCTCCGCAACATTTAGTCTACCTCACCAAGTCCAACCAAAACCAACAATGCCACGTTCATGACACAGATCAACAGCCACAAGAGCACCGCAATAGTGGCTGTAAGCCAGTTGTTCGCCATCTTGACCCCTTCCACTCCACCGTCGCCCTCCCTAGTAGCCACAGTCATGTACTTGTTTCGACAGGTCAGATAGATCAGCGGCGCCGTCACAAAAGGTAGGATAACAGACAAAGCGACCTGTGAGCCGTTGAGAGCGGCGTTGAGACCTTCGCGACCGACTGCACCTGCGATGATGATGGAAGGAGTCACGGATATAGAGCGGGTGAACAGGCGGCGGACCCAGGGCTTCATCTTCAGTGAGAGCTGGCCTTCGGACACCATCTGGCCAGCGATTGTGCAGACGATGCCTGCGCTTACTCCGGATAGCAGCAAGGCGAGAGCGTAAATGGTTCCTGCGACAGGTGCCATGGTTCTTGAAAGCAGATCATGGATGCCGAAAAGGTCGGCTTCATCGGCACCGGAGACGCCGTACAACGAGGCGCCAGCAGTGATGAGGATGGCACTGTTCACGAATAAAGCGAAGGTGAAGAGGCTGATGGACTGCTCGGCGATAGAGTAGGAAAGGCAAGATCGAATGGCGGACAGGGAAGGACGATACTTGACCTCTTCTTCACCATCTTCAGACTCCTCAGGCTCGACGAAATTGTTGTTCAGCTTGTCGAAGTCTTTCAAGCGAGCTTGGATAATGCCGCTCCCAAGGTACAGCGAGTGAGGCATGACAGTGGCGCCGAGAATGCCGCAGGCTTGGTACAGACCTTGACCTTGGACCAGGGCCTGTGATGGGAGGTAGCCTTGGAAAACTTTGCCGACAGAGGTGTTGCGGATGAGAGAGAGCTGAAAGCAGAAGCAGATCACCACGCCTATGACCAGGAGGGCAACGAAGAATTCGAACAGGCGCAGGCCGCGCATGGTGCTCCTGTTACCTTTGTAGAAGAAGAGGATGACGATCACATCAACGATAGAGATCGCACAGCCAGCCACAAGCGGGACATGCAGCAAGAGATTCAAGGCGATCGCTGTGCCAATGACTTCGGCGATGTCAGTAGCGATAATGGCGCTTTCGGCGAAGAAGTAAAGCGTGTAGTTGAGCCATGGTGGGAAATTGGCCTTGCAGTTTTCGGCCAGGTTCAGGCCCGTGACAGTACCGAGCTTGGTGCACAAGGATTGCAAGAAGATGGCGATAATGTTACTCAGCAAGACCATGAACAAGAGCCTGAATTTGTAGGTAGCGCCAGCTGCTACCGCTGTCGCATAGTTTCCAGGATCGATGTAGGCGACGGATATCATGAAGCCAGGGCCCATGAACTTTCCATATTTGATCAAGACGCTTTTGGCGCGGTGGAAGAAGTGGTTGATGGGTGTACCACAGAAAGGTCGGCGAGTAGGCGCTGTCGGAGCGGTTGAGTTGTTACGCTCTGGGCTCCAGGCGCCGCCGCCAGACATCTGTTGTACTCCACCACCACCTCCCTCCCCCGCCCCCACGGTTGTAGATGTTCCATTCTTGTCTGGTCCCTTGGTGACTTGTTGTTGCAGAGCCGCTGTGTCTGTGTCCGACCCTTCCCCAACACCTACGCGGTGGTCCCTCTGGGCGCGCGCATTCGCAATCTGGCCAAAATCGCTCCTAGTCGTGATGTCCGGAGCGAACTCATTTGGGTTCTGGTTCATGCCATCTTCGACAATGGCGTCGGTGCGTGAAGGGCAGTTCATGGTTCGAGAATCGGTTGTGGAGCAAGGATGAGAGAGTACCAAGACAGCCGTTTCGAAGGCAAGCTTTCTCCAAGAGTCCGGGGCAAGGCGCCTTATGTTCTCAGGAAGTGGCGGGTAGGCACGTAGGGCAGAGTGGAGGGGAACGATTTGATATAATAAGCTATACTAGTGCTGGAGCATGCTGGAGTCGTGGAGCCATTGAGGTTCCGACTGGATGACGCGCCCTCCCGTAATATTCGTGTTCGGGGCTCGTCGCCGGCACGAAAATGTTGCGGAGCATAATGCTTCGGGTCATTTTTATTCTGGCCGAACTCAGCGGTAGACGAAATTGCACATCTTGGTGGCTGTGTATATCAAGACAATAGGTGAGATTTGTGGCCAGCAATGATATACTGTAAGGCTGAAGTCAGCCTTAGGATGTTGGTGGTTGCAGCTTTGTGAGATGTAGTTGTGGGACTCTCATACGCCGACGTGCTTCGGCTGTTTGAAATAGAGGTACAATCTATAATCTGATCTTATGTACATGTTTACAACCCCATCTCAGACAAAGTCTTGAGCCTGTCGGAACCGCTACACCACCGCCTTCGCCTTTGCGAAAGCAGGGTTGAGCAATGCTGCTGCCCACTCATAAGTCGTGAACAAGATGCCGCCACTGAACACTGTACGTCCGAGCCGCATACTCGTTCCTCTCCAGAACCCTTTCAGACCGTAATCGGCCACAATGCTTTTGAATGCTTCCACTGTGCTTGCTCCCGCACTACTCTGACACCGTGTCTTGATGGTATCGAATGGCTGCGTGGCCAAAGTCGTGACGATGCCCGCCACACAGCCGTTTGCGAAATTAGTAGTGACCGTTTGAGGGATATTCTGTTTCGTTTCGTAGTCTTTCAAGATATTGTAAGTGCCCATGCGGAAAGCAGTGGCACCTGCTTGCTTGAGCGTCGTTCCTGCGAATCCACGGTAGAGACCAAGAATGCCGTGCTCCTTCCAGACGGTCGCCACAGCGTGAGGAGCGCTTCGGAACCGTCGCTCATTTCGCGCATCGTCTATCAGGGCAGTCTTCATACGCTCCGTGGGAGTCACTGCGAGAAGACTTGCGACAATACCACTCATCATGCCAGCGCCCAGACTTCGGAGTGGCGTCAATGTGCCGGTTTCGGGATCCTTAAACGTGTTCTTGACATAGTCGAAGCTGAGAAATCGGATGCCATCTTTAGCAACGCTGCCAACTGCAAGTGTTGAGCAGCCCTTGTAGAGAGCTCTCAGCCCTTCTTGCTTGTATACATTCGCGACGACAACGAATGGGTTCTTCGGTGTCGGCACGCCTTTCTGCTCGCGCAGCTGTACACGCGTCTTCGCGAACTCGAAGGGGTACTAGGATTGTTCAGCCGCTGTAGTAGATGGTGTTGATGTATTTGCGGTAAGCTTACTGTTGCGGTAGCTTCAATTGCACCTGCGATGCCGCCAGCAAGAAGTGACACAATGGCCGGGGTCGAGGAATCCTATAGCCACATGTCAACAACCTGGCCTATCAAGGACGCGACACAACACAGTAGACATACATTGGGGCTCATGCTTGGGAAATACACAAGAGTCACCAGACCTGATATACAACCACGGGTAGGGTCCCCGCAGGACGCAGGAATCGTTACGTGAGAGGCTGGGCACTCCTCCATGCAAGCCGAGGTCCTCGAGCATCACGATCAACGCCTGCGGGGTGGAGATGCCAGAGTGCCACCATATCCGGCCCATATATAATGACCGCATAGTTATATTACAGCATGATAACATATTCACTTGTTGATTGAAGCTCCTCGATCATCTAGATAACTTGTGTCTTCAAGCTCTCATTCTCCAAAGTCTTCAATCACAAAATTGCAAACAACCCGACACCAGCTATGGCCAATCTTCCAAGCTTCGATGACCTTCCAAAGGTCGAGGGTATGCCGCAAGGCTGCGCATGGGGCGTCTTTGACAAGGATGGCAAGAAGGATGTGTATGGAGCACTTAATATCTTGACCCCAGAAGTGGTCAAGGCAGCCTATGCCGAGCTGAAGGATGGTGTCTCGGTCTCGCTAAACTGGCCACTGGGAGCCATCGCGCAGCCTGGCTTTGGACGCAAGGGCCTCAAACATACAGTCATCAGCTTCCTGGACACACCATTGAACGCCCACGGATATGATGACGAAGTCGAGTTTAACACTCAATGCTCATCGCAGTGGGACAGCCTGTGCCACGTCCATCACCAGGAAAGCGCCAAGGGTTACAACGGCGTCCAGACCAACGTGAAGGAGCTGACGCAGGAGTATGGCAACGAGGACCACGATCAGAAACTGCCAACTCTGAACCACTGGCACAAGCGTGGTGGCCTCGTCGCGAGAGGCGTCTTCATCGATTGGAAGCGTTATGCCGACGAGGAAGGCATCAAATTTGATCCGTTCGATAAGGACTCTTTCACGCCGGAAGACATCGAGAAGGTGGCGAAGAAACAAGGTGTTGAGTTTAAGCCTGGCGATGTCATCATCATCAGATCTGGCTATACTGAAGGCTTGACCGGCATACCCGCAGAAAAGCAGTCCGAATTACTGAGCTCTCACAAGGCTTGTGGTGTGACGGGAGATGTGGCGACGGCCAAGTGGTTTTGGAACAAGCACTGTAAGTCTGATTAACGAGGAACCGTATCCGCATGTAGATCTAACGCACCTTGAACAGTTTCCGCTGTTGCAGGAGATATGATCGCCTTCGAGCGCATGCCGCCTTTGAGGCCCGATGGCAGCGAAGGTGACGTTTCCGAGCTGGTCCTACATCAGTACTTTTTGTCCTTGTTTGGCATGTCGATTGGCGAGCTGTGGGACTTGAAGGCTCTTTCGGAGAAGTGCAAGGAGCTTGGAAGATACAGCTTCTTGCTCACCTCTGCTCCATTGAATGTTCATGGCAGCATTGGCTCACCGCCTAATGCGCTTGCTCTGTTCTAGATGATGACGAAGTTGATAAACCTCAGGTATAATGATTCGCTGTATCTTCCCGAGACTCTGCTGTACCCACAGAACGCATATCTGAGCAAGAGGTGTAGTTGTAATGAGCTCATTCTGTTTGCTGACTATTCTCTGCCGGACGGGTCTTTCTCAGGCTTTCCAGTATTGCTTGGACTCTTTACCGAGACACTGCACGAAGGAGTTAATGTCAATATTCTCCGCCGGGCTCGCACCATACTCACACGGGTGATCATGCCCTCCGGTTTGGCCCCTTTAGCCTTAATAGCAGACTTCGGCAATGCCGAGACTGCCCTGCGAAAAGTCTCGTCCATCAAATCCCTGGTGAAAGGCACACCCGGGTTCTGTTGTTGGACTTGGTCTGCGAAATCACGATATGTCTGTGTGCCAAAGGTGTCCAGGCGTGGCAACCGAAGCTTCGCCACCTGCTCAGTCAGAGCATCGGGCGTGTGGGCAGCACGTTGAGGGAATGTGAATCTCCACACATTCTCACTGGCCAGCGAGTTTGTCTAGCGTGGGTCAGCAATGTTTCTCATCGTGTGTGAAGAGGCCGTACTTCTGCGAAAGCTAATCCTAGTGACTCGTCGTCTTTCTTGAAATGCTGGATAGCTAGTTCGCGGTAAAAAAGGTCGACATCGGCCTTTTGACAGGTCCCGGCTGCCTCCTTGTTGTGCGGAGTGGCAAGTAGATGTTTGAGCCAGCGATCGTAACGTGGTGGCTTCCCAATTCGAGGTACTTTGATGAACGATAGCTTTGACGTTGCTTGCCCGAGGGAGTTGATGCCAGACTTGATTGAAGGCATTGTTGCGCACGATTGATCGTGGTGTGACTCTGTACGAGGCAAATGCAGTTTACGACAGAGGTGTTTGTTTCCGTCTTGCCGCTCTACCAAAGGCTCAGCAATCCATTGGCTGCGTTAGCGACGTCGCACAGCATGGCTTGGTGTTTGTGGCACACGTCATGGTAAACACTGCCGCAGTCGATGCATTCAATGCCCACGAGGGACATGCCACTGCGGTCCCGTTGGATAGGCATGAAATAGAGATCGTTTTTCTGATGTGTTGCAAGCTGAGCATGAGATTGCTCGTTGCTGTTAGGAGTGAAGCCTGGATGGAAGTCCGCCACTACTGCGGATAGTACTTTTCTGGCCAGACCCCTGTCGGAACACCAATACGCCGAATAAGAGCTGTGCTCTGGTTAGCCGAGCAAATCAGTAATTTGAGATTTGGTCTGGCATGGTGAGAAGTATGTTTGCCCTTGGATGTTAAGCGAGGCCAGGACCTGCCATTCTGTCCGCGGGTTCAAGACATCACGCATCTCGCAAGTCGGCACAACTGACGACCTGTCAAAGGTTAACGTGAAGAGCTTTGACGTCGTATACACATGCGTATTCTCTAAACAGTAACTGCGTGGAGTCTCCAATCCTTTCGGCGAGACATTCGGTTTCAACGTCCGGAGCAAGCCGCGAGAGGATGCAACGCTCGAACACGTTGGCCCAACATACACCCTCTCACTACTGCATGGATGGGCGCCAGCTCGTAAAGCGTATCAAGTTAGCGTTGGTCTTCGCCAAAGACGACGGCAAACGCGGCCAAATTCTTGGTGAGGCGGCCTTCCATCAAGGTGTTTTACTACGAAGTCCATCAAATTGACTTCGCTAGCAGCGAGTTAGCCGACTCCAGTAATCATCAAGGTGCTCGCTACGATGCTTGACCAGTGGATAAGTACCTAAGCGATCGGCAGTATGAAGCATGGCAAGCCACCCAAGAAAGCTTCTTCCACGTTGCCCAGAGGTCTTGTCGTTCTTATCTTCAGCCTTACGTCCCACTTGTTCAACTTTACGACTCCGTCTCTCTTCGATATCTATTTACTCGATTGGACGTGTTTGCTGAGATGTCACTCGGTGGCTTGATGGCACGCCAGGATGGCGGTGCTGCATTCGATCCCCAGAACGTCGATTTATCGACTGCTGACCCAAAAGACGTTATCTGCTTCTTGAACAAGGGAGAGAATGAATACGACGGCAGACTGGGCGCTCGTGTCTCAGCAATCTTCGTCATCTTAGTCGTTTCATCGGCTGTTACTTTCTTCCCGGTATTGGCAACCAGATCGAAGAAGCTACGCATCCCACTCTACGTCTACCTCTTCGCGAGGTACTTCGGTACTGGTGTCATTGTTGCAACTGCATTCATCCAGTGAGTTTTTTCTCTCAACACACTTCATACATTGGCGGCGTCACTGACATCAATTAGCTTGCTCGACCCTGCTTATGATGAAATTGGACCTGCGACCTGTGTCGGTATGACAGCTGGCTGGGCTGGCTACTCGTGGCCAGCAGCGATTGCTCTTACTTCTGGCATGCTCGTTTTCTTGATGGACTTCGCAGCTGAGCGCTACGTCGAGAAGAAGTACGGCTGGGCTCACGGCGGTGGTCACGACGAAGAGAAGGTCACCACTGCTTTCGATGCTGCCAACGCTCGCTACAGAAACTCTTTCGGTTGCGCCAACCACCAAGCTCTTCACTCGGGCGAGCAAGACGGCACTCTGAAGACATCTGATACCACTGAGCCAGCCACTGGTAACTCTGCGCTTGCGGAAGCGAAATCTGGCCATCACGCCGACGAGAACTCATCGATCGAGACGGAAGAATCCTTGGCTGCCGAGCGTGGTTTCAAGCAGCAGATCGCAGCATTCCTCATTCTCGAATTCGGTGTGATCTTCCACTCAGTCATCATCGGTCTCACTCTTGGTTCCGCCGGCGATGAGTTCCCGGTCCTTTACCCCGTCATCGTCTTCCACCAGTCCTTCGAAGGCCTTGGAATCGGCGCACGTCTTTCTGCCATTCCCTTCCCGAAGCGTCTGAGCTGGATGCCATGGGCTCTCTGCGCTGCCTACGGACTTACGACACCCATCGCACTCGCTATCGGCCTGGGCGTTCGCTACACTTACAATGAGGCCAGCATGACCGCCAACATCGTCTCTGGCGTTCTCGACTCTGTGTCAGCGGGCATTCTCATCTACACTGGCTTCGTTGAGTTGCTGGCCAGAGACTTCCTGTTCAACCCTGACCGCACGCGCAACGACCGCCAGTTGGCTTTCATGGTCGTCTCGGTCTTGCTTGGTGCTGGTATCATGGCTCTGCTGGGCAAGTGGGCTTGAACGACTAGGACGATGTAAGATACAAGATAGTGAATCAACGGAATCGGATGTAAAGGGATCTCATCAACAGGAACGAGGCAGACCACTGCAGAGAAATCAGCATGGTTGCCTGCTGGGTTTATGACGCGGACGATCATGTGGACTGATGGGAAAAACGCTAGCGTATATAGCATAATCTTGATACATTCTTTGCCACATCATGCATATCCCAAATATACTGTCCAACTGTAATCATCAATCTCACCTTGATCTCGCTTTCAAGGACGCGCGCTGGACAGGACACCGACGCCAGCCAGCCAGAGTGCGTCCTACAGCGCCAACAAAGAGAAGAACCCTCCGACGACGGGCCTTGCAATGAATGTAATACCTGGATAACTATACGAAATGGGTCAGCATACGTATTGGAAGTTATCATTACCAACGGCTTTTTCGGCTAGACAGTACTTACTTTCCGGTCTGAGCGTCGTACAGATCAGTGAGTGCAAAATTAGTGCTGGTCGTTCCAGCCCAGTTTGTAACAGTAGAGATAAAACGCTGTTTCAGACTCGGAGAGGAGACTGAGGCGACGAAAAGCTCCCAATCATCTGCGCGCACGAGTGGTGTTAGCGTGGCTGTTTAGCATGGCGAAGTCAAATGTGCGTCAAACTTACTCTTCGTGTAGGTATGCCTGGTATCCAACGGTACTCCATACTTGTCGAAAACTGTCTCGTAGAAGCTGTCCTGGATATCATACACATGCTGCGGGATAAGATCCAGTTTGAGCTCTCGATCTGCGAAAAGATTGTATAGCAGGCCCCACGATTCAGGACTGTTGTAGCTTAACTCCGCGTGCGGCGGGTCCGCTTGGAGATTGAAGCCGAGTGTGGTCCATTGGGACGTGTAGTTGTGAGCGATTGCGGAGTAGTTCATGGCGGTGTCGGTGTGGCCTGTGAGGTTCGCTATTTGAGCCATGGCCTCGATTCCTAGGATACCTTTCAGAGCGAGGTTGGTCTGGTTGCTAATGCCGCTGGATTAGTGGTAGGTCAACAAATGCAAAAAGTGCAAGGCTTACGCGAGTGAACCGGCAAAATCGTCCGTTGAGATCTGGTTGGCTGGGATAAGAGCTTCGTCAATGAGCTACTGTGTCCACCAATCAAGAATACCATAGTGCTTCGTCAGGTAGGCAGTATCGCCGGATCGCTGGGCGTAGGCAAGGGTCATCAGGACCATGTTGCCGCATTCTTCAAGAGGCATCTCTTCGGCATTTCCATCTGGGTGACCTGCGAAATGGGTCAGTTCGTTGATCCACTCTTCTAAATAATGGGCGTGATGGCTGTACCAGTGGTATTCGGGAATGCTGATCCGATATCATGGATTGCATAGCTGTGAGGCCAGTGACCGGCTTCTTGGTTTATGAATAACGGGTCAAGAAGATATTTGAGTAAGTTGGCGTTCGTGTAAATAGCAATCGGATGGAAAGGGAATATGACTACTCTCTGTTAGCCTTCTTGACGCATTTTTGAGACACTTACCACGCTGACAGCCAGTGTTGTGAATTGTGGCGGAGAGAAGTGTTGGTGAGAATTGCAATAGCCGATCGACTTACCGTCGACTGTATTGACGTTTCCATCACTGCTGATCTCTTTCATAAACAGCAAAGGCTCCGTGGGCGTGTTGGTATATTCAATAGCGCCGAATGCCTGTCGTGCAGCCAGCGAGGTCAAACTCAGGTAGTCTTGGCCTCCTGCGTTCATCGAATCGCTTTTGATCTCATCGTCGAAGGATGAGGCGTCTGAGCTAGCGGAATCATAATGAGTGAAGTAGTAGCACAACTGTACTTATGTGTCAGTCTGGATTGAGTGGCTGACGATGCAGTACTAGCTTACAGCTGCAACATCATCCGAGAAATAGCTGGTCCACAGAGAAGGTACAACTTGCACATCCTTCTCTCCTAGAAACTGCACGGCATCATTCTGATGTAGACTAAGCTGGAACAAAGTATAAACGGATGTCGACCCGACTGAACCCAAGTCTTGCGCAAAAGCGAATACTGGATATGCATCTCGGATGGCCCGATAGTTTGTGTCCACGGTGTTGTCAAGGGAGCCATTGGTGGCGAATTGCTTTCTTGTAGCTACATCTGTTCCACCCGTGCGGTGGGTCAAGGTTGTCGTGGACAGGGTAGAGTAGTACCAGTAGCCGTATTCTGTCTGCTGGTTGACCTCTGCAAAAGGCAGTTGTTCTTGTCGGAAAAGCTTGTGATATGCGACGTAACTGTCATCCGGAGCAATATCGTAAGACCATTGAGCGGTAGCATCCCGGTCGCCCGAAACCCATTCTTGATCGATTGTCAGCGAAATAGACCGGATTGGAGGTATGCAGACTCACCTGCGGATATATCTGTATATAGCTGCACATCGTGTTGATTACCATCTGTAGAGTACACTGCTACATCCAGATAAGATTGGGGCAGGGAGGCCTTCATGAGGTCATCCGGGACAACAGGCGAGAGGAATGTTACTTTCATCTCCACCTTGCCCGCAACATCCAGTGTATATATGCTTCTGGTAGAGGTGTACTCGAAGGATTTCTGGTTCACATTCGAGCCGACGTCCTGTGGAGCTCCCATCCAGACATAGCTGACGTTGTCGACTCGAATCAAACCTGCCCAGCCAGTGACCGCGCCGCTGCAAGCTTCTCAGCGGGAGTTCAGAAGACACCCGATCTGTGAGTAACACTTACGCCCAGAAAGTTGGCCATTGTCCGGCTAGGTAGCCTCCATTGCCGCCATCGCTTCCAGCCTGCTGCCAAGTGGACATATAAGGGCTGCGAACAGCAAGAGGAATCGCAGGCGGGCGTAAGGGAGAGAAAGTGGATTGGCCGATAGCAAGACCGGCCAAGGAAGATATCAAAATGCTTAATTTGAACATGTCAGCTTTCCCAAAGGTGAGAAACTGGTTGTTTGCAAGATTCAACCAAGAAGACCTAGAATTCCATCAACGGTCGCAACATCTTATAACAATGCTCCATCGAATCAGTCTTCCCTTCATAGTATCACGAGTCATCTCCCGAGTACGAACTTTTAGGTATCAAGGTACCGTCAATACAAGTAGATGCACGAGTCGCCATACAGCCTGTGTTTCTCGCAGTCCGTGGAGGTCAGGAGGCAAGCTTTAACCACGAGGTTAACGTAGACCACTCGATGATGTCTAGACTTTCCCTATGGACCAGTGTCGCCAGTCGATTTGCTCGCGCACAATTTAGTGGCCACGGTATAGGGATAGTCGGGTGGTAGTGCCGGCGCTGCCTGCCTTTTGGCGGCTCCACAGGACCGGCCGAACGAAGTATGGAGGGAGTCTGAAGAGACAAGCGCCGAGGCAAAGGCTAATATCGGCCTGCTGACGCTCCAACGGAGGGATGGAGTGGATTGTGCATCATGCCAGCGGCTAGATTGACTGTCTCAGAGGTCTCGTGGAGAACATGAAGGGCTCGTACATACAGACAAACTAAGCATTTTTCGAAATGCTTGTCTCATATGCATTGTACAGGATAAGGTATTGTACGTGTGTATACTGCTGTATATATCTCCTGACTGCGGAGGACATGTGGGGCGCTGCCGACTTCACCTCACATTCGCTCAGCTCAGCTGAGGGAAACTTCTCGGACATCGTCTACCTTTTTTAGTACTTTGAGTCGTAAACCTATCACGTGAATATATTTGCACCTGCTTGATCAGGCTTTTGCATTGTGATTTGGTTCTCCATCCTCAATCCCTCGGGCAGTTACCACAAGAGTCCGATGGTACACTAGGAAATTTGTCATGTATGGCAGGCGTGATACAGTACAGCGCCATGCGCTAACATCGTATCGACCACATGCCAATATGCAGTGTCCACATGCCGGTGCTTCGGATACCGAGAGCGCCGACAGTTTGACGCGATCGCGTGCGACATGAACACACTCACATCCTACTGCTCCTCAGCTTCGCCACCTCCCTGCCCCTGCGGCTGTCAGTCGTACATGAGTTTGTCCCCGTCCTCGTCCTCGGCGTCGCTGTCGTCCAAAACGAGCACTTCCTCGTCGAGCGCGATGTAGTCGTCGTACTTCTTCGCGATCACTTCGTCCTTGTGGACGATTTTCTGTTGAGCCGCCATATTCTTCTCCCAGCTCTGCTGAGCCTCGAGCAGTTTCGCTTTCTCGCGCTCAAGCTCGCCCCACTGCTGGCGCATCTTCTCAATGTCGGCGTTCAGCTTGTCGACGCGCTCTGTGACCATGGCTGTCTTCTTTTTCAGGTCCGTGAGCTGGCGGGCGTGCAGCTCACGCTGCTCGCGGAACTGGGAGAGGCCTGGCTCGACTTCGTCCAAGCGCTTGTTCTTCTCGAGTTGGAATTCGTAGTCGCTGCGGACGTGGCGAGTGGGAGGAGTGTCGTAGCTCGGTGAAGGTGAGTTGGGCAACTCGGAGATTGGAACTGTGCCAGAAGTCTTTAGCTATTTGCCACAGTGATGAGCTGGGTGATCAAATCATAGTACTTACCGCCATTGTCGTAGTCGCCATCCTCTGGCATTAAACCGAGAGCTTCGTTCTCGCTAGAGGCTGATATTGTATTAGCAGTGCTCGAACGACAACGGAGGCTGGTGACCACGTACCCAAAGAGTTAGAAGGCTGACGAACAGCGATTCCGTCTGCGTGTTCCGCCGACATGTTGATGAGTGTTGATGAAGGGATACTGTGGATTCCGGTAAGCAGAGTTCGCAAGGCGCAAAACTTGGTTGACGATGGGCAGTGGTGTGAGCAGTTATGGCAGGAGGGCAGTCTTCTGTCGCAGCGTCTCACTACCACTAGCCAAGGAGAGGTATGGACTAGAACAGTGTTGCTGGTGACAGAACTTTTCCAATGGCGAAGCGGCTGGTAGCGATACACCTGCCAGAATAATTCTTCAAGTGCGCGTGGTAGCACGTGAAAGCGCGCGGAAGCATGTGAAAGAGCGCGGAAGGGTCACTGTTGTCCGGGGGGCGAGAAGCGTCAATACATGCCTGGCAATTTGAGCCTGGAGTGAGAGTGAAGACTGCTGACTGAAACAACATGTGGATGTGCAAACGGTGAAAGAAAATAAGACAATGAAGAACTTATACATAAATCAGTGTCATTTCAACATATTCCCAAACCTATTTACAATCCCCAAAACTCCTCGCTAAATTTGTCCAAGCAATCGCTAAACGCAAGCAAAACCGCATCTTCCTAAGACCGCGGCACGGGACTCAATTCTGGGTTCCTCACTTTCCTAACCAATGCCCTTTGCGACTCCGTCGAAGAACGCTTCAAATCTGGGCTTCCAGCATACCTCCTCAGTCGCGCAGCGGCATTACTAGCCTCGAAGTCTGCAGCATCAACGCCGAAATCTTGGTCCAGGTCTGTATCCATTCGCTCAGCTGGTGTTGACCATTCTTCAGAGCCTCTGACCTCACCAGAGATTGTTCGGCGTGAGTAGACGCCTTCTGGTGGCGATTTCATTCGGAGAAGCGAGCGCTGTGGTACGGGAGCGAAAGAGGTAGCGGAGCCATCGGATCTGCCGGTGCCAGGTGTACGTGGTTGTGCTGTAGCATGGGGCGCATCTCTACCACCTGGGTAAAAGCCTCGCATGCCTCTTGAGGGCGTTTGAGGCGGGCCGGTCACGACTCTCCTTGCTGCTCTGACGTTTGTGTCGACTGGTTTGACCGGAGTTTGCTGCGATGCCAACCTGTGAGAGTTTGGCGTGCCGTACACGCTTTCCTTCTCAGTCTCCAGCTGGGTGGATCGGACGTCCAACTCTTTGAAGTCGTGTTCGAATCGATTAGGCTCGACAGAGAGATCGCCCTCCAGACGAGCCCGATCGTTCAGCACTCGGCTTATACGACGGTCGTAATCTTGAGCGAGCGACTGGAACTCTTCAGCATGCTTGAGGTGGATCTGTGATTTGCGCTTTGCGACACGATCGTTGTACCGCGTGACAAGCTTCCTCTCGGCGCTCTTCAAAGCTTCTGCTTGCGGCGTGGGTAGCTCTGCGTGACCATTGCTGTTACCATTACCCGCACCGTAGCTTGCCACGAGAGCATTGCGCTCTGTGACGAACTCGGCCGCGTTCACGGCATCGTTTTCCTTCTCCTTTCTATGTCTCTCAGCCAACAAGTTGTCGAATTTCTGTTTGTACTCGCGGGAAAGCATGTCCTTGGCCTTTTGCAGATCGCCGACGTGCTCCTGGATCTTCTGAGCAAAGAGGGTTTCATTGGCTGTGATAACGCTGCCAAGCTCGGAGAGTTCAGCCTGGGCATTATGAAGGTACTCTTCGAACGATTGCGGCTGCTGACCACGGGCGGTCTTGGTGTTCGACCCTTGTTGAGGCGTCGAAGGCTGGTTGAAAGAATTGTCCGATGAATGACGAGGAGTGGAGGGGCGTGGTGAGTGATTGCCCGAGACCTGTCGCGGTGTCGACGGCCGCTGTGAAGCAGTACCAGGTCGAGAGAAACTTGATCTACCAACAGCTGCTGCTGCGGCGGCCGCTGCCATGCTGACCTTTGGCGAGCTGAGTGAATCTTTGCGCAGCTCTGGTCGCTCAGAGTAAGAAGTTCCAGGACGCGAGCTGCCGCGCGAAACAGGGCGGTCGCTACCGTTCCTGAAAGGCGACTGTGCCTCTGGGATATACTCGAGACCACGAGATGAAGTAGGCCGCTTCGCCACCGGACTTATCGACGACATTTGCTTCGTCAACAGAGAGATATGCTTCTCCAATTGAGCTTTCTCGTTAATGCTCCTCTGCATCAGCACCTCAGCTTCTTCGCGCTCCTGCTTCACTGCTTCGAGGTGGGTGTTCAGGGCATCGAACTCCTCTTGCAGCCTCTTGATTTCGGCAGTCATGTGTTCCTCTTGCTCGGTCAATCCAATGCGCAGTTCTTGAACGGTAGCATCAGACTTTTCGCATTTCTCAACGAGCTCACGGTTCTCCTGATGGAGCGTAGCAAGGTCGCCCTCCAGTAATCGTTGCTGTTCAGACGATTGCTCAATTGTAGATTGCAGCTCGGCAATCTGTTCCGAGAGCAGAGAGCGCGTCTCCAACAACTCTGCGTGGTGGGCAGACTCCAGAGCTTCAAGTGCCTTACGAGCATCCTCTTTGTTGTTGGCAAGAGCGAGGTTCAGCGCTTCCTGGTGCTTGCGCTCCAATTCAGCTGTTTGCTCATTGCGGGCCGAATCCGCCTCTTCTCGGGCTTGCTTGAGAGCTGCTACATGAGCTTGTTCAACCGTAGCCAAGATGGCTTCACCGGCCTTCTTTGAATCACTCAAGGCTTGCTCAAGGGCGTTTTCGTTTGACTGTCGCATTTCAGAGATCTGGCTTTGGGCATCTGCGCGAACTGTTTCGAGTGCCGCGTTTAGGGTGGCAGTGTGCTGTCCTTCGGCGTCCTTCAACTTCGCAGCGTTCGACACCTCGCTTGTCTGCAGCGCAAGTGCTAGCTCTTCGCTATGTTTTGTCTCGAGATCGGAGAGCTTTGTCTTCCACAGATCGTCTCGTTCAGCAAACGCAGTCTCGTGCTCTTTCTTGACCGCATCGAGACGAGAGTCCAAGGTAGCTTCTAGCTCGCGAGTCGATGCGTCGTGACGTTCCGCAGTCGCTTCAGCATCTGCGACGAGCTTAGTCTGCAATGCCTCCAAGGCAGATTGATGTTCCTCGCGCAGCTGCGCCCTCTCAGCATGTCGGGCATCTTCGGCAGCTTTCAACGCTTCAGCATGTTTCGCTTGCATCTCAGTGATCAAGACAGCCTTTGCAGACTCCATCTCAGCCACTCTAGCCTCGACCTCACGCTGAGAATCTTCGGCCGCCTTTGAAGACTGCTCAGACAGGGCGCGAAGATTGTTCTCGTGTTGCAACTGAGCTGCAGCCACAGTGTCTTGAGCTTCTTTCCTCGCATCTGCAAGCTGCTGCTCGTAGTCCTGCGCACGCTGCTCCAGAGTATCTTTCGCGGCGACCTGGCTTTGCTTGAGCTGCGCCTCAAACTTCTCCCGCATATCAGCTTGCGAGGCCTGGAAAGCCACATTTGCAGCCTCGAATTGACGATCATAATCAGCCTTGACGTCTACCATCTTGGCATCGTGAGCCAACGACACCTCGCGGGATTTCGCCTCGAGATCCTGCAAAACGGCGGCGTGAGAGGATGAACCTTCCTCCAGCTGTGTTCTGACCCTCTGCAAGTCCAGCTCATGCTGTCCCTTCAATTTGTCCATCTCCTGGAGAATCTTGGTTGATGCTGCAGCGGCGGTCTCGAGAGCTTCTTGATGGTCCGCCTGCGCTTGCGAGAGTGCAGCTGAGTGCTCGGATCGAAGATCTTCCAAGCTTGTGTTGTTGTACAGCTTCAACTGCTCGAGCTCGGAACTGTGTGCTTCGCGAAGCGCCTCGAGATTGCGTTCGTGCTGTCCTTTCAGTTCGTTTAGCTCTATTGTGACAGCCTCCACGGCTTGCTTCTGCTCGGCCAACTCGCGGGTACTATTGTCTCTGCTTGCGGTTTGGTCGATTTCGTGTTGCTTGCGCATTTGCTCGGCCTTTTCTTCGTATCGGTCACGGATCAGGGCGAGCATGCTATTGTGGCTCTCGCCGAGCTGTTTGAGCTTGGTAGCATTGTCGGCAGTCTCAGACTCATGTGACTGGTTGGCTTTCTCGATGATACTCTGGTGCTCTAGCTTCAAAGCCACAAGCTCACTCTCGTGGGACGAGCGAAGCTTCTCGAGATTCTCGTTGGTAGCAGTGTCGGCTGAGCTTCGTTCGGCCTCGAACGTCAGGCGCAGATCCTGGAGTGCACTTTCACGCTCAGCGACAGCTTTCTCTATTGCAACTGTGTGTTCATCTTGAAGACGCTTGAGCTCTGAAGCGGTCGAAGCGGCATCGTTGCTCACGCGATCTAATTGTTCGCGGTGAGTGGTTTCCAGGTTCGCCAATGTGCTACGATGTTGCGAATTACGCTCTGCTGAGAAGGCATCATGCTCAGCCTTGAGCTTCGCAAGTTCGTTCGAGTGAGCATCACGTAGGATACGCTCAGCTTCCTCAGCCTCCGCTCTCTCACCAGCGCTCACATCTTCCAGAAGCTTGACCTCTTCCTTGTGCTTCTGGATAAGATCATCAATCGCAGACCGATGTTGCTGGTCATGATCATCCGTAGATGACTTGTGCTGTGCAGTTAACGCAGCGATTTCAGCAGCGTGATCGTTGCGTAGCTGTGCTTCCGTCTCTTCGGCAACCCGCAGTGCCGTCGAGGCCGCAGTCTGTAGCCCTGTAACCTCATCCTTGTACTTCTTCTGTAGTTCAAGCATAGCGTTGTTGTATGACTCGGTGCTCTGTCCAGCAGAAGCCACGTGCTCAGCCTTAAGCCCTTCAATTTCACGTAAATGGTCCGCGCGCAAGTCCGCTTCGTTTCGGTCCCACTTCGCTCTCGCAGCATTCGCGACCTCTTCTACCTCCTGCGCATGTTGAACCTTCATGGATTCGATCTGGGCTTCATGCGCTGCAATCTTTTGATCAAGGGCGTTGCGGTGGGTTTCCTCAGCGGTATAGGTTGCGATGGCGGCTTCCTTGCCAGACCGTTCAATTTCAACTACATGATGACCCTTCAACTCCTCCAACGCCGCGGCGTGCTCGGCCTTTAAAGTCTCCAGAGCAGCCTGCTGTTCTTCTATGCATTTGTCCAAAGTACGTTTGTGCTCGTTGGCGGCAGCGATTGCGTCGCCGCGCGCTTGTTCGGTCTCAGAGACGTGTGTGTATTCAAGGGTTTGAAGAGCTTTGGCGTGATTGTCAGCGGCAGTCCTTGCGTTGGTCTCAGATATTTCGAGGTCGGTATCGTACTTGGCCTTCAGTTCGTTGGCAGCTTGCGTGTGGCCGGCTTCTAGATCCCGGATTGCGGTTTCGTGGGCCTGGGTGAGCTCTTGGATGGTCTTCTCGTGCTCGGTAGTCAACTTTTCGACAGCGGCAGCGGAATCCGAGGTCGCGAGCTCAGTGTCACGGGAATGCTGGGTCTTCAGGGCTTCGAGTGCTTGGGCGTGCTCGTCCTTCAGGGTTTGGAGTGCGGACTTGTGCAGCTCCTCCTTCTCAAGGGTGGTCTTCTCCGCGAGTGCTTTGTTTTCGTTGGACTCGGTTGTCATCTTCTCGACAACGGCGTCGTATCCGGATCGGAGTTCGGTCATCTTGTCTTGAAGTCCTTGCAACTCTACGGCAACCTGTTCTCGCTCAGCAGTAAGTCTCTGGACATCTTCATCGTTGGCAGCCTTGATTTGCGCAAGGGCCTGCTCGTGGGCTTCACCCTTCTCGCCGTGCGCACGAGTGGCTTGTTCGAAAGCTTCGGAGATTTCGAGACGCTTCTGTTCGAGACTCTGCACTTCTTCCTCCTTGGCAGATAGCTGTGATTTCACGGTCTCGAGCTCCTTAGCGGCGAAGGCGTGCTTAGCCTCAAAGTCAGCGACTTGTGAGTCAAGCTTCTCCTGCAAGTCCTTGGCTTGTTGACTAGACTCTGTGACCTGCTTCTCATTTTCCGAGAGACGAGCCTTGAGCTCTTCGCTAGAGGCATCCGCGTCCTTGATCTGCTTTTCGTAGTCCGCAAGCTTGGTCTTCGCCTCCTCGAAGTCGTTCTGAGCTGTCGAAACTTGCTTCTCGAGATCTGCCAGTTTGCTGGTAGTCTCCTTAACAGTCTCTTCAGCCTTGGTGGCCTGAGCCTTGACTTCGGCCATCTCAGCTTCCAAGTTCTTGTTGGTAGCTTCGGCTGATGCAGCAGTCTCTTCGGCCTTGGTGAGTTTGCTTTCAGTCTCTTGGGCAGACTCCTGGGCCTTGGCGATCTGCGACTTCGCCTCTGCGAGTTGGGACTCCAAGTCTTTGGTAGAGGCTTCTGCTGCCTCAGCATTCTTGCTGATCTCTGACAGCTTTGTCTCCAACCCAGCGAGCGCCTTCTGTGCATTAGCGCTCTCCTCCTCAGAGCTCGCAAGCTTAGCCTTGATCTCCTCGACCAAGCCCTCGGAGTCTGCCTTCTGCTTCTCAACAGTGGCGAGCTGGGCGCGCAGCTCGTCAACGGATTTCTCAGCCTCTTTACAGTGGCTCTCGGTGTCGGCGAGTTCCGTCTCCAAGTTGCTGAGGCTGCTGTCGTGATCCTTTTTTGCTTGCTCTGCTGTCTCGCGGTACTCGCGAGCTGCCTTCGCTTCTCTGGCGATGCGGCCAGCGAGCTCAGCGAGTCTTGTCTTGAGCTCATCTTGAGCAGATGCTGCTTCGGCGACGGAGCTGTCGAGCTTACTCTTGAGCTCGCCGATCTCAGATTCACGGGCGTCGAGAGCTTCCTTGTGCGAGGTGCGTGCGCTCTCGGTTTCAGAGGTGTTGGTCGTTTGGAGCTGTTCGATCTCCTTCTCGTGAGCAGCCTTCAACTCGTCGATCTCTTGAGATTTGCGGTCGACAGTGAGCCTGAGCTCCTCCTGCGCCTGGCCCATCTCGCTGAGTCTCTGCCTGGTCTCCTGGCATTCGGTCTTGAGGCCTGCGAGTTCACGCTCCTTGACCACAATGCTCTCAAGTGCCTCGTCTTCGCGCTTCATGCGCTCGCGGAGTTCAGCGGCGACGCGAGTGCGTTCTGCTTCGCTTTGCTCGTAGGATTCGGATGCCTTGGCTTCGGCTTTGGAGAGATCTGCTTTGAGCGAGGCGATGGTTGCTTGCGCTTCCTCTGAGGCGGACTTGGAGGAGTCGAGTTGTGACTGCAGTTGCTCGACTTCATTCTTCGCGGCATCAGAGCTCGTCTTACAGCCATCGATGGTAGATTGCAGCTTCTCGGTAGCTTCCTTGCTCTCACGCTCGAGCGAAGAAATCTTGTCGTCCTTGGATGCAAGAGCGCTCTGGTTCTCTGCTTTCACAGTGTCCAGCTGCGCCTTGATGTTCTCGACCTCTTCCTCGGCCGAGCGCTTGCCTTCGGTTGCTTTGTTGAGCTCTTCGGTCTTGGTGGCCAGCGCGCGCTCTGCCTCGCTCTTTGCCTGCTCCAACTCCTGTAGTTTGGCCTTGACCTCCTTCACCTCTTGCTCGGCTGATTCCTTGTCCTTGACTGCCTCGTTGTATTGGCCGTTCCTCGCGAGGAAGGCCTGTTCATGGTCAGAACGCAACTTCTCGAGGCTCTGCACCTTTGTGTTCAACTCCTCGATCGTTTGTTGAGATGACTGCTGGGCCTCCTTTGCCTGCTGCAGTTCAAGGTCTTTGGCGCTCAGCAGCTTCTTGTCCTCTGCGCTGACGTTCTCAAGTTCTTGGATCTTGGCTTTTGCCGAAACAGCATCCTCCTTGGCCGCCTTCAATTCTTCATCTTTGGCGTTCAATGACCTCTTGTCCTCCGCAGTAGTGGTCTCGAGTTCCTGGATCCTAGCCTTCGCTGCGGTAGCATCTTCCTGGGCTGCCTTCAGGTCGCTATCTTTGTCGCTCAATGACTTCTTTTCTTCCGAGAGAGACTTCTCGAGCTCCTGGACCTTGGCCTTTGCTGTCGTAGCATCTTCCTGGGCTGCCTTCAGTTCGCCGTCTCTGTCCTCCGACGACTTCTTTTCTTCCGACAAAGACTTCTCAAGCTCTTGGATGGTGGCCTTCGAGCGGACAATATCCTCATCGGCTGCCTTCAGGTCGCGTCCTTGGGCAGCCAACAGCTCCTTGTCTTCAGCCTTGGCGTTTTCAAGTTCCTGGATAGTGGCCTTCGCTGTGGCAGCATCTTCCTGAGCAAGATCTCTAGCCTTCTTCGCTTCACTGAGTTCAGCAAGCGTCGCCTGTACCTCATTTTGAAGAGCTGCGAGCTGCTCTTCCAGTCTTGACTTCTCCTGTGTCACTGCCTCCAAAGATGCTTGTGTCTCCTTGTACAGCGACCCAGACTTCTTCCCTTCAGTTTGGGCTTCCTGCAGAGAACGCTCGATATCCTTAGTCTGTCTCGCAAGCTCCTCGATCTTGCGCTCAGTCTCTTGTGATCTCTGCTCCGCCAGCTCCTTCTCATTCAAAGCCTTGTCAATGCGAGCCTCGGCGTCCGCAATCCACTTCTCCCGCTGCGTCTTAACAAGCTCGACTTCCTCTCTCAGCCTCTCGATCTCCTCTTCCCTCTCGTCGGACACATCTTCAGGCTCAGCCTCGCTCTCCGAGTCCGGGTTCCTGGAAGCGCTCTCCTCCCTCTCCCTCCTCGGCTGCGTCTCGTGCCTTATGCGCCTCTTCAGCAGATCGAGCTCGTGGAAGAGCTGTGCCTGCGTGACGCTAGGCTGCTTTGTGGAAGTTCGCTGGCGGAAAATCTGCGCTGTGATGCCGCCGGCGGGGCTGGGAGGAGCTGCTTGGGCACGAGACAGCAGGTGCTTGATATGCTCGACCTCCTGGGTGAGAGTACGAGGGCCCTGAGAGGGATCATGGCGCTCGGTGAGGGTGGAGGACGCCATGCTGTCCGGGGGAGAGTGTGGTATTTGGTCCATCATTATGGCCGCCGGTGGGTGTGGTTCTGGGCGGTTTGTATCGTTACTTCTGGCCTGCGCCTGTTGGATCTATGCTGCTGTGGCTCTCATGCACATGCCGACCGAGATACTATACAGGTGTTGTCGTGTCGAGTATTATGTAGTAGCCGATATACCAGGTTTCTTGTTTTTTTCCTGGCCTGCAAACTCAATGGCCCGGCCTGGGTGTAAACAAGCAACAAGTATGCCGCTCAAAAAGGGAAATCGCAGCCACGAGAGGACAACAAACAAGTGAAAATGTATTATGTATATGTTACAAGGACGAGCGAGTTGCAAGGTCGGACCTCGCCAGCAGCACCCGGGAAAAGGGATCCTTGATTGATTTTCCAATCCTGCCCAAAAGCTATGTCCCACCACAGGCTCCGAGCACGCACGCTTCAAGCAAGAGCTAGCTAGCCGCAGCGCATCGATCGTGCTTCATGACGTGCGCCGGGAACTAGATTGGATACAGAGATCTGTAGCAGTAGCATGCGAGAAGGCGCCCGCCGTGCATCCGTTGGAAGATCGTGGTTCCTGTGGTACAGTTACATGTACGACTTTGGTGATGCAGAAGACTTTTAGACAGTCGATGATGCTGGTGTACCGTCGATCGTCTACAGTAGCTGTTAACCTTTGTGCCGTTTCTTGTCTAGGACGATGTACCGATGTACCGACGTTCTAGCGGGTGTTGTGTCGGAAGGCAGCGGTGGACGCCGCCTAATGTGCTGGCGGTTTCGTCCGCTGGCGTGGGTAGCCCTTGAGCATACATGTATCGTCCTGTAATCTACTAAAGTCATCTCATACGCAAATATAGGCCAAACATATATGATACGTTGATGTGGTTAGCATGGAACATGGAACGACTGTATGTGACACGGTCGTTGGTCTACGATTTGCGTACCTAGACATCTGCATGCTGACGACGAATCAGAGCTCAGAACCACGCGCGCCGAACCGAAACTCTCCACGCTCTCGGGCTCTCGGTCCCCTTGATCAGCCAGCAGCACTTCGTGACCACGCGTGACTTCGATCACGAGATAACAATAGTGGATCAACGCGTGATAGCACGTTGTCACAGTCACGAGAGGACTCAGCATCGATATGGGCTGAACCACATCCGCACTTTCTGCCATAGTCGTACACCCGCCGTGTGACGGCCCATCAGTTACACCCTACTATCCATCAAGGTAGTACTTCAACAACCATCCATACCCGTCTCCCACAATGGACCGCATCCGCCGATTATGGAAAGGGGAAGAGGAAGAGCAAGCATACGAGTCTTTGACGAACAGCATTACCGAGGCCGACAGGGAAGATGCTGCGAACACATTCGAAGATGGAGACAGCAAGCCTGGCTTCTCATGGCTGGAGTATGGCGTCTTCCTGCTGCTGGGTATATCGATGCTCTGGGCATGGAACATGTTCCTCGCAGCCGGGCCATACTTCCAACATCGCTTCCGTGATAACGATTGGATCTCGGAGAACTTCCAAGCTGCCGAACTAGCTGTCTCGACAATCACAAACCTGGGATCCATGTTGATCCTGACCAGAATGCAAGCGGGAGCGAGTTACCCAAAACGCATCATCAGCTCTCTATTCATCAACATGGTTATTTTTGCACTGCTCGCAGCGTCTACTGTTATCGACACTGGTGCCAAAGCCTATTTTGTGTTTCTAATGCTCATGGTGTTCGCGACTAGTCTGGCAACGTGAGCACAACGAACCATCCTTGCGTAAAATGTATGCTGACTGTCGTTGCTAGTGGTCTGTGTCAGAATGGCATCTTCGCTTACGTTTCCGGCTTCGGCCAGCCACAGTACACTCAAGGCATCATGACTGGCCAAGGAGTGGCAGGTGTCCTACCTTGTATCGCCCAAATCGTGTCAGTGCTGTCCGTACAGAGTCAGAAAAGCGTGCCCGCACCGCGTGACGGTGTACCTTCCCCGGAACCGCCTGCGCCTGGGCCACAGCCTGTGAAATCCATAGCTGCGCTGGCATACTTTCTGACGGCAACAATCATCTCCGTCGCGACTCTGTTCGCCTTCTCTTACCTCGCGACTCGCCACC
This sequence comes from Cladosporium velox, assembly GCA_024604135.1. NCBI lineage: Eukaryota > Fungi > Ascomycota > Dothideomycetes > Cladosporiales > Cladosporiaceae > Cladosporium > Cladosporium velox. The sequence goes on along the minus strand of JANIIF010000006.1, from coordinate 896,419 downwards.
GCCAGTCAGCGTCACAGCGCGCAGCTACAACAACATCAGAGACACTAGACGAGCCCCAACCCGAGCGGAAGGAAGTCTCGATGATGACGCTCTTCCGAAAACTGTTCTGGCTCGCCACCGCGGTCTTCGTTGTCTTCGCCATCACAATGGTCTTCCCTGTCTACACACAACGCATCGTCTCTGTCCGCCCGGACTCAGATCAACCCGCATACCTCCAACCCGCAAGCTTCATTCCCCTCGCCTTCCTCTTTTGGAACATCGGCGATCTCGTTGGACGCCTATTGACAGCCATGCCATCTCTTTCTCTCATCCACCGCCCGCGCATCGTTCTTGTCCTCGCACTGCTACGCATCATCTGGATTGGCCTCTACCACCTCTGCAACGTGCGCGGCCAAGGCGCCGTGGTAAACAGCGACATTTTCTACTTGATCGTCGTGCAGATGCTGTTCGGTCTGACGAACGGGTACCTCGGTAGCACGTGCATGATTGGTGCTGCCGAGTGGGTCGATCCCGAAGAGCGCGAAGCCGCGGGTGGATTCATGGGATTGTCTCTGGTTGCCGGGCTTGCTGTGGGCAGTTTGGCGAGTTTCTTCGCTGCTGGGGCGTGAGTATGGTGATTCATTTGGTTACAGGAGATATATTCATAAATGCCTCGTGATGAGGGTGAACATTCGCTATCCGTTTCGCTATCTGAGCCTCACGCAAAACCCTGCGATTGAGCCCTCCGCATGACAAGATCGAGCGTCGATCTAACCTTCCAGGCTCGCCCTCTTACAGGACCCTACTCCTACTTGCGTGTCTCTGCAGCCATGGATCGAAGCAATCGTCTCGAAGGGCGGAAGACTCGCCTCAAACCATCACCCCCAAGTCGAGCAATACCGGTGGCACCCTACAGCAAGTCAGAAACGCTTCAAATATACGACCGTCCACCTCACCTAAATTGCTTTTCTTCCATTGTTTGGCAGCATCGATATGTTATTCCATGGGCTGTCGCGGGGCTCCTCAGCTAAGAAGCGAGCGATGGCGGACGCGGAGTTGTCATTGTTGGTTTTTTGATATCGGGTGCTGTTGTCTGCAGACTGAGTGCGACAGCCGTTGGAGCCGTTCGTTGCTGCTGTAGACAGAGTGCGCTGATCTGAGGGCGAGGCGTGGTGGGAGTTGGTTGGGATTGACATCTTGCACAGGTAGTGTGGTTGAAGTTCGGTCAATCGAGTGAACGAAGATGAGGTGAGTTCCTCGGGACACTGGGCAAAATGCGAGGAGTTATTATTTCGGCAGAGGCCGTACTCGGAGAGGTTGGAACAAGGAAAGCTGCTTCGGACGCCAAACTTCTTCCTCTTATATGACCTCGTTAATCAACTCGCAATCAGTTTACCTGCTGCTTGAAGGCAAGACATGGCCTGAGCTCCGCAGTCTGATGCCCAATCCGCCGCAGAGAATCCCCGGCGGATCAGGCGATAGCGATCCTCTAAGTGTACAATTGGTCTTGCGCATGTCCATGGTGCGCATTCTGTGTTCTCGCTGCACGGTTGTCGACGAATGTGAGGTTGCTAATAGGTGTGTCCACAGGCGGCTGAAGATCCGGTCCTAAATCTCAAGCCACCATGCAGGTATCTTTTAGCGTTGTACCTCTGTAACTCTGAGGCATCACTTTCAGCCTCGTCGTCGAGGTCTGGAGCTTATGCGACGGAGGAATGGTTGCCGTCATCGTGCTGGCTCGCTGGGCTATGATGATGTGTTCTCGATGTTAAAGTGCGCGCGAGCATGTTGACCGTCTATCGCAGATCCGCTCACGGCGCCGAGAGCCAGGCCATCACTGACCTCCGCTCACCAACCGTAGAGGACTGGCAGAAATGGAAGCCTAATATCATGACACGGTACAAGGCCATCCCAGCACGACTGTTCATCCGGGAGATGGAGGTGGAGGGTTTGCGGGTGACGTGTGTACATATTGAAGTAGAGAATGTGGCCTTGTTGGTACTGACCTACTTTGTAGTCTGAAGATGCTGCGCGATCAGTTCCGTCGATGGGGCATCAACGACAAGAATGTTCGGAAGAATCCTCAGAAGCAACGGTATGCCCACGCTATCAAGCAATTTGATCGTGATGTGGATACGTTCGTGTACGACACACTTCATTCACCACAAGAGACTCCCTCTCTGCACCAAACACTACATAGCCTTCAACACTGGCCCGATGCCTCCCTAGAGATAGGAAGTTCCAGCACAGATGTCGTTGCCGATGCCATCAAGTTCCACGACTTTCTCTGGGATATGAAGAACGCCATACGAATCCTCGAGGCACAGCGTATGTGCTCTTCAACTTCCGTGGGACGCTTGAATCAAGCTGGCAACAGGATCGTGAAGTGCTTCAAAGCTGCTTGCACCCCGCTGGCAGTGCTCTTGTCTATGCAGGTGATCCTAGAGTTGAGACTGAGTGCGAAACAAAACGCTCTACCGTGGAGTGAGACGACCTCGACGTTTCTACTACAGGTCACAGCGAACCATTTCGTCAGATGGCATCCGGTCTCCATGCTCATGCATGTCTTGACGTTTGGCGACCGCACCCCTGAAGACCTGGCTTTGATCTACGAAGCCGGCCGTGCATTCGTCGGACGCTATTTCGACAGATCCTTGGTCCTCAGATTCCGAACATCCTTCTTCCAAACCATGTTTTCTCTCAAATTAGACACAATCTTCGAGTCCGAGATCAAAACCCTCTGCATCGAAGCCAGTGATCCAACTGAGGTCCTCGACGGCCGCGTCCTTTGCGATCTCGCTCATCTGCGCCTGCGAGAATCCCATTTCGAACAAGCTGAGCAGCTGGCGCAGACGTGTCTTCTTGCCGTTCGGATACATGACGATTCTCGATGGATTGCGAGACAAGTTTCGCGGACGCTTGCTTCTGCGCAAGTCGCGATGAACAACTACGAGGGCGCGGAAACGTCTCTGCTACGAGCTTTGCAGCTCACGACAAATCGCCAGCTGGACGATGCTTCGGCTCCGCCGGTGCTGAGTTTCTCTTCGATGATGGTAGTCGATGATCTGCGTCAGCTTTACAAGCACGTCGGCGAGAAGGCAAAGTACGAGGCTCTGTGCTTGAGGTACCCAAGTGCTTTCGGTGATGACCAGTAGAAAGGTTGGTGCTGGTCATCGTAAGCCCGAGATCAATTCTCGCGATCAACGTCAGCTCAAAAGCGCAATGGAATTGATGTAGGCAACTTAGGAAATGACTTGAGATCAGTATATACAAAGTACCAGACCTGAGAGACAAGAATCTGCCGTTGCAACTACGCATTGGCAGCAACAGAGCTTTTAGAGCGTGGTATGCTCCTCTTGTCCGTACAGAACGGCTTCTGGCTGCTCTCTTTACAGCTCTCTCTGTATGCTTGTGCTTTCGCCGCGAGATCTGTACTCTGCAGTCTTTCCACTCTCTCTGCTGTAACAACGAAAGGTTTAGGCAGTGGAGGATATGGAGCGGCGAGCGCCGGCTGCTGGTACTCGAAGCCGAGTGAATCGAGCACATCGGGGATGATGTGAGCTGTCGAGAGAAGGATGCGTGGCATACCTGCAGATATTAGCTTGACAGTACGGACATTCAAGAGACCGTAGTACTTACCGTGTCCGACGAAACCGGCAGCCATCCAGTGTCCCTCCTTGTTGGGTACAGCACCGACAAATGGGAACATGTCCACACTGCTCGCTGTGACTATGCAGCAGTTAGTATAGAACGCAGAGTGTGTCGCTTTCTTGCGGACCAACTTACTTCCGGTCCAGCAGCCACCATCGTTCGCGTCTCTTGCAAGCTCAGCTGGCTGAGCGTCGTCCCAACCGACAACATCAGATTCCGGCCAAGATCGCATGAACTCTGGCACACCCTCAAATTGCAGGTCGTCGTCGTCGCGGTTAAAGCACTCCTTGGGCTTGTGTACAAGCACTGCTCTTGCCCCACCCAGGATGATCACGTTAAATGGGGGTGGTAGTTGGACGTGATAGTTCTGAAACAATTGTTAATTTCAAATGATGGTGTTGAACTGTTGGCGGTAAACTTACGTTCACCTGACTATCCCACTGCTGCGCGCCAGTGTGCTTGATAAAACCTGCAGGGGCTTTGATCGCCGCTACAGTTGACTTCATAGGCAGGATAAGCTTCTCGAACTCAGGAAGAAGGTGAGATACCCATCTATTGGTCGTGTGTACGACTGCCCGTGTCCGTACGACGCCTCTGTTGGTGTTGACGGTGATCCAGCCGTCGCTGTCTCGCTCTGACACGCTCATGACTGGAGTGTTTGCTTGCAAGTTTAGATTACCTTTCTCAAGAACAATACGAAGGAGTGCATGGACGAACTTATAAGGCCATCTAGAACGTCCTTAGCAGGTGTCAAGAACAAGAAGGATGGCAGTATGCTTACACTTGTCCAGTAGGATGCACAATGGCAGCTAGAGCGCCCTTCATCTGGGAGAACTTCTCGGCTTCAGACGGCTCTTCAATCAACCTGCACAGCTTGAAGATGTCATTGTCGTCACCTTGATCGCTTCGCATAGCGTCGTAAGCACCCTTAAGCCTCGTCCAGGCTTCTTCTGTGATTGCTGCATCGAAGGTCTCGCCAAATTTGAGGGCAATCTCTTCGGTGATGCCTTCTTCCTTGGCCAGTTGCTCGAAGGCCTGCAGGTGAGCCATCTCGTGCCTGATGAGCTCCATGGCGCCTTCAGCTCCAAAGCGTTCCGACCATACTGAATAGCGGGAGTATGCGTGCGGTCTCAATTGGCCACCTGAGACTGTCAGAAAATATCGAGCATACAGCAGGGTCGACTCACCATTGCGTCCCGTAGCAGCTCCGCAGATATCTCGGGCTTCCAGAAGCGTGATGTGAGGTTTCTTCTGCGTATGGTCTGTATACTTCTCAATGTCAGATAGTAATCCAGTCTCTCATAGAACGAAAAAATCACTTTACTTATCCAATATGCTGCAGTCGCGCCAGCATATCCGCTGCCGACAATAACGATATCAGTCTTGTTCGGCAGCTCGTCACTGGACCGGAAGTTGCGCAAAGGTGAGTTGGCTTCTTCGATCCAGTACGACTTCGTGGGTTCGGAAACAGGAAGAACCATCTTCAATCGGCTTGACTTCGATCTACTGACAATTGATACCAGTACCGGGTAAGATCTGATTAAAAGTGTTGATGTGGTCCTAATTGGCTGAGGACTTGCTTATCTGATCGTGCTGTGTATAGTGGAGATGCGTACTTCTGTGGCTAGAGCTGTACGTCTATGCATGCAGGATGATTCATCGAGTTAGACGGACGTTTTGCCGGCACAAAATGGCCATCAAGGTAGGCAAAGGTGTTTGTGGATCGTCTTGGTGTATGGCAAAAGACGAACCTTGTCCTCAGCTCGACCGCAACTTCGCCGAAAGCGACCGCCGAAAGTGACGCGACGCGACATCGGCCCCAAACGAACAAGGGAACTCCCCCTCATCAGAGTGGAAACATTTGATGCATTGTAGATCACTGATAAGTGAACGAAAATGGACGCATACATGAGAGAGCCCTGATAAGAATGGTATGATGTAAGATATAATTCAAATCGTCATGTTCTCGCTTTCGTAAAGACTACCAGCATTCTGAACAACGTCAACTACCTCTTGCCATCCAAACATTTCAATACACCATGCCCAGCCCGCCTCCAAACACATCGTCTTCGACGTCGTCGGCACCTGCGTCTCCTTCGACGCCTACTACCAACGCATCGAATCCGTCCTCGGCCCCCAACTCCACCAACACACAATCACAGCCCAGCACTTCGGATTCACATGGCAGACCGCCGCAGAGCTAGAATTCACTTTCCTGTCAATCTCCGGGAGCTACAAGCCCTACAAATACGTCTTGCGAGGAATCTTCTATCGCAGCCTCAGCCTCTGCGGCGTCGCCGAGCCACGCCAGATCGCCACTGACGAGCAGCGAGAGCAGTGCATTAATGGGTATGCGAGCTTGGAAGTGAGGCCTGGTTGTAAAGAAGCTTTCGAGTATCTTCGTGAGAATGGGTTCACGGTGTGGTGTTTTTCTACTGGCGATATTCAGCGTGTGAGGTGAGAACGGTAGCTTCTCTGTGACACCACCCTCCCCACAGCAATAGCTGTCCACTCGCGTGATCATCAGATGAGCGATTCGTCGCGTGAGGCGTACAAGTCAGACAACGGCGCCGACTGTGTCACAAAGCATCTCTTCCAACAACTCAAAGGCTATATACATACGACAAGTGTCTCGGATTATCGAGCCCTGGTACAACGATTGCGCAGTATTCGCTTGGATTCACATTATCTATCTACCATCGCATCGCTCTGCCATCGTCTCTCAGCCATCTCTCAGCCATCTCTCAGCCATCTCTTGAATATCTCTTGAATATCTCTCGATTCGGAATGCGATTAATCTAAGCAGTAACTGTATATTCACCGCAGTTGCCGAATCCATCGTCAAAGGCGAAAATACGCTCCGTCTCGTAAGACATGCAACCGTTGCCACTCTCCGTCGGGGCAATACAGTTGGACTCGTACGCGGAATCGCGCAGATTGAGGTTGGCAGACCAGACATTGCCCTCTGTCATGCTCAAACGTCAGCGATGGAACTCCTCGAGTAGTTGTCGTCACGACAGCCTGAGCGTCTAGACTTACCGGAGACTTTGTGCTCGATCACACCGTTGCCACCGTTGTCCCAAAGCGTAACCTTGTAGTACCTGTTATCACCGCACTGGAAGTCCCAACGCGTGGCGGCGCTCACGCCGCTCTTGGTCTGGTCCATCTGGCAGTGGAAATCGTTGTTGTCCCAGACGTCGACGGTCATGACGTCGTGGAAGGTACCAGAACTCCACATGGAGGCGTGGACGCGAATGCACGCCTGGGCACTGGTCGCCATCAGAATGGCCGAAGCAATGACAGACTTCATATTGATGATTTGGAGTGGTCGTTTGGATGCTGTTGATGTCGACGGTGGTTGAGGGCTGGATTGTGATGGAACTGGCTGATGTGAGTTCTGTGTCAATGTTGGAAAGACCAGATCCATTATATAACATCTGACTCAATGGCCATGCCCTTTACACTGCTGTGTTGTGGTGGATCAGTCATTAGAACCAAAGTCTCCATTCGTATTCGGAGGAATTCGTCGCTCGGTACGCTGTTGGAATGTTGGTATGGTATGCCAAGATGCATCGCTTGCCATTAATGGAGCGGCTGAAGTAACTATTCTGTCAATACACCTTCACGAATAGGGCTGTATAGAAAGGGAGGCGTTCTTGTGATTGCACTTGGCGCTAGGGCTTCGACTTAACCGACTACAGCTTTAGATTATCTTGCTTCCTTTAAGCTGGCTTAGATGTCCAGAAGGAATGGAAGGATCAGGCCAAGCAGGCTTCAGGTGAACGTTCAGCTGTCTGGCTATCAATAATATCCCTCTGCACAGCCCCGCCTGCTCTCGGTTCGCGGGTCCTGCGCCATATCTCGTGCCATATCAACGCCTAGTAGCTGCGTTTGCGTGTAATATGGCCTCTAAGCGAATTCGGACTATCTGCTGTTTATTGACCTGCCAATCAAATGTACAGAGTGATAGAGGAACAACAACAGACGAAGGCAAGAATTCGTGTTTCATCAGCCACACGCCTTGGCAAACCTGTTGGTTCTCGGCGGAGGCCTCAGGCAATTCGAAGGCTGGCTACATTCGACTTCACCACTTTGTCTTTCGACCACATCTCCAGACACTACCTCGGCCATGCTCACCGAGCACGAGTTTTACGAAGAATGGCGCAAGTTCTGTGGCAAGTACAACAACCAGGGCAAGGTGCAGTACCCTGAGGAGGATGAAAGTGACAAAGTGGCGCTTGTTGTGATCGATGATATGACAATTGGGGTAACTAAATATCTTACGATAGATTTGTATATATAAGCCAAGAGTCTCTTAAGGGTATCAATAAGATGCTTAGCGACAACCTCAAGGCCACTCGTGCCTCGTCTGATCTCTGGCTAGCAGACACGTATGAGCGCCTGCCTGACTTCCAAGGAGCAAAGTATATACAGGGCACCAAAGCCGCCGATACCACATGGCAGTCTCCTTTCTTAGGAAAAACCCTAGCTGATGCCAGCGCGTGGGTTCGTGGAATTCCCAAACCTCCGAAGGCTGTTAACAAGAGATATAACGTTGTCCTGGAGAGGGAGATATTTGAGAAGCAGGGCAAGGTGATCATCTGTAAAGCGTTTGATGGAGAGAAGGAGCCTCAAGCCATACTGTACGAGATACAGGAGCTCGGCATGTGGATCACGAGCTACAACCGTCATTGCTGGGAGCAGGACTACGAGAACTATGAAGATAGATATCAATAGCAGCAAAAGGGCATGCCACTGCGCCACAGTAGTGGACCGTTTGTGTGGAACATCGTCTCGAAGTGGACTGGGACTATCTGCTGTTTATTGGTCTGCCAATCAAACATAAAGAAGTGGTAGAACATCAACAGGCCAAGATCAGACCTTAATTAAAGCCGCTCAATGAATCGAAACGGCACTTCCCCAAGCCTTTCACGCACAGAGCCAATGCCTTCGGGAGTCTCGACCGCGAAACTCTTTGCGCTGACAGCTTTCAACGGTAGCAAGATCTCAAGCAAGAGCGAAGCATCAACGGGATGCTTGTGTTGTTCGAGCCGACACATCATCTCGATCGTGATTCGCAGATATCCTAGATGACTGAAAGAGGCAAGCACCTGGCAGGCCTCTTCCCACAAACGGCGGTCGTCTGGGAGCTCCCAAAAGTCCGCCGGAAGGCTTTGCGGTAATTGTCGCCTCGATACATAGCAGGAGAAAGCTGTACTGGATTGCACACTGTTCAATTGCTGGAAGCGATGTGGGAGCGTGACGTGCGGCAAGCGGATAAGAGTAGCGGACCGGCGGAAGTCAAAGGTGTTGTTGCTGTATAGCAGACCTACGCTCTCGGTATAGCTTGCACGAGTCAGCCAGCTGCTCATGTCCTGGAGTGTGGTTATCTTACATGAGCTTGCACGTAAAGAGGAGTGGAAGAAACGCATAGTAGTGCCCGGCTGGCTCATGTATGCCCTTCCCGCCTCCTACACGGTATGTCCCCCTCCACATAGCCGACCAACAGTCGTGCTGGAATCCCAATGCAGTGCTGTCCCGCTGGTAGCATCGGTTCTGCCGAAGAATCCCATCGCCGACCTCGATGTGCAACACGTCTTTAGCATCTTCGGGTCCGACAACATGCTCCCATATCAGAATACGGATCTCTGGTGGCAAGCGGGCGATAAGTCCAGACCGTAGTTGGGCATGTGATTGCGACGTGCTAGTCAAGCGGCGCGGTCGTGTTGGCGGGAGAGAGCGAAGCAGCGGATCTATGATATCCTAAGCCTGTACGTCTTGTGCGGCGAGGTGGCTTCGCTGAGCCATCCCGTCCAGTCATCCAATCCATGAGGCTGCCCATGCGCATTGTTGAATGCTTATGCGGCTGTTTAGTGTCATGTCGAGGTCGCCTTACTCGCCTTTGGAAGTAGTATTATATATTATTTGACATAACATCTAAGCACATACGACCATAGGTCAGTGAAAACTGGGCATCCCGTCCGCTCTGCCATACATAAGCACTGAACCGGGCGACTAGTACTAGAGTGGGTGACCATCTGGGAATCCCGCCTGTTGTATGTTTTTGTTTTTGCCTATACTCTCTCCCGTCTCCAAGATGCCACTATCTGTTTAATCTTTAACCTGTCAACATACCCACATTTTGTGTAGCATAGTGCTTAATAGTTTCTACTTTACCGAGGCATGTGGAGGAACGTGTTGTTTAGCCCTATGCGCCGCAACTCAACCGCTACCGCTGGAATCGTTAGGGTCAGGACACGAAGGCGTGATCATGTCGTGCGCAACCTTGCATGCTGCGAAACTACCGGACTCGATAAGGCAAACCTTCGCCGTAGAGACAGCTGTCAAGGCAATTTGAGCAATCAGGCACATCGCGGCCAGTGGCGCTCTGAGGGCATGAGTTTGAGTTCTTGCGCGTGAGTTTGTGAGGCGTTCTTGATCACGACTTCAGTCGCTGGGAGGTGATATTCTGATGTTGCACCCAATGGCAGACGAGCCAAATCTGCCGAGAAATAATTGCCGACGGCTGCTTGAGGTATCCCTATGGCCAGGCTTCCTACGTCAAAAGGAGTAGTGAACCAATGTGACCTCTAGATGCTGCTGGACACAGGCAAACAGTCCAAAAGGGCTGCACAACTGAAGGTAACGCTCAACTTCATCGCGAAGATGCATTCACGAATATCATATTATACTCGCAAAATTACCCCAGTCAGATACGTCAAAAGCAATTGCCGATCGAAGCTGCCCAAACATGAAGCCATGCTGGCCTACAATTGCGTGCTCAGCTTTCCATCTAGAATGCGTCCAACTTCTCAACGATCAGCAGGAACCCCATTCAAGCTCCATGCTTGATATGCGGCTTCTTCCATTGATTGGCATTGTGGTGCCAGCCACGAGGAGTGCAGATACCATGCAGGACACTTTAAAACCATGCGCGATCCCACGTGGCTTGCGTAACATCACCTGTCTTCTCTCATCGTCAGCAATTTTCATCTTGCAGTCAGGCTATCTACGAACATGAGTGCAGACATCAAAGGCGTACAGTCGCCGGTCTCCAGTGAGCAGGAGTACCCTCCGCCGGCTCCTCTGAAACAAAGTACTTCAATGCCCCAACGATGGCCGCTCTCGATCAACTGCTAACACTGCCTCAAAGGTGTCAAATGGTATCGCTCAACATGGTTCAATGCTCTTATGCTCGGAGTCTGCAACTTCCTCGCACCTGGGATCTGGGGAGCGATGAACAGTCTGGGTGGAGGAGGTGCTCAATCTCCCTGGTTGGTCAACGCCGCGAATGCATTGACGTTCGTATGCATGGTTATCACATGCGCGTTCTCCAGCATCTCCGTCAAATACCTGGGAGTAAAGTGGACCCTCATAGTTGGAGCTGCAGGATACTGTCCATTTGCGGCCGGACTATACTGCAACAACCGATTTGGTAGCGAGTGGTTCGTTCTACTCGGCGCAACTTTGTGCGGCTTGGGCGCTGGTATCTTCTGGTCCGCAGAGGCTGCTATTGCTTTAGCTTATCCCGAACCAGAAAACCAAGGCCGGTTCCTAGGCTTCTGGCTCAGTTTCCGTGTCATGGGTCAGATTCTGGGTGGAGCAATCAACCTTGGCCTAAACGTGGACCGAAACCAAGCAGGTTCGGTATCCTACACCGTGTTCTTGATCTTCATCGCGTTACAAGCTCTTGCGCCTTTTGCTGGACTGCTGCTCTCAACTCCTAAGCAGGTGCAGAGAACAGATGGCGTGCCCGTGTCTTGCAGCATTCCCAAGTCGCAGCCGATTGTCAAGGAACTGGCTTCGATGGGCAAAGTCTTCATCAGCAAGAAATTCCTGATGATCATCCCTCTCATCGCTCAAGCAGTCTTCGCAGAAGCTGTGTTCTTCACCTATGCCGGCCTCTGGTTCAGTGTTCGTGTGAGAGCGCTCGGCTCATTTCTTGCTGGTGTTGTTGCTCTTGCTTCAGGAAACGTGCTTGGTTCATTCCTGGACAACAAGAAGCTCTCCCTCAAGACTCGAAGCCGCTGGGCCTTTGGCTTCATCATGGTTACACAGGGAGCTTGGTGGCTTTGGGGCGTCATCGTCGCGACCGAGTTCAAGAAGAGCCAGCCCACATACGACTGGGTCGACTCCGGCTTCGGCAAGGCCTTTGCTTGGTTCATTTTCCAGGTGCTGGGTTTCCAATTGAACTACATGTTTGCGTAAGATCACCATTATATCAATTGTGTAAGGCGGCAGCTAACCTGTTGTAGATACTTCGTTATCGGAAACCTCGCGGAGAGCGACGAAGAAGTCATTCGTTACGCTGGTCTCCTTAGAGGTACTGAATCTGCTGTACAGGCCGTTTCGGTAAGTCCAACTCAACTCCTTCCCCTCGTGGCATTGCAACACTATCTGACATTAATCACAGTATGGCTTGTCAAGTGTGCAGGTCATGGGCCAAGTCGGTTGCATATACCTTAACTTCGGGCTGTGGGCGCTGGCAATCGTACCCAGTTGGCTTGTGATCAGGCAATTCGGCCTTCATTCTGATGACAAGAAAGTTGATCGCGAGAGACGCCGCCTGGATGAGGACGAAGGAAAGTCAACCGGTGTCGCACGCAACGAAGTCGTTGTGTAGTGCGCGAGTGATGGAAGACGCGGTCGATTGGAGCAGATAGATATCGGTATACAAAGAAGTCTAGAGATTACCGTTCGATGTTACAGCCGCTTTAGATGAAGCCGGAAAAGCCGAATCCCGTGTCCCAGCCTCGCTCTTGATCCCTTCCGTGAAGACCTCGTACTGACGCGAGACATGTATGACACTTTGGCTGACAACACAGCTTTCGGTACTTTCAAGGCCGTCATAATCGTCGCTAGCCCTGTTCGCGGAGACGGATCTGGCTGGTGCATATGGGTTTAACTCGATCTCGTCTTGCTCCTGTTGCTGAGACGGTTTCGGAAACTGTGAGTGTCGCCTATGGAGGCCTTGCGAGGCTGTGTGGGATCTTGTAGTTGATGGAGCGTCACCAGTACTGCGTGTCTCGCCAACAAGCACAATAGCTCCTCCTGTGGTGAATCTCATCGCTAAAGGCCGTATGCACGGAATGGTAGGGCAGATCAGCGACCATCCAAGTAAGACTTGCAAAGAGATCTCGAGACCGACAAGCCCAGTGCCGTAAGGAGGAGCATTCTTCGACGATGTATACGACCATAGCATGACTGCCATCGTAACGATATTCCTACTTCTTGTCAGCCAACATTCATCATTGCCGGGATTTGAGCAATCCGTACAGTAATGGGAACGAGAACGCTGCAAGGATGCTACGCTTCTTGTCGGAAGGGGTTTGTAAGACTCTGAACAGACGTGCTGGGAGAATCACAGGTATTGTCGTCTGGATAATTACCAAGATTGCGGCGGTAACCCACCGCGCTACCTGTACACACTATCAGCCGAGCTGAGTCTTCAATTAGCGTAACTTGTGCATACTCCTTGGTGGCAAGAAGCCCGCGCGCCCGTGTTCATCGTGTTTGGAGGAGAACATCCGATGGTGATGCACATCACAGCGACAATGAATGCACCGCAGCATATTGATATTGCGATCACACATACACGCTTTTCACGGGTGGTAGGTACGATTTCTCGAAGGTGTATGATTTGAGAGCATGATGCTATTCCTTGCGCCACGATCAGGATGGCGTTACTTGCAAAGACGGCCTGTCATATCATTAGTGATCTCAGTATATCCATTGAGCTGGATTGTCAACCTTTCCAGCTAAATTGTACTTTACCACGCCAATATGGTCAGCAGCTAGACCTGCGCCGCGACTGAGACCGATATAGAGCGCGGTCCAACTTGCAGCAGCGAGAACCTGAGCCGAACTTTAGTGAGGCGCATTCATGTGGACCATGATTTCTCTCACGGACATAGGCAATACAGAGCGTTGTGTCTGCACTGGAGAATTGGCGACGAATAGTCCATCGACCAGCAAACACTAGTACAGCGAATAATATCGACAGAGTCGTTATCACCCAAAGACCTGGCTGCTGATCCCATGGCTGTGGTGTGGAGAATCTCTGTCCAGCGTGCGACATAGCGAAGCGCGAGCAAATTTATCGAAAGGTGACCTCTCAGAATGAATACGATCCCAGCGCTTTTCTTCGACCAGCGCAGAGACAGCACGCCTTTAATCAATAAACTTGAGAGACCGTCTCAAGTCAAAACGACATATACTGGAGAAGAATGATCATGCAGCCACACTAGCGTTTGGCAGCCCGGATGCCTCATCTTTGAGTACCTTTCGAGTTGTGATTCGCTTGGTATCAGTTCCATACCACTCATCCGAGCGCAGGTGTCATGTAGCGATAGTAGCGAGAGTAGGGCCATAGTCCACCGAGATGAGACGCGTAGGCATCGAAGTGATGGTGTGATGGTGTGTTGGATTAACTACCGGCATGTGGCGTGGATCCTTCGTCGGAACAAAAGCCCCGCCGCGTGTGCCGATGTCTGTGCTGTCATCCTGCAGTGCTCTCATATTGCGGCGTAGTATTTGGCGTCTTATCTTCTCCTTGATCGACATGTGATCTACTGCATATGAGCTACGTCCTCTCCAGCGGTTGGTGCTAAGTTTAATGCCAATGCCGGAGGGTTGCGCTAATGGCGCAAACCGCTCGACCTCCGAAGGACAAGGCTTGGAGGCACAGGAGGCTGTATGCACACGACGTACGATTGCTCCCACGCGCATGCATGCCGCTTGCAATAATCAAGGGCCTATAATATACCGGCCCTGAAGAGGGACTGGTCTTCGGTAGCTTCATGTACAACCAGGGAAGATGATACGTCGGTCCATACGCGAGACAAGGTAGTCTTGCTGCAGGTTCTGCCAGAACTCTCTTCACTCGACCTAGGTATCTTCGATGCGCTTTACAACGACTATGAACATTTCTCTTCTCTCTATCTAAGCTTTTTTTACTTGTTGTGTACTCTTGATGATGGATATACAAACTCGCCAGCGAACCGCCACAGGTGGAAGTCGAAACCCAGACTATGGCATATCTCACCAGAGCTATGCAGAGGGGGACTCTGCTATAGGGTCAGATCAACGGGATATGTGGCGGATGGGGAAAGCCCAGGAACTACGAGTAATATCATGCTGGGTGAACGTACTCCTCAAAGCATGACTGACAACCAGCAGCGATACTTCGGTCCCTGGGCAACTATTGGTTTTTCATCAATTCTGGGAGCAGCGTGGCAGTACGTCCTTATCACGATGCTCTGGTCGCTCCCCAATGGCGGCCCTGCCGGCGCAGTCTACATGTATCTTACATGTTGCTTGGGTCTAATGCTGACAACGCTCTCTCTGGCTGAGATGGCTTCCATGTAAGAAGGCACTCTACCCTAGCCATGCATTTCAACTAACACCACCGAGGGCTCCATCGGCTGGTGGACAATATCACTGGATCAGCGAGCTGGCTCCTAGAGATATCCAAAAGCTGCTCAGCTATACCGTTGGCTGGCTTACGGTGTTCGGGTGGCAAGTAGGGCTCGCATCGGTGTCGTATGCAGCAGCTTTGCAGATTCAGAGTCTGGTCATACTTGTCAGTCCTGGTGTAAGCATCCTAGGATGGCAAACGGCCCTCATGACGGTAGCTATCGCTTTGATTGCGGTAGGCTTCAACACCATCCTTGTCAGCAAACTGCCGACGTTCGAATTTGTAGTCCTGGTCGCACGTAAGTCTCAACTCACTATTATCGATGCTTTTAGATACTGATCATGTGACATTAGATGTTGCGGCCTACTTGGCTTTCGCTGTCGTACTGCTCTTCATGGGGCCTCAATCTTCGAGAGCGGAGGTCTTCGATAATTGGCAGAACGAGAACGAATGGCCATCTCTATCGATTGCAGTCTTAGTTGGTACGTTCAGATGGATGCGTCATGTTCCCGCATCATGACTAACTAGAAGTAGGTATCATCGCGCCTGTAACCAGTCTTACTAGTGCCGATAGTATTTGCCACATCGCCGAAGAGCTGGAAGATGCGGGGAAATGGCTCCCTCGTTGCATGGTAGGCGCGGCGGCATTCAACTTCAGCGCTAGCTTCCTGTTGCTCCTCGTCGTTCTGTTCAGAGCAGGAGACATCACAGAAGCCATCGCATCGCCGACTGGCCAACCGTACATCGCCATTCTTCTCAACGCTACTCGCAGTACTGCAGGTACAGCCGTAATGGTTGCTTACATCATCTTTGCACTCATCTTCTGCGCCACGAACATGGTGACCACGAGTAGTCGACAGCTTTTCTCGTTCGCGAGGGACAACGGGCTACCTTACTCTGCATGGCTAGCCAAGGTCTCTCCGGAGAGAAGAATCCCGACCAACGCCATCATCTGCACGGCATGCTTCACTCTGATCCTCTCGGCCATCTTAGCCGGATCACCGCTTGCGTTCAACATCATCGCCTCGCTGGGTGCGGCTGCGATTCTCGGTAGCTACGTGATTTCCATTGGCACTATCACATACCGGAGATTGAAGGGATGCAAGTTGCTGAAGACCCAGTTCTCACTTGGACGCTTTGCACTCCCAATCAATATCCTGGCACTAGGTTTTGTTACTTTCGCTTGGATCCTGGCATTCTTTCCGGCATCGCCTAACCCAACTGCGGAAACGATGAATTGGTCTAGTCTGATATTCGGAATTGTGTTGATTTTCAGCCTTGTCTTTTACTTTGCCAAGAAGAGACATGAGTACCATGGTCCTGTAGCTACAGTGAGAGGCACGGAAGAGGTGGACCAAGCTATCGACTTGAGCGACTATAAAAGCTAGAGCTAGAACCTCAAGTATCGATGCGCCGTGCGTCCTACACTAGAGAGCATATCTGAACTCAGCATTCTGCAAGTCCGTGAGGTCCAAGAACTCGTGGTTGTCGTGCGGTTTGTGCGCATCGCCCAACGCCGCTCGCTTCGCATCGCGCTCTCTGTTGCGCCGGGCGAACAGCCACCTCATCGCCAGCAGATCCAGGGTGATCACAAAGTACAGGATCACGATCGAGATTTTTGCAGGCAGGTATCGAGGCGCATCTTTCGATTGGAACGTCTGTGGAGAGATGATGTTGCCAACGGTATAAGCGACGGTACCGATGCAGGCGACTGTGACTTTCTTGGTGGAGCCGGCAACGTTAGAAGCTTGCAGACCAAGGATCGTCGTCCAGCCGATAGGGATACCGCCCGAGAGATAGTAGCCGATCAGAGCGGGGACTTTGTTCGTTGTTGCCATGAGAATGGCGCCGATGATTGCTGGAATGTGGCCTGCGATACAGAAGAAGAGGCGCTGTTCGTACTTCATGGCTAGATATGTCAGACCTACGAGTGCAACAATCTCGTAAGCTCCAAGAGGAGTAACAAGAAGCAGTGATTCATTGCTCGTGTAACCCATGCCTTTGACGAGAATGTTGCCGAAACTCGTCGCAATGCTATTCGGGATGTTGGCAGCAAAAATCCAGAAAGCGTACAGCCAGGTCATGGGATCACGCAAAGCCTCCCAGAACTGCTCCCACTTGAAGGTACGTGACCCAATACCTTGTTCGTTGGCCCTGATTCGCTCGATGTGGAGTGCTTTCTCTTCAGTGGTGAGGAACTTGGCTTCCGCAGGAGAATCAGGGAAGACAAAGTAGAAACCGATGCCGACGACTGCTGTGAGCAGGCCGAGAACCAGGAAGATGACCTGCCAGCCTCGAAGTGCGGCATTTGCATCACCACCGACGTGGTTAGCAACACCGTATGCGAAGTAGCCACCGAACATCTGCGCCACTCCGCACATTGAGAACCAGATGCCGACACGGAAAGCCTGCTCCTGTGTGGTGTACCATTGTGAGGTGAAGATCACCCATGCTGGTACGACCGCGGCTTCGGCAGCACCGAGTAGGAAACGACAGGCCAGAAGAGATTCGTAGCTCTTGCAGGCCGCTAAACAGGCCATTAAAGCACCCCAGAGCGTGACGTTGAAGGCAACATATTTCGCCAGCGGGAACATCTGGATCAGCCTGATCGTTGGGAATTCAAAAGCAAGCTGTCCGAAGAAGAATATCGAAGCAACCCAGTTCTACCAATAGTGAAGTGTGTAAGTCAGCAACATGGCCTTGACATCACATTCGACTGTCCCTTCGCCGATGACTTACAAATTGGTTGCCATGAAGGTTGGCCGATTCTCGCAGCCCAGTAACGCTGGCATAAGAAATCGCAGTCTTGTCAATATATTGCAAAAAATATATAATGCAAATCAGAGGCAGAATGTGCAAGTCTATTTTCCGTAGGAGTCTCTTGTTCGTTTCTGAATCGACGGCCACACCGAGCGATCCAGCGCCAGCGATTAGCTCGAGTGCAGCATCCGCACTTGATCCTGTCGGTTTCTCTTGCACTGTCGTTTGTTGCGAGGTAGGTGTGGGCTGCTTGTCAGCTTGTGGCTGTTCGGCATGATCGTTCACGCGTTCTTCTGCCATCATGTGAAGCGATACTGGGAAATCAACGCAAGGCAAAAAAAATCCGTCTTACTCGTAGGCGCATTCACAGCAGCGGAGCACCTCATCTTATCACTTACGATACCGGAGGTATTTAGACATCGGCAACTGAATATCTCCTCGTGACTGACTCACCAAAATGCCCGTACGGGTTTATCTAGGGCGCATGCATTGACAGCAAATGCATTAGAAGGCTTGCAGGATCCCCAACGACGAAGTTTTCACCAAGCTAAGCACCACTCTCGAGTAGAAATGGATGTGATATCGGGATCACGCCATGTCGTGTATCGCTCACCTCATCGACAGAAGCGAGAATAATCGACTAGAGGATATCGGGTTTAGTGTAAATTCAGATCGATTCTCCTAACCCTACTTACCACATGCTCGTTCTGTTCCGACTCGATGGAATCGTCGTCAAGAGTCGATATGTCCAGAATATAAGTTCTGTATATGTTTATGGCCTCCAGTCCACCTTTTATTCGATCTGAAGACTACACATAGTGGTGACAGACAGGCATTAGCGACACCCTGAGCCAATCGCAACAATTCACGTTTCTGCGGCTAAGCTGGCGTCTGTTATGGTGCATTGCTAGACAGGATTCGAGATTGATACAGCAATTAAATCTGACAAAGTGTTAATGCAACATTCTGGGACTCACCTGAATGCTAGACTCTGCCTACACAAATGTTTTCGAAACGCAGTCGTTCGAGCTACCGTGACAGGCATCGCGGATACTGATCCATTCGGTGTTATTCAGCCATATCCTAGGAGTCGAAACGATCTATGAAGCCGACACATTCACAACCTCAAAAAGAACAGCATCAATGACCATACTCAAGACATCGATCGACAGGAGCGAAAACATCGAACCTCATATGGATTTGAGAATGGCAAAAGAAGACGGCGATGGTCAATATGGGGGTCGAACCCACGGCCTTGGCGTTATTAGCACCACGCTCTAACCAACTGAGCTAATCGACCGTTGTCTTCGTGACAAAACGCGACCATGTCTACATATGAAGCTGTAAGCATTTGCGGAGCACTTGTCGACGACTACCAATGCCGCATCCTCCAGTGCGTTGCCGACCTGCTTCATGTTAAGGGAAGGTGATCAGAGCGATGCGATAACTCAGTCAATAATGCATAGAGAATGGAAAGTATGTACAACTCATCATCATTCTTGCTTCGAAGCGCAGATTCCAAGGGAAAAGACAAGAAAAAAAACATTATTTACAAGATAAACATCGGCCGTCCCAAGAGAGATATGAATGCTGTGTCGTGGTATCGCCTTTGCGCCTTTCCGGACCTTTCTTACCTAAAACGCATAGGGAAAGGAGGAGAGAAACGCCGCGCTGCGCGTCGCTCGTTGAAGATGTGGAAAATGAAGAAGAAAAAGACGCCAAGTGCTTCGTAAGAGGGAGAAAAAGGGTGATTGTTGAAAAGAAAAGGCACTCGCACGTCTCATAGTATGCCGTTGCGCTTCTCGCACGTCGCTCTACAATCCCCTCAACGCGCCTTCGCTCGCTCGACGATGCGCATGTTCTCGTCCACCAACTCAGGGAAGTTGCTGACGAACTCTGGTCCCAGGCTCCAGTTCTCCAAGCGGCTGATGTGCTCCACAAAGTTTGGATGAAGCTGGACGACAGGAGGCTCACCTGGCACGCTAGACGGAGTCGTTTGAATACATGAGCTCTGCGGGTACGGCCAGTTGACGCTCATGGTGTATGTGAAGCTGACGAAGAAGTCGTCAAAGTTTATTTGCGTGCCCGGGGTGCGAGCGAGGATCAGCTTGCGGCGCATGGATGGCCATGGGAGGTAGTTGATCCAGACTGCGTGAGGATTGTCGCGGGCTTCGGGGACAGGGCAAGTCCACGGAAAGCAGCGGTCGAGGCAAGGTTTGCAGGGACAGATGAACCAGCGAGCGATAAAGTACATGCCGTAGAGGACGGCAAGGCGTTCCGGGTCGCGATCAATATCCGGAAACTTAGACAGGATGTCGAGCAGCAAAGGTGTCAGGCAATCTGACGGGGAGCGCTTGATTTCTGGGTGAGTTAAGCTGAGAAGAGAGGGTTCATCTGGACCAATCACCTGAGTTAGAGGCAGGCCAGATGCAAGCTGGGCGCGGCGAGTCTTGATGAAATCGCCTAGGAGGTAGTCCAGTGGGCAAGTCATGATGTGGCGTGATATTATCTGAGCGGCTTCGTCTTTGATGCCCACCTCTGAAGGCTTGGCCAGTGGCGAGCTGTGCTGCTGTTGTTCGCAGAGGAAACTGACGCCGAGACGTTCACCGTTGTTCTCAGGGTGTTGCTGCATCTGGGCAGGAGGCGCCTGTCGCTGTTGCTCGAATGTGGATCCACGAGGTGGGTACAGCTGATGTGGCTGAGAGTCGACGCTTCGCACAGAGTGCTCCGAGGCTGGGTAGTTAGACCGGGGAGCTGCAGGTGAGCCAGTTGAGTTGGAGTTGTTCGGTGACCGCAGGTCTGGATGCAAGTGCTGTTGGACCGGAGCATGCTCATACTGCTGGGCTGGGGTGGGTTGTTGACGAGGGTAGTGAGAAGGCGTCGAGTGGCCTGCAGTCGAGGGCAGCGGACTTTGCTGAGCAGTCAAGGCGGCGAGTTCTGTGCCGTCTGGCGTAAGCAAAGCGTTGACGAGCGAGTCTTTCGAGGCGGCCGGCAGGTTCATACCATTGAGTCCAGTCTGTCCGAGTTCACGGTTGCCCACTATGCCAGCGACAGCAGCTAGGCGTGTTCGTAGTTCCTCACATTCTTGCAGTGCGCGGTCGCGGTCGGCCAGCGCTCGCTGCAGTTCCTGGTATGGCTGTTGGCTCTCGAGTTCGCGAATGCGCGCCTCGAGGCCCTCGATAGTGTTCTTGGTACGTTCACGGATAGCCCGCTGGGCTTCGCGATCGTTTGCTCGCTTCTTGGCTAGCTGCTCCGGCGTGAGATTCGCCACACCCCTGGAGCCAGGCTGGCCGGCCTTTCGCTTACGGCCATTGGGCGCGGCGGTGTTGTTTGGCGTGGGAATATGTGGTTGCGACTGCGGTGGCTGCTGCTGTTGTTGATGCTGCTGCGGTGGTGGCGGAGCGGAGGAGAGGGCGGCGGCGGCGGTCTGCTGGTAGTCGTGATGCTGCTGGTGGTGCTGGTGCTGGTGCTGGTGGTGCTGCGGGTGAGGATGAGGATGCTGCGGAGGGTGCTGACCTGGTGGCGGCAGCGGATAGGGCGAGGGCTCGTGGTGGGGAGGATGAGGGTTCATGGTTCAGGCTGTGTTGAATTGTGGCTGCAGGGTGAGACTGCTGGCACTGCCGGGCGCGCGCAGAATCATGTAATGTTGCATCTGAAGATGATGGCGAGTCATTTGAAGGATTCGCTTGGGCAATCTCGAGCCGAAACCGGTTTGCCGACGAGCCGACGACCACTCAAATCATCACTGGGGAAGGTTTCGGGGTCTTCTTCACATACGGAGGTAGCACTCGAGTCAGACGAAGCTTCGGCTGAGGTCAAATTGAGTCGTTCAAGCTCACGTGACATCAATAGGACATCTCACCAATCAACATGCTGTTATGTCCAAGCATGGCATTTTTAACAATCTGATGGACCCTTGACATGTCAATCGTTGAATGCCGTGCTAGGCTTTCAAGCGCAACGGCTCGTACAAGACATTAGAAGTTACTAGCAACTACTCGTATACTGTATCATACACGCCAGGCTTCCATTAAGCATGACGAATCATCCACGCGCTCTCCTTTCCCCCTTGAATCTCTGTCGGCGATGGGTACAGATCCGTATGAGATCGTCCTTTCGTAACAGCACCGCGGAGAAGGCGACAACGCTCGAAGACCACGCGCACGTCTCGTGCATCTTCTCAACGATGTTCGCATTGTATCCTTCCCGTCTGTCCTCGGAGTCTCGTCACGAGTATAGTCGTGTCAGGGAGACGTGTGTGCAGCCATTGACACGGCAATACGGCAATGTGGATTGGTTTCAGGGTGGCCAAACCTGTCTCAGGATGCGCAAACTGGAGCATCTGCCATGGTGGTCTGTAGCGTTTGCCGAAGTAAGCGTGGCGCGGCTTGTGGTCGCCTACGCTGGAATTCTTTTGGCTTGAGTGAGCAGTCTGAAGTCGGCTTCAGCAGACCGTCGAAAGTGGGAGATTACAACCTCGAATCCCAAGTCTTTCATCCATTCGACACTCGATGGTGGAGCACACTCCCCACATCACTGTCCAGTGTTCTCAAACTCGGCGAGTGAGAAGGCATGTCTGCAGCCGCATAAATATTGCGACCGAGTCGGGGAGGCGTGTTGATCTCTCCGTCTTCGACAGCAGGTCTTCTCACCACAGAGTTGAAGCTCTCCTCACTCTCAAGCCCGCTGCTCTGCATGTACGGTGTCACCGCCCTAGAGAATGCCGTGCGAGCGGTCACTGGGCTGCGCGCGCTGGAGCTAGAGCTGCTGCTTGCAGGCCGTGGTGGATCTGGTGTTGCGAAATGGAGCACACTGCCTGTAGTTTCCGAGACAGCCAGGCTTACTCCATCGGCGTCCAACGTTGAAGAGGACTCCTCGCTGCTAGCCTGTGCTCGTATTTCGGCGACGATATCGGGATGTAGCTCGGTCATGCCTTCCAGAAGCTGCGCAAATACTGCCATAAGGCGGTTGAACTCGGCCTCGGAGCTTGGCCGGCCGCAGAAACGTGCTTTCTCGTACATGGTGAGGAAATCTTGTCCGGCTGAAGGTGGGTTGATAAGGCCAAGGTAGGAAAGCTGCGTGAGGTACTCCCTCAAGCCCATGGTCTTCTGCCTGCGCAATGTTTCAACAACGATCATGTCTGCAACCGCATCTTCTTCCTCGTTGAAGAAACCCGCTTCAGCATTCGGATCCGCGGGAGCAAGGCTCACAGCTCTCGCCTCGATAAGATGCGGGAGTTCCGCGATCACAGTCGCGAATTGCAGGTTGCCCAGTGTCTCTCCTCTTGCATGCGTTGGAGCAGTCCAGCCTGCATGAGCAACAGTGCCCCAAGGTGGCTTGACTGGGTCAATGATAATAGCTGTCCCAACCGTCCACTCCTCGCGATCGAAACCACCCTCAGCCTCTTCCTCCCCAGGCAGCCACCCTTCCTTCTCTGCGCGCATGACTTCGCCCATCGCATCTCTTGGCCGTGCTTCCCACGCAACCACCGCGCTGCGCTCCAACTGTGACAGAACCATTTTCCGCACATTCCGCCCTACTTCGCCTTCTTCGACCGGAATGTATGCTTTGCCCACGCCAGCCAGAACGGATCGGTTTGTGTAGAGTCGTGAGGAGTAAATGAAGATGGCGACGAGCGCAGTGAGGACGTAGGTGCCGCCGATCATGAAGACATATTGGAAAGCTTCGCTCGAGATCGAAGTCCAGAGTAAGGTGCCAGGCGTTATGGCGAGGACCACGAGGGTGATCAGGAAGAGTGTCGTGTAGGTCGTGCTGTAGAAGATACGAAAGAACGGGATACGGAATGGGAGGACATGGCCGGGACGGCGGTGGCGGAGCTGGGAAAGGCGGTGCAGGAGAGTCGTGACAGAGAAGTAGGCGGGAGGCATGTTGTTATTATTGTTGTTGCTTGGGTGTCTGCCTGCTCTATAAGGGCAGGGTGGTGATGTGTATTGACTCTCACCGGATGCGCATTAGGGGCGAGTAAGGCTGATGGATGCGCATGTCGCAGTAAGTTATGTTGCTCCAAATATGCTCATGGTCAGAGGCATGCCGGCGACATTGCTGGTGTAGTTCACATGTGAAGACCTTGGACGGCGTGTGTACGATTGAAAGCAACAAGACTAAACCAGTGCAATGACGATCCCGTCCCCACTGCTCACATCACATGCAATCTCCGCAGACGCCGACACGTGCAGCCGTTGCACATCTGCCGCTCTCACACATGAACGATTCGTGCATTTACATACCTACAATAATAGCAGAATCGATATAGGACCCTTGGTAGGGTTATTGCCTCGACTGCAATTTCAGGCACGCTCACAGGTGTTCTCTGATTTGGCTCATCGCGCTCTCTCAGCCATTTCATCACGTGCGCGGCGAAAACTTGGTCTGCGTCCATCACCACTGCTGATGCCCCGTCTTGCGTCGCCCTCGATGGCTACCTTACACTCGGTATACGTCTCATGACTGAGGTGCTCACGAGGGCGATACTTGTATTGTCTGCCTGGAATACGACGAAATGGCTGAGGCTCACTATAAAGTTCAGAGGACGTCTCACGGCACGGACCGGGTGAGTGAGCACGACATCCTCTCCTCCATTCTGTGCGACCCCATCCATCTCCATCCGTCGCAACCCAGTTCGCACGCAATATAACTACTCTGGCACTGGTCAAGATAACGCCACAAAATACTAGATGCTGCTGCTCTAGATCCCGCCCTCCACCATGCTGTTGGCGTATCACGCACGACCTTCCACTTGCGAGTAGCTAGAAGAGCCACCACCTTCTCTCGCTTGTCAGCCACAACTTACAGACGGGTCAGTGCCTTTGATCACGTCAACGGGACTGCAGCGGCAATCATGGTAGACATGTCCGGTTCGTGATGCTCAGCCTTATATTTCTCCTCGCCTTACCACCTGCGTCCTTCCGTTCACGTCATGCCCCGCTATGGATACAGCCTCGTTGAACCCTTTTCTGACTACAGATCCAGGTTTCTGGGGGGACTTGGCTCTAAAGGTTCTGGTCAACGTCAGTCCCTCTGTACAGTGGGCGAACAAAGTCGCAGAACCCTGGCTCGGCTTGCCATATGGCGTCTATCTCCACGGCGGTCGGCCTAGGAGGCCCAGAACGCTGACCATGGCCACATCGTCTCCCGAAGACACTCTATGGCATCGCCTCCAGGTGCTTGCCGCTTTATCTTCAGACCAGAAATGCGAAGCTCAGCCAGAATCTGGCTTTCTGTCCAAACTCCCACTGGATGTGCGCATGATGATCTATGACCTTGTTCTTGGAGGCTCAACCATCCACGTCTCGGCTGGGGACAATCACTCGCGTATCTATCACTTCATCTGTCAAGTGCCCGATCGCATAACCCAGTCCCAAATCCACGGTCAATGCCACCAGCTCACAACTCAACGTCCTTCGTCAAATCCAAGGGAACAACACACGCAAGCTACCGGTCTGTTACCTTTGTTGGTCACTTGCCGACAAGTATACTCAGAGGCCATCCATACACTATACAGCTCCAACGCGTTTGAGTTCACACAAATCCATACAGCATTTCGCTTCCTTACACGCATGATACCTCAGCCCCGGCTGCCAGCGATTCGCCATTTCGTCCTTAAGATGGCAGTACCTCGCCACCCGCATCTAAACAGCCGCACCAAGCGTGACTGGAACGATCTCTTCAAACTCTTCTCGTCTGAGATGTCTGGTTTGCAATCTCTTCATCTTACTTTGGGCATGCTGGAAAGCGTCAAGCAGACTATTCGCGATACAGGAGACTCAGATGGAGCATTATGGATCAAACCCATGATGGAAATGGCTGTCGACGCCTACAACAGGCGAGGCTGCAAAGTCCAGCTTGTGATCGATGGGGTCTCACACGATCTCATACAGATTTATCGGTCAACGCCCGTGGGACATACAGAAATTTTCCCTGAGATGCGCATGGATGGTGCTTCTACGACCTTGCACCAACGCATTAGAGTGTCGTTGGGCGGGCAAGGATGAAAATGAAGGTGTCCTTCGTCATTCAGCACATCGAAGATTGCGCCATTTACCAAAGAGTGTGAAAGGACATTGCCACGTCCCTTAACCAGCAGGCCCGCGGAGCCCGAAGATCTTGACGGTCTCACCCAGCGCCTAGCAATGCTTGACCTCATAGTCATTGCTATAACCTTGCGAGCAATGCAGTTTGGTGCCTCGAACAACAGCCACAGCTCAAACCTCGATTGAAGGCAGGCTTGCCACTTGAGCACAGCAGTATACATCTTGGGCCTTGGATGCAAATACTTGGAAGCAGACCTCGCTGTCTTGACAGCAGTAAACCAACCACGTTGAGACCCGGTCATGACACAAGCACATTGCAAAAACAGCACCTGCCGCAATTTCAGCCAAAATTTCAGCTCTCACATCCAAATGTGATCCATATACAACTCCCCCATGGCTTATACTCTCGTCTATGTTTCTATCGCCACGCCAGAAATTACACTGTGCCCCGGAGTCACCTCGGCGGGACTTCTGAAGACACACCTCTCTCCGACATCCACACCCCGACCTCCAACGCAGCCTAGAAGAGCTTGTTGACGCCCTCTACGCTTCATGCACAGCATTGATGGTTTAGTGGTAAAATTGGCCGTTGCCATTAGAAGATCGTCTTCTGATTATGTCGGCCAGCCCCGGGTTCGATTCCCGGTCGATGCATTGAGCAGCTCCAAGGGAGCATATTCTTTTGCATTTTTTTCGTCTATGGCTTATGGAAGCGGAGGGACTTGATCTTGAACTCTGGACATCGCTGCAGGATCGTCAGGCCATGGATATTTGTTGGGCAGGGGGAAGGTAACATGATAATATTACGTTTGCAACTCTGGCGTACAAGCTTGTGCACAGCATTTGACCCTGGATTTCATCGTTTGCAGAGCATCCTTTCCGTGGCAGAAATGGCTGATCATCGCAATATCACGATTGTCTTAATGCATCATCAAGCATTGGACCTACCCACGCGAGTCGAGGTGTAAACTCCGAGCAGTACGGACTTTCAAGCCAAATTGGGGAGCTAATGCAATCCGAGACACTACGCTGACTTGAACACTTCGTTAGATGTATTACTTTCTGCTAAATCCTAGCCTTGTGGTCTTCGTCGAAATGTAAATCCTTCAGCAGCTGTTCCTGTTCCCGCTTTCCATCGGCCCAAACTTCCGATCTGGCCTCCAAGAACGCAGAGATATCCACTCCGCCTGCAGAATTTATGTGTTTCGCAAGCTCCAGAGCATCGTCGATAGCCAGGTTGGCACCGTTGCCAGGAACTGGCTGAGCGTGTGCTGCGTCGCCGAGGAGGACGATGCCTTTGTCGAGAGCAGTGTCTTTGATGGCGTTGTCGTTGGCTAAAGACGAGCGCATGAGCCAGTGTAACAGTCTGTCTTCTGACATGGTGTCCGGGTTGAAGACTTCATCAAACGGCGCAGGTAGCTGTCCGAGAGAGGCGACTTCGTCTACAAATTGCTTCGCTAGGGTTTCGGCGTCACTGATATTGCGGTCCAGCAGTGGCTGATCTGTCTTAGTAGCTGCTCTAGAGAGTGTATAGCTGACTGCGACGATCTGTTTGTCGGGATTCCAGAAGTCGGCTTTGATGGAGAGCACGGCGCCATTTTGAGAGTGTTTGATGCCATCTGGGGATTCGAAACATTCGAGTAGACCAGGAGGAAGGCTCGAGTATGCCATGCGACGCTTGCCGTTAAAGACTATGTAGGAGAGCACCTCGAGTTCGAATGCAGACTTGTCGGGCAGATTGAGCTGCGATCGCACGGCAGAGTGGACACCATCGGCTGCAATCAGGAGATTGAAGTCGCTTGTGGTGCGATCTTCGGAACCAGTTTGGAGTGATATAAATCGCGATGTATCGTTAGAGGTGATATTGTCGAGCTTGTGCTCATATCGTATGTCCAGATTGCTCTCGAGTAGGCTGGTCAACGCAGCGCGATTGACGCGTAGCCTTTGGTTGTCAGAGACTACTGTGCCACTATTTGGGGTTTGGACACCGACTTGGCGTTCAAAATCTTCCTCGGTGATCTTCAGAGTGTCCAGTAAAGGCTTGTAGGTCGACCTGTAGAGTGTGATGCCGTAGTTGTTGCGCGTTGGATTCGCTTTCACGCGTTCGTAGATAACGGCTGGGATACTACTGCGACGCAAGCATTGTCCTAGGGAAAGGCCTGATAGGCCAGCGCCGATTATACGGATTGGTGGTGGAGCCATACTCGTATCTGACATGATATTGCTGCCTGCAAGAGTACCTTATTGAGCTGCTTCGTATGATTGACAAAATTGGAAATGACGTTCTCGACGGCGATGTTTTGTCCGTGCATTCTGGTGGCGTCTTTTAGGCCTTACAGTACTCACGCACAAGTTTGTGTACGACCCGAGCATCAGCTCTCTGTCACTATTCACGCATGCGAGTATCCATATTGTAGGTGTATTTAGGAACGTACTAGCTGTTTGAGATGCTGCTTATACCGACCCTCGGTCTCAGAAGCTAATCTACTTGTATTACCAGCTATATAGATTATAAAGCCTTATATACCATTGAGAGTGCGTATACAAACTTGAGCGTCAGGGCTGTATCGGGATGCTCCTCGTCTTGACCCTTCAGCCTCATCGTATCTCTGACACGGCAACTCCATCACTGAAGCTATCTACTGGCATAAACTACCTCTGCCTACATACGGTATAGTCGCCCTCTTGACGCATTCGACCGCGGCATTGGCATGTCAAACCCTATGTCGGCTGCGGGGTTATACCTTGGTCGGCTACGGGCCCAAGGCCTGAGGGGATAACATAAATCATAGAGATCCCGACTGCAACGGGTTGCTCGCAGACCGTTTCCCTCGTACAAAGTGATAGGTTTGATCATAGCTACCTGATATAATCAACAGCGATCTCTTTAGTCATGGCTACCACCACTAACATCGAAACCGAGGCGTTTGTCGTGGACGAGCCAAATGCGCCCTTCAAATTGACCCCGATCATCATTGATGAGATGCGTGATGACGAGTACCTGATCGAGATGAAGTACTCAGGGATCTGCCACACAGTAAGTACCCTCGTGGCTTAAACCCAATCCCCATTACTGGCCTCTCAGCTGCACAGCAAGCAGTATGGATTTTGAAGCCAAACCTATCGTTACATAGACCGCATCACTTACACATATAACAGGAGCTTGTCTGGCAAGCGAATTTGCTTCCAGGATTGAGTGACCCGCCCGCGATCTTTGGCCACGAGGGAGCTGGCATCGTCCGTGCTATTGGCGGCAAGGTCCACGACAAAAGCATCCAAGTTGGCGACCCTGTCTTGCTATCTTACAGCTTCTGCCGAACTTGCAAACAGTGCTCCAAGGGCAAGTCAGCAAACTGCGCGAATGGACTGACAAACCTAACGAGCACGAGACCCGACGGCACCACGAGCTCTAAACGAAAGTCAGACGGCAAGAGCCTCAAAAGCCAGTTTTTCGGCCAGAGCAGTTTCTCACGATTGAGTGTCGTGCGGGAGTCCTGTGTGGTAAAGTTCCCTGGCAAGGCCGAAGACATGGGGATCTTTGCTGCTTGTGGTTGCGGTTTCCAGACAGGCGCAGGAACCATCCTCAATGTTTTCAAGCCTGAGAAGGACGAAAGTGTGGTCATCTTCGGTATGGGATCAGTTGGCCTGACTGCACTGATGGGCGCCAAGTACCTCGGACTGGATCAGATCATCGTGGTTGATCTGATTGAAAGCCGGCTCAATTTGGCAAAGGAGTTGGGCGCTACGCACGTGGTGAATGCGAAAGACCATCCAGAGATTGCGAAGCATATTGTCGAGCTCACCGGTGGAGGCGCATCGTACTGCATCGATTGCACCGGAGTTCCCAAGGTAATTGAGACGACGATTGACTGCATTGGGCCAAATTGGTAGGAAGCTTCAGCTCGATCGAAGCACTGCGCGTCGCTGACTGTTCTTAGCACTGCCGTGTCCGTCGGCATGGCTCCTGCGGGTTCCAAGGTGTCGATTGAGCCTGCGATGTTCATGCTCCAGAGTAAGCGCTTCATAGGCTGCACTGAGGGTGGCAGTATCACTTACGAGGTTCGGGTGTATCGTCATGGCTGTTGAAGCACGACTGACTGCTTGGCAGTTTATACCAAAGTTGATCGAGATGCAAAGACGTGGCGACTTGCCAATTGAAAAGCTCTGCACGTTTTACTCATACAAAGATATCGACCAGGCAATCGCGGCCATGCACGATGGAAGCGTATGTATAGCCCCATGCAACGAGCTTGAAGCGTTTGTTCTAACGAGTCACAGGTGATCAAGCCTGTCATCGCATGGTAGCTAGCAGCGATGCGAGAGGATGATGCAGCATCAAGGCTGGATGGACTGTCTGGACATGATGTGCATGTTGGCATCCAGAGTTCTTCAGTGGGTTCAACCATGGGTCTTTCGGAAGGACGGTGATTTGGAGACGTCAGCTCAAATCTCAGTGAGGCCAGGGACTTCGCAGCAAGCTCTCAGTCCCAGTCATATTCACTCCTTTCAACGGCAAATGAGATCCATTCAGTAAGATGTATGGGAAAATGGTACTTCGTCACTTCTTGACCGGAAATCGTGCCTGCCAAAGCGGGGTTCTAGAGCTTGACGCCACCTGACTTCCAACACTTCAATCTCATTGCAGACTCGCAGGGTGTAGCGCTACTGGGTTGCAATTGTATCTGGGAGATGTCGGCCATAGCGAAATACTACCACCGCGGAGGATGCAAGGGCGGCGTCAGCGCCTAGATTTTTCGCTTCCCTCGAAGTATACCGCAACAGCCTCGAAGCTTCGCATTGGTCATACGGCCACCAGATTGACAACCCTTTGCAGCCCTGCCGCTCGTTGGCGAAACGCCGACTATTTGTACCAGGTGTTCCCTCACCGGTGGCTTGAGGCTGGAACAGTCACAGCTGAAGGCTTCTAACTTTCCAGCTATACGCCACGTGGGCTGGCACGGCGGGGCACGAAATACATTCTTTTGATAGGCGACTACGACGGTCTGTGGCAGCGCCTCCTTTTCGCAGGTAGCCATGACCATTGCCTGCAAGAAGAAATGGAAGCAGCCGCAGTTGAGCATGTGACAAGGAAGCTGGCAGAAAGGCCATGCGGAACGTTCATGCCATTTCGATCGAGACCAGCATAAATAGACTTGAGATGTCTTTGGTATGCTACGATCGTCACACTCGACTTCAAGAAAAAAGGTCACAGCCATCCAACATGTCTTTCCCAACCCAGCAAGCATTCATCCACAACGGTGACTGGAACGAGGAAACTCGCAAGCACCCAGCTATGAAGTGGATGGAACGCTACACAAGAGAGCAAATCGATGCCAGAGCCTGGGCAAGTGGTGCTGATCCCAACGAATGGCACACTTCGGACTTTACTCTTCAGAAGAGTGATGGCACCAGGCGTGAAGGCGCCGACAAGGCTAATGATGCCCTTGGCGAGATTTATGGTCCTTTCACTGGCCAGAAGCACGAGCCGACGTTCCTGGTTTGCTGGTGGGTGTTCACGTATCCAATGTACGAAGCGGGATGTATTTTTGCTAATGCCAGTACCACAGGGAAGAAGCGGATGGTTGGTCCATGTTTGGCCACGCGAAAACTTACGTCGGGTTCAAAGACGTAGAGGGCACAATCTCTGACAATGAGGGCAAGAAATGGAGCGCTGTCATGGAAGCAGCGTTCCGATTCTGGTACGTGAAGGATGAAAATGGTCCGGATGGCATCAAGATCAAGGAGACTAGGATCTATGCTGATCCATTGCCCGCTTTGGGGTTCATGCTTCAGAACAAGATGGTGTCGGCGAAGGATCTCGGGCTCGCATGAATGTCCCCGTACCATAATTTGGAGACGTATAGTCTTTTGTTATATGTCATTTGCAGCAAACACCATCTGTTTCGGTACGCATCTAAGAACGTCGCACACTTGACTCTCCGTTGCTGGCTTTGTCGCTCAAGCATTCTCCGAACCAATGCTGCCACCCTTTTCCGGTATAGGTTCCATCATATAGCTCCTCCGCTTTGCACTTCCGTTAGGAACATGGAAACGCTTGTCAACGCGGCCGAAGACGTAGATGGAGAGAATCATGATTTCCAGCATGA
Source organism: Cladosporium velox (assembly GCA_024604135.1). Lineage (NCBI taxonomy): Eukaryota > Fungi > Ascomycota > Dothideomycetes > Cladosporiales > Cladosporiaceae > Cladosporium > Cladosporium velox. Next base: position 864,455 of record JANIIF010000006.1, on the reverse strand, counting down.
ATCCGAAGCAATAGAAAGCTGCACGCGAGTGGTACCATGCAGGATCATTCAACGGCCTTGGCGACTCCCATGTCGTTCCAAGCTTGAAGCCCGATAGCGTCGTAGCCAAGCATGCTTGCACGGCCAATAGTGCAGCTTTGCCCTTCACAGTGCCAACGCCAAAGGTTTCTTCTCTTGCCGTAGAGCGAGGCAGGAGGAACGATGTTGCAAGAAGGAGAAGAGGAGCCGTTGTAAGAAGGAAGAGGAAAATTGTGGCAGCACGCTGACAGTCGATACACGCCTGTATCGTCTCCAGATTCAGAGTGTAAAACATCAACACTGTCGCTGATATTACCATGACGAGAGTGAGGAACAAAAGTCCATAGCAGACGTGGAAGGCGTGAGACAATATGGTGTTCCAGCCCAATTTCGGATGCATTGCCCGGAGAACTCGCTGTGCGAAGATCAGGTTGACCAGGTAGACGATCAAGACTCCAGCATTGTTGAAGATTTGTGCTGCGATGGCGACCTTGATGTCTCGTTGCATGGTGGCCCAGACAATTCGCATAATGCAGGTGACGACTCTTGCCATGCTGAATCCGAAGAGAATTGCACTGAACAAGAACTTGTGGTCTCTCTTGCGATTTCGCTGGAAGATGGCCATGTTGGCAGCGGCAAAGCCAAGGTAGAGTACCAGAAAGACCGACGTTATAGGAACATCAACATTGATTGATGGCACGCCACCGACACCCGCTGTTCGCGGAGGATAGGGCGGCTTTTGGCACTTAAGTCAGCACATGTGATCCCAGATCGTTGTGGTGGTTTCTACTCACGCCAGGCGGCTTCCCTTGCATGCTTTGATCAGCCATTCTTATTGTATCAATTTTGTTAATCCAATATTTTCAGAAGTGTATGGCAGGAACGCATATCGGGGGGCGAACGACACATCTTATGGGGCATGAGCATTTCGCACGCATTCGCGACTGCCATCATGGGTGGCAAACATATCGGATCCGGAGTTTCGGACGAAGCAAACATGTAAAAATAAGCGTTTCGAATAATGTTACAGCTTCGCTAAGTGGAGCTTGATCGCGAGTGGCGGCAGATCTCAGCGCCCGGAGCTCGTGCGCATAAGTTTACACTCAGCACATTGAAACAGAAGATGATTGCTTGTCATCTCGTACATGGTTGCACAAGATCTGTACTCGCTATTCGACATTGCTTTTATCTGGCTTTACACGAATAACTACGGCGGTACTGCCTGAGATGTTGGACGTCACAATGCCTCTCGTATCCTGGACGCACACTTATGCTTAGATATCCGGACTAGAGCGCTGTGAAAACGGGACATGATTGGCCGATCGATCCACCCATATATTTAGTGGGTGTGGGTCTGATACGGATGATCGACAAACCCTGCTCGCTCTGATAGGAGGCACTTTTCGTCCGCTTTGTCAAGTTCGTCCGAAAGGGCTTGAACCTCAGGTGATGCCCATGTTCCTCAGCTGAGGTCCCAACCATCAAAGCCCCATCCTTTCGACGAGCGTGTGCCGTCGGCGTCCATGTCAAAGTGGTCTGAGCAGGTCTGATTGCTGGCTTATCGCTCTTCCATATGACGCTATATTTCTGGTAATCCTCGCCTGGCGAGCTTCTCCTTCGTCCGTTTCAAAGATTCGTCCATCCCAACCACCCATGCCGAAAGAAAGTGGGGGCGTGCGCCGCGTGCGCAAAGGTACAAGATCTTGCCAGGAGTGCAGAAACCGGAAACTGAAGTGCACGTGGCCGGGCGACGATTCACCGATTTGCAACAACTGTGCTGCGAGATCCCGTCCTTGCGTGCCTCAAGGACCCACTCTACGAACATTCGAAACGGCGCCTGTGACCTCGCGGGAACGGATTCGTCAAGTTGAGGATGAGGTTAGGTCTCTGTGGAGTGTAGTACGACGGCTCGAGACCAATGCTCAAGGCAGCACTACTCATGGTCCCAGCAACCCGGGCTCGTCTTACCGCACCCCTCAGGAGTTTGAACAGCATCCGGAGTACTCTCAAACCCTCAGAGCTTCATCATTCCCATCGGAGGGAACAAGACCTCACAGGGAACTCGTTGAAGATGGCGACGAGGATTCTATGGACACCGCAGAGTCCGAGCTCGACGGTTTTGAACTATCTGCTTCCCACCAACCTACACATCTCCGACAATTGTTCGACAACGATCTACTCGGATCTCGACATCGCGATGATACAACGTGGGACGAACGCGATTACAGAACCGCCCGTCCTGCCGTCGAGATGTACTTGACCATCGCACGTCGCCAGCTGCAGAGGCTCCTTCCATCTCGCGAGGATGTGTCCGCCATCGCAGGTTTCACGTTCTCCTGGATGAGCATATACACTGCCATGTTCCCTCGCATACGGATGCAGACCACGGCCGAAGAAATGGTTGCACAGTATGACGAGCTATGCTCGCCGACTGCCAATCCGATGTCTCTTGCTAATTTGCTAGTATCGCTGGCTCTCACAATCCGCCAGATCCCAGCAGAAGAGGTAAGGACCCTTGCGCCGGGTCTACGCAATGTATCACGTTTCGCGGATGAGGTGTCTGAGACTGTAGACCGTACGATCGCGAGTAACGATACATTGGCTGCGACGCTGGACGGAATTGAAACTTCATTGCTTTTCACACGACTTGCCATGGTTAGTGTCGACGTACGGAAGATGTGGATTCGGCTTCGAAGGATCATCTCATTAGCAGAGCTCATTGGCCTGCCTCGTGCGTCCAAGTCTTTGGCCACAGCGACAACGCAGCATCACAGATCGGCAGCCGCGCTATGGGAATCGATATGTGTTGTCGATCGACTGGCGGGAATGATGTTCAATCTCCCCAGTGCAACAAAGGCCTATCCGATATCTCACAAGAACGTAGTCTCCGCTGATGGCAACGTCGATGTGCAAGCTTACATAGGTCGCCTGACGGAGATAGCATTGAGCGTTCAAGATCTAGACAGCGTCCCGACCTCCGAACAGCAAGACTGGGACCAACTATCCAAAGTCTTCGCCATCGACGAAAAGCTGCGCAGTCTCAACGACCTAACACCGCCCGCCTGGTGGACACCTCCAGTTGGCCAAATGACCCCAGAGCGACTGGTGCAATACTGGAGCGCCTACTTCACCGTCAGAACACACCTCCGCCTCGCTCTAGCCGATGACGCGAGCGGGAGATTCCGTCTCAGCTACAACACATGCCTGAGTGCGTCCCAAAACATGGCACGGCGCTACATCGATTTACGCCCTCTCCTGCCATCTGGCTTCTTCGCATGCAGAATCACAGACTTCCAGATCCTGACTGCCGCGGTTTTCTTGATCTTCGACTGCAGCAAAACCCAACCTGTCTCAAAGCAACCCCTTCCTCAGCCAAACACGAGCATCACACTCATCGAGCAGCTCGCCGACGCTCTGAAAACAGCCTCACGCCGAGTCGGTGGCGATTTCGCTGGGAAATCCGTCGTAGCGATGCGATCTTTACAAACCCTCATGCAAGGGCCTCCCAGCAACGATGCACTGGATGGTCAGAAAGAAATGACGTTGAACGTCCCCATGCTCGGCAGGATCTCTGTGAATCGCAGGACACAGCAGGCTCAACCCGAGCACGTCCACGCCACGCAAACCATCACTGGCTGGGAGCAGTCGGGCGGTACGCCCGAAGACAATTCCCAGGTGCTTAACGATGGTGCTGCTGTGCCATTTTGGTCTATGGATGTCTTGAACGATGATTTTTCTTTCTTAGGAAACGCGAATGCTGGGGATGACTTTGGATTGTCTGATTTTGGCTTCTCGTTTGCATTTTAGGCCCGGAATCGTAGAATGAACATTATAGCTGCTTATAATCATTGCATGCAGCTCATATATATATAGTTGGATGTATTGATTGATGTATGATATTGACAAACACACAATCGCTACGCTCAGGAGTTTGTATACGGTGGGATCTGGTCGTCGTGTCTCAATAGCCGATTCGGCTCTTGAAAGCCTTGTCACTGATGATACTAGCACGCGAGTTGTTATGATGACTAGATATTTGGTTGATTGAATCTCAGTGATTATCGTACGACCGAATGGTTCTCGCACAGTAGTTTACGTACGACTCTTTAATGCACACTAGTCTTGTCAGCAGGTACAATTGTACAATCACAACAATGCAGTACCAGCGGTTTCAGCTGCCAAGGCGAGAGGCATCAGCTGTAAGCGTGGCCTGATATTAATGAGAAATGGATTCTCATGTGGTGGTGCTGATAGTGAGCCATCACAATGGTTGATCGTGCGTTTGTGCGCAAGGGCGAATGTTTGATCCTTGGGATGAGGCGAGAAGTTTTGTAAAATGTGTTTGTTCAAAAGGAATGTCATATATACGAGAGCGCGCCCCTTCACATTATCTTCGTGGTATCCATGCGCGTGGAATCAAAAAGCAGAAAAAAACAAATATGCAAGTCAGCCTCCTCCTAAAGTACATTAGAGGGTACACTTTTTTTTGAAAAGCGACGAACTGTGCCGGTCCCAAACCAGGAATAGCATGCAAAAGGTCTATACATCCAGCGGGTCGAACCCATCAACAGCCACCAGTATGCTCGCATCTAGGCAGAAGCTGCTTAGTAGGGAGTGGGAGTGGGCTCCTCATCCTCGCAGTCGTCAGTGGAGGTGACAGGAAGAGCAGTTGTGGTCGGCGAAGGAAGGGTGCTCAATGTGGGGATGGGAGTGGCGGGGGAGACCTCGGAAACGGTCGAGGAGGAGGCGCAAGTAGCGTTGCCAGCAGTAGGCAGACCAGCACCAGTCGAGCAGATACCGGCCTCGACCAAGTTCTGGAGCCAGGCACCGGCGTCGAACTCGCTGTAGACGGTGTCGATGAGCCAGGGCTTTCCGGTGCCGTTGGTGTTGGGGATGACTTCCATGCTGATCAGACCGACGACAGGCTTGGGCTCGGGGATGGGAGCGGTGTTGGTTGTCTGCCAGCGAACGATGACGGTGTCGCAAGAGTGCCAGAGGTTGAGGCGCTCGAAGTTGATCGATGGCTGTTGGCCCTGGCCGATCTTGAACTGTTCACGGCTGGTGAAAGTCGGGGCGAGGAGAGGAAGAGGCTTGGCCGCATCACCTTGGGGGCAGGAGTTGATCAAGGTGTTGACGGATTCGGAGTAGTCGGTGAAGTTGACGGCGAGGACCTCGTCGGCGAGCGCATCGCTGTAGGCAACGATGAGAGCGGCGTAGTCCGCTGCGATCACGTCGGCCTCGTAATCGTTGACACACTGGCCTGAACGAGCGCCACGCTTCTCAGTTGGCGCGGCGACTGCGCCAAGAACGGCGAGAGAGAAGAGGGCGATAGAGCTGAAGGAAGGCATTTTGCTTTTGAAGTGTTTCTGGGTTGGCTGAAAGTTCGAAGTGGTACTGATGACTGATTTGCGTGACAACGAGTGTTCTTGGTGATAGCGAGTGAGTTGTAGAGAAGTAAAGAAATCGATTGCTTTTGGATCCTTGAGAGTTGCTTGGTTGGAAAGTTTAGCATACCAAGGAGGAGCTTAGGATTCTTATACCAACACCCAAGACCCCCGGACATAGCACATCAAAGCATGGCATAGGCCGTCAAGAGGTCGCTAACAAAGCTTGGATTACTTTTGGACACACGGAGAGGCTGAGTCGTGCGATGTGGGCTGTGATCAGCAGCCTCAGCTTACTGGCTGTCCCAAGGCGGACAAATAACAAGAGCACATATTCCTGCACGTCGAGCGGCACCCTGCATGGGGCGGTGTCAGACCAGGTATGCTGACAAGGCTGACCTTCATCTTATGCCGGCCTTACAGCCAAGCGAAAGTACGATAGTATTGGGTGGCTAAGGTATAGATTATCGAAACTCAACTGGCCGTGGTTCCGGAGGAGCCGTGAGCGGGGTTGTGCAGAAGGAGATGCTATGGCGACACGAAAGCAATATACGGTTCATTACCAGTGCTGGGAGGAAAACAAGCGAGGAGGCTGGTGCAGTGCAAAAGCGGGAAGTGTGGCTAGTATCTCGAAGTGTGTCTAAATCGGTCGCAGCTTGCATGAGGGTTACGTCGGCAGTGTCCGGCAAGGATGCGATGCGTACGAGAGGGATCTGCGCTGCCACTCGAGCCAGCTGCATACTAGCCGGACTTATCACTGATAGACTCGACACTAAGAATCTCACTGAGACAATACGATTGTCGAGGCGCGTGATCTTTACACCAAGAACGTGTCGATGCGTGGGCATGCTGTGCAACATACAGCTATACTGGGTCAGATATCATGCATCCAATGCAGTAGCCCCATGCCATGTCACGCCAGATCTTGGCTCTGCGACCGTGAGATGCTTCTGCATCTTAGTGGCCCCCTCCATAAGCATCCACATCTGTGCATGTGAAAGATAGTCGATCACTGCCCTTGCACGACAGGAGTTCGCATACGCCACTGTGACGCATTCCCAATGGCAGACACGGCCCCTTCATTGTTTACCTTTGATGATACCAGCACATTCACACCGAAATCATGAGATACTGTCAGAGTTTGATCACTATCTGAGTCTATCTCGACGGCAGCCCTGCTCCTGACACTATGTGCGATGCCGCCCGATGCAAGTAGATTCATCCGTCAGGCAACCTTACTGTATCACTAGTCCAAACCCTCAAAATCCTTGCTGTCGGTGCCACTTATCTTCCCAACCAGGATAAAAAGGCGACTCCTCAAGCGTATGAGGCTCCCAATCCTCCTCAATAAAACCCCGGTCCCTCTGCTCCCTCTCGAATTCCTCCATAGCAGGGATGACCACATGCTCCGTGTGCCATGTATTCTTGTACTCCATCAGATTCTTCTTACCCTCACGCAGCACTTTCAGCAGCAAGCTCGGGACATACGGCTCGTCCCTGAACTCCGAGACAGGCGTAAACACCGCCTTGAAATTGAAAACCACAGCGCCCGAGAGCGGCAGGCGCCGCAGCGTCTGCCAGTCGACGCGGAAGTGGCACCGATCGAGCGTGTGCGAAGGACTTTGGGCGTCGCGGAGCTTCTCATGAGGGTCGTTGGGCGGCATGAACAGCGGCTCGTCGATCTCGAGACCCCAGGAGCCGCGCTGGATGGGCTTGTCGGTGGGCTTTTTGGAGAAGTAGCGGTCCATGGAGAATTGCATCTTCTCTTTGTAGTCCGGGATTGGGGCGTGGATTTCGTGCAGTTTGAGCCCGATTTTGCTGGCCACGTTCCAGCCTAGACTCGAGCAGATCACGCCACTGCGGAAACTGTAGATGCCTGTGTCGGGGTGGCGTAGCATGATGGCGAAGTCTTCCGCTACGTTGTTCAGGAGTACTTGTAAGGGCTCGGTGGTCTTGAGATCCGTCGTGGTGTTCAACAGGCTGTTGTGGAATACCATCGCCGCCCTGTCGATGCGGAAATATTGTGGGTATCTCGCACAGTAGAACTCAAGGCACATCTCCATGAGTTCTTTAGTCGCGACCTCACCACCGGGAAGCTGTTGCAACACCATGGGCCCATACTTTCGGTGCAGCTCTTGTCGCTGCTTAATGCGCTCTACATAATTGCCCTCAAGCTCTAACCACCAGTCATTCTCGAGCTTCGTCAGCGCTGCGAAGCCGTCAGCATGCCATGTAACAACACACAAAAGATGAGGACATCGTACACATGGTCTGATGATACGCCCATCGAAGTGGACGATAAGGCCTTGCCTTGGCAGTGGAGATTTGGAAGCCTTGATACTCTCGAGGCAATGGGACGCCACTGAGCGCAGCGTAGTCGGGAAAATCACCCAGTCGCTTGATCTCCTCCAGACTAAATCCTGTGGCTGTAACGTGATCGGCAAATTTGTCGTCATCCCAGACTTCCTCGCTCGGAAGGCATTTTGTGTAGTCGGGAGGAATCTGAGACAGCTGCGTGGTAGACCGGCCAGGGCCTTTCATCGCATCTGCAGACAACTCTGCTAGTGCCTCACGCCGACTAGGGGGGAATGTATTGCTGTAATCATGCGCTTGTGGTGATTTGTTCGATGGTAGGCCTTGCTTCTTTGGCGAAAGGGATCTCGGTGGCGTCAGCGAGCCCGTGGCTCTTCGTCGCCTGATATCGAATCGTTGTAATACAACATCGCGTTGTTTGCCGTCGAACACAAGAGTCGCTGTCGCTAGAGCGATGAACAGAGCACCTAACAGGACGAGGAGTAGAGACAGCATAATGCAGATTACGCGGCCTGCGGTGTTGCTGTCAGATGGTTATGATAAAACGACGATACTTCGTGCAACAACAAAGCGATATGACTTAACCTATGTTGAGAGGAATGCGCATGCTGTGGAAATACACAGTGAGTATATTGTTATCTGTAGTGTTACTACTACCATCTCCATAACATCGTCACAAGTCGCAACCCCGCGCCGCGTGATGGACTGCCCTGCCATCCTTGGAGCTGCAACTGTACAACTCGAGCTCTCCCGGCCAATTATTAGCTGCTATCTCGTAGATAGGGAACGCTTATCAAATGCAGCAATGCGGAAGGGTCTTGCGCTATGTCCGAAACGGCTTGTTGATCCAGCACAAACAAAGTCTCTCCGCATTTCTTGACAAATGAGCGGAGAGCTTTCGTTCTTGGTCTCTTGGTCCATAGCAGATTGCAAAGATATCGGTGATCTTGGTAAATGCAATTTCGGGTAGGCGGGCTGTGTTGGAATATTTGTGATCTCGGGTCTTGTGCGCTGTGCTGTGTAAAGATGTTGGCCAGCCTGGCATTGGAACTTCATGTTGTCTGGCCCTTCGGAACGCCGGTACATGCGAAGTACGCGCAGAATGATTGCCCTAATCCTTCTTGCATAATGTGTAGCATAACGGCGCCTAGTAAGTACCAGCGATTCGTAAAGCTCACTTCGTCTTGAATCAGACCACACCGCGGAATTTCAAGGCGGTGCTTCCAGCGTCGCTCTCCAGCTCGCAACAACACCCTGCACATCCTTGAGTGTCGCCGGCTTCGTGACATACTCATCAACGCCTGCCGCAAAAGCCGCAGCACGATCTTTGTCGCTCACAAGGCCAGTGAGAGCAGCAATGTACGTCCTTTTGGCCCCGTTCTCCTGTTCATACTTGCGAACGGCGGCTGCGACGTCAAAGCCTGATACTTCGGGCATTGAGAGATCGAGCAAGATGATGTCGAATCTGTTCGCCGGGGCTTGATCGTGCGAAGGTGCGAGACTGGCGAGTTTGAAAACGTCGATTGCTTCTTGGCCGCCGCCTGCGGATGCGGAGGGGCGCTTACTGCACTTTTTGGCGTACATGCCAATCACCTTTAAGTTGATATTGTTGTCGTCCACAAGTAGAAATCGAGGTTCCGTAGGTGGCTCGGGTGCTTTGGCGATCGTTCGGTCGGGTAACTGCAACTCAGCTGGGCCATCAACTTGACCCAGATCGGCACTTCCTGTTCGATGGTCAGGACAGATGGCTATTGAATCATGTTCGGCTCGATTCTCATCAGCGCCATTGGTAGAGGAGCCTGCGATCGAGCCGTTGCGCGGGTTGAGGTAGGCGCTATCTCCATTCTCAAGGTTCTCGACCCGCGATAAGATTGCGGCGCAAACTTTCGAAGATGTGATCGGTCCAACAATCGTTGTGTATACACCAGGTTTCGATTTCTGCACCGATTTCTCAGCGTGCAAGTCGGAACACAGCACCACTTTGTGCATGCTCCTGAAGTCGTTCTTCGTAATCGCCTCGAGTCTCTCAAGGTCGGAGTAAAGAACGAACATGATGTCTGGTAGCTCTTCACAATCCCAGACTCCAAAGCCCATGTCAAGCCAGGACCGCAGTGTGCGGCCCAGAGAGGAATTGAGAGATTCAGTGCAGCGCTGGTGACGCAGATCGTCTTCACGGTGCCATCTCGCAGGTGCGAATAGTCGTGCTTGCAGTGATGACACATCTCGTGTTGTCATTGACGATACGTGCGATGCAAAGACGAGCGCATCCTCATCTCCAGCAAGCCTCGATCGTGGTAGGATGACAGACACTTCTGTTCCTCTCGACTCGTCCGTATCGATCTTGGTCTCGCCGCCAAGTGCTTGAACAGCACTTTGCACCAGGGAAAGACCAAGGCCAGTTCCAGTATCCAACGGATCTTGTTGTGCGAATGGAACAAGCAGATTGTGCTTCACGAAATCAGATGTCATGCCTCGACCTGCATCGATGAAGGATAGTTTGACGGTCTCCGCGTCGGCTTCGAGGCTAACTCGGACGCACATGTCGATCTCGGTGAATTTGAGGCAGTTGCCCAGAAGGTTGTTCACGATCACAGAAATTCCAGAGTATTTGATCAATGGGAAATCTGCTTGTGGGTTGGCGTCCACGGTAATCACCGTGCCATCTGACCTGGAAGCGTCCTTGCAGTTGTCGTTGGTCCAAAGTAAGCCGTTTGTCGATCGAGCAGGAAGTGTGCTTTTTCGTTTCCGCGTGTCTCGTCCGATCGTATCCTCTATCAGTGCAAGCATAGTGTTCTTGCCATGGTCGTCCTCGAAACCAACGAGATGAGGCACGAGTGGCTTCTCTGAGCGTGGGCTCGGCGAACCGATATTTGAGTATAGAAGAATGTTGTCGATGTTGCCGCGGAGCTGAAGACCACACGCCTCGGCACTCTCCAGCAAGTCGAGCTGTTTGTCGGAACATTTGGTGTCTCTGAGCAGCAGGTCGATGCATGCTAACATTCCGTGTAGTGGGCTGCGCATCTGTCACACGCAAGTCAGCTAAATCAGTCACACACAACCAAAGACGCTAGAACGGTTTGTTGGGCAAACCGCGAACGGCGCATATACTATGTTGCAAAGCCGTTCGAGCATAGAGGGGATAAGACATACTAGAAGAAGTCAGCACTGCAATATCAAGCAAAAACTCTAGATAACATACCCTCGTGCGACATCGAGCCCAAGAAGTCTGATTTGTTTCTAGACAGCAATTGCGCTTCGAGACGGCGCACTTGTGTCATGATCGCCATGCCAAAAGACGCCAATGGTGGCAGATCAGTCGAACCTGTGTAAACTCTGGCATAGTCAGAGACCCATCCGAGGACAAAGGCCACGTCACGGTCATGGAAACTATCTCGCAGCGGCATGAAGACAAACTGCTCAGCTTTCGGCATTGCTTCACACAAATCGAGCTGTACTCTCTCATACAACCCTGGCTTCTTCTGAGCGGAAGCAACGAATTTGCCGTTTTCGACTTCGAGAACGTGAAAGACTCCGCCGGTAGGGAACGCTTCGAGTAGTTGTTTGGCGACATCGTCGTTAATCTGTCCTGGTTTTTGAACGCTGCCGTTGCAGGTTGTGGCCAACACTTTGCTGTCTCTTTGTGGGTGACGGACATTCGCGGCAGCGTTTGTCAAGGGAAGCTCCTGTATCGTTACACCATCCAGTTGGAAAACTTGGCTCAACAAATTGGCGGCTGTTGTGTGGATTTCCTGGGCGAAAGATGTGTACAATTTCGTCGCCTTTGCCGTTCCAGGAGATCGTGTCGGATCTGGCGCTACCGTCGAGATATGGCTGTCGAGCATCGAAGAGACGGCGGAATTGCATCGAAGCGATCGTTTGTACTCCAGCGACTCTACGGTCTGAAGAAGCTGGTGCATCGCATGGCTAGCTGTTTCTACCAGAAAGCGACGTTTGGCAGCCGGAAGCGGCTCACTCGGTGCCTCCTTCCTGAAAACGAACACCGTGCCGACGTTGAGGCCATCGGGGGTGTTCAGCGGCACACCAGCATAGTGTCGAAAATCGGCCACTGCTCCAGTGACGACAGGTAGCGACTTTGTGCTTTCTTCGGCAGACAAATCGAGAATTTCGAAGACTTCGTGTCCTCCGGGAGTCTGTTCGATTGCAATGGTCTTCTCGCAAATTCCACCGCGATGAGAGATCTCATCACAGCCGTACCATTTTGTGGTCCTGACGTGTGCGTCGTGGATGTGAGCCTTGTGTACCACGGAGAGGAAATGCTGGGTTTGGTCGTCCAGAAGCGTGACCGCCGCTAGGTCTGCATCGAGTTCATATAAAAGGCAGCGTAGAAGCGCAGAGAGCGCGGCGTCGCCCTGCGAGTCTTCGCCACATGCTGATGGCGGCGGATGGGCAGTGCGGACCTGGCAGAAACGGCGAACTTCCCAGACTCGTTGGCGGTCTGCTATATCAGCAGGTCGGCCACTCGTCCGGGACATTGTAAGAGATGGTATTCCGCTGACATGGAGAACTTGTCTCGTACAGACCTCAAGTCAAATGAGAGATCAGAGAACCTCGGAGTGCACGAGAAGGCCTTCAATCGAACGAGCCTGTCAATGGCGCACGGCTCAGCCGGCCCGCGCACGATTCCCTAGCGTGTCGAAACAGCGAGACACACCGGAGGACGTCGATGAGCCGGCCGTGATGAAATAGCGAAGGTTTGCGATGATTACGGGGTAGCAGGAATTCGCACAGTGCCGCATCCATGTAATTCTTCTTCTTGCACCGACGCCTTCGCCTAGCCGTGAACCCGTGACCCCCGTCTCATATGCATGTCGCGAGAGAGCGCTCAATCGCCACGTGCGCCTGACAAGCGAGCGAGCAAGCGAGCAAGCGAGCAAGGGCCCAGGTCCTTGAGGATTGAATTCCTTAGCGGAGTTTACCCCGGGATGATGCGCACTCCCGCCGACACCAACCGAACTGGCACACTGTATTTTTGGACGGCCTAGAACGATCGATTTGTATGTTTGACTGTATTAATCAGCCTCGTTCGCCGTTGGGATGGTGGCGCCGGAGAGCGAATGGCCACGCTATGGCTGGCTCTGACGAGCTAGAAGATGCGTCAAACGCCTCAAGTACGTAGGAGGCGTATTTTTGCCTCGTGGCGATCGGGGGCTCGGAATCTGTGGCATGTCTTTTAGGGTCTGGGGTTGTTGTTTGCTCTACACATCAGTGTCTGTTGTGTCTTGACAGCTCAATTATTGGTGTGGTACGATTAAAATTATTGTCATCTATGTACTAGGCTCTGAATTGCTTTGCTTGATGCTTTTGGTGTCTGGAAAATCGGTTGAGGGCTCTTTTTGGAAGGAGCCATGTGCATTGCAAGTTCCCCGACGTTTCGAACCAGAAACATGATGTCGGAGTGTAGGCATCTGACTTGTACTCAGCTAATGCGCTGTAATTCTAACATGTCAGCCTAAACTATCGACGAAAGCGGCCAAATCATCATCGGCACCATTAGGTTTGATATACACAGGGACAGTAAGAGATACACCGGTGTCCCATTCACTACCTCCTAGAAATCGATGCTTGCACGAGTCTACGTACGACTCCGATCTCGGCGGTCCAACATCAATTGACATTTCCAGCGACTAACACATTATGACAAAGGCGTGACGGTGTGACTGTCGGAGTCGCAATCGATCTTACTACCAGCCCCAGTTGTTGCTATAGCCTCTCAATATCTCCAATAGACTGAATGTGTGGTACGTACACATATGAATATGAATCGTTAGCCCCACCGCATGCGATTGCGTGATCGGCCAATGCGGGATGCATCACATGTGCATGCTATCAGGTTTGATGGACTACAGGGATATTCCTCGGTATTCTTGGAATAGCATTGACTTCCAAGTGTATCGTAGAATGCTTGAATGGAATACAGTACTGACATGTCGTGTTGATATGCAAGATAGTCAATCACAGAACCAAAAACATGCCGACCCTGAATGAACGAATGACTGTGGGGTAGAGGAGGGCAGGCGTCACTCCCATAAAAAAGATACCGACCACGGCTAGCAGTCGAGTCATTCTCTTGCCCTACGATGTCTGATTGTTTCGTAGACATTGTCTTCAATACCGCAATTACCTAAACATCTGCAACATGTCTACCGAAACCACCAACGGCGCCGCGCCCGCGACCAACGGCGCTCGCTACAGTATGGGGACCCCACCTTGACACTACTTACACAATAGAACTACTCAAATACTAACATGAATACTTCTTAACAGGAAGATCAACACCCACCGAGCAAACCGAGAACCCCTACGTCCAGCTCATCCCCGACCAAGAAATCGCCATCGTCCCCGAATTCACCCTCGAGTCCGGCGTGACCCTCAAGAATGTCCCCGTGGCCTACAAAACATACGGCACCCTGTCGCCCGGCCGCGACAATGCCATGGTGATATGCCACGCCCTGACCGGCAGCGCAGACGTGGGTGACTGGTGGGGACCGCTCATGGGTGGCCCAGGCGAGCCGGGCAAGGAGGCAAGAGCATTCGACATGAGCCGCTTCTTCATCGTGTGCGTGAACAGCCCGGGCAGTCCGTATGGAAGTGCGAGCCCAGTGACGGCGAAGGATGGTATACCCGGCAATGAGCAGTACGGGCCTGAGTTCCCGCTCACGACCGTCCGCGACGACGTGAACCTGTTCAAGCTGCTGCTCGACGACCTGGGCGTCAAGCAGATCGCCGCCGTCGTCGGCGGGTCCATGGGCGGCATGCTCGTGCTAGAGTTTGCCTACTTTGGCGCCGACTACGTCCGCACGATCATCCCCATCGCGACCTCAGCTCGCTACTCTGCTTGGGGCATCTCGTGGGGCGAGGCGCAGCGCCAGAGCATCTACTCCGACCCCAAGTACGACGACGGCTACTACACCCGCGACGACCCTCCCACCACCGGCCTAGGTGCAGCTCGCATGTCCGCCCTGCTCACCTACCGCAGCCGCGACTCCTTCGAAGCACGCTTCGGCCGCAACACACCCGACGCAACCCGCAAACAAAACATCAACGGCGCCGCTCCGCGCCCCTCCACGCCCGGAAACGAGCACTTCGCCATCCACAACGAAGGCCACCGCAACGCCGGCTCGCCGCGCATCGGCCGCACCAGCAGCAACGCCTCGCTCGACAGCGTCGCCATCCCCGTCCCCGACACCATCAACATCACGGATCCTCAGTTCTCCGGCAGCACCGAAGTCTCTGTGCCGCTGCGGCCCTCCGCCGCCGCGCGCAAAGGCAAGCCCATCTCGACCTACTACTCCGCGCAGTCCTACCTGCGCTACCAGGGCGAGAAGTTCATCAAGCGCTTCGACGCAAACTGCTACATCGCCATCACGCGCAAGCTCGACACGCACGACGTCTCGCGCCAGCGCACAGACGACGAGTCGACTTCGCCCGACGACGCTGTGCGCGCAGCATTGCAACTCATCGCGCAGCCCACTCTGGTGCTGGGAATTGAATCCGACGGCCTGTTCACGTTCGCCGAGCAGCAAGAACTAGCAGCGTACATTCCTGGCGCAGAGCTCAAAGTGATTGACTCGCCCGAGGGCCACGACGCTTTCCTGCTGGAGTTCAAGCAAGTGAACCGTTTTGTTCTGGACTTCTTGCACAAAGCGTTGCCTGATATCATGGCTAGGGAGCCCGTCAACTGGCCGCCTGCACCAAAGAAGGCTGAAGCGGCGAAAGAGAGCACGTTTGGCGAGGCGGAAGTCGATGATATTACTGCTTGGTAAGGTGAGGGGAGTTTTTGCGCTTTTTGTAAATACTGGAGTTTTCAACATGGTCGAGTAAAGATGTATCTTTTGGGGTGGATTTCAACAAGTGATGAACAGGAGGAAAAAGACGCGATACCCTGTAGATAATTTTTGTATGTCGAAATGTTAGATATATGTTCTTCTAGAGATCTGGTGATGACGTTTCGGTGTTTTGCGATTAATGAGCAATGCTATAGTCAAGCATTTATTACGGCTGGATGTGGCGCACGCCCAGCGTGGGATGCTTCACCGGTTCCAAGGGGTTCATTTGCTTAGCTGACAGCTCCAGGTCTGGGCCTGGAAGTGCACAGTATGCGTCGTAAGCACATGCAGAGAGCGAAGTCCAAGTGCGCGCGCGAAAACCATATATCGAAAAGCAAACAAAGATCAGCCGCAGCTTTCAGAATTGTATAGATGATACCTTGATATGCAATTGGAATCACAAGAACGTTTGTCATCTCACATGATATTTGATGCTACTCAGTCCTATCGGCCAAGGAAAAGGATAACAAGTCGGGAAAGATGCTCACTTCCCAACAACTCGCTAGAACCCGCTCGTGATCGGACCGGGGAAACAACTTCGAAGCTTGTCACTTGTCCACGATATCAAAATCGCTGGGCTCGTCTGCTTCACCAGATGACGCCGGTCTCGCTTCTTTTGCTTTGGGAATCGGAAAACAGCACAGTGCTACCACAAGGGGTGTAAAAGTCGGGTATGCACTAGATCGTGAATGCTGAGGTGCTCAAAGGCACTCTACTTCTGCATCATAAGCTGCACAAACTCGTTGTCTGTTGTCATTTGTCAGCGTGAGTTCCCACCAATGCACCCGCGGGCAACGTACAGTCGATCCTTCCGTCACCGTCCTGGTCGGCCTCCCTGATCATCTCGTCGACCTCGTCGTCGGTGAGCTTCTCGCCGATGCTGGTCATGACGTGCCTGAGCTCAGCAGCGGAGATGAAGCCGTTGTTGTCGCGGTCGAAGACCTTGAAGGCCTCGCGGATCTCCTCCTCAGAGTCGGTGTCCTTCATCTTGCGCGCCATCATGGTAAGGAACTCGGGGAAGTCAATGGTGCCGTTGTTGTCGGCGTCAACCTCGTTGATCATGTCCTGCAGCTCAGACTCGGAGGGGTTCTGGCCGAGCGAGCGCATCACGGTGCCGAGCTCCTTGGTGGTGATTTGTCCTGTCAGAGGTGTATTAGTAGGCGGTATTGTGAGTGGTTGCTGCGATTTTCGTACCATCGCCGTCCTTGTCCTGTTTCGAAGAGTCAGCCTCACGCGCTTCCCACCACAAATACGGGGGTTAGGCAGTCACTTACGAACAGGGAGAAAGCCTCCTTGAACTCGGAGACTTGCTCCTCAGTCAATGAATCGGCCTGTGACCACGGCTAGAGTCAGCGAATATCCTTGTCGCATGGCCGTCCCATGTGCCTTGATTTCCCCAACGGCGGGTTTGTTTTGTTGGCGGGCAGCGGGGTAATAGGCGTGGCCTGGCGGGGACGGTGAGAGCTGTAGTCTGCTATCGTACCATATTTGATGGGGTTTGGAGTTATTGGCGGTGGGTATGAGGTGTCGTAGGAGAAGATAGAGGTGAGTTGTTTGGTACTCAGTCGTGGTCTTGAAGGTGGTGGTCGCTTAGATTGGGAGCGAACAGTCGAGGCGCTGTTCGTCACTGAGCCCGTTTCCTTGGCACAAGCTCAGGGTCGTGCCTTCTTCCAAACCTTCGGGAGATAGAGGGCGAAACATAAGCCCTACCCGAATGAGGCAACAAGGCACCAAGGCAGTCAAATCACGTGTTCACCCCAAGCATTCACATGCCAGCCGTCCATCATAGCTCGTCACAGCCACCACCATGAATACATGATGCCAGTTCAGGCCTCACCAAACTCAGCGCTGCCATGTCTACCGCGCTGAACCTAGGCGCCTGGCGCGACCGAACAAATCTGTATGGACATCACCCCATGCGACTAAGCCACCAGGCACTGCTAACACTGCCTACCTACGTAGCTTCATATCTTATCGCCAATCATACACACACCACCCTGCAAGCCGCAGCAAACCGAGCCGCCCTGGAGGCAATGACCCATACAGCGAGAGTGCCGGCCTGTTGGGCGCTGGCGACGGCGACGGCGATGCGGTCATCGAAATGGACCTGCTGCCTCCACGCTGGCTCGACGTCCAGGACGACATAACTTCACGATTGGCGGATGTTTCCGCGACCATGAAGAAGCTCGATCAATTGCATGCGAAACACGTCCTCCCGGGCTTTGACGACGAGAGCGTGAAAGCGCGCGAGGAGCGTGAGATCGAGGACTTGACGATGGAGGTCACGCGCGGCTTTGCGAGCTGCCAGACTGCAATCAAGCGTATCGACAAGCTGGTGCAAGAGCAAGCTAGGACTCAGGAACACCGCGGAGGTCTGACTAAGGAGGACGAAACGATGGCGCGCAACCTGAAGATGTCCCTTGCCAGCCGTGTGAGCGAGGTCAGCACCACCTTCCGCAAGAAACAGGCGGCATACTTGAAGAAGCTACGGACGTTGGGAGGCATGAGTGCAAGTCTGGATAGCAGAGCCGGAACACCAAACGTTGCCGCAAACCCGTATACGGACCCTGCGATGCAAGAGTCGGAATCAGATCGTAACAGTGCGCAGTCTACCTTGTTGCAGACAGCACAGGTCCGCCGGCGGGCTGGTGTACACGATGCTGCGATCGAGCAACGAGAAAGAGAGATCGAGAAGATTGCGCAGGGTGTCATCGACCTTTCGAACATCTTCCAAGATTTACAGACGATGGTCATCGATCAAGGCTCTCTGCTTGATCGAATCGATTACAATGTGGAGCGCACAGCTGAGCACGTCAAAGCTGCCGACAAGGAGTTGAACGTTGCGACTGGCTATCAGAAGAAGTCAACGAAGCGAAAGATCATGCTGCTGCTCATCCTGTTGATCGTCGGAATGTTCATTCTGGTGCTCATCAAGCCGAGAAAGAAAGCAGAGCCCGTCACTCGCGTGTTCGCGCGTGACTTACCAGAGAGCATTAAACTGGACAGCAATGGTGGGATAGACTCAAGAAGAGCGAAGTGGAAACAACGGCGCCGTCGGCATTTACCGCTTGGTGAAAGCATGATGCCTCTATAGATTAATGTACAAGTATCGATGTTACTGGGCCACGCATAATTAATTGCCATTTCGACTGTCATACCGTTTCGATCTATGTACCGTGCATCACTATTCTTGTGAACACACTTATCTTTTAAGTATCAACATCAGATAACGCGAACAAAGCATATCTACTCAACTTGAGATCTCATCTAAAGTATGCGAGCACATGAACGATTAGCGCACCGATATCACTAGACATCAAATCAAATATCTTGCTGACTGCGATTCAGAAATTCTAACCTGATGAATTCAACCTTGTAATCTACCTCGTTCCACTCACTGCACGCGGCTCAGAGCGGATCAGCAAAACGATCGGCCGGATCCCTGCGGCAGCTCTCTTAGAGCTCAAAGCTTCAACAGCTCCAAAGCTTGCCCTGCCGTGTGGCCAGCCTATTGATCGTTTGGCTCGCACGTCACACGTCACTTGTCTCAATGATCTGATCTGATCGAAGTGGGCTGTTCCGGTTTTGTTAAGCATTGAACCATCAAGCCATCAAAACGTCTTCTCATTCTTGTCAACTACCAAGATCTCACTTGCTGACTTTACTCTGGACTTCGATCATCCGAAATACACTCGACTACTAATCTTGTAGCCTTGACAGGGCTGGTACTTTGAATAAGAGCCGTCTCAACAGCATACCAAAATGGCCAACATAATCCTTTCTATCAATGCTGGAAGCTCTTCTGTCAAATGCTCCGTCCAAACCTTCGACCCATCATCACCCTCCTCTACACCAAAACCCATCGCCGAGATCTCCATCGCCGGTCTCACCGCCCCTCCAGTTTCCTTAACCTATTCCCGCGGCTCTACTTCAATCGCCAAAAACAAGAAACTGGACAACATCTCCAACGCCCAAGACGCCTTCAAAGGCATCCTGGAACACCTCACATCAGACCCTGACCTCTCCGAGCTCAAACACCCAGATGACATCGCCTTCGCCTGCCACCGCATCGTCCACGGCGGCTCCTACGCCAAACCCACCCGCATCGACGCCGACACCTACCACCACCTCGAAGCCCTCTCGGCCCTGGCGCCCTTGCACAACGCCGGCGCCCTCGAAATCGTCAAAGCAGTCCACGCTTCCATCCCCAAAGCTACGAATGTAGCGTTCTTCGACAGCGCTTTCCACGCCACCATCCCGGCCCCGACGCGCACTTACATGATCGATCCTGCGAAAGCGAACCAGAATGGCCTTCGGAAGTATGGTTTCCACGGGCTGTCGTACGCTTTTATCGCGAAGAGCGTGGCTTCTTATCTTTCTAAGCCGGTTGAGGAATTGAACATCATCGCCCTGCACCTCGGCTCCGGCGCTTCAGCCTGCGCAATCAAGAATGGCAGAAGCATCGACACGACCATGGGCCTGACGCCCCTCTCAGGCCTCCCTGGAGCAACGCGAAGCGGCGACGTCGATCCAAGCCTGATCTTCCACTTTACACACGACGCCGGCCAGCCTTCGCCGGGTAGCTCGAAAGCGCTGCACGTCACGCGCGCAGAAGAGATTCTCAACAAAGAGAGCGGCTGGAAAGCTCTGACTGGGACGACGGATTTCGGGATTGTGAGTGAGAAGGCCAGTAAGGGGGATGAGAATGCGAAGCTGGCGTTTGAGGTTTTTGTTGATCGGTTGGTGGGGTATGTTGGGGCTTATTTTGTGAAGTTGGGGGGTGAGGTTGATGCGTTGGTTTTTGCGGGTGGGATCGGAGAGCATGGCGTTGCGCTTAGGGAGGCAGTGGTGGAGAGGGTGAAGTGTTTGGGTTTCGAGATTGATGGGAAGAGAAATGGGGAGTTGAAAGGGGAGGTTGTTGAGGATGTTGGAAGTGAGAGTGAGAAGAAGAGGGTTCTGGTGTGTAAGACGGATGAGCAGGCGGAGATGGCGGAGGAGTGTGCGCAGGATGCTGAAGGGTTGAGGAGGCCGGAGGGTGTATGAGCGTATACAACGTTTCTAATCTCAATGGTCATCAATTTCATCGTATATCTTCCATCTACGTCTAGATCGCAGGACAACGTCAAACACAATCTACCAAGCAACCTCCTTCCCAGTGTACGTGTAAAACTTGCCATTGTCCCCCTCACCCAACCCATGCACACACTTCAAGATCCCCCCAATACTCTCCTCCGGCAACAGCACCGCCCCGTCGCCACCCATCCTCGTCTTGACCCACCCCGGATCCATACAAACCACCACCACCTCCGCCAGCTTTTCCCTTACATGCCCGCTCTGCTGCACCGTAAGCGCATTCAGCGCCGCCTTGCTGATCGAATACGTCGCGCATCGTCTCGGGTTAATCGTTAGCGAGAAACTCATCGACGCCAGGCCAGACGTCATGTTCACGATCCTCGCAGAGGTCGAGAATAGCTCCGCTTCGAGCAGGAACTGCGTCGTTTTCGCAGGGCCGAGGACGTTGATGCGGATGTTCTCGTTGAGGTCGGCCTCCTCGATGGAGAGCGAGGTTTGGTCGGGAACGGAGTTGACGCCGGCGTTGTTGATCAGGAAGTCGATTTTGGCGCCATTGAGCGCTTTGCCTGCTTCGGCGACGAATTGCCGGATGGAGTCTTGCGAGCCGGTGTCGCAGGTGAGGATGTGGGTGGAGGGGGAGGCGACGGATTTGAGATCGGTCAGGTCGGCGGAAGAGGAGCGGACGCAGGCGAGGATGGTGTTGGTGTCCGATTGGGAGAGCTGGCGGATAAATTCGAGGCCGAGGCCGCGGTTGGCGCCTGGAGGTGGTTTAGTATTTTGAGAGAGGCCATTGACTTAATGTTGGATTCTTGTGCTTACCGGTGACGACGTATGTAGGCATTTTGATGATTGGGAGATCTTTTTTAGCAATCAAGGCAAGAACAGTAGCAGAGTTCAGAAGACAGTTCACGACGAAGCAAGAGAGATCCAGAAGTTTGACAAATAAGAACAAAAATCCTCAAGACCGGCTTTCTGCCAACACATTTAGTAATACATTGCGGGGCTCTAGTATATTGCTTCTCGCAAGCGAGATAATTCGAAACCTCGGTGGTCTGCGAATGTCGCCGTCGTGCGGCTGAAAGTTGCTTTTCTTGATATTACCCACCCATGCAGCCGCTTAGGCCTCTTTTTTGAGCGGTCGGGTGTCTTTGTACAGCGATGTCGCTGTACAGTACCGTTTACCCCATCTGTTCTCTCGGGTAGACTTGAGTCCTGTTTTGAATGAGTGGTGCGGCTCTCCAGCCAGATGGCAAGCGATGTAGCTTAACTCTCCCTCGTGTCGTCTCTTGACCTTGTTCAACCTTGCACAGCTTGGACGCTTGCAAATTTCTTCCTTGTCCGATGATGTAACAGCGCGAGCGCGGCGTTCCTTCGTGCGCTTTTTGGTGGGTATCTCGCCGGGTCCGTGGAGGGCTTTTGAGAACTCTTAGGGTAGAACTTTCTAAGTCGAGAAAAGAGTGTCTTCGTCGCGCAGGTATTCACCACAGTCGGCTTGTCTGAAGACAACGATGCCAGTCGGGTCGAGTCTCCTTCCTTCGGCGGTAGAGCGAGCGGTCACACCAAAGCCCTGGTAGAATTGTTAGCGATTCGTCCAAACTTTGTTTCTTGTCCATTCAAAAGCCGACTTACCAAAGGAGTGTCGTTCATGCTCAAGACCACCACACCTTGGTGCTCGGGGCAGTCCTCGCTCCAGCGACCGACATGAGCCTTGACAACGTGACCACCGTACAGGAAAGGCATCTCGCCGTTGGCCTTGACCCAGACCTTGTACCTGGCGTGAGGCGCAATCACGTCCAGCGAGGTGATGTGCATCCTGAACTTTCCAGTCTTTGTGAACTTTCCGAGACACGTTCCGAGCGAGAGGAGACTCTCACGGGCGACCGAGGTGGCCAGGTTGGCTAGCGATTCGCGCACGTAGTAGACACGGTCCTTTTGCACGCGGAAAACATAGCGATCGGGTTGCGCCTTGCCGCCGGGAGCTGGCGCGGTGTCGGTGAGGAGGTTGTTGAGCGAGCGGCCGGTGTAGTTGGCCAGCTTCTCGAAGAGCGTCTTCGTCTCGGTGTCTGTTAGGGGGCGCATTGTGGGAGGTGTGTGTTGTGGTGTGTATGTAGAGAGAGACCTTGAGACTCTTCCCAAGAATTAAACGCAGAGATGCTTGCGCCTCGGGCTTTGCCCGCTCAAGAAAAAGATTCGAAGCGCAATAATTTTGGAGCATAAGTATAAATACGTAAGATACACCTCCGAGATCAATGCTAGTCCTATTGCTTCCAACGAACGAAACGAAACGACACGGAAAGACACGAAAAGATACATTAGCAGTGGTATAAAGAGACTCTGGAAGTACTACACCATTGCCTCTACAGCTTCCAGATCAATCATAAAAATGTGGAAATCATCTCTACCGAGGAGATTTGCTCGCAACAAATCGTACGCAGATCTATGATCAATCGCAACTTCCCCACGCGCAAAGAAGTTTGCCAGGGTCGAGGAGCTGCCGACCTTGGATATTTTTCTTGTACGAAGCACCTCCATACAAATCATAATTGTTTTTCAAAATGGCGAGAGAACCCGCCGCCAAAAAGAGGCGCCTGAGCCCTCCTGGAGACGATGGCGCCCCTGCCGCTGGTTTCACCCGCTGGAACCTGGAACAGGACTACGAGAAGCGGGCGCGCAAAGGAAAGAAGGAAGAAAAGAACAAGAAGCTGCCAATCAAGACTGCCGACGGTTATATCGTAGACCAGGAAGAGACGGAGCCCGCGCCTCAGGACGACGATGCCGACAGTTTTCTGGCAAGCGACGACGGAGAGGAGGCTGAGGAGGAGGCACCGCAGAAGCCAGAGGCTCCCAAATTGACACCAAAGCAAGAGATTCTGCAAGCAAAGGAGGAATTGGCGCGCATAGCCAGTGTTATGAGCGAGGATCCTGAGGATAACATTGGTATGCTGGGGTCGCTGGCTGAGATCACCATGTCGAAGAACGTCACAGTCAAGAAGCTGGGTTTGGGTACGATGCTCGCGGTCTTCAAGGATATCATTCCCGGCTACCGTATTAGGCCAATTGGTAAAGACGACATGACCAACAAAGTCAGCAAGGAAGTCAGGAAATTGCGTGCATTCGAGCAAGGACTTCTCAGTGGTTACAAGAGCTATCTCCAGGTTCTGAAGGGATTGGCAAAGGGCAGCGCAGCCAAGGACCCGGATACCGCTTCTCTGGGCAGTGTTGCCATCGCATGCGCTTGCACTTTACTGGAAAACGTCTCCCACTTCAACGAGCGCAGTATCCTTGTCGCCATTGTCGTTGGAAAGCTTTCTCTTCGCATGCCATCCGGCAAAGACCAGGACTACACCCGCTGCCTCAATGCTCTGGAGCACACCTTCCAATCGGACGACGATGGTTTCATCAGCATGGAGGTTGTTACACAGCTCACCAAGATGATGAAGTCAAGAAACTGGCAATTCCACGAAAGCGTACTCAACTCTCTGCTACACCTCCGTCTATTGAACGAGTTCAGTGGTAAGGCTTCGAGTGAACGCGTTGACAAGCCAGTCAAAGAGGAGGAGCCCATGAAGAAGCCATCGCAAAAGAAGGTATTCCGCACGAAGAAAGAGCGTAAGATCGCGAAGGAGCGCAAAGCTATTGAAAGTGAGATGAAGGTGGCCGATGCCAGCGTCTCGTACGAGGAGCGCGACAAGAACCAAGCAGAGACTTTGAAACTGGTCTTCCTCGCATACTTCCGTATCCTGAAGGCTCGTGTGGACCACCTCATGGGAGCCGTCTTGGAGGGTCTCGCTCGTTTCGCACATCTCATCAACCAGGAGTTCTTTGGCGACATCCTCGAAGTTCTCAAGGACCTCATCAACGAAGCTTCGGTCGACCTCCGCACAGAGACCGGTGACGATATCGACGAGAACCGTAATGCTCTGCGTGAGACCCTCCTCTGTATCACCACCGCCTTTGCCCTGCTGCACGGCCAGATGGACGTTATCAAGTCCGCCACTTCCCTCCACCTCGACCTTGACTTCTTCATCAAGAACCTCTACAACATCATCCTCCCTCTTTCACAAGACCCCGACCTCGAGCTCAGCGCTAAGAACCGCCACGCGCGCGACCCCAACGGTCTCGAGATTCCGGCGACAGCAAGCACAAAAGTCAATGTCGCCACGACCACCGTCCTCTTCCTCCGCTCCCTGCAAGCCGTCCTTCTACCACCCACAAACACCCGCTCTGTTCCTCCTCTCCGTGTAGCCGCTTTCACCAAGCAACTTGAGACTGCCGCCCTGCACCTACCACAGAAGAGCTCAGTAGCAGTCTTGAGCTTGCTCCAGCAGGTGAGCAGAGTCCACGGCAAGAAGATGATGACTCTGTGGCACACTGAGGACCGTAAGGGAGACGGCAAGTTCGATCCTCTAGGCCCATTAGAGAGCGCAAACCCCATGGCTACCACTGTTTGGGAAGGCGAGATATTGAGGCTGCACTATGATCCCAAGATCAGGGACACTGTGAAGCTTATGGAGAAGAACCTGAATGGCAACTAGTGTACGGATGTATTTATGTATATTTAGCGACGTCGATATGCGTTCTACACCCGCAGATTCAAAACCTCGTGCATGGGGATTATGAGGTCAATTGTCAATCTTGCGTGCTAGTACTACCTGTAGGCACTAATTCAAATAGGCTATTGATTGTACATAAGTCTGCGGATGAAACTCCGGCTCGACTAGTTATGAACACTTCTGACATTGATAACAGGCCACCGTTACAGCTGATGCCTCGCCTTGGCAGCTGAGACCGCTCGTACTGCGTCAAAATAATCGTATCATCGTATTTGCTGACAGGACTTTACTACATCGATCGGCCGTAGGTAAACTCTTGCGCAGACTGCTCGATCCAGCGCTACATCAATCGCAAATAAGTCTGCCAACAGGACTCCGGTTCTCCATGCTTTATCGCGGTCTAGGTTCACACTCCGTCTTGCTACACCAGCGGCAAGGCGGACGGTGTGAACTTTGAAGTTAGATCCTAAGCCATCCTGCATGACGGCCGTTGTCGCGTGGCGGTAGGATCAAATTCCATCACCAGCATGCTAGGCATGCAAGCACAATCCTACTCTCGCTTAGCATTCAACCGACATCAGATACAAACTCACAGCCTCACAGGTATACGAGCCGATTACATGTACGAAAATCCAACCACTGCCTCTTTTGAGAGAGCCCTAAGGCACAGACTTGTGACAACAGGCCTTGGTCGCACCATGTCTCCGCTCATCCCTTGACCCCATCTCTTTCCCCGCTCCAACAACCCTCGGCCGCTTTTAAATATTGGCCTCGATTGGATCATTCGCGTTACATCTTGGCTTGATGACGAGAACATAGGCGGTTGTATCGCTCTAATGTAGGGCTCCCCTAGCTACAGAGCCGAGGTCGTTGACCCTGCTCGAGTTGGCCTGTTCGCTTGTCGGTAGAATGTAGGTCTTGTCGCTGTACCTCTGACTGCTCTTAATAACGATCTTCGCACCCTGCGTGAAGGAAGCATCGTAACAATCGATCCAAACCTTGAAACCCCTCTCAAAACAACTTCTCAATTCGTCTATCATCCACAACAATGCCCGGAGACAAACCCTGGCCCGAAGTCCGAATCGGAAACAAAAACCATGCAGACACCGCAGTCCTGATCATCGGCGCCGGCATCAGCGGCATCGCCACAGCCATCGACCTCGTCCGCCAAAACAAATGCCACAACTTCATCATCGTCGAGAAGAGCGGCGGCGTCGGAGGAACGTGGCACGACAACAAATACCCCGGCTGCTGCTGCGACGTCTGGTCGACGTTATACTCCCTCAGCTACGAGCAGAACTGCGAGTGGACGCGCGAGTACCCGGGCCAGGAAGAGATCCTCGCGTATCTGGTCGGTGTTGCGCAGAAGTATAAGATTTATGAGCATGTGAGGTTCAACACTTCGGTTGAGGGTGCTGTTTGGGATGAGGAGTTGAAGAGGTGGAGGGTTGATGTTAAGACGGCGGAGGGCAGCAAGGATGCTGAGTTCAATCCTAGATATGAGATCAAGGCAGACTTCCTTGTCAGTGCTGTTGGTCAACTGAATCAGCCCAAGTGGCCAGAGATCGACGGGATTGAGAACTTTGTTGGAAAGAAGATGCACTCTGCGCGTTGGGACTGGTCGTATGATCTCAAGGACAAGAAGATTGCGATTTTGGGCAATGGTTTGTTGTTCCTTTGACGGCAAGAGAAGGCTGTACTGACATTCGCAAGGTTGCACCGCCGCACAGATCGCCCCCGAGATCGTGAAAGTAGCAAAGAGTCTCACCATCTTTCAACGCACACCCAACTGGGTCATCCCACGACAAGACGCTCCAGTGACTCCATTCTGGCGGGGCGTATACCGCTACGTTCCTCCGATCCGATGGCGTCGTCGTGCAGCTATGATGGACTTCCGCGAGTCGTTCTACGACGCGGTGATCGACGGCCAACATCCCTTCGCCGACGAGCTCAGAAGACAGAGCAAAGAGATGATGGAGACTCAGCTAGCGGATCGCCCTGAACTTTGGGACAAGCTGACTCCGAAATACAACCCTGGATGCAAGCGAGTGATCATCTCTGACGACTACTATCCTACTCTCGCTCTGCCAAATGTCGCTCTAGAGACCAGACCGATCCACCGCATTGGCTCTAACAGCGTCAGTGTGATTGGCGAAGACGGCCAGCCTGACGTTGTGGAAGCTGATTACGACCTACTTGTCTGCGCCACTGGGTTTCAAACTACAGAGTTCATGCATCCAATTCAACTGACGGGCCGCAATGGACGTCAACTAAGCGATGTTTGGCACAAGGGAGCACAAGCTTACAACGGCACCTGCGTCGAAGACATGGTAAGCCCAACCACCAACCCTCCCCATTCCTCCTTAACAACCCACTAACTCCACCCTCCAGCCCAACTTCGCCATGCTCTACGGCCCCAACACCAACCTCGGCCACAACTCGTGCGTAACCCCACTCCCACCCCTCCACCAACCCACCAACACCACCAACTAACCCAACCCCCCACCAGCATAATCCTCATGATCGAAGCCCAAAGCCGGTACATCAACGGCCTCATCACCCCCGTCCTGTCCGCCCGCCAAAGCGGCCAATCCCTCTCGCTCTCGCCCAAACACTCCGTAATCGTCGCCTACAACGAGCGCGTGCAAGAAGTCCTGCTGAAATCCTCCTTCAACGACCCGAACTGCAACTCGTGGTACAAGAACGACGCGGGCCTCATTACGAACAACTGGTCGGGGACTGTGGTGGAGTATCAGAAGAAATTGGCGAATGTGGATTTCGATGATTATGAGGTGGAGGGTAGTGGGGTGGAGATCATTAAGAAGAAGCCGGTTATCGAGTTGGGGAGGGTGAGGGAGGAGACGCTTGTGAGTGACAAGGTTATTGCGGCGATGGGAGTGTTGAGTGTGGGTGCTGTGGCGGCTGGGTTCGTGTTGAGGAATTCGAAGTATTTGAGTGGGCTGAGGTTGAGGTGATTCTGATTGGGTATCGGGAGACTCTTTGGCTGTAAATTTGAAATTATAATACGTTTGGGCAAAACTCGTTCATTTCGTACAATTTGATCTACATACAAGGCAAATTATCAGCGCTTCATCGTGCCCTCCGCTTTCTGAGATCCCACTTCGCTTCGGATCCGAGGTCCTCTACCAGGATGTGCGAGCCCTCAACGGCAAGAGTTGAATCCTCCTCGGTTCGAACCTCAGATTTCGAAGCGTCTTCTTCGTGTTCCTGGTCAACATCCTGATGCTTTGCAGTCCGGCCGTCCTTCTCATTCGAAGCAGTCTTCTCCTTCATCAGATAGGCTTCTTGCAGGAATTCACCAAAGTACATGATGGCATCTACCATCTCTTTGCCAGTAGGAATGATGTGCTCTTTTGGTAGTAAGAAGCCGTATGTTCCGCGGTCACGCAATTTAAGCTGGTATGCCCAGCGGACGCGCATCTCGTGGTAGAACCAGTCAAGGCCAGATCCGCCACGGTTCTCCATCTGTGGGAGGTAGGATTTCTTCCCTGACGCACCGGCAGCGACAGCATTGCCTTCGCAGGCAGGCAAGACTTCGTAGACGTGGCCGTTGGCGTGACGAATTGCCTTTTGTAGACCATAGCCTAGCTCCTCGAGATCTTCAAGACCAGGAGCGAGTTCGCTGCAGGAAAAGCTGTAAGGGTACAGGATTTGCTGAGAGTACGAGTGCAGATCCATCAATCCAATGAACTCAACACCATTGTTTTCGGTCTCATTCCGGGCCCAGTCAGCGAGCTGCCTAGCTTCGACGGCTTCAAACGCTTTCTCGCCAGCATAGCTCTCTGAACAAGGGTTGCCGGCGGTCGAGCTGCCGTCCCAGTGGAAGCCGAAAGAGTGATCGAGGTCCATGCCCTGACAAAAACGGATCGAGGTTTGCTGGCGGTTCTTGCGCCACAGGCGATCTGTTTCCCAAGTGTAGACGTAGCCGTCTGGGTTGAGTGTCGGAATAATGACGAAGTCAAAGTCCTCCAACATGCGAGTAATGAGTGGCACTTTCCCGAAGCCTGTGATTAGAGTGTAGGCAATATAGTTGGCGGTGCTGGTACTAATCCATTCACGGGCGTGTAGTCCAGCAGTAACAAGCACGGTCTTGCGCGTGGAAGGCTCCGGATCATCATCGTTAGTGGGGTGAACACCAATGCGAAGAGCCGGGATGTCACGGCCTTGAGCACTCTTTCCGATAGTGACCAGTCGCACATGGGTGGTGAAGAGAGAGGAAAGCAGGCGCATCCACGGCTGGATTACGCTCATAGGCTGGTAATCCGTAAAGAAGATGTTGGCTTCGGCGCCTTGCGAGTGGGGTGCCGGGCCGACTGGTCGTTGATTGTGGAAAGCAGGTGCTGCAGCCTTAGATGCCTCCAGGTGGCGTGCGTGGTCGCGTGGCGTAGGGTAGGTCTCGAAAATAGCTTGCGCCAATTCTCGCTCACGCAATAACGGAACATGAGAGCGCTGTAGCGATTGTGGTAGCAGGCCTAGCAATGAAGGCACAAGCTCTTGTGCAAGGCGGATATCAACCCAATCGTTCGTAAATTCCCATACATCCAGAAGGAGAGTGTCAGAGGCCTCTGCCAGGCTTTTTGCCTCCTCCGAGGTGCTGATATTGAAGCGTAGGAGCACATCTCTACCGTACATAGCAAGCGTATGGGCAGGT
Source organism: Cladosporium velox (assembly GCA_024604135.1). Classification (NCBI taxonomy): domain Eukaryota; kingdom Fungi; phylum Ascomycota; class Dothideomycetes; order Cladosporiales; family Cladosporiaceae; genus Cladosporium; species Cladosporium velox. Next base: position 834,595 of record JANIIF010000006.1, on the reverse strand, counting down.
AAAAGTTGTTCCTCTAGCTTGCTGGGCCTCTTTACTCTGCTCTCTTTCTCCTCATGGTTCGATGTTTGGGTCCAGATCTTTTCAATAAGGCGTTCAGATAAGCGCCGCCAATGGCTCAGGAATGGCTGGGGCTGCGATGCGACGGCGCGGTAGGCGTCATTGGACTCAGAGGGTACAGCAGTCGCCAGTGAGAGCGATGCCAGTGGTATGACCAGCAGTGCGGCGCTGTGGAGGCGCATGGTGCGTCGGTGGTGTGTGTGTGAGATGCGCGTTGAGGTGTTGATGCGCTATCAAGGTGGAATTGTAAGCTGCGCCCTCCCACTATTCGGCCGCCTACGCCAGTGAGACGCTCGTTGGCTCGCCTGCGCCCGCGCCCGATAAAATTAAGCTTCGTGGGGTGAACGGTAGGTGGGTCAACACACATCCTTGCATCCTTGCATTCAATTATGTGTACATTGCTACCAGCATTCGCGATCTGACTCCGAAGTCCATACTGCTTGCACTGCCGCTGAGATGTTATCAGTCCCTCTGTCAAACGTGTGCTATGGTACTTGGAAAACAAAACTAGAAAGAACATCAAGGCCGCTGAGATGTCGTCCGTGTCTCCGTTACGTATATGCTCCTGTAGCCGGAAAATAGCTTTGCAACGAGATAAAGGCCAGTGAGATATTGTCGTTGGGTTAGCCACTTCAAGGATACTTGGCAGTAGTATCTCCGTTAGGTATATGCTACTTTACTTGGAAAATAAGATTAAGACAACATAAATGCCAGTGAGATGTCGTCACCAACTTGACAATTTCAAGCGTACGGAGTAGTATCATCTCTGTCAAGTACGTGCCACTTTAACTAGAAAGCGACACTATAACGACATACCTGCCACTGAGATGCTATCTGATCTCAAATTCTTAGCAGCTTGTTTTACGCTGTTATCGTCGACCTGCAGATTATCGTTTGCTCATTCTTATCGTTGAGATATTGTTTACACTTCGTGCTTGTTCGGCATTTTTTACGCTGCTATCGTTATGCGTAGATACATGACACTCTTGCTCTCACCGCTGAGATGCTACTGTAGTACGGAGCTTGCGACATACCCTGAGCAGCGATATATGTATCGTATTCGTGGATCGATGAGACCACAAATAGACCTTATAAGCACGTGTATACGCGCGCACAACACGTTGTTGTATGTGATTCCATTGAGAGGCCGTCAATACCACCCTTGTGCACCATTCGCAATGACATCTCCACCCACATGTTTCTTCGGCAAATTATCCGCCGCATACACATGACAGCGCAGCAGGAAAAGAAATGAATCCGAAGAAGCTGTGAGCTCTCTTCTCTCCGCCAGCGCAGCATCGAGCCTGGCTTACGATCGCGGTCCAATCTGCGTACTGACCTCTCAGCGGGAAGGCGAGCAACACGGACATCGAAGCTAGACGGCGAGCCTGGAGATCGAAAGTAGAATATCCGCATCAGCTTCCTTCTGATCATTCATGGATGTTTAAGTGCCGAGCGTCCATCACGATCTGCGGAGAAGCCCGATGGTCGTTGAGAACAAGATCTGTTCGTCGCGCAGTTTGGTTTGAACCAGTAAGATATTGAAAGGAGAGTGCGACATCTACGGCCACTCCCATGATCATATACAAGCTTCTGTTCCTGTGGCTTTGGAGTTGTTTGAGCAGGCAGAGGTCTCCGCTCTTCAGTCACGTGGCTACTATCTCGGCCTCGCCACTCGTCGATAGCTGGCTGAGTGTAATTGTGAGATATCCATAATGCTGTGATACCGATGGCTGTGGACCGGACGAATTTGATGGCGCGGTCTTTGATCATAGGCGTGACTGGAAGCCTCGGAGAGTAGATAATAGTGACTATGCGAGGTGTTGGAAGTACACGAGCGACGCAAGAAGTCGCCCCTCTGGTTCGGAGGAGCGCGGCCCGTTCAGTAGCGGTTGTGAAATCGGGCCTTTTCGGATAGTCCATAGCGTAGAGCTGTTTATGCTGAGTTTATGGACCTTGGTTGTACAGGGCAAAATTCCGGGTCGGATAACTAGAAGTTTGGAGGAAAGCGTACTGAGGGCAACCAAGAAGTAAACCACGTATCGAATCTCCGAAAGCGAGATACGAGTATGGCTGGCCGCAGCCGAGCCAAGACTGCGTATTCAGATGTGCATTCCCGGGTAATGTGATCGTCCTTCATGGATCACTCGTGTGCTCTTTCTGAAGACAAGAAGCCTCGGATGTACTCCCATTCATCAATCTTGATATATGTTCTCATGTTGCCGTCCATCAAATCTTCGCTTGTTCTATCCCCGCGCAATCGCAATTTTTCGGCTTCAATTCTGTCGTGGATGACCGTGTTGTAATAGGCGGCGTCACTTCGTAAGAAGTTAGAAACTTCCTCGTGTATGCATATTTCCTCTTCCGATGCAGCGCAGATAGCCAGACGTATCGTTTCATGAAGTCCGGGATCCGAGAACTCGCGACCCAACAGTATTTTGCGCAGGAAATAGTACGATGCATGGACCGAGGCGGGAGCTCGATCAACTCGCCAGCCGCCTTCAATCGCCCTGAATGTCTCTGTATTAATCCAGGCCGCTGTATTCCAGGCGTTGTCTGCGGTTCGAAAGAGACGTTCGCAATAGAATTGTATGGAAGGCCTGGACTTCGTTGGTGAGAGTTGCGGGTTGCCTTTGGCGCACGTTTCTTCGAAGATGGCGAGCTCGACGGCCGCCTCATAAGCGAAAATCTGTGGTCTGAGGACTGCTTCTGCGATGTGATCTGTATTCTCGCGCCAGACGGAGTACAACCGCTTGTTTGCAGTGGCGAGAGATGCTGCAGTGTGTAGAGTAGGACATGTTGCGTAGATACACAAGATTAGCTCGTTGGGAAGAGCTAGCAATGCTGCCATGGTCGAGAGTGACAGGGCGATATGTGTATTTGGGCGATGGATATTTCAAGAAAGCCGATTACCTACATTCTTGTTCATACATAGACATGCCTACTGTTGTGTCAGGCAGTGCCTCACGGCGCTTAAGGAGGACCAATCGCGCGAACATGTTCAGATGATAGGAGAGGTGTCACTTGCCTCAGGCATCAGTGCGGGCCGCACGGCCCTCATCGGACCATCGTTATGCTTATGCTCAATTTTTATGCTCATCGTGACATCTGATAGCCATCTCATTACCCGGGTCGCCGTCTCGGATCGGAACCAGGAAATCCGAGAGCGCGCAAGCTGCTTTTCAGGCCTCAACGACATGGTCATTAACAGGGTTACCCAGTGACGAGTGATAGCGTCTATGGAGTGGATCTTCGCTTTTACGACTGCCAGATCTCTGAGAGAAATGGAGCTCGAGGAGATGCACAGCGCTGCCAATAATTGCGTCGAATTGCCTATTAGGTACCGCATACGAATCCGCGTGGCCGGATAGAACTGTTTATCCGCCGGTCACCGACTTCGCTTAGAATTTACTGGAGATTGATGAGCACCACCTGTCTCTACGCCTGCATGTTCGAGAGTGGGTTCAACTGCGATTCATTCGACCTATAGATGCACAACTTTGCACGGGCTCGCACAGACTGGCACAAAGTTGCGCAGCTGCAGTCGGATTCTTGGACGTACGACTCCGAGCCCGATGTGGACCAGTGAAATGGCGCGAAGACAGCACTTTTGCGACTAATGCCTGTAATCGCAGACACCTAGGTTCTGGTGCTTTGTTTCAAACAACAGCTTACGATAGACGACTCCCAGAACGAACAGGGGTGGGTATCCGGAACGAGTTCATTAACAATATGCGGGTATCTGCCAATGCCCGACAGTCACAGTCTTATACGCTTTAAGAGCCCATGATGTTTCTTCTCGCTATTGTTCCGATCATCATTCATCAAAATCCCGAGACAGTACCAACATGGAACAATCAAAGTTCAAAGTCGTCATCGTCGGCGGCAGCGTCTCTGGCCTGACGCTGGCAAACATGCTGGAGAAACTCAACATCGACTACGTCGTGCTAGAGAGCTACAAGACCATCGCGCCTCAAGTGGGTGCAAGCATCGGCCTTCAAGCAAATGGCCTCAGAATCCTCGACCAACTCGGCTGCGCAAACACTCTTCTCGATCTTGTCGATACACCACTTCAGAGCCAATTCCTACGCGACTCGGAGGGCAAAGAAATCGTGAAATTTGAGGGCTTTGCCAGGATGTTGGAAAACCGGTATGCACCAGGCACCATTTGCGAAGCAGAACAGTATTTGGTCTGAACAGTGGAGCAATCTCATAGACTTAGTATGCTGATCGCCTCTGTCAAGACACGGCTTCCCAACGATCTTTATCGATCGACAGATGCTTCTAGCCACGCTCTACGAGAATCTCAGGAACAAAGATAAAGTCATCACTGGAGCAAAGGTGCAGACAATAACCACCCTGCTTGGCGGAGTGGAAGTCGTCACCACCGACGGTCAAGCATTCAATGGTGATCTCCTGGTCGGAGCAGACGGTGTCTATAGTGCTGTCCGTCAGGAAATGTGGCGACTTGCCGATGAGATACCCACCGAATCTTTCCCTAGGAAGGACTGGGACGGTAATTATTCGAGTTTCTTGATCAGGTAAGCGGACGCTGACATATTTATGCACCAGACGCATACTGTGCATACAAATGCATATTCGGCATCTCCGGTCCACTCGAGAGCATGTCGCACGGAGCTGTGCACAATGTGATGAATCAAAACTACTCCTACCTGGTAATCACTGGCCCACGCGGGCGAATATACTGGTTCCTGTTCATCAAGCTGGCCCGCCGCACGTACGGCGACGATATTCCGAAGTACACCAAAGCTGATGAACAAACTTTGGCCAAAGAGCATGCCTTGGACCCCATCATCCCGGGAGTCACCTTCAAGGATCTCTACGAACGCCGCATAAGCTCAGTGCTGACTCCACTTCATGAGTACACGCTTAGCAAGTGGCACTTGGGGCGCTCATTCCTTGTTGGCGACTCATCACACAAGGTTGGTCTAAGTCTGTGGCAATTCCTGGATGGAGCTAATGTTGACCGACCAGTTCGAACCCATTACTGGTCAAGGTGGTAACAGTGCCATTGAGACGGCTGCTGCTTTGGTGAACCATCTTGTGGAGCTGCTTCAAGAAAGAGGCGGCAAGCCCAGCGATCAAGACATAGACGCCATGTTCCGCAAAGTTCAGAAAAGCCGTCACGAGCGTGCTTCCTGGCTTGTCAAAGAAGCACATAAGCGCCAACAGGCTGATGCTTTGGAGACGCTGTCACTACGTTTCAAGAGCGCCGTTCTTCCTCACTTCCTAGACAGCGAGGCTGTGCTCAGTTTCGCCTCTGCTCATCTCATCGGAGCGCCCAAGATCAACTACCTGCCGGTTCCATCGCGATACCACTCGATCCCCTTCGAAGACGAACTTCCCGCTCGGGTTTCGAAATCAGCTTGGATCTCGAGTGCTTTCGGGCTCTTGTCGCAAGCAGGTCTGTTCTGGGTTGCAGCGAAAACACTGGGCCAAGGATTCCAGGTTCCCAGCTCGTTTGCTGGCGCACCGCTCAGGAAGATATATCTTGGCGTTCCCGCTGTTGATGGCGCGCTATCCATGATCGTCTCCGTATTTGGGGCATCCGTTTTCGCTCCGGACCGTGAGTTGCGCGTACAAATCGCTTATTTCATGCCTGTCATTGCTACTTCTATACTTGACTGGACGATCGACAGCTATCGGCTCTCTGACAACGCGATGAAGACAGTCTGGTAAGTCCCTTGCGATGTTGAGCATTTCAGAGATACAGCTGCTCAAGCTAACACGTTTGATAGGCCTAGTATTGCCGGTGCCGCGTACCAACTTCTCGGTATCGGGCGGATCGCACCTTTGTACAACATTGCGAGGACCGTGCTCAGCAATATCTACCGGCCCCTAGCGATGCCTGCGGCACCTGGCCAAGATGTGCCAATTGCCACTTTATTTGGTGTCGCTGGCGGATTTGTCGTACCTTCCGTTCTTATGTTCACCCCTTTCGCTAGCTTCGATCTCCGACAGAAGCTCACAGCTCTCTGGCAGCCATCGCCCGTATACGTGGGTATCTTGACAGCAGGCATTTTACAGTACACTCGTAAGGTCAGGACGGCTAGCGGCACTGACAGCCTTGCCATCCCGAAAGACAAGCAGAAGCAGAAGCAACGCCAACAAGAAAAGCGCGAACGGCTCATCTCTGTCTACAAACTCGGCTTGGCCGCGACAACGCTCGGCCACTGGTTCGCAGTCTACAACGTTCTCAGAGACCCCAGGCTTCCGCTCTCGAAAGTGTTCCTACCGTCGATCGCACCTAAGACCGAGCAAAGTAACGGCATTCTGAACTTCATGCAATGGGACATGGGCCTTTACGTCGCCTCAGCTGCTGTGCATGGTCTACAAAGTATCCTTGAGTTCCGCACCAGGGGTTACGTGACTACTGGTCAAGCTGTGTCGGCTACTTTGTCTTACTCTCTCGGACATGTGTTTGTTGGGCCTGCGGCGGCACAGATTGGGCTTTCGGTTTGGAAGGAGAAGTTGTTGCTTGACATGGGAATATGATGTCGCTGTTTTGGACCTGCTTAGAATCAGATGATAGAATTCCATAACGATAAATGGTATCATAGATTTTGTTTGACATGACTACTGTAACCCATGTGCAGATTTTTGATAATGGTGTGCTACATGCATACTTAAAACACCTGAAGGACGTACATCGCTTTGATGATTAGATCCGGGCAACAAAGAGTAGGGTTAGGGTAGCATGTATTATGGTCTCGAGAACTACATGTAGGTAAGTGAAGGACGAGCGTTCTTTTCACGTGTTTGCCCATTGTCTACATCAGGCGCTCTAACTTTGACCAAGCAAATGGTAACATGACGTATGTCATACCATCCGTCAGTCACTGGGAGGCGGTGTCCCCATTGCGGCACCTTCGCAGCCTTGCTGCCTTGCGGTGATGAGACTGAGCTTCACTTCACATACATGGAGCGGGGCAACGATCGCGACTTCCTGGTTTTCTGTGTGCTTGCTCCTCTACATAAAAGCTCTCCAAAACCACCAGCAAACACGCAAGAGCAAGCACCGCGACCAGCGACGACTACATCAACCCATCCAGCCCATCCGCCACCCAAGGGCATCTTAATCGATCGAGCATTGCACGAGACTCCACTGCGATCCCACGACCCCTACCCAACAAAGCCGACACCATGGCAGCTGCGCTTCTCCGACAGCGTCTTCTCCAGGACATCAACGAGCTGCAAACCAAGCCATATCCAGGAATCGCCCTACACCTCCAAGATGGCGACCTCACACACGCATGCTTGGTCTTGACGCCAGAGGACAACGCTCCGCTGCATCTGACCGTCATTTTCCAAGACCGCTACCCAATTCAACCACCCAAAATCACCATTCAGAGCGAGATCGCCCATCCGAATATCTATCAGGACTACATTTGTGCTTCCATCCTGAACACGACCGAGGGATATACCCCAGCGTACACGCTCAAAGGCATCTGCATCCAGCTCCTCAGCTTCTTCGGCTCGGACAAGCTCGAGCAGGACCACGGTGGTGTGGTGGACCTGAAGAACTACGCCAGAGACATCCGAGTGTTCGGGGATCCCACAGGCCGCCATCAACTCGATTATGGCTTCTGCTGCACCAAGTGTGGCTTCGGAAATGCTGGCGGCCACGTACTAGGCAGCGGTGTTTCGAGCTCGGCAGGCAACGAGGCACCGTCGGGTGAGGTGCTCGTCGCACCATCCGAGTCTGGCAATCCCAATCACCCTTTGGCTGGACAGAAACGCCACCTGTTCGATCTTCCCAACGAGCTGCTGGTCTCTATTACCGAGTTCATGGAAGAAGAGACACTCTTCTTGGCCGCCCGCGCATGGAATGGTTTCAGCAGGCTCCTGCAATCCCAGAATCTCATCCAGGTCCGTGAGATGCAGTGCTTCACGTTGAAGGAAGGCTTCAAGCAGTGCAGTCTGGGTGTTGGCATTGGCGTGGATGGCCGCAAGCTGCAATCCGAGTTCGACTACATCTCCAAGGATGCGTTCCAGAAGCTTGGTGTCCGCACTTCCGTCCAGGGCGTGCGCTTCGGTTATTGGCTACCTCTGCCGTTCTCAGAATCTCATTGGAAGAGAGTCAAGGAAGAGGCTCTGGTGTCTCTGGAGGCCATCGGTCGAGCTGCCAGTCTCTCTGGTCCGAAGGAGAACGTCTTGTATGCTCTCATGAACGACGTCACAGTCAAGCTGTGTGAGGCGACGTCCGGTGAGAAAAGCGCCTCGAATGACCGACGCGGCAGCTACTCGAACTTCATGAACCGCAAGAGCACCCTCATACATGCCAGCGAGAAGGCTATCGAGAGCTACTATCAGCTATACCACCTTCTTGTCACTCTGGCCACGGACGATCCCGAAATCGCCGCAGAGTCCAGCAGGCGCATCAAGGCTTTCATGGACGGCGACCGCAGCAAGACCAACTTCCCCAACATGGGCCATCTCTTGGTGGCTCTGCTGATTTCTGACGCTACTACGACCTCCGAGCTGACGACCGCCATCATCAAAGAGGCGATCACGCGCAACGTAGTCTGGATGCTTGACAGTCGCGGTGCCGGCATGGCTGGATTGAGCTATCTCGAGCCTTCCGAAATCAGCGAGTACCGTCTGACGAAGACGTACGAAGCCTCCAAGACATCCTTCAACCTCCTCATGTTCGCCCATCTCATGCGCAAGACCGTCTCCCAGCCAGCCGCAGGCGTCGACGCTACACAGACAAGCACACTCCAAGACATTCGCGACGAGCTCTTCAGTCGCCACGGCTCTCCACCCGCTGGCACAGCAGCTGCGCTGGCTGCTTCGATCCGTCGTATCCAAGAAGTGAAGACTTTCCCGAGCTTCTTGCAAAACATGGAAGTCCCTGTTCCGACCGCGGCGGAATTCACTCGCTTCTTGCGCCGTTCCGTCCAGGAGAGTGTTGAGAAGGGCTACTCGACGTGGGCGCTTTCGCAGGAAAGGGCGCTTGCGTTGCGTTTGAGAGAGGAGCCTGAAGTTGACATCGTGCCGGGTCTGAGGCCGTCTGTCGTGACGAACGAGCGAGTCACATTCTTTCCTCAGGATCACAAACGTAAGTGGGGCGGAGGCGCGGATCGTGGTGGGAGAGGCGCTCGTGGTAATGGACGTGGTCGAGGCCGTGATCGTGGTGGTTCGTGAATAGGAGTGAAAGCAGTGTTGTATTGGTTGATAGCGTCCTAGTTTGAGTGAGCGAGCAGACAAGCCATCGCTGTGGGGCTTGTCCACGTGTCCAGTACAAATGGCGTAGCGTCTTATTGCACGAGTCGATAGCATCACATCGTAAAAATTCGTTGCATACTTGCCTGCCTAACGTGTGTATCCATTCGTAACATCCATCCAAATTAAACCGAGTGCGGTAAATCGTGCTCATCAACAGTCCCAGTGCGTACAGACTCCGCCAGATCCGCCAAAGACACCCCCAGGCGCAGCTTAGCAAGCAGCATCGTCGAAGTCTCGATAGATTCCGATCGCAACGCCCTGATCAGAACCTGCGCCTCCTCGCAGAACTTCTCTGCTTCTTCGAGCTTACGCCTGAGATCCTCGTTCCTCGTCAGACCGCCGGGGATGTCCCACTCGCAGACCAAGCCTCGTTCTTCGCAGAATTGGCATACCGGTCGCTCACCCGAACACTTGGTCTTGCGACGGCGACAGTGAGCGCAAGCGCTCAAGACTGACCATCGTTTTGCGCGGGAAATCGGCTGTCGGCGTGGTGTTATTGAGATAGATCGAGTGCAAACAGTCGGGAGGGCTGACTCACTCTTCGCTGTGACACTGGGCCGTTATTGTGAGCCTCTGGTGGTGTGAACGTGTTCTTGGCACCTGGTCGGGGCGGTGTTTGACTTCCGTAGGGAGTAACGAATGTAGGCTGTGCGTGTGTGTAGGATTTTCCCACCGCTCCATCGGCCCGGGTAATATCAGTTTGATAGATCGGGCCGAGGCAAAGTAAGGATGAGTGGTATTCGTCTGGACGATGCTTGCGTCGGAGATTTGCATGGTCCATAGCGAACGCGATGCTCCCGTGGTAATCATGAAACGTAGTGACTGTGATTCGGAGTATACCCCTAAGAGAGCAAAGCACCCAGTGGGGTATATAAGAAGTCTCAGGAGCAGGCCCCCTTGCCTCCGATGACACAGCAACAGAATGGTGTGCAATTCACAGAACTAACTAGTAAGATTGGCAGAGCATGCTTGAAGCATACCGGGCCCGAGCAGTACTAGTCGGCGCGGGGGGAACGGTTTCCTTGATATCTTCTGACTCCCGTCCATGAATCCGCTGAACAACAGGATACCATAAGCGCGAGTGTAACATTGGTGTCGGTACTAAGTGATGGGTCTGCATCACGAAGGCAGGGTAGTTGTGTCCTTGGCAATGGTGGCCAATCGCATAAAAGTCCGTTGTACGCGTGTTATCCTCAAGCGGACTAGCTTTCCGAGACAGCGGCAGCTAGAGCAAGTCGTTCTGGAGTTACCTCTCTACCGGTAAGTTTGGCAGGGAGCGAGAGAGCCATGCATGTCTAACTTTGTTGCATTGCTCTGATTGCGACAATCTGCGAACATCAGTGGGGAACGAAGACGCACTTATCTGTGCCGGTGCAGTACCGGAGCCAGTGCCGCCCGGTGCTTTGTCCATTGCCGATTCCTTGTACTTTGCCGGTGCTAGACAATACCCGACTTCCCCGTCCGTGATTCATCATGGTAGTAATTGAGGGCATATCCGAATCCGAGTCGCATCTAGACGCCGCGGCGCAGAAGAAAGCAGGGAATCTTTTGCCGGGCGAGTGGTCCAGGGTCCTTTCTCCGTTGCTCCGGAGCTGCTGCTCAATGGTGGTCCAATTTCTTTTGATAATGATACAGATAGCTCAGTGATACTCGCTCTTGTGATATAGCTGTATCCCATACTGATCAGCAGTTCCAGTGCGTACAGACTGGGCGAGATTGGAGACCGGCACGCCGACCCGGAGTTTGGCCAGAAGCAAGCTTGACATCTGATCGGACCCAGATTGCAATGCATTGACCAAGACTGACATATCGTCCAGCTGTCGCGTTGTCTCTCGGACCTTATGCCTGAGGTCCTCGTTTGTCGTGACGCCAGCAAGAAGATCCCACTCACAGGTCAGACCGCGCTCGTGGCAAAACCTACACACGGGCGCTTTGCTGGGTTGGTGTGGATCAAGAGAAGAACTGTTGGGGGCAACAAGGATAGAGCATTTGGTCTTTCGCGTACGACATCTGTTGCATGCGCTGGAGATAGATTCTTTCTTTTTCATACTCGTGCTCTATCAATAAGAAATTAATAAGATTGTTCCCCAGTTGGCTAGTCGAAGAGTGTGACTAACCTTCACATCCGGCATTAACTCGTTCTCGAACGTCATGTTCTCTCCAGATGTGCTCGTTGTAGTCGTCAGGCAGGGCGATGGCATCTGGTATGTCGAGGCGTGAGTTGCATCCCATTGTTCGGAGGAAGTGCATGGTGTACTGTTCGTCTCGTGCTCGTATGCACGTTCCGGTGGAGATATCGGACCAAGACAAAAAATCGAGTTGCTGTACCCCTCTGTCGGGACTGCGTGAGGGTCATAATGGTCTCCCATGCTGCGTGCCAAGAATGGGGTGGCGCGGGATCAGGAACCTCGGTAGCACTTCCGAAGACAAGGTGTAACTAGTTTGCGCGAGGGTCAATGGCATAAATAAGAAAGAAAGCCAGCGACGAACATTTCGATCGCCCTTTGAGATATCCTCCTCTTCTGATCGCAAGGAGGGCATGGGATACCTGTGACGGTTCAGCCAATCACAGGTCGATCCGCTGTGCAGCAGTGTTTGCGGGTCCCGCTCCCTAACCGTCTTCCGGGACGTGCATCCAGCCAGCCGAAATTCTGCCCCCATGGGAAACTTGGATTCTTGAGTTTGTTCATCGTTGTTTTGATTGATATTGCAAGCTTGCGCCTATCGAAGGAGGCTGGGACATAATGTAATTTAGCCAGTCTAGTCCTGTACAGTATCCTCCTAGGACACTCAATGGGTCCTTGGTACACAACCCTCCTGAATGCCTGCAAGATGTACTGTACGCATGAAGAAAGCATTTCACAAGACAGGTCTGAAGTGGATCCGTGTAGTGGCTTTAACATATGCGTTTCGTGAGCTTGACGTCCTAGTTACCGCCAAGGCGCCTTGCATGAGGGGTTCTTGTGTCCTGGAAAATCACATTAAATTGCTTCGTCCCGTGATTGACGTTGCATACGATCCGACACCTCGGTCCAATGAGCAAGGCGGATGCGCTTGTTCAGCCCTGGGACTCGTCGAGAAGTTGCGGCATGAGAAGGAAGTCAATTGGCTGAATGCACACCCCTTGCGCCTGGGACCCCAGTGGAATGCCAGCGCAGCCCGCTCGATGACGACGAAGCGTTGTGTAAGCTGTCTCCAACTTTCGACTGTTGGCTCCGTATAAGACTCCTTCTAGTTCTTTCATCCGTTTTTCTACTAGCTCAAAATCCTCATCACTTGCGCTCGCGCAAGCCAGTACGGTAAACGGCCATCTCATTGCTGGATTGCCGGGCTCCCTGAAATCCTGGACCCTCAGAATGGCGAGAGCTTTGCTGACATAGTGCTGTATACGATGATCCAGGCTTGTCGCTCCCGGAAACGCAACCTTGTGTAGGTGTAGCCGAGCGGCGAAAATGGCAGTGGCATGTTTCGCCTTGTACAGCGTGACTGCTTCATCATCCCCGGCACGGAACGGTGACAGAGAGGAGAGTTGTCGCTCAGCCTTGTCGAGCTGTTCTGAGCATTCCCGGATTGCTTCCTTGCGAGACTGGTCGATGGAGTAGTCATCTGGCGTGCGCTTGTTACCGCGAAGTAGCATGTGTATCCGAATCTGGACACGATATATCACTTGGAGGCCTCCTAGGAACGGTGAGGTGGAAATGCCATCGCCGGGAAATAGGCACTCGAAGGCATCGCCCCAGTCGTCCAATGTTGGGCCCAAGCTCGTGCAGAAAGGCGTGAGGCTTGCTACGTTGTACAAGACACATTCTGCAAAGACCCGCAGGATATTCATCATTCCAATATCCGTTGACGTTGCGGTCTGGAGGACTTGGTGCACGATAAGCTTTCTGCACATATCGAAATGCGCCACAGCGCTGGTCGAACTACCAAAATTAAGACCCTGTGCGTATTCAGTATCTGCCGGCCGGGATCGGAAGCGAAACATCTTACCTCGAGTAAACCCAGGAAACAGACGGCGGTGAGTAGTGTGGTGGACTCTTTAAAATTACGACTGTCATGGGCCTGTAGGCCTTGTATACCAGCGATACAGCTCTGATAACTTCTCAGTGACATTTTGTAGTGGAAATCAGACGGATCCGGATAGAATGCGACCGAGAAGGCCATCACAGCTTCTCTGACCAGACGACTCTGTACGCAGAGTCTACCAATGAGCGGAAGCTCGTGGAAACCCGGATCAGCCACACGGGATACGAATGCCGCAAGAATCTGAGAGCTCGCAACAGTGATGCGTTTTTCCTCGTTGCTTGAGAACGAGGGATACCCAGGGGATACCGGAGCTCTCGGCGAGACACTCTTCTCTCGAATGTTTGTCAACTTGACAGGCACCTGCGTTGAGCGGCTCTTGCACGAAAGGCCTAGTCGCTCGCAGTGGCCGCAGCGTGGCCATTTCTCGTCGCACTTCTTCTTCCGCGCCACACATGTGAGGCATCCTGTTCTCGACTTCAACTTAGTCGCCTGGTTTGCCATTGCTGAGACAGGAGGATGCGGCAGAGGCTGTCTCCCTATCTGTCCGCTTGGAGCTGGTGTTCAAGGGTCACTGTCAGACTGATATCGCTGAGGTCCTGCAGTCTGCGCGATTTAATGCAATAGCGGCGAACACTGCCTCAGAGCCGTATGTGTGATTCCAATGGACTCAACCAAGGGAAATTGAATATTGACAAAGGTCGTCTGTGCTTGTTCGATATGTGTATTGTGCCGTGATGGAAGGTGTGGAGGCGCACGTTGTACGAGTCGTGTCTGGTAAAGAGATGTGGATCTCCCCGGCTGCCGGGCTCCGCTTGCCCTATGACACCACGCGACGCACGCGTGCTTTCTCCTTGCCTCAGGTTGCCCACTGATAATGAACCTTGGGTTCAGTAAAGGAGTGATAGGTCTTGTTACACTGGTATTATCTCATTGTTCAGAAAAAACACAGTTTCGTGACTGGATGGATATGCTGATCAGTATCGGAGTATGCCATACCATGATGCAAAAACCCCCCTGTGACACTTCAAACCTAAAGTCCACAGCAAAGAACCTCGTATAATCTCGTATTCACAACAGAAACACTGGGGGACACTCGACATGTGCACTCCAGCAAATGGTAGGTTACCAACAATGTGAAAAGCTAACCTAACCCGTACCTCGTGATTCTCCTGTGACAGAAATCACATCCACCCAGTATCAATGCAGCTGTAAAGTGTCTTCTCTGGTGTCTACTGAGGGTATGTGATCATGAAGACTACTATTGAATCATCACAAATCCTTCGAAACCCCACGGACTTCATCATCTTCATCGCCAAGGAAGTTCTCTTCCGGCAACATAACCGCATGGTCCAGGGCATACGGCAATCCTCGATGTCTGCCTCTCCACATGACCGCGACAATGACCGTCTTGCTGAACCTTGAGAATTCGCCAGAAAGACTGGTCAGCGTTGAGCTCGTGCCTAAGCTGAGCCCAACGTTCCCGTACGCGGACACGCACTCGAACATGATTGCGAAAACAGTGAATGCGGCGTTCTCCTGGTCCATGATCTTATCGGCCTCGGCGGCGCATATGCAGAACGTCCCGAGGAAGACATACCACAGGTCGAAGCTCAGCTGGTTGCGGATGTGTTGCATCAGGTACGAAGATGTCGACTGAGTGTCTTCCGGGTCGGAATTGGTGGCGTACTTTCCGAGAGCAGTGTCTTCGTACGTGTTGGTCCCGCGAACGCTCATTGCGATGGGGAATACGGAGATATACATCATGGTGAGGAGGCTGAATTGTACGCCCGGATTGACCTTGGCTAGATTGAAAGTCGATGTCCCTGTGTGGCGGGAGCTCGCAGCTTGAAAGGTTGCTGCCAATATACGAGGCCACATAGGCAAGGTGTTCACTTCTGGATTGTCGAGATCCATTACGATGATCAGGAGCACATCCACAAAATTCAAAGCGAACAGAATGGAGAGAAGGATCCAGGTAGTCTTGGCGGGAAAGAGAAGAGTATAGCACCGCCTTGGATGGTCAAGTAGAAACCGTAGTGATTCTTGCAATGAATTCCGTCGTGGAAGAATTTTGTGCATCGTCCAGATGATGAAGCGGAGAATGATGGGATGACAAGTGTTGCCAGCAAACGCCAAGAATGTCATGAGCACCATCGGCCATGCTGCATCTCTGAAGCTTATCATACTGTCCGGAGTAAGAGAAAGGCCGCAATTGCTGACCATGGTTTCGACTGAATAAAACGCCCACCAGACTTGGCCCTGGGCCTGTTCAGCAAGGTATTCTCGATACTTGGGGGCCGCATGGAGAATCCAAGGCACCAGAGTGATATAACCAAGGACGTGCAGGCCAGCATAAAGTCCGACAATGATCATCAGCAACAGGATCAGACTGCGATATTCGATACCACCAAGCTCTGCACGATCTTGCGCAGTCATGCCGCTGAAATTCGAGTTTCTTCCAGTAGTGACCGACTTTGACATTTGAGGATAGTTTTCCATGGTAAGGTCGGTGCGCGATGCTGAGGATATACCCTTCTGCAATGCCTCTCTTGCTCTTACGGAGAAGGAACTCCACTTTTGTAAGGGCTTCCCGTCGGCTTGTTCGATGTGCGTGACTCTTGGTGAGATCGTGATTGCGTCTTCGTCATGATCGATAACCGTGTCGCCGTTCCCGGTTTGGACAAGATAAGGCTTTGCACCTGTGTTACGATGATCAGCTTGCGACGCTCATGTCGTCCCGCGGAAGTCATACCTTTCTCCTGTGCCAAAGGTGGAGGAATTCGCAAGCTTTGCCCATGACCTGCGTCGGTAGCCCACACAATATGTCCAGGCCTGGTTTGCTTTTCCATCGTCGAGTCTCTCGGCTCATCGACTCGAGCTTGCTCAGCCGGACTCGTAGGTCTTTCCAGCCTGTCATCTTCCAAGTCCTCTAAGGGCATCCTGCGTAGCTCGACATCATTTCCGATATCCACCGGTCGTGGCTCTGGGGCCATGCGTCTCCCGCTCAAGATGTGTGGTGCTTCACAAATGTCAGCATGTGAACAAATTGAAGGATATAGATAACACCAAATAACGAACCAAACTTGCGGAGGCGCTTCCTGAAGTATCGCATACGGATGACGACCACCGCGATGTTTACAGAGCAAACGTTGGTCATGATCGGGAAGATGTAAAGAACGATCTGTTGCGCGAGGTACAAGTCCTTCATATCAACAGGGTTGAGGCCAGACTCGGTACAACCGCTGCCGGCAAAGAGGAAGGCATCGATCACCTTCAAGTTGCCGAAACATGCCAAAATGACGAATGCTACAAGCGAGCAACCGATGATGTAGCAATCTGTAATTCATGTTAGACCGTAACGTAACATCCATGGTGGTGATAACTTAACAATGCAAGAAGATGAAGTCGCGGCGGATGCGCTTCGGTATATAGCGCGACCAGCCCATGGTTTGGTCCTCGAGGGTCTGTCTATGTGTCTAGACTTTGCGAGATTTTTGGGTATGCGGTTGCTATGTCTCCGAGTCCAAGGAGAACTATTTTGGCGGTGCGATCTTACCCTTTGATTTTTGACACATCAAACCGTGACGTGCATCAGGTTGGTTCATGTCCCCAAGGTTGCATAAATCGCGCACGCTAAGTAACAAAATCGCTCAACTTGCTGTCCTTCACTAGACACAGCCTCATGATAAGAAAGTCCTTGGCATCTGTCTGGCATTAACTGGTATGTCGACTATGACATACTCAAATCCCTCTGTAAAGATAGTCACTTCCTTCAGAGGCGTCCGCGTGCGAATGTGTCAACTTCGTGCTACTTCTGAAGACCTCACCCGCAGTTCTTGCCTTAGGCAGGAGACCGTGGGACGACGGAGCTAGCGCTTCTCACGAGGCAACTTGCATATGCAGATGTTGATCAGTCCGACCTGTGACATGCCAACAGGGATACATGTGTATGTACGTCATGAGAGATACTCGTGGCAGGGGGCAGAGGCATGAGGGCTTGTAACCCGTACCCTACAGATCTTCACTGCATTGCCGCTCCTCCTCGAGTCGTCGTCATGTCAATGTTGATACAACATCGAACACTAAAGGTAACGAAACGATGCTGCAAGTCATGGAACACGTCCGTGTAACGCAGTTTTCCAATTAATGTGAATCCTCGAAGAGGACAACCAAACAAGAGTTTTCATTGCCTTGGCATTAGCACCGCCAGTATGCTTCGAAAAAGGGAGGCGGATATTGCCTCGTGTATGCATACAATGGCTTCGAACCGTCTATCGATCAGCCCAGAAAGATCAAAGCGAGCACAATAGTGAGTGATAGCTTGTGATGGCTAGGACGAAAAGGAAACACGAGTACACGACAGTCTGATGGCACCAGAGCTGAAACCATAGACTGACAGTATCGCGACATAGCTGGATGTCAACGATCCACCAGGTGTCAGGAACAACGAGGGCGATCATTCGATGGTACCATTTTATTACTTTAATCGTCATGGAAAGAAAGATTTGTCCGGAACTCATTAATTCGTCGTCTCCCTTAGCTACAAATAAAGCGAGTGTACGTCGGCATGCCGTCGCATGCCAAACCTGCCGGCAGCACCACTCGCAAACACAAAGGAAACTCTCCGCACTCTCCCATCATCATCACTTTCGTTGCCTCGACTCCTCTGGAGTCCACAGTGAGCGACTGGTTCGCATCACTTTCGTTTGCCGTTGAGCTTCTCAGAGACCGAGGATGGAGAGCAGGTCGACGTTGACGGTGTTGCCGTTGAGGATGTTGACACAGGTCAGGACGTTCTGAACAAGAACACATCAACGTTAGCACTGATAATGATTGATCAAAGGCGCGCAAATTTCCACTTACGAGGAGGCCTGCAGTGTTGCAAGTGTACTTCTCGTTGTCGGCGGCGCCCTCCCAGCCGTACTTCCACTTGCCACCGTGGTGCTGGCACTTGATGGGAGCAGAAGTGCGAGTCTCCAACTCTGCGGCGGGAGCAGCAGCGGCGGAGGCGACAGTCGCGGCGACGAGGAAGATCTTGGAGAACTGCATGTTTGCTGATGGAGGGTTTGGAAGAGGGAGTTTGATTGGTTGGCTTGGTATTATTGAGTGAGTTGAGTGTGATGAGGAGATGAAGCAAAGAGGAGGGATTTCATGCGACTTTTATATCCCATCGTCGACAGCCAGAGCGGCCTAGAGATTCGCACCTCGCCGTGGCATTGCTCGTTCGGTTAGCGCTCATGGCAACGGGAAGTTGATCCCGTGTCGACGTTGTCGCTCATTACAAGGTGGCGCAACGGTTCAAGCGCAGTCGTATGCGATATTATTAGATGGCGTCTGTACTACTGCGTGGTGAACCATCCAAGACGTCTGCAATATGGCGTTCTCCGGCCGATACCTTGGACGAAGAGAGTGGCTGGCTGAGTCGTCTGAACCCCTGGGATCGCCACAAGCCAATTGAGTGAAGTCTTTTCGGGCTAATCCTTCAGAATGACGATCAGATGCAGCAAGCCTCAATTCATCTCTGCCGCCATGAACATTGGTATGCACATTGCATCGGTACGACGGTGCGATGATACGAAGCAGCGCAGATATGGGCGTTTGCTTGTTGCAGGCCCGTTTTGCTTTTTCCATATGGTCGAGTGGATTGAACGATGTGTTGATGCTTGGGAAGTGATAATTGCTGCTGGCGGTCCATTTGCTTCCCACGTTAGACTGCAGCATTCAATACATTGCCAGCCCCACTCTGTGGATCGACACTGTAAATCGAGAAAGCTTACTGGCGGTTACGAAAGCCCATTCTAGGCGTTCTATAGCACTAGATCCTATAGCGTTGCCTATAAGGCCAAGGTGACGAGGTCTGCAGATATCGCCACAGTCCGCTCCAATCTCTAGCATCTATGATGGCGAGGCGCCTACTTGCAGTCGTCTTGCAGCTCAATTCGCTTGTCGTTCATGAATTCGACTTAGCACTCTTGCTGAACCATAGAACCAAGTAATGAGGCTTATGCACTCTGACGATCACTTCTTGCGGCTTGGGTGACATATCTCCGGCTCCCTTTCCTGGCCAATCCTTCCGGGCAATGCGACTGTCACGAACGCGGGTACCTACAGTTCCACATCTAAATCAGAGACCTGCATGTTTCATGGCCGTGACGTTCTCTGCCTTTTGCGTGGAAGAAAGTTCGACAGAAGCGAACAGGCCACCATTCTGCTACACCATGTGCGCAAAGCTTCTGTCCTGAGAACAAGCTGTTTTATCCTGGCGACAATCTCATGCGTGCCCAGTCGATGTGCAGCAAGGAGACGCGGGATTCTTGGTACCAACCTCGCCTTGTCATGCAGAGGTACAGGGCCGGCTGATCCGTACGTTAGCATATGCACTCGAACGTGAAGTGCTGTCAAACGAAAGCACGGATGGGTTCTTGACGCCACGAACGCCTCACGACCATGAAAGCAGTGCCGATCGCCAGGTCCCTCGTCATGAGTCAAGGCATGGCTCTTGTAGGCCTGGGAGTGCCGAATTCCGCTACGTTTATTGCGTGGCCTGGTTGTTCGACAAGGTCCGTCAAGCCATAACGTCTTTACAGAGACCCCTTGAAGTATGTCAAGTACTGTACATAAGATGAGAAGATGCTGAAGATCTGGAACGATATAGTATGCCGTGTCGATCGGCCGATGTCGCGGAGCCGGCGTCACGCATAGCTGGGTTGGGCTCTCGATCGAATGCGCATGTACGCTTGTACAACAAATGCATGCGAGACGGCTTCATGGTGGATAAAAAAAATGAGCTAGCTGGCATGGCGGATGAATACCCATGATGTTCCGCATTTGCCGTATTCGTTTGGCACCCCTGGGCAAGTCCTGGGTTCTCTGCCAATTTCGAATCCGCCCCATCCATAATCTGTTGGCAAGGACGCCTCGATCGAAACAGGAATCTGTTTGGTGATGTGTCATGTAAAAGGCGAGACGTTGAAAAGGCGCTGCATCGTGCGCCCCATGGCCCGCACCGTCCCTTTTCCCATCACAGCCTGTCAGAACCCAATCGAGTAACGACACGGCTGGTAAACTCCCGTTGAGGAATAGCTCGCGGCCGACGGCACGCCGCGGCGCGGTACGAAGAGCTTGACGAGCCTTAGCTCTGTCGATCTGCGGGGAAGGGCATGGGCGTTGTGCTATACAATACGCCACTCGAAACAAACTAGAGCTGAAGTCAAAGGCTCGGTACCTGAACATCGGGAGCCACCAAGGCACCTCTGTAGCCACCTAGCCCCGCTCGTACGCGGACTCGCCGGAGGATGTAACCGTACAGTAGCTGCATATCGGGAGGAAGTCACAAGGCGCTTCGGTGGGCCCGCTATCCACTTGCCGGCAACAAGTCTTTGTGGAACCGTTGCGGACTGATATTAACAGGGTACGATAAACGCAGCCTTCACAACGAACGGTCCGTCTTCTGAAGATCGAGAGCTCCACGCGGCCAAAACCCACACATCCCTCAAGCAAGTACTGTATGCGGAGGCACAGTACAGTACTTCCAGCAGGGTGACTGTCAGTCCAGTGGGTAACCGCTACGCCACGCCGCGGCAGCAAGTTTCAGGAGACGACGAACAGCAGTCAGGATGCCGGTTGATGTGCAGAAAGTGGGAGGTTACATGGGATGCACTTTGATTTCCCATCATTATTTGTCGAGCCAGAAGCCACCACAGCCCAACCTCTCCCGGTGGACATTGTCTGGATGTGGGCGATGTTCGTTACAGGTAGGTATGTTCGTGCTGTCCAGCCGTACGTTCCGCATCGATGTAAATCTCTGTCCCAGAATCAAGGTGCCCTAGAGAAAGTCAGTGGCCAAGAGAGCGTGACAACATAACAAGGCCCTCGCCAATGAGTTTTGTCTTCGTCACTCTTGTCAGAAACGAAGTTCTCGACTGTCAGTCCAGAAGCAGTCCGATGAATGACATTGGGGTCATCCGCAAGTGAAATTCCGTCTCGTCTCCTCCACCACCACCCAGACGAGCAAACACAACTTCTCTGTCCCGGGCTGTGAAGAAAACCAGTCGTCGATGAGAAACATTGCCAGCTTCGGGGACCGTCTCTGGAGCATTAGTCAGTCTGCCCGTCTTAGCGAGCCTGTTCAAGCCCAGACACAACACACTCGGGCGTCATGCCTGTACACCTCTTCTTTGATTCCCCTGCTCACGCACATGTCAAAGCCCAAGCTCAAGCGTTAAAACTGCTGCTCTCCTGTAATTCGTACAACTACACCCATCAATACAAATACATATCGTACACTTTCTTTCACACCTCCCCATTCCACTCCCTCACTCACTCATAATCCCCCCTCATAGCCTTAACAGCTTCCTTCATCCTCTGACTCCCCATCCTCTCAAACCGATCCACAGCCATCGTGAACGTGCCCCGCCCACCCGTCAAACTCCTCAAATGCCTCAGATACCCCACCATCTCCTTCAACGGCACGCGCGCAGTGACAGTGCGCATCCCACTTCCAGACTCCCTGGCGCTCGCCCCAGAAAAGCTATGGAATGGGTCCGGCGGCGTGTAGACCCTAGCGACGTCGACGATGGGTCCGTCGGGGTTTGCTGTTGGTGTGAGAGACTCGGCTTCGGAAGCGTCGAGGGAGAGGACGTTGCCGCCTCGCGCGGAGGAGATGTCGTGGACGACGGAGCCGAGGCTGTTTTCGTCGACGGCGATGGCGACGGTCATTACGGGCTCCATCATTACTGTTGGGGAGAGGGAGGCGCTGGTCCGCAGGGCTTTTTGCACGGCGAGGCGTGCGGCGGAGCTGAGGGCGCTGGGAGTTGTGTTGGGGAAGATGTGCGATTGCGGGTCGAAGGTGACGGTGATGGAGGTGGAGTGCATGGGGAAGGTGTGCTGAGGGCCGCGGGCGAAGGCTGCTGAGACGCCTGTCTGGAGAGATTGGAGGATTGTTTGGATGGGCAGAGAGGCGGGTAGGCCGGGAGTGTCGGCGTTGATGGGCGAGCCGTCTTCTTGTAGGGTTGGTGTGAGGACTGTGAGGCGGTTGTTGTCGAGCATTTCGAAAGTGTGCTGTGTCGTCTCGACATTGCTCGCGTCGGTTGCTTCTAGCGGCGTGACAGTTGCTGTGCAAGCGGCACTAGAACTCTTGCCTGCCACTTCGCGGTCGTACATTTCGGTGATCTCACCACTGTCCGTGGTAATGGTTTCACGGTATCCGATCTCGATCTGTCCAATGCGGGCCTTAGCTTTGAGATCTTGGACCAAACGGTCTCGTGCGATCTCTAAGTGCAGTTCGCCCATCCCAGCCAGATGCGTCTGTCCGCTTTCCTCGTCAATCGAGACGTGCAGACTT
Source organism: Cladosporium velox (assembly GCA_024604135.1). Taxonomy (NCBI): domain Eukaryota; kingdom Fungi; phylum Ascomycota; class Dothideomycetes; order Cladosporiales; family Cladosporiaceae; genus Cladosporium; species Cladosporium velox. The sequence goes on along the minus strand of JANIIF010000006.1, from coordinate 811,920 downwards.
GGGTCTTCTCTGAGCAAGGACTCCAGACTCTCCTTGACACTTCTTTCCTCTGACAGACTTTGAGGCTCAACACTGACGAAGAAGACTGGCGGCGGCACATCTATCGGCTTTAATTGCATTGTTCGCACATCGCCTGGAGGTCCTGTCTTCGGGTTGGCACCAGCGTAAGCGATGAGTGTATCACCAGTTCGCGTGTGCTTGAGTCCTGGAATTACACCAATCTGACCGGCGTGAATGGATTCGATGTCGACAGCGTCGTTGGCATACATCCTCATAAGCTTTTGAGCCCGCTCGGTGAGCTGGAGGTTGGTGTTCCACAGTGCAACGTTGCGGTCCAGAGATCCAGAGTAAACACGTACGTAGACAAGGACGCCACGGCGAGGATCAGCGACGACTTTGAATGCCAAGGCACAGGCAGTGATGTTTTGGACGGCTGTCGACGCCTTTTCTTTGCTAAGCGCCTTCGTCTCTTTACTAGATGAGGCTCCTGAGAGGAAAGCAGAGAGTGTTGTTTTAGGAGCCGATGCCTTCACACTCATCTCAGGGTCTGGACGCTCGATTGGAGAGGGTAAAAGGTCGACTACAGCATCCAGCAGTGGCTGTACGCCAACATTGCGGAAACTGGCGCCTGCGAAAACGGGCGCGACTTGCTGTGGATATTGCAGTGCGCATCGCCGTAGACTGGCGATGATGTCTTGTGAGGAGATTGCGAGGTGATCCTCGTCGGCTTCAAGAAATTTTTCAACCATCTCATCGTCGTGCTCTGACAGCAGTTCGACGAGCGCCACCCTGGCCTGCTTCAACTCAGTGGCCAGCTTGGGGTCCTGCTTTTCGAGCTCGGCACCCGCAAATGCTTGGATTTCTTTGCCATCGCCACCTTGCTTCCAGAGCATACCTTTCAGGCCAATGGCATCCGCAACGCCAACGAGCTTGCCCTGGTCGTCCCACCAGGGGATTTGGCAGAGTGCCGGCCACACGTCCAGCCTCGACCCAATTTCCTTCACAGTTCTGGCGAATGCTGCGCCGTCTCTGTCGAGTTTGTTGACGAAGATCAGGCGCGGGATGGCGTATGCAGCAGCCTGAGCCCAGACTTTTTCAGTTTGCGCTTCGACGCCTGCAACGCCATCGAGAATGCACACTGCGCCGTCGAGGACTCTCAACGAGCGCAAGACCTCGAACGTGAAGTCCGCATGGCCAGGAGTGTCGATGAGATTGATGTTGTGAGGTATTGATGACCGAGGCGTGTTGGGATTGACCTTTGGTGGCGCGGTGCCTGGTGGCCAGGAAAATGTGATGGCGGCAGACTGGATAGTAATTCCTCGAGCACGCTCAGCGGGAAGGAAATCTGTGACGGTGCTGCCTTCGTCGACGTCTCCTATACGGCGTGAGAAGCCACTGTAGTAGAGCATGCGCTCTGTGGTTGTTGTTTTGCCCTGTTGCCATACTGTTAGTACCAATTGAAGGCCATGCCACGTGAAGTTTCACATACCGCATCGATGTGAGCTATGATTCCAATGTTCCTTGTGCGGTCAAGGGCGGCATTGGCTGCTGATGAGGTGTCTGGTGCAGCGGCATATCGACGGGTGGAGTGTGAGAGAGATCTCAGTGGAGCCGTGCGAAGAGTTGGTGCTGGGTGCCGTCTACACAGCCATCTTGTCAACATGCCTGAGAAGGAGAGAGTGAGGGTAATAAATGTGTTTGTGTAACACCCTCAGCAAAGAAAAGCAAAGTAAAATAAAATAAAATAAAATCACGTGCTTTTGTGAATACGGTAGGTAAATGAATATACTTCTCCCTGGTCTTCACAAGACGGCATGGATGCTGCTGCTCCGAGCTCCATCGTCATGTTCCGCCCGCTTCTCCAGCTTCCTTCCGCCAACTGTACCGCCTAGCCTGTCCACCTGTCCGCCCGCACCACGCCAACACCACCACTCCTCCATACCACTGAGATCTCGTACCATGAGTGCCGCGACGATTCAATGAATGACGATCAGCCCGGCCCCAGCAACTACAGCAATTCCGACAGCCCGCGTCCCAGCGACATCTCCCAAGGAAAGCGACCTGTAGAGCCGCAGCAGTCGCAGCCAGTCCTACGCTTTCAGCGTCGTACCAGTGAGCGCGCATTTTACGAAGGCTCCTACCGTGAACGCCCTTCGACTCCAAGAATGGATTATTCCGCCGTGAGCTCCAGCTCGCCCTGGGCCAGCAGTCCCGAGGCCTCTAGGCAGAGCTTCGGCGACGGCAATGTCAGTCGCGAGGACCTGCCGCCTCCAGCTGTGAGCCAGTCGAACGCAGGACTAGGCATTGAGAGAACTGGCAGCGGGTGGGATCAAGAGCAGCAGAGGCAATGGCAGCCACAGAACGAGGCGCATGCGCAGCAGCAGCCGCAACAGCAGCAGCAACAGCAGCAGCAAGACTACCAGCAGGGCGGACAACGACAGGCCGAGGGCGAGAACCGCAGACCACAGAGCGCGGCGAGATACCATGGTGCTGCACCTCACCCTGCCCAGCAGAGGCAGCCGCAGTACAAGCTGCAAACCAAGATCACAGGACTGGAGCGCACAGGCAAGAAAGACGCTATCTTGAGGTTTGACGTATACGTACGCAACGAAATATACACCAAACCGAGCCAGCGCATACTTACATCTAACTAGACGAACCTTCCCAAATTCAGGACGACTCAATTCCGCGACATCCGACGTACATATCCAGAGTTCCAGAAGCTCTGCACTCACCTCCAAGCATCAAACCCCGAAGCACTTGTACCATCCGTTCCGCCAGCCTTCACCTCCGCTGGCTTGGGCACCGATGAGGATGAGGCTCGCACAAAAGCCTCTTTGCAACGATGGCTCAACAATGTCTGCAGCAACGAAGTCCTCATGAGAGACGAGGAGATGATCTTCTTTGTGGAGAGCGATTTCGGATACAGCCCGGTCGTGAGAAAGAAGCAGCCTGCCACTGGTATGCGCAGGAAGATGCTCAAGCAATTTGCGCCACCACCAGATGACAACGTGGAGTTGCTGGAAAGCAGACCATTGGTGAAAGGCTTCTATCTTAGCAGCATGGATGCCCAACAGAAGGTTGACAAGGTTGTCAAGAACAGAAGATGTATGTGGAAATTTATCGATAAGATTGAACGATTATGCTGACTTTAATTAGCCCTCGGTGTCTCCGAGTCGGATCTCGGCACAAAGATCGCTGGACTGGCAGTACAGGAGACTCACCCTGGCTTGGGCAATGCATACCGCAAGATTGGCAAAGTGATCCAGACTACTGGTGACTACCACGCTGCACAAGGTACCGCGGAGGCCACAACTCTTTCCGATCCGCTCGGCTATGCTTCAAGCGACGCGTTTGTCGTCAAGGAAACTCTTACCAACCGCCACATTCTCCTTCGCGAGCTCATTCAGGCCCAACAAGCCACACGATCCAAGCTCAGCGCCGCAGACAGACTAAAAGCTAGTTCTTCGGTCAAGCGCGACAAGGTCGACGAAGCCATCTCTGCCCTAGATGAGGCTCGTTCCCACGAAAGCTATCTGCAGCAGAAAACCCAGCGCGTCACTTCCAACCTCCTCGTGGAGAAACGCAAGTGGTTCGCCCGCACCTCCGCCGACTTACGTGGCGCCATTCGTGAGTACGTGATTCGCCAAATCGAGCACGAGCGCCGCACTCTCGCCACTCTCGAGCAAGTCCGCCCTGATATCCGCGCCATCGACTCCTCCGGCGGTCTCTCTCGTCTCGGCCGCGAATCCCATCCTCAAATCCGACGCTCGTCCATGGCCTCCTCGCAGGGCCCCAAGGGCGACGCTTGGAGCGGCGTTGCCAGGAGACCAGACGGGCTGAACAGATCAGTCTCCGGCTCTCTCGCTGGCATCCCTGGAGTGCCGGAAGAAGGCAGTGGTGCAGACGGCGATGGAGATGACGGCAATGGTGGCAGGAAGAGGGCTACGAGCTCCGCGAGCTCTCTGTCGAAGGTACAGGAGGAAGATGATGATCGCGTTGATGCGAGGAATGCGGCCAGCCGCTTGGCACAGACTACATTCTAGATAATGGGAGAGACGGGCGATGAGAGTAGTTGTAGATGTATGTCATGAAAGAAAGATCGTAACGGCACGGAAAGTAGCACTTTGCGCAGTCTTCGTATCTCAATGGTGAGTAGGACGTATCATGAGCTGTAGCCAACAGGTAGTAGCACACTGGCTGCTGAGACGATCGTATACTGTTCATAGTATCTCAATGGTCGGCTTACTTATTTCAGTATTCATGGCCGATGGTACTGGCCTAAAGAACCTAGAGGGCAACAGCTTAGATATAATTTTACCATGCTAGAATTAATGTCTGCTTGTTCAACATCTCAATGATCAGCGTCTTCGAATTTATGCTTTCTAGTCGACGGGTACCAGCACTGTCACTTCTGGTATGATCGATTGTTGTTCACTGTATCTCACCACAGCGTACGTCCATTTAGTATCCATGTCCGATGGTACGAGCTTGCGAACTCCAGTGGTTATTACGGGGATCGAGCGGATTTTGGCACATTGCCTGGTCGTTGGTATTGCTGGTTGGGAAAGTGATGGTAGTAGTGGTAATGGTGGTGTATTGGTGTTGTAGCTCAAGTTGCTAGACGATAAAGAGCAGATGTCACTGGGTGAGTAAGTGTAAGAGTACATCAAAATCAGTAAAAGTGCACAGAAGAATGTTCATTCTATACATGAAAGTTTTCCTTGAAGGTATCTTCTGCTATCACTTCCCCAATGAAATTTTCAAGCTCTTTACACAATCCGGGTATCATCTCATATCATCTCCTCTCGCCTGCCGATCTTAACACTGGAACGCCACGCCTTGTCTCTTCACCATATTTGCTCCTCCGCTAGCAAATCCTGTGCCATCACTGCATAGCTCCACCAAACCCTTCTCAACCTTGTCTTTCTTGTCCTTCTTCTTTTCATCGCCGTCCCTTTTCTTCGCTACACTCGGCGTGACATCTTCTTGACACACATAGCACCTCACCGCCTCATCATGTACCTTGTCGTGCGCGCTCTTCTCCGCCGCACGCTGGAACTTGTCGCTGCAAGGTTTGCACAGCACGTGTCCGCAGGGCTTCGCGAGCACGGCTTTCGTCGCGTTTGAGAGGGTTTTGTTGCAGCTTGGACATGTCCTGGTTGGTGTCGCTGCCGACTCGCTGTTTGCTGTGTCGTTCCCTTCGCTTCCTTCTGTGAAGCGCACGTTCACAAGAGACTTGAGGGAGATGTCGTGTGGTTTATCGGCGGCCGCAGCGGGACAGGTGGGATGTAGTTTCGGCGCTTTGAGCTCTGCTTTCTGCGCCGCAGGGATCTTTGAGGGTACCCAAAATGCGGGCAGGTCCTTCGAGGAGATGTCGCCCTTCTTTCTGCTCTTGCTATTGCTGCCGTCCGCGAGATCCTTAAGCTCAGCTTCATCGAGTTCGAGTTTCCGCTTGACGCCTTTCTCGCCGTCCTGCTCGATTGTGACTTTCCCATCCTTGCGCCCAACAATCTTTCCTCCCGACCTCACGCTCAACCCAGCCTGCACACGCTCAAACTCCTCCACAGCTCTCGCCTGCGCCTCCGCATCCTCGATCTCCTTCTCCTCGCTATCCTCCAACCTCCTCTGCTCCGCCTCTTTCTTCAGTCGCTTCAGCTCTTTGCTCTGCGCGAGCAGATTGCTGATCGCGCATTCGCGGCAGAAAAGGTGGCCGTGGCTGGGACACGAGACGGGGTCGCGGGAGGGCAAGAGGCAGAGTTGGCATGAGCCGAAGGGCAGGAAGGAGTCGCGGGTGAGGCGGGTTGAGCGCGAGCCCCAGGAGGATTTCAGTTCGTTGCGCTCGTGGGCTGTGAAGAAGGCGAGGGAGGTGTTTCTTTTGCCTGGCGGGTCAGTATAGTGTTTGGTGATTTGGGTGGTGGGTTTGAGGATGGCTTACTGTGTGCCATGGTTGGTGAATGCCTTTGGTGATGCAAAGGCTATGAGAGTACCGTGGAAGTACAGATGTTGTAGAAAATATCTCGTGTTATGTTTACAAAAAGGTGTTGCGATTGCATTGATTGAGAAATCACATGCAAGACTGGACGCAAGCCTGGAGAAAGTGAACGTCATTCGGTGTCAGCTTGGCAGGCACGGATGGAACATTCACGTGTCGAGGCATGCCATTTGTCATTTGCCATCAACAACATCTGCATGTGTACTCACTTCCTTTTGCTTCATTCACGCTAATTTTTAATATTCACATAAACCTCAATGGCAGCAGAAGAACGGCCTTACGAGCCACCAGCATTGACTCGCGCCACTCACAACTTCATAGTGGGCACGGTTGGCGCCCTCTGCCGCAGCTTTTTGTTTGGCTTGAGCCGCACCGAAGTACATGGCCTGGAGCATTTCCAGGCGCTAGTCGATGAGAGGAGTGACCCGAGAAATAGAGAACGAGGCTTGATTACAGGTAGATGACTTTCCTGCCGAACTGTTGGAAGACGGTAGTTGACCAGGCAGCAGTATCAAATCATGTAAGCGTGTACGTATTATGATAATGGCAACCCTGTCACCAGCAAACGCATTACAAGAGAACACCCAGGCTCATCAGCATGATTCAGAATCGACGATCCTATAGCATGGGGCGTACTACCCTTTCGATATCATTGGGACGCGAACAATTCGCGGTATAGTCTTGGAAGCCATGATATCTGCTTCAAGCAGGGGTGCGTCTAATCTATAACAACGACACGGCGACTTGAGCTAAGACAGTAATGCAGACACAGCATTCTCACGACCTTCTTCACCTACGGCAATACCTTGCCCATGCACCGCATCGCACATTCCAAATACGGTGGCATCTTCCAGCCTACTATGACCCAAGTAATTCGCCTCTTGAGCGATCCTCACGCCACTTCAATAACACGAGACGACAACTCGACCCAATCATCGACAAGGCCACTTTCACCCTCATCTCTCCCACCAAGCGACCCTTTCTCCGCCTCCGAACTCACATACACGACCAACGGCCTCGACTCCTTCCCAGCTCCATCTTTCTACCCCAGCCGTCGCCACAGTTGGATCCACGTCTTCCCCGAAGGCAAAATTCACCAGCACCCCGACAAGATCATGCGCTATTTCAAGTGGGGCGTTGCGCGCATGATCCTCGAATCCGAGCCCTGTCCGGACGTTTTGGCAATGTGGATCGATGGACCGCAAGAAGTCATGGCCAACGAGCGCACATTTCCACGCCCATTCCCAAGGCCAGGCAAAGATGTGAGTATCACTTTCGGTGAGAAGATGGATGTCGAGAAGGTCTTTGGGCCCTTTCGGCAGAGGTGGCGGGATCTTGTGAGTAAAGCTGAGCAGAAAAGGCTGCACTCTCAAGACGCAGGTCATGTGTCCGAAAGCGATGCGGCGAATGGCCAGCTTGGTGAAGTGCACGATCATGAGCTCAGGTATGGCGCAGAAGCTGAGCAGCTGCGCAAAGACGTCACGCTTGTCGTTCGTGAGGAAGTTTTGAGGTTACGGCGGTCGACGGGGCTTCCGGACGAGGATCCCAAGTGTTCCCTGGTCGAGACGTGGCGGGAAGAGGGAAGCTGGGAGAAGACGGAAGGAAGGATGAAGGATGGCAGTGTGGTGAAGGATATGTAATGGTATGTCGGAGAAAAAGACTAATACGACGATGTGTACAACAAGTTGAGCTGCGTACGCTCAAAGTTCTGACAAGCTTTCGCATATCTCCGACTCGAGATATTCATTCATCACCGACATAAATACAGAGGACAGATGCTATCTCGAAAACTCCTGCGCATTTATCCTCAAACACGATCTCAATCTGAACCGCCATCGTGCTGACCCTCGTCTGTCACCTAGCCAATCCTCCTGCGACGGCTTGAAGAGACTGTCCTGTACTAAATCGGAATATGCAACATCCTCGAAGGAGGCCATCCACTATTGCTTCTCGCTGTCGCCCTTCTTCGAAGATTGCCTGTCGGGTTTCTTCTGACCGCATAGTCTGCACGTCTCCCGCGCTTCTTTAGCGTCGAAACGAGGCCTGCGTATCTCGAAGACCAAGAACGTGATTAGGCCGATATTGACGACCAAGAAGGCGAGGCAGCAGATCAGTCTCGCGTCTAGGTGGACGAGATACTTCCAGCCTTCGGGACCGGCCAAGTTGGCAATGCGGTCTTTCGGCTGAGAAGGGAAGCACGGCCATCCGCCAGGTGGTTTGGCTTCAAGCGTCAAGGCCGGATTGTTGCAGACATTAGGTGTAATGCCGCCGAAGGTCACCGGGTGCCCGAATGTCAGCCATGTCGGCAAGGGCAGAGTCACAGGGTGGTAGAGAAGCCAGTACGCCGTCGGGAATGTCCAAAGGTCTGCTAACAGCCAGGCTGCGATGCCCACCTCGGGGTGCAAGCCCATGTTTAAGTACCAATTCGTTGTCGCCACTAATATGGGGACCAAAAAGGATAGGGCGCAGCCGATTGCGAGGGCTGTGACGATGAATTGACCCTCCTCTGGCGAGTATTCTGACATGGTGAGTCCGGACAAATGTAGGCGCTGATAGATTCTTCCAGTTTCCGAGCAAACTCGAGATTTGGGTGATGAGACGAAGTCGAGTGGGGCAGACAAGTGTTGTGAGTGTCGGATCGCTGCGATGTGTGCAAGACTGGTGTTGTGTGCGCTGAACTGATGTTGTGTTATCGAGAGGGGAGAATCGAAAGCATGACAGCCGAGTAGGTACTTATTAATGGAAAGCGTGCCGCCGCGCGCGGTCGCATGAGAACTGGGATGAGCAAAGCTTGATACAAGCTTCACAGCTCACAGCGAATGGTTGTGGCCATGGCGGTAATCTCCAACTCTGTATTACTACTTACCCTCATCCAGAATTCTTTATCATAACTCGATTACTAAATGTATATCTTTAGGCGGCGGTAGATCTCGACAACTTGGTGGCCATCGCCGCTATCTCGAGAACACCTGCGCTTACATCATCAGATTCGATCTCATCGGAACCACTACTACTACCGAGAGGCCATTCCAGCGGTACTAGCCTATTCCTGCTTCGTCATTGCGTCAGGAGTACCATCTCTCTAGCGATTGCTTGCTTTTTTTTGGATATGCTTGCTCCGATATTAGCTCGAGGAGAACAGTCTGTATTACCCGAATCAGGCCGCCCTCTGCTGCTTCTCAAGGTCCTCAAGCTCTGAGAGTTCGGCATCAACTTTGCTCTGGCTAGCCAACTCGATGCATCCGAGCGCAGGGTCTCCTTCTTTCCATGGCCTGCGTGCCACAGCGACTGTCCACGCAAGCATGGCGATGTTGAGAACCAAGAAGAGACAGATCATAATTCTCCCGTCGACCTCGATGAGATACCTCCAGCCTTCGGGTCCGGCCAAGTTGGCAATGCGGTCTTTAAGGTGAGCCGGAAAGCATGGCCAGTCCTGACGTGGATCCACATTCTCCATTCCTAGCGTCAAGGTAGAATTTCCACAGACGTTGGGCAAGACGCCGCCGAAGGTCACCGGCCATTGCGGCAGCGGGAGAGTCACGGAGTGGTAGAGAAGGTAGAACGCCGTCGGGAAGCTCCACAAGTATCCCCATACCACTGCTAATAGGTCCAAGTCGGGGTTCATGCCCAAGCCGGGGTTCATGCCCAAGCCGAAGTAAATGTCTATGATTGCGACTATTACGATGTTGAAATGGGACATAGCGAAGCCAGCCATGAGAACTTTGGTGACGAAAATATTCGCAGGTGACAAGTCTGCGGCGTTTGCTGACATGGCGAGCTAGAGCGAGTCCTCGCGATGGAAGATTTTGTGTGGTCCTTGAGCACCGGGTTGGTGTGACAGGATGGAGTCGCGTACGGTGGGATGTGGTTCCAACAGATGCGATGTGTGCGAGATTGGCGTTTGTGTGTGCTGAATCGGTACCTGTTTGTGACGATACTGAGATTGAAAGTAGGAATCGACAATCGCGCTCTCCCTGGCTGAGTACTTATGAAAAAAGTTGACTGCTGCATGCGGTGGCATGAGGGCTGAGGAGCAGAGCTTACCGCAAGCTTAAGGCCTACCAGCCAATGGTGATGCAAAAAGCGGTAACTCTCGACCTCAATCTTACAGATTACTATTACTCTCTGCCCTGTCATGAGGGGCTCTTAATAAGCGATTGTCTCTAGTTGATGTGTGGTGTGGTAGCTTCTGGGTCCGACGAACATGTTCTGGCACCAACGGCCACGCTTGGGTCTCTCAGTTGTAAGACTACCACACCAGCCTGTCTAGATTCTACCACGACTTTAACTCTACGCTTACTCGAAGGATACATACAGCTTTAATGGCATTCATCAAGATGTTGCTACCTCTCTCTGTCTCTCCTGGTCACGCGCAATCTAGCACCAGCCACGTGACACAGTCTCTGGCGTTTGCTCCAAGTCTCAGTGGGGAGGAAGGAAGTTTCGAGAAGGGTGCACGAGTCTGGAGCTGCAATCCATGATGCGAGCATTGAGATACCAAACTACTGCTTTTCGGTGTCGCTCAGCTCAGCCATTCCGATGTCAGCTCTTGACTTCCCGCATTTGCTGCATTTCTTGCTTCGGCGGTGCGGATCGTCAATTTTTGATTTGCGCAGCGAAGTAACCAGCAATTCGAGGAAGACAATATTAAAGAACAAGAGGAGTAGGAAAAATATCAGCCTGGCATCTGGCTGGAAAAGATACTTCCAGCCGCCAGGCCCAGTAACGTCGGAGAACCAGGTAAAGCATGGCCATTGGTTGGCAGTTGAATCGTCGCAGATGTTGCGCTTCACCCCGCCGAGAGACACCGAGTGTCCGAACGTCAACCACGTTGGTATGGTGAGTTGGTGGTAGAGGAGGTATGTGACGATGGGTACAGTCCACGAGAGCGCCAAAGCAAAAACGTGCTGTGATACATGCTTGTGTAGATCCAATTTGAAGTACCAGCCCAGGAGATCCGTGCAGCCGGCAGCTGAGAAGGATAGAGCCAGGCCGATGCACATACCATGAGCAAAGAACTTCATTGCAGCATGTGACTCCTCCAGATCTTCCTCCGGAGTGATTCGCAAAAGGGCCATACCATGAGCAAAGAGCTTCCCTGCAGCATGTGACTCCGCCATGATTTGAAGAATGGATATTCCCAGTTGCAAGTTCAGACGTTGAGATTGGATGGATATAGGGTAGGGTCGTGTGTATCAGATCGGTGTCGTGCGTGTATAACGCTGAATCGGTATGGTGGTATCAACAGCAGACGATAGAGAACTCGGCTCTGTCGCCACTGAGAGCTTGTACCGTAGGCTAGACACTACCACACGGGAGCACACGAGTATTTGAACTGCTCTGATCTGTGGCAGTGCAAGGCGAGTGTGAGTTCTATGGCGAATAGGGACAAGCAAGCAGGTAACCATCGAGTCGTCTGCAATACTTCCTCCAGTCTTCAAACTTGTCCACCAAGCATTGGGTCGGGTATTAGACATCGCCTTTGAGTCATCTGGTGATGAGAAGATGTCATGACAATTGCTTGCGGCGAGTGGTATCGTCCTCATCGATCTCCTTGGCTATGCGACTCCAGACTTTTACAGATCAGAGTATCGAAACATTTGGAGATTAGCAATGGTGGACGTCAAGATCTTTCACAGACATCGACATGTCTGCGAGCTGCAATCTCGCCTCCACTACAAGGTCGTATCGACGCATACCACCGGCGAGATGCGGCGCACCATCGAGACCATCCACGCTGGTCTAGCGTTGTTCACGTTGCCTCAACACGGCTAAAAGAGCTGCCTTTAGCGCATCCTTCCACGGCCGAGCCAGTGCTTGATGCCCGGCACTCGCATTGCTCGCATAGCAACAATCTTGAACACGTGCATGCATACCCCCAGCCGGTGGAGCAGACTTCACAGCTGCCTAACTGTGTCTAGGCTATGTCGGCTAGAGGCGAATGACACATGTGGGTGGGAGATGGCGTGCGCTGTTATGGATTTGGGCAAAAGTATATCTTCCTTGCGGCAGCCGGCAGAGAGGGCTATCATAATGCTGTAAGTGCTGCAACATCGGTATTGCTGATCTGATCCCTGTATTCAAAGATGGGTGTCCCCGCTCTCGAAGAGGCCGATATTGTGATCATTGGCGCTGGTACTGCAGGCTGTGTCCTTGCAAACCGTCTCAGCACCAATTCTAACCTCTCTGTGCTCGTCCTCGAAGCTGGCGAAGACCACAGCAAAGATCCACGAGTGTATACACCAGCACTCACGCGAGAGCTGTATGGAGATGAGCAGCTAGACTGGGCATTTGAGTCCGAGCCAGAGCCTGGACTTCTACAAACTCCACACCCGACTTACGATGAATCCGCCGCCGCTGCTCCCGGCAAACCTGGCCGTGCGATGCAACATCCTCGCGGTAAAGCGATAGGAGGCACATCTGCCATCAACTCATTCGCACTCGTCAACCCTTCTGCCGCGGAGATTGATGCTTGGGCCGAGCTGGGCAACGAAGGCTGGGACTGGACTGGCGTAAAAGAATACTACCGAAAGTTCCAGACCATCACGCCTCCTTCTCCAAGCGTTGTGAACGACTTGAACCTCGCGCACAACTTCACTTCGAGCGGCGGATCTGGCCCTGTGCAAGCGTCATTCCCGCTTACAGCGACTCCGCTTATGAAAGCATGGCTTGAGGCTTTCAGATCTCTGGAACTTGAGAATAAATCTGATCCCTTGGATGGTCAGGCGCTGGGTGGCGGAATTACGACCAACCACATTGGTCCTCAAAACAGGGAGAGAAGCCACGCTGGTGTAGCATATTTGACACCTATCAAAGACAGGAGGAATCTTAGGGTTGTGACTGGAGCCTTGGTGCACAGAATTCTCTTTGAGAAGGAAAGCAGTAGCGGTGGCACCGTCGCCAAGGCTGTGGTTTACGAAACAGCTGGTGAGACCCGTGAGGTTAAGATTGGCAAAGAAGTCATTCTTGCCGCTGGCGCGTTCGGCACACCACAACTGCTCGAGCTGTCCGGGATTGGCGATGCTGCACTTCTGCGTGAACAAGGTATCGAAGTGGTCTACAACAATCCTGCCGTTGGTGAGAATTTACAGGATCATATCCGAGCCGGCATCTCCTTCGAAGGCACACAAGCCGCCGCTGGTGGACACCCGTCATTGTCGAGAGAGGAAGCAGAGAAGCTTTACGTGGAGAACCGCTCGGGACCTTGGGCTGACATGGCAGCCTGGATGTTTGCGTACATGCCGCTTGCTGGACTGTCGTCACCCGAAGAGATGCAGCAGCTTGAGAACACGTATCGTAAATGCCAGGAGACAAGGGACAAGGACATCTCGGAATCCGTGCGCAAGCACTACGACTTCATGAACCGCACACTCTTTTCCTCTGCGGAAGCGAGCGCAACATCGTACCTCATACGCAAGGCAGTCACTCCAGTACCGGTCCCCGAACTTGAGGCAGGCAAGAACGTCACATTCTGCGCCATGCTCTCCCACCCTCTCTCACGGGGAAGCGTACACATCAAATCTCCAAAAGCAGACCAGAAACCGGCTGTTACGTTCAACTACTATCGCAATCCCTTCGATCTCGAAGTGCATGCTTGTCACATGTTGGTACTGCAGGCTCTGGCTCAAAACAGCGCACTCGCCCCTATGATCAAGCCCAACGGCGCACGATGGCCTCCACAGTTGGACCTGGAATCTGCGAGGCGCTTCCTAAGGGAAACGGCGACCACAAACTACCACCCATGCGGTACCTGCTCAATGACACCAGAGAAGGATGGAGGCGTGGTCGACTCGAGACTCAGGGTTTACGGGACTGCCAATGCGAGAGTTGTTGATGCCAGTGTCTTCCCTATCATCCCGAGAGGAAACATCATCAGTACAGTTTATGCAGTCGCGGAGAAGGGTGCGGACATAATTTTGCAGGATCTTGGTTTGGAGGTGGGAGGCAAAGACGATTAGTGTAGGCAATGCCATAAGGACCGAAGGTAGCTGTTTTAAAATCGAGAGAACTTCTTGCTTCCGCCATCTCCATGTACTTACGCTAATCAACTAACCGTATTTCATTAGCAGAGTCAGCTAAGTTAGTGACTGCATCTGTCTATATTGCCATTGAAATCGCTGTGCGTACTGTAAATCCACAGATGTACCTACATGAGGTAGTGCCCCACCAAACACGTCATCTGTTGACTTGTGGCAACGTTCTCTTGATAGTGTTGGGTCAATGCCACGAGAGAAGCATAATATGACAAAGTCTCACGGAAGAGGGCGACTGCTCCGAGTCACACATGAATCACACAAACACAAGCTAAGAACTTCAAGTGACAAACCTCAACAAGGAACCCAGGTCACCTAGGAACTGCAACTTCATCACCATTACTATCATCTCAGCCTGACATACACGACAGCCAATATGACACTGAGACGAATCCAACAAGAGTGGCTAAACCTCCAAAACGATCCTCTCCCGACATGCTCCGCCGTCCCCGACAACGACGTTGATATGTTGCACTGGACTGGTACGATCTCCGGGCCCTCAAATACCCCTTACTGCGATGGAATTTTCCACCTCAAGATTCGATTGCCGGAGATATACCCGCGAGTGAGTCCTGTGCTCACCTTCGCCACCCCAATTTTCCACCCAAACGTCTCTCCGCGAGGCGATATACAGCTTGGGGAGCTAGATCGAACGCGGTGGTCTCCGGTTTTGACGATCCGGACTCTTTTGATCTCATTACAAGCGCTATTGTCGGACCCAAATCTCGCAGAAGGCTGCGTGTTGAATGAGGAGGCAGCAAAGATGTACCTGGAAGACCTGGCAGGGTTTGAGGAGAGGGCGCGGCAAGGTACGGTCTCTCATGCTATTTCAGGGGGGACTGGTTGAAGAGATTGGTTTACGCGAAGCCATGCAAATGATGTGCAAGCTCTACCGTAGTGTATCCTATACCGCTGACTTTTGCGTTATCTGCATGTTCGCAAGCCACCCAAAGTTCGACGCTCTTAGAGCGCAACATCTTTGGTCTCTAGTTCAAGAATCATCCTTTCCGTACACCTACATACTAAGCTCGATGTCTCGTGCGCACCATTGTACTGAAACACACAGTTGATACGTACTTATCTGACCAGAAATAGCTATTTCACGTGGCCAGTGTACATCACACAGCGCTCTTGATCCGTCTCTTTTGCTCAAAAGAGTTCTCCGTTCTTCATCATATCTTCCTCCCACCCGATGCAGTCCCGGGCAGTATCTTGGTAATTATCATACCCATCGTCATCATCGTGATCCTCCTCGAGATCGAAAAAATCTTCGAGCTCTTTTTCCCAATCTTGGGCTGCGTCTCCATGCATCGCCTCGAACATGACGTCCTCGTTCCAATCCTCGATTGCTTGCTCGATTTCCGATTCACTCCATGGTCCCAACATGTTGTTCTTGTCCTGTCCGTTACATTGTGGCGCTTGCGAAAGCTTGATCCGCTTTTTCGCAGCGTGCTGCGCTTCCACTTGCCAAAACCTTTCACCTGGTCGACGCAGCTTGTTATCGTACGTCTTGTACAAGCCAGGGAAGACAGTCACATCCTGTACGCAATACTGCTCAATCTCTTCTCTCAGTGCACGCGCATCGGCGCATCGAGAATTTGTTGATAGTCGAACATCCGGGCCTTTTTCTTTGAGCCACGTTCCCATTCTCTTTTCTGCGCATCCAATAGAAGGCTGCTTTGCTCGACACACGTCGCTAGATCTGCGAGGTATTTCTTGGAAGAGTTTGGTCCTGGTCGGTAAGCCAGCTCCATGAGTTTCAAGTCTTCCACGCCACTCAAAGAGATATTGTAAAGGTTGAACAGAGCATCTGAGCTGTTACGAACATCGAAGAACACTTTCGTGATCGATGGGGATTCGAGGACAGTCTTGATTGAATTGTTTTTGTTGTTCGTGATTGTGAAGGCATCGCTGCCGAGTAGATGAACATCTACCAGGTATGCCGTCTTGCGAGGGACAGCGAAAAGAGAGATAATATTTATAGACCCGCAACGACCGACGTTGTTTCCCTCTAGGCCAAAGAAGAGCGAAGGTGGTTTGGTAGGAAAGTTGGCGATATCATCAAGCATTGAGCGGAGAGAAAGCTGGGTATCAACCACTTGGATGAACATATTCTTAAGTGAACTCGACATCCTTGTCAGGGGCGAAGGTTAATGTTCTCAGCAATGTAGAGGGCAAATAGTCCAGAGTCTGTCTTCTCTAATCGAACTCCGGTTGACGAGTGCGTTCACACGGCAAAGGATTGATGTGAGGGTGCAGATGGTGACAAGAGGAGTCTTTGTAGAAAAAGAATCGTTCGGGGTTTACCTGGGGACAGGAGATTCATCATCGCATTAATTGCAAATCGAAGTGCGGGGGCTACGAAGAGACCATGCAAGGGATTCCCCTTGGCCAATATAAGGTATGTGCTACAAAGTGACCTCTCGAGTTAATTTATGGTTTCTAATGCTATCAGGTGGGGCTCGTTGAGGGAGATGGCTTTTCGCCGAGAGCAGAAACCTCACAGATGTCTACCAGTTTCTTTGACGCAGGATATGTGCGACTTTACAGTAAGCTGTCGAGTGTGACTGTGGCTTCCATGGGCTTACACTCTCGGTGATATCCCTATCTTCAATTATGTGGTAGCAGACACAACTGGCATGACCGATGCAGATGCAGTCCCTTACACCATGTCGGTGGGACAACACCATATCCTCTAATATTCTCTGCATCTATCGGTATCAGTAGAAGAACTTTAGAGGGGTCTTTCGTAAATTCACTAGCAAGGACTCTGTCATTCTCACTACGCCGCAGACTTCCGTACCATCAACATAATACCCGGCGAAGCTCCTTTCAGCACAGCTTTACCATCCGGAACGCCAGCATCACGAAGCAGCTGTGCAAGCTCATTCTTCATCACACGGACAACATCTTCTTCCGTCCCCAGCGCTTCAGGGTGAGCCTGGCGCCATCTGATGACCGGACTGGACGTTGCGAACATCTTCTCGAAAAGATCCAGACTGAACGGGCCGTCTTGACCATTATGAAACGGCTCGTCGAGCGCCCATTCCTTCCTGGAAAGCGATGTGCGATCGAATGGCTCGACTGATGGCATGGCGTCCCATGGCATGACTAGACTTCTGTACTGGTCACGGACCAGAAAGTTGCCGGTCTGGTAGTGCGCTTCCAGATAGTCTTTCTGCCATCTCTTGAACGCTTCGTTGATTTTGACGTAGTTAGGCGTGTCGGAATGCGCGACCATCTCGCCACTCGTCCAGAGCGCAACACTGCCGCCCGGTCTCAGCACTTGCGCCGCCCGTTTCCAGAATGCAGGCATGTCGAACCAGTGCGCCGCATTGGCGGCTGTGATCACGTCGATGCTGTTGTCTTCGATGCCTGCCATCTCTTCGGCGGATGTGAGCTTGAAGGCTACAGGCTCAGAAGTAGAAGTCTTGATATCCATGTTCTGGGCGACTTCGATCATGCTCTCGCCGGCGTCGATGCCTGTGGCATGGTTGAAGTATGCTGCGAGATCACGGGTGGCGAGTCCTGGGCCACATCCGACGTCGAGGAGTTTGTCTAGCTTGCCTCCATTTGCTGTGTGTTGCGCGACGATACTTTCGTAGACGCTTGGGTGGTACGCCAGGCGCAGTTGTGCATACCGCTTACTTTCGTCTTTTCCGTAAGAGCGGAACGTCGACTCCGGTGTGTGCTTTGTGTCTGACATGGTTGTGGTTGACCTATAACTTACTCAGTCGCTGCATTCGATTGGTGTCTCATATATGGAAGCCGTGTTCTGAGTCACGTTTCATGTGTTCACGATACGAATGCGAGTTGCAGCACCTCGATCAGGCTGTGATTCGCGGAGTATATGTCTTTGGCGCTGTCGTACGGTTTTCAGGTCTTGTGAATAAGGTGTCAAGATTCATCCGGCCGTCGTATCCGATATGGTGCTATTGATCGCATGAAGAGTCATCAACGACATTCTCCAGCACCACACCATCCTGGACTTGGACATAGGTAGCCAATAGTGGCGTGAGATCCTTTATCGTGTTGAGCGTGTCTGGGATGTCGAAGCAGCCCCCGCACCTCGATGACAGGGGGAGGTGCTTTCAGGTTGCTGCCTGGAGTATTCGGACTATTGTGGCTTGTCTTGCTGTCAGATCATTGCCTTCGCAAGAGAGAGCGATCATGATGCACGGGCGGCCCATCAAGTAAGTAATTCCGATTCATGTCCAAGAGAAGGTTCAATGGCATGAGAGACTCTCTACTGTCAAATGGCGACAACTCAATGACCAGTTGGATATATTATGTAAACTTATGCATCTAAACTGCACATCGTCCCGATGCCTGTCCAAGTTCAAACCTGAGCATGCTCACCACCATCGATTCCCAATCGATCCCTACGATTTGCTAATCACCTTGGAGCGTCCCCGCAAAAGCAGGAGCTAAGTCCCCCAAAGTGGGCTTCGGTGGGCTGTCCCCCAGCAAAAGTTCGCCATCTCAGCAGCCCCCTCAACCAACCAAAAACAAAAGAATTGATAGATCGACGCCTGTGTGATTCGAACACACGCTCCCGAGGGAATCAGCTTAGCAGGCTGACGCGTTAACCACTCCGCCAAAGCGCCAGATGATCTATGCTTGATGCTTGATGGAAGGGAGGGAGAGATGAAAATTTATGTACTTCGACGTGTTCAACAATAACATGGACATAGGAACGAGCGACGACTTTCCTGAAGTCCTCTGCTGTTCAATAAGCTTGTGGGCTGTCAACGATGGCCGGTTCAGGTGCTAACAGAGCACAGTCCTGAGATGCGTCTGCCCGCCCCCTCAGACGGATTCTCATCAATCAGGTGCTGTGGAACGTAAAGAGGTCGCTGCCCTGTTGTGGATCGTGCAGACAGTCGACGAGAGTGCAAGGTGGGGGGCAAGCAAGCCTCTCCAATCTCTAATGATCAAAGGGTTGAGATCGAAGAAGGGAGCTGTCGATACTTGTATCCATGTCGATCGTTCGTTCGTTCCCGAAGCAACAGTGCAATCGTCCGTATCCAGACTCCAGAATATGTACAACGTAAAGAAGCTGTGAAAAGATTCCCTTGTCCTGGTTGCAAAAATCCAGCAAAGCCAGCCGAAATTTGACCAAGTCCGCAAAATTCTGCCACGGGAAGCCGGAACTCTATGCTACAAGAAGTCGTCATAAGTTTACATATAGAAAGCAGTGTCCATCTCATTGGAAGACGTGATGCTTTCGAAGCTAACACCGAGTAGTTGCATAGTTGCTACTGAGGCTCTCATGTTCTTGATATCGAGTTAGTCGGATTGATTCAAGCACTCATACGCCATGATACGATGATATGTGTATGCAGACTTGCAAACGAGCGCTGCACATTGCAGAGCGAACCAGTCAACTCTGTCTCAGAACGTCGAGGTCCTACCACAATCAAATTGTGTTACCCATACTCTCAGCTCGTTAGGGACGGTCGATATCATCGATTTCCAACAGTCAAGACATTTGTGGAGCTACATGAAGACACTGTCTGAGAAGTGACCCCCCATTCGTAGCACGTCGTCACTGAAAACTCGAACAAGTGCACAGAACGATCATGCAACGCCAATAATGTACCTAGGACCCCAACACTACCAGGAAAAGTCGATTGTATCACACAGTATAACTCCGTCTGCGACACAAGAGGACCAAGCAAGTATAACGCTTGTTACAGCCTCGCGCGAATGATCAGACATCCCCAACCCCAACCCTATTCATCAACTCGCTCCAGAAACACACATTTGAGGTGTCAATACATGAAATGTACATAAGTGACAGAATAAAAGAACGTTCTAATCAAAGGTATTTAACAGAACTTCGACAGAAGTCATAGGTTGAAGACAGATCAAAGCAGAATTGTTGCCAGCCAAACCTCATCACCTTGAGGCCGATGCGAGCTTACAAAGACAGGCCTGACACGAATCCGCCCGTTGAGAGCCGTCTCGTCTTGAAGCGTGCAATGTCACAGGTAGGTAGCCACTTAGGCCCCATTGAGGCTGCAGAATTCACTCCACGCTGCTGCCTGGAATGGTCACATGATACCAGGAGAAGTGCGAGGGCAAGGTAAGGTGCAGCTGTGGGCTACAATTTCGATACGCGATCGCTTGATGGCTTGCTGTAACAGGTGTGTTTGACCTTAGTGATATTGTGCTCTTATGGATCTATTGACAAAGCAATACACTTCACTCAATAGCTCAATAGCATGACTGCATAGTATTGTCAGACCCCACGTCAATTGTTCTTTCACTACTCCGTGAGGCATCATTAGGCAGGACAGGCACCAAAGCAGACTAGTGCGGAGGCCCGGGCTTGGCTGCAGCTTTGCTCTCGCAACAACGCGCTTCTCGCTGGCGACTACAAGAAAGCTGCTCGACAGCTCCACCCAAGCCGATCGTCACCCTCTCTCTTTTAGTGTGTAAATCACGACCTCTGCCATTGCGCCGTGTCGTCTCGATACCGACGACATCACACCCGTCTCAGCGAGCTCACTCACTCACGCCAGTGACGTTCGCTCCTCAGAGATTGAGCTCACGACGGCGCGCGCGTCTGCTGCTTCACTTTTACGACTCCCGGCTTCTTGCTCCGCGCAAGTGGCCCACGCATTGAGCTCTCAGCGCACCAGCGCACCTTAAGACGCGACCATGTCTTTCGGGTTTGGCAGTGGTAACACCGGCTCAACCTTCGGCGGCTTCGGCAGCACAAACAACAACACCACCAACACCTCAGGCGGCTCCCTCTTCGGCGGCAACACTTCCACATCAGGTGGATTTGGAGCTTCAGGCGCAACAGGCGGATTCGGCGGCGGCAACACCAGCAACCCCTTCGGTCAGTCGCAGAACAAGACAACCTTCGGCTCACCAGCCCCTGCAACCGGCGGCATGTTCGGCAACACAGGCGCGAGCACAACGGGAGGCTTCGGCGGAGGTGCAACTGGTGGATTTGGCAGCACGAACAATGCTGCAAGCACAGGATTTGGTTCAACATCAACAGGTACGTCAAGATGATGGCAGCCGCGAGGAAAATGTTCATGCAAGAGGCACTTCACAAGACAAAAAACTTTGAACTTGGAATTATTAAGTTCCTTGCGACAGTCGTTGTGTGCAGGCTTGTTGCATCGGACTCCACGCATGCTTCCTGCAACCAGAGCTCAACAAATACAGCGACTAACTCATATCTAGGTGGTGGCCTCTTTGGCCAGAGCAAACCCGCAGCTGGAGGATTCGGCAGCAGCACTGCTGCACCGAGTGGTGGCGGACTCTTTGGCTCCTCAAACACTGGTGGATTCGGCGCGACGAACACAACCACACAGAACAACCCGTTCGGCGGCAGCACCGCAGCTGCAAGCAATCCTTTTGGTGGAGGAAACACAAACACCGGGTTTGGCGCGAGCAACACTGCCAACTCGGGATCAGGCTTTGCATTCGGAGGAGGAAACACTGCTGCTGCTGGCAATGCGACACAAGGCACCGCTGCCACTCCCTTCCAGCCGTTCACTGAGAAAGATGGTGCTGGTTCTACTTCGACCAGTGCTTATCAGAGTATCACCATGCAGCCTCAGTACCAGAATAAGAGTTTCGAGGAGCTGAGAGTCGAAGATTACATGCAAAACCGCAAGCTCCCTCAGAGTGGTAGCTTTGGTGGCACTACTGGTGGTGGCAGCACATTCGGCGGCTTCGGACAGACCAACGCTGCGGCGGCCCCTGCAACTGGAGGTGGCCTGTTCGGTGGTGGAAACACAAACACAACTGGCGGTTTCGGCGCATCGAACACTGCCACCACTGGCTTTGGCGCAAACGCAAACAACAACACAAGCACCGGATTTGGCGCAAGCAACACTGGCGGTGGCCTCTTCGGTGCAGCTAAGCCTGCTACTGGAGGACTTTTCGGCAACAACGCCGCGAGCAGTAGCACAACCACGGGAGGATTTGGCGCGACTTCTGGCAGCGGTGGCGGCCTCTTCGGCAACACTCAGCAGCAGGCCAACACTGGATCTACCTTTGGCGGCGGTTTCGGTGCAGGAGCTGCCAACACAAACACTACTGGTGGAGGTCTGTTCGGTGCGCAGAACAATGCCACTCAAGCCAAGCCGGCCTTTGGTGGCTTCGGTGCTTCCAATACGACCAGCACAGGTACAGGTGCATTTGGCCAAGCCAACAACACCCAGCAAACACAAGGCGGTGGCCTCTTCGGAGGTGGAAACACTGCCAACACAGGAACGTCTCTCTTCGGAGCCCAGCAGAACAAGCCTGCTGGAGGCGGACTCTTTGGAGCTTCCACCACAGGAGCCACGAACACAGGTGGTGGACTGTTCGGCAATGCCAACAACACCAACAACCAGCAGCAGGGCACCGGCTTTGGTCAGTCCACCAACAACACTGGCGGAGGCCTCTTTGGCGCCAACAACAACCAGACAAACAACACTGGAGGTGGCCTGTTTGGCAACAACCAAGCCAAGCCCGCAACTGGCGGTCTGTTCGGCGCAAGCACGACTGGTAACAACACATCAGGCGGTCTGTTTGGCAACAACAACCAGCAGCAGCAGGGCGCAAACGCCGGCGGCTCCTTGTTCGGCAACAACAACAACAACAACCAGCAGCAGAATGCTGGTGGATCACTCTTCGGCGGACAGCAGAACAAGCCCGCTGGTGGCGGTTTGTTCGGTGCTAGCACTGGTGGAAGCTCTCTCTTTGGCAACAGCCAGGCCCAGAACCAAGGCGGCTTGTTCGGAGGAAACAATGCCAACCAAGGTGGTGGAAACAGCCTCTTCGGTGGTAACAACCAGAACCAGAACCAAGGAGCAGGCTCGAGTCTTTTCGGCAACAGCCAGCAACAGCAGCAGCAGAACCAGCTTACTGCCACCTTGACAGGCGACCCTTACGGCAACGCCCAGCTTTTCTCCTCGCTCGCCGCGCCTAGCCCGCCAGTCGGTCCACTCGCTACTCCATTGAGTGGCGCAAAGGCACCACAGCGCCCAAGGACCTCGCTCTTGTCTTCCGTCCGTGGCGGCGCTCCTATGCTGGGTGCCAGCCAGAACATGACTCCTAGGACGCGTCCCGGTTATGGCTTCTCCTACAGCACCTACAACAGCCCTGCATCAGGCTCGCAAAACCTGACCCCTGGAGCCGCAGGTCTTTTGCGTCCCACAGGTTCCCTTGGCAATTCACTTTCTGGTAGACTCTCCAAGAGCTTCTCCACCTCCAACCTGCGCGGTGAGGCACCTGAGGGACACTCTTTACTCCGCACTCCGGCTGCCGGCCAATCGTCCCTTCTTCTTGGGAACGGCAACGGCTCGATTGGCTCGGGCAGAAAGCTCAAGATTGATCGCAGCCTCAGGACTGATCTGTTCGGTGACAACACCCCCAAGCAAAAACAGATCGAAGCCACCAAGGAGCAAGACCATGCCCTGCGCAAGCGCGTCAGCTTCGACAGCAGTGCTGAAGACAACACCGCCAAGCCGTCCGCGGCCAACACACTTGTTGTACGCGAAGACGAGGATGTCACTCCAAATGGCACGCCCGAACCGAAGCAAGTCAACGGCAATGCTCTCGATTCTGTGCCTGAAGAGTCGGCTACACCCAAGGCTCCTGCGGCTCCTGCGGCTTCATCGCCCAGGTCCAGAAAGATCGTCGAAGGCGGTGAGTACTGGACCTCGCCTACGATCAAGCAATTGCAGAACATGTCACGTCAACAACTGCAGAACGTCGGCACCTTTACAGTTGGTAGACACAACCTGGGCCAGGTCGAGTTCGGCCGTGCCGGTGGAGTGGACTTGAGCACTGTTCCTCTCGAGCGCATCTGCGGTGACCTCGTCCTTTTGGAGTACAGGCACTGCACTGTCTACGGCGAGGACCACGAGAAGCCTCCGGTTGGCGAGGGCTTGAACGTGCCGTCGACTATCCACTTGGAGCAGAGCTGGCCTAGAGCCTCCAGAGCTAGCAGCTCAACCCCTCAGGGTCAGGCTGCGGCTACCAAGGCGATCGAAAAGCACAGACGTGGCCTGGCAAATGTCAAGGACACCGAGTTTGTGGACTATGACGCCAACACTGGTATCTGGACTTTCAAGGTCGAGCACTTCACTACTTACGGCTTCGATGAGAGCGACGATGAGGCTGACTTTGAAGATGGCACCGACATGATGGACCTGCAGCCTAAGATTCCTACCTCGATGCGCACCGATGGACACCCTGAGACAATCAAGACCCAGTGCTCTGAAGAGTCTGATGACAGCGACATGGACAGCCCAGACCTAGGCGAGCCGGAAGACACCTTCGAGTTCAAGCTTTCGAGGCGATCTCACCAGGATGACTTGACCGTCCCCGGCGGCTTTGATGTGGACAGTAAGTCGAGATCCACCTTTGAACATGACGATGCTCGTACCAACACAATGCACCAGGATGAACACGTCATGTCTGGCGGCCTCGGCAACTCTTACATGGACGACCCTTTCATTGAGGCAGGCGGTGCAGTGCAGGCACCCGACTCTGGCGCTCTCCAGAGATACCACAGCAGCAGCGAGATGGATGACGATGACGAATCAGACCAAGAGGTTCCTGGCTCCTATCGTGCTGAGCCTCTGCCCCCACGTAGCATCTTGAAGCCTTCAGCACACATGCAAAGCTTTGCGTCTCCAGAGAAGGTCGCCGAACTTCCCTGGGAGGAGCAGCTCCAACGTACCATGTCGCCCAAGAAGCGTGACCGTCAAGCGCTCAGAGATATGCAAGGTTCTCTCGCCCGTGCACCACTCAACGTAGAATCAATGGAATCGCCCCTTAAGAAGTCGCTTTTTAGCCGCAGCCAACTTGGCCAAAGCCACCTGGCCGTCAAGAGCGCGAAGAAGAACGCAACTGGTTTTGGTGCGAGCACGTTGGGCCGCGATCAGGATCTAGGAAAGTCGCAGGCCTTCACAACTGGAATGGATCTCATTAACTCCCTATGGGGTCAGACCCCCAAGGAGGACAAGGCTAAAGACGCAACTGCAGAGGTATGATTACACTCCCCTGCAATAGATCACTCCACTGCACACACACGTTTGGTCAAATATATGATGGCATACGGCCACGTCGGAGGATCAAGATTTTGCTGTTATTTTGGGCGTTCCACTTCACTGCATCTACATACCCCTATCCAATCACTTCCCCATATTTCACCACGCTTCACCACCTCGTCGAGAATGCTCCACATGATAAATAGGCCAGATAGCTGAACGATTAACAGATGCCATATCCATCCAAGCGCCGCCGCTTCTCAGCCTCAAACATGAACGAAAATGACGCCACCTTCCACGACAGCTTCAAGCCGTCCTTCACCGGCCACAACACGCTCGTCTACTCCGTTCCTGGATCTGCACCACAGCTTTCAGGCGACATGAAGGAAGCGATCAAGCCCGTTGTCAGTCAAGGTCGCAATATCCGATTTGCAAAATTCAATGCGCTCGAGGACATTGACTCCCAGAGCCTTGAGCTACAGAAGCAACACACCGAGTTGCAACAGAGGGACGACGAGCAGACTGAGGTTCCTCAGGCCCTCGCGCCGGCAGATCTCTCCTTCGCTAGGCTCTCACAGGCCGAGAACGGCACCTCATCCCTTGAGGTACAGGAGAAGGCAATTTGGGAGCTCTGTTCAATCCTCTTTGACCCACTTGATGTCTGCGCTGGCGACCTCATCAACGGAATGTCGGACGAACAGGTTGCAGAGTATGAGACGAGACTTCGCCTTGATCGCTTCCAGATCTTTTGGTCGCGACTCGTTGCCACTTTCGTCGACACACGCATCAAGCTGACAAGATCCGTCCAAGAGAAGGCAATCTTGCTCCTTACCAAGGGTGATATCATCACCGCTTGCCAGCTATTGATGGACGCCGGCGATGTGAAGCTTGCCACGCTTGTTTCACAGCTTCCTGGTAGCGAGACGAGCAGAGAGGTCATGAAGGAGCAGATCAAGATGTGGCGAGAGCGCAAGGACTGGAGTGAGTTCTCGGACGCACACAAAGCTCTTTACTGCATCCTCACAGGCGAAACCTGCACGGTAGCTGGGTTGACAGGCGCCTCAGAGGACCGCACTCAGCAATTCTGCTTGAGCGAGCGGTTCGGGCTTGACTGGCGGCAATCACTGGCTTTGAACATGCAATTTGGCGGTCACGAGAGCATCGTAAATGCGGTCAGCTCATACATTGCCAACCTAAAGGACGGAAAAGACAAGGTGAAGCCCATCTCTTCAGACGCAGCTGGCGATGTCGAGAACACTCTGCTCGGCCTGCTTCGACTCTACGCCCTTAAGGAGGCACAAGTCGAGCGACTCTTCGACGCTGCTACAGTTTCTGGCTCGGCACTGAACAGCAGGCTTGCATGGCAGCTTGCCACTGTCCTCGAGGCCAAGGATCTGTGTGACTTTCCCGAAAACAAGATGGACGCTTTGACGCTCGATTTCGCATCACAACTTGAGCTTGCAGGAGCCTGGACTAAGGCTGCCTGGACATTGCTCCATCTTAGCGAGAGTGGCTCGCGCACGAAAGCACTTCAGGGTCTCCTCGAGCGCAACGCCGCTCAGTTGCCCTCTCCCGATCTCGACCAAGACAACACCCTCATGGAGGAGGACGAGTCCGGCTGGAGCTTGTCAAGCATCGCTGTCCCAACTTCCTTCATTTGGGAAGCCAAGGCTGTCTACGCGCACGCAGTCCTTCGTGAGCCCGCAATGCAAGCTAAGTGGCTGCTCTACACCCGCACCGAGGAGGCATTCGCCGAAGCGCATGACGTCCTCTGCAGCACCGTCGGCCCTCGCGCTGTTATCGAGAAAGACTACGCCGACCTCGAAGATCTGCTCGCATGCTTCGATGCTCACGAGGCGCAGGAGTTCGGTGGATGGAAGCACGGTGGCAAGATCTATGCCGACTTCGTGCGCTTGAACAGTCTCACCTACAAGCAGAAGACGGGTCGCGAAGGCCGCAACACCTGCTGGGTGCTGCGCAAGGGCCTTGAAGGCGCACAGCAGGACGAGCTCGTGGGCGGTGCCACCAAGAGTCTGGAAGTCCGTGTTGCGATGGGAGAGATTTTCAGGGTGTTGGGCGAGGTTGAGAGGGAGATCGGCGTCAACCCTAGGTTCTCTTTCGACGAGGCCATGGAGGTTGATGGAGAGGCGGAGGTTGCTGCTGGTGGAAAGGGTTTGTTGGATGGTTACAAGAAGGCCCTTGGGGTCATTGTGTAAGATCATGAATGGTGTTCGAGAGGGAAGGGAGGAAGGTGCAATGTTTGTTGTACTACTACTGCTACTAGCGCATTCAGGGTGAGGCTGCTCGCTTGCATCTTCGCATTCTATTTTTTTGATTAGACTTGTATACGAGAAAGTAAATGGTTTCTTATGTCATGTCGCATCCTCACAAATTCTCCTTGACACCAAATAGCACGGGGGAAGCCCTTCCCATAAGAACATTCAAGTAGCGTATTCGCTTGCACACTACCATTACCTACCCGTCACAAAGCAGACCCAAGATGTTGAGCATTCCCCCTCCCTCCTTCCAATCGTCGATAGGGTCCGTCCGGGGCACGGCATTAAAGCTTGATTCCGACTCTCCGTTGCTTAACCAAGCCAGCCTAACCGCTTTTCGTATTCGCCATTCAAGAGCTTAATGACTGACTAACCTCCCTTCGTACTTTTCAATACAAGGTTATTAATCGAAGGCCTTTGCATTCCTGACTCGGGCGGTCTTGTCTGCACCGATGATTATCCGTTTGAGAATGTTGGGAGATCTTGCCTGGCTGGGTAGCTGAGGGAGAGATATGGGGAGGGGGGAGGTTGTGGGTATAAAAGGGAGCAGGTTCGTAAGAATGCTGGGGACTACTTTGTTCCAGTCTCTATATCTCAAAGCATCTCACTGATATTGCCTGTTGCATTCAGCCTGTCTGATCGTTCTCAATCGAACAAGAAAACCTCGCAGCATCAGCATCTGGCCCACATCTATCCTCACACCCACTTCCACCAACCATCTCGCCCACCATGTCCAACCAAGCCGCCTACCAAAAAACTCACAAGTCCCGCCCATTCGCCATCTCTCCCGCCCCAATGCCCTCGCCAAAACCGCACCAAATCGTCATTAAAACCCGCGCAATCGGCATCAACCCCGCCGACGCAGCCGTCCAAAACGCAGGCCTAGTCTACGCCGCCGACGCCCACCCCGTCATCCTAGGCTTCGACATCGCTGGCGAAGTCCACGCAATCGGCGACGCCGTGACGAGGTTCAAGGTCGGAGACCGCGTCTGCGCCTTCCCGATCGATATGGGCTCGCATGGCGAAGTGGAGAGTAAACTCGCGCATGGAGCGTTCCAGCTGTATTGTGTGGCGAACAAGGAGCTCGCGGCGAGGGTTCCCGAGAATGTTGAGTTTAGTGAGGCGGCTGTGTTTCCTTCGTGTCTTTCGACGGCGGCTTGGGCGCTGTTTACTGAGGAGACTATGGCTCTTGACTTGCCGCCTGTCGAGGGCAATGCTACGCCGAATGGTAAGGTCGTGATAGTTTGGGGCGGCTCCTCCGTCGTCGGCAGCTGCGCGATCCAAATGGCTCATCTAGCAGGCTACACTGTGATCGCGACATCGAGCGAGCTGAACTTCGAGCATTGTCGCTCTCTCGGTGCTGAGCACGTTTTCGACTACAAGAGCCCGACAGTGGTCGACGACATCGTCGCAGCATGCAAAGCCACAGGCAAAGAGTGTGCCGGTGCATTCGTCGCTTACTACAACGACGACAGCACGATCGCCTGCTCGCAAATCGTAAGCCAGCTAGGCGGAAGCAAAGTCGTTGGCACTGTCGTGCCGCCAAATCATCCTGTGGCGGAAGGCGTGGCGGAGGGTGTGAAGATCACTTCCAGTAAGTTCCCTGTTCAGATTCGATTCAAGGTCCTCAGATCAATCACTGACATGCCCACCTTCTCAGACTGGGGCCCTGCCCTCGGCTCGACGCCAGAAGGAATCCACCTCTGGCAGCACTGGCTCACGGCAGCGCTCGCAGACGGCAGGATGAAGCTCTCTCCGCGACCTGAAGTCCACGGGCAAGGGTTGGAGGCGTTGCAGGGCGCTGTCGATGCGATGTGGGAGAGGGTGCACATGCCGTTTGCGCCGAAGGCGGGCGAGGCGAAGAGTATCAGTCCGAGAAAGTTGGTGGTGGAGATTGTGTAGTGTAGTGGTGGATGTGATCGTCTCCGTGGTCATTGGTGGAAGGTTGCCTGGAAGGTAATGGACAGGCTTTGTGTGGCCTGGGTGCTGGTAATATGTTTTAATTTCAGACTGAAAAAAAGATTGTGTATCTCAATTCGAACTTGAACCGTCTAACAGCGCGTTCGCGCAGTACCGCTGCAAATGCCCCTGGGTATCTCTCAATGCACCATTTCAAAAGGAACGCCATCTGCTGCAATAACAATACTCGCCAAGAGGATTGCCTCTACTTCTTCCTCCCCTTTCCCTTCTTCTTCTTCTTCGGACCTTCCACAACCCCACTATCGCCGCCCTCAACAATCTCCTCCCCAGCAGCCTGCAGCTCCTTCACCTTCTCCTGACTGCTAATGAACATGGTCAAATCATTGACCATCTCCTCCAACTCCTTCTTCTGCCCCACCGCCTCTCCGGCAGCCTTCTTCGCATTTTCAGCCTTCTCGTCAGCAGCACGAATGCGCTTCAGCAAGCCTTCGTTCATCGTCTTCTCTTCGCGAAGCTGGCTCGACATGTCTCTGGCCAATTTCTCGAATTTCTCGCGCGCGCGTTCGCTCTTTTCCAGCGCCTTTTCTGCGCGGTCGAGAGCTGCGGAGGCGTCGTCGCGGGACTGCTGGTGGTGGGAAGCGGACTGTGCTGCTTTCTGGGCGTTGGAAGCGGCTTCATCGGCGCGAGCAGAAGCCTGGGAGGCTTTATCGACAGCGCGTTCGACCTGCTCTTCGAAGTAGCGGCGTTGGCCTTCTAGCTGGGAAGTGAGGAGGTAGGTGTACTCGGCTGCCATGCTTTCCATCTTTTCTCTGGGAACGCTGTCGCCACCTTCGGAGCGGAAGGCCTCATTCTCGTGGCGCTGGCGTTCGGGAAGGTCGATGAGGCGAGTGTCGGGTTTGCTCTGGATGAGGCGGTGGACGTAGCCGTCGCCGGCATAGTCCCAGACGTGTTGTGTTGAGATGTCCATGGCGTAGCAATGAGACGTTTCTTCGTAATGCGCGTAAGCATGGGCAGAGTCGTAGCGGCCGCAGCCTAAGTTACCACAGATCAAGCAGACCCAGACGTTGCTTGTGGAAGCGCAGACCGAGCACATTGGCTCCAGGTCGTCGTCACCACCATTACTGCCGTAGGGTCGTGGGTAGGGGAAGGTGTATGAAGGCGAGTGGGTGTAGCGACATACGGGACATCCAGATCCACGCCACTTCTCCAGACAAGCACAGTGGAAGACGTGCTGGCAGAGGATTGTAAGCAGGCCAGTCGTTTCATCCATGCGCTCAAGACAGACAGGACAAGTAGGCAGCTCGAGCAGGTTCGGCGGTGGTGGCGCGAGCGGCTTACTCGAAAGTGATTTAGAGGCACTGCCAGACCTCCCAGCAGGCGTGAAAGGATCATTTGCATTCTGCGGGAAGCTGCCCACGTCTTCATCGTCCGGACCCAAGAACTCCACACTCTTGATGAACACGACATGACAGTTCTCAGGCTCTGCAGCACTGAACAGGCGGCCGTTGTACACCTTCTGCCAATCCCTCGCCTTCTTAGCCGAGCGGAACTTCATCAAGACCATGTACTTGTTCGCTCTTCCAGTCCGTATGAGGCGGAAATGACTGACATCCTCGCGCGCCTGATCTCCCACGAACCCAAGGAGGTCTGAAGGCATCATCCAAGAAGGCACCGCAAGTATGCACAGCGTCGTGCAGTCTTCAGGATCAAAGCCATCATCTTTCTTCACCCGTGTATCGCTTCCCAAGCTCTTCTGCTTCTGTGTCGTATCCTCCGAACTATTCGTCTCTTCCGCATCACGATATAAATGTACCACGCCCCATCCTACCTCCGTTGTCTTCGGATCCGACGGCAGATAAAGCGCTTTCGTGTGTAATCCTCCGTTCGAGGTCTTTGCCTGGTTTGTCTTGCTGGCAGCGACCGGCGATGCGCTTCCTTGCAGCTCCATGTCTATGCTCTCGATCGACACAGCGCTGTATCTCCAGTCCTTCGCAGAGACCTCGTTCGACAACTTCGCCGGCGTGAGAGCAGGCGAGTGTGGCACGTGCTGTAGATTCAAGCTCCTCTCGGGCAGCAGCAGCGCATCACCATGCGAGTCTGCGTTGTCGGTTGGCAGCTGTCGTCGCGGAGAACTTGTAAAGTCGCTGCCGGAAGCAGGAGAGGCGTCGGAAGTGGCAGGATGCTTGGGAAACGTGTACGAAGACCAGCGCGAGGTCTTGTGTGCTGGTAATGAGGTTCTGAAGATGTCGGCGCCGGGCGGAGGCAGGAAGATGCTATTCGGGTTGGTCCTGTGTGGTGTGACGGGTCTCTGGTGCTTGTTTCTGGACCGAGCTGGCGAAGGATATAGCTCGAGCTTGAGGTGGAAGAAGTAGGAAGGCATCCGTGAGAGAGGTATTGCTCATTGCTGGGTTGTTGGTGTTTGGAGGTGTGTTGGAGAGGAGTTCTGGCGCGGTTTCACTTGACGCTTCTTAGGGCAGATCCAGCAAGTTTCCACTGTGTTCCAACATGCTCTGCGCTGTCATCGGATGTAAAGTCGTTATCGTGGAAACATGATCACAATTCTGTTGTGAACACAGGCAATCGCTGAGGCACGTTCGCAGCCTGCGATCGGCTTCTGGGAGAAGGTCGGGCAGTCAAAGCCCGAAATTCACTGGCTGGTGACACAAGGAAACGAGCAACGAAGTGTGTAGAGCAAGAACTAGATGTACATCTATTCATTTGATCGTTATATCTTCGATGCTGGGTGCGACAGCGTCGCCTTTGTCCACCGAGATTACTCATCTATCTGGCTCTCAACGAACACGTCTCCGTGGCCGGGCATTAATACGAGAACGATAGGGCTGATTGATAGTCGTGCTCATGTGATTCGTCCAGTCGCCACAACTATGGCTGATCCGACAATTGTGTAGTTCTTCCCGTACGTTTCCGAGTATGATAAGAAGTCACATCGATTAGCCATCATCAACTATACACACAATTGTCATGGCGCAACAAAGACCCACCGCACCCACAATCACCCGAGAGTGGATGTCCGGGGCAAGCTTGGAGCTTGCGTGGAGACATGAGTGGACTCATCTACAGCGCTAAGCAGCTGGCGTCATGGACGTCGCATCAACAGGCAAACATGATACAAACATGATAGAACAGTAGGAGGAGGCAAGATCATAGGTAGCAAATCAAAGCTCAGCCACATTGATGTGAGCGGCCGGGTCTGTTGCATTCAGGAAGCTATCTCAAGAAAGGTCGTGTAACTCGCGACTTCGCCACGCCGGGCGCATGCCGCTTTCCCATAAAACTGAAATCAAGTCGTAACATCGCAGCCTGCTTTCTGCATGTTGTTGTTGTCGTGTCGCTTACTGGCCACCACGAAGACGGAGCACCAGGTGAAGAGTCGACTCCTTCTGAATGTTGTAGTCGGAAAGGGTCCTGCCGTCCTCGAGCTGCTTACCAGCGAAGATAAGGCGCTGCTGGTCTGGGGGAATACCCTCCTTGTCTTGAATCTTCGACTTGACGTTGTCGATGGTGTCTGAGGATTCAACTTCGAGTGTGATAGTCTTGCCTGTGAGAGTCTTGACAAAGATTTGCATACCACCGCGGAGACGAAGGACAAGGTGGAGAGTGGACTCCTTCTGGATGTTGTAGTCGCTGAGGGTACGGCCGTCCTCGAGCTGCTTTCCGGCGAAGATCAAACGCTGCTGGTCCGGAGGGATGCCCTCCTTGTCCTGGATCTTCGACTTGACGTTGTCGATGGTGTCGGAAGACTCGACCTCAAGGGTGATGGTCTTGCCGGTGAGGGTCTTCACGAAGATCTGCATACCACCACGGAGGCGGAGGACGAGGTGGAGGGTGCTCTCCTTCTGGATGTTGTAATCGCTGAGAGTGCGACCATCCTCCAGCTGCTTGCCTGCAAAGATAAGGCGCTGCTGGTCCGGAGGAATGCCCTCCTTGTCCTGAATCTTGCTCTTCACATTGTCGATGGTATCCGAGGACTCAACCTCGAGGGTGATGGTCTTGCCGGTCACTGCAAGTGTGTTAGCATGCGTCGCCACCTTGATGTTGAGATGCGCCGGTGGAGCGGGGTAAACGTACGGGTCTTGACGAAGATCTGCATGGTCGCAGTGGTGTGTGTGGTTGCTTGTGTGTGATGTGTTGTTGTGGATGGATGGTACTGGAGTAGTTGTTGAAGCGGATGTGTGTTGGTGAGTGTGTGGTGGGTGAGGAAGAAGAGAGTAGTTGAGCGGTGGAAGATGTGTTTATGAGGTAGAGGAGAGCGCTCGGCAAGAGGCAAGAGGCGAGTGGCTGAGCGGCGCATGACGACAAATGCCTGAGGCTAGGCCCGTGCTAGCGCGCTCGCGCCTTCTGGAACAAGCTCGACAAGGAACAAGTGAATCATTACATAGGCAGCAACTGTCTTGGGTAAGCCGGCGGTGCACTCATTTGCCACCAGCAAACAACGCGTCTTCTTTTCACATTCAGTCACCGCACACGGATTGAACATTCTAGCTTTCACTGACATCGCCCGCGACTCGCGCAATTGGAAATGAAAGTGGCGGTATCAGTGAAGCTTACCTTGCCTTATCTACCAACCAACAAGGTGGCGGGTTGCCCCGGCTATCGCGGAGAATGCTCCAGTCAGCCTTGCAGCTTGAAGATACCGTACCACTATACTCTTCACTTTTTGCGCAGAGACTTTTCTAACAATGGTGTAGTGATTGATTACAATAGTGGTTGTCTGTAACATGTGCTTTCATAAGCATTCACTTCTGCAATGTGGCGATACCGCTAGCACGTGCCGATGCTCGTGACATCGGCAACGGCTTTGGGATCTCGTCGCAACATGGCGCCATCGACGAAACTCTCGACGTGCTTCGTATCGGACTACAGCCATGGTGCCATACAAGTATCCCTGCAATCACCACGCTCCCGAAACCACGTTGTCACATTGACATATCTTCGACTACTCCACTGACATGATACCCGGGAGTTGTTATACTGCCCGGCCTCACGCTTACTGGCTGACTTACAAGGCACGGAACCCGCCGCCTACGGATTCGACCTTGGGCGTGGAGAAGACCGGTCTGTCGCAGTCTGGATTTAAGGACATATTGTCACCACTTTACTACAGAAATCTTGTACTATTCGATCGATCGATTGTTGACCAAAGATTGACGAACAATTGTCATAGTGAATTCAATAATATGGTGTCGTGCTTATGATATCGAATGGCAAGTTGAATTTCCACGCTAGTCCTGATCCGCGCAGGCATAATAACGCACTCCGGCATGTCGGCTCACATGTTACACACATCGTACCTCCTGTTACGGAAGGAGCTCTCGAAGCTTGAACTCGTCAATGTGATGCCTACAAAGTATGTGATGTACTTTTTGAGAACTCGCCATTGCATCAAGAAGAGCAATTTTTTGTTGATGCTGTATAGCGACTCGCAAACTAATGTACTAACCGACCACGCATCACCACACCACTCTTCCTCAAAAAACCACCCTTTCACTGCATTCAAGCACAGCTACTCGTAGCATATTTTTCAGCACTTGCTCGTCTGGTCACCACGCGCATCACCACCCTTACGCCTTGTCTCAAGCTCAAGCGCAGCAACCCTCCCCTCCGCCTTCGCCGCAGCCAGCTTCTTCGAGCGCTTGCGTAGATAGAAGAGAATCAACCCCAGCAAGAACACGCAAATAACGACAGTCACCGAAATCCCCGCCGCAGTCGCAGTCTTACGAGCACGAATTGCAGCCTGATGCGCCTCGAGCGCTTTAACGGCCTCTTCATGGCTTTCGTGCTCCCCGAGAATAGTATGGAATCTCGTTTTGGGCTCCTTGTGGATGACGTGGTCCAGAGTGTCCACTGCTGCAAGGTGTGAGATGGTCTGCGGCGAAATTTCTCTGTCGCGCGCTGAGACCATGGCGCTGCAGCCGCTGCCTGTGGGGTGGTTTTCGCAGGGGTAAGACTCGAAGCCTTTCTTGTTGCGCTCGCGGCGTGAGAGCTTGGGCTCGTTGTCCTGCTTTGAGATTGGCTTGGGGTGTCGCTGACCATGGTTCTTACGGAGGCGACTTTGAATGTCGAGACCGTCACCGACGGTTTGGCAGCGGTGCCCGCCACGGATGCCGAAGCTGTTGCAGTTGATGGCGTTGGGCTCGTTGTCTGATTTGAGATCGCGAGCGTTCAGGCTGGCATGTGTGGTGGGGTGGACCTCGATGCGAGATGGGTTGAGTGCCATGTCCTTGAGCCATTTGTTGTTCTTGTTCTTGTCTGAGTCTTGCGTGAGGCTCGGCTGGAAAGCATTCTGCTGCTCGATGGTTTTTGCGTCCATAGCACCGGTGGTAGCTACTTCGCCCTGAGTGACGTAGCGCTGGAGATCCAAATCGCCGGCGGGCATCGTGTTGCGGATGATAGGAGCCATGATCGCAGCAACTATTGTGTGAAGTACTAGATGTGTCAAAAAGAAGGAGGAGATGAACAAGGTGGCACGGATGGGAGGAGATGAAATCCGACTGTCGAGTCACTTCACCTGCGATCTGTGTGCAAATTGCTTTCTGTGCGCCAGAAAAGTATAGGTGTCGAGCGCTTACTATCAAGCTGGTGAATGGGCGTCGGACAGATCTGACCTACGACGATAGTTTGGTGAGGCGGGGTCTACAACTGCACACAAGACTCTCTTGCACAGAGCATGACGGTATTCCATAAGTGCAGAAGGTAAGCAGATGAGGGTGACATTGCTAACACCCGAGTGGTCGGACACTGCAATGGAGTGTAAGTCTGCTGGGTGAGTTTGAGGGGCGCGATGAAGGGCTTGTGGAGACTCCATATCACAAGCACTCCCCATCCCATGCAATGGCACTTCAAGGCCCGTCAAAAGACGATATCTTCGCAGTAATTACCATAGCAGCGACATATATGGAACATCGTGGAAAGACGGGAAGGTGACGCGCAACGCGTGAGCGTCGAAATCCTACATCTCTCGTCGCAACCAGAAGCTTGGCGCGTCGTGAGCATCGACGTTTCACCATGCTTCCTAGCATCGTATCACTAGGAATCCTACGGACAATGTTCCCAGTACCTTGTCAAATGACATCCTGTGTCATAATTGTAAAAGACAGATCGAAGTCATGCCTGAACGTCATACAAAACTCATGCTGCAGCGAAAGCCCACCACCACAGTATCTCTCCCTGCAACGACTTACTTTCTCCCAACATCTTTCTCAACATGCCATGGCCCGCCTATTATCTCTTCCCGAAGAGATCATCACTCAGATCTACATCTTCGCCGGCGAAAATACTCGCGCTCTCGTCCGACTGTCTGCCGTGAACCGCCGTTTGCGAGCACTCTGGCTTCAAGACTCGGACTACATCATCGCGCAGAGTCTTGAGCTCAAGGCGCCTGGCCATCAGGATGCCATCGCGCTGACACTCATGGAGGCTTGCTGTCCGATGCCAGTCTCGGGCTTCCACCGTGTAAATGCTTCCAAGGACGACCCTTCGCTGCGCCAGCACCTACCTGGGCTGCTGCGTAATCTTGACATTGCTTCTACGGTACGTACCTATGCAAACGTTGAGGTGGAGGCATTTGACCTGCTATATGCCCCTCTGTTTCATCTTCTCCCATTTTCATGTTGCTTGATCCGATACCTCTCTGCGTACCTACCATTTTCCTGGACTACTGAGTTCATTACGTATGGCACTGCCAACACCACCAGAGGAATGTTTTGATTGGCTGGGAATTTATAGAGGCTTGGCTATGCTCCTTCGCTTCTACGAGACCTTCCATACTCTGTCTTCGGATCTGGGATCAGGATAATGGGGATTTGCGAAGATGACATGGACCAAAACACTCCCTTCGCCGCCAAGAACAGAAAACAGACGTATGGACATTCTCTCTTGCGTGGAACTCAAATCGAATACGGCTAAGGATCATGGCACAAACCGAGAGCGCGATGATGGCTACCACAGGTCTAGATGCTCGGTCGAGCAGTGTGTACTGGCACAATGAGCTGATGCCCGACCAAGATTTACTATGCGATGTGCCTGAAACTTCGGCCAGAGTCCTATCTGAGATACTTTGCCTCGACAACAAGTCTGTGATGGACGATACGCTACAACAAAATGAACCGCATGGGAATGGCAACAACACTAGCAATGACTACTCGCTGCGCTTACACTTGCCACAGCTGATTCGCAATGTTGGCCTCGCTTTCGCAGTGTGCAACCCGGCCATAGAGTGGTACAACTCACTAGATCAAGGGAAGCCGTCGACCTGTCCGCCTTTTTCATACTATTACCTTATGAGAAAGTTAGCGCTTGCATACCACTATCCCGAATTCCGAGGACCGATATGCGACGTTTTAAAAAGGTGCTCGAATAATGTAGTGGAAGACGGCTACAAAATCTGGAGATATCTGACTGAGAAGGCCCCCAAGTCTTTGGGAAGAGCTCATCGGGTCTAGAGTACTGGACTGGTTCCCTACGATCAAGATCTCTTGACGACGACGGTCCACCAATTGCGGCCGCTTGGGAATTTCATTCATATGTAGTCTGGAAACTTTTGACCTAAAGAGAGGATGGTATCGGAGGAGAGATGGATGCTGGATGGCGTGCAGTCAATAGCCCAATCCGATGGTGAAGAATCGCCATATCGAATTCGATTGTACATGTGGGCTTGATCGGCTGACATGAAATTCGGTAAGCAGGCCACAGATCGATCCGAATCAAGCGCATGCCGTGTCGGATGCACTGAAGAATCCTCCCTGCGCTTGCGGTTGCCACAGCTGATGCGTAATGTCGGATTTGCGTCTGAGATATGCAAAGGCCTTTCGCAGTGGCGAGAGTCAAGGCCCAAGAACGAACGTCTCACCCACCCACTTCCACATTTGTACTACCTCATGCGGCAGTTGGTCCTCGCCTATCACTACCCCGAACTTCGACGGCCTTTATGTACGACCCTCAAAGGTCTCTCTCATGGTTCACTGGACACGTACGGATGGTTGGTGGCATATATCTGCTGCCGCTCACCAATCAAAGCGATATGGGCCCACAAGATCCGCGACCTGGAAGCAGAGCGGGAGCCAGGAGACGATATCGACACAAAGCCAAGACCACCCTATAAGAAATCATGGGTGTTCGCGTTCGATGTGTATTGGAAGCTAGAGTTCGACAGGGACGATGGCATCGATGGACAAGCAGACGATGAATATTACCCATTTGGTGGCCGCATCGTAGACCATTGAACGTAGCTCAAGGTAGGGTGTACCCACACTTGAGTTTCAGGAATGAATGTGTCATGGTACGACAGGATCTGACTGCATCGTCGACGGTTCGTTGCCAGAAGGCGGCGGTAGGTTGTCCGTGTTCAATTCGTTTCGGATCGACGGACCTAGAGCGTCCGCCCTTCCCTCTCCACAACACTTTATCCTTGACAAGCCTTCGGCCAAGATTGATCACCAGCGTCTCACGATATAGTCTTCTTACCTTTCGAAGGTACATTAATATGACTACGTGCCGTGTGGCCTTTATGTATCACACATGACAGCGTGGCGCCCATCAACCGTCCCGATCTAGATGCTATACTCAGGCTATAGTACTTCCCGCGGAGCAGTCCAGATGAACTGCGGAAGGCTACATGCCTTGTGCTGGGATAACACCATGTCTGCTCCTGTTCCATCTGAAACTCTCTCATACCTTCTCTTCATCTTGGCAGTTTCGCTCAACCCTGACTCAAACTGAGCTGCAACCATGAAGTCAGCTATCTTCGCCGTCGTGGCAGCATCTGCCTCTCGCGTCGCCGCCCACGCAATCTTCCAAGACCTATGGATCAACGGCGTCGACCAAGGAGAAACATGCGTCCGCATGCCAACGTCGAATAACCCTCTGACTGATGTCACCAACAACAACATCAGGTGCAACATCAACCGCGGCGCTGTGGCCGGTAGATGTGCTGTGAAGGCTGGCGACACTGTGTCTGTTGAGATGCACCAGCAAATGGGAGACCGCTCGTGCACGTTGTCTACCCTTCAGCCCCCGGCTATCGGCGGTGCGCACTGGGGACCTGTTCACGCGTACTTGAGCAAGGTTTCGGATGCTCGCACTGCTGATGGCTCGACTCCGTGGTTCAAAATCTTTGCTAACACTTGGAGTCCTGCCAACAACGGAGCTGTAAGTGATCCTCGTCGAGCCATGGGTTGACGGTCATTGGCTAACGAGACCAGGGCGACAATGACTGGTGGGGAGTCAAGGACATGGAGAACTGCTGTGGACGTGGTATGTACACAGAAGGACTCTCCACCACATCTATCGAGCCGCACTAACAAACCTTCAAGTCGATGTCAAGATCCCCACCGACATCGCCCCAGGCGACTATCTGCTGCGCGCCGAAGTCATCGCCCTGCACGTCGCTGGCGGGCTCAACGGAGCCCAGTTCTACCCTTCATGCTACCAGATCACCGTCGCAGGCAGCGGTAGTGCGAGTCCGGCAGGCGTTTCGTTCCCGGGTGCATACAAGAACACCGACCCAGGCATTCTCGTCGACATCCACGCCAAGCTGAGCACTTACATCGACCCTGGCCCAACTGTCTATGCTGGCGGCGTGTCCAAGACTCCTGGCAACACCAAGTGCACTGGTCAGGCTGCTTCTGAGGGTCCTGGTGGAAAGCCAGCTACTGGCGTAAGTTACATATAAATTGCTCATCGACCGTTGACAAAGGCTGATCTGGTTTGACAGACGCTATACACCCCCGGCTCCGGCGGTGGAGCCACTTCGACCTCTGCCGGTACAACTCTCCAGACTTCTGCCACTTCCACTTCCAGGTCTTCGCCCGCTGCCACCACGACCTCGTCAGGCGGCGGCGGAAGCTGCTCGGTCGCGAAGTATGGACAGTGCGGTGGCAGCAACTACAATGGTTGCACTACGTGCGCTGTAAGTGTTCCGACTTCTGTGCTTGTTAAGGAGATGCTAACATGTTATACAGTCTGGCTCCACTTGCCAGGGCAGTGGCTTCTACTACCAGTGTCTGTAGATGAGCGAGAGAAAGCTACGCGTTTACTGCAACGGTGTGAAATGAGGGAGTGGCGTAATGGCATCAGCCGTGGACGTTGCTACTGCTCTTGATCGTCTTGCATTGAGTCGCCAGTATCACTTTAGTGAAATTGCACATGCAGCATATCGTTCACAAAAATGTTGAAGGTGTGCCCGAAAACATATTCAGTTCCTGCCTAGAAGCTAGGATACACGACGAGCTCAAATGCGATAGACCTGCTGGCACTGTGATCCCGCTCCACATACATTGTACTCTCGCCAGAGTTAGGATCAAGAACATCCCCATTAGAAATCTCGCTGTAGCCATACTCGAGGAAAACGCTTGTAGGTGGCTTGCGGCCATTTTCAGCGCACAGAGAGAGTATTACAGCCCAACCGGGGCTCACAATCTGGTTTGAACCTCAAAGCAGCATTTGTCGTGGTAGCGCACCTCAGAGCTACAATACTGCAGCCCACACTGCGCTCAAACATAATCAGATTCTCCCCTTTGCGCTCGAGTCAAATCGTCCTCAACGTTGCTGACGTCTGGAGCCTCATCCGCATCGTGAAAGAGCTTCATCTTCTGCGCAGCCTGAGCCATGTGTCTGGAGATGCGTCTGTACTTCTCAGCGACACGCTGCTTGGCTTCTGAGAGAGAACGGTGATGTTCGGTGATACGCTGCTTAGCAGGTGCAAGAAGGTTCTTTAAAAGGCTGGCGGGGCCCTCGGTGTCTCTGCCCTTCTCGAGATTGCGTTTGATGAGATCAATGAATGTTTGTGCTTCCTGTGCATCGTCCTCGCTCAGCTCGTCGATCAATTCTTCAAGGCGTAGGATAGGGCGGTCGCTCGAGCTTCGAACCGGGTGGGCCTGGTCGCTCAGGACGACCGGGTGCTCTGCTTTCACTTTCGGAGTCGACGTAACAGGCTGCGTTTTTGTCTTGCTTGTGCCGCGTGGGACTGCTTTTCGTCTTGTACGGCGGTCGTTATCATTTGTTGTCGCTGCGCCGGTTGAGTTAGTGACGACAAAGTGAGACGGCGCTGCCACCATATTCAAGGCAGACCTGTCGCTCTCACCTCCTTCGTCGTTACCACCCTCCAGCTGCCTGTTCTGACGGGCGGCCGCTTTAGAGCAGCCACCTGTTGCGACGTGGAAACGGCACCACGCACAAGCGCTACCGCAATTTCGAATCTGGAGCCTGGCGCTTTCGATGTATCGCACACACGGGATACCGCGATCGATACATGCCTGGCAACGATCATCTCCATGATGCTCCATTCCGAGGGTGGTTTCCATCATGAGTATGATCTGAGCCATTGTTGTTCTTGACTTTGAGTTGAAGAGGTATAGATGAGACTGACCAAGAGACGAGTCCTTAGTGTAGAAGCGGCCCGTCGTCTGCTGCTGCTGATGAGAGGCCTCGCGTACGTGTACTGGCTTTGAACGCAACTTCCATGCCACGAGTGGGTTGGGTCGATCGAAGAGACTGCTATTTGTTTGGTTTTCTGTCACCTGTTTTTGAGGAGCTACGCGCTGGGACTTGACTGGCTGCTGGAATATTGATTCCTTGAGATTCGACCGAGCAAGCTTGGCTACATGTATATCACTGCCATGTCTGTCAGCAACGAGGATTCGATATCGAAATCAGTTGAGCAAGCCCACTGGTCGGAATCGTCAGCATCCTCAGCGCTGGTGGAGACGTGAGTGCCGCTTCTCTCTCTTGGCTTCCTAGTGACGGGTGTGACTCCTTCACCGCGTTTGCGCTTATGGGTGTCGATAGACGGTGTAGAGGATGTCAAAGATGGGGCCATCTTGAGGATAGTATCGAGTAGTGATGAGGCCACCAACAGTAGCCAAAGCTAAAGTCTTGCGAAGAATGCGTGGTATTTTTTCCGGGATGGATGGTGATGGCGAAAGTGAGTGACAAGCTTCCACTAGAAGTCGAAAGCGCGACACCGACAACAACATTACATCATCTTTTGGCAGTTGCATTCAACATTGTCCTCAACCACACATCGCCCCTGCTCCCAGCACGCGATAGCCCATCAAACAAGATTGACCGACCTCTTCACCCAAAGCGCATCTGCAACCTCACTAGTGATCGCCGCGATCCTCTCCAACTCAGGCTGCATCTGCGCCTTATACTCAAGATCACTCTCGCTCGCCACAATCCAGTGCCCGAAGTGCTCTTGCTCAAGCTGCTTCAAAGTGTCCATAGGCACACTGATGCAGCATAGTCGGCTGTACTCGCCTCCCCCTCGGCTTTCCACAAGTAGTATGAAGACAACCTCACTAGAGCTTTTGCGCTGCTCTTTCGTGCGCCGAGCTAGCAGCTGGACCAAGCCGAATGTCTGCCCGTCGAAGCCTTCGTGGTGCTGGTAGAACTCGCTGGCCAGGTTATCTGTCAGGCGAATGTAGTCTTTCCGGATCTGGGAATGCAAGCCTTTCAGAGCATAGTCTGACGGGCATGGTATTGATGGATCCGGAATCGGCAAGAAGAGTGTGTTCAATGTGAGCACTCCGCCTTTCAGGCTTCCCAGTGGATCTAATGCGTGCTCCGGCCAGATCTGGATGGACTCGACTTTCGCGATATTGCGGATGACCGAGCTGCTTTGGTATGGCTCTATCGGAAATGAGATCGTGCCTTTGACGGAAGCCCAGCTCCAGGACGGAGCGACGTAGGTGGTCGGTCGGATATTATTTGGCCACGTCTTGCCCCATATGGTTGCAAAGTTTCCTGAAGGTATCCCGCCGGCGTAGTCACCATATTCTCCATCTTGGTTGTAGATGTAATGGCACGTCCACGCCAGACATGTGATAAGCTCATCTTTCCACATGCCGGCCACGTACTCGCTTCCGGTGGCTCGTTGAACCTCATCTGCCAGCCCAGACAAAGCTGGTAATCTATCAGCACTGTTGGTCAGCTGGCGCTGGCTGAACTGTGAGACGATTCCTCGCCAGTAGTCGAAGTAAGTTGCCCAGTAACCGCCAGGAACATCCAACATGCCATGGCTTGACCAGCCAATGTGGTGGCTGTCCCATAGTGTGCCGAGGGAAACGACTGCGGGCAGGCCAAGGACACGAGAAATTGCGCGCCACGCGACTGCGAGCCAGCTTCTGTCGCGACGAAGCTGGAGCATAGACAGCTTGCTCAGGTAGGATTCCGATGCTCGTGGCAATGGGATAGATCGGCCAGCTTCGTCTATGAAGCCGTTCGCACATTCGAAGGAGCATTGCTGCAAACCAAATGACAGCGTGCGAGGCGCCAGCAAACGTTCCTGCAGCGTCCAACCACGTGTGTAGACAGTAGTACCAATGAGCTGGCTATCAGTGATATCGCACATGGGCCTCAGATAGACTGATGTGCTAGTTTGGCTTCCCCATTGCAGCGCGCAGTATGGCCTGGAGCTTGCACGAGGCTTCAGGAAGCCTTCGTTGCCACGTGATGCAGATGCAGACTCGATGGTGACAACAGCACCACGGTAAACATCACGCATTCGGCCAGCCTCCCGGGCCCAGTCAGCCTTTGACTCCGGTCGGTCCTGGTCTTGGAAGATACAAAGAGCATCGATCCACAGATATCGGAC
The DNA here is from genome assembly GCA_024604135.1 of Cladosporium velox. Classification (NCBI taxonomy): domain Eukaryota; kingdom Fungi; phylum Ascomycota; class Dothideomycetes; order Cladosporiales; family Cladosporiaceae; genus Cladosporium; species Cladosporium velox. Next base: position 768,076 of record JANIIF010000006.1, on the reverse strand, counting down.
TCCGATCCGGCGTGTCACGATTACGGCGTCTCGTAGGGTTCCGGGAAAGTCGGTCACGGCAATTCCTGCACGTAGTCTGCTTTCGCTTTCTTGGGTGAGGATCAAATCACGGTCGGGTCCCCAGCAGTAGGACAGTGCGGCATACGGTCCTTCGCAAGATTCGCCCTGTACAAGGCGCACATTCCTTTGTGCATGCTCCTTCGTGTCGATGTCGACACCAACGTCGAGGAGGCGAGTGGGCAGCCGCAAAGATGCGTCGTATGCTGAGCGACAAGCACTATGACGTTCACGGCAATCGTCAAGCCATGCGCGTGCGAGTTTGAAGCACTGGTCATCAGATGCAGACCAGGCCTGCAGCCGAGCAAGCAGATGATCGTTACTCAGAGGAAGTGTGCCTGGAAATGGTCAATTGAATTAGCTTGCCAATGAATCAAAGGAAGAAGATGACGAACTATAGTCAGCACAAACCTCGAAGCAAGCTAGCCATCTGCTTCTTCGTGCCAAATTACTAGAGCTCCGCTGATGCACAACTACGTTGGGCACAGCGCTGACGTTGGTGTCCCACGCGAGAGCCCCAAGGTATATCTGCTCGGTACCCATGCCTTGCTCGAGTGCAGCGTCGGTAAGCTCCGAGGATGCACGCTGGCGACTACAGTCTTTCCAGATGGCTCTGCATAAGTCGCAGCTTCGAGCGGCAAGCTTCAGGCTGGCCAGATTCGGCTGATGTTGGTAGAATTCGGGCACAGTCGCGTGTTCGGCCGCTATATTTGTGCTATTCGATCGAGACACGTTTGGCTTAGCTGCAAGGAGAAGGGCCTGGATATCCAGATTCTGACAGATAGCACAAAGATTGCGCGTGTGGTTAGACATGGCTGGAAATCGTTGCTATCACGGCTCAAGAAGTGCGCAAGTATCACGCATATGGTGATGAAGCGGTCTCATAGTAGCAGAACCCACACCGCATACGAGCATGAGCCTTGCCTCGCTTGCTCATTATTCCTTGTTGTCGTGATGGGCTCAGCCTCATCAGCCTCAGCTGGTGGAAGTCCATTTCGGCGCTTGGCGAAGGAACGGACAAGGGGGAACGCGTCAAGCGACAGGAACCAATAATAACTTAGCACGACGTGGCGAATCTCTTTGCTTCTTCCATCTATACCATGGCCATCATATTCTTTTTCCAGTATGGCCGCGGAGATGGGAAAACAAGCGGTGATGCTGGAGAATGATGTTCCCGCAAAAAGAAAACGCGTGGTCAGAAGCAAGCCCACGCGAAATGGCTGCAAGACCTGCCGGTGCGTGTTTCAGCAGGCTACAAAAATAACGAATATTGTCTGATTCTCGAGGTAGCATGAGACGGGTCAAATGCGATGAGCTCCGTCCGGTCTGTAAAAAGTGCACCGCCAGTGGTCGAACATGCGACGGCTACGACGCGTTGCCACCCGGAAGCCGCGTAACATCACGACCGCTTCTGCCGGCATCAAGGAGCCCTTCGACGAAGAGCGACGACGATGCTTCTTGGGGGACAGCTTCCTCGCAGGCACTGAGTGTCAGTCCTTATCGATCACAAGTTGCCACGCCATCGCCATCGCCACCTCCTTCCATGCTATCGTTCTCTATCACAGACATGGAACGCGGCGCATTCGACTTCTTTTGCATTCGTATGGCTGGGCCCATGGAGATCATGTCCCCTGCAAAAGGCTGGGTCCAACAAGCTCTTCAGGTAAGCTCTGGAAGTAAGGCTGTTTTCCATGCCATCGTGGCTCTGAGCAGCGCCAACCTCGCGATGGCAAGCATCCAACACCCAACTCTCCCGGGCTTGCACAGACCAGAGCGGTATGGAAATGCTTTGGATCAATACAGCAAGACAATTGCTGCGCTCCATCATCAGATCAAAAGCGTCATGGAAGGACATGCGCCACTCGAGCCTGTACTCCTGACCTGTTTGTTGCTCATGTGCTACGAGCTCCACGCAGAGCGGTCCAGTATGGCCATAAAGCATCATACCATGGGCCATGACATTGTGAGGAAACACCTCAGTGATAGAGATGGAGGACATGCGACCTCTCCTGGAGATTCAAATTCGCTGCAACAGCTGGCTGATGCATTCGCGGTACTAGCTGTCGGTTCAAACTATCCCGGCAGTGACAATGCTGCCTCGACAACAACGGGCAGATCTTCTCAGCAGCTCATCGCCCTGCTGGACGTGCCCCGTGAACTCCAACTCTCAGACGCCTGGCATCAGCTCGATCAGCTGATCGATGCAGGAAAGGCGTTATGCAGCAAACTGTATCAATTCACTGTACGGCATGTTACAGCAATCTACGGCGAGTCGATCGACCCCTCTACTCGCTACTGCTTGGCCAGTTGCTGGAGTAGATCTATTGACCTTCCAGCTCATGACACAACCCTTGTCGAAATCGACTCGCTTTTAAGTGCCCACCGTCGATGGGCGGCTCGCATGAGCGGCGTCCAAAGCTCTCATCTCAATACAGCTCGCGCACTTGCGTTGCTACAAATACGACATTGGATGTCCTCGTTCACACTTGCCACCTGCAGACAGACGCGAGAGATGTACATGGATGCACATGAGGGCGACTTCAACCGTGTTCTGGACCTTGCACAGTTTTACCTCGAATCTGACAACTCCGTGCCTCGTCCAATTCAACCACGCAGTATGTACGGCAACGGCCAAGACGACGCGTTCTGCCTGGAAGAAGGCGTTCTCTCCCCGCTCTATCTTATCAGCCTCAAAAGCCGCACATCAGCCACGCGACATCGCGCAGTAGAGATTTTGGCCAACGCAAAGAGACGCGAAGCACTTGGTTCAAGCACGATCTCAGCCCAGATCGCCGTGGCCATCGTGCGTGTCGAAGAAGAACGCGCAAGAAACATGACGCCGACCCTGATTGCGACAGACTTGCCCAGCGATGCAGTACCAGAGGCTGCAAGGTTCTCCGACACTGTGCGCGTTGCTGGTCAAGACTTGTACCGCCCTACTTGTCGGCTGGTGTGTGCCAGGTATCTACACGAGTCTGACGGCAGTATCGAGCTCATTGAGTATCTGAGCAAGGGACCTTGTTTTCCGTACAGCAAGTGTGCTGGAAAATGTCGGACCGGCTTCCATTTCGAGATACTGAAGAAGGAGGTGCAGTATAAATTGTTTGCTCCAAGCTGAAGCATGCATGCTCGCACCTTCCGTCATGCAGTGCCAATGCATGCTCCCAGTTTCCTCCTCTCACAATTTGCTTATCCAAGTATGCTCTCCTTCCCTTGCTCTCATCTGCCAACAATAGCATAGCTTTAATGATCAATCGCAAAGCCAACCAGCATAGTCCCTTCGACGCCGCGCTGCCCGCTCAATCCAAGTCATCTATCACCTTGGAGATATCCTCCACAGCCCGGTTGTACTCCTCTTCGCTGGGAGGGTCGCTCCTATCCACCCACACTTGGCAGAAGACATGCACGCACACCGCGACAGGACAACGAAGACGGTGGAAGACCGGGAAAACGAGAGGATGCATGTTGATCATGTAGAGAACTGATTCGCTGTGAGCGCGCGAGTGACCGCTCGAAACGGGGATGTTGCAGACGAGATTCAAGACCTCCAGTTCTCTGGCGGGACAGGATGCGCGGGAGAGCCAAGCATCGTAGCTACCGCCGCTACAGAGTCGGGTGTATATAGTTGCGTAGCGCTCGTTGGCTGGGAGGCAGTGGCGGTGGTCGCGGATGTCTTGTGCAAGAAGTTTGCAGCTTCTTGCCAGGTCTCGTAAAGGGAGGCGAGGTAGGGGATATGTTGCTTGCCATTGACCCCACACATTGTTAAGCTGGTGCGAGATATCGAAGTCCTTGACGATGTCGTAAATCATGTATCGTAGTTCTGGGGGAAGGCCGAGAAGACTGGCTCGAGGATAAGGTAGAGCAGGAACCTCTTTGTCTGAGGCCGAGGTCGTCGATTTGCCGAGAAGCAAAGTAGATGCTTTCTCCTTCGAGGCCGAAGTACCCATCTTCGTGCTTTCAGTCGATAGTTTGGCGAGAGGCGGTCTCGGTCGATGGTTTCATGAGAAGCTTAAAGTGGAGGGCCGACCTGTGTCGTTGTTTGTCTTTCCGGTGATGTTGGTAGAAAGCCTGTCTTGGGTAGTTGAGTGACGACGTCTAAAGAACTAGAGAAAAGTTGCGATCTTTTATCATCAACATGAAGTGAAACGGAGTCGCGTCATGCCTCTGCGGCGACACAAAGTCACTGCATTGGAAACTTGTCACTGCATTGGAAACTTGCATTGATCAGTGACTGATGTATTCGCGACTCCAATGCTTGCTTGCGCACGTCAGCAACATCAATTCACAGCAATCCGCACCAGCACGCGACAATACGAACCGTTACCAGTGAAGCGCACATCAACTTGGGACACATCTCTTCCAGCATTTCTCATCAAATCTCCGTAATCGTAAAGTCACTGTCCAAACCGCATCAATTCGCTTTTTTCTCAAAGTTAGAGTGTATCCTACAGAAAGACAAACAGTCGTTACTCGTCTCAAACAATGCCAAACAGGCGTGCTCCCCGCATCTCAGCCTTCACAATGACCACGAGTTGCGTGCTCAGACTCAACGCGCCTTCTTGGCGCGTATGAAGGCCCAGGGCCAAAGCCTGACGCAGACAATCAACCACACGCTTCTCTTCGCAGTTTTGCTGCAGCATCTCATTACCAACTCTCCGTCCTTACTTTCGTTGAGCGCGCTGAATGTTGCTGCTGTTTCCGCAATAGCAGCTGACGTCCGTCGAGAGCCGGTGAAAATACAAGCTCTTCACTTCTCCAATACCACATGTAATTTTGTTGTTGATGCTTATCGTCATCTTCAAGCCATCGTGATCGAAGTCAAAGATGTAGTGGGTGTATCCAGGGAACAAGAAGTCAAGAGGCCAAGGACTCTCGGAATAAAGGTAGAACGATGAGACCCGAAAGCCAATGGGTCCAAAGTCTTCGTTGTGCAATATCAGACGCCTCCAATCTCAAATCACCTCGTAATCGGAAGGCGTTGCGCGTCGTTACTAATGAGTTGACGTCGGGCATAAGCAAGCTGTAGTAACGTAAGTATACTGTTCCATCAAAAAAGGACACAGAGAGAGAAAAGAAATCGAGGGCTTTTTCAGGAATAGTGCTCGAACACCGCCCGATGCCCACGATCAACATAAAGAAAATGACTCACATCGTCCAAGTTCTTCGCCAAATCCAAGTTCTTGTCCACCACCTTGCGGATCTCCTCGCACACGTTGCCCTCGAGCAACACCTCGCACTTCCGCGGCAGCCACCTCAGGATGTCGAAAGCGTTGGCGTAGACTGTTGTATTGCCGCTCGTGCTGCTGCCTTCCGCGCCTGGAAGGACGAAGGGTGTGTGAATGACGAAACGCTGCAGACGCCAGCAGTAGCGCAATTGGAGACGGACGACTTCGGCAAAGCGCTCGAGAATTTCGTTGTGAGTTGGGATGGTGACGCGGAGGTGTTTGATTTGGCCACGGGAGCGTTGATGTAGGTTCGCGAGTGTGGGTTGGGCGGTGTCGAGGTCGAGGAGGAAGTTGTTTTCGCCGTAGAGGATCGCGCGTGACTCTTTGTAGATCAGCTTGCTGGCGCGAAGGAGGTTGACGAGCAATGGGTCGACGTCCTGCGGACGTGGAGCGCGAGGTGGTGCAACAACGTCGCTCGGAAGGAATGAGCGGCGGCCGCGAGGAGGGTTGTTCGTGTGTGCGTTGGTGACGATACGATTCCGGCGCAGTGGAATATGTGGCATTGTGAATGTAGGCGTAGGCTGGTTGCTAGGAGGGTTTGCGCTATTGCTGGCACTTCGCTGCATGTTGCTGCGAGTGAGTGAACGCAGAGCGCGCATACCGCGCGCAGGCCATGGTTCACTTCCGCCAGCAGTAGCATCGTTCGTGTTTGTGTCTGTGGGAGGAGCAGCCAGGCTCTGAAGAGCCTCAGCGTCCAGTAGAGCTTCTTCATCCTCACTCTCCAGCGACATTGTACCGTCCATGAATCCCTCACTGCCCACCACAATCGACTCTGCACGCTCTTTCTCTCGATCAATGGGCTTCGGCTCTTTCGAAAGCAATATCTCGAAAGGCCGCGTCAGACAAGCTCGGTAGATCTCAATGCGAACCTCAGGCGGCATGTCCATCAAGCGGAAAGGCTTCTCGTTCTTGTCCGTAATAGGGCACAAGTCGTCCTTATCTTGCGCCTGTTGTGTTCCGGCATCTTCTGTCCCGTCGTCTTGAGATTGCTCACGTGAGCTGCTCTCCTTCGCAAGACCAGCCTCCGCCGTCCTAGACCTCTTAGATCCCGACATGGGCAACTCGACACCGTCGTCACGCTCTCTCTTCTCGCCTCTGAAAGACTCGCGACGCGCACTCGGTCCAGCTCCAGAGGAATTCGTCCTACGTCGCTGCGCCATTTGCGGCTTGCAGATACAGAAGATATCCGAGTGTTATGATGCGTTTTGTATTCTCGTCCCGTTTCGTCTCGGTGACGTTGAAGCTCCAGACGTGTACCGCGGGCGCAAGCAAGGCTGCTCTGCTTACACAGCGCACAAAGCCGCCTCGTCGAGATTACTGCTTTCGAATGTCGATGTCGATGCAGCAATGGCGCAGGGTTGCAGCACGGATCGCAGGTGGGAGTAGACTCGGGCAAGTAGTGGTGTTGGTGGTGGGGCAAGATGGCCGGGTCAGTGATGCTGCTCGATGTCGATGTCGCGATAGCGTTTGAGCAAGATGGCCGGGTCAGTGATGCTGCTCGATGTCGATGTCGCGATAGCGTTTGAGCACTAAGGCAGCAGACTGGAGAGGCGATGGGCCTGGGCGACTGATTGACTCTCGGCAGGCGCAGGCAGTGCAGTGGTGCAGCGAAGCCAGTCGCGCGAGGTGGTCCGAGAGAGGAAAAACAGAGCGTATGCGTTGATGTGTGTGTAGAACCAAGTAGACAGAGCAATGCGATGCGTTCGAGTCTAATCAGATCCTTCGAATGCAGTACTTTGAGTGGTCTCGCTTACCCACGTCTCTGAGTGTTTGGGTCCTCTCAGCTGGCAACCGCGTCATTGGTAAGCGGCACGTGCAGTCACGGGAACGCCGCGCTTCCGGCGAGCCGGCTTTGAGCGAGAAATGCCACTGCAAAAGATTCCCTAGCAAGCCTGGCTCCCCTTTGGCTGCAACCTCAAAGCTTCTTCCCAAGTGGAGGAGCAGCCGTCGGTTCCTTGCAGGGCACAAAAAACGATCGCAATTGCCTCATGCAGCCCGGGGACCGTTGGCTTGCGAAAGAGGTCCGTGTCATTGTCTCGTCCCTTGGTCTTTGCTATTTGCTGCACCGTGGTCTTCGCTTTAAGACACTTTGGGGGAAACGTTGAGTCTAAAGAATTACTATTGGAGAGGCCAGCACCGGCGGTGAGAAGACGGCGTGGGGGTGGTATTAAGAGGAAATGGGATAAGATGTGTGGCCTGATGGGAACATCTTTTCAGGGTTGGAGGTGTTGTTGCTGGTGTCGAAGACCATCAAGCATACATTTCACTGGTGTACATTTAATCCAATAAGATACGTAATGAAACAAAATGAAGAACAATCGAGCTGTAATAAAATGCACAACGTTCTAGCTAGCTACCTTTCCCACCAGGCCAGAGTCCATTCACACCTTGCGAATCGCTCAGTCTGCCACCTTCCTGTACTTCCTCCCATGCAAATGATGACCCAGAATTACATTCTACCCCCTTCCCGCGGTGTGCTTCACAATCCATGTGGCACACCAGGCCTTCCCTCCGTCCAGCCCAGAAGACAAAAAAATATAATACACATCCGCCCCTTTCGGTCATACACTCATCATGCGAGCTGAAGGAAAAAGCGGAATGATGGAGTTTTTTATTTGATGATAGGAAATGCCGGTCTTGTTGACCGTGTTTGGATGGTCGGCCAGGTCATGCTAGCTGCAAGCCTGCCCGCCTTGTGTGTGAGTGAGTGTTGTATTAGTTGGTGATGAGGTATTAGGTTGGGCAGCGAGCCCAGGGAGCCAGTTCCCGTATCGAGTGGTCCGTAACAAATGAAATGGGTTGATTTTGTGGCCGCCGTCCGCATGGGGACAGCTCTGCCTGAAGCAAACGAAAACGATGGTGCAAAAAGAGCAAAGCCCATGCAACGTGTACGCCTAGAACGCTCAGTCGCCCGCTCCAGTCCAGTCTGGATGGGCGACTTTCGGGGTATAATCCGGTAGTTTTCTCTGCCTGTAGAACTCCACCGCCGTGAAGAAGGAAAGATGGGTTTGATGCGGCCTGCAAGCGAGCTGCTTTGCTTGGCCACGCTTGGAGCTCGATATGAGCTCATGTTTCAAGTCCTGCGGCGTCTCCAGATTCATCTCCAGTGATAGACGGAGCAGTGACAGCCTCTGCAGAATTGGAGACGGTCTCAGCGAGGTCCTCCTAAGACTGGTGCTGAGCCCACATCTCCTGTCCACGCATTTGGCCGTTGTAGTCCATGGGACCAGTGCTGTGAGGGCGCTGCTGGTCGTAATACATTTGAGCCGCGGTGTTAACGCCGTAGTTGCCATTGGCATCTCCGTAATGGTACTGAGGCTGTTGGCCATTCGCAGACAAGCCATTGTGAGGTGATTGCCAGCCCATAGCGTGGCCCATGTGAGGGCTGTTGGTGGCGCTACCGTTATGTTGTTGGCCGCCATGAGGAGCAGCAGAAGGCTCAAGGATCTGGGGAGGGTTGTAGCCAGAAGATGGGTTCGATGTAAGCGGAGGGCGTTGAGCAGAGCCGTTAACAGGCATCTGATATTGCGCAGGAGAACCGGAACGCGGTGAAGGTGCCATCTCGCCACGGAGGTGAGCAGGCACTGCCGCCATGCCGTTGTTCATCGCCTGCATGTAATAGTCCGATGTCTGTCTTTGCATCTGAGGAACACCAGCCATAGCAGAGGCGGGAGAGACGGATGATGGTCGACTTGGGTGCTGAGGCATGGGCGACTTGCCGTTCTCAGAGTAGCCTTCCTCCTCATCCGATCCCCTTGATCTCTGTGTGGCCATAGAAACGCGTGATGCCAGGATTGCAGCAGTAGCAGCCTCTGATTCCTCGATAGTTCCAGTGTGGTGGTTTTGATGCCTTGTGAGAGTGGTGCGGCGTGTGAAGGTCTTTTGGCAGTCGGCGTAAGGGCACTTGTACGGTCTCTTACCCGAATGGATCCTACGGTGACGTGCCAATGAACTGCTGTCACTGAAAGGCTAGAATATTGTCAGCTACTGAAATTGGCAATTTGCATTAAAAAAAATCAAGCACTCACCTTGCCACATCGCTCACACATATGAGGTTTCTCGCCGGTGTGTACGCGAGAATGCACAGTCAGAGCGCTGCGCTGAATGAACTGCTTGCCGCAGCCGGGGTGATCGCACACGTGTGGTCGGATACCACTGTGGATGCGTTCTGAGCGGACGTTAGCTTGGGGGCGCGTGTCCAAGTACAGTTGTTATTTTGCCTTACCATGTCTTGCCAGATCGCTGCGTCGGGCGAAACCCTTGGAGCAGGTTGAGCAGGCGAAGGCCTTGGGAAGAGGGTTCGACGCGCGGGAGCCACCGTCGATGGAGACGGCATCTTGCTGGACCGGTGCCTGCACCGCGCCCATCTGTGCCTGAGGGTACGCCTGATCTGTAGGAGCGTTGGGGTGGTAACTATGTTGGATGAGCGGCATGTTACCGCCAGGGATTTGCGTGGGCGATGGGTAGCGCATTCCGTTAGACAACTGGCTAGCAATCTGCTGGTAGGCGATCGAGGTCTGGGGTGTTTGGGAAGAGTAGCGCGAGGACTGTTCGGAGGTATGGGGCGAAACACCGCGTTCGGAGCCGGTCTCGGTTTTTATCCTCGACGCGCCGTTAGGGACGTAGAGGTTCTGGTTGGCGTAGTGGGAAGGCGCGCCTGACATGTCGTGGGTCATGCTGAGCGGCATAGGGACTTCGTATTGCATGTTGGGGTGGCCTGCGGCTATAGCGTGCCTGTTAGTATTGAGCAGCGTGTTGAGGTCCATCTCTTCGAGCGGCGAGTCCCTCCTCTTGTCAGACTGCGAGAGCAGGAGGCGGCCAACAGACGGCAGCGACATGTAACAGCCTGCGGGTGGAGTTCCTTCGCCCTCGTAACGTGTGAAACTGCGCGGCACACGGAGGTTTACTGACTGGGCAGAAGATTCCGCGACGGCGAGTGGGAGCGCGGGCGATCAACCAGACGCGACGCGGATGCTATTGCTGCTTGACCTCGCGGAGGGGTGCAGACGAATGCGATGAGATGCGGTGTGTACACGCGTGGGCCCGGTGGGTGGAGGGTGGGCGATGGTCTGTTCGACGCGGTATGCGGGAGGTCGTGCGTCCTTTTGAAGGGTCACAGCTTCTGAGAAAGATGCGACGGGACGACTGCAGCGACGATGGAGTCAGCGGTGATGGCGGTGGTGATGGGTAAGGAGCGTGGTGTGATGAAAATAGTAGTAGAAAGGGAGAGGGCGGAATGAAGGACAGACGATACCGAGAGAAGCGGCGTGGGCGGAGCGGAGGTGGGATGGGCAGTATGTAATGGGAGGAGGGCGGTGGGAGTGGTGTGTGCGTGGGATGGGATGGAGGGAGAGGGAGCGAAGTAGGAGAGGATGCACGGCCTTTGGCCATCGAGTCTCTCTCCCGACGCTCGCGCAGAAACGCCGCCGGGCAGAAAAGGGGTGGTGGAATGGGGGCGAGGCAGGCACGGCGCGCGCGTCGCTGGGAGTAAGGATCGACACGTACCTGTCTTGCTGTACACTTGTTACAAGATGCGGGCTTCCAAGATGCGAATGTTGCGTCCAAAAAGGCGTGGGCGACGCGTTTTGCTGTTGAAAAAAGTCGGGCTTGTTGCTGCGCGTTGCAGAGGGCGTCCGTGCCTTGTCTTTTGAGCGATGGGTCTGCGTTGATGCCAAGGGAAGCAAAGTTTGACGGGAGCGGGAACGCTAGTCGGCGCGATGCACGCTAGTCAAAGATTCCAAAAAAAGCCAAAACCGCGAGTCTCCTTGAGTTTGACAGGGAATTGCAACGCCTCACCGACGATTCGTCTTCAGACGCTGTCACGCTCGTTCCACTCGCTCTCTTTCGCAGATGGATTATTTGCAAAAAAGCTACCAGCAACTTTGCCGGATCTAGGCGAGGTCCTTAAACAGACGTCGTCTCGACCTTGTAATGATGGACTTTCGTGTGGTTGAGATGAGGAGATTCGCAATGATCTTCTCAATGGCGGTGCTTCCCTGGTGATCGATCGAAAGCGTCTGGTAGGTGGTCGTGTTGGAAGTGTCTAGAAGATCCAGTTGATGATCGGATGTGCCGGATTGCTGATGAGAACCAGTATTGGTAATGATGATTAGTGTCGCCAGTCGCGGTCGACGATATTATGCAGGAAGGCGTAGGTTTCGAAGGACGTTTGCTTTCGGTATAGTAATCGTCCACGTCGACTAGGTAGTTTGACGTTACGCTTCAAGTTTCGTCCCCCGGTCTATCTTCGCGGAGTCAGGGCCGGCCAGCGGTAATCTCCTCGTCTTGAAAGTGGGTTCCTGGGTTTCAATCGAGTCTCGGTCGGTCAAGCCCAAAAGTTTCTCGCTAGGAAAGAAGAAAAATTCGCGCGCAGTAGCGGATTTGCCGATTGAGTAAAAAGAATAAAATGGCGTGTTGTCCAAAGTGTCGAAAGGAACGTGCGTTTGTAGTGTCCAAAGAAAAGATAAGGAGTGTGAGCGGTCTGTTGTGGTAGACAAAAAATTAGAGATGGTGGTGGTAAGTCAGGATGTCAAACGATCGAGCAAGGAGCACCAGAAGATGATGCACTGTACAAACTTGGAAGGGGATCCCAAGAACAGGGCGTAGATCACCTCGCCCGGGTGCCCTTACGACTATCTATACCTATACCGAGGCGCCACATAACGTCAACGGCGAAATTGCCCATTGCTTCTGCTCCGTATCCCCAAGCTGCCTCACTCGATCGCTGCGCGCACAAGCCCGCGAGCTGCAGTCGTGGTAGTAAGGGCCGGGATGCTTCGCTGTAGAGGCGCAGCCCTTTTTCACCGCCGGGCGACAAATCGTCCAAGCGGGTGCCTGTAGTCTTGCATCCGGCATAGGCGGCGCTGCGAACGCTCTAGCAGTCTGTCGGGGCACTCAGCCATTGGCTCTGCGTATACGTTTCCGCATTGCTAGTCGGTGAAGTGCGAGTCAAGAGCCAATTTCGCTGCGCTCCTAGCTCCAGGCTCTCACGTTTCACCATCGCCGGCACGGCGGCGTGGTCTTTAAACGGTTGCTTTTCTGAGAAACATAGAGCATTACGCGTGGCAAGCGTGGGGCTCGATTGTTAACCGATAGGTCGCCAAGCCGATTCCTCCTGCAGGTCCAAGGAACAAACGCATATTGCTGTACAGGCGATCATGGCAGATCACTGCACTGCGACCGTCGGGTGTCAGTGCCAGACTGCCAGCACAGCCAGTGCCAGCCAAAATCTTAGGGCAGGGCAGGACAGGAGGCCCAGGGCAGGACGCTCCGTGCCTGGTGCCTGGCGGGCATGTACCACCGCTTAATTCATCCTCATCCCGAGTGTACGTCTCTGCACACCACGTACCCTTTTCTCTGTTGCACGTACCGGCACGCAGCCTCAACCCAAAACAAAAGACCGCCCTACAGAAGCTCGCTAGAACGAACTCCCACGCCTTCCACGCCTTGCCCTGAGCTCGACTGGCGGCCACCCAGCTTCACCATGACGTGTGGTGAAACGCACGGCGCGCGGCGACAAATTGCGGCGAATGGAACGGCCGGTCCTTGAGTGCTGGAAGTGGGAGTAGGATGCCGCAGAGCCTCACCATCGTCCCTCGAAGGCCCGCGGGCACATGAAATGCCACTGTGGATTGACTCGCGAGCCGAGACCCCTCGTCATCTCTCTCCTGTCAAAGGCCTGCTGCGGTGCCTGGGTCGCGTGTTTGCGATTGCGAAACTTGCCTGGCGTGTTTGAGCAGTGGTCCTCGCGGCCGTTGCGACACATGGACAGAAGATTCCAAGAGACAACACGACCAATTGTGACGACACAAACCACATGTTACAGCCGCTACTCACACAGACAGACCCTGTCATTGCACGTCCTCGAGCAGTGGCGCACCACACCATGACCACTCGCTCTGTACTTCCCGCGCACACACCCTCTCATTCCCATTTCCCTGGATCGCAGGGAAGCCATGTCCAGCGTGCGGCGAATGCCTCGATGCCGACATTATCATTCTGGAAGCGTTCTAGAAGACACATGTGACATTGTACACACGACGATACAGGTGCTTTCTCGCCTTGCTGCCAGTGGATCCGGAGATTTCATCTCGCGAAGCGACAGGCTGTCCCTAGCGAGACAGCAACCCTGCCCTGCCGCCCTCAGGTAAACATTAGGCGCGCGGTGTGTCTATTGGGCTGACAAACCACTCCAAGACTTTAGAGTTCACCAGACTCTCTGCCCTGTATCTATTACTGTTCGCGCCGACGAGAAATTCTCATCTTACTCATTTCCCTGTTCACGGAAGCGTAGCCGAGACCAGGTAGTGGTGGAGGACAATATATTGCGCACGAATCGATGCCACAGCCGCTTCTCCGACGGAAAATAAACTGGCCAATGTGATTGCGAGAAACAGAGCCGACATAGGGCAGGTTAAGCACATTTCTTGCATTCGAGCTCGACTACTCGCACACAGGCCGCTATGCTCTGTCTAGCCTTGCTCACTCGAGCTTAGTCACCTTCTCGGAATCGCCGCCTTGCTGGCTGCTTGACCACTTTCGTTGACCTCTTTCTTGCAAACACGAGCGACTTCGCTGGTGACTCCGCCTCTTCTGCAGGACCTCCCTCCCCTTCGTCCAAATGTCCAACAGTCTCCGATTCCATCTCATGCTCAGCAGCAGCAACTCCCTCATCATCCTCCAACTGCTCATCGTTATCGTCCTCCACCTCGTGATCCTGTGCGGCGAATGCATCTTCGATGATACCTCCTTTGGGCGGCCAACACGAAAAAGCCCTCCTGGCGTACTAGGGCGGGTCTTCGGCTTGAGAAGCGAGAGTGATATCCAGGCTATAGCGTAGGTCCTGCATGGCTTTAATCTCGTCCTTTGACCGCTCCTCCCGGGGTTGCTTCCTTAATCGCTGCTTTGTCGCCTCGTGAAGCCGTCACACCTACTCAGAGGGATGAAGATCTACTTGAATTGGACATCGGCGGCCTTCTTGGCGACTTCACAGCGAGCAAACCAGGAATGTCAACAGGTATGAGGAGGCATTCGACAAAGGTCTGCATCTGAAGCGAGCAATTACGGCCTCGGACATCCCAGCTGAGCCGACCTCCTCTGGACATACTGGGAGTGATGAGCAACGCATAACGAGCGGACGCGAAGAAGCGCATCCCGAAGCCGAGCCTCTGACTCCGGGGAAGCATTCTGAAGAGAGCTTGTCACTGGGGGTCGATGACTGGGAACATGCTTTAGCACATAGTAACCTCTCGTTCGAGGTCGTCAACGTCTCGAGCACGAGTGCGTGGCACAAGGCCAGAGGAATCGCTGGAGCTGATTCTGTTTCTGCGATATGATAGAATCATTCCTGAAGGACCGACCTTCGAGATATGGTATGTTACCGGACTCTCAGTGGTAAATGGTAGCTTTGTCCGATCTACGAGGCAGATAGTATTAGCACAAGGCTTTCACGGGACAAAGGCGACTTAGATAAAATCTCGACGGCTACCATTCCTCTAAATACGCCCGTTGTCTATAGTAACAGCATAGAGGGCTCTGGATAAGACTGCAGCCAGCGCTTGAGTTGTACACAAACTTGAACGTAAGCACTTGTGGTCCCGACGACTTGAATTTTGTGTAACTCATCCAGCTTGCCTGGGTCAAATAGAAGTACACCACCATAAACAATTCAGAGCTTCGCCTTAGTCCATGTCGCCGACGCTACATTCTTCTCCCTCGCTGCATCTTCACGTTGCCGCTTCTCGGCCAATGCATTGTCTCGCGCTGCTTCCTCGTTGCCGTTCTCCAGCAATCCAACAGTCTCGCGGTACATTTCCCGCTTCAGCTCACTAAGCACCTTCTGACCGGACATGCCCGGCTGCGCCTTCGAAACAAGAGCAAGCTCGTCAATAAACTTGAGCGCATCGTCTAGACCTCCCAGAGAATCAACGAGACCTTCTTCCAGAGCATCGAGAGCCTGTTGGGGCGGTCAGCAACGATGTCAAGAGTTGAGTAGGGTTAGGGTCTTGGGGTTAACATCAACTCACCTTGAACCTCACAGCCTCAAGAATCATCCTCCTGAAAGTCGACGGCTTCACCTTCTCGCGGAAGATACTGCACATCGGCGGCCTCAACCCGACACCCAGCTGTAGCTCGTTCAAGCACAGGAAGCCTTTGTGCGGGTTCATGATGCGGTAATCGTGCATCATGGCAACCATAAGCCCACCAGCGAACGTGTGCCCGTTGAGCAGAGCGACGGTCGGCATGGGGTACGTCAGCAATCTGTGCCACAGGCCATAGAGAGTCTCGGTGAAGAAGCCTGGAGTGGAAGTGGCGTGTTCGAGGTCGAGACCATTGGAGTAGAATTTGGGGAGGCCGGATGTGGTGACGACGACGCCTGGGGGGTATTTGGTTTGGAGGATGTCGAGAGTGAGGTGGAGGGCTTTGACGAAGGTCTAAGGATGGTTAATTTGATTGTCGGGGATGATGCTGTAGAGGCTACTGACGGTTGTGAGACGGTTGTCTGGTGCACTCGCGAAGGTGACAAGGTAGACCTTTGCGGCTGGCTCGGTCACGGCGATTTTGCCGGAGTTGCCGATGGGAACATCGAAGAGAGCGTTTGCCATGATTGCGACACTGTAACGATTCTTCAGGAAAGGTCTTGTTGTGATAAAGGTAAAGCTGAAAACGAAGCCTGATGATCAGGATATCCAAACAAGCAATCATCATCCAGGGCTTGTGATGGGGACCTCGGCACGATGTAATCACATGTGTCCAATGGACATATTCCACAGAAATCTCCCTCAACTCTACATTATCATATGTTGATGTATTCACGAATAGACCGATATTTGAGACGACAGCAACATTCTATACTTTCACCTTCAGCCATCTAAAGGTAGTCTTTGCTTTGAATGGGCGATGTCAACGCGCACGTGGCAGCAAGTGGCGCTCCTTCCCTAATTCCGGCGAGCACAGTGAAATCAAAGCGGAACAACACCATCACCTACACAACGCCGTGATTTGCTGTTGGGTCATCGCGTCCCTAGGCAAACCATTCTGTCGCCAAAAGCCAGCGTGGGAACAGAGCGATGCGTACAAATTAAGTCCGATCAGAAAAGATGGACGCCAAAGCAGCCACTCCTCTGCGCAATACTCCGGGTCTCATCAGTACGCGAATCATCGTCACTAATTTCCATCGAGTCGCATTGTGCTGATCACTGGTGTTTAGAGAAGATCGAGACCTCGAGAGACGACATCGTGAAACGTTTCGATGCCTTGGTCAGCCTTGCTTCGGTATGCTTTTCAACCGGTGACTTTTCATCAGTGGCTAACTCAATCTGCTTCGTGTAGGTCACCAAGACCGACCGCAACACGACTGCCAACCTCCAATTCCAGATGCAGGTCGAGACATCTCACTTGGTAAGTCTGCATACCTTTGACAATATATGTTCTTCACAAATTGACTCGTCCCTCTTCAAAGATCAAAGCCGCAGAAGACTTGCAAACACTCATCCGCCACCTGCAAGAAATGTGGCTCTTCGGACCTCTTAACACGGTCGGCGAAAGCCAAGTCCAGCAGCAAACAGACGAGAGCGCGAAGATTGTGGGAGAGCTGCTACGTCAGCTTTCCGGCAAACAGCACGAAGGGAACAGCACCAATGGAGACGCGATGAACGAAGAACCATGAGCGGCGCTGGAATTTTCTTATTCAAGCCTGAACAGCTTCATGAACCCCTAGAGTTGCATAAACGATACCCAAAATTCACGTCACAACTTCGCCTGCGCCTCCCTCGCCGCAAGGCTCTCTCCCACCATTCCCACCAACAATCTCGCACTCCCAACAGAATTCTGATACCCAGCTCCAGCATGCCCATAAGCATGCACCACAGCCCTCTTGCCAACAGCCTCCTTCTCCATTCTCGGCCCTCCCCTCCTCGCAGGCCTCAATCCACACTGCACGCTAATCACCTCAAACCCGCCATCCGGCCCAGTAAGCAGCTCCGGAATCTGCCACGAATTGTGCAGCAATATCTGCTCCGTGATCTTGTCGTCTGGCGTTTCGTCCCAAACGCCCTCTTCTTTCGTGCCACCGAGGATAGTAGTGCCAGAGCCCGGACGCGGGATGCAATATGCTCTGTACCCATCTCCCACGCGCGTGATCGTAGAGCTCGCCTCACCTTTCACCAACACTGTTTGGCCGCGGATGGGATACATTGCCTCGTCACCACAGAGCTTCTTCGCTCCTAGGCCTGTAGCATTGATAAAACAAGCTGGCTTTGGCCTCCCGCTCGCTTGCACCAGCTTTTCAGCTTCCTGCAACGCAGCTGAGAAGTCACCATCTGCTGCTGCTAGTCGAGCCTTGATGACTTGGACGCCTTTAGAGCGAGCTTTTTCTTGCAAGTAGAGCAGGTAGTGCGGCACGTTGATGCTCATGGCTTTGTAGTAAGCTCCACATGCGATTCTCGGTGCGCCAGGCGAAGCCCTCTTGTTGACGGCAGCGATGGGTTTTGAGTCCACGGAAAGCCCACGGAAGGCCTCGACGTGCGGCGCATACCATATGTCGTAATCGGGGGACTTGTCCCAGTACTCGTAAGAGTCGATTTGCTGTTCGTGCGTATCGTTAGCTTCCTAATAATTTTAGATCTTGCGAATGTGGCCAGATTTCGTACCTTGATGCCTGAGGGCGGCAACTTGCGATCTTCATCTTCCTGTCGGATCATCTCAAGCCAGTAGTCGTACGTCTGCACGTCCCAGTCACAAATGACTGGCTCATTGGCACGAGCATGCGGTAGCCAGTGTGCTCCGGCCCTGTGATTTACATGTCAGTTTGAAGTCGTAGTAAGCAATAACCAATCAGTACTCACCAAGGCGAAGTGTACTCAATGCTACTGTCACCAGGCACATGCGCCGCTACGATCGTGACAAGGTATCCCGCTTCGGCCAAGAACAAAGCGCTCGTCAAGCCCGTTACACCCGCGCTGGAGGTAATCAGTCAGTGATATGTAGCTATCGCCAGCTGATCATTGCAACCTCAAGCCGTGAACTCACCCTAGCACAACGACATGCTGTTTGTCCTCTCCTGCCATGATCGACAATGTGTATGCTGGTATGCTCGTTTATAGTAGTGATGATAAAAAAATAATGGACAATGTATTCAGTCAAACAAAAGCTCAGCTCGGATATCCAAAGTGATATGATGTTCGTCAAGGCCCTCGGCGAACGATGATGGCCTATCGCGATAAGCTGCCAACCTACGCCGCGACTAGGAAAGGCGAGCTTCCGACGCAACTATATAGACACAATATCGCAATGAGCCTGGCCGTTATCGGCTCGGAGATTCATGTAGGGCGTGTACAATATGCGCATACATTTCCATTAGACTCGGCCGAGGAATGGCTCGGAGCCATCGGCCTGTAACATCGTGCGAAGCCAAATCATGTACGCGATCGGACAGAAGTAGTGGAGGCGTTGGCACAGATGACAATGGACATTTCAGACTACAAGAGGTTTTTGCGATGCAATGATTCATCAGAATAATTGGTAGTACGCAGATTTATAGCTACGTAAGGTCGTAAGTCAAGTGTCGGGGGTATCTACATAACGGAGCGTATCTTTGCTCTATCTCTCTCCTGAACGCCAGTGCTGTGATCCGAAAAGCCCAAGTGCAGTCTATGCGACTGGTGAAGTACCGTTTGCGAGTGTGCGTGATGGAGGCTCAGCAAGCAGACTTGTGACTGCCTTCTCTACCTCCTCCGCAGCCATTCCCTGCCATCTCTCTCTTGCGCCTTGATCCGCCAATGCTGATACATCGCCAACGAGATCATACATCTTGCGCGAAACATCGCGATTGATATCCGTATATTGATCTTTGTTTATCGTCTTGTCGAGATAGCGAGGACGCAATGCGATTTTCACCATGCGTTGAATCTCCTCCTTTGCCGAATATGACATGTTGCGGCTTGGTGATAATGCATCGCCACCTGAGTGGTAGTTCTCGTCATATCCGCTGTCATGCTGATCCTGTCGTCGCCCACGCGGAGGAGGACGTGAAGTACGTTCCAGATCTTGTGAGGCGACAGCAGGAGAGAACGGAGAGAAGAGCGGTATTTGGGGCGAACTCGGGTGTGCGATTGGCGACATTGGTGGTGTCGCCGATGCTGCAATGGGCGAGCCGTAGCCAGAAGAGCCAGGTGATCGCGCAGGTGAAGAATTGCGCGGCGAGTATTGTGCGCTTGAGGGCCCGGGTGAGCCTGCAAATGAAGGATTGTTCTCAACCTCACGAAGTAAAGAAGACAGGAATGTTGTACCTTCCGCAGCGCGCTGAGTCGCAGCGCGTGATGATTCGGCAGGCGGTGAGGCTGCATTAGCAGCAGGTCGACGAAGGCGTGGCCGCTTTAGTTTCTTAGGCTCTGGCTCTGGTTCTTGTGGTGAAGCTGGCGATGAGGAAGCCTTCCTTTTGCGTTCGTTCGGTTGGTCCGGTTGGTGCAATTCTCTCGCCTTGTCGAAAGCGTTCCAAGCCCTGAGCTCTTCTTGCGACTCGGGTGCAGGTGCAGGCTGAGAAGGATGTGTGCGAGTGGCGATGTCACGAAGACGGCTTGTCACGCCCTGTCGATCGGCCACCTCAAAGCGGCGCTGCCACTGTTGGAACTCCCTGCGCTGTTGGGGTGTTCTTGTGTCTCTCGTTGACTCTTCGTCATCGAAGGGAAAGTCCAGATCCAGATCTAGGCGTTGCGAAACTTCCTGCCATACACGTGCCCACGAAGTATCATTCGTACGCCCCAGGCGGCGACCAACGGGCGCATTGCGCTGACGGGGACGTTGCCTTGGTCGCCTTCGGACAGCAGCTGGCAGGCCAGGCAGTGCAGCATCGCTCTCAATATCCACTAGACAAGACTCGCAATACCAGACCTCCGGCGCATCGTCGTAGCCGGCGCAGAAAATGTGTACCGCTTTGTCGCATCCATCGCAATACATCTGGCTGCTGTGTGATTGATCGGATGTACCACACACAATACATGGATCCCAGACCTCGACCGAGAAGAGTTCATCTTGCACGATCATAGAAGGATCGATCTCCGCTTCTTGCACCTTATCCTGCACGGCATAGCTATCGATCATGGGCCCGCCAATCGCCTGGCGCAATTCCACAGAGTTGAATTTGGCACGGCATATCGGGCAGCTGTTTGCGCGCTCGACCCAAGGCTTGAGGCAGGCGTTGTGCAAGTCGTGTCCGCAAGGCAGTAGGTGGGCTACGATTTCGTCATCGTCATCGACACTACACAAAGAAACATGTTAGCATAGTGGACCAAAGGACGAGGCACACACTGGGAGGCCTCCAGCGACTCCGCGACATGCGCATGGCATATGGGAAACCTCACCTTCCAAGCTTATTCGGCGAATGTATTCAAGCCGTCCAAGGGTGGAAGTTGTGGCTGCCGGGGCAGCGTAGCGGAGGACATGGATAGCCGCTGCAGGCCTCCAGTATAACAGCATGCAACGAGTATCGCATCACATGTAGGGCCGATAGACTGCTTGTATCACGAGGAGGTGGTGTTGGTACCTTTTGTTGCTGAGTTTCGTATCACGCAACAACGAGCTCTTGTTGCCGTGCTGTTGCTGCTGCTCGAGCGCATGTTCGGGTATATCCGCGAGCTCATTGTCACTCAGGGTGGCGAGTACCTCGCGCAAATCACCCAAACAAACGATACACGTGGATTGCTCGTCCATGCCGGGGCGATCGTAGAGAAGTATGCAGGCGCTGCGATCGTGGTGGTGGCATATATATTGGCGAGGTATTGCTGGTGAAGGTGTGGAAGAAGAGGAAGGTCGCATCGAAAGTCGGCTTTAAACCAAGGACCCTGCCCGGAGCGATCCTCAGCCACTCACGTGCTAGCCCGAGCTGACGGTAATGGCAACCTAATAAGAGGGCGGCAATGGAAACGATGACTGTGATTGCGATTACGACTACAGCAAGCAGGCAAGGAGATGGCGCACATGACAGAAAGCTATCTGTGGATTGGCCAGGGTTGTCTTCATACTGACGGCTCTACAGAGGGTGGCCTACGTTAATGCGCCCGTTGTCTTCGAAAGCGGTGGCGCCTGCCGTGTCAGATGATGAGCAGAAGCCACAAGCTTGAAAGGCCACGGCGTGTGCGACTCGACAAGGTCACGATGCGCTCTAATTCCAGGCACTGTCTCACGTTCACATCCTGTGCACTCATTTAGGAGCCTGCCCTTGCAGTAAATTCAGATTTAGCATTCATCAAGTCAAGCCAGGTCTCACATACTGCCGAAACCATCAAGGTGTGGTAGCTGGTGGCTCAACGCTTGCGCTATGCGAGTAGACTGGCACATATTTGTCTGGTAATAGTATCGTGATTCGGCTATGGACTGTACCCTGGCGCCCGGAAACTGCGAAGAGTCGGTTTCTTGTCGTAAATCGTGCCTGGGCTGTCCGAAGGCCACGAGCGCTGAAGGACGAACGCTTGTGGTATTTGCATGCTACCACTTGACTTGGCCGACGCCGAACTCCTGATTGGGGTATCAAGAAGTGGAAGGTCTTTGGAAGTTTGAAGGAATTTCTTCGTTGTCCGACAGCTATCTTCCTGCGCTGCAGACGTAAAAGCGCTCATTGAACTCCATCATGATTCTCCCATGATCCCATAACCCATCTATACCTCGGCGATCTCACGCAGACGACGGACGGTCGACCTGGTGGCAGCGGCGGCCGGGGTGCTGTATGTATGTTAGTGCTGTTCGGGAAGGTGGCCGCTTGCGCCATAAGCGCAGGGTGGGCGAAGGGCGAGGTCGACATACGAGAGAACGTAGGCGCCACCGGCGACAGTCTTCTTGCAAGACTTGCAGTCCCAGATACCGGTGGAGTGACGCTTGACGGAGTTCTTGCCGCAGAAGGTGCAGAGGTAGCGGGCGTGCTGAGAGATTTCGATCTTCTTCACCTGCTTACGGAGGGAGGCACCATAGCTATTGGGTGCTTGTTAGTTGATGTTCATGGTCCATGGGGTTTCAACTCGGCGCAAGAGTGTGTCGAGGCTGTTCGAGGATGTGTTCGTACCGGGTACCGTATTTACCGGTGATTCCGACCTCTGCAAGGTGTTGTTAGCCAGTGTTCCTTGAGTGCGCACAATGCGCTATGGCCGTCGGCGGGCGCAATTTGGGGTGTCGCCAGAGTTGTGTATTTGCTGAGCGAGGGTAGAACGTACTTTTGGTTCTCTTCGTCATTGTGTCGAGGCTGGCCTGGTTGCAATAACTGGTAGTCTGAAGAGTTGTTACGCAGTCAAGCGCGCCTGAGTGAGTATCCAAGTCAATTCGGATTTTCGTGGGCTTGGCACGCCGGGGCGCGGCTGCTTCTTTGGTTTTCAGCAAAGTTCGCAGACACCACATGTCTGCATTCGATTGAAATTGCAACACATCACTAAGGCAGCAACACGGAAATCCCGATACGACTCCATATGTCGCGCTGCTGATTAAATTGCCCTCACTTGTCAGAGTTTAATAATCTCTATCGCGACACTATCACAACGTATGAAACGCAGAGCTGGCTCACTTTCCATCCCCATCAAGCACGTGACTCTACACTTATAGTGATTCTCTGCTACCCAAGGCAGCTCGGGCCAATCTGAACCCTCGAGCCAGTCCATCGGACGTCATGTCTTTGAAACCGCCAAAGTGAAGTCTCAAGCCTTTGGGTCCACTTGTATATATGGGTACAGAATGGAATGGAAGAGGGTGAATGAAGAAGATTTCTTTGATCTTCGATGTGACGGCTGGTTGTCACGCCATGTACTTCGTAGTCAACCTTCCCCATTCACTGTGCTGGTGCGCAACATTCGATCTATATATGGTATTATGGGGTGTTGCATAAGATCGGACTCTTGCCGCGAGTTCGCCTGCATCGCCAGGACGATAGGGACCAACTCCAATTGGTAGTTGTTCAGTAGCCCTGCTTGTGGTATCTGTTGGCAGGGAAGACTTTGCCACCATGTCCTAGGACACGTAAGGTAGACGCGACCGAGACCACTCTACGGGAGCAACACGGCACCGAGCAGGAGTGGCAGGAGGTTGATAAATGGATCTCGCTATGAAGGAGGGTAGAAAGCTGCCGGAGAGACTGCTGAGAAACCCGGGAGCTAGAGCTCACAGATTGCATTTGGGGAGAAAAGAAGCAGGACAGATGTTGAGAGTATACCACCGCCACGTGTTGGGTCTGCAAAGCAGGAACATGCAGGAACCAGGTAGTATATTATGAGATTAATATGATTCATGTGTAGCACTCCAGACTCCAGCGATGCGTGCTCAATTGAAACCCTGGTCGAAAACCCCAAGCTAGACTATGCTCATTCCGTCATACAGCCACTAGCGACTTTCCAGTATAGAAGGCAACCAGGACATCAGTAGTGTAATGACAGTGGCATCAACCTCGGCCTTCTGTTCATCAATCACAACACTTCCTACCACACTCCACGTAACATCAAAATGGCGCAAACAGAACGTCAGTACGAGGCGGTAGTCTTCGGCGCGACTGGATACACCGGCAAGCTCACCGCAGAGTACATTACCGCCAGCCTGCCAACAGACTTTACATGGGCCATTGCAGGCCGCTCCGAAAGCAAGCTCAAGACGCTTGCCGCGCAACTGCAAACACAGAACCCAAATCGTCCTCAGCCCAGCATCGAAGTCGCGCAGCTTGACAAGGCCGATCTTCTTCGTCTCGCCAAAACGACCAAAGTGCTCATCACAACAGTAGGCCCATACCACAAGTATGGCAGCGCCGTTGTCGAAGCCTGCGCTGAGACTGGCACCCACTATCTCGATGTCACTGGAGAAGTACCTTGGGTGCGCGACATGATTGCGAAGTACCATGACAAGGCAAAGGCGAGCGGCGCCATCATCATTCCACAAAATGGTATCGAGTCTGCTCCCACCGACCTCATGTGCTGGGCTCTCGTCTCACACATTCGTCGAACACTTGGCGTAGGAACTGGCGAGATCATATACAGCATCCACGATATCAAGGGAACAGCAAGCGGCGGCACACTATCCACTGTGTTAACGCTCTTCGACAGCTACAGCCTAATTGACCTTGGGAAGTCTTTCGCCAGATGGAACCTTTCCACGGTAGTCCCGCCACAGCAGTCATACAGCACGCCCATCTTGGAGCGCCTGACCGGCCTGCGCATGGAGCACGCTCTTGGTGGACTTCTAACAGACAGCATCCAGGGCCCTACAGACATCCCACTTGTTCACCGATCCTGGAGCTTGTACGAGGGTGGCAATTTCTACGGTCCAAACTTCTACCTAAGCGCCTACATGCGTGCCAAAGGCGTCTTCCGCGGCATCGTCATCCACCTCGCGCTGACATTCAGCTTCCTCGCACTCATTCTCCCTCCCGTGCGCTGGCTTCTTCAGCGTCTCGTCACACAGCCAGGCGACGGTCCAAGCAAAGAGTAAGCACTTCCACGAAAATGAAATCCTTAAGAGTCCACGGTACTGATACAACAACAGACAAGCCAGCAAAGAATACGTCGAGTGGCGCGCTGTTGCCCACGCCGATGCCGCCGATCCCAGCGATCCGAAGCGCGTGATGGGCCGTATGAGGTACGATGGTAGCATGTACTACCTCACCGGCATGTTGCTCGCCGAAGCTGCGATCACGATTGCACGCGATCAGACTCCAGCGCACAAGATGGGCGGAGGACTGCTGACTCCGGCCACGCTCGGCGAGGCGTACTTTGAGCGCGTTCGTAAGGGCGGATTGTTCACCGAGATCAGGATGATGCCTTGAATTGTCAAGTAATGAGGTGACTTCGCTTTTGGAGTAGCTATGATGGCCGTACGTTCCAAACGAGCCGTCTGAGAACTGACCGCCGTCCGAGTAATAGTACCAATCTTTCAAGCCTCAATCTCCATTTGTCTTTCCAGATGTTTCGTGTACGCTTTCCATCAATCTGGCCCGGACGAGCGGGAACATGACGCTCACAGTCCGAGTGCTGAGCTCCACCAATGTCATCCGGAGACGTATTCACGCCTACCGGGTCGGGGTCATCAGTTCATCATGATGAAGGTTGATGGCTGCGGAATGCGATACCTCCATGTCATCTTCCACGTGAGCCAGAACATGAAGATGATAACCAGAATGCAGACAACGACCACAATGGTAATCTCCCAATCGCGCATTGTTGAAAGTGTTCTTTCTTCCTTTCCTTGGGAGAGTGGTGTTGACTGATAATCTACATTACGAAGTGTCCTTGCAAGAGGAGTTATACCACGCACGCCATCGCATATGTTTCTTTGATGAAGAAGAAGCAAACAGACTATTCTAGGCACTTGTCGTGAATTTTCTTGTCTCTAGCCTAACAACGCAGCTAGCAAACTTCCATGCAGGCTCCTCCTGAATGTTCCAAAGCAGACGCAAGCCCGTCCGTTCGCTGATCGCCGTCTGAGAGATATAGGGATAATTCCTATTGCTGACTTCTACTCCTTGTCTGATCTGCTTTCCAACTGTCTTTTAGCCCATCCCCTCGGTTTAGGTCTGGTACGCGGGAGGAGTGGCTTCCTCGGCCTGAGTGTGGGTACTGCGTTCGATGTCTTCCGATGCACTCTGACGAACAGGAGGAATGACTCCCTGCGTCTGGGAAGTAAGTTCGATGTCTTCCGATGAACCTCGAGGAGCAGGTGCAGTCTGATGGATAGGTGCACTTTGGTGGGCTGGCGCACTCTGATGAGCAGGCGTGCTTTGATGCGCAGGAGCAGGTACACCCAGTGGTGGTATCGTCGGCGGGCCGCGTGTGGCCATCGCCCACATGATCGCAGACAGGATGAGGACACCTCCGCCGCCGATGACGACCAAGACGATGATTTCCCAAGTGCGTACCATTGTGTTTTTCTCAAGTTTCGAGTGGATTTTTCTTTTGAGTGACGCTTTCGCGGTGATCTCTTTCTGGGTGATTCGTACTTCGATCGATGGAATAGTCTACAGAGCCAACTCTACATGATGTTGTGAACGTGAAGATATAACATACACCTTTGGCATATCCTTTGATGAGAAGAAGCAAACTGCTCTGGGTTTTGATCGTAGCTTATTCTTGCTGCTCTCCCAGCAACATGACTAACAAACGCCTGTACATGCTACTGCTAGATTTCCACTGCAAACATGCGCTCGACGATGCGCCATAAAAGGCCAAACAAACCTATATCAATACCAAAGCAAACACGAACGAAACAAGACCACCAAGCAAGACACGCATATCCGTCAATGACCTTTGTCCCGTGCCAGAAGCTGGCTCAGCAGTAGCAGCAGTGGCCGATGACTCTGAAGTCTCGCTGGCTGTACTACTAGCCTTCTTCCCACCCGACTCTGATTCGTCACTGATGCCGCTCATGATAGACTCTCCAAGACCGCGAGTCGACGTGCTCGTGCCAGTGGCTAGCACAAGGTTCGAGCCCGTAAGTAGAAGCGTCTCGCCGTTGATGACGGTAGTGAAACCGGGTCTGATTGTCTGGCCGCCTAGGACCAGGAGGGAGCCGGTGGTGATGTGGGCTGTGTACGTCTTATCGCCGAGGGTAATGAGCTGTCCTGGATTTTCGGGTAGGAGCACGGGCGTAGGAAGGCTAGAGTCGCTTCCACATGCGTTGATGTCTCCCGCTTTGCCGAGGGGTACTGTGCTGGTATGGCCGTTCGAAACGACTAGTAGTCCACCCGATGGCAACGCTGAGAATGTTGCGTCGCCGCTCGTCAACGCCTGTCCGCCGACAGTGAGAGCGTGGCCTTCGAAGATATATTCGCCGTTGTTTTCGCCGGCTTGAACAACTGGTGAGGCTGCAGTCGACGCGCCAGGCACGATCTCTGTCTTGCCATTGGCAACAATTTGCAAGCCTGCGCCAGACGGCAGTGCTGAAAATGTGCTGCCTCCTTGCGTGAAGGCAGCGCCGCCGGGGCTAGCAGTTTGAGTTCCAACAACAAATCCAGTAATTGCAGGCTTGTTACCCGGTGCCGCTCCAGCTTGTTTAGTGGCAACAGATTGTATGGCAGAGATCAATCCGCCGACTCCGCCTGCGATTGGGTTTGCGTCGTTCGGTGCCTGTGTGCCTTGTGCGCTTTGATTGCCTCCCGGTCTGCCATTCGCAGGCTGTCCTTCATTCCCGCCCGGAGAAGATTGCCCATCGTTGTCGTCTGGCTTCCCGATAGCTCCACCAGGCCGTGGAACGTCACCACTTTGGCCAGGTTTTTCAATTGGGATAGCCGTTCCAGGCTGATTCACGGTAGTTGGAGGCCCTGCTGGCACATCCAGAGTGGCTTCAGGCACTTGCGTCACAGCCTTCGGAGCAGTGGCCTTGGTAGATCTGGGCACGTCCAGTGTCGCTTGGCTGTTTTCGGTGTGCGGGAATGGTAGTGTGATATGGATACTTGAATCCCAAGTTATCCAGGAAATACTGGGAGTCCCCGGGTGGTCAAGGGATGTTTGCGTTATCTGGGTGCGTGCTGTCACTGGTATAGTGAACGTGATGCCTGTAGATGCCGGCGGATGGTCTAAAGATGTTTCTGTCTTTTCACCATGCACAGTTTTTGGTGGGTACAGAGAGGTCGTAGTCGTGTCGGACACGCCCGCTGGTGAGTCGAGAGATGTCACTGTCCGCTCAGTGTGCGCGCTGTACGTCTGTGAGCCGCCGGAGGTCACTGGCGTCTCTGTGAAGATTATCGGCCCTGGTATACTAGTAGAAGTTTGTGTTGGCACGACTGCTGTAGTAAGATTGCTGGTTATTGCTTGTCGCGGGAAAACATGAGCCAAGGCTGTCGACGACGCCAGCAACATGAGCGCATACGAGAAAAGAGCCATCTTCGTGTAGCAAAGCTGACAGGAATCACATATACGGTGGACACATGGAAGTGCAGGAAAAGATACGAACGCAAAACAAACGAGAATTGTTACCTTTAGGGATTGGCAATATTTTGGGGGCGCAACTTAGACCTGCCGCAATACGAGATGCGTGCATATCTTCCAAGATGCGTTGTGCGGCACCCGCGATGGCCTCGAAGGATCGCTTTCAGCTATAGCGATTGTGGCATGGGACATCCGTAGCGAGTGCGCCATGTCATTTCGGTTGTTGTTCAACATCTTTGTTCCGTGCGCATAAAAGGTCAACGCTGTCTTGCAGTGCCGAAGCTGTTATCGAAGCCCTTGGTGTACTGCAGGCCGATTGACAGAATTGTGTTGTCGTGAAAGGACAAAGCAGCGCGTCGTTAGTTGAAGTTTAGAGGCGTCGAGGGTTGCAGGGGTGTGTTGGCCGCTAAGAAAGGACAGAAGTCTGTTGGTCCCGCGTGCATTTTGACGAATGCACGCGTAGATGATGAAGAATTCGCCTAAATCCTATCAACCAATCAGGATTATGTTCAGGCAATCTAGAACACTTGTGTTGGCAAGTCGCCATACCGCCCTGGTTCACTGCCTCGGTTCTGTAGACATTGAAGATGACTAAGACGGTTGGTAATGTGCAGCGAGCATCAGAGCGTACGGATGGCCACGAACAGTTCAATGGTCTTTAGCTTGTAGCTTGGAGGAAAGGCAACAAGCCAACCCACTAACACCATGTTGTCGGAGTACTTACAATTGAACAAGCATACCTATAGAGCGCACTACTAATGCTTGTGACAGGGAAAGCACCATGCGTGTATCGAACTGCTGCTAATGCTTGACGTGGTCAGCCAACGGCTATACTAGCGATGCCATATCTTGTCGGTCAATGCATGCCCTGGAACGAGGCACTGGTGCGCAACAACGTCGTAGCATATTAGAGGGACTCAAGCATGCAATTGTGGTTCTTACGCAGCAAGCTTGCATCTGACTGCAGATTTGCAAGCACCAGTGCATGATGTGCTGTGATTCTGCTCGGGGAGGCTGTCACAAGAATCTGACTAAGGACCACAGCTAAGCCATCGGATCTTGTAGGCGTCACTAGAGCGAAGAAAGTTGGGGTAATGCCGCCGTAGGGTTCGCTTTGATGATATAAAGACGGCCTGCACCTGTGCAGACAATGCAATGTACTTGCCTAAAGGTTCCATCGAGCACATACATCATATTGCGTACTTGAAGTTCTCAGCACTGAACAGTCCCACTAGACGTAGCATTCACCGCTAAGATCCGTTGGAGAAAGTATCAAATCAGGTGGGAGTAAAGTTGCTGAACGCTTTGCACTCCACGCAGACCTTGGCCAGTAATTCGACAGAACGGGCGGTTTCGTCCAGGTGGGCAGCACCGCATCTCGATAGGATTGTCGCCGGGGCCTTGTGCGCAAAGTCGTGGTGGTCCGATAAGTCGGTATCTCAAGGTGGTTGCTCATTTCGTAGTCGGTCGTGTCCAGTGTTCCCCAGGCTTAATATCGATATCGTCTCATCCACACCCCTTCAGTGCCCGTTCTTGTGTTAGTACAATGCGCCATCTCCACGCCATCTCCACAAGATCACGAACAATGATGCTTTGCATTGAGGAGTGCCAGTTGGTTGAAAGCTGCTTTCGATTCGCTTAAGGTAGCTACACCCAACACATGACGAACGCCGTCCTGGTTTCACTGGACTTGCCACCTGATGTCATGCAAGCATTGAAACCATAAAGAAATGCAGCGCACAACCTCATCAGCAAGAAGGAGCGCGAGGATATCGAGTCGTCTATTTGCCCTTCTTGTCGCCACCCTTCTTCTTGGCAACACCACGAGACTCCTTCGCCCTGTTCTTGCGCTGCTTGCCTGTTTCCGTGTGTCAGTATACCGTCTTTACATCCTCGCTCATCTTCCAATGCTCTTCTCCAGTGGTTGTACGTACGCTGCTGTCTGCTGGGCTTCTCGATCTTGGCGGCCTGGCCGTAACGGACGAGCCTGTAGTGGGGCTCGAACTTCTTCATCGCCTCGGCGCTGTCGTAGACGAGGGCGAAGCCAGTGGACTTGCCACCACCGTACTGGGTGCGGAAACCGAAGACGGAGACCTGGTCCTTGTCGGACTTGTAGAGCTCGGAGAGCTTGGCGCGGAGCTCATCCTTGGAGACGTTGGGACGGTTGGGGTGGAGGACGTCACTGTACAATGTATCGTTAGCCCAAGATGTTCCTTCTCTTTGGCGATTTCGTGCGCTCGGTGCGTCGTTCGGGGGTGGCGGCGGTGTTGGCGGTGGTGTAGATTCTTTTCGCGGGCTGGCGGGGGGATTGTACGCACACGACCATCTGCTTGCGGCCCAGAAGGGGGTTGCGAATGAACTTGCGCGTGCGCAGAGTCACCTGAGAGTCCGACATGATGATGGGTGGTTTGTCGTGGATCGAGGTCGTCGTCGGTGCTGGTATTTTGAGTCGTCGGCGTGAGCGCTCGCCTGGCTTGCTACAGTGCGCTGCTTGCGAATTTCAGCGCAGCCGCACGGACCAACCTTCTTGGCGCGCGTCCGACGGGAAGTACTCGTTGGAGTCTGGAGAACATCGTCAATTGATCAGATCAGGTGAACAAATTTCACTCGGAATCAATCAATACATGCTCTCTGGTGTCACGTGTTCGGCGCTTTTGACAACAAACTCAGTGTTGCAATGGATCCCCAACTCGTGCTCTTCCGCCGCCAATATCTTCAACTCTTCGAACCAGACTTTCTTGCTTGGCCACCAAAGTCCCTACTCAGAGATGCCGGGGTCCAGCAATGGCTATACAAGCACTGCTTCGACACAGACAACAATCCTCACCTGCCATCAGACAGATACAGGCTGCGTGTACTCAAGCCACTGGTGAGGAAGGTCGAACAGGCTATCGAAGATCCTGAGGAAGATGT
Source organism: Cladosporium velox (assembly GCA_024604135.1). Lineage (NCBI taxonomy): Eukaryota > Fungi > Ascomycota > Dothideomycetes > Cladosporiales > Cladosporiaceae > Cladosporium > Cladosporium velox. The sequence continues at coordinate 737,001 of JANIIF010000006.1, read as the reverse complement.
AGGTTATCTCATGTCACTTACATCACTTTCGTTCTTTCCGTTGCTTCTCTCAACATCATGCACTACCCTAGAGTATCTCGTATTGATCCTTCTCTCTCTTCCCAGGAGATTTCCGATGATCTCATGTCTTGCCTTTCCACTCTCATGAGTTCTGAATTGCCTTCGGAAACCACTGCTGTGCAGCAAAAGTCATATGTCACGTTCACGACTTTACCAGAAAATCTTTCTCGTGAAGATGAAGAAGCAGAAGATCCCACTATGACTCTCTTGGAACGCCGCCAACTAATCTCAGGATCACTTACTACCGGCTACAGAACCTGGGAGGCGGCTCTCCACTTGGGAGCCTATTTCTTGTCTGGGCAGGGCCAGGAGTTGATCAAAGGCAAAAGCATTCTCGAGCTTGGAGCGGGCACTGGCTTCCTGGCAATTCTGTGCGCCAAAAATCTTGGAGCAGCGCATGTCACGACCACTGATGGCGATGAAGGTGTCGTGGAAGCACTGAAAGAGAACCTATTCTTGAACGGTCTTGATGACGAGCGCAAAGTTTTGACGAGCGTGCTCCGCTGGGGCCATGGAGTCAGAGGCTCGTGGGTCCAGGATGACTTTGTGGAGCATCCGTATGACACTGTCATTGGAGCAGACATCGTAAGGGACTTCCAAATATTTTACTAGGGCGACGAATCCACTGACAGCTAAATTGTAGACATACGACAAAGTGGCCTCCAATGCGCTAGTTGCCACCATTCGCATGCTCTTCGATCTTCGTCCCAGCATCAAAGTCATCATCGCAGGTGCAATCCGTAATGCCGACACTTTCGAGAGCTTCAGACAAGCTTGCTGTAAGTCCTGGTGCCATGTTGGCAAACATCAAATATGCTGACACCATTATAGTGCGTAATCGCTTCAATGTCGAAGAAATTCCATTCGAAGCCAAGCCTATACGCGAGCAAAAGGCGCTCTTCTATGCGAAAGCCGTCCCTTTCAAGATTCTGTCTATCACCGCTCCTACCGACGCTTCATAATAAACTCGGTCTACCTCACATGTTCAATACCAATCTGCGCCGAAAGTGTGGGATAACCTGAGCTGTCTATCTTCGGCAAGATAGCCTCTCTCCGTGCTGTCTCCTTCGTATATTCATCTTGCCACCGCTTGACTTCGCTCTCATCGGACCAGTCACTGATCAATCTGTCGCCCTTCCCGACCTGGTGAAGCTGCGTGCCGGTGGCTTGGGTGTTCAGGGAAGAGGGACGAAGTTCTCGATGGCGCCTTTGACGCGACCCTCGAGGATATGCTTGCAGAGCAAAGGTTCTGCGCCAAGCGGTCTTCCAATGCCCACGCCATCACATGCGTCGTCTTGCAACGCACGCACCATCCCAGACGCTGTACGGAAGCCACCTGTTACGTACACCTTCGTCTTCTTTAGCAGCGGCCGCAGCAACTCTGCGAATTCGATGAAGTAACTCTCTCTTGCTTTCGTACTCTCTTTCTTGTGCTCAAACGCCCTTCCTTCAAAAGTTCCGCCTATTGTAAGATTTTAGCTGAGCATACCTTCATCCTCTATTACGTGCCACTTACCAGAAAGGTCGATGAAATCAATGCCGGCCTGCTCCAGCTTCACACACAGGTTTCGACAATCCTCTGGCGTCTGGCCTCCAGGCTGGAATTCGACGCTGTTGATCTTCACACAGATGATGAATTTCGGATCTGGCACGCGTCTCTTCACCTCTGCGATGATCTCGAAGATGATTCTGCTCCTGTTATCCAGATCTCCGCCATACTCGTCCGTTCGCTTGTTTGTTGTCAACGACAAGAATTGCGCGAGCAGGTACCCATGAGCGCAGTGGATCTGAACACCATCAAATCCAGCATCCCAACATAGAGCGGCAGTCTCGCCCCATTGACGGACGATATCTTTGATTTCCGAAATTGTCAATGGTCTTGGTTTGTTGAAAGAGTTTCCAGCCCAGGAGATCTTCAGCTGGACGTCGCTCGCGCTCACCGGATTAGGATTGAGAGCCGCACCGCCTTGTCTCCCAGGGTGACTCAGCTGGGCAATGAACAAACTCCCGTTCTTCTTCGCAACATCGGCCACTCTTCTAAAAGCCGCAACCCTATTATCATGGTTGTCACACAGTATCGGATTACCGTAAGCTTCCAAGGCATCGTAGCGTACCATCACATTGCCAGCAACTATCACTCCGATCTCTCCCTCACCCCAGCGCTCATACAAACGTGTGTATTCTTCGGAAGGGAACCCTCTGGCGTTGATCGGCTCGCCGTCTTTGTTCCAGTGGCACAGACGTTCGGTCATGGGTGCTTTGAGAAAGCGATTCTTGGCTGTGCGGCCTGAAAATGGGAATGTCATGGATTGGGCGAGGGGAGCGGTGTCCACGACAGGGCCCGCGACACGCAGGCGCCCATTTGAGCTTGGTTCGCTTGAGTGAGCATAATTTTTGGCTTCTGGTGTTGCTGGAGTGGTTGCGGTTACTTTGTCGTATTCCATGTTGGGCAACGGCGTGATTGTGATGGGAATGATATTTGGATTGGAATGATATTCCCTAAGCAGCAGGACGGTTTTTCTTATAGCTAATTACAGCACAAGACATGCTCTTAGTCGCTTATAAATTGTCAATCACGCTGGTTTATTACCGCCTTGTTTCCTCGTCCCTTCGTCAGTGCAGTGCGGGGTTCTTTGGAGGTGGTGAGAACCGGATTAAGGATGCGTACACCTGGAAAGGATTCTACGAAGGCACAAGGCTCCGATGACCCTGATTCGAAGAGACTACTATGTGTCTCAACAACATGAACGTTGTCGTAGTTTGAAAACAAATTGTATCCAACAGCTATTCAGTGATACGGTTGTAGCATAGGTCGAAAAAGTCAATCGATTTGCTTACCATTTTGACCTTGAGCTGATATTCGTTGTGGATTGTTGATGGCTGCTCGCCAATGCTGCATGGACAATTTCGAATGTCTCAATTTATGTACGCATCGTTGTCTTGTGGCACTCAAGTTGCCGCTTGGTGTACGTACGAACGAACGCACGCAGTCGTATTCAAATCTGTGCACAGGACTGCTCCTGCTTCACCGGTGTCGTTTGCGCAGTTGGAAAGGCAGGCACGCACGCGACCCTCGCTCGCCTCGGCAAATAATTTATTATGCGTTGGCAAAAAACCACTCAGTCAAACCCCCACGACAAGTCTGATCGCGGACGCCCATCGCAACATTTTCGGAGATGGTACTACAGTGGGAGAACAGCCCTTGGCGACGACTGATGTGCAGGAGAAATTGGCCTAGACGCACAAAACACGCGATTTCAACTTCGCTATATTGATGGCTGAGAAGTCACGAAGAAGTCCCTCGATTTGGAGGATTTCTCTTGCACGCCAACGCCACAGCCGCTTCAAGAATTGAATTACCAGGTCAACCCTTCGTGCACGTTGACCTGGTCGCCGTCGACACGGGTAGAGGCAGCACAGGGGCCCTATCGCTGTCGTGCTCGGTGATATCTTAACCACCCTGTCGATCTTCACGTCTCTGGCCAGGGCCTGCTGGAGTCTCCCCGTGTTGGGAAGACGGCCTGGCATCTCACACGAACCATCAATCGCCATAGTTCTGTGCTACACACGCGTGCGAGCGACAGGGCCAACAGGAGCCGATTGGCTTTCAAAGTCCCCATTTCCGGAAGCCGACAACAGAAGCTTGTGATTAGCTGCTGAGCCAGCCATGCAGCACTAGTCAGGAACAGGAGCACTGCCATCAGCCGCTAGGGCAGCCCTCCGCACGCGTCTGGCTGAGCGAGAGACAACGACTGTCTTCTTCACGGCGCTGCAGAAACGCCTGCGAACCCAGAGTGCCAACGTGCCAACCTCCGGCGAACGACCATCCTCACCGTTGGACAACGCAAGACATGGCTCTCTTCACGCCCCTTATTGATCAGAGCATGAGGCCCGGGCCAAGCCTGATTGTGAGGAGGATTGTGCTCTCAGGGTACTTGAAAGCCCCCTGAATATTTTAGCCTCCTACGGAACCTCATCTCCCACGCCGCCGGGACCATGTATCCATAACATTAGCCCAGTCCATCGCTTCCCTCTGCCTTTGCCTCTGCTGTCGCTGCTGCTTTCTTCAAGCGTTGCACTTTGTTGCTCGGTGTCGTCGCTCCTTTCAGCCTTACCCTTCTTCTTCACCACACCCATTGACCTTGGGGCCTTCCTATTGTTTACATTCGTCGACAGTTCAACTTCTTTGCCCGCGTAAACGCTCTCGCTCGCCTACGGTGGAGCTTTATAATTACCGAAGCCTACTATAGCGGTCGAGCCACCGCCGGAACAACGCTCCACGCGTGAAGAGTCGGACAGGATACATACAGGTTTCGAACGAGGAGGAACTGTACATTGCCCTGCGCAGCTCTAGCAGCCGCCATCCCACAACCAACCAGGACTTCAGGCAGATCTTCTGTGTTGCATAATCAGACGTAGACCGAGCTTTGTCTCACTTGCTCGCAATCTGAAGAACGGTCGGTCCAGCCAGCGGAGACCAGCCTCACACCAGCAGTATCTGCACAGCGCGTCCTTAATACCTTCGTCCTCCCTGCATTAGTTTGTTCGGCTTCGTCAAGCCGGACTTTGTCGAGCTTCATCACGGCCACTCTCTCTTCCAACCCGCGGGACACTCTCCCGCCGCACATACTTGGCATGCAGACCAGCGACTCGATGTCGGGCCCTAGCCTGGGTCACCGACACACCCAGTCCTACGCCGTGAAGCAGTCCAGCGATACTGGCTTCTCGCATGGTTCCTTCCACAACAACCAGCCTTCCATTGGAGGCTACGCGGACCGTCACCCTCAGCGTGCGAACGTCCCTGCAATCAACACCCGCCAGTTGGCCCAGACATACAACGGTACCGATATGCAGACTCCTCAGACTGGGTTTGACATGAACTACACCCCATTGCTTCCTTCGAACCTGCTGGTCGGTAGCCCATTCCAGCCTGGTCCTGGTTCTCCTTCGACCTACCAATCGTCGCAGTTCCAGAACTTCTCCAACTTCCCCCAGCAGAGCTCGCGCCAGAACCAGCAGGGTCAAATTGGCAGCACTTTCCAGCAGCAGCAGTCTGCTTTCTCTCAGAACGCATACCAAAGCATCGCATCGCCCACGGCCATGAACGCGATCCCTTACTACGGCGGCCTGCAGTCGCCGACGACTGGATTTAACGCTCTTGCCGGTGCCTCCCTGGGCAGCTACCAAACCATGGGCGTCTCACCTGGCCTTGTCTCTGGCACGAGCAGGACTGTCTACCTCGGCAACATCCCTCCGGAGACCTCAGCTGAAGAGATTCTTGGCCATGTTCGCAGCGGTCAAATCGAGTCCGTCAGGCTTCTTCCCGACAAGAACTGCGCTTTCATCTCTTTCTTGGACGGCAGCTCTGCGACTCACTTCCACTCCGACGCAATTCTGAAAAAGTTGTCTATAAAGGGTCAGGATATCAAGATCGGCTGGGGTAAGCCCTCGTCGGTGCCCACTTCTGTGGCTCTTGCCGTGCAGCAGAATGGTGCTTCGCGCAATGTCTACTTGGGCAACTTGCCTGAAGAGACCTCTGAGGACGAGCTCCGCGAAGACTTGAGCAAGTTCGGTCCCATTGACACTGTCAAGATCGTTCGTGAGAAGGCTATCGGCTTTGTCCACTTCTTGTCCATTGGCAATGCCATCAAGGCTGTTACTCAACTTCCTCAGGACCCAAGGTGGCAGGCACCTCGCAGGGTGTACTACGGCAAGGACCGCTGCGCCTACGTTTCCAAGACCCAGCAGCAGAACGCGGCACAGTACCTTGGTATTGCGCCTGGTTATGCTCACGTCCTCAACGGCGCTGACCGCGACCTGATCACGAGTGCTCTTGCTCAGCAGTCGGTTGCTGCTGCTGCAGTGGCTCAGACTGCTGGTGGTGCCAACAATGTTGGTAACCGCACAGTCTACCTTGGCAACATCCACCCCGAGACCACCATCGAAGAGATCTGCAACGTTGTCAGAGGTGGTCTTCTGCACCACATCCGTTACATCCCTGACAAGCACATCTGCTTCGTGACTTTCATCGACCCGACCTCTGCTGCTTCCTTCTACGCTCTCAGCAACCTTCAGGGTCTGATGATCCACAACCGTCGCCTGAAGATTGGCTGGGGCAAGCACTCTGGTGCTCTTCCTCCTGCGATTGCCCTTGCTGTCTCTGGTGGTGCCTCAAGAAACGTCTACGTTGGCAACTTGGACGAAACCTGGACTGAGGAGCGCCTCAGGCAAGACTTCCAGGATTATGGCGAGATCGAGCTGATTAACACTCTGCGCGAGAAGAGCTGTGCTTTCGTGAACTTCACCAACATTGCGAACGCCATCAAGGCCATCGAGGCTGTACGTGGCAAGGACGAGTACAAGCGCTTCAAGGTCAACTTCGGTAAGGACAGATGTGGCAACCCACCTCGCCAGATGAACCCTCAGCAACAGCAGCAGGGCCAGGAGAACGGTGTTCAGTCACCTTCACCCATGAGCTCCATGCAGGCCAGCCGTGCTCAGCACTCCATCTCTCCTGGTTCCGGCACCAGCCAGAACGGACAGTACAACCTGCAAGGTCCTACTCCTTCTTCCATCCTGAACTCTGGCAACGCCAACCCTCTGACACTCTACCTCGCCGCTGCTCAAGCCCAGGCTCAGATGCCCCAGCAACAGCCCGACATGAGCCCTTCTGCCTTTGAAGACCAGCAATATTTCCAGTCTTCCCAGCAGCAGCAGAGTCAACAGCAGCAGAGCCAGCACATTCCCACCACCTCTGCCGCTCAGGCTTTCTATAGCTCGCCTAACGAAGTCACCTCTACCCGCACCAGCGGCCTTGACATCTCTAGCCAGTCCCAATTCGGCCACGGCAACCACCAGAGCATCAACATCACCAACGGCATGCCCATGAACGCCGCATACGCCAACCCTAACAGCCCGGCCTCCCGTGGCTCTCACAACCGCGCCGTCAGCCTTCCTGCTTTCAACTTGCAGCAAGCGCAGGCAGCCCAGCAGCAGCAAGCCGGTTTCGCTGGCCTCGGTGCCGGTCTCGGTGGCTTCGGCGCCAGCTCATACGCCATGAACGGCGAGGGCGCCATGCCCGGCTGGCCTGAGGAGGAGGTCGCGTAGATCAACCGTCCCCACGCTCCTCCTTCCACGACACCAATTCCCATTCTTGCAATGCGTTGCTATCGCCCCTAAAATAACATTTTTTTATTACGCTGTGTTGCTGGGAAGGCCTGGCATGAGAATGATGGGGAAAGGGCTCGGTGAAGCAGCTACACCCTCAGTTTCTTGGACAAGGAAGAGATTGGGCCGACTGTTGTACTGCATTTTTTGATTTAATACCCGCGCGAAGGAAAGAGAAACCAACCATCGCGTTGCTTTGATTTATTTGCTGGGCCACCCCTTGGAGGAAAGACCGAAATGTCGTCGCTTTCTTCTGCTTCGTTTTCATTTTTAAACCCTTTGCATAGCATCTCTTTTATTGTATCTATTGTCTTTTATTTACGCATGTGCTTTTTCAGCTCTGCTTGCTTGTTTTCCGCATTCGCGAATGATTCTTTGCTTTCTCTGCTGTCTGACCTTTTCCTGTTAATCGATACAATCACGGTGCGGCGGCATTTGGGCAGCTCTTGGGGTGGTCGACTATGACCTGTAGTGACCTGTAACAGTACCGCAAGAATCACTTTGTTGGTTTGGACTTCTGATATTCTATAATGTTGTATGGTTACTATATATCAAACCATGACGACTGATCTGCTCGGTACTTTGACCTCACGGCAAAATATACATACATACATATCTGCAAGCAAATTCGCCTGAGGACGCATGGCATGCTTAATCGAACTTGGCACCATAGTCTAATATCTCCGAACATGCAGAAATCACAAACATGTGCAGCCCGGGCATAGCTACCTTGCCTGAGTTATCAGCCTCTCTCTCTCAGCCTCGCTAGCGTCTTTTTCACTGCTACCGAAAGAGGAACTTATCACGAAAGATATATGGTATCCATCCTCCTCACTTCTCTGAAACCTGGATCAATCTCCGCACACATCCCAACGGTGAAACTCTCCATCGGTCACGCCGAGGGCCTGACAGAGGGCTGACATGGGGAAAGAAGCTTTGTCCGTCCTGTTGTGCAGCCTCAGCTGAACAGCGAGACCATCGCTTTTTGGGGCTCCACAGACAGATGCCGCTCATACCGGAGATAAACACGACGACTGAGATCCGGCTAGGTCGGGTATCCACGAACGCAGCTGAGACATTCCTTCTCGTTCATAAAGCTTTTGGATTCTGTACATAAGGCACCATTTTGCCTCTCTGCAGTCACTTGTCATTCGTATTTTTGAACCAATCGTCCAACTTTCTCGTTTAACTTTTGCTTCTGCTCGCGTGATATAAGCTGAGCTCAGAGAGAAAAACCGCTCAGTAAGATCCTTGAACCCTTCACATATAATAAAATCATCCCGTCACATCTGAAACTTTCAGATCTCTTGTCGAAGGAGAGTCGATCTTGGGAAAGGAAAGCTACAACTTTGGGCTGAGAAACACGCCCGTCATCTCGAGACTTCAGCTGGACTTCTTCAACTCGGTTACGACGAAAAACAACTTTCGCATCATTGCTCTCCGGTCTGATCGATTGAATCAAGGGACTTGACAAAATATGCCTTTTCTTGCAAAAGAGCACCATGAGGTGCCTACGAAGGACATTCTGAGCTGGGTATGTTTGGCTGGGAGAGTATATGAAGATTGACCGTATTACCGAATGCTGACTTCCGATTTCCTCGCTGATATCAGACCTTCGACAACTTGTCCTACAACTGGGACGATCCCGTAAGCTCCCCACCCTTCCATCTAAACCATTTCTAAACAACCATCCTAATCCTTTTGCTAGATCTACATCTCCGCCCAAAACCCCTCCAACAACGTCTCCGCCCGCCGCGCCCTCAAAGCCATCCGCCAACTCGCAGCCGGTTTCCGCGCCATAGGCCTCCAACGAGGCGACTGCGTCTGCATCCACTCATTCAACGACATCTGGTACCCGATCTTCTTCCTCGGCGTCATAGCAGCGGGTGGCGTCTATGCAGGCACGAACCCGGCTTACACGGCTCATGAATTAGTGCACGCGTTGCGCACGACCAAGGCGAAGTTTGTGCTTTCGCAGGCGGAGCTGATGACGCCGATTTTGAAAGCTACGGCAGAGGTGGGATTGGAGAGGGGGAAGGTTGTGCTTTTTAACCCGGATGGGGAGGGGAAAGGGGTGTTCGAGGGGCAGTTGCAGTGGAAAGATTTGCTGAGCCATGGCGAGAGGGAATGGGAGCGGTTTGACGATTTGGAGACGGCGAAGAATACGACTGCCGCTCTGTTCTTTTCGTCTGGCACGACGGGGCTGCCGAAGGCGGTGCAGCTGAGCCATCTCAATATCATCGCCCAGCACACGCTGGTTTATGAGGCGCCTAGGAAGCCTTATGAGGTTGTCAGGTTGTTTTCGTTGCCGATGTTTCATGCTGCGACGGCGTTTCAGGCGCACACCACGCCGCTGAGGAATGGCGAGAAAGCTTATGTGCTTCCGCGGTTTGATCTCGAGAAGTGGTTTTGGGCGCATGAGAAGTTTGGGGTGACGGATCTTACGCTGGTGCCTCCTGTGAGTAGCTCGTGGTGTGAGTGAGTTGGCTCGAAATAATAGTGACTGACGCTGCGCTCTAGGTTGTTATCATGGCGATCAATAGCCCGCTCAAAGACAAGTACAGCTTGAAATCAGCCAAGATCGGCCAAGTGGGAGCAGCACCACTGGACAAACACCCTCAGGCTCGCATGGAAGAATTGCTAGGAGGTGCGCCCATGACACAGGTCTGGGGCATGACGGAGACGTCGTGTTTAGGCCTTCGACTGCGCTACCCGGAGTATGACACGACTGGGAGTGTTGGCTACCCGCTGCCCAACCTGGATACTAAGCTTGTCGACGACGCGGGTAAGGACATCACGGACTTTGACGTGAGAGGCGAGCTTTGTGTTCGAGGACCTACCGTGTTCCGCGGGTACTATCAAAACCCAGAGGCCAACGCAGGGAGCTTCGACGACGAGGGCTACTTCCACACGGGAGACATTGCGTATGTTGCTCGCGCCAGTGGGCTGTACTACATCGTCGACCGCAAGAAGGTGAGTTGGCTCGCACTGACAACTTGAAGAAGTCTTACTAACGGCGTCAACAGGAACTGATCAAGGTCCGCGGTTTCCAAGTCGCGCCACCAGAGCTCGAAGGCGTGTTGCTATCGCACCCAGACATCGTGGATTGTGCTGTCATCGGCGTTGCCGACCCTGTCAGGACTGGTGACGAGGTCCCAAGGGCGTACATTGTGCGGAGGGCGGGAAGCAGTGGTCCGAACGATAAAGAAGTGCATGCTTATATGCGAGAGCGCCTGGCGTCCTACAAAATGCTTGAGGGCGGCATCAAGTGGGTGGAGGCGATTCCCAAGAACGCGTCAGGCAAGATCTTGAAGCGTATCCTGAGAGAGGAGGCGAAGAAGGAGATGGGCGCGAAGTTGTGAGGTAATGAATAGAGCGATGTTACCTGTTGACGGTAATGGACAAACCGAGTGTTGTAGATAAGCATACAAGAACATGTAATAATAAATATGGGGATTTAATTGTATGATGTATGTATTTTATGTACTGCAAGTGAACAAATACACGTATGCGGCTCTGCTCCGCAAATAGAGTTTGGCTAGCGGCGGGCGTGACGATTCGCCGATTCTACTGGCTCTCACAAGTTTGCGACGAGGCTCAAGCGAGACACAAGAGGCAGAAGTCAAGCAAAGTAAAGCAACTTGCACGCGACATCTCTCCACCACTTCCAACACCACACACACACCATGCGCCCATCCTTCTGACCGACTACCATACCACCTCAGTCAATACACATCGTCATCCTCACCCTCACCCACCACTGATGCACACGACCACCACCTAAGACTGCGCTTCCCCGCGCACCACCCAGCGCGCCAGCATACAAACGAGCACCACTTGCATACACCACAACCACCACCGCCGCCGCCATGGCCGCAAAACTCAACGAGGACGAGCTCAATCTCGCCAGGTACTTGCACACCAGCTCTCAATCAAGTGAGCGCATGCTAACCCGCGCAGCACTCTCCTCCCCGAAGAGATTCCAGCAAAGCTTCGCTGCGGCCTGTGTAACCTCGTGGCTGTAAACGCCGTGAAGCTGCCCTGCTGCGAGACGTCAATATGCGACAAGTGTGAGCCTTTCCGCGAGAATGAGGAGTTATGGTAGCCCATACTAACACCTCCTCAGGTCAAGCTGGGATTCCAGAGCAATGTACCATCTGCGAACACCAGCCCCTGTCGCCCGACGTCTGTACCCCCATGAAGAGTCTTCGCATGACAATCAAGGCTCATCTGAAGACTGAGCTCAAGAGACGGACGGCACAAGCAAGCGCTGCCAGTGCCACACCGGTCACTGCAGCTCCCACTCCTACACCCGCAGAGGCAGAGGCAGAGAGCGCTCCTCAAGAGGCTCCGGCGCCGACACCTGCTCAGGAAGAAGAGGCGCCACAAACTGCGAGTGAAGCTACTGTTGAGGCTGCCAACAATGAAGGCGCAGTCGTTACAAGCACAGAGCAGCAAGATGCTGATCAAGGCGACATGCTGCATACCAACGTGAGTTTCTGGCGAGATCAACTCACTAATTCGCGAGCGCTTACTGACTATCATTACAGGGCAACATGGAATCAACCGAGGAGCACCAGACCGAAGAAGGCGTCGATGATGAAGACACGGCCGATAAGAGCGACGTGGAGATCATCACTGAACGACCAGAAACCGAGATGGCCCAGCCTCAAGACGAGCAATACGGCGCCGGAGATGACGCTCAGCAACAGCAAGAGCAAGAACAAGACGGATTACAATTGAATGGCCAACAACAAGGATTTGGCTTCAATCAGAACCAACAGAGCTTTGGCAACATGGACTTTAGCGCCATGAACGGCTTCAACCCGATGATGGCCATGCAAAATGGCATGGGAATGCCAGGCTTCGGTATGGGCATGCCAAATATGATGGGTAAGCAGAATCACTCACTCTACCCAACACCCTCAAGCAGAACATTAAACTAACACTCCCTCCCAGGCATGCCCGGCATGGCCATGGACCCATCCATGATGATGGGCAACCCGAACTTTGGCGGAATGGGAGGCATGAACGACATGAACATTATGGCTCAAATGATGGGGGGCGGATTCGGAGGTATGAACCAAGGCTTTGGCGTGAACAACGGTGCAGGAGGATATAACCGAGTCGGCAATCACTACAACCAGCAACAGCCCTTCCATCCCAATGCTCGTGGCTTTAATCGTCCGTATGGCCGTGGCTTCCGTGGTCGTGGTGGGTATGGCTATGGTGGCCGAGGCGGTCGTGGCGGCGCCTTCAACCAATTTGGGCCTGGTGCTGGGTTCAACCAAGGTTTCCAAAATGGAATGCATAATGGCATGCATCAACACCAGATGCACAATGGCTTCCAACAGGGACAGCAAGAAGACCCTCATCAACAGCAGCAGGCTCCTGGCGAGGGCGAGCCGGGCGCTGGACGGGCGTCGCCGAGCTATGAGGGTGTCAAGACGGAGAACGGAGAGACTACTGAAGGCCAATCTGCAGCAGCAGATGGTCAAGATGCTACTACTACTACTAATGAAACAGGTGGCGATGGTACTAACGCAGGCGAGGGCGACGTGACCGCCAATGGACATGGCGAGCAAGACCGCAACGGCGATGCTGCTGCTGGCGATATGTCAAGTGAGTCCTCCAAACTTGTGCTGCGCTCGGCACAAGGGCTTACTCGTGCGCGAGGAGATACTGATACGTCTAAAGACGGACACGCAGATGCAAACCAGATGAACCACGGGAATTTTAATGGTCCTGCGGACTTCTACGGCAACCACAACCAGCAATTTGGCTATTCTGATTACGACAACTCCGGTGGCTTCCATGGCCACGGCAATTATGGCGGCCACATGAATGGAATGAACGGAGGCGATATGCCTGCCGCTGCTCCCCCTGTCAACGCTCCTACTGGACCTAAGGCGATGCGTGAAGGCCTGCCCAACAGTGGATGGTATTCTCGTCCTCAAGTAAGTCATGCCACAAGCACTCCAGCCGTCCAGGCTTCAGTCGAGCCCCCTGCAGAGCAATCGCAAGGCTCCGTCAGAGGCCGTAGCGCCGCAAGGGAAACACAAGAAGACGGACGCGAAAAAGAAGCGTCGGGGTCTAGGTCTCGCCACAGAAGCAGGAGACAGCGCCACAGAGAGCCAGAGGAAGACTACGAGTCCGATGGCACCTACGAGCGGCGCAAGGAGAAAGAGCGCAGAAAGCGCAAAGAGCGCGAGAGACGCGACGATGACCGCGGCACTACCTCCCGCGCGAGGACGAGATCTGCTTCGCCCACCGACGACTCTAACCGCCGCCGTCGCCACCGCGAAGACGACTCTTCCAAGCGCTCCTCACGTCGTGACCGAGATCGCAGCCGCGACAAACGCCGCAGCGGCCGCGATCGCTCTCCAGAACCCACCAATGGCGACAACTCACGCAGCGGCAAACCCAGCCGCAGCCGCCGCGACGAAGACGACTACGCTTCCCGCGACAAGGACAAGGACCGCAGCTCGCGCCGCAGCCGCTACGACGACCCGCCTGCTCGCTCTTCCAAGCACAGCCGCCGCTCCAGCCGCGATCGCGACAACCGCGACCGCCTCGACCAACCCGCCGACGACATCGGCTTCAAAATCAAAGGCAAGTCGCACTCCAGCCGCCGCGGCATGCCGCCGCCTTCACGCGCCTCCGAAGCCCCTGCTGCTGCTGCTGCTTCGAGCGATCCGTACGCCGCGGAGCGCGAGCGCCATAAGCAGGAGCGCGCTGCGCGCGAGCAGCAGCGTCGTCAATCTGGTGCGGGCACTGGAGGTAGCAAGCGTGGGAGGGATGATGACGACGATGGCGGGGAGTCGAAGAAGAAGCGCGATGGACGGTCGAGGAAGATCAGCGCGCGGTATGAGGGTGAGATTGGCGATGGAGAGAGGGAGAGGGAGAAGGCGAGGTGGCGCTAGTGGCGCAGGAGGAGGTGAGAAGACTTGCAGCAGGGTGTTGTTGTTGCGAGGCTTCTTCCGACTTTTGGCTCGCCTACTCTTCTCTTGTGGGTCTGGTTTGGAGGCCAAAGGAACAGACAGTGAGAGACGATCTTTTGGTCTCCGTTGCGCTGACGCTGACTCGGAGGCCCTGTACGATTCTACATTTTGTTTCTCTTCTTGCTGCCTGTCCTGCGATTAGGCAGGCGGGCAGCATGTCTTAAAACTCCCCCGGCAAAAGAAACAGGAGACTACACCTTTGAGAGTTCGGTGGCTCGGTCACAACTTCAACATGGCATAGTATAGCATAGCATAGCATAGCACGAGCCTCAAAAGAACCACAAAACCACACCATTGCCACCAACAACTCATTGTCTCACTCCTCCCTGAATCATTGATCTTGAGTATGGCCCGCACGACTTAGGCGAATCGGCTTCGAAGAGTTGAGCGTGTGAGTGAGTACATGCGTGCACGTATCGTTGTGTGCTTGGGGTTGGTAGGGTTAGTGTTGTGCGAGCCGAAAAGGTCGACATGGTCGTGTTGCGGCCCTTTTGGTTATATTCTGTGATGTACAGAGATAATTGAGTATAGCACGAGTATGGAAAACTTGGTTTTATGGGTGTACGGTGCGGTTTCGTTGAGTTGTCGTCGATATCGTCCTTGATGTTGATTGATGCGAAAGCTTGGAGTAACGTGGGAGAGGATCGTAGGTCAGATACTTGAATAGAATGAACACGATGCGTGGAAGACTATGACACATCAATGAGCTAGCTATTACGAGGAGACAGAAACGGACTTTGCAATTATCAGAATTGGTCGATCGAAGAGCAAAAAGGCAAAGACATTTGAAACGTAGTGTTATTGGATATTTGTATCCTCCGCCCGAGTAGCCTTCGATTCGGGGCCAACCAGTGTCTGACGTACAGTTTGCTAACCTGTGCCCATCCTAGCATATATACGTGCCTGTGTATATCATCAATCGAGCCGAAGCGTCTCTGTACATGCCTTTACTCCCAATGCTTCTGCCAACGAATACTGAATGGAAGGAGATTGCCAGATGGATACGGTGTACCAGCGTCGTGTCAATCGGCTGGTTTGGTACCAAGACCAAACAAACATGTTGTCAACCCATGTGAATCTGACGAATCACCCAGGATGGTCTTTGGTGACCATATCCACTAGGCTGAAATCATCTCCCGATGGCTCATTGGGTAGCACTTTCGCCGAGCTACCCGTTGGTCCGGGTGACGAGTGACCATGGCAGCACATCTGCACGCCTGAAAAAAAGCATCGCAAATCTCGTAGATGTAACGATTGCTTCTCACCGGATGGACGTGTTCCCGATCTCAAACGATCAGACGAGTCCGCTGACGACCATCTCATGCTGCTAGCCGTCCCGCTTCGGCAGCGAGAATGGAAGGCTGCAGATTGTGGCTGGCGGTACCAGAGGCATCGCCCGCCGTACGAGTCGTGGGATCCCGGGAGAAATTGTGGCCTTGGTGTTATCGTAGTCGTCTGACGATTCATCAATGTATCATTTCTCATGGGATTAGTTGCGTGGCCGATCATTCGATCCGAGGCTGTTCTTGATGTCGATGTGGTTTGTGTGGGTGGCATGTCGCCATTTCTGTCCTCTGCTTCGATCCGCGAAAACGATGCTCGTGTGCACCCTCGCACTACATCCAGGGACAGATCGCGTGCCCGTAAGGCACCTGGCAGCGCACACGATGCCCTCAAACCCCAATGCACTCGCAAGCTCTTTTACTCGCGACGTGCTCCCTACACACAAACACCTCTCCCTGATCGTGCAACATCTCAACATCCATCCAACATCCACAAAGCGAAACATCAAAACGCAAGCAGCCGCGCACAGCAAAGCTCTCGAATTCCGAATTCGACCAATCTTGCGAAATCGAATAGCGCCACCGTTTCGAAGATCCTCGTCTTGCGCGCCCCGACGACCCGTCATCTGGGAGCACCCGTCCCGCGGCCTGGGACAAGGATATGTCGGCACCCGTTGCCGCGGTCGGGACCGCCATTCGAGGGCTTGTTGAGGTGTCGAGAAGGTAAACATCGATCGAGAAATTTGGTATTGATGTCATCATGTTGATGCGGAAATGATGGATCGAAGGAAAAGGAGCCAGGTTGGTGGATCTTTCTGCGGCCGGCGCAGGAATTGCATTTTGCTGAAGCTGATTAATCTAGGCTGTCGTTTGTTGCAGCCGCGAAGCGTATGAGGCTTCCAGTGATTGGGTATCTTATATAATCATTGCGGTCGTTGGTTTTGGTGGTGTCGTCCAGCATTGTATGAATTTGCTCATTTTGAGCCAGCTGGTGTTGATGGGCGCTCTTTCTTCTTTGGTGCATCTTCAGGTGAGGGGGGTTTGCAGATGGAACTGGGTTTCCTCTTAACCGTGAAGCGCGGCGATGTCGACTCTCTGCAGTCGCCTATGAATGTGTTAGTGTCTGTCGATGACGAGACATTGCATGTAGCTGTGAAGAAGCCATACCACACTTCTCGTTTAATCGATACTCGATGGCGACGACATTTGGAGGACATCGCTTATGCGATTCCTGATACTTGATGCCTGCAAAGAAAGATGGGTCAGCATCAAGCTTCAACAACGCATCTATAGTCTTTGCTCCACTCACACCATGCCCTCACAGTGAACCGCAAGTGTCCACACGCGTACTCAACCTGAGTGTAATCACACATCATCGGCCCTCTTCTTCTTCTTCTTCCTCTTCTTCGTTTGTCGTCGTCAAACAGCAAGATAATCCCGGAAAAATCAGAACGGCTTCAACAGTTGGGGATCGATCGCCAATGGTGGATCAGGATCAGGCGTGCAGGTATACCTAAGGTAAGGAAGGCTAGGGCGAGTCCCGAAACAAGCGTCCAAGATTCGGTAAGTCGAAGCTTTCTGACCCGGTTGGAAGGTTGTGCAGGCCCCAGGGGAGATTGTTATGCCGGTAGCCGCAACGGGCGTGCAGGCGTGTGAATGGCGGCTAGTCGGTGTCGCTCGGCAGTTTGAAGTGTATTGTGTTGGACTACCACGGGCCGAGACGCGCGCGGGTATCGTTTGCTGTTCGATATGGTCTTAAAAGTGGGTGGCTTTTTGGATCTTTGTCTTTCTGCCTGTGATTTGCTTGCTTGCGTTCTTCTTGGTAGGATTTAATATCGACAATCAACCATCATCCGGATCTGTTCAAGCCGCGGACTTGCGGCCGCCGTTTCTGGGAATCCTGCTCGGTTGGCACCGGGAATCTGATCGTGTGCAACTGCCGGCCGTTGTGCATTATTGTTAGCAGCACGTATGATGAGTCCAGGCCCGACCTGTTCTAACAATTGGAGAGACTGGGGCACTGCTGATCGATATCCTCACGAAGCTGGTTCGACAGACGTGCTTACGAGCGGCGAGGAAGATGACAGGATGATGACGGGAGGGTTGCACTCGGTAAGGTCTGCTGGCTGCCATTCGCTGGTCGACAGTGCTGCTTGGGTCCCAGCCCGTGTCATACCTATGAAAGTGCAGAACCGGGACAGAGGTCTGAGAACACAACAGCGAGCAACCGGGGGTAAGATGGGGATTGAGCAAGCTTGGTACACTGCTAGAGCTTGGTAGTGACTTTGGCGAAGAGGAGTAGCTTACGCTATTCCGAGTTTGCTCCCCAAAGCCGGACTATTATTGCACGCCATGTCGTGTCGGACATGCGATGGGCTGAGACCAGAAAGTCTCAGAACCCGACAGGTTGGCGCGTACACCACACAACGGTAAACGGCTCTCAGAGGACAGACAATTCCTGGCAAGCCTCCTATCACAGGCGAGCAGGCCCGGGCAGATGGCGCGCGCCCATAGCGTGAGTGCAGAACAGAGCCAGCCACACACACACAAAGGCACGCCCGAGGACCTGTCAACGTCGAGCTGTCCAGCACCCTGGCACCGGGGCCGGCAAGTCGTCGTTGCCGCAGTGTCAGCCTGAGGTCAGTGCCAGCCCAGGGAGATCCTCCTTGTGCGTGTACAGTACGCGAGTGGCGTTAGCAGACAGGTAGTCTTGCTGTAGCGTGTCTGGCGAGTGACCTGTGCCGTGGTCACGATTTGCCCACGGGGGGCGGCTCTACTACATATGTATCGTAACAGCAATTAACAGAGCGGTAGCAAAAGAGACATACAGCTTCCATACCCATGTCCACACGCTGCTGCCGACCCTCCGAACCATGTCCGCCGAGAGCGCAGCCGTTGCAGCCAGCCCGCGCCGCCGCTTGTGGCCGCAACACACATCGCGCCTCGCCCACGCGCGCCATGTGTCTTGCAGATTTGAGATGGGCTGGAGTCGACGCATCCGAATCACAAACGTTAGCCCGCGCTCCTGGGCCTCGGGGAGCAAACGGCACTTGCGCGTCGCATGTGGAGACGAAACGAAGGACCAAGCACCGAGCACCTCCACGCTCCACTGCACCACTTTGGGGAAAAGAGACGTGCACGTGAAGCCCATAGATGAAAGGGCCATGAACGCCTCGCCCAAGCTCGTCAGGTACATTCGCCGCTACTCCTGCTGTAAAATAGGGCACAGCACCGCCTCGTCTGTGCTGTGCGACGATCTGCGAGAAAAACGTATCTGAGGGAGCGGTCAAGTGCGTAGCTCGTGATCCTTGGCTCGACACACAGAACGCCCAAACTGCCTTACCGACGCTGGACGAGCGAGCGGAGAGGCGAGTAGTCTGCGCGTCGTTGCTTGCGGTATCGGACTTCACTCAGTTCCAGCTCTGAATCCTGGTTCGGACCCTCCTCCTGTGGCACGTCAAACCTCACACCGCTGCAGAAAGCGATTCGAGATACAGGACGCGCTGCCCATCGAGGTATCACAGCAACCAGGTTTCGTTTCGTGCCACACCAGATATCGGCGTTGTTCAAGATGTAACTTAATCTGCGGCCGGCCAGACCTGCCAGCGCCCGCGGGACATGCATCCATGCAACCTAATCCCCACACCCTCTCCCATTCCCCCGCGCCATCCCCCAATTCAAATTGACTCGCTCAAGGATTCTTTTCGGAGGTCGAGAGCGAAGAACCTGAACTACTGTATCCGAGCCCAGCCACTTGCGTGGTTCGGACCGAAAAGGCGTACCGCGGGGTTCGCATCAATCGAGGTGTCAAAGTCGACAAGTACTGCAACGGAGATACATCTTCAGTACATGCAAGTTGGCAAAGCAGCCTTTGACGGCAGGATGAGGAGGTGCGAACCCGTACCTGCGTCAATTGCACCGAAGATGGTCAGCGAGACGCGGCACGATGGCTGATCAAAAGGATTTGCTGAGTGATCGTCGTCGTCGTCGGTTTGACGACGATCAAACCTGCCAGACAGCCTTTTGTCGCGTGCTGCCGTTAGCTTGGAAGCAAAAACTCTAGCTCAGGCCGAAATGGTTTCACAGTCTGGTGTATCTGCTGCAATTTCGAACAGATTGATTGACCAGTCCGATCAGGATCTTGCTAGGTGTGCTGGTCAGACTGGGCACGTGGGCGGGTCGATACCTGTTATCAGACTGCATGGCCGGAGATCACAGGATTCATGTAATATGCGGCAATGTCCCCGCAATCAAAAACATGCTCCTCGATAATGCGTTGATTGCAATTGCGTGTTGCATGTAGGGCTGTAATATATATATTCATCAGGCATGGTCAGAATGCGGGATTTCACTGAGTGCTCTGCATGTCAACGGAATGACTAATCGTCCATGTTGGCGATCGACAGGCCAGGCCATGCGAGTGTGTTCCAATCTCCAGTAGTAGACAAGGGAAAGATCTCACCTGTTTCGTAGACCGGGGTCTTGACGTTGCATTTTGTTCTGAACGGGTAATATGAATTCGTCTTCTCGGAAAAGACACTTATCTACATGTATATTCTAAATCTGACGCAGGAGTCGTTTAATTCGAGGAGGATATTGCTCCAGGCTGCACCCACGTGCAGGACCGCCGGTGCTGCTGATTGACTGATTGATGGAAAATGTAGCAGTATGTGGGAATGTTGAACGCCAGGAAACACTTTATGCTGATGCCGACTTGCCAGCGGTGGTCTTCGGGCTCATTATGAAGAACACCGGGCGGAGGGATATTAATCGGATATTGTCGTGTTTTAGCCAGGCGGTGGTACCAGGCCGGAGTTATGATCGATGTGTCTGCTATTCCTTCTTCTACTCGGCGTCAGCGCGCTCGGCCTGAGGGTCCAACCAGCCCTTGCACATTCTGACGGCGCGTTCCCACTGGTTGAACATCTTGTCGCTTTCCTCCTTGGACACGGCGGGCTTGAAAATCTGGCGATCTTTTTGGTTGATGGCCTTCAGCTCGTTGAACTCTTTCCAGATGCCCACAGCGAAGCCGGCAGCGATGGCGGCGCCAAGCGCAGTTGTCTCGGCCATGGAAGGGCGGTCCACGGGGATACCGATGATGTTGGCTTGCGTTTGCATACAGAGGCCGGAGTTGGACATGCCACCATCTACAGCAAGCTGTGAAAGGGCGTGGCCAGAATCCTTCTCCATAGCGTTCAGAATGGCTCTGGTCTGGAAGCATGTGGCCTCGAGAGTAGCACGAGCAATGTGACCACGCTGAGTGTGCTGCGTGATACCGAAAATAGTTCCCTTAGCATCATCAATCCAGTAAGGAGCGAAGAGACCGGAGAAAGCAGTGACGAAAACACAACCGCCGTTGTCTTCCACCGTAGCGGCGAGATCGGAGATCTTGTGAGAGTGTGTAATAAAACCCATGTTGTTCATGAGGAACTTCACACCGGATCCAGCGACAGCGACAGATCCCTCAAGCGCATAAGCGGGCTTGCGGTTGCCGCCGAAGTCGTATGCGACTGTTGCGAGCAGACCGTGATGACTGATGACGGGCTTCTCGCCCACATTGTACAACATGAAACATCCAGTGCCGTATGTGTTCTTTGCAGAGCCAGGGGTGAAACCTTGCTGGCCAACAAGAGCAGCAGACTGGTCACCCAAACATCCGGCGATCTTGATACCCTTACATAGACCCTTGGAGACAGTTCCGTATGCTTCTGCGTCTGACGATGGTACAATCTTGGGAAGGTAGAACTTGGTCTGGTCGAATCCGAAGAAGTTAAGTAGCCTGTCGTCGTACTTCAGAGTGTGCAGGTTCATGAAACCAGTACGCGAAGCATTTGTCGAGTCGGTGACGAAGAACTTGCCCTTCTGGGCGCCGTTCAAGTGGAAAAGCAACCAAGTATCCACAGTACCGAAAGCAAGGCGACCAGCGTCGTATGCTTCCTTGACCGCCGGAACGTTCTCCATCAGCCAAACCAGCTTCACTGAGGACGAATATGTCGAAAGTGGAAGACCGGTCAGCTGCTGGAGATCGATGCCCATCTCCTTCTCTTTCTCCTTGAAGTCTCGCACCATCGCCTTGGTCCTGGTGTCAGGCCATGCGATGGCTGGGTGCAGAGGCTCTCCGGTCTCTGCGTCCCAGACCAGACATGTCTCTCTCTGGTTGGTCAGACCAATTGCTCTGATGTCGTCCACGCTGTGGCCCAGATCGATGAAAGTAGTTGTGGCCTTTTCTATGCACTGGTCCAAACTCTCCAGAAGTTCGTAAGGCTCATGTTCGTGCCAACCAGATTGAGGGTAGTGCTGCTTGAACTCGTGCTGGTGGCTTGCAACCGGCTGTCCAACACCATCGAAGATGATGAAACGTGTGCTGGTGGTACCCTGATCAATGGCACCGATGTAGAATGTGGAAAGAATGTTCTCTTTTGAAGTGGTGAAGCGGTTCATGCCTGGCCTTTGGGGCTTCGGCACGCCTTGAGGCTCGTTGCCTGGCATGGGATCGGCTTCTTTTGCAACGTCTCTCAAATCTTGAGGTACGCTCTCCGAGAGAGGCACCCCATTGTCCAAGGGCGCATTCTTGATGTCTGCGTCGCCGGCACTCATTTTCGTGTTGTGTATGTGTAAGAGGATGGGCTATAACCCCGCTGACGTCCCAATGGTCTTTGGCGGGGTGGTTGAGAGGTGATGCGTGCAGCAAGGATTTTGGAGTGTAGCGAGGCGATTTCGGAACCCAATGGCAGCGTGGGATATGACGTGGGAAACGGGAAGAATGAGGCTTGGTGGGAGGAAAAGTGAGTGATCGTGTGAGAGTGGTATGGAGAAGTGTAGTGGGAACTACGTGCAGGACGAACAAGAAACGGAAATGCTCAACCTCCTTCGCACACTCAGGGCGTGCGAACGGCCGCGCCACGCAACATTATTGCCCAGTCAGCGGTCACGCGCAGGCGAGTAGTTTCTTCGGAGTGGCCCAGCAGTGATGCCAGAGTGAATGATTGTGGGTCCAACGGACCACATTTCTCCAGCGCTATGCCTCGGGACCAGGTGGAGCAGCGCGTTTGGGTTGCAAGCCCAGTGGAGGAACGCCGATTTTGAGTGCGAAGACCCACCATGAGGCGCTGATCAGACCGGCCAAGGCGTCGCAAGCGTTGAGAACTGTGCCTGCAGCGCCCTGCTCAGCGGCGAAATCGCACATCATATGCCGTCTCATATCAGTGCGGCTATGAGTAAGGCTGGTGAGTGCTTCCTGCGAGCCTGGTAGACAAACGGCGCGTGACTCTCCGGCATTGTGATTGCGATGACTTGCGCGGCCATTGTTCTGGGCGCTCTGGAGGTGGGGTTACCCAGGAGATAAACGGCTTGGCGACATATTTTTCCCATCGCCTCTGAGTTCCGGTCGAGTCGGGACCCTGGTGGATGCCGGATGCCGGCCTCGCTGGTGGCCTTCATACCCACAAATGCAGCAACTCCTTGCCTGTGATCGTCTCTGTCGCCATTGTGACAAGGCTGTGGGCAAGTGCATAATTTCGACGGGGAGTGGAAAAATTTGTCATGCTGAAGTCTTTACCGCGTATTGAATATCAGGCATCTGTTGCAAACACATGCAAGTGAATAAGTGATTGGGGATGGAGAAGAATTGAGAGGTGAGGTCGATTTAGACCTGGCACGCGCCAGCCAGAAGGAAAGAGCAGCTTGTGCGTGCCTTCCAAACAGGGCGAGATCTAGACCCAACAGCATAATCAATTGTAATAAGTGCGCACCACATCTCGTATCCGATCAGCGAATTTAGAGACGCGTTTCTGTACAACATCCATTCCGCTATAAAGTGTACATAGAAAAATCCCACGTTTCGTGGCAAGGGGACAACATACAACCCTAGAACATTCCCCGATCGGCTCTCCTACTGCTACAAGGCAAAGAGGTCGATCCCGCCAAAGATTCACACTTGGTATACAAGATCAGCCACGCATGTGCACCCGCTTACTCATCGTCCTCCTCCTCTTCCTCCTCCTCCTCATCATCCTCGCTGCTCTCCTCGCCGAGGAAGTTGACCCTGGCATCGGGACCCTCCTCAATAACCTCGCTCTGGGCCTTGCGGAACTCGCGGACCTTGTCGGCAGGGCCGGGCATGCCCTCGAAGTGACCAGCGATCTGGCCACGGCCAATCAGAGAGGCAACAATGGCGCTGCCAACAATGAAGGTGAGGACGAAACGGTAGACACCGTACCACGAAGGAGCAAGACCCTTCTTAGCAGCACGAGAATCGGTGTAGTACATGAAGTTGAAGATCAAGAACTGCGAGATGAGGGCAGACTCGATCGGCATGAGGACAGTGGCAGAGGCAGCCGCAGTCGCGAAGACACCAATCTGGTAGCGCTTGTAGCCCTGGTGACCGCCGAAGCCAGCAAACTCAAGACCCCAGTGGATAGCGCTAGTGAAAGAGATGATCTGTGTGATGTGTCAGCTGTCAATGCATTTCTGGCATTCCAATATTCTCAGCACATACCGCGGCACCGTAGGCAACCTGGATGGGCTCAATGATGTGGAGCATGAGCTCGGCGGACTTCTCGTTCAGGAAAAGACCGTTGCCAGTGGTAGCAGCGTGGTTGATCTCCCAAGCAGCGTACACGGTGCTGAGAGAGGTGGCCATGTAAGGCACAACACCAGCCATACCGATCCAGTAGGCCTCCTTGGGCACGGCATCCAGGCTGAAAGTCTCCTTGATAGTTTTCTATTCATATCACATTAGTATCTTGTACCCTGCCAAAGCCACGCGCGCGCTATCCGTACCACATCGGCGTAGATGCCAGCCATCATGTCAACGTCGTCATGGCTCTCCTTGCTCAGCTCGCTGGTAACATGACGAACAGAAGACTCAGTGGAGACGCTCTCGGGGTGAGCAGTGAGCTTCTCCTTTGCCTTCTTAGCCTCCTCCTTCAGGTTGATGTTGCCGATAATGCTGTCGTTGGAGGACATGCGCATGAGAGCCAATGGTTTCATGGCGGCAAGAGCCTGGGGCCTACGGGCAGCTGTGCATAGTTGCGAGACGAACTGCTGGCGGAAGGGTGTTTGGGCGGCCTTGAAGGCTGGGGTGTTGATTGAGCGCAGGGCGCTCCTGGAGGCACCGGAACGCAGCATTGTGGCCGTGGCTACGTGCTATGAGTGGACGGGAGGTAGCGAGGAGGGTCAGGGGACCAGGATGCGACAACAGTGAGGAGTGGAGAGTGGTATGCGACGGGCTAGCGTGTAAGAGTCGAGATCGCATGAAGCAGCTGTGCGGTGCTGGTGCTGGAGTTGTGAGAAGCTAGCTGTGGGATGCCTGAGGCCGTCAACGACAATCTCGAGCTCTCGAGCCAGTTTTGCTCTTTTGGCTCAATCAGCGATTCCGCGTTTCTGGGCTGCTTCCGCTGCTTACCCGAACTTCTGCTTCTGGACAAGGAGCACGACCCGTTTCTTCACACATGCCTCAACTCTCGAAGCAAACACCTTGAATTACATGGTTTACAGTCGGAATCACGTGAACCGACGTGGCTCATCTTATCACTGAGCTTGTTTATGCTTTATGCACGTGGTCATTAGCACGAACAATCGTACATGTACATACATGTATACATATTTCCCCCCCAAAAAAACAAGCAACTCCAGTGCGTGACATCATTGCAGCCACACCAGCGGGGCGGTCCAGTCCAGTCCAACCAACCCGTGAGACGTGTAACTAGTCGCACTGCTGCCTCACGGTCAAGGACGGCTCAAGTTGCGCGTCGTCTGTTGCTCCACCTCTCCCCGACTACCACGACTCGCAGTGTTTGATACGACAGTTTTGGACTGTCTCGACATCATCACTACTTCCCAGGCAAGCTCCAGACTTTGCTTCCACGTCCCGAGTGCGCCTTCCTACAGCACGCCTCGATCGAAGCTGCCTGCCCGAGGGCTTACTGCGAATCTAAGACACCACACGATTAATATGATCTGAACGACGTTTCTGAATACCCCTCCCACTTTGATACACCCTCTCTACACCATACCATACCATCCCTGCCCGGGTAACGGCCACACTCTTGCACCATGTTGGAAGGCCTGGTAGCAAACCTGTTGAACAGGTTCCTGGGCATGTATGTCAAGAACTTCGACCCCAAACAACTAAATGTCGGCATCTGGTCTGGCGATGTCAAGCTCAAAGATCTGGAACTCCGCCGCGAGGCTCTCGATCAGCTGCACCTGCCGCTGAACGTCATAGAAGGACACATCGGCTCGCTAGTGCTCTCGATCCCTTGGTCCAACCTGCGAGGAAAGCCTGTCCGAATCAACATCGAAGACTTGTTCGTGTTGGCTGCGCCCAAGGAGGACCAAGAGTACGATGCGGAGGAAGAAGAAAAGCGTACACATGCAGTCAAGATGGAGAAGCTGGACTCTGCGGAGCTGTTGAAGGAGAGAAATACCGAGGGCATGTCCAAGGAAGAGCAGCAAAAGAACCAGTCTTTCACGGCTGCTTTGACCACAACTATCATCGACAACGTGCAGATCTCGGTCAAGAACGTCCACGTTCGCTACGAGGATGCTCTTTCGGACCCTGGACACCCATTCGCCGCTGGCCTCACTCTGCAGGAGTTGAGCGCTGTGTCCACCGACGAGAACTGGCGACCCACCTGGATTCAAAGCACGAGCGGAACCACCCACAAGCTTGCGACACTTGGCTCGTTGGCTGTATATTGGGACACAGATGCAAAGCTGCTAGGCTCTGGCACTGGCGAAAAGACCGCCGAAGAGCAAGGTCTCGACCATGCGGAACTCCTCACTAAATTCCGCGATCTCATCGTGAAGTCTGACGATCCAGCTGTATCTGAGCACCAGTACATCCTCAAGCCGGTATCAGGGAGAGCTGGCGTTGAGATGGACAAATCAGGAAAGATTGATAGACCAAAGACCAAAGCTCGTCTGCTCTTCAATGAACTCGGCTTCGTTCTCGACGACGAGCAATATCGTGATGCTCTTATGCTTGTTGATCTGTTCCACTACTTCATTCGCCACCAGGAGTACCGCAAGTTCCAGCCAGCGAAGCGACCGAAGGAGGATCCCAAAGCCTGGTTGCTTTTCGCCGGCAAGGCTGTACTGGACCGCATCCATGATCGCAACAAGCGCTGGAGTTGGGCGTACTTTGCAGAGCGCAGAGACGATCGCAAGCGATACATTGAGCTTTTCAAGAAAAAGAAGAAGGAAGAGGCCTTCTCAGCTGAAGAAACTAAAGAAATTGATCAGTTGGAGCGTAAACTCACATACGAGGATCTCCGCTTTTGGCGGTCTCTGGCTCGCAACCAGTTGCGCAAAGAGAATGTGGGCGTCAAGAAAGCACCCGAGAAGAAGACCTGGGGCTCTTACATCTGGGGTTCTTCTCAAAAGGACGAAAACGCTCAAGACGATTCACAAATGGACGAGCAGCAGCGCAAGGAGCTGTACGCTGCCATTGACTTCGACGAGAAGCAACAGCTTACCGAGTCCGTCGATATGCCACGAGAAGCTGTCAAGCTTCAGGTCGATATGAACCTCAAGACCGGTAGCTTCACCCTCAGACGTGATCCTCACGGCAAGAAGATCGATATGCTCCGATTGCTCTTCGACGACTTCTCAACAGAATTCATACAACGTACTGATTCGACGTTGGTGGACTTGAGCCTCGGCGGCATGCGCCTCTACGATGGCAGCACGGAAGGCAACATGTACGAGCAAATGCTCCGAGTCAGGGACGCGCCTCCTGTTCCAGACGACCAGCGCATCAAAGAACTCGGTGACGACGAGAAGCCGAAAGTCGAAGAAGACGAGGAAGAAGACGAGGAGGACCCATTCTTCAGCTTGCAGCTTGAGCAAAACCCTCTCGACAACCACGCGGATACCGTTGTTGTGGTCAAGCTGAAGGCCATGGACATCATTTACAATCCCAACTTCGTTGTACAGGTAACCAAATTCTTCAAGCCGCCGGAGAAGCACATGGACTCCATTGGTGCTTTGATGGAGAGTGCTGGGTCTACCGTCGAAGGACTGCGCCAACAGACACGTGCCGGTCTGGAGTTCGCATTGACTGAGCACAAGACTGTCGATGTACAACTGGATCTACAAGCACCTCTGATCATCGTGCCGGACTCGGTCACCACCAAGAGCTCGATCTGTTTGATTGTGGATGCTGGTCATGTCAGCGTGAAGAGCAACTTGATCGACAAGGCTACTTTGGCCGACATTCAAGGCAAGCAGCAAAAGCAGTACAATGATCAGGACTTGAAGCAACTCAAGGATCTCATGTACGACAAGTTCCTCCTGCGTCTTGAGAACACTCAAGTCCTCATTGGCTCGACTATTGAAGAGACGCGTAAGACACTCGAAACCAAGGACTCCTCCCGCAACTTCCACATCGTGGAGCGCATCAACATGGATTTCGAGATTGCAGCTTGCATTGTTCCGAAGGGCTCCGACCTGACCAAATTCAGCATTGATGGCCACTTACCTGTCTTGCACGCCATGTTCTCCGATGCCAAGTATAAGGCATTGATGAAGCTTTTGGACTTTGCAATCCCCAAATTTGATGAGACTCCGGCAAATCAGAAGCCTCGACCCACTTCTTCCGGCCAGCAATCACGACCTCGTTCCAAGAGTATCATGGACAAGCCCGGCCGTTCACGAGCGAAGTCCATCTCATCGACAGATGAGGATCTTGTTCAGCATGACGAGGAACATGGCAAAGCCGCTCGCAAGAAGGAACAAGAACAGTACCAGTCCAAGGGAGACAAGAAACAACCCGAAGTCAACCCGAATCAGCGTAACTTCGAGTTCAAGTTCACTGTCGACAAGCTGCAAGGTTCCTTGTACAAGGCCGATCCTGAGGGCAAGCAGCCTGACAGACTTCTTGTCGATCTCATCGCTGAGACATTTGGTCTTGAGTTCTACCAGAGGCCCTTCGACATGGCTGCCGACGTCAAGCTGCGTACCTTGGTTGTGGAGGACCATGTCGAAGAATCTCCTGCACCTGAGTTCAAGAATTTGATTTCGAGCGAAGACGTCTTCACGCACAGCAAAGAGGATCTCTTGACTCTTTCGTTCCAGAAGGTGAATAAAGACCATCCGGAGTTCCAAAGCAAATATGAAGGCATTGCGACAAACCTGGATGTTGCGGTGTCCACTCTCAGCCTCTTGGTCACTCGCAAGACCTTGCTGACACTACTCGACTTCGCTATGACAACTTTCACTTCGCCAGGCGACGGTGCACAACAGAACAAGCCGAAGGAGATCGAAGGCGCGCCAAAAGATGACGAGGTCGCCAAGCCAGTTGAGCAAGACAAGATCCGCATCAAGGCAAACCTCAAGCGTGTTGCTGTAATCCTCAACAATGACGGCATCCGACTCGCAACATTGAGCTTAAGCTCTGCTGAGGTCGGAGTGTTCCTCATGGGCAAGACTTTGAACGTGAGCGCTAGGTTGGGCAATCTTAGCCTGGTCGACGATATCAATCAGGGCGTCGACGAGCAATCATCTCTGAGACAGCTCGTATCAATCCAGGGCGACGAGTTGGCTGATTTCCGCTACGAGACGTTCGATGCCGAATCTAAAGCTTACCCCGGCTATGATACGTCCATCTACCTCCGCGCTGGCTCACTCAAGGTCAACTTTGTCACCGAACCCTTCCGCAAGATCATGGAATTCGGTGTCAAGTTCGGCAAGATGCAAGCGATCTTCAACGCAGCACGCGAAGCCGCTGCCAACCAGGCGACAAAGGTGCAGGAGTCTACCAACAAGATGCACTTCGACGTTGTTGTGAAAACTCCCATCGTTGCTTTCCCGCGCATGATCATCACAGATAGCCCCGAGCGCGACTTGGTGACTGCTTACTTGGGTGAAATCTACGCGAGCAACAAGTTCGTGCCTTTGGACGACTCAAAGGACGCCGACATTGCAAACAAGCTTTCTGCCGGCGTTCGCAACATCCGCCTGACCTCCAAATTCCACTACCCCGACAACAAGTCAGAAGAGCTCGAGCTCATCGACAAGGTTGATATTGATTTCAACATCACACAAGCCGACCACAAGGCAGGAAGAGAGCGCCCGGACACAGAGATCGAAGGCGCGATGAGCAACATCAATTTGCGTGTCTCCGAGGCTCAGTTGAAATTCATCATGGAACTGACTCGTTCAATTCCTTCCGCGTTCGCTCTCGAGGACGACACCGATCTGGAAGAGGAAGCAGCCAATGACTTGCCCGAATCTCTTGTTCCATCCGAGCCTTCCACAGAGGTGTCAACCCGAGCCTCTTCAGTTTCGGGTAGCGAGGTGGCGAAGCCGTCGCACCTTGGCCCTGAGCTTGGCGCGGATACTGAGACTTGGACGAAGATGGACCTTATCTTCAAGGTCGGTGCGATTGGCCTTGAGTTGATTTCAGGACCAGTCGACAAGCCTATTGGCGATCTTGAGGCGGCAAGTCTGTCGAAGTTCACACTCAACGAGACTAGCGTCAAGCTGCGCATGATTAGTGACGGCGCACTCGAGAGCGAGCTGCTCGTGCAGTCCTTCACAATCACTGACACGCGAACAACAGAGAAGATCAAGTACAGAAAGATCATGTCACTCATCAACACCGACGTCAAGCAGCAATTTATGGCTAGCGTATCGATCTCTGGTGGCGAAGACAAGAACCTCATCGCACTTCTCACTGTCGATAGCCCCCGCGTCATTCTGGCTCTTGACTACTTATTTGCTGTCATGAACTTTGTCAACGCGGGCCTCGCCCAAGATGAGCCACTCTTGGTTGAAGACGAGAAGGAAGACTCTGCAGAAGAGGAAGACGACGACGATGCCAGCCTGGCGACCCAAGGCCTGTCGAAGCGCAGTGGGTCTGGACAGTCAGAGGAGAAGGACAAACCAGCTGAGGGTGGCATGTCCATCTCATACCGTGTCAACGTTGTCGACGCCCAGGTTGTGCTCATTGCCAACCCTGCCATCAGCAACTCTGAAGCAATTGTCCTCGGAACCAAGCAGGTGCTTGTTTCGCAACAGCACGCCATGACCTTACAGGTCGAAAAGATTGGCATGTTCCTCTGCCGCATGGACCAATTTGAGACAACACAACTTCGTATCCTCGACGACTTCAGCATTCAGACATCCCTTGACATGCAGTCGAAGGGCAAGGGCTCATCCCTTATGAGCATCAATGTCGATATTGGCCCATTGGTCCTGCGTTTGTCCCTCCGCGACATCTTACTCGCCATGCAGATTGTGAACAGGGCTTCGGCGATGTCCTCCAACCAAGATTCCAAGCTGCAAGAAGAAGGACCCAAGAAGCTCGCCCAAGTCAAGGCTCCATCTACCAGAGCCAAGGACGGCAAATCTGTGAAGAAGACAGTCGCTTCTACCCAAAAGGTTCAGGCCAAGACCATCAAGACTACTAAGACTCAGGCCAAGCGTGAGGAACGCAAGCCAGAAGGATCTGCAGTCATCAAGCGTGAAGAGATGAAGCTGCAGATGGATGGAATTCGCGTCGTACTCATCGGCGATCTTCACGAGCTGCCGATGCTCGATTGGAGCGTGAAGAAGTTCGACGTCGAGGTGCGTGACTGGACGGCGAATATGACTGCCGATACCAGCATCGACATGTTCATCAATGTGTACAATTTCTCGAAATCTGCATGGGAGCCTTTGATCGAGCCCTGGCAACTAGGCTTCCACATGGCGAAGGAGGTCAACCCGGACAAGCTTGCAGTCGAGCTCTATTCACGCAAGAGTCTGGAGTTGACTGTCACTGCTGCGACTATCGCGATGGCTTCCAAGTCGGCCCAATTCCTGTCTTCTGAAGAGGACGTTCTGTCTAAGCCTCGCGGTAACGATTCACCGTACCGCATTCGCAACTACACTGGTTTCGATCTCAATGTTTGGAGCAGTGGAGAGGTCGACGACGAGGGCCAGGCTGCCAAACTTACCGACGGCGAAGAGAGGCCTTGGCGATTTGAGGATCCTTCTACTACACGTGAGACGCTGTCTCCTGAGGGGCAGTCGGGTCTCATTGGCGTCAAGCTTGACGGTAGCGGTTTCGACAGCGTCGACCGCATTCCTGTCAGCCGTGAAGGTGAGACTCTCTACAACCTCAAGCCGCGCAAGGATAAGATCCAGCATCGCATGCTTGTCGAGGTCAAGCTTGGCACCGACAACGTCAAGTACATCACTCTTCGCTCACCTATGCTCGTTGAGAACCAAACTCAGATCCCTATTGAGCTTGGTGTCTACAGTCCCGATGAGGGCCACTTGCTCAAGATTGAGAAGATCGCACCTGGCGAAGCGAGACCTGCGCCTGTTGGTGCAGCATTCATGCATTCGCTCGTCGTCAGACCTGACCAAGGTTTCGGATACACTTGGTCTAACGAGCGTCTGTTCTGGAAGGACTTGCTCAAGCGTCCCATTAGGACTTTGAAGTGCCAAGGAGAGCATGATGAATCCTCGCCTCCCTTCTACTTCCAGATGCAAGCCTCGTTCGACAAGAACAACCCTCTGACGGCTGTCTACCCATACATGCGCATCCGCATTTCTGCACCTATTGAGGTTCAGAACCTTCTGCCCTATGATTTCAAGTACCGCATCTACGACAAGAGCACCCAGAAGGACTGGACCAACTTCTTGCGCAAGGGCGGTGTCAGCCCTATTCATGTTGTCGAGCTCTCTCATCTGCTACTCATGAGCGTAGACATGCAAGACACGCCGTTCAAGGCCAGCGAGTTCGCTATCATCAACTCTGGCAACAAGGAAGACTTCCGACGTGAGAAAACACTTACAGTCAAAGACAACAACAACTTGGACCTGCGCCTCAAGATTCACTACTACAATATTCCAGACAGTGGTGGAGCATTCAAGATCACGCTTTACAGCCCGTACGTGATTTTGAACCGCACTGGAATGGAA
Source organism: Cladosporium velox (assembly GCA_024604135.1). Taxonomy (NCBI): domain Eukaryota; kingdom Fungi; phylum Ascomycota; class Dothideomycetes; order Cladosporiales; family Cladosporiaceae; genus Cladosporium; species Cladosporium velox. The sequence continues at coordinate 704,573 of JANIIF010000006.1, read as the reverse complement.
CTGGATGTCAAGAGCAAGGCATACTTTGGTTCTGCGAGGTCTGCAGCGGGACAAACTCTTGTCGCTAGCACTGAGACCGATGCCCGCAAGGCTGTTCCGTTCATGTTCTCATTCCCAACTGATGATCGCAAGAACCGCGCTCTGGTCAAGATTGGCGAATCAGCATGGAGTCAACCAGTCAGTTTCGATGCTATCGGTGCAGCGGTCGATATCAAGCTTCCTGCGGAGTCTGGTCGTGCTGAAATGCATGCTGGTTTGACTGTCAGGGAGGGTGAAGGCAAATACAAGCTTACGAAGGTCGTGACCATCACGCCACGTTTCGTCGTCAAGAACAAGCTTGCGGAGGAGATTCAGATCCGTGAACCAGGATCTCCCGACTTCGTGACCTTGAAGACTGGGGAGTTGCACCCGCTTCGCTTCCTGAAGCAAAGCACTGGACAGCAGCTGTGCTTGTGCTACCCTGGTGTCAACAACTCCTGGTCTTCACCTTTTAACATTGCCAATACCGGCAGCGTGCACGTGAAGCTAGCCAAGGCTGGTGAGAGACAGCAGCTCATCCGTATCGAGATTCTCATGGAAGACGCCACAATCTTCCTTCACTTGAGCAAGGAGACCAAGCACTGGCCGTACTCCATGCGCAACGAGAGCGACCAGGAATTCCTCTTCTGGCAGGCCAACCCGAACGTGGACGATGATGAAGAAGATCGCTCATCTGGATGGAAGCCAATTCGCTACAAGTTGCCAGCCCGAAGCATCATGCCGTATGCATGGGACTACCCTGCATCCAAGAACAAGAACATTATCTTGAGCGCAAACGGCAAAGAGCGTCATGTCAAGATCGCGGAAATTGGTAACCTCATTCCTTTCAGGATCCCGCTTGCAGGTGGACAGCGCGGCGACTCGAAGCAGAAGGTCATTGACTTGAATGTTGTCGCCGACGGTCCTACGCAGACCTTGGTATTCTCAAACTACAAGCAGTCCAAGAGCTTGTACAAGCAGAAGTCTGCAGCTGCCAGTGCATCTACCGCCACCGGCTTCGAAGTCAAGGAGCAAGACGACGATGTCACTATGAAGGCTGGCATCCGCTTTGCTGGTGTTGGCATCTCTCTCATCAACTCGCAGCTACGAGAGCTGGTTTATGTCACTTGGCGTGATATTGAGCTGAAGTACACCGACTCACCGTTGTACCAGACGGTGGCTTTGACCGTCAAGTGGATCCAGATCGATAATCAGCTCTACGGCGGTATCTTCCCGTTGTTGTTCTACCCCAGTGTGGTGCCTAAGACTGGAAAGGAGATGGAGGCTCACCCCATCTTCAGATCGACAGTGACCCGGGTGAAGGATGATTCTTACGGTGTGCTTTACATCAAGTACTTCACGTTCTTGATGCAGCAAATGACCATCGAAATCGACGAAGATTTCATCTTCGCTCTCTTGGACTTTGCCAAGATTGAGGGCGCTTCCTGGAGTGAGGAGAGCGAAGGTAAGCTGACGCCAGACAACCTTGACATTCCGGAGCCACAGCAAGAGCAGTCAGGCCAAGACATCTACTTCGAGCTGCTCCATCTGCAACCTATGCAGTTCGATCTGTCGTTCGTGCGTACGGAGCGCATCAACGCCGAGGACACCGGCAGCTCTTCCAGCAACCCGTTCATGTTTGCTGTCAATGTTCTGACCATGTCCATTGGCAACGTCAACGATGCACCAATCCGCTACAACGCGCTCATGCTGGAGAACGCCCGAGTGTCTGTCGGTGCGCTTATCAGCAATATCCAGAGCCACTACGTGCAAGAGTCTCTTCGCCAGGTTCACATTGTCATTGGGTCTGCCGACTTCCTAGGCAATCCCGTCGGTCTATTCAACAACATCAGCTCTGGTGTCGCTGACATCTTCTACGAGCCCTACCAAGGTCTCGTCACTGATCGCCCGCAAGACCTCGGCGTCGGCATCGCGAAGGGAGCTAGCAGCTTCGTCAAGAAGTCGGTGTTTGGTCTTTCGGACTCAGTGTCCAAGTTCACTGGCTCCATCAGCAAGGGTCTTGCTGCTGCCAGCATGGACAAGGAGTTCCAGGACGCCCGTCGTATGTCCCGCTCACGTAACAGGCCAAAGCACGCCTTGTACGGTATCACATCTGGTGGCAATGCATTCGCGAGCAGTCTTGCCAGCGGTATTGGTGGTCTCGCCCGCCAGCCACTGCAGGGTGCCGAGAGGGAGGGCGCGGCAGGATTCGTCAAGGGTGTTGGAAAGGGCCTACTAGGTCTCGCCACCAAGCCTGCCATCGGCGCTTTCGACCTTGCTTCCAACATGGCCGAAGGTGTGAAGAACACCACAACCGTCTTCGATCAAGAAGGCCTCGACCGTGTCCGCCTCACGCGATTTATCGGCATGGACGGCGTTGTGCGTCCCTACTCTCAACGTGAGGCTCTCGGCCAGTTCTGGCTGAAGACTCTCGACAATGGCAAATACTTCAACGAGAGCTACATCGCTCACCTGGAGCTCAACTCCGGCTCGCAAGGAGACCGCAACGCCGGCGGCAACGGCGGCCGCTCTCAAGGTGCCGAGGCCAGCATGCTTGTCATGATCACGTACAACAGCATCATGCTGGTCAGAGCCAAGAAACTCACGACCGAGTGGGACGTGCCGCTCAAGGACGTCCAGACCATCTCCAAGGAACGCACGGGCATGAGCATTGTGCTCAAGGGTGGCACGAATGGACCCTTCATTCCGATTGCGGATGAGACGAGCAGAAACTGGTTGTACAGGCAGGTGGCGGTGGCGGTGAATGCGTACAACGACAGGTGGAATGCGAAGGGTTGAAGAGGGGATTGTTTTTGATGCATTGTAATTGCATTTCTTGTTTTTGTGTTTTTCATCATGATTGTTGTGTTAGTTTGTTTCATTTCTTTTTCTTATGAGCAGAACAGAGATACCCGATGCATAGCGTGGACGGCCATATCTCAGCTTCATGGTTCCTTACGGTAATTCCTGAATGAAAAGCGTTCTCAATCATTGACTAAATGTTCACTTGAAGACATTGGTAAAGTAGCGTTTGCAGTTGATAGACTCCTTCGAAGTGTCTGTATTTGCAGCTTCAACTGTTGCCTCTACTTGTACTGTACACTTGCCGCCAAGCTTTCCTCCACTCCACTCCAGACTCGACTTCATGTCTCAGACGACTGGTGAAAGCATAGAGCATACCCCGGCACTTTCTCGTCAGCCGACTCGATATCAGGCTTAGAAAACGATTCCCATCTCCTCTTCTAGATCTCGTTTGAGCTTCTCGTCCAGCTCGCGGTCTAGCTTAGATCGGTCGTCCGAGGAGCCTCCATCTGCATCCTCTCCAGCGCCCTCAACGTCCTTGTCGGTCATGTTCTTCTTGATGCGCTCTTCTTCTCTGTCAGCCTTCATCTTTCTGTTGTCCTCACGAAGCAGCTGTGTCTGAAATTGGTTAGGGTCGAGGATGTCAATGAGTTGATCCGCTTCGTCAAGACGCTGCTTTCCGCCTGCGGGCTCGAGCATTGTTGAGAGTAGCTGCAGGGTCTGGATGCGCGTCCATAGAGGGATGCGAGGGTATGAAAGCATATTCAGGCAATGGTCATGGCACCACGTGTAGTGACCTCGGAGGTGGGCGCGTTGGAGCTTTGGAGAGTCAGTAGCAGATTATAAGAGCGAAGGGTCTGGGTGCCCAATTTACCTCGTCGTAGTATGCATGGTATGTGCGAGCTTCCGCTGAGTACTCCTTCATCGCTTTAGGCTCGCCTTTTGTGCCGTTCTTGTCGGTCCCGGTCGCGGTGCCGTGCTCGGGCTCGTCAGACATAGACTTGTCGCCGCTGGGTCCTCCATCTTCTCCGAGTGCTGACTGGTCCTGCTCGCTCTTCTCCTCCTTATCTGCGCGGTCTCCGGCAGAAGCCTTGCTCTTACCAGTCCTTGCGGAGCCTTCGGGATGTGGCCGGAGCGCAAGGGTCTCGCGCAGGTCGGTTGTCTCGCCATGGTTGCTGATCGCGCATGAAGACGAAACGCCCGCGTCGCCTTCGGCTTCATTGTGCTTCGGAGTGTCGCGGCTGGATTCAGAGAAATTGTTTGCAGTAGGACCGCCGCCGCTGGGGTGGTTCTTATTTGAGGAATCCATCTTATGAGTGAACTCGGATTTGTTATTGAGTGGAATTGCGTTGTGTCGTTTGAAGAAAGTTGGAGAAGACGAACCGCCCACATACATGTACCTTGCCCAAAGCTTTCGGACACAGTGACTGCAGAGGCGGGTCCCTGCGTTACGAGACCGCAGAGAACTGTTTGTCGCATCTAGGTGTGTGAAAGTCAACAAAACACGCGCTTGCGGCAAAGATTTCTTCTTGCTCTCAGGGTCGTGGCTGCGCAAATCGAGGACAGGCTGCCAGGCATATAGGCAATGGCGGACGGTCGACTTCTTCTCCAGAGGCCTGCATGAAGCAAACACATCTGATGAAAAAGTGAAGTTCGCGTCAGCCAGAAGTAGTGCAATACTGGCGACACTAACCGAGGGCATCAGCAAGCTGAGCGGCCCTTGATGTTTCCAAAAAGTTGTTAAACTCCTTTCCCGTAGGAAGGTTTCAGAGATTAAACTGAAAAGAACAGATACTACACATGATCTAAGCCAAATGGCTACGGGCGATGTTAGCGAAGGTCAAACAAAATGTAGGGGTCGGGAAGTCTTACCAAAGAGTGTTGACTCCGATTCAAAGGTCGAAGGAGGAAGGAAATACTTATACCTCGCCGGAGCCCCAGCACGAGCCATTCCTTGGCATTCTGCGCCACTGCTAGCGCGCTGCGGTGAGCATTTGGAGCTGCGGTGACCGAATGGGGGAGGCGGTGGTGGCCGGTGACGATTTGTAGTTGACCGAGCAACGGCACGTGACAAACCTGTCACGAGCATCAAGTGAGTCGACAACAGAGAGATTCATATTGAAAGAGGAACTTGCCCGACATTCGTTGCGATACAGTCTGTAGTTCGTTGTTCTCAACCAATGATCTATAAACCACGCATACGAATATCGTTGATGCTCAGAGCCGCGACAGCAGCAAACATCCATGGATTTTCGTGATGGGAGACAGGCCGAATTTGGCTGCGGAGCAACACATGGTATTAGCAAAGGAAACGGATATATACATAGAGAGAGAACTGGAACCTCATTGCCATGGAGAATGATGTCTTCCGAGATTCGAGTGGAACGTCGCTTCTCAAGCTTGTTTGTGGGCGAGGGTTCCCACTCAGTGTTCTCTGCGTGAGACCTCTCTATGCTCGCCTCGTCTGCAAGAAGATCCATTGGAACTATGCCTTTGTGAATGCCTTTGATCGGCCAATGTCCGCGGGGTCTAGCAACAAGGCGAGGAGACGTGAACGACGACACCAGAGGCTCACTGCCTCACGCATTCGGCAAAACCCTGGCGGTATCGTAGGCAGAGCTATCATGACAGCAGCGCACAAGCTTTCACGATGAGAGGCGTCATCTTCTCCGGTTTCTGTTCGAGATCAGCGTCCAAGCATGTTTCAGCGCTGACAGAGGATCACATACCCTCTCAAGGCTGAACATATTAAAGTGATGCACATCCTGTACTTCCAACACAGTCACATTCAGAGCCGGATATTCCTCCCATCCGAGCTTTGGGCGTTCACGCGTAAGGTCAACAAAGGCTTTGAGACTTGAATCGGCGGGTACTGGCACATAATCCGCCGCACGAATGAGAACTGTTGGCGGAGCTTTCTTGGAGTCCCATGTAGGAAGCTCCCACCCTTCTATCAGCGTTCCTGATCTCGCCATGGACGCCAGAACATTGGCGCGGATTCGCGGTGAAGGCGAAGACGATATTTGTGGGAGATCCTTGGTCGCAATGCTCGGTTGTCTCTTCACCCCTGAAAAGTTGGGCGTGTCGATCATGATAATGCCTTGGACCACGATGTCGTCGCTTTCGGCGAAGATACGGGACATCTGAAGAGATAGAAGACCACCGAGCGACCATCCTGAAAAGAATTGATGTGTAAGCCGGTGGGTGTGTTTAAGCACCAGTTGAAGAAACACTTACCGCCTAAGAGGATCTTGCCCTTTCCGATCTCTCTCCTGATCTGATTACAGTACAACTCGGCCATCTGTTTCAGGCCACCTTCCCAGCCTTTCCACTCAGCTCCGCTATCAAAAGCCGGATCAGATATCGCAAACATCTGGCGATGTAGCGGACCAAGAGTCCAGTAGTTGAAGACGGTGCCTCCGCCATCGTGTATTAACACGAGCGGTACGGAGGTCGCTGCGGACGGAGCATCCTGTACTTCGCAGATGGTATCGGGGATGTCATCTGATGTCATTTTGGCCTCGTGTATGGAGGGTTCTTTTTATCATTTGGGGCAATGTGAGGCCCATGCATTGGGTGAGCTCACAAGTGTGTGAGGTGGGTCTTCCTCCACATCACGTGCATGGGGACATGCTGTTAGGGTTAGGGTTGAGCTGTATGCCATTTATTGTTGATTTTTGTTATTGGCGTTGGCGATCGTACGCTAAATGTTCTTGTATTGGTTTGGATGCTCAGTGTTCTGCTCTTGATATTTCTGCTATTTGAGATTGGAATCACATCCACGAATTTAGATATCTATCCATTAAAAACATTGTCTGGCAATCATTGCATTAGAGCGCGTAAAATCTCGCGTTCATCTATTTCTACATGTATCTAGCTACTCAAGTATGTTTACTTGGAGGTGCTGGTAGGGGCAGGAGTGACCAGGGTAAGGCTGCCCTTGGTAGAGACGCACTGAGCGCCGTTGGGGTAAGAGTGAGCCGGGTTGCAAGCAAAGCCGGTGCTCTGAGCAGGAGGAGGAGTGACAAGGGAAAGGGCACCGTTGGTAGAGATGCACTGGGCGCCGTTAGGGTAGGCGTGGGCAGGGTTGCAGGCGAAGCCAGTTGCAGAGGGTGTAGGAGTGACCAGGGTCAGAGAACCAGCGGTGGAGATGCAAGAGGCACCATTAGGGTAGGAGTGAGCCGGGTTGCAAGCGAAGGTAGCCTGTGCGGTCGGTGTGACGAGGGTCAAGGAGCCGGCGGTAGAGATGCAAGAGGCACCGTTAGGGTAGGAGTGAGCCGGGTTGCAAGCGAATGTGGTAGGCTTTGCAGAGGGTGTGACGAGAGTCAACGATCCGGCGGTGGAGATGCACTGAGCACCGTTCGGGTAAGAGTGTGCTGGGTTGCAGGCGAAAGTAGTCGCCTGAGCGGTGGGTGTGACCAAGGTCAAGGAGCCAGCAGTCGAGATGCAAGAGGCGCCGTTGGGGTAAGAGTGAGCTGGGTTACAGGCGAATCCAGTGCTGGTGGGAGCGGGAGTCACCAGAGACAATGCACCGTTGGTAGAAACACACTTGACGCCGCCCGGGTACTGGTGAGCCGGGTTGCAAGCATAGTCGCGGGCAGCGATTGAGGGAGTGGGAGTAGGAGTAACCAAGGCGAGGTGGCCATCGGTCTCGACACAACGGACGCCCTCAGGGTACTGGTGAGCTGGGTTGCAGACCCATTCGTTCTGTCTGTTGAGCGGGCTGGCGGAGACGAGGCCCACGGCCGCAAGAAGTGCAAAAGTCTGACGCATCTTGATTGATTGGAATGTAGTGATGTTCGTGGGGTTGTCGAGCTTGTCTGTTCTTTGGAAGTTGATTGAAAGTGATGGTATTGAAGGTTAGAGACTGATCCTGAAGGATTTATAAATCTTTGGAGGAACATACAAGGGCCCTGCGGGCCCACTGTCACGATCCACTTGATCGAATGAAGCTATGAGGGTCTGCACCTATGGTGCGATATTATTAGAATTAGCTCGGTTGACACACTGTCATGCATCGTTGCCGTGGGCCGTTATACGAGGGATGACTTCACTCGTGTATAAGCTCCTCCAAGATGGCTGCTTGTTTTTGCGAGAATTCTGGGGCAGCCCTGATTCGAAAGTGAAGAGCACCCACCACGAATGTAGATCTTAGCACAGTTGTCGTCCCCGTTACAAGCGAACCCCCTCGTATGTTACATGACGATGGGCAAGGACGCTTGGGCCTTCCACGACGAACATTTAGACCTCTGGCGGAACAACGCCTTTGAGCATAGCCGGATAGAACAATATGATGGTCTTGCTTCTTCCCGCTTCGATAGTGTATTGGATACGATCTCTCAAAGTCGTGATTGTGCGCATCTTTGAGTAGGTGCATGTACTGGTGGACAACAGAAGTGCCTCGGTGGATGGTGGACGATGGCAATTTTAGCACGGCTTTTCTTCGGGTGGCCCAAACAACCAGACTAGGGCTGCCTTGCCACTTGAATAGATTGCCACTCTCGCACTTCACCGCATCTGCCCTTAATATCGCACGGGTACTACTGTCAACAACGTAACACGTCCATACAGGACCAGGGCCGTGGGTGTGCTACGTCACCAGGAGGCATACACGACCGGAGGACTCGAAGAGCGTTAGTCGATACCACTCCGTACAGCCTTGCGTACTGGATGTTTACTCTATGTCGACGGGAACTATTTCTCCGAACTTTCGCAGTCGAGCTTAGTGCCCTGCAATCTCGAGCCATGTTTCTGCTATCGTCGTGGATACATTGAAAATACGAGGAAGTCCCACTAGGGTATGGAGTGTTACTGCACATCGTTATGAAAGAGAGCATGCCAGGGTTCGAAGGCTTGAACGTGATCTACCTTTCGCATACTTCAGAAACAGTCTTTTGAACAGTCACCACGGGATGGATGACTCTCGTCTCGATGACGATGTATTGTATTTCCATCTTTGACCACACTGCTGCCATGTCAAGTCTTGGATACTTCCATTCGCGCATACAGAAGTCGATCTCCGCACTGCATTCTCACACTTGTGTCGAGAGACATACGCGACTCCGCTGTTCAACCCAGTATGAACCTCATGCTTCGCCTGCCACTCTTCCACAGCCTTCAGCAACCGAGTGCTCGGTCGCCGCAGGGCAGCTTCTCGTGCGTTTGGAGCACTCCAGTTGCCTTCATTAGGACGGGCAAGGTCCAGATCACCAAACCGATCGAGCATTGAGCAAGAGCCAGATCAGATCTTTTGCATCGCCTACCGGGTGGCAAGCAATTCAGCAAAGCGGTGTACTGCACACGCTCCCTGATTGGCAGACAACGTGGGAGGAGTCTTGGGACGATATCTTTTAGCCTGAGTGAAGCGGCCATGGCGAGGCAGTCGGCCACTCCCGACACATCGCCTTCTTCACAATTGCCCAGAATTGTCTGCATGAGGATATCTTTGGTGAGTGGAGGAGTTGACATGGTGGCCTAGCGCGACAAGAAGCTTGACAGGTCTATTCCAAGTTTTCGTGGTTGTGATAGGTATGTATGATGGGCATGTGTTGGCAGAATGAATCGCATAGATTGGCGGGGTGAAGCATGATGATAGCAGATGTTTTGCCAATTCACTGACTGGACACCAAAGCGCATCAGCGGACGATAATGCGCATCACGACATCACATTTCACCTGATCTGCGTTATGCATGATAGGCATCCCTGTCATTGTCCATTCTACATACATGGAGCTTCATTGAAGAGGACTTTCTTGGTGGATACCACTACTTGTCCACAACAGCAGGTTTGTGCTGACAATTTCCACCCTCCTCGACATGCTTCTGTGCTTTACCTGACGAGCTGCCCCGGCGTCTTTCCTCCCATTCTTCAACCGCTTCCCAGAAGAGAGGATTATACTCCCGTGTCGAAGGGCTTTGTTGAGCTGTTTGACGAGCACTTTGTACGACCACGACATTGTTGTCTGAGTCTGTGTATTCGAAAGAGAGGTCCAGATCACCGCCATGATCGAGCAGGAACCAGATGAGCTCTTTTACGTTCGCACCCTTTGGGCGACATGCGATCCAGCAGAGCGGAGTGCTGCACGAGCTGCCAGAGCCGTAGTGCGGTCCGTAAGATCTGGAATTGACATCGCATCCAACAACTTTCAGTAGGTGTGTGAGCATGCGTAAGTGCCGCTTGCTCGGACAGTCGTTGGCCGCCATCACCGCCGTGGGAAACACTCCAAACTTGCGGTCGAAAGGCGCGCCTTTACTTCGCAGGAGCTCGAAAGTCTCGATGTTACCCACTATAGCGGCTTGTTCAAGAAGAGTCGTTCGTGGTCTGTAACTCCTTGGAAGGGTAGAGTTCGGTGGGTCCACATTTGCTCCTTGGTCAAGGCACCATTTTAGAAAGTCATAGTCGCCAACTCCGACGAACCACAGGACCGGAGTCCCACTGCTTTCGCTGTTGATGTCGTAGCCTCTGGCAACAAGAATCCCGAGCACTTGGCGCATCGATTCAATGGTGCCTTCTCCCGAGACGAGCCAGTGAGGAGACAGTTGGCGAACGTCGGCACCTAGCTCAAGCACGTAGTGTAGACATTTCATCGCCGCATGGTTCGTTGCCCTTTGCAGGCCTCCTTGAAGAACTTCTTGTACAGTGACCTGTGAGTCGGCGCGCTGCGCCATTGAGATGCAGTGCGACACGAAAGGAACGTGGTCTGCTCGGCAGGCAGCGCTCATCACCTGCCTGAGCCGCGCTTGACTGAAAGGTCTTTCTTCCATGAAGGAGAGCGGAGTGTCTCTGTGGTATCGGGTTTGGTGTGATATTGAAGGATGGAGAAGGCCGCAGCAAAATGGTTGGGTCGATGGTCACGAAGCAGCCACGTTGGGCGGAACAGTTGACATTGCCTCATCCGGGAGCACCAGCTGCACTTCGAAAGCACGTGAAAATTACTCAAGTGATGATGCTCTGCTTCTCAGATTTTTCAGTTGACCTGCACTAGGATGTAGATGGTACATCTTTTCTTACAATTGATTGAAACTCGTATTCTACTACTCGTATCCGAGTTGCACGGAATTCAACTTGACAGTATGAGTATACTATCACTTGAACAAAACAGCCCATTCTCCACCACGCCATATCCGAACTGGCGGCACCTGATTGTCTTCACGCGCCACCATCAAAGCTGCAACTACGCACCCGCCTCCGCCGAAGCAAAGATATTCTTCCACTCAATCACAGCCAGATTGCCCCGAAATTGAACCCAAGAGTGCTCGCCCGGTTGGTGTGTGTATTTCACGGCCATCGCATTGCCGCGCGAGCGGAAAGCGACAGACTTGACCCAAACAAACCCTTGTTGATCCTGATGCTTGACCTCCCATTCCTCACGGAGCCTCTGCAGTGCTTCGCCATCATTTGCCAAGTCGAGTGTCGATTGCAACACCAGCCAGACTACATTCTTTGATATGCTCGAGGTGCTGAGGTGACGTTTCTGGAACGTGATGTCCACATCAGAATTGTATCGGTGGGCGGCTTCACAGAAGCTCGCCATGCGGTCGTCATCGTCGTGGCGGGCACCGAAACCCCAGTGGCAGCGCGTGACATAGTCGATCCAGAAGATTGATGAGGCCTCGGTCCTGATGGTGCGAGAGGCGCGCAGTATGGGCAGAGCTGTTTTCAAGGACTCCACGTGCCTGCACGTAGCGTTGGCTTCGAGCGCACGCGACTCGAAGATGGCCTCAAAGTAACAGTGATAGATCGCATTGCGCAATTCGCCCGGTAGGCTCATGAAGAGGGACGCGACCGCAGTCTCGGCGGTGTTGTCAAGAATGATGCTCGCCATTGCGGACGTGGTTGCCTTGATGTGTTGGGAAGCTCGAGAAGCAGCAGCGCAGGCGCTCTAGCCGCCACCGCAGCGAACGGATACTTCTGAGTAGGCCATGGCGTAGTATTGATGGTTGTGAGTGTTCGTGGTCTCCGCAGTTGATCGGTAAAAACTGATTGTGGCGGGCAAGATCAATTGGTTGAAGTTCTGCGGCGAGATGACCAAGCAAGCTGCTTAGCTAGCAAACCTCACTTACTCTTCTGCGGGGTCTGATGAAGACGTGATCCCGACCTCGCAAATAGAACATTCGATTGCATTCGACTATACGCTTGAGGAGTCCAACCTTTAGACATACTACCATCTTTCAATGGTTTCCAAAAGACCTCACGGTAGCTACCCCACTTTGCAGCCTGGCAAGCTCCATTCCTCCTCAGGCACTTCCGAGATCAATGGTCGCCCTCTCCGGTCACAATGAAGTTCCAGTTCAACTGCGCCAAAGGGCCGCTGAGCTCTATACTCTCCTCCCGAGTGAATACATTGCGAGTCCACTTCCAAACGATGCCGCACACTTCTCCGCTGGCCAAGAAAGTCACCGCTCCATGCTCCAAGAACCTGTCAAAGTGCTCTTGACAGTCCCTTGCTACCTGATTCAGCACCTTGTCGCCACCGTTCTTCTGGTGCAGGACTGCTATCAATGCTTTCGACGTCACAGATTGAGTGCCCCTAAACCCGTCACGGCGCACCCTGTAGAGGACTCGTGCCATCCAGCGCATCTGTGTGGCGATCGTGTATGGACGCATAGCATTGGAGAATGCTCTGATCTCGCTGACGTGATAGTGTCGGAAGTTCCAGGAGTGCTTGTGTTTCTGGACGTGGTCTACCCAGAATATGGGCGCGGCTTCCTTCCGGATTGTGCGGCAGATGGCGAGGAGGTTGTGACATAGCTGCTTGTACCCACCTGCAGCTTCTGGCGAGGAATGAGCACTGCAGAGATGGTAGATGGTGTCGCGTAGCTCGCGCGGAAGGTCGAAAAAGGTCTTCTGCTTGCGCGGCTGGACCTGCGCCTGGCCTTCGTCGCATGCTTCGTCTACTGATATATGTCAGCCAAGCCCTGGATTTCTGTGGTAAGTTTGACTGCTTACCCAAGACTTCCATGTTCAATGGATCTCGTACATTAGCCATGACAGCTTGAGGTTGGTGAGGTGTCGTGGTTTCGTAAAGCAGAGTTTGAGTTGCGCGACTTTTCATGGCAAGAAATCTGGAACCGTACCTGGAGCGAATGACCTACCGAGACTTTTAGTGACTCAATTCGGCCGTGTCTGTAGCTGACAGTTGACTTTCACTGGCTTGCATTATGCGATCAGTCAAGGTGTCGAGAGGCTTTGTGCAACATCGATATCAGTGCCAATGGCACCAGATGTTCTCTTTGAACTTGAACAAACCGCCAACAATGAAACCCTATGGCACTAGTTGATGGTATTGACACTAACACAATGTCCAGCCAGGCGTGTGTATCCAACTTGCGTTACGGCGTGTCGTTCTTGATGGACCAATGGCAGAGACCATACCGATACGTGCTTGTCGGTATATTGGCGTAAGATAAGGAAGCAACGCCTGGAGAGCTTTGGCCCTGCACATACATTGTTCGACGTGAATCGGATGTTACTAAGGAAGAGTACATATGTTTGGCGATGAAGAGTTGTGACGTTGGCATGACCTCGAGACGAGGCGTGTTGTGCCCCACAAGAATGATTGCGTGCTGGCTCCGACTTCGCCATCTCGCCTGACAAATCCGAGGTATCTCATTGTCTTGAAACATTATTTGTTCCTTGATCGACATACGAACAATTAGAGCTATCATACCAATATGAGCGCCTCCAAACCTCTAGCTGCCGTCTCGCGCAGCATTGTCCGCTCAGCCCGAAGGACGAACCCTCGTACGCGCTTCATCAGCAGCAATGCCCGACTATCGTCCCAAGCAGCAGCTCCAAAACCCATATCCGGAGTCGAGCCAGTAAACCCTCCATCGTCGAACCCGCCACTCTCTTTCCCTTGCTTGGACAACATTGAAACCAAGACGAGAAACCTCACAAGCAAGCGTTCTCTCTCTGGACCCGAGCCCTCATATACCGCCGGCGCGCATCAGAAGTTCCACAGCACAGAACCCATATTGCTTGACTGGGGCGGAGTCTTGCCTTCCTTCGACATTGCGTACGAGACTTGGGGTACTTTGAACGCAGACAAGAGCAATGCCATTCTCCTTCACACTGGACTGTCGGCGAGCAGTCACGCAAAGAGCACGGAAGCAAACCCCAAGCCAGGATGGTGGGAGAAGTTCATTGGCCCTGGAGCGCCCATTGACACGGACAAATACTTTGTGATTTGCACAAATGTGCTTGGTGGCTGCTATGGTAGCACAGGCCCCAGCAGCATTGACCCCATCAGCAAGAAACATTATGGCACTAGCTTCCCCATTCTGACGATGCAGGACATGGTTCGCGCGCAGTTCAGGCTTTTGGATCATCTGGAGATCAAGAAGCTGTATGCCAGTGTTGGAAGCAGTATGGGCGGTATGCAGTCTTTGGCCGCAGGCGTCATGAACTCCGACAGGGTTGGCCGCATCGTCTCTGTCTCTGGCTGCGCGCGTAGCCACCCTTACAGCATTGCCATGCGCCACACCCAGCGACAAGTCCTCATGAACGATGCCGCCTGGTCACAGACTCGCGGCAACTACTACGATGCCATTCCGCCTCATGCCGGCATGAAGCTTGCGCGTGAGATTGCCACCATCACCTACCGCTCCGGACCAGAGTGGGAGAAGCGCTTCGGTCGCCAACGCGCAGACCCTAGCAAGCCACCTGCTTTGTGTCCCGACTTCTTGATCGAGACCTATCTGGACCATGCTGGTGAGAAGTGGTGCCTGGAGTACGATGCCAACAGTCTGATCTACATTTCCAAGGCCATGGACCTCTTCGACCTCGGCGGCAACATGCAAGAATCCACATTGAAGCGCCGCGAAGAGAACTCTGGCCGCTTGAACATCTCGGCGGACCAGCTGCCCAGCGCTGACGCTGACGTCTGCAATTTGACCCTCCCTGATCAGCCTTACGAGGAGAAAGAGACGAGCAGTGACGAGATCATGTCATCAAGCTCACAGTCCAGCTCTGTCGTGTCGAACGAGCCGCCAGAGGACTTGGTCAAGGGCATGCTCCCTTTGCGTAATACACCTACGCTCGTGCTGGGAGTAGTGTCGGACATCCTGTTCCCAGCCTTCCAACAGCGCGAGATCGCCGAGACACTTCGAAGAGCTGGCAACAGGAGCGTGACGCATGTCGAGCTTGGCGAGGACCGCTCATTGTTCGGACACGATACCTTCTTGCTTGATCTTGAGGGCGTCGGTGGAGAAATCAAGAGGTTCTTGGGTTGAAAATGTGTTGGTCAGGTACGTCAGTGTCATACATACAGAATAGACTGTGCTCTGGGAAACGGCTGGTTTTATGTATCATTATTCCATATTTTTTGCCACTTCTACTTGCTTGCGCATTTACTTAACAGACCATCGCTCACACCTAAGACCGTAGACACTGCGCTTCGAACACGCAACCTTGGACATCACATCCGGCATGGCGTTCAAAGGGCAACCGTCGCAAAAGAGGCTCATCATAGCAACGATGACACACACCCAAAAGCGACGCAACGCTTCAACAATCACACAGCGCACAACACCAACCAGGAAAGACTTGTTCGTCCACTGACTTTGCTCATTGAATCATTCCTGGGCAGCACGAAAGCCTTCCACCAGTTGGGTGCACTGATCTCCTGCTTCGTTCCTTCCGGTTTTGTCGCGGGCTTCTGTTGACATAAACAACAACAACCCGACCCAAACACAACAAACTCCAGAACAAACTCCGCAACAAACACCCTCCTCTCTCGCAGCCTCGCAATCCCAAAACTACTATCCCAAAACTACTATCCCAAAACTACCAAACCATAACACCACACCAACCACCTCGCATCCCAACATCAACCATGGGCCGCAACAAAGCCTCCCGCCACTCCGGCGCCAACAACTCCAAACGCTTCAAGCTGTTCTCCTACCAGGACGTCATCTCGAAGACCCACAACAAGCCCAACATCACCATCCAAGAGCGCCTCCAGGACATGTCTCTCCTCCACTGGAACCAGCCCATCGACGAAGCCCTCAATCTCCACCTCCACGGCCTCCTCTCCGTCACCGGCAAGACTCTCGCCCCCGACTCCTGGACCAAGTGGCCCGAGGAATACTGCAGAGCCATGTTCCAGCTCGTGCAGCTCGTCTCTGCTCCGCAAGCCAACGCGCTTCTGACGGCCAAAATGGCAGCCATCGGTCGCCCGGACCGCAGCATCGGCGCGGAGACGCAGCTCCTCTGGCTGGTCGTGTACGAGGCGAGAGTGCGCACCGGGCGTACCGCCAGTGTCATCAAGCAGAACGGTGAGATCTGGCGCAAATCCACTTGCTGCCCGCATTACAAACCCCTCCTTTGCTTGAAAGACAAGATTTCTAACTTTCTAAGATTTGTTCTAGCCGCATGCGACAGATGCTGGAGGATGAAAATCGGGTTTTGGGGTTACTGAAAACGAGAATCACGTAGCGAAATCCAAATGAGAATTGACTTGTTGCATGCATCTCAGCGGCACCCTACCTGACATCCTGCATGAGTATAGATCTGATAGCCACATCGTGTACACACAATAACGGAGAGTGCTCCATTCTCTCACCGGGTGAAGGTGGACTTGATGCCCTCGCGGTCTAGCTTCATACGTCCGTACCGCATAATCTACCGCTGAGATGCCATCTAAGCTAAGATACCTCACAACTTTTACGTGAGCTACTATCATCAACATCCAGCCCATCATATGTCCGTCCTTGCCGCTGAGATATTATCTGAGCTAACCTACCTTACAACTTCCATGCATGCTTTTATCCTCGACACAAAGACCATCATATACTCGTTCTTACCGCTGAGATATTACCTTAGCTAACCTACCTCACAACTTTTACGTGCGCTACTATCATCAATATGTAGACCATTATCTACTCGTCCTTGCCGCTGAGATACTATCTGAGCTAATAAAACTCACAACTTACATGTACGCTAACATCATCGACATGCAAACCATCACATACTCGTTCTTACTATCGAGATGCCATCTGGGCTACAATACCTCATAGCTTATCTATACGCTAATTTCCATCGACATGCTAACTATCAAATAATCGCTCTCACTATCGAGATGATACACTTAAGTGTTCGTTTCGTCAACATTTCCGTGCGCTACTATCGTTATGCTGAGATGAATGATACACTCATTCTCATCGCTGAGATACTATCTAAGCCAAAAGCACCTTACAACTTATGTCTAAGCTAATATCATCGACATGCAGACTATCATACACTCGTTCTTACCGCTGAGATGCTGTTTAGATTGTTCGTTTAATCAGCGTTTACGTGCGCCACTATCATCATACAGGGATGTATGGAACGCTAATTCTCACCGCTGAGATGTTATCTAAGCCAAAAGCATCTTACGCCTCATGCATACGGTGTTGTCATCGACATATAGAGCATCATACACAAATCCTCATCATTGAGATGCTACTCTGACTGTTCGTCCAGTCAGCATTTGGGTACGTCGCTATCGCTATGCGAGGATGGATAGAACGCTCATTCTTACCGTTGAGATGCTATTCAGCTCGTCTTCCAGTCAGAGCATCTACGTGCGCCGCTATCCTTACGCGGAGACTGAAATGATACAATCATGCTCACCGCTGAGATACTACTTTAATACTTCATTCAGGCAGCATTTGTATGCGCCACTATCGTTACGCGTAGATGAATGATACTTTCATTCTCACCATCGAGATGCAACTGTAGTACGCAGTCTGAAGCTAGACCGCAAGACATCTCCGCTCAATGTCGAGAAGGTCCGTAACAGGCAAAAAATTGAAAGTTAAAACAAGCAGATAGATGCATAAGATAGTAAGGGAAGACTTGTCTCCATACAATATTCCATGTGTTGCTATATTCTCTTTCCTCTCTTCTCTTTCTCCTGTCCCTCCATCTCCAGAAACCACACAAGAGGGGTGAAGATTTTGTTGGTTAAAAGTTTTACCGTACTCTGTACACAGTGACAAGGGTGGAAGTTTTTTTCTCTCACAAAAGGAAAAAAGAAGTTAAAGGGGGGGCAAAATATTGGAAGGAACAGTTTCTTTCCTGCAGAATCGAAAAGAATTGGGAAAAAGAAAAGTTTCTTTTTTGCGCGCAAGACAGAGGGAATCGAGGGGGATGAAACAAACACAAAAAAGGGAAACGAAAACAAGAAAACAAATGTATAGAAAAACAGGAGGGGCTCGCTTTGCTGATCCGAAGGGTATCCGATGAAAAATAATGTCCTTGTCGTCGTCGAGAGCCGATAGTCCTGGGCGGATAATGCTGACTTTGCTCCATCGGCGGCGCAGGACAGAATGGTATGGTCGGGACCGATTACATATAATTAGACGAAGAGTCTCCAGTCGTCGAATGCCGTTTTATCGCTGACTCTTCTTTTTTGTCCCGACTTTTTCTTTTGCCCAGTGGCAGCCTGCCACGTTTTGTTATGGTCCATGTTTACAGCTCGCAGCGAAGTCCTACAACGCCACGTCCAGTACAAGGCTCACATCTCTGACCTGCGAGGTGGCCAGATCTTCCAGAACAGGGATGAGATCCATAAGCTCGTTGTCATGAGCGTCGGAGAACCAAGATGAGATTGGCACGGCGTGTTGCGGGTGGAAGATGTACGATGTGGGTGAGTTGTCAATGATGATGGTCTCGCCTAGTGGGCGGCCAACTTGGCTCAAGTCTTTGACATAGTTGCCTTGGTGGTTGTAGCATGACTCGCGGAAGAGGCGGTGGTGTACAGAATTAGAGATGTCCAGCTGATCCAGGAGTGGGTCGCCGTATTTTGATACAGAGGCGGTGAACACAACGACCTCGTAGATTTCGCCAACGCGCTTGAGGAAAGCATCGACACCGGGGCGCTTGATTACGTAGACGTTGTGGTATTGACCTTCGATCTCGACAGGGATAGTGAAGTCGGCTTGATGAAGGATCTATGAGATGTTAGTGAGGTTTCGTAAGTAAAGTTAAAAACAAGCTTGCTCACCTTGAAGCTACTGTGGACCAGGGTCTCGTCGAGGTCGAGTACCAAGCACTTCTTTCCGCTAAACTGGGGAGTAATGGGTGGCAAAAGCCACTTTTGTGCTGGCTCGGGAGTTGACACAGCGCTTGGGTCTTGGCTAGCATGTTGAGCCGCAGCGCCTGCACCGGCAGCCAGAACACCAGCACCCGCGCCGGCACCAGCGATGACACCAGCGTCGCTGTGCTGGTTGTGTATTTGGCGCTCAGCCAATGGAGGTGGCGGTGGAAGGTCTATCCGGCTTGATGAACTTGAAGAACGCTCACGGGTGGTAGTCTCAACGTCCGAGCTCTGAGGCACGTCAGATGTCGAAAGAGGCAGAGATGGTCCAACGTCGGTCATCTCGATGTCTGTGTCGCGAGCAGCTTGTTCGGGTGTTCGGTCCTGGATGATAGCGTCCTCAACTACGTCTTCCTGCTGGGAAACAACGGGCGTGGGAGCAATAACGCTGACTGAAGGGTTGGTCTGACCGTCGTGTGCGACATTTCTTTGCGCCGTGTCGATGTGTGGAGGTCCAGTGGCTGCGGTCTCGGGCTGGAGATCGTGTTTCTCGACTTGAAGAGGGGAGGTTTCTGCGTTGGGCTGAACTGATGCAATTCCTGGCGGAATGCTGGGCACAGGGTTGTCGGGCTGTGCAACAACGGGAGGTGGCTTCTCAGTTTCCACCGGTGGTGTCGGCAGTATCGGGGCAGCGGTAGACGTGTCTTTGTGGTTTGCCTGCTGGCCAGCCTTTTCGTCAATGACCTCCTTCGATCCATCGGCACTGGTGTTGGTCGCGCTGGCGTTGGGCGGCACCTGTTGTTGTTGTGTCTTCAACTTTGAAGGCTGAGATGCGGTTGTGGGTGCCTTAGCAGGCGCAGCAGATTCCCGCGAGCCAGGTTCCTCAGTATCGTCTGAACCACCACAACATCCGAGGAATGAGAGGAAGCCACCTCTCTTTTTAGGCCTGGGCTCAGATCCAGCTTGAGTCCTTCCTGTAGAGCCCTGCTTCTCGGATTCGCCTGTCACCTGACGGTTCGATCGCTTGCTACCAGTGCTCGCGCCTCTTCGTCGGCCAGTCAGGCTTCGCTTCGAACTAGTTTCAACATTGTCGGAGGTATCGTTCGCTGTTGCTCCACTGAGACCGGTGACAGAGCTTTCTTGGCCGGGCACGCCCAGGGCCTGTTGTCCAGCTCCTGCGACCTCGGGGCTTCGACTAGACCCGGGCTGCGCAGCAGAGAATGTGTTTGAGGATTGCGACTGTGTGGGTAGTCCTGTCGAGAATGTCGGTTAGTCTCAATTGATAGAAGCGCATAAAGTAAGGCAAAGGAGCTCCAGCGAATGGGCTCCAGTGTCGCGAGAATGACGTGCATACCTGAATCTTGACCTCCAGTCGCCGGAGGCGGGACCTGTGAACTCATCTGGCAGGCTTTTCAGTGCACTGCAAGTCAAAGAAATCTATCGTAGACGCGCGCGCGCAAGGCTGGAGCGTGGCAGGCGATCGAGAGCGGGCGAGGTGGAGACGCTCCAGCAACGAATGTGTCGGGCGTGCAGAGGGCGCAGCGAGGGTCGCGCGACAGCAAGCTGGTTGGCTGCAGGGCGGTGGTGCGATGTTGGTGGTGAGGGGTGGAGGTGTTGTGTCGAGGAGCTCGCTGTTGTGCGTGGGCCTGCAGCTCGCGAGTCGGGTTGACGTTGGTGGTGGTAGGTAGCAGGTGGTCGCTCTTTCTCGGCCGTGGAGGAGCTACGCGCTACCCGGAGATCCGCCGCACCTGGCAGCGAGAGAAGGAAGGTTGGAAGGGAGGCCTGGCAGCAGCAGCAACGACGCGCAGCGGTGACAGTGCGAGGGACGGGCTTGCGTCGCGGCGGCGGTGATGGGGGTGGAGTGTGGTGTGTGTAGTAGTGTATGCGCAGGCAGACAGCAGCGTGTGCGTGTCGATGAGCACTCGGGAACGGCAACGGGCGCAGAGAGCAGCAGCTTGCAGCGGAGGCCAGCAGCGAGAGACAGAGAGACAGCCAGAGACAGAGGCACAGAGAGAGAGAGAGAGGGCGGCGGCCGGGACGCTAAGATTTGGGTGGCTTAACACACTCCAATCACATCCCATCCTAACCCCCAGCCTGCCTGCGCACAAACCCGTGCGAGATGTCAGTCAAATCGGGGCGCTTCTCCAGCCTCTCTTCTGGCAGGTCTCACATCCTGCATTGCATTCTGTATATCCAACTGCGTGACTCGAGCAATGGGAAACGCCTCTGCATATCGCCCGTCCTATTCACTCCCAAACCACGTGACCCGTCTGCCCTCCCTTCCTATTTGAGTTCCCCCCCCAAGCTCATCCCAGCTCCACACGCGACATGGGTCTTCAAGGGCGGACGGCCAGCGGCTACACGGGCGAGGCGCTGCCCGCCTCGAGCCCGCCCAAGCGAACTGGCGAACTGGGCAGGGAAAACCAGATGCTGGCTCGTGTGCCATGCTCTCTGCAGCCACCCGGCCGACCTATCGTTCGTAGCAGCAGCCATGCATCTCGCATGTGCCTCAACCTTGATGCCCTCTCCTTTCCATGCCGTGCCCTGTTCTTGAGGGGAACGCTCCGAGAGACGTCTACACCACCTCCCATGTGAGGGAACCGGTACCTCCTGTATGTACATACAGTGCTGTACTCCCACAGCTGCAGTGCGGCTCTGCTCCTCCGAGTCCTCCTTGCCCTGCCTTTCCTCAACTGCCACCGCAGCCGCAGGGATACGCCTCTCGGTCTGCCCTACCGACCGTTGCAAAGTGGGCTCCCACTGCAGATCAACATCTCGTCCGCAAGTTCCAGACCGACGCAGTCCTGTCGGACTCGAAGGCCTCTGCGCTGGAGCTAAGCCCGCAGGTTCAGTAGAGCGCTCGTCGGAACCCTGCCTCTCGCTTCTCTTCCTTGCAAGACCAGCGCTTGAACTGAACTGCTCTAGCGAACTGCTGCTTTCGGCTCCGCGTGTTTGGCTGGACGGCTCCTTGGCTGCGATGCGGGTGTGATGCCTCAGGTGTCACTGTCACATGCTGCATGAATAAGTACAAAGGTACTTGTACATGACTTGTTAGCGCGATCCTCTTGAACTTCAACTACAGGCGCCATTATCTTATTTGTACTCGAAACCACTCGAGTGAGCTATTTGAGACAACGATTGTGGTGCAAAATGTCATATCAACACAGCAAGGAGGAAGGTGCTACTGACTTGCGAACCAATGCCCTCTACAGATGAATCCACCTCGCCATCCACGTCTCCGTGACCTGCTTAGCCTCATCAACCAGACCCATATCCAACAACATCTGCACAGTGCCACGCGCCGCGCTCTCCAGCGCACTAAACACCCAGGAGTGCGTAAAACTGGTATGCTCACCAATATACACAGTATTGAACTCTGTATGCCAAAACGCAGGAAGATACAACTGCTGCTGCGGCACAATCTGCAGCGAAAACGCACCCGCGTGGTGAGGATCGTGCTCCCAGCAGTGTCTTTCATAATTGCCAGTCCAGTTCTCCTCTGCGGCGGGACCGTGAATGGCAACCATAGCCGCCTGCACGAAAGCTGCGTGCTCCTCCTCGGACATTGAGCACGCGACCGTCGCGTCATAGTCAGAGATGTACGACGCCATCAGCACACCCGGGCCTGTGGCATTGATATCCCACGAAGGATAGCAGATCTGTCCGATCAGCGGGCTGTTAACTCGTCCACAGCCGCCCAGAATCGGATGCTCCAGGTGTTCCCAGAAGCGAGTCTTGTACTGGATAGCCATCTTCGCGGCACCGCCAAACACTGTACGGTCGATGGCTCTGCGCATGAGACTGGAGTGCGGCGGCAATTCCCAGAACTTGGGCAAGTTGAAAGGCACGCTGTTGAAGACGTAGTCGAACGTCTCGGTCGTCGAATTGATTTTGCGCGGGCTGGCGCCGGATTTCCGGTGAGACACGGCCAGCGTCTTGCTGGTCTCGTTGTATTTCACGGCGTGCACTTTTGCGTTGAACTGGATGCGGTCCCCGACAATCGGCGTAAAGGCTTCGGGCATGCGACTGAGGCCGCCTTTGATGGTGTTCCACTTGTTGGCTAGGAAGTAAACTGTGGGCTGGCGTCAGCCATATCTGCACGACTTCACAAAGAGCAAGGAAAGTACTTACCAGTCTCGTATTCCCACATCGGCCACACGACAGAAGAAGGCGTCACCTCATCCGTAGTGTTGAGGTCGATGCCAATGACTTTACGCAGGTATTCTACCTCCGAGAAATCGAACAATCCTTCTTCAACAGCTTCTTTATGCGCTTGGAAGACATTCGTAGCGTAGAACTTGATGCGCTCAGGTGTCAAACCTTTGACGTCCTCCAAGGCTTGGATGGCGATATCAGCAGCAGTCGCATTCGAATATCCAACTACCGTAGCGTAATCAGGATTCTCGGCAATCTCAGTCTGGCCCGGGAACGTGCCGTCCGGTCTGCGCGCCGTGGTGGTGATGGGAGTGTTATCCGATTTCTGAATCCAGGGGATGAACTCGATCTGGAGGTCGCTTTTGCCGGCGTTGAGTTCGTTCAGCACGTCTGCGAGCTGGAAGACCATTTTCATGTCTTGGATTGGGAAGGTTTCGTTGGTGTCGGGGTCGGTGATCTCCTGTCGATGGCGGAAAGGTCAAGTCAGCGACATGTCACTAAGGGGAATTGGTTCACTCACGTAAGGGAATCTCATGGGACCCATCTCGTGGTACTGCCCTTCTTCAGGACTGGTGCCGTTGAGGTAAGCGGTCATCATCCTACCGCCGAGTCTGTTCGAGGACTCGAGGATTTTCCAATCATGGATACCAACAGAGCCCAACATCAGCTAGAAGGGTAGTCAGCAACTGGTACAACACCTGCCGCTCAGAACCTTAACATACACCAGTGACCAACCCCGAGATCCCTGCCCCGAGAATCCCAAACTTCTTGTTCTTCGCTGCAGCAACGAAGATCTCATCGGGCTGCTTCTGCTCCAAGTACGCCACGCCATCGAACCACGGCCCCATCGGATCGGCAACATCGGCAAAAGCCTTCCGGCTCTGGCGCCGGACCCTGCGCTTCTTCGTCTCGACTTCTGAAGAAACGCCAATCAGCTTGTCGTCGAGGAAAGCGAGCAGACAGCCGTTCTGGATGTCCCCAGGCGTCGTCCACGTAAACTTGGTGGGACGCTGGGCTTCCCAATCGGCGTGGCGGGCGGCGACAAGATGGCGGCCGACGTGAGTGCTGCCGATGCGGTGGTGGGTGTTTGCGAGGGCAGTGGTGTCGCATTGGCCGTAGGCGAGTGTGAGCTCGCCGTCGACGGCTCCGGTGTAGGCGATGTGGATGTTGTGGATGCCGCGTTGTTCCACGTGTGGGAGGTCGCGGAAGACGATGGAGAGTTTGGGTAGAGGCTCGGCGGATATGAGAGAGGTGAGAAGGGCGGCTGAGGCCACGAGGAGTGTGCTGGTCTGCAACATGGTTGCTATATTCTTGTACGCAGACTCTCGACGGCTGGAAGATGAATCAAACTGGAATGTTCTGATCCTCACATCGAGCCCTTATATAGCCCTACATGCTCCCATACCAAGATTCAGGCTCATCGCCACTCCCAACACTCCCTCCGATACCGCCAGCCAAACGAACTGAAGATCCGGCATATCGTTCGTTGACCGACAGTAGTGACTCCATCCAGATGCATTACCATCAAGGTGGGAGCGAATCAAAGAAAAGTCTCTCAAGTCTTGTCCTGATCTTGGCGAGCGAAGTTCCTAACTCTTTATATATGTTTTTGTACGAGTGTCCACCGATATGGAGAAAGTAAGTTATAGTCGCGTCTTGGTATAGATAAGGATTCCAGCGGAGTTTGACATGGTATCCTGGCTGCTTTGTGGGGCGGGTTACATCGCGAAATGTGTCTTGTTGGGGCTGTACTGCATGAGAGGGCAATGATGAGTTATTGCTCTTCGTACAGATGCAAGTAGATCGTGCACACATGCATGCGCGTAATGTACGTACATGTACATGTACTGATTTGTGCTATGTTTTCTAAACCAGACCCTAACCCTTCTAACCCACAGCACACATGCAACTCAAGTACATACATGTATATATACATCGATCTTTATGTGTTTCGATCGAACTGGTCAACATGATACAGGCTCGGTTACCTTCTTCAGGCCTGATGTACGATAAGCCGGTCTGTTAGAGCACTGCACAACTATGTGGCATCGACTTCAAAACCAAAACTCTCAACGAAGTATTATCGTTGCTCCGTACATCGCACATTCGTTCGTTGCTCGAAGATGTTGTCATGACCTCCGACAGGACACATGTGACCACGACCTCAACTGTGATCATACTCACTGCTATGAGTGCGAAAGCCGATCCACGCTTCACTTCTCACGCTTCATTCGATGGTTTACCTCAATCCGTGATGATAGATCACATGCCACGCCAAAGCTCAGATGACTTCAACCTTGCTCTGCACCACAACTTTTTACGCATTCGAACAATCACCCTTCGAATGCATCTATTGCCACTACGACTCTGCCATCAGAGAGTCCAGGTACGGTAAGCCCTTCCACCGAGACAACGATTAGCGATGAATCCTCACTGATTCGTAACCAAAGACCCGAACGAGCACAGGACACAAGTTCAAGCGTACGACCAAACTCTCCCATCTGAAGTCATAACACCACGCCAGAAAATCCACAATCTACGGTTGAGAACCAGCCAAAATGGCGTCAAACAACGCCTTCAAGGTCACCAAAGACACCTCAGCCCGTAAGAACACCAGAGTTGGATCCATCCAGTCAGCCGTCGAGGCCGCTGCAATGAAAGAATCTCACGATTACTACGTCAGTCGCCTGACCGAAGGCTACAAGCAACAGCTTGAGACCATGGAAAAGAGCTATGAAGATCAGATCCGCGGGCTCAAGAACCAATTCGTCGCGAGCGTCGAGAAAGCAAACGCAGAAGCAATACAAAAAGCAAACGCGAAAGCCGGCGGTGAAATCCAAGCGCTCAAGAAATCACTGAGCGAGAGTAAGGCGGCACATGCAAACGCTGAAAAGGACTGCCGCGAGTTGGCGAGACGTGCAGTGGATGCAGAGCAACAAGCGATGACCGATGAGGTCCTCCATCGCGCTCAACTGGCCGAATAGCGCGAAGCTCTCGAGGGGAGAATCGAAAAAGCGCAGCGCGACAACAATTCTGGTCCGCATCGGTGGATTCAAGTGAAGCTCACCAGGAAGTTCAAGACGAAGATGGGCGAGCCGAGAGCTGTGGTGAAGAGAGGTTCGACGAAGGTCAGCGAGTTAGTACTACTGGCCATTCCTCCTGGAAAACTGCCGGACTCATGGGTCTTCGAGCACCGCGGCCATCAAATGTCGGATATGAACAAGTCGTTGGCACAGGTAAGTGGGACATGTAATGTTAAATGAGTAGTGTGAGGATCATGTACTGACCAATGATGCACTCAGCTTGGCTTCAAAGAAGGAGAAGAGGTGGTCTACTTCGAGAAGCCGACTTGAAGTTGGGCGGGTGCAGAGTCCGCAAGGATAGGCGGCTGGTTTGACCTTTCTTTGAGCTGTCCGAAAAGGAAAGCCCGACAGGGCCTAAAGCACTTTCAGTATACTTGGAGTGGAGACGAGTCTTGTTGGAGCCATTTTCAATGATGGCCAAGGGCAAGGTATGAGTTCGGATGGACGGGGCATAATGATCGAGGATACTTCACGACGGCATTGAGAGTGCCAGATGTTGGTAGAAATGCGGCTGTATGGCGAGACATGAGTCTGGTTTCGGAAGTATGGCCTAATAATGTACCGTACCTGGTGGTGAATCGGGTCAATGGTTCTTTCAAATAAGTCTTGAGTGCAAGCTTTACCAAAACCAACCGTGGATGTTACAGATTGTATCTGCAGTCAACGATACCCAACACGCACGTAGAAGCCTCTCTTTGGAGGGTAAGAGCACAAAGCGCGGCTTCCTGCCAACGGTGATTGTCATGAAGCAAGAGTTAGGCGAACAGATTCTTGTCCGATAGACTGATCTTCTCGCAAGTGAACCAAGCAAACACATATTGTTATGAACATCATCAGCAATGCTTTAGATGCCCTTTAGCATCGTGTACCGACACAACCGAAGAATCGACATACTCCTCCAACAAGCAAGCATCCTATGCACCAGTCCAACGAGCGCTCGGAGATGTCCTTCGACCGCTCTGGGCATGCGCCCGACCAATTGCTGGACCATGACACCGAAAAGGCTACGCTCAAGGCACAGCTTGACAGTCTGGATCAGCAGCTCACTTACTACCACCAACTTTGCAGAGAGCAAGAGACTACCATCAAGGACCTCCGTTCCCGACTCGAGGCGGCTGAAGTTGAGAACGTCGGACTAAGAGGCGAACGTGATGGCCAAATGAGTGATGCGCCAGCACCTCGAGACACCCCGCTCGATCTACTTGGGGAAGCGGATATAGCGAAGGCACGATCCCGCAAGAGATACCGCGCTCCCACCGTAGAAAAGGTCGGTGATGAAGAGTTCGGCAACACGGCGCCACGCGAACAGCAGCAAGCATCGACAAACCACGTTCTTGAGGTGTTTCTCACTTTCGTCTCGGCTACCGACAGCCGCACAAATGAGAGACAGACGGTCTATATTCGACAGCAACAGCCACTGCGGGACGTCCTTGGGCCTCGGGTGTTCGAACGCTTCCTGACAGATGAGATGGCTTTCGTGCACAAGGCGCAGCAAATCCGGGATGTTGGTCAGACAGCAGCACAGGTAAGCACGCTGCCAACACATACCTCCGGCGAACGAGTCAGCTGACCATGTGCCTGGAATAATGCAGCTTTGTTTAGCAGACAGGTCTGAGGTGTCTGTGACCTGGCCTGAGGATGTGGGTCTGTTAACGTCACGGGCAGACGAGGTATGAAATGGGAGAAATTAGATTGAAGAGTGGCCAGGGACGGCAGGGTTTCGGCGGTAGAGTTCAGCTAGAGAGACGATCAGGCACGAAGGGATTGACAGGGCTGGAGGAGCGACGTAAGTGGAGTTTGAAGGGAACAATTATAGAGACGGTTCACTGCCTTCAGTACTACATACGCCAGACAGACATTAGTAGACCACTCCACCGGGCCGACGACTCATGTGCACACGTGGAAGTGAGGTGTTGCATGCATGAGCCCCAGACTTAGTACTGCTGGCTTAGCCCCGACTTCTTCAGCTCGTCAGGCGTCCGCGCGTCGCAGCTTGTGTGGCTTCATGTCGTGTGTGAGTTCTCAGCCCTGTGGCCTAGCGCAACACACCCGACAAGACCCAAGCACAGCCAGCAGCAGCACACGTGCGAGAGCCGGCCAGACCACAACGGCGTGCAATCAAACCACCCAACGCCCAACTTCTC
The DNA here is from genome assembly GCA_024604135.1 of Cladosporium velox. Classification (NCBI taxonomy): domain Eukaryota; kingdom Fungi; phylum Ascomycota; class Dothideomycetes; order Cladosporiales; family Cladosporiaceae; genus Cladosporium; species Cladosporium velox. Next base: position 676,349 of record JANIIF010000006.1, on the reverse strand, counting down.
CGCATAGTCCACCCATACCGTAGCAGTCCTCTCTCCCACAGCACCTCCTCCTCCTCCTCCTGTCTAAGGTTGTCTCACAATTCCCCGCCGCCGCCATTGCCCACCCAGCTATACCGCTCCCACTCCTCCGCTCCGCCCTTCCCTGCTGGCGCGCAAATGTCTCCCGCACCCTTCCGCGCCCTCTAAATCACCCCGGCCTGGCACCGTCAAATGCCCACGCTCCCGGTCACAGTAGTAGCGCATGCCGGCCATGCCTCTGCTCCACCGCCGCAGCGTGTTTGATCCGCTCAGCTCTCCGGAGCGAGACACCAGCCACAACCGTCCTGGAAGCAATGCCTCACTGGCTCCGCCAACCTCCCCTCGCCCGGTCAGCGAGTATGCGAGGCCAACCTCGCGACCTTCGACTGCGATGGACCACACAGACCGACCGACCTCGCCTACCGTGCAACCCGAGAATGCCAGGACGAAGCGCTTCTCAATGCTGAAGTTCCGAACCTACTCCGAATCTCATTTGTCCGCTCGTGCGAAACAGGATGCTGCGAAGGAGATAATACCGCCAATGCCTGCGTTAAGTAGAGGTGAGATTGCCTGTGGATTGCGCGACCGCGTGCATGGTGGAATGCTGACGGATGTACCAGTGAACACACCTGCCATCGTGAAGACCGCCCCGACGCTGGACCATGAACAGATCACAGCCGCACAAACCCAAGGAGTGCCATATGCGAAATCCCTGGAGAAGACCAAAAGTCAGGCCTCAGACATGTCGCGCTTGTCTGAGGATCATTCGAGAGTGAAAGAGAGGAAGTCCACGTCAAGATGGCGCAAGCTACAAGGCAGGAGCACTGGTTTGGAAGACTTGCAGCGGCTTTCTGCAGCGAACGCGCACAAAGGTCAGGATGCGCCTCCCGCGTATGGACATGAGCAAGACACGGAATTGGCGCTTCCTGCACCTCGATTTTCTGAGTCTTCTCGCTCAGACGGTAGCCGTGGCAGTTCCGGCGACCATCAAATATATGGCAGTACGACTACGACAACCCACACGGTATCTACGCACACGACATTCTTTAAGCTGCCACGACGAAGCAAAAACCGCAACTCGCTATTTCCTCTACCCGTCAAAGTGCCCTCGCCAGACCCGTCGCGCCTCTCGGACGGACCGGCAACACCACGCGCATCGACAAGTGGCGTGTCGATCAGAAGTCAGCAATCAGCCGATTCCAAGAGCGAACCGCCGATCGCACGCCTCAGACGACACACAGAAACAAGCCCAACGAGGCGACAAGCACATCAGAATCAACTTGCTTCCTCTCCACATACATCGGCTGCAAACTCTCTTCTATTCGCCGAGCCGGGACAAATACTGGATCGCGAGGACACACAGCGGTCTCGCGATTCTTCATTCTCATCACCACTGAGGCCTCCGATGAGGTTCGGCTTGAGGGATCGTGCTGCTACAACAAGTTCTTGGGGCCGTGGGTCAATGGATACGCCTCAAAATGGTGGAAGTGGAAGAACTTCAACTTCGACTACGGGAAGACCGAGCTTCGGCGGATTCCTAGGTCTATCGCGCTTTCGACATGGCTCAGAACCTCTTTCGCCGCGCAACGGATCGCCTTCGTCTAGGAGCAAGTCCAATTCGTTTGCTATGAGCAGAGAAGCCTTGGTTGTGCCTGAGCGCGAGGAAGGAGACACACCGGGAAAATACTTGGAACGATTAGAAGCTGCAGTGACCAGGAGCATGATTGCAGAGATTCTTTCCAAGTCTTCGGATCCGTTTGCACAAGCAGTGTTGCGCAGCTACACACGTCGCTTCCCGTTCTTTGGCGAGCCAATCGACATGTCACTGCGCAAATTCCTACTTGAAGCTGATCTTCCCAAGGAAACACAACAAGTCGACCGAGTCATTCAAGCATTCGCCGATAGATACCACGAATGTAATCCTGGCATTTTCATGTCGTCGGACCAAGCTTACATCATCGCGTTCTCACTCATGATGCTGCACACGGATGCCTTCAACCGCAACAACAAGCGGAAGATGCAAAAGCAAGATTACATCAAGAACACTTCAGGACAGCATGTCAGCGACGATGTCCTTGGATGTTTCTACGACAACATCTGCTACACGCCTTTTGTTCATTACGATGAGGAAGTGGATATCAACGGTGAGAGAGTCTTGCCTTTCAAGTCGAAGAAAAGCAAGCTCAAGGGTGCCATCACCGACTCTGGCAAAAAGGTCTCCGGCCCTGTCGACCCATACAATCTATTGATTGATCAAAAGCTGGATCTATTAAGGCCTCCGATCAAGGATTTGATGTTGATGGAAGATCCGTACAACTACCTCGGCAGCCAAGCTCTCGACATGGCATACCTCCAACGAGCTTTCACACACACCGGAACGCTGCAGATTATATCCGCACGCTCACGGCCGGCGGCGTACGAGGGTCAAGTCAACACCTCAAATCCACATTCCGTCGAGACTCAGCAGGGCATTGTTGATCTGAAAGTCACAAAAGTCGGAACACTCTGGCGGAAGGCGGCTAAGAAAAAGAAGGCGCGCTCGCCCTGGCAAGAATGGGGCGCAATCCTTACCGGATCGCAACTGTACCTCTTCAAGAATGCTTCCTGGGCTAAAGGTCTTGTTCATCAGTTCATGTCACATCAACGGCAGGGAGCTCCCCGGATGCCAGTGATATTCTCGCCTCCTATCCATGAGTTCAAACCGGATGCCCTTATCAAGACCGACAACGCCGTTGCGCTGATCGACGCCACGTACAACAGGCACAAAAATGCCTTCACGTTTGTCCGGCCTGGGGGACAGGAGGAGGTGTTGCTGGCAGACAATGAGAACGAACTGAACGATTGGTTGAACTTGATCAATTATGCTGCCGCTTTCAGAGCTGCTGGGGTACGCATTCGAGGCATGATCTCAGGGCACGAGGAGTGCAATCGCCCGCATTTACACCATCGGCCTGAATCCGCCCACAGCACCCATGCTCCCGCGCCGGAGGAACGTAGCAAGAGTCCAAGCTACGATATGGGACTCACTCGCCAAGTCATGGCAGCTAGACGTCAAATCATGATGCAAAAGATTGGCGAGTACGACAAGGACATTGGATCCCTACAAAAGCAGTACGACGATATTCTGCGGAACGCCCGTCATCTGCTTGTACTTGCGCCTATCCCGCCAAAGACACGAGAAGAACTCGTCTATGCTGCCGAAAAGACAGATTCAATGCTCACCTGGGTTCGACGAGACATCTGGAAGATGCGATGCCACCGGGACATACTCGCTCTTGATGTCCAACAAGATGGCGTCGAGGTTGGCGGGTTGCAGAACACCGCAGACAAGAGATCAGATGCTCAGGCCGAGACACCTGATACGGCGAAAAAGGTCATCCAGCGCTTCGGCTCTCAGGCTGGCTCTCGCAGTCCTCGCAGCAAGCCACAAAGCCCGGAATCAATGACAAGAAGCGAGAAGTCACCGAACAGCATGCGTCCTCGACCCTCGACCACCGAATCTATGGACTCCTTCGTGGACGACGTCTTCCGTAGTACGGTGGACAGTCCTGGATCGCCAGGTGGAGATGGGTGGCGCCTGCCGCCTTTGCAATTTAACGTCGAGCAACAAATGGACAAGCACCGCGGCTCTGTTGCTAGCACAATGCTCAGTGCAACCTCTGGCACAGCGCAAAGGCAGCCGAGCTGGTCGGCGTCTTCGACCTCCAGCCGTCAACCCCAGCGCCTGAACTCACCAAATCGTTCCGAGAGCCTCCGCATCATTACCCCGATACAAAGCACCGGCCGCGACGATCTCGGATCTCGACCGCAGGAAGAAGTTCGCACGCCTGAAGCTGGAATTACACGCACCATGAATCTCGATGGCGTGGTAGCAACACCGGAAAGCAACAAGACAGCCAAGGGCAAGCGACGCAGTCTCCAGAAGACTTTGCGCGAGGCGAGCTCCGTTTCACAGCGCCATCGTCGCAACAAAGAGAGCGAGAGTACAGTGCGCTCTAATGGCGATGGTGAGAACGCAGACCCAGAGGCCACTCCTGGTCTCGAGCGCGCGCAAGGACGCTTCATCCTGCACGGCAAGCAAGCGTCCGTCGTGCAATTTGGCAACGACTGGCCGACAGAGCGCATGCGTCTGCGTCGCGAGAAGTGGCACCGTGAGCATGAACAGCCTGGCTCGCCTGGCAAAGAAGACGGTGGCCAGCCTTCCATGTTCCCCATGGGAAGCCCTGTGGTGCAAGATCTGGACGATGGGGAGGGCTCAACAACTGCCAGTCATGATTACAGTGGCGCTGAGAGCTTCGCCGACGCTTCAGAGACGAGCAAAGAGGCCCACAAAGATACTGGCGATGGTGCAAGTGCAGACGGCTTTGATCCTTACGATTTAAGCTGGGATCCCAGGAGTGAGAAGCGCATCACAGTCATCGGTCCGAAGCCGGGTGCCAACATTCCTAAAAGCCCGGTCGGTGAGGGTAGCAAGGTTGATGAAGATGATGAAGGAGGGAGCGATTACGAGGATGCGAAGGAACACAGGCGCACAGTCATCGCGCCTCCTTTTGTTTTCCCTAATGTGGAGTCCACGGGCGAAGCGCCTGGACAGGATGGTCGAGTGAGCAGCGATGCTGCGGACCAGGAACAGAGCGAAGAAGTTGCTCAGAAAGCGACTTAGTGATTGAGCTCCGCAATGCGACTCAAGGATGTATAAAGATGAACGAACACTACCAATCCGCATCGTCCAATGCCTGCAAGGCTGTATTCGTGATACATACATAACCCGTGATCTACGTGCCCACAATGAGGTAGTAAGCCGCACAGCGGCATCGGCCACAATCGCGTACGGCGGCAAGCGAGATATAGACGTGATATTACCTCCCCTCCAGCCTGAGACACGCCTCTGCCCTTTAGCTTAGCCCAGCCCAATAGGCGACATTTCGCATGTCAAATCGGCGATATTCGCATATACTACTGTATGCCCATTAGGCGACACCAAAATTAAACTCCCCTCTTGCGTCCGAAGAAGCCCATCTTGCATCCTTCCCGCTAATGCGCTTCGCATGCACCCAATTTCCAAAGCGCGCTGCTTGATTCGTGGTCGCGTGTGACTCCTTGTGACTGACAGGCTCGGAGTCCACATGCAGTCCTCGATAGGCTGCGGTAGTCCTCGACAGGCTGCGGCAGCCCAACGCGCGATCGATGCGTGACGTGATAGTGCGTCTTGTGTCGTACGTTTTGTCATGTCGGTCTTGATGCAGTGCTGCCCCCACGTGAACAGAGCCGTTGACAGCCACACCTTTTGCGTGATACCTGAGGCCCACCCTTCCACCACGCAGCGCAGCACGCCGAGATCCCACGCGGGCCGGCGCAAGATCGGGGAGTTGGTGTTGGTTGGCGTGGTGTCTGCCTCGCTTCACGACTGCGCGAACGCCAGATTGATTGGGCGCAACATGGCTTCGATGATGCCGACGCGCAGCCCTGGTGGCAGCACTTCAGCTGCTGCTAGTAACAGGAGACATCATGCGCCTACGAGGAGACAGCAGTCATCATCGCCATCGCCACCGCCGTCGCCTTCTCCTGAGCAGCAGCATCATCCCTGGCGGGCGACAGCGCTTGCCAACACAGCAGCAGCACCAGAGAGCGGGTCCGCCTCTTCACGCCGGGAATCGGTGGAATTGCTAGGTTAGTTCATCTTCCCATCATCCCTCCCTCCAACAAGCCGCCGTTGCGCCCCGCTTTCCCTTCCCTCTTTCTTAAACCTCCAGTCCGCCCTGCTGCCCTGCCCTCCGATCTTGATCTGATATCCTTATCTGATCAAGAATCTCCACCGCTGCTTCGCACCCTTCACCAACAGGCGCGGACATCCCTCGCTCTACTATTTTCTATACTATTCGCCCTCCTCTGATGCTGCAGCATTCCTCGTGGCCATGAGCTACGGGACTATTGCTGATCACAATGTCTCGCCAGACCTGGACAACCCCGTTGCTGCCTCGCGCGCCCGGCGCCCGAGTGGCGTCCCCACCGAGAAACTCACAGTCATGAGCTCCAACGGCGTCGTTGCCAGCAGCAGCAGAACAAACGACGACGATGACGCCGACGACGATGCCGCGAGCGAATACTCTGCTCAGGCTGGAGTCAAGCGACTCGAGGCCATCGCTTCGACGTGGTCGCGCTGGGGTCTCTTCGCTGCCTATTTCGGCATTTGCCTCCTGGCCTACGCTACTTCGCTCGAGAACCAGACCACTGTGAACTTGACGATCTACGCGACGAGTGCATTCAAAGCGCATTCGCTCGTAGCGACCGTGCTAGTCATACAGAACATCGTCCTGTCCGTCGTCAAGCCGCCCATGTCCAAGATCGCCGACGTCTTCGGCCGCTTCGAGGCCTTCACGCTGTCCGTCTTCATCTACTCGCTCGGTTACGTGCAGCAAGCAGCGTCGGACAACGTCAAGACATATGCCGCCGCGCAGGTCTTCTACTCCGCCGGCAGCACCGGCCTGCAGATTCTGATCCAGATCTTCATCGCCGATACCAGCGACCTGGCTAATCGTGCATTATGCTCGACCCTGCCCTCGCTGCCGTTCCTGGCCAATGTCTGGCTCGGCTCGCCTTTGGCGGATAAGCTGTTGCATTCGGTGGGCTGGAGGTGGGGGTATGGCATCTGGGCTATCGTGCTGCCGGTTGCGTACCTGCCGCTTGCGCTTTCTCTGTACACCAACCAGCAGAAGGCTGCGAAGCGTGGTCTCTTGCCGCCTCCGCCTTTCCGTGGCTTGACCTACTGGCAGACTGCGAAGCACCTTTGGTTCGAGCTCGATATCTTTGGATTGCTCTTGCTGTGCGCGGCTTTCTCGTTGTTGCTGATCCCTCTCACTTTGGGGGCGAAGAATGGCTGGGACGATCCGAGCTTGTTGGCTATGTTTATGATTGGCGCTGCTTGTCTGGCGGTGTTCCCCTTCTGGGAGAAGAACAAGAAGTTGGCCCCGAGGGCTTTCTTCCCGTTCAGCTTGTTCAAAAACAAGACTGTCCTGGCTGGCGTTGGCATCTCTTTCTTCTACTTCAGTAAGTTGTCCGCGCTTTGATCTTTTTGAGATTCCCACTGACCGATTGCAGTGGCCTACTACCTCTCGATATATCCCTACTTCCAGTCATACCTGCTCGTTGTGCAGGGGAAGTCCGTCACCGATGCGGGTCGCATCGTGCAGATGTGGACGTTCGCAGCGACCATCACCGCCTTCTCCATGGGCATCCTGGTCAAGTACACGAAGCGCTACAAGTTCTTCGTCGTCCTGGGTGCTTCCATATACTTCCTCGGCCTCGTCTCCATGATCATGTACCGTGTTGAGGGCGCATCGACCGTAACACTGGTCGCCACCACAGCCATTGTCGGTATTGGCGGCGGCATGCTTGTCGGTCCTGCCCAGGTGGGCGTGCAAGCATCCGTCAACCACCAAGAGTTGGCAGCCGCGACAGCCATATTCCTCACTTTCCTCGAGATTGGAGGTGCTGCAGGTTCAGCCATTTCCGGCGCGATCTGGACAGCCAACGTGCCGAAGAAGTTGGCCTTGTACCTCCCTCCAGAGACTAGAGACCAAGCTGCCGAGATCTACTCCAACATCGGCCTTGCATCGACAGGCTGGCCTATGGGCAGCGCCACACGCGAGGCTATCAACCGCGCGTACCAAGAGACCATGACCAAGATCCTGATGGTCGCTGCCTGCGTCGCAGTGCCTGTGATTCTCCTCAGCTTCCTTATGGAGAACTACAAGCTCGACGAGATGGATCAGCACATCAAAGGCGTCGTCATTGGAGCCGCTGTCCCCGAGCCGGTCGTTAGACGCCAGAGCAGCGCATACTTCGACGAGCACGAACACCCCTTCCGAACGTCAATAGACGGCGAAGAAGAGCCTATGCTACAACGCGCTCGCAGCAGAAGAGGGCAGTCGAGAAGGCGGAGTAGCAGCAGTGCAAAGCTTCTGTGATTTGAATGAATGATTGACTGATAGACACGACAACAAGCCACCAGAACAGACAGACAGGCCTCCCTTTTGGGGTCTGAACTGGAAGGGAGAGCTTGGATGAAAACACACACACACGATTTACACGACGAAACCTGGGAAGTTTGCTTACTTGCTTGCTGCATAACTTGAGGGGAGCTGACCGACTCGCCACCGTCGCCGGTTGTTGGACATGCGGCACCCTCTATGTTTTCTTTTGGGCGTTCTACGAGCGATACATCACACACAAGAGTGGAATTGGGAAGCACTCGAGTGCATTATTTTTTTTGGGCGATTTGGAGCATCATCACACATTGGATTGCGGGAATTGGGATGTTGCTTTTCTTGCGATTGCTTGCTTATTAGACCTACGACGCTTTCATGACTATATATACCCGACCTGATAAATTGAAGTGTTCGAATGAAAACTACCTTGCCCGTGTTCAGGATGTGTTTGATGATTTATCGGTGGGTGGGTGTCACCAAGGTACTCTGCTTGGTTTGAGTTGTCATTGGCTCACCAGGGCGGGTTTTGGTTTCGACGGCGCGGTGAGTAGTGTGGGTTGTTGCGTGATGGGTTGTGTGGTGATCTACTGGTATCGCTATCACATACATTCTTAATACCACACCCTAATCTCTCTCCTCACTGACACAAACACCCAAAGCAACGGCGATGTGCGCAAACTTGCGAGCAAAGAACCAGAACCTTCCTTCATGCTACACAGACGTTCCCAGTAAACAAATTTCCAGTTACACCAGACCACCCAGGTTCACATGTATATGTAGCATTCGTACCCCCATCAACCCCTGTTTGTTCTTACTCGCGCACACGCGCGTGTGATAATCTGCGGCCTTCCGTCGCACGTGAGCGTGGCACCGTCACAGCCGTTTTTCCTTCTCTCGCGCCGTCGTAGCACAATAAATTGAACCTTGTTCGTGGGTGGTGGTTATTACACTTGAAACCCAAGGCGCGTCGCACCAGACTAGAGCGACTAGGTATTCCCAATCGGAATTTGGAAGCAGCATGAAATCTATCATTTCTCTCGCTGCCAGGTCTGCCAGGCTTCGCTCAAATGGCGTGCCACCGAGTCGCTTTGGTCTAGGCCCCCAATCTCTCCACCTTTTCTGCGCTCGGAAAGGGCGAGCCGTAGTAGAAAGCGGGAACGGCCGGCCGTGCGGTGCTTTGGCAGAGCGTGTGAGGAGAGAGGTGCCTGCCTTGGGGGAAGGAAGGGCTGGCTGCATGTGTGTTTCCCTCTCTAGCTAGGACTTGTCACAGGAAAGGGCAGGGCCGAGTACCTCACCTCGCCTCCATACTATCTGCTACTGTATTCATCAATCGCTCACGGCTGCCTGTCTGTCATTTGTTCTTTGTTGTTTTGACTCTGCCCACCCACTCCAATCATCACCGCCACCACACACCGCCCCGCGCTTTGCCGCTCCGCGAGCGCACGTGGATAGCCCACTCCGCCCCCGACGGAGCGACTCTCTCCCAACGTCGTTGCTTGGCTCAGGATTCGAGAGGACTTGCTCTACCACCACCACCACTACCGCCCACTTGATTGCTGCCCAACTGCTGCCTCCGCCCGGAATACTTTATACGACTCGGTGCGAAGACTTGTCCCGGTGTTGAAGAGGGACTTTTGGCGATCACTTTCAGGGAGCCTCCACAGCGTTATCTACCAAAGACCGAGAACGAGAAACACCCCAACGACGATCACAAACGAGCCGACACGAGACAACGCGGTCTGTAGGATAGATACTGGCCTTGCGACTTGCCTTTACACCTGGGCTACGAGGGAATCGCGATAGGAGCTTGTCAAGATAAGAGCCGAGGCGCAAATATTGGAATTGTTTCACCAGAGGATTATTTGAGAACCGGATCAACTTGAGACCCATTGCTTTGCCAAAATGGTGGTTGCTACGATTAAGTACGTGCGAGATGCAATTTTCCTTGCGTGAGATGTGGTTGGTGGGACAAGGGTGGTTTTGCGCGAGGGTGGTATGGTTTCAGTAAGAGGTGGGGAATACAGGGTCGAATGCGCCCAATGTACACGGTGACTGAGGGGCATCATGGAGAATTTGGCATTGCCATGAGGGCTGAGACATATGCATGAATGCTGGCTAACGGATCCTCTCTGCAGATGTGTTGTTGTGGGTGACGGTGCCGTCGGCAAGACGTGTCTCCTCATCAGCTATACCACCAACAAGTTCCCTTCGGAATATGTGCCTACAGTTTTCGACAACTATGCCGTGACCGTAATGTACGTACCTCCTCTTTTTTTTTCGGCTAATTGATTATCTTGCTTACACCACACAACAGGATTGGCGATGAACCATACACTCTCGGCCTGTTCGATACTGCTGGACAAGAAGATTACGACCGCCTGCGTCCTCTCTCATACCCGCAGACCGACGTCTTCCTCGTCTGCTTCTCCGTCACCTCACCCGCCAGTTTCGAGAACGTGCGAGAAAAGTGGTTCCCCGAGGTCCACCACCACTGCCCCGGCGTGCCGTGCCTCATTGTTGGCACCCAGACAGATTTGCGCGATGACCCGCAGGTGCGCGAGAAGCTTAGCAAGCAGAAGATGCAGCCTGTGCGGAAAGAGGATGGCGAGCGTATGGCCAAGGACCTTGGCGCTGTCAAGTATGTTGAGTGCTCTGCTCTCACGCAGTTCAAGCTGAAGGATGTGTTCGATGAGGTATGTCTTTTCAAGATTTCTATTTGTGTTTGACTGTATACTGACATCTCGAAAGGCCATTGTTGCAGCACTCGAGCCTCCTCAGACTAAGAAGCCCAAGAGTATGTACATTCGAACTTCATACATCATTTGTGAACACTCACTGACCCATGACTACAGAGAAGGGCAAGGGCTGCATATTGTTGTAGTCGGATCACGAACAACAACCGCAGTCGCCGATACCAGGACGACCTGACGAAGATGTCCTTTCACCAAGAACACAAACACCCAAGATTACCCATTCTGAAGTTTGGCGCGGGCGGCGTTCAATAGTCGGGGCGATGGCCTGGCCAGGAGAACCGGTGCAGTGCTGATTCGCTCCTTTTCGTTTTGTCTTCTTGATCTTCAATCCCCCCTTGAGTACCTTTTTGATATAACCCTTTCTGCAGCCAATTGAATGGGAAGCTGTTTCTTTTTTTTGACTTTGATATTTTACTTATTGACATTGCAACGGTTATGTGCGGCTACTAACAGTGCGGCTACTAACTATACGTCGCGGAGCAATCGGCCAATGGCGTTCAGGCAGAGCGCGTGCGAGGCAGCCTGAGGATTGCCGATCGAGGGGGCGGTTGAGTGAAGTGCGCGAGAGAGCTCCAGAGAGCTCGCTTGAGCTCGAGTGAAGAGTGACTTCGGCTTCAACTTTCTGTTGTCGACACACACCAATGTTTGTTGACCACCCAGCATTCAGCTTTTTCTGCCAGAGCCACTGCCAATCGGCCCACTGCCGTCTATTGTCACAGTAACCATTATTGTGATTCGCTAATCATCCACTGTGCTAGATTACCAGCCCAATGCTTCAGCCATGGGAGGACATCCGCATTCTCGCTATTCTGCGCACAGCAGACGTAGCTTCACGCCACTTTCTGACATCCCAGAAGGGTCACCGTTACCAACACCAACTCCCCCCGGTCCAGCGCCTGCTCGCACAGTGCCCACTCGCAAAGTTACACCGGGCCCCAACGCGTTCGCCCAGCAAGCCGCAAGGGTCGACAAACACCGCCTCCAAAGCAACGCCTTTTACCAGCAAGAAGTGATGAGGCGCACAGCAACGCCGCCCACCGCGATCCACCCAGCTTTTCGCGAGGGTTTCGACATCAACGCACCTGTTGTCCGCGACTCGGGCTACACCACTATGTCACCATTCATCGATTCTACAGGGCAGATGCAGACCCCGCCCACCCCACCTATCCTCTTGCCGAAAGACTGCTTCCAGGCCTGCCCCACCGATCGCGGGTTCATCGAAGACAGACGCGAGCACCTACAGCACGAGAACTCGGGCAGTGACACTGAGCGCACGCCTGTGTTCATTCCCACTCCCAAGGTCGCGTCGAATGAATTCATCAGATCTAACAGCCGCTACACGCCAAGAAAGAAGGTGAGCGTTCGAGAGCAGGTTGATGCCATTGAGCAGCCCAAGACTCCGAAGAAGAGCTTCCTCGAGAAGCTGAGATTTTCGACCCCTCGCTCCTCTCAAATTACTTCCTCGAACTCCTCCCTCGGCACTAGTCGTGGCTACGGCGTCTTTGGAGGTGGCGAAACTCTTCCACCCAAGGCGAAAGCTGTTCTGAGCGACTCGCCTCACAAGTCTAACCTCACTCGCGCGCCCTCCAAAAAGAAGGGTCTCTTTTCCTTCAAGTCCTCCGACCGCCCCTCACTTGAGACTCACAAGTCTTCTCCCGCATACACCCCCACCACCACCGAGCCGCGCAGCGCTGATGCTCGGACAGTCAGCTTTGCGGACTCGACTGTCAAAACACCCCCAACCGCGCATACTACTTCCTCCGACCCAATTTACAACCGTGAATACGTCCGTCACATGCAGGCTCAGCGAGCTTTTTCTCAACCAGGCACGGACAAAGCCGGCAGAAAAATCCAAAATCAAAACAAGGAAGGCAGCGCATCTGGAGTCTCTCGAACTCGGAGCTTGCAGTACATTGATCGCACCATGCCGCCTACGCCACCCGCAAAGAACACGCCGCCGCACGAGAAGGAGCAGAGAACTCAGCGTGAGGCTCGTCTTGGCGCGGAAAGCCGCGCTATCCTGGAACACCACCGTTTTGTCTCCGAGCAGCGCCGCCTCGAGGTGATGAGGAACATGACGCCAAAGAAAGAGATGGTGCAGACGCCCGAGTCTGAGACCAAGTCCCCGCTTCACCAAGGTATCTTCACTGATGACACACCTACTCACGAAAGCGCGAAGCTGGTCGGCACCGATGGGCGCACGAGTCCCACGAAGACTGGCGGCTACGGTCGCAAGGAACTCCCCAAACTTGTGAAGCAGCCGAGTGTGTACTCCATGCACGCTTCGTTCTACCCGGACTTGCACGATCAGTATTCCTTCGAAGAGATGAAGAAGCGCGCCGACGGCCTGGGTCTCGAGGGCTTGAGTAAATTGCCCGAGAGCTTCTACAACTGCGACCCACAGGTCTCTTACTCTCCAAGTCTCTACTCGGAAGACTTCGTCACCAGACCGAGCGGCATCCAGACATCCCCGAGCACGCTGCACCAGATGGACCTCGCCCAGCACTCTCCGTCACCTCTCGCAGTTCACGAGAAGTTCCGCCCCTTCCAAACCAAGGGGTCTCTTTCAGAGAAGCCGAGTGCTTCCAGCCAGGGCACTATTCCACTGGTTTACCCGGATCTCGCCTCTGATCCTTCCAGATCTGATTTGAGAGAAGTTCTTCAGACGCACCACAGATCTACATCTGAGGTTCAGCTTCCTGTTCACTCTCGCAAGCAGTCTCCTGCTCGTAGTCAGTCTACTTCTCGCGGTCAGTCTCCTTCTCACAGTCGCAGCCCTCACAAGCCGGCACTTGAAGTAATCACCAAGGCTCTCGAGGAAGAGAACGCCTCACTCTCGCCACCCACCTACAGCTGCCCAAGCGCAAAGCCTTCTCCGCTGCATTTCCTTCCCAACACTATCTACTCTCCCCAGCGCGGCCTCAAACTCGATGTTGAAGTCGGTCCGGAGAGTCCGAGCTCGGCTTCGACGAAAACCCTCACCCCGTCTCGCAGCCGCGGTCGCATCGAGACTTTCAAGAGCACTGGCTCTCCCATCGCTCGTTTCTCGACTAGTCCTTTTGACAAACTTCCCACTCTTTCACCAAGCACAAAGCCGAAGCTCGACACCTTGCCACCTACCGCCGAATCAAACGAACAGCCCGAGCCACAGAAGCAAGGCCACAGCTCTTCTTCGGCCCCCAACATCACAGTTCCCGCAGAGGACCAGAACGACCAGGAAGACCAGCCGCAGCAAGTTGTACTAGGCCCAGAGACCCACCAACAGTCCCTAAACCGCAAGCTCCAAGAACAACACGCCGAGATCGCGAGGCTCCAGGCGGAGGCCGCAGTGTTTAGAAAGAAGATCTCTCAAACCGAGCAGGAGCGGGAGCAGCTAGACGCACACATCAAAGCAACCCGCACAAAGTCCATACCCGACCAGATCCATGAACAGCTGGTCGAGATCGCGAAGGCCAAGGCGGAGGCCATAGCGTTCTCACAGCGCATCTCCCGCTTCCAGGCTCATTTCGAAGAGAAATACAAGTACAAGTGGGGTCATTACATGGAAAGCGGTTATTACATGGAAAGCGCTACCGACAGCAACGTCGACAATGCTAGGAATCCTGGCCTCAGCGCCGCCGACAGCGATCTTGACAATGCTAGCAGTATTGCCGACACGAGCATCAGCGAGCTCGCTGGAGAGAGCGAGAGCGAGGTCTTCCCGCAGTTCATCGAAGAGCCCAGGTTGACTCAGATGGGCCTGTACCACCGTGCGAGCCAACAGCGTGTCGACCAGGAGTACGACGCTGCTCAGTTCGCGGAACTCCAGAGGCACGAGCGCTCGGACAATGCCAGAGAGCCCAAGAAGAAGGGACCGAGCCGCGAGGCCATGTTGGGCATGTTCGAGCTGCTTGCCGAGAGCGTCAAGGAGTTGCAGATCACGAAGCAAGACAAGTGATGAGGGTCGATGAGCGTGAATTTGAGCACCAGCATCAACACAAGCATGAGCACGAACATTCTCTCGTTGGATTGTGAGACTTGCATTGGAGAAGCAACCCTTCCAAGCATTGGTTGCAAATGATTGGAGTGTAAGATAGGATATGAGACTATGAGTGATGGTTGGATGGATTGATGATGGATTGCTTGACGCGGCAGCAAGGCGTCTGGCTTTGCTTTGCTTACTTTTGGCTTTGTTTTTGATTTTTTGTTGCGGTGGAGGCTGCTACAAGGCATCCAGCTTTGCTTTGCTTGCTTCTGATTTTCTTTTTGCGACCGAGGCTGCGGCAAGGCGTTCGACCTTGCCTTGCTTGCCTCTGACTTTGATTTTTTGATTTTGGTTGCGATTGAGGCTGCTGCGAGGCCTTCGGCTTTGCTTTGCTTTGCTTTGCCTCTGACTATGAGTTTTGATCCTTGCTGCGATTGAGGCTGCTGCAAAGTCTTCGGCTTTGCCTTGCTTGCTTGCCTCTGACTTTGACTCTGATTCGTGTTGCCATTGCACGAATAGCCTCTACTGCTGAGTTAGCATAATTACCCGCGAACAGAAATTAAGAAAATCCAAACCACAATTTGCTTTGTTCTTGCTGCTTCTCCGCATTGAGAATCATATCGCCATCTTGCCATGCTGTCAAGCTCGGTACCATGCCGTCGAGCTCAATGATATACGCCCACCTATTCTCTAGCTATGATATCTTCGCGAGTACGGGTGTCATGAAGTGACGTAGGCCAATCATCATTCGCGAACTTGAATCCTTCTTATTGCACATGTGTTTGGTGGTGCCGCCCTAACCCTGAGCTATGGTCGCGTCCTTGCATCTGCTCATTGCATTGCATGTGGCCAGGTCGAACTTGCAACTGTATTCCGCGTTCACCTGAAGTTTGTTAGGCACCCAGTCGCCCCCATTGAAAACGAAGCGACGGTCTCTGCACGCTCCAAAATCGCCATTGACGCACTTGACGCTGTACGGAAACTCCGGCGGAGCACAAGGTTATCGAGCACCTAACTGAGCAGAGCCTCAACGCCTTGTGCGAGAGGAGCATCGTCCACGAGCTCGCGGCACAGACCGGAAAAGGATGTCTCGTTCTATATGCGAGGCATTGGGCTTGAGGCGCTTGACTGTCTGGGAGACGATGGTGTTACTGGCAGTCATGATCACTGGGATCTCCTCGATGAGCACGGTGACGTTGACCAAGGTCATTCTGGGAACAGGTTTGTCCTATGCAACCATACTTTCGCTGCCGTTTTTGGAAAGGGCGGTGGATAGGTTACAAGGCTGAGCGAAGACAACGGAACGGGGAGAAGCTCAACCTCCGAAGCATCTGATCATCACAAGGACACGAACGGCATGTCTCACGTCCACCACCGGTCCGAAAGGAGAACAAACCACCTGGATGGAGGAGGAAAAGTTCACCAGAGATTCTCAATGTCCGAGAGGGATGGCGCAGGCTTCAGCTTTCTGGTCAAAAACTGTGATCCAGCAAGTTCAAGAACACTACGGAGCGACGGTACGAAGTCTGCGTACAAGGTGTTTCGACATCATGTCTTCAGAACAAGGGACAGGATTATATGCTCAATAAGTAGTGATACATCAACGGAGAGTGGCATCATAAGGAACATTATTGTCGAATTGCAGGGCTTCGTTGGGACGAACTAGTTCACCCGAAGTCCTACATACCTTACCGTAGCTGTAACAATAGATCATGTCTGCTCTCTTCTTCAAGTCAATTGGAAAAAGAGGCGTAGCTTGGTTGGCATCTCCATAAAACATGGAACAAAAACAAAAACATACAACAGGCGGGATTCCCAGATGGTCACCCACTCTAGTACTAGTCGCCCGGTTCAGCGCTTATGTATGGCAGAGCGGACGGGATGCCCAGTTTTCACTGACCTGTGGTCGTATGTGTTTGTGAAGAATTATTTTATCAATATCAACATATCTGCTGAGGAGTCTGGTAATGCTCTCTAATGTATCTAAAGTCAAAATCTCACTTCGTCCTTGCAATTGTTCACTGGCAATGTAGACAAAGCCGATGCTTACCACATGTAGAGCCATCCAGCGGGCCATCCAGCGCACTTCGTCACTGGCTGGTGCGGTAAGCGCTGTGGCGCTGCCCGATCAAGCTGTCGAGGCTGTGTACGACCTGCAGCAGTGCCATATACGTGTGCGCAATCTGCTCTTCCTATGTGCCCAACGCCATGATCATGAAGCTTACCAAAGTGCTCGCGCTCGCCGGCCACACCTCTCCGTAAAAGACGACTTTGCACACCTCACGGGCTGACCATGAGATCCTGCTATGGATGAGCACGAGAACGTCTGGCCTGGGCCACAAAGTGGCACTTGGATGCAGGCACTGCCAGTCGCAGGGCAGACCTACACCGGGAATGTCGCGAGCGGAAATAGCAGAGTGCACTACGGAAACGTCTACCATCTACACCAGCTCTGCTCGGTTCAACATCAACTAGGCGACAAACACCAGGCCGGCGACTTGGACGAGCCGGATTACGCAAGACTGAAGCGCAAACGGTTTCTTGGTGACGACGGAGAGACGCCGCGCACTCAAAATACCCAGCAAACATTGGAACGCGATTTGAAAAAGCTAGGAAAGCTGTCACTGAGCATTCGACATCAGAAGGAAGGCAGAGACGCCCAGAAAATCGCCAGATGTATATCAGCTATACTCAGTGCCCTGACGATCTACAGAGATGGAGAGACCTGTGACGAAACCCAACAAAGAGAGTTGGAAAAGCTCAGAGATACTGTGAGATGGGCGGAGCGAATTGCGATCAAATCAGTACCACAACGAAAGAGCCCTGCCCAGACTGCAAAAGCAAAAACTCGCCGCCTTTTTGTCCGGATTCTCAACCACGAAATATCGCTATCCACTACAGTAGTCCGTTCACAGCGCACAGCTGGACTCTACGATGTGGATACCTTCTCCACGTTACGCATAGAACCTCTTCATGCGTCCTCGGGGCTTCCAGTGGCAATCTTCTTCAGCCAACAGATGAGCAACTGCTTTACTAATGTGATGCATCCCAACGTGACAGCTTACAACAGAGTGCCCGATGGCGCAGAAGTCTTTCAGGTTGTTGACGATGATGATCTCGAAAGCTTACAGAGGCTTATAGCTTGTGGGAAAGCGTCGCTATGGGACTGTGATGAGATGGGTCGGTCATTGCTTCACGTAAGTCACTTCATAGGATACTTGGGACGTGCTAATGACGCTAGTATGCCTGCCACGGTGCCAGTGTCAGGTGCTGCGCTTTTCTCGTTGACAATGGCGCCGATGTTGATAGGTTTGAATACGACATGCTCGACATCGCGTAAGTCAAGCTGTTCCGACCCAAGACACGAGAGCACTGGGAGCGTCTTGTGGTACCTAAGTGTATAGTCCTGGCGCTGACGAATCATCATTCGAAGGACTTATTCTACACCCCTTCACTCTTCACCCCTCCACTGCGTGTTAAGAGAGGGCGGGTCGTTACCCAGCGGACCGGCTTCGGTGATCCAGGAATACTTGCTATGCACGAACATTTTGCTTCGATCTGGCGCCGACCCAACAATAATTCCCACTCACGCTGGATCTTCGCCGCTGATCTTGTCATTCGGCCAGAGCGCTCGAAGCGGGAGTGATGTATTCATGGCTGTAAGTGTCCTCGCAAGATAAAAATGCATACATTCTCACGGTGTGTAGCGATTCAAAGACCTGATGTTTCGGGAAAGCAAGGCCTTCATTGATCTACTTGCCAAACAAGAGGATGGCTGTACATATTGGCTCCTGGCGTGCAGAGAATCTCGCTTTCTCGACCCAGATGTCTTGCAGAGGTTGATAGATACGGGAGCCGATATCGCCGAAGTCGACAACTTTGGATGGAACTGCCTGTTCCAGTGTGTCGCTTTTGCATGTTTCCCAGGGAGTGCAAAAGAATTTAAAGCACTTCGAAGTCTGCTGGCTGTATTTGACGACATCCGTGCAACGGATCTTTTGGGCATCGACATATTTTCTTACGTCAACGAGCAGGAAGAGTGGCCCATCCTCCTGGATCCGGATGACGGGAGCTACGGACAAGACCTTTGGTACTGTGCTCTGAAGCGTAGTGGTCTTGATGCCCGTTACGATATAGCACCCTGTGCTCGAATTGCACGATACACCTCTTCCTATACACCAAAGCATTATCTGGCGTTGTGTCACCTCGACTTTTGGAACTCCGACGATTTTGACAGCCAGGTGGATCTTCTTCTTCTTGAATACCCTATGACGGAAGAGGAGATGGAGACAACGAAACGACTCGAAGAGGGGGATTGGACAGAGGAGGGATCAGACACAAATTCAACGGCAGTCTCAGAACATGAGAGTGAAACCGAGAGTAAGAGTGCCTCCGAAAGTGAGAGCTCTGATGGGAGCTGGACCGCTGGGGAGGGCGATCATATGTGAGGTGAATATTTGGTAGTGAACGGAGAGGATCCCCAATTGACGACCCTGAGATCTTTGGAAGCAATTTGGGACCAGGCGCATGTCGAGGCAATGAGTAAACGAATTTTTTTGGACATTGCATTGAGAAACAGCTTTTTATTGACTCGCATGGGCTCGTTCTTGATGGCTGACTTGCCTGCGTGTTTGTTAAGATGACGCTCATGTTTAATTATAAGCTTAAGGGTCCTCCTGTACATGGAGGTCGTCGTTTTAAAGTGAGTTAGTGAATAGGCGAATGACTGCCCCAGACTCAAATGCACACGGATTGGCCAGATTAGGTCTTCGCGAACCGTTGTAATACGCCCGTCAGTCTTAAAGCAAGACGAAACTTGAGAACGCCCAGAGTCCTTCGCGGACTGATGTCTCATCAACGTCTCGTATCATACGTAAATCACTGTACATGGCTTGAGAAGACATTGCTAGATCCTTCTTCACCGCTGTCTTCTGCCGTACCTTTCTACCCTCTCTGCTCTCTGTAACCCTTCTCCTCTTCCCTCCTCTGCTCCACCAACGCCACCACTTCAGGCCCGTACGCCTCTTCAGGGGTCAAATCGCCCTTCAAGACCAGCTTCTCGTGCTGCAGCATCTCGTCCTTGGTCATGCAAACCAGCTCGCTCATGTCCAAGCGCGTAGACTTCTGCCCAGGAGTCTTCGTGTCCACCCACTCGCCCACCGGCTTACGCCAGCGTGTGAGCGCCAGCCTGGCCGCGAGTCCTGAAATCACGCTGCGGCCGCGGTAGACTTCGTCGACGAGGTAGCCGACGTCGTCGCTGTTGACGGGAATGCGCAGACCTTGGGTGTCGAAAGTGGAGTCATCGTCGGGCTTGTAAATTGCACGTGCGATGCGTTCCTCCAGACCTTGCAGCTGCGCGAGAATGCCTTCGTACATCTTCTCGCGGCCCTTGGAGGCGATGTACTCGCCGTGGCCCGGGTAGGAGGTCAGGGAGAGCATGACGTGGTTGGCGACGCACAGGCCGAAGACGGCGGGCATGGTGCCTAAGACAGGCAAGATGCGAACGCGGAAATCGGGGAGTACACCAAGCTCGTTAACGGCACCTTTGGCGAATTGCTCTTCGGGGAGAGGGAGGAGCTGGGCTTTGCCGGGGGCGGTTTTCTCGGAGGAGTAGACGACGGGAATGCCGGATTTGACGCCCTTGAGGCGCAGGCGGCGGCGGGTGGAGCGTGAGAGAGGATCATCAGTCGAGGCTGAGATGTCGCCGATGAAAACTCTGGTGGGGTCTGATTTGCAGCCAGCGCCCATGGAGGAGATTACCGGGAGGTTGTTGGCGTGGCAGTAGGCGAGGAGGGCAACTTTGGACTCGATGTTGTCGATTGCGTCGATTACAAAAGAGGGCTGTTGGCCGTTTTCCTTCCATGGTTCAAGTTGGGAGACTGAAGTGCTTTCGTCGTAGAGCTGATTGCGGGAGTCGAATTGCGTCCAGGGCACGATCTGTTCCAGGCGGCGCTGCAGGCAGGCGACCTTGGGTGTTCCGACATCTGCGAGCGTGGCGACTGCGTGCCTGTTCAGGGAGCTGAGGGTGACTTGGTCGAAGTCGATCAGACGGATCTTGCCACAGCCTGAGCGAGCAAGGGCTGCTGCTGCGTGGGAGCCAACGCCACCGCAGCCAACAATGATCACGAAGGCGTTGCGGAGTTTGGCGAGTCCTTCATCGGTGAGGAAGACTCGGTTTCGTGCCAATTGTTCCAGAATGAGTGCTTCGTCGTAGTCGCCCAGACGGGCGCGGCGGGCGAGGGCAATGCCTCGTTTGTCTTCTTCGTCCAGGTTGGATTCGTCCACAGCAGCGCCACCGAAGTCGTTGATCTGGAACTGTATTAGACAATAGTTACAGCATAAAACTGAAAGGACACGATACCTTCTCCACATCGTGCTTCGAAGACAATTCCGGGATAGATCCCTTCAGGTCATGTATGCTGTACCATCTTTTCGCGTTCTGCAGGCCGATTACCGCACTGGCAGCAATACAGCCAGACGCCAGCGCCGTGACTGCGAGTTGCAGCCTATGCGACTCCGGTAGCCACGATGACATCTCGGATAATAGTACACCGCCTCTAAAGACTGTTGTCGCGCGGCGTAAGTGAATGTGTGCAGGACTCGAACTTCTCCAACGCCACCCTCACCAGCCACAGTTTGCCGACGCCGACGCCACACTACGTCTCGGAGCTGTGCTGCACAGCTGCACTCTGTGATGAAGCCACCTCGCTTTCCAAAGATCAATCCACCAACATCCACCGGCACCCTGCCACCACCACCCGTCCGCCTAATCTACCACTCCGGGACCGGGCGCAGACATCAGTCTATGATCTGAGGGCCCATACACTCAATTCCCTTCAGCCCTTCCCTTACCGCCGCCAACTGCACAATGGCCCTCCTTTCCTTGCAGCGGGGTCTCTCCTTGCTGCTGGCAGCTTGGGTCGCCTGTGTATTCGCAGAAGATGCCGCCTCAGACGTCAAGTCCATTCCTTTGCGCACTCATAGCTTGTCTCAGGTATGTCTGCTATTCTTCAAAGCGATCCTATACAATCCACTAACCCAATCCAACAGCCCTACCTCGACTCCGACCTTCAATCCCGCTGGTTCGACTTTGGCGGCAGCACCGTTATCCGTGCCGATCAATACATTCGCCTGACCGGCAACTACCCCTCCGAAGCTGGCTGGCTATTCTCCCGCGTTCCTCTCACAGCGACCAACTGGGAAGTCGAGTTCGAATTCAAGATCCATGGCTCCGGCACTCTCTTTGGCGATGGCATGGCTTTCTGGGTTACAAAGTCTCGCGTGGAAGAGGGACCCGTGTTCGGTATGAGGGACGAGTTCGAGGGTTTGGGCATTTTCTTCGACACCTACAAGAACAACCGCCCTGGCGTCGTCTTCCCCTACGTCATGGCCATGGTCGGCGACGGCAAGACCAAGTACGACCAGGGCAACGACGGCAAGGCCAACGAGCTCGCTGGCTGCTCCGCCCGCGGCATGCGCAACCCGGATTTCCCTACCCGCGCCAAGGTCACCTACTTCCAGGACAAAGAGCTCACCCTGGACCTCATGTACAAGAACGAGGACGAGTGGACCCGCTGCTTCTCCGTCCCGGACATCAAGCTACCCTCCGTCAGCTACCTCGGCTTCAGTGCTGAGACCGGCGAGCTCAGCGACAGCCACGACATCATCAGCATCGAGACCAAGAACCTCTACTCGCCCTCTGGCCAGACCGGCACCGGCTCCACTGCCAAGAAGGACTACAACCGCAACAAGTACAGGGGCACGCCGACTCCCCAGGAGAGCACTGGCGGTGGCTGGTTCTGGTTCTTCATGAAGTTCATCATCTTCGGTCTTACGATCACGGGTGCTTACGTTGGTTTCACGATCTACCGCAGCAGGCGGAGGGATAGGTTCTAGATGGGGTTTCGTGAGCAGCGTGCATTCATTGAAAATTGGTTGGGTGTTTCTTGGACGCCTTTAGCCCGAATCTAAAACATGAGCGGTTCTTGTTATCCTTTTTTTTTTCTTGTATCGAATCTTTTGACAATAGTACATCAAGCTCTTTTGTGATGATGTCTTCTTCGTAGGTCCACTTTGGTTGTTTGCTGCACCTGCTGACAAGGCTTAGTACTGCCCCGACTCCTCCCTGCTACGAACAACTGTAACATTGAAACATTCTAGCCAACACGCAAAAAAATGCCCAGGGTAGGAGTTGAACCTACGCCTCTGCTTACTTGGTCTGCTGCGCCGGCCGGCCACAGCTGACATCGTCTGACATCCATGTGGGTGAGATACCCGGACGTGGCGATTCAGCAGCGTCTTACCACTAGACTACCTAGGCCAGTTTGTTGATGGAAGCGCAGTTGAAGTGGATATGACAGAGGTTGTTTTCCTGGTCGTCGAGGATTTTGAAGAACTCTCGAAAAGGTGATTGTCACGCGAGTATTGTGTGCTTCTTCTAGGGTACGCCACTCAATAGGTGATGGTTCACAGTCCCCCTATGCGTTGACGATTATGGTATGACCGATTTCACTTTATGTTCATTCATGCCACTGACAATAACCTGTAGTGAAGGCAAAAATTGAATGCCTAGAGAAGGACTCGAACCTTCGCCTCTGCCTGCAACGAGATCTCTGCAACCGCCGGCCGGCCAGCCGTGAGTTCTGTCTTCTTCAAACAACGGGTTACGCCATCGTTGTAGTATATCAGCAGCGTCCTAGCACTGGACCATCTGGGCTTGTTTGTCGATGGGAGCGGCTTCGAAGTGGACATGATGAAGGTAGACTGCTTGCCGAGCGACATTCAGAGACCACTAAGAGCAGTTCCTAGTTGTGAGTGAGGTTGTCACGGCGCGACGCTTCACTTACAAGGCTCAATCTCACTGTACGCCACCACAGCTTCCACATACATCACGTTCGCCACCAACACGTACACAACAGACCACATCGACGCTTACAATGTGTTACGATTAAAGATTACAGAGAGGGCAAAAGGATGCGCCCAAAGTAGGAGTCGAACCTACGTCTCTGCTTAAGGGTCACCACCGCGCCGGCCGGCCACGGCTTAGACTGCGCAGTGCGAGTTACCCCGGAGGGGTCGCATATGTCAGCAGTGTCCTTACCGCTGGACTATTCGGGCGAATATGCTGATAAAGAACGGAGATGAGTGTCAATTCATAAAGGATAGGTGGCGGTGGTGGAGGCATAGAGACTTTCCGTAAGTGATGAGCTCACTTGTCATTTGAGTGAGGTTCAAAAGGCTTTGGCATAGAGTTCACCACCTGACATCGACGAGAGAGGGAGCTTCATTAGAAGCCATCGTATCTTGACACTTGCCCAGCCCTATCTCTAATACTCAAGGCCGCTGATGTAGACCAACAGACACAAGCGCCAAGAGAGATGCCCAGGATAGGACTCGAACCTACGTCTCTGCTTGCTTGTAACGCCCATTCCACGCCGGCCGGCCATGGTGGGCTAAGGTCGTCATCCCCGAAGGGGAATCAGTAAATCTCAGCAGTGTCCTTGCCACTAGACTACCTGGACTGTGTTCGGATGAGTGGCGAGTGGGAGACGAGATTTATGATGGTAGCAGGCTTGAGGACGTGCGCAAGATGATGAACAGTAGGAGTGGAGAGGAGGACAATGACGGTGAGCTCAACCGCGATTGATTTGCGCACATGCTTGACACTCCTCTTAAGGCCGAAACGAAGGATCGAGAGGGTGATCTATCGGGCTGACGTCCATCAGCACTCCCGGCATCGCGACCAGATCTTCCTCCAGCTCGACAATCAGAGATTGCATTACCCACGGCCAAAGTGGGAACAGAAACCTATTCTCGAGCACAGCCGAGAGACAATACCTCACCGCGCGGCGCAACAACGATACTCAAGGCTGGACTCGAACCAACGTCTCTGTGTAACCATGCATCCGCCTTGCGCCGGCCGGCCACAAGTGGAGCTGGGCGCTGATCTGTTCGACCGCTGCTATGTGTACAGTGTCTTTGCCACTAGACCACTTCAGCGAGTTTGAACTTAAGAGAGATGGTAAGGTCATGTTCATAAAGGGTGTTTAGGAATGAGGTCTGATCAGACTGGGCAATGAGGTGAAATGGAAAGCACGAGCGTTGTAATTGAACTCAAGTGTCAGACAAACTTTACTTTTCTGTCTAAGTATACTCATGGTCTATTCGTTTTCCAGTGGACATGCGAGCTCGAGGTGTGATGGAACGATGAGCGTTACCAATTAGACTTGAAGCCATTGCCTCCCTTGAAGCCTCTGCTACTTTCTGTTCAGTGAGTGAAGTCTCAGAGCTTACAATCCCATAGCCCTCATCTCCTCCACGAGCTCTTGTGTCTCGGAGCGCGCCAGTAGCGACGAGCGTTCGATTTGTTCGTTGTAAACTCGAAGTGTGTTCTGGTCAGTGCCGCGAGACACGCGTTCGAGTGATCTTGCGAAGTCGGAAAGATGCTTCGCGACATCTGCATGCCCATTATTGTGAGCCAAGACAGCTTGCTCAAGCAGAGCGCCGCATAATTTTCCAGAGCTGCTCGACAATACGCTGTATGTAGTCGGTGAGATCTTGAAAATCTGTTCGCCTTCTGTGTCCACTTCGAAGCCGAGCGCCAGAAGTACTTCAAAAAGTCTTGTGAAGCGGAGGGAGGTGTCGTTAGCGAGGCAGGACGCGAGCAACAGTCCAAGTCGCCACTTTGAGT
The DNA here is from genome assembly GCA_024604135.1 of Cladosporium velox. NCBI lineage: Eukaryota > Fungi > Ascomycota > Dothideomycetes > Cladosporiales > Cladosporiaceae > Cladosporium > Cladosporium velox. The sequence goes on along the minus strand of JANIIF010000006.1, from coordinate 650,936 downwards.
TCGGCTGCTACGATCCCAGCGAGCTCGGCGAGCTCGGCCACCACGTTGAGCACCATGCAGACGGATGCTGGCATTTCACTGCCACAGCTGTTTTGCTGTGATTGCGCGATCGCCGCCACACGGACAGGGGAGCTTTCGTCCGAGCGGCTTGATACTGCGTTGGGCCGTGTACTGCTGTCAACGTAGATGGAAGGGCTGTTGTGGATGCTTGCCACGTGAGCTATGAAATGTTTGAAGTTCGTAGCTTGGTTGTTGCGTACGCCATGGTAGGCTCCATTGATTTACTCGGAAATGTTTGGGAGGACTTCGAGATGGAGCTATGTGCCGTCGATGTCACAGATGTCAATGGAATGGTCCAAGCTGCATCCTCCATATGCGGCTAAGCGGACAGTAGATACGTCATGGAAGCAGTCCAGCTTTGCAGAACTACACAAGATGATGGATCTGAATTTCGATGTGACTTGTCGAGGAGCTGGAGTAGTGCTTGTAGATTTAGTGTTCAAATGGTATAGTGATGTGGTTCAAAATGATTAAGGTGAAGGGACGTAATGATGTGGGATGTGATGTTCATAATCTAGCAATGCCAGCAACTCATAAGCTAACCACCCTTCGCGCAGTGAAGCTGGTTTTGAAATCGCATCGCACTGCTGAAGTAAATCTCAAATCCTGAACTCGCTACAATCTTTCGGCATCTTCTCCATGGCGTGGCCTGGTCAGACGGATCACTTGCCGCTCATCTTCATCGTTTCAGCGTCGCCACCCAAGCAAATACGTTCCAGCGAAACGGCGAATGCGAACAGATGATTTGCGGTTTCGATGTTGCCCATGAGAAAAGCTCTGATCGCTTGATGTAACAAAGGCTCACGCACAATGTCAATCTCTCCCCAGGCAAAGCTGTTGACGGCTGGAGCAACATGCCAGATCTGGTTGTTGTGTACATCAACCCTGTATCCGCACGCGCGGAGAAGTTCGACAACGCACTTCGCGCTCTTCGACCTGCCACCCGCAGGAGTGTTGCAGTGCATGACCAGGTAGACGTGGACCGGAATGGTTGCCATGAGTGGCAGATCGGGGTAAAGCTCACTGTCATAAGTGGCGGCGATTTCACGTGCAAGCCGCTCCATCCTCTGCTTCAGGTTTGGGATCGACGATTGCTCACGAAGGATTGACTGCGCGGCCTCTGCAAGGTCATCTCGTTTCGCAAGCTCCAGCGATGGACATCTTCTCTCTGCAGGGCATAATGGGCAGGTGCACCGGAAATGCCAGTCCATTTGCATTTCATGCATGCGCTTCTTGAAAGGCAATAGTGTCACCTTAGCCCCGTCGTAGCATGTTGTGATTTCTTCTCCTTTGGCGATGGGCTTTGTAGCATGGATCATGACGAAGTCGCCGATCATGAGACGATTTGAGTTGGGAAGACATGAATGGTTAATGTAAGAGGTGCGTACGAAAATACCCGAATTTCCTTTTTCTGCAGGGTCTGGCGGCCCAGCAGGAACCAGTTGAAAGACATTGCGGATCATGATATCATGGACTTGATATGTGTCTACCACTGGAGTGTCGTCGACTTCGTTGACAATGTTGGAGGCACTGTCAGTGCTGTTGTAAGCGCCATGTAGGTCGAGGAACCGCTGACCATCAACAGGGTTGTTGCTGATTTTCTGGACGAGAGAAGTCCAGAGGCCTACGAGCAAGCTGGGAAGCTCATTGGGATGGCGTACACTCCACTTATTCGCGACGATGCAAGCTTCTTCGTCAGCCCAGGTGCAAGCGAATGCGGTCTCGGCGAGGATCAAATCTCCAGGGGCAAGATCCTTGGTTGCATACAAGCCACGTCCACGCCCTGGTCCACTGGCTTTGGTGACCGTGTTGACATCGTAGTCTGCAGCATCGATCCGTGGCTGTGTAACAAAGACTGACTTGATGGCATCAACGTCATAATGGCCGTGTCTTTGCTCGCGGATGCGCGTGTTGATCTTCTTGAGTAGTTCCCGGCCGTTCTTAGCCTTTGGCGTAAGCCTCAATTGCTTTTGGAGAAGCTCGTGAGCTCTGTCGAAATGCTTCAGGCTGTAGCAGGCGCTAGCGGCACAAAAGTAAGCCTGTGCGTTGAGCCGATCGCTCATGGTGTCCGGGTCGTCGGATAGCGATGCCAGCGCGTCAGCTGTTGCGCCTTCATATCGACCCATCTTGAGTCTGAGATAAGCTCTCTTGCGTTGAAGATCTCGTTTGATGGTGTCGTCCTGCTGTTCTGGACTGTTGGTGATGATGCGCAGAGCTTCCGCATAGCTGTCGTGAGACCCAACCAAGTCACCGCGAAGAAAAGCAGAATTACCTGACTCCTTACAGAGTTGTGCAGTGCGCTTTCCGACTGCGGTCAGTACGCGGTTCAGAGGTTCCCGTTGGATCAAATTGTCTGACAAACGATGGGCATCCTCTAAATCCGAGGGATGGTCGATGCGAATGCATGGACTTTTGGATTCTTTCATCTCGTCCTGGGTGAGGAAGGGCTCTTTGATGACGAACCAGTGTCCACTTTGCGGCCACAGGTGACTCTTGTGCAATTTGATGCAAGCGGTGTTAATTTTCAGTCGTTCCACCTCACCAGCACAGTCTCTGACCCCCAAAACGGTTTCCAGATCTCCAATCCTGATGACATTGATGAGCTCGACAAGCAGAAACATTCCCCGGTGATGGCTCCCCATAACAAGGTCCTTCAGCGTTACAGGCAGCAAATTCTCGAGGCCAGTAGTGCACGGAGGGAAAGGATCATCCATCAGGACCCATCCTTTATTATCGGCAGTGGTAGCCGGGAGCGGTAAAGGCTTGTCAGAGTCGGCCAGAGCATCAACAGCACGGCGTGCGGCGTGTTTGTCGCCAGCGCAAGCTTTTGTGGACGCGAAGCGAGCCTCGAGCTCTCTGAAGAGCTCCACCCGCTCTGCATCCTGAACGAAGCTTTCGAGCGAAGCAGTCATGTCTGAGTGTGGTGCAGCCATTCCTATCACACTGTCAGTCGCAGCATTGTCCATGCAACAAGAACCAACGACTTACTGAGCTTGTATCGAGGCTGTCTAGAGGGTTGTGCTGGGTAAAAGATGATGCGGAGCAGCGAACGTGAAGTTTAAGTTGACATTGAGTCGATTGTACAGACACAAAAGAGATGTGAGACTCATGTACCTGTGCAAAAAAAGCGGCGACCGCTTGCTCCAATATGCACATTCGCTGCACATCGGCGACGCGGCATGATGCAAACGAGCTTGCAAACAGAGGTTGACAGCGTAGTATGACGGGATATGGCGGCCTGCAGGGCTTCCTGGCGCCGAGCCTTTTCGAGGCCCCGGGAGCAATCGAACGTGATAAGACCCACTTGATACCAACGCATTATTTCTTCTCAGCAGGATTTTGACACTGGGATGTTCTTCTTAGGCAAGGACTTGGGAGCATATTTCCGTCCAAGATTGCGCAGTACATTTAGAAAGCCTGACGAAAAACAGAGACCGTAGATGTTGCAGGTGTGACATAGAAAGTGCTTGGGTGTAGACGGTTCGTCGCAGTCGCTAGGAATGATCAAAGTATATTGATCTCGACGAATCGGTGCCATGATGCTTCAACTCCTAATGAAGGTGGATGCAGTATGTATCCGGGCTACCAGATATTGTTAGCATACACATGAGGGCACGCCGTACGTGTGTGCCTCATGCAGCAGAAGATATCTTTGGGCGTTATAGATGTGTCTCAGTGACAGTATGCATACAGAACACTTTCGCACTAGCCAGACCGTCCAAACGGGTGCTTACATGTCATGAATGGGAAGCTTCTTAGGTGGTTGTCGCCACTAATGGCATCGTTTGACCGGTCCTCGATGAATCCTTGTGCTTTGGCGGAGGCATTGATTGAGCTTAAGCGTTGCATTCTGAGTGATGACTGATATATTTGGCACGTAGATAAAAAGTCAGATGGTGCTATATAGCCGCCACAGCAGTAATATTTTTGATATGGGTATGCAGGTTTTCCATAAGTTCAGTGTTTCCATGTCCGCTGCGAAGTCGATGTTCGCCCCCAGAGCCCGAAAGACGGCTCGGGAGTATGCGTTGTCCCGCTGCTAGCGTGCACTAGCGCGACTGCTCTACTATTGGTATCAGCCAGTTCAGCTCACTCCAACTCCCTCGACATCGAAGCAGGCGAGCAAGAGCAGCATGGTAAGTTCACATACCCGCATCATTCACAAATATGAAACATAGCTAACCGAAATTTAATCAGAGCCAATGAAGGAAACCCTCACTAGCTACCGGACCAACCTAGCCTGCACGTAGCCGCAGCCTGCTTCAGGTTGCCGAGCGCGCGAGCTGTCTCTCAGCAAACGCGCTCACGTGCAAGAGCACAGGCCATGGCTGACAACAGAACAGAAATCCTAGGCAACTTCATCGCTTGTTCTTCTCGCCTCTCTTCGGCTACGCACACTCAGTTCCGACCTTTTTCTTGCTTTTCCCCTGTCTGCGACCCGCCGCCGCTCACTTGCACAGCAGCTCGAGCGCAGCATGCCGTGCGGAATGTGTTAGCACTATGGTGCGCTCAGGACGAAATTCTTCGGGCCCAGCGAGCTGCTCACGCACCTCGCCATGAGGCATGATTAACGATAGTTTTCAATCGTAGCGGCGCACTTGCTCCGTTCCTGTCGGCTGCTCGTTTGGGTTGCGAGGACTGCATGTGAGGCGAGGGGAGTGATGGAGGTGGTTTGATGGGAAGGAAGAGGTGTCCGTCATTTATCCGCTGATGATCAAAACCATAAGTCAAAGTTGCAGGCAGCCGGCAAGCGTCCTTCTTCGGAGGGATATGCGGTCTGGTTGTCACTGAGAACTCAAAGAGAGCTAATCTGAGGAACATTTGACGGACACCTTTGGGTAGTATCTCGATATCGGTCACAATTTGAACAAGCATCACTGTATTGAACCTTTCTGCTCCTTCAATTCATACACAAAACAAGCACCCATGAATTCATTTCTCGTTGTTATACTTCATCTCTCGTTGTGGCACTTGGATCCAATGCCCTCCAATGTGCATTTTCCAATGAGGCCGTCTCGAGTTCTGTTGTCCTCCGACTGTTGTGCTCTCATTGAATCCCCACAGGCCCTTGCTGTTCTTCTGAGTATCCTGACTCCCCGTTCAAACAATGTTGGCAGTCCAGGCCCGGAGGACAATACGACCGCAGACTCACGCTGCTGGTCGTAATTTTCACAGCCCATTGCCAATTCTTTCAAAGCAAACAAACTCTCCTCTCCTTCGCAAGCTTGTACTCGTTGCCACACTGGCGGTGCCCACAAGTCAACCTCGCACACACCTGCTCTTCAATCCATGTTAGTGAGACAACATGATCGCCGACCGGAGTTGCTGACAGCAAAACTCGCAGCCCATAATCAAATCTCCTCAAGTCGTCCAACTAGTCCTGTCCTTCGCAAGCTTGCACTGATTGCCGCAGCGGTGATGTCCGCAAGTCAGCCTCGCGCACACCTGCTGCTCCACGATCGTAGCCGCCGAGCACCTGCAGCAAGTCCAGCGCTTGTTCCACAGCCACGGATAGTCCGGGCGCGAAGTGCTGCTCAGCTTCGAGCACCAAACAAGGCCGGGAAGCCTGTCTTTGACGTAAGCGGGCGGAATGACCCTCACAGGCTTGATTTGGTGTTCGAGCTTCTGCGGCGAGTTAGGCGCAGGCCTGTTTTCGTTGTCGAGGATGAATTCGCAGTCGCTGCTATCGCTGCTGTCACTGCTGCTTTCGACGAGCTTGACCGACTTCTTGGTAGTAGCGGTGTTGGTATTCTTTGCGGAGTCTGTTGCGGCGCCGGAGCGGGTCACGCGAGGGATCTTGGGCTTGGGCGCGATGACTGGGTTGCTGTTCTCCTTCTTTTTCAGGATTGACTTGAGGCGCGGCTTCTCAGTCTTCAGGCTCACTACCTGGGCAGTGGCTTCTTTTACGTTGATGTTATCGTCGGTATAGTCGCCAATGGTGGAGTCGGCGCGGAACTCTCTGGTCTCCGAGCGTGACTCACGCTTGCGGCGGAACTGAAGGCTGTCACCGTTCTCGGCATTCGCACTGTCAGAGCGCCCTCGGGCGGGCTCTGCACTCTTGCTACGAATCGGCTGGCCCGGCGGCGGCTGAAGTGAGTTGATCATTTCGAACTCCACGCCACCGACGGTATGAGTGGCGGAATTGATGGATGTTGTAGAGGCGATTTTGGGCGGGAGAGTGAGCTCCGTCGCGGGTTTGCTGTGTTCGAAGTTCTCCGTGAATGAAGGAACCTTGCTGCGTGACCTCGTTGTCACGTTAGGGTGAGCGGGTGAGGTCATTGCGAGCTTCTTGAATGAAGGAGAGCTGGTAGTTGAGTTTTCCGTAGAATTGCGGTTTTGGAAGCGGTGAAGCAGAGACTTTGACGGCGAGCAAAGGGGCTTTTCTAGCTTGCGCGGTAGAACAGAGGGTGGCGGCGGAAGAGGAGTGAGTTCCATGTTTTTTTTGTTCACTGTATTCGGCTTGCGCATGTGATCTTCAGCGGCGAGGAATTTCGACGAGTTATCGGCGATGCCGCTCACTTCATTCTTCACTTCAGTCGGCTCAGTGCTGCGTTTGCTGATACGCTTGCGCATGAATGAGCCCATTGTCGCGCGAGAGTGAGTGCTGAGTTTGATGAATGAAATATGTATGCGGGTCTCAGATGCTGAGGCGTGCCTGCGGCCACGCAGACGGCGGTGGAGTGTTACCTGGCGACCAGTTAGAGATTCTGCATAACTAGTGACAAAGGAGTAGTGAGCACAATTGGTCTGGGCGCGAGGAAAGCAGGTGGCAGTGACTGCGCAGGTCGATGCAGTGAGGTACGCCTGTCGCGGCACGAAGACTGGAGTATGACTGGCGACCAGTTAGCGATTCTGCATAATGATTGACGCGAAGAAACGATGGCAGGCAGTTGGTATAGACTTCACGGCACGATGGCAGCAAGTGGCAGTGACTGCGCCAGTCGATGTTGTGAGTCTGCAGCAAGCTCCGAGTGAAGCGGAACAAATGTGGTGACGCTCAACACAACAAGGCTTTTGCGGAGGCGCAAACAAACAGAAAGCGTATCGTGACGGACAACCATTAATGAGGGGTCAATTCAATCTTACAATATGCTTAGTACTTTTCCACCACCCCGCTTAACCAATCGCAATCATTATTTTGGTCTAAAGCATCTTGACGCCGGTGTAGCCGACGAGGCCGTAAAGACCAAGCTGGAAGAGCCAGAATGGAAGACCGATCAACCTGCCCTTGCCAGCCTCCTTGTCTGCGCGAGTGTAGCCGACGGCGTAGAGAATTCTTGACACAATCCAGCCGGCACCAAGAACGCTGGCAGCCACGGGGAACTTCAAACCAGCAACGAGGAGAGAAGCAATGAAGCTAGTCTCGTTCTCGAGGTAGTTACTATGAAATCAACGTCAGCTTACGTGCTCCAGCATAGTTTGTCGACCTGGTAGGTGCTGTTGTCGATGTGGTCTGGGCAAGCAATGTGGTCTGGATGCCTCTCTCGTTCGAAGCTACGCCTGGACTGTCCAAAGAAACGCACGAGCGAGCCTGGACGATCATGACCGCAGACACATTCCCTATGAAGGGCCACGAGCTACGGCAGCATAACCATATCACAAGCTCCCGCAAGAATCGAGGACATGTCCAGCACGTGCGCTCGCTCGCTTGCTCCTAGTCCAATTCTCACGCCCTATCCACAACCTCTCCAATCTCTTTGACTCACCCGTGAGCGCGCTGGGCGCAGTTGAACAGGTACATCTTCTTCTTCTGCTCAGGAGTAGCAGCGCTCATGTCGCTCTTGTCGGCGTACGCCTGGGGGTACACGATGCCGGCGGGCTTGCGGAAAGCAGAGACGCGGATGCCATGCCAGAAACCGACCTGAGGTCTTCGTATTAGGACTATCGGGTCATTGTACAGGTGTAGACGTGGTGTTCAGCGTACGAAGAAAGTGCTGGCGGCGGTAATAAGGACGTAGCTGCGGGGCTGTTGTTAGCGATTGGCATTGCGGTATACTGGTGGGATTGGTGTGTTTACCCGTATTCCTGGGGGATGGATGCGATGACAGACATGGTGGCTGGTGTTAAAAATGAGAAACGGATGGTCAATTGTTGGTACAATTCAACAGTTCAATGGTTAACTTGTCCTTGGGGAATATAAGTTCGTGTCTCACGTTACGTACGTTACGTCTCGTCGGAAGCCGGGAATTCGTTCAATTGCCGGCCCCTATCGTGCATAAAACGGCCTCGCTTTGAAATCAACATTGTTATTCAATTTGGTGCGACTTGACGACGTGTACGAATGCTACCCACAGAGGACGTGAGGTCGTCTTGTCTGGGGCTCAGCTGCCTATAAATATTGTTTGGAGACAACAGGGAAAGCACGCCATCGCCAGCAGGTAAGGTTCCCGCATGTTTACTGCAGGTACCCTAAAAGGTACACGCCTGAGTGGGTCGCTTAGCATAAGCGAAACTGATCACTGATCATCAGAGAGAATGCGCCTTACAGAGAAACTTGATCTAAAATCATATAAAACACTATTCCAGTGATGTGTTGTCGTTATAGTGTGAACACGTCACAAGCATAAGTACTGTACTCCCAGGTGAGCGCATAAGCTGGGATGTGAAACGCAAATAGCTTATGCGTGCATTCATAGCAGCACAGTGCTTTGTCACTAGTCGTACAAGATTACCACCTATTATACATCCTCCGCATGGAGATCAGTAGGCGCCGGAAGGTCTCTTCTCGCGACTACAGTGCTTGGTGACGCTCATGTTCAAACCATCACCACTCTTGAACCTCACCATCGCCCTTTCCGCGAATACTGCTGTTCGCCCAGTACTTGCCAGTGACATTCCCAACGTCACCAAACGCGAGACGGAGCGGGATGGTAGCACCATCCTCCGGCTTCTTCGGCGGCCTCGACCCAACAAGCTGCCCCATGTCCGTTGCCACCCATCCAGGACAGCAGCAGTTGATAGACAAGCCTGGATGCTGGCGAGCGAACATCGCAGTCAAAGCAGTGACCAGAGCTTTGGAGACGCTGTAGCTTCGCTTAGGTGTGCCGAAGCCGGACTCTTCTTCGTTACGTTCCTCCACAGATCGCACAAAGTCTTTTGCGATGTCGTTCAGAGTTTCGACATTGGCGTGAGGATCGCGGAAACGCGCTTGGATCTCAGGGCTGTAGAATTTGAGCTGAGACGCGATGGATGAGAGATTTACGATGCGTCCGTTCTTGGAGAGTAGTGGAATGAATGTTTGGCACATCTGTGTGTTAATTAGTTTCCAGCTCATCTGACCTGGTGCAAGGTGGCACTCACGTCCAGCATAGCCGTATAGTTGACATCCATGGTCTTCTGTGCGTTAGCAGCGCTGTACTCATTGTCGAGGTTGACGCCGGCATTGTTGATCAGCACATCTACACTGCCGTACTGCGTGACTTCTTTGGCAAAGTCTTTGACACTGCTGCGATCCGTGACATCCAGCTTGGGATAGATTACGCTACGGGTAGCGTGATTTGACTGGAATCCCAGGTCTTGTCCTGAGCGAGTGGTTGCGAACAATTTTAGGGGCGAAATGTTTGGCTCCGTTGTGAGGATGCGCTGGCAGATGGCGCGACCAATACCGCGGTTCTGTGATCTCGTCAGAAGATTGTACGTGGCACGGAAGTGAAATGGTAGAAACGTACTGCGCCTGTGACTATGATGACTTTTGGAGTGGCCATCTTGGATGTGCTGATTCTGTAATCTCTCTTTGACTAGTTCCTGCAACACCCTGATGATGGCACGAAATTCTGATAACTTGAGGCTGTGATCGTGATGGAATTTGTCACAAGTTCAAGCAGAGTAGTTGGGACGTGATGGAGGGAAAATAAAATGATATATGTATATTTACATGTATTGTGATAGATGGATGCGCGAGCTTATCGATGACGGCACGACGCGAGAGATGCGATGGGCGCCAAGGCCGGGCATCTGTTTTCCATGTTTCTGGTTCGCAGGACGAGAAGTAATTATTTCAGACGATGTTGACATTATTTGTCTGTCCCTTTGATACCTGTATATTTACATAAGATATTCGAAGCATGAACATGGTCAAACGTAACACTGAGCGAAACGCGAAAGACGCAGTTCGGAATCCGATCATTTTCGCCAGCTTCATTGCCAATACGCTGAGATTGATGTTGACTTGAGCAAAAGTGAAGAAGCAGCCGCTTCGAACATGAAGGACAAAGTTGACGAGATCCATTGGCAAAATATTCGATGTAGGCATCGAATAAGTGCACAGCACGCGCAGCCCCGTAATCAACAGGTTGATAATCCCAGGAGCAAGTTGTAGGCATTTCGTGCCACTGATATCTCGCCTGGAGTAGATTGATAACTTAACTAGCACTGTGGTGATATTGTGACCACAAAAGTCATCGTACTAGTGCTTATCACGGTGAGCCCAAGATAGAATGCGTGTATGGTCGCGAATACGAGCTACATGGTAGCTGCCTCTGCTTCGCACGGCATGTGGTGGCTGAGTTATATCCAAGGACCAGGTCATATCTCGGTTGAAAACATCTTGTCATGGAAACGTTGCATGGTGCTCATGCTCATGCGCTAGTCTTGGTATCGTGGCGAGTCTCGAACGGTGGATCTTCTTTCCAGACACCTGCACTTTGAGCGATCTTTCGAGTGATTGTCGAGTGACCAAAGGCCATCGCGAAGCCCAGATCGACCAACAGGACTACCGCGAGTCCTTGTGCAACCAGATATCCCATCATGCGAGGATTCGGAGGAGGTGTCTGTTGCAGCCCTAGAAAGCTGCGGCGCTGATTCATAGCACGCCGAGGCGACGGCGATAGCTTACGTAGCCCGCCACGAAGGTGTAGAGACATGGTGAGGCAATTCCAAACGAGTGTGTAACACTTCGAAGAGATGGTCGAGGCACAGACAGGAGGAAGCTTTAGAAAGAGCACGTATAAGGGTGATGCCGTGATGGTGATCGGTCTGCACAAGCGAGATGCACTCCAACGGCTTTCTCATACACGTGGACGGGCCGGAGGGAACAAGGAGCGGGCTTGGGGTGGCTGAGCTTCAAGCTCGCGCTTACGACCTTGCGATGTGCTGAACAACGCGCGTAACACCTGGCAGAGTGGATTCGCTGTCTCTACCTCATTTCCGCTCATACCATATCGCAAAGCACTCTGCGCCGACTCTGTACCCTACAGACTTACACCTCTCACGAGCCCCTCTCCGGAAAGACCCTGGACACCGTTGGCGCATTAGTGGCCATTGACACACGGCCGCCTGCTTACCTCCTGGACACTCGCTCGCAGTATCTGACAAACATAACACCGACTACGGAAATCGCCTTGCGCCGCTTGATGGTTGCGCAAAAGTGCTGCTGAACGGCAGGCCCGCAACAACCACCGTAGAGCCTGCCGACGATGTCGGGACGGCCGGATCACCCGCAACGACCTGGCCATGACGACCTACTAGGACTTGACGATCACAACGATGCGATATACAACAGTGGACAGCCTCCACCTGTAGGCGACCATGACCTACTATACGACTACAACATCTCGAACTCGAGTACGGCACAGCCGCGCGTGTCGACCACGCATGATGACTTTGTCGGAGCGAGCTCGACAGCTGGGCTTCCAGGCGGGCCTGGACATGCGTCGCATGGCTCAGCGTCAAGCTTGCAGCCTCCTATGGCGGGATCAGGAGGGAGGAAGTTCTCGCAGACGTCGGAGCTGAACAACTATCAGCGGTATTCCGACATCGACGACAACAATAGCGATTCAAATTCCGTGGGTGGAGGATATTACGCAGCAGGAGGAGGTATTGACGAGGACAATGTGCCGGGTCTCCCGCTGAACAACAGAGGTAAGCACAGGAGTCGGAATAGTATTCTGAGTCTTGGTGGTGGCATGGTCGGGAAGATGAAGAACACACTCGGAATGGGACCACAATACAGCGAGATGGATCTCCCGCTCACGGAAACTGCTGCTGGTGGAAACCGCGCTGGCCGAGTAGGCAGCGGTGGTGTGGACACTCTGCAAGATGCGACGACTGGACAGCCGCAAGCGAGGACGACACCAGGATCAAAGTTCAAGTTTGGACTGCCGGGTCGGAGTAAACCTGACCCGTCAACACTTGGCCCACGCATCATCCACCTTAACAACCCTCCTGCTAATTCCACGGCTCGATACGTTGACAATCACGTGAGTACGACGAAGTACAACATCGTGACGTTCCTCCCGAAGTTCCTGTACGAACAGTTCAGCAAGTACGCCAACTTGTTCTTCTTGTTCACTGCGATCATCCAGCAAATTCCAAATCTCAGTCCCACGAACAGATACACGACAATTGTGCCTTTGGGCATCGTCCTGTTGGTCTCAGCAGGAAAGGAAATCATCGAAGACAACCGGAGGCGAAGCCAGGATCGACAGCTAAACAACTCTCCTGCAAGTGTTCTAAAAGGATCCCAATTTCAGGAAGTCAAGTGGATCGACATTCAGGTCGGCGATATTGTTCGCGTGGCTTCGGAAGAGCCGTTCCCTGCTGATATCGTGCTTTTGGCTTCATCTGAGCCCGAAGGTCTTTGTTACATTGAGACTGCTAACCTCGACGGTGAGACGAACTTGAAAATCAAACAAGCCATCCCGGAAACATCACATCTGGTTTCGTCCACTGAACTTGGCCGTCTGGGTGGTCGGGTGCGCTCTGAGCAGCCCAACAGTTCGCTTTACACATATGAAGCGACTCTTACAATGCAGGCTGGTGGCGGCGAGAAAGAATTGCCACTCCAACCAGACCAGCTTCTGCTGCGAGGTGCTACCCTTCGAAACACTCCTTGGATCCAAGGTGTTGTCGTCTTTACTGGTCACGAGACTAAGCTCATGCGCAACGCAACTGCGACACCAATCAAGCGCACAAACGTGGAACGCATGGTCAACACCCAAATTCTCATGCTCGGTATCGTGCTCGTTGTCTTGTCCGTCATCTCATCAGTAGGCGACATTGTTGTGCGGAACACCATTGGAGACAGCCTGTGGTATCTTGAGCTGAAGAAGGTGAATGGAGCGGAGCAGTTCTTTGCGGACATCTTCACCTACTGGATTCTGTACTCGAACTTGGTTCCCATCTCGTTGTTCGTCACAGTCGAAATCATCAAGTATTACCAGGCGTTTCTCATTTCCTCGGATCTTGACATATACCACGACAAAACTGACACGCCGGCTAATTGTCGAACATCATCTCTGGTCGAAGAGCTTGGCCAGGTCGAATACATCTTTTCTGACAAAACTGGAACTTTGACTTGCAACCAGATGGACTTCCGTCAATGTTCGATTGGCGGCATCATGTATGCGGAGGAAGTTCCGGAAGATCGCAGAATCATCGGCGAAGACGAAAGCGGGACCGGCATCCACGACTTCAAGACTATGGAAAAGCACAGGCAAGGAAGCGAGAACGCCGAGCGCATCGATCAGTTCAACACACTGCTATCAACATGCCACACAGTCATCCCCGAGACCTCCAGCGAGAAGCCCGGTGTCATCAAGTACCAAGCTGCTTCACCTGACGAGGGTGCCCTTGTGGAAGGTGCTGTTTTGATGGGCTACAAGTTTGTTGCGCGTAAGCCACGTGCGGTCACCATTGAGGTGGATGGTCGGGAGCTGCAATACGAGCTTCTTGCCGTTTGTGAGTTCAACTCGACCAGAAAGCGCATGAGTACTATCTTCCGTTGCCCCGATGGCAAAATCAGGGTCTACTGCAAGGGTGCCGATACTGTCATTTTGGAACGCCTCGGCGTGCACGATGATATTGTCGAGAAGACTCTGCTGCATCTTGAGGAGTACGCCGCCGAAGGTCTCCGAACGCTCTGTCTCGCTGTTCGCGAGGTCTCCGAGAATGAATTCCGAGAGTGGTACGACGTCTACAACACCGCCGCTACAACCGTTTCTGGCAACAGAGCAGACGAACTTGACAAGGCTGCAGAGCTCATTGAACACGACTTTACTCTGCTCGGTGCTACCGCGATCGAGGACAAACTGCAAGATGGTGTTCCCGACACGATTCACACGCTTCAGACTGCGGGTATTAAGGTCTGGGTTCTCACAGGCGACAGACAAGAAACCGCTATCAACATCGGCATGTCTTGCAAACTTATCTCAGAAGACATGACTCTTCTCATTGTGAACGAAGAATCTTCGGAGGCGACTCGTAACAACATCCAGAAAAAGCTCGACGCAATTCGTTCTCAGCACGCTGGTGGTATCGAGATGGAAACACTAGCACTTGTCATCGACGGCAAGAGTCTTACATACGCCCTGGAGAAAGACATGGAAGTCATGTTCCTAGATCTGGCCGTCATGTGCAAGGCAGTCGTCTGCTGCCGTGTATCTCCGCTGCAGAAAGCCCTGGTTGTGAAGCTGGTGAAGCGTCACTTGAAGAGCATTCTTCTTGCTATCGGCGACGGTGCTAACGATGTCTCTATGATCCAAGCCGCGCACATTGGTGTCGGTATTTCTGGTATGGAAGGTTTACAGGCAGCTCGCAGCGCCGATGTGAGCATTGCTCAGTTCCGTTTCCTGCGCAAACTGCTACTCGTCCATGGAGCCTGGTCTTACCAGCGTATCTCCAAGGTCATCCTGTACTTCTACTACAAGAACACGGCCATGTTCATCACTCAGTTCTGGTACTCTTTCCAGAACGCCTTCTCTGGACAGGTCATTGTGGAGTCGTGGACGCTGTCCTTCTTCAACGTCGCCTTCACTGCCATGCCGCCATTCGTGCTTGGTATTTTCGACCAGTTCGTGAACGCCAGACTACTCGATCGCTACCCACAACTCTATCAGCTCACCCAGAAGGGTGTCTTCTTCCGCCGACACAACTTCTGGTCATGGGTTGGCAATGGCTTCTACCACTCATTGATCTTGTACTACGGTTCTATTCTGATTTACTGGGATGACGGACCACTCTCAGATGGCAAGATTGCTGGCCATTGGGTATGGGGCACCGCCATGTACACGGCAGGTCTCGTGACAGTGCTCGCGAAGGCTGCTTTGATCACCAACATCTGGACTAAATACACCGTCCTTGCCATTCCCGGCAGTATCGCGATCTGGTTCATCTTCCTGCCCATATACGCTTTCGTCGCGCCCAAGCTGAACTTCAGCACGGAATACGTCAACACATTGCCTATCATCATGACCAGCCCGAGGTTCTGGCTGACGATCATCGCATTGCCTTCTGTGTGTCTGATCCGCGACTTTGCGTGGAAATACGCCAAGCGCATGTATTACCCACAGACGTACCACCATGTGCAGGAGATTCAGAAGTACAACATCCAGGACTATCGACCAAGGTACGTACAGCGCCCTCTTCTTTACTATACCCCGCATCTTTTGATAGGTCGCTATTCGCGCATCCTGTACATTGCTGACGTTATACCCTCATAGAATGGAACAATTCCAAAAGGCCATTCGCAAGGTCCGCCAAGTCCAGCGCATGCGCAAGCAACGCGGCTACGCTTTCTCGCAAACGGACGAGAGTCAAGCGCGCGTGTTGCAGGCTTACGATACGACGAAGGAGCGTGGCAGGTACGGCGAGATGACGAGCAGTCGTCGATGATGAACGCGCGCGAGATAGATATACCGTTGATTTGTTTTCTCGCTGCTCGGCGGCTCCTGGTTCGAGCATGCCGGCGGCGGAGTTGGAAGGAAGGGAAAAGGAAGGGCGCGGCAAATGTTGTATCTATGTGTGTATGGTGCTTGTTCCCCTCTTATGAGATGTTGTATCTTTACATCAACATGGATTGAATTCTACGAAGGTCACGCGCGATATATTGAGACGGCGACAATGACAGATCTCAATTGCAGTCTAACAAGTATGAGGGACTGAGCACGTGGAATCAAGCATTGTGCAGATGGGATTCGAAGTTCCAGCTGAAGCTGACTTTATGCTCACACCACCGCTCAGCTGCGCCACAGAACGCCTCGCCGGTCTGGAACCAAGCACTTCACCTATTGTGACTTCAAGACCTGCATGCCACCATGAGTTTGCCTTGAATGCCTCGTTAGGTATCTGCCACAAAAGGTAGCCACGATGGTCGATCATATGCGAGGCTGCAGTTATTCGAGGCTGGCTGGATCAGGCCACTGCTCTGCCTGTGATGTACAAATCGCAGCCGAAACCCATGCTGATGCCTGAGCCGGTCACTTCCCTTGCACTTGTGTATCAGACTCGATGGGGAGCGACAACATGGACTCCGCCAAAGGCGCTACCTCTTCAACCATCCGCCCTACAAGCTCCGTGCTGACCAACAACGCGCGAGATGCTGTAGCCCACAGCCCTCTCGAGCTCTTCCAATGGCTCGTCGGCATACACACGCCGCTGTGCCTCAAAGACCCCTTGGATTCAGCAACGCAGAGCGACAACATTGGGTCCAATCAACGCTCTAAGGACTACGAGCACGAAAGATGGATCGTACATCTGCTGCCTTACATCAAGCGTTCACCCAAGCCAATCACGAGGGGTTATAACGTCGGTCTATACCAACGCTCAAAGGACCAAGAGCGTAGAGCCCGGATCGCATATCTGTTGACTAGCTACATCAGCAACACTTTGTTTCTTCTCCAGATCATGCTGGCGGCGGCTTTCACCGGGTTGTCGGCGTATAAGGAGGCTAACGCCGTTACGTTGACTATCTTGGGAGCAGTCAACACTGTCGTAGCTGGGTGAGATGACGCCAAGATGGGACAGTGTCTTCAACCAAATGCTGACTTTGATCGAAGTTGTCTAGCCTGGCAAAAGGGCCAAGGTGTGCCTCAGCGCTACCGCAAAGCTCAAGATCAGTACCAAGCTCTCATCCTCGAGATCGAGATGACCGAGCGATCGTTCATCGACCTTGAGACCGGACGTAGCACCAACGACGCCAAGCTGTATCCGCGTCTTGAGAACGCGAGACTCCAGAAACTATACGAGACGGCTCGGGCGGACCAGCAGGCCAACTACCCTGATTTGTATTTCAGTTCCAAGGACATGGCGAAGCAGGTGGACGATGCGAAGGCGGAGACAGCGAAGGTGCAGGGCGAATTGACGGCTAAGATTGAGGCTTTGATGCATAAGTTGGAGGCTAAGGTTGGAGAGCGCGTGGAAGGTGCGGCTGAGGACATTTCGAAGAAGTCGTGATGATTGTGATAGTTTGGATATGGACCTGGGTTGGCTCGGCTGCTTCATCATGAGCGCGTTGTCGGTTGGTTTTGATATGTACTGCATTCACGTAGTAGAAACGCATAACCACTATCATTGTTCCGCACTAATGTTCGCTGGATCGTTATCTGCGAAGAATCTATAAATCAAGTATCTAAGTACAAATCACTGACGCCACAACTCCAGCTTCCTATCCACCCCCACCACTCAATCATCTTTCCTAAGCTCCCGAGTCCACAACCTCCGAGAACCACTGTCTCAATGCACCAGCCAAGACTCCCGGCAACTCTTGTACATCCCTGACGATCAAGTAGTACCTGAAGGGGAACGTGTCCAGATACTTGACCATGTTCAACTGCATCTCGCCATTGGCGTCCTTTGCGAACTCGGCTCTTTGCAGGTCGACAATGCTCTGACCCTTGCCAGGGGTATTGCCACCGCTCGCGCCCGTGTTCTGTGATGCCGAGTCGACAACAACGAAGACGATCATGATACGCTCCTCATGGGCCTCGCGAACCAACTGGCGAATGGAAGGATGGTTCTCACACACTCCGTCAGAGATGATGAGCTGCAGCTGCCAAAGCTCGCTGCTAGATCCGACGGCCTTCAGGCGCGCTGCTCGGAACAGCTCGATTGACTCCTTGAGCATTTTGTGCACATTCGTAGTTGTCTGCGCGAACGAGAAACTCTTGAACACTTCCGCACCGGCTTCAGAAGTAAATGGTGTGCTGAAGTCGTGTGCGACCTTTACGTCCTCTCCGAATCCAAGCACGCACAGCTCGCCAACTTCAAGCATGGCCATACTCTTTGCGACGAGGGCAAGAGTCTCGAAAGCAAGACTCTTGCTATCACTCTCGTCCATGGACTTGGAATCATCGATAGCAAGCATGATCTGGTAGTTCCTCTTGCTTGGGATGCTGCGACGCATCCAGATCTTGTCACGCTTGTATGACGAGGCGATGTAGGGAATGATGCGCTTGATGTTGAGGCGCTTACCCGTGCGGAAGTCGCCACGCATCTTGGTCGCCTGTGTAGGCTGAAGGATGAGGCGCAGATGCTCTGTTAGGATCATGCAAAGATTGCGCGTGCTAGCCTCGTGAGCAGACCAGGTTTGACGAGCCTCTTCGATGGTCATCTCCTCGGGTCCATCTTCGCGCGAGATATGAGTGCGGAGGAGCTGGTCGTCCATCTCCTCCACGTCCTCGTCGTCATCTGCTTCGATTTCCTTTGGCTGCGCATCGTCACGCATTTCAACGTCCTGCGCATGCTTTTCTTCACCAACGAATGCTTTAGCGTCACTGTTCTGAGGAAGTTGATCACCGGGGTCCATCTGTGGATCCTGCGCTTCGTCGCCCTGCTTGTCTTCCTGCTCTTTCTCGTCGTCTTCAGGTAGTTCTTGGAAGGGCGCGTCCTCCATTTCCTTGTCCTCGTTCACAGCTTTGCTGGTCTCTTCGTTCAGAGCGCCAGACTGATCCGCTGATGCAGTTCCAAGTGCTTGTGTGTCAGCTTCAGCGTCTGCGTCAGGAAGGTGCTCAAATGTGGCATTTGCCATGTCAACATCTTGCTGTGGCTGTTGATCGTCCTTTTCCGCGTCGGCTGATTCGCTAGGAGCTTCAATTTCGCGTTGCTGCTTGTACCATTCCTCAAGAACATCACCAATCTCCTTGTAGTTTGATTGGCGTTGCGCGGCAGCAGACTGCTCAGACTTCTCAGAAGGTTGTTCTGCTTCGGTCTCGTTAGCGCCGCTCTGGGTACCAGACTCTTGCTTTGCTTGGGCGTCTTCGTTGGGCTCGCTGTCATTCTTGTCGTCGTTGGCACCTCCTGCGGCTTGGGCTTGTGGCTCGTCTTCGTCTTTGCCGGCGCCTTGCTCGCCTTCGGTGGTACCATCTTCCGGCATGTCGTCAAGCTCGGTGTCCTTGTTCTGCAGCAGGTCGTCGTCTTCGTTGCCTTCGTCGTCGCTGACTTCGGGATCATCCTGAGCCTCCGCATCTTCTCCAGCTTCCTGAGTCTTCATTGCGTCATCTTCTGCTTCTTTCTCCTCGGAATCTAACTCGGCGACATCCTCAGTCTCTTCTTGCTCTTTGTCACCTTCGCCTTCAGGCTCGTCTTCAGCACCTGTGTCGGGTGGCATATCGTCAGGCTCCATGGAGCCGGCTTCTGAGATGTCGTCGTTGTCGTCTCCATCCATATTCAAATCATCAGGCAGATCAAGGTTCTCCTGCTCCTGCATGTGCGGGTCGGTAGCCTCGGTGTCCTTCTTCGAGACCTCTTCTTCATCAGGACCGGCCGCTTGATCTTCTTCTTCCATCTCACCATCGTCGCCAGCCTCGCCTTCTTGGCCCTCCTCCTTCTCTCCCTCGTTGGCTGCAGTCATCTCCTCATCCTGCTTGGTGCCTTTACCAGAGTCTGTCTCCTTCTCGTTCTTGTCTTCTTCCTTCTCTTTGCCGTCATCCCACATCTTCTCGTCGACGGCACCATCATCGAGGTCTCCAGTCTTGCCCTCCTCCTCTTCGAGGTCATCACCCTCTGATTTATCGTCACCGTCTTCCTCGTTCTGTGAGCCTGTCTCGGCATCACCAAGGTCTCCCTCCATTTCTTGATCAGCCATGTCGACAGCGTCTTGCTGATCTTCGATCTCCTCCTCGCGATCTTTGCCCTTTTCCTGCGCAAGCTCTCCCAAGTCTTCGTCATCTCCAATATCCTTGCTGATATCTTCTCCACCTTCGCCGTCCCCAAGACCAGTACCTGCTTCGACGTCGCCGGAGTCTTGCTTGCTGTCTTCTGATTTCTCTGGAGGCGAGCAGAAACCTTCTTTGGTAAGGATGACAAACGAAGTACCAAGCATGTGACCCATTTGGTTGACACGCAGATGCAGGTGGGTGTACGCTGAAAGGACTTGCTCACTGGCAGCGGAGAAAGCATGCAAAAGTGGGAAGACTGACTTGCAGACAGCGGACAAAGCAGCCAACGCTGATTCGTCTTTCTGTGCAGCGTGTTGTAACTGAGCCAGCAGATGTGCCAGATGATCCGTGGCTTGTTCGATGTTGAGTGCCCTCCAAGCTGATTCGAGCTGGCGCTCATCACGGAGGAGCCAGGCGCTCTCATTTTCATCAGGCTGTGTCGCCGGCAAAGCTTTTTCCAGATTCTGAACAGCTACAAGTAGCTTATCCAAGAACTCAAGAACGTGTGAGGTCCACTCGTCGCTAGACTTACTGACAGTGTTGCCGACAAGTTGCTGTTGCACGCTCTGGCTAGGAAGCCATTTGAGCATCTGAGACAGAGTTGGGGCAAGCTCCGGGTACGAAACCATCCAAGCATTCACGCTGACTGAAGCTTGCTTGTAAGCCTCCACAGCATTCTGCCACGTAATGAGGTCTTCATGATTGACCAATCCGGCGGGCAGTGGTCGGGCACGATCCATCTGGCTGATGAAGACTTGAGCATCTGCAGCCAACTGAGACAAACCATCGATGACTGGCTGATAGTTGCGGCTAGCCAACTGCGACTGCAACCTGATTAATTTTGCACATGTCTCCAGCATCGTAGGCATGCACTTGTTCTGTTGCATGCTGAACGCATTTTGTGCATCACTGCTCGATGCAGGCTGGGCGCACAGTGAGAAGGACTCGAACGAGGCGATGCCACGACGGAGTTCTTGTGCGGCACGCGAGTACTGGCAGAGTTTTGGCTGCTGGGTCGTAGACATTGACAGCACACTTTCGAGATAAACAGCGCAGCGGGCAGCTTCGGCTGGTGTGAGATCGTCGGAGTGCTTGCGAGAGCCTTCCCTCACTGAGTCCATCAGTCCAAGCAGTTTGTGCAGATGAGATTGAGACGCCTTCTGGGCTGGTCGAGCGTCGTCGCGTTCAAGAGCGCCGAGCTTGTGCAACGCGCGAGATAGCGTAGACTGCGAATCCAATATTTCTTGGCTCAAGTTGTGTTGGAATCCCATAGCCCGAATCTTCTTCAGCACATCCGCGAGCAGACGCCTCTTGCGAGTCTTGAGATGGTTGACAAGCTTCTTATTCTCTTCGGTAAGCGTCTTAGGAGTTGCCTTCTGGAGCTCAGCGATCGACTCTTGAACGTCATCAAGGAAGTCTGCTAGACGTTGAGCAGCATCTTGCGGCCAGCTGATAGGCTCCGATTTGCTCTTGATCAAGTCCATTGTTGCGGACACGTTACGGAATCTGGCTGGTCTGGCGGCCCATGACTGAAGTTTAGCAGAGAGTGCAGCTTCTGCGGCAGCGTCCAGAGATACAAATGCCGGCTGCAAAGCTGTCTTCTGGGATGGCAGGTCTTTCAAGGATTGAATACCAGCCAAGAGCACATGCGATACTGGCTGGGCAAGCATGACGCGGTACTTCTTCACCAGCCTGAACAGCTTGCGGTGAGAAGTTTTGGCACTTTGTCGCAGGGTCTCGATATTGCGATCCTTCCAGCTGGCGAGTTGAATGGTCTCTTTGATCTTCTTTTCGAGTGTCGCACGACCCGCGTTTAGTGAGTCCTGCACGGGGCCCTCGTAATGACTGAAGTAGGCAATGAAGTTCGACATGGCTTGCCTAACAGCAGTGAACGCTGGCGCCTCCGTGGCCCTTGCCGCAAGGTGGCGTTCGAAGTTGCGCAGCAAGTCCAGTCTGGTGTTGTATTCTCCTACTCCAGAATTGAAGAAGAAATCTTCGAGTGCCTTCAGTAGGCCAATGACGTGCTGCTGAATATCTTCTTGTGACGAAGACAGGGACTCTGTCGCAGCGATGATAGTCTCGTACGCGATGAACCACCACGAAGTTGCACCGGCCCGAGTACGGCGGTTTTCTTCGTCAAACAAGCCAGCCCACGAAGAAAGTTCCAGCTGCCTCCAACTGACGATCAAGTCTGTAAGGGATTCGAGCACTGTGATGGCCGTGAATTCTCTGCTTGCGATCTTTTGCCATTCGTTCACGGTCGCGTGGAGTTTCTCGATGGTGGGCAGGAAGCGCACGAGAGGCTCTGTGTGCTCGATCGCGAGGATTTGGTCGCAGATGCTGAGAATATGCATCGGTGTATCGTGATCTGGCCAAGCCTGGTGCAATTCGTTGAAGCGCTCTTGTACCTTCCTCATGATGGCGAGGACCTTGCGGATCTGCTCGAGATTGGTATCCGTGTAAATATTGTAGTGCTGCTTTGGCGGGGAGTCCTGGAGTTGCAGCAAAAGCATTGGCATAGCGAGACTGGTGTCATTTGCGACACCTGCCTTGGTTGAAAGCTTAGCAAACTCGTTGAGGAGACTTTCGCCCTGGTCAGGGTTGATCTTGCTTCCCGAGTAGATCTCGCGGTGCAAAGCTGCGATGCGGGTAACCAAGTCCTGGGTTCCCGAACGGTTTGTCTTTGTCGAAGAAGACTCGGTGTCTGCACCAGGGAACAACTCGTCAAGCTCCTCTGCAGTCGGCTCGTCATCCATCTCGTCCTCGCCGCTGTATCTGTACAGGCTCGAGTTGGCCGCCTTTTCTCTCTGCTCACGTCCCAACTCGGTGCGCCACTGATCGTACAGACGAGCGAATTGCTGCTCGACACGTGACTTGAGCTCCTGCTCGGCCTGAGCCAAGGGCCACGCGCAGCTACGGGTAGCTACTATGGCCAGCCATAAGATAGTCTCTTGCTGGCTTGCAGCGGCAGGTAGGGTTTTGTTCACGAGAGCGTCCGATGACCAGTCTGCAATCGACGCGTTGAAGAATGGCACGGCGGTCTCCAGTTTGGAACCAGGCTGCTGGCCATCTTCCGAAGAGTTGTCTTCCTGTGCGAGGAAATTGCAGATATCGAAGCAGTCCAACAATCCCACGACTGGAGTCGTAAGATCCGCGTACGCTCTGTAGTGCTCCGAGAGTCGCTTCCGGATGTGTTGAATGTTGACCAACAGGCCGCGGTCCATTATCATTGCCGAGTCTTTTTCAACGGTAGTCAGGATTCTGCGTAGCGCATCGAAGTCCATCTGCATGTCAGCTAGCTCAGACACGGGTGGTCGGCAGATTGAAGGTGCTTCTGGCGCAGCGCCCAATGATGCAACTTCATCCTCGAGAAGTCGAAGACGCAGAGAGGTTTGCTCGCCTGTTAAGGCAGATGTGAAGTTGCGTAGAGAAGCCACCTTGCGAGCCAAGTCTGCCGATACACTGTCGAAGACTTGACGCCTCAGTAGCGGCTCAAGTGCCGGATCAAACTGGGTAGCCGGAAGGTACATCCTCAGACAGCTGGTCGCGAAGCTGAGCCACGCCTTCGAAGCAGCTCCTGGCGATGACATGCTGTTCGATGCATCAAGGACATGGTTTACAGAGGTCGCAAAGCCCTTGAGCTCATCAGGAAGTTTTTGCGAATCGACGAAATGCTTCAATGCCCGGAGATCTGCGCTTTGCATGATTGTGTAGAGAGCGTGCGACGTCGATCGGATAGCTTCGTCGCGGTGCTCACTGAGAGTCCTCAGTACGGCGTTGAGGAGCTGGCGCAGTCCTTCGTTGAGTGAAGGAAGCACATCCCGGACGACCAAGTCTGTCTGGCTGGCTAGAGTCTTGCCCAGAATTGCCAATTCTGATTCCAAAAGTGACAGGCGATCGACCGAAACAGAGCCTCTCGATATGAGATGTTGTAGCATGATATCGGGCAAAGATTTTGGAGAGGTTCCCTCGTCGAGAGATTGGGGTCGTGCTACCGCTCCAAGCAAATCGAAGATCCACTGGCTTTGTGACTTGGAAGCGTTGACATCTAGAATAAATTCTGACGTCCGCTGCATCGCGAGAACGTGCAAACTTGCTTGCTCGTCTGTGTTAATTGACTGGCCGGAAAGGCGAAGCAAGTCAAAGTGGCGGGTGAGCTCTGAGAAGACAGTTGCGAAGTGTGGCTTGGCTGGCGCGGGTTTCTCAAGCTGCATATTGTCGTCGGACTGCTCGGATTCATTGACAGTGGGTGCAGGCATGATAGCCTTCAGCTTCTCAGCAAGCTGGTCCACGTCTGTGCCTCCAGCTTTTGCTCGGCCCAGCGCGCGAGCGAATGACACTCGCAGGCCTGCGATAACTTCCACGGGTAGCTGGAAGTGTTGGGCAGTCTGATCGAATTGAGACACGATTTCTTCAAGCCTGAGCAGGTCCTTCAGGTCTTCGATGGTCGCTGGTGTCGCGGGTCTGAGCGCTTCCCACAGTGAAACCATTGCTGAGCCCCATCCTCTGGTGTCTTGCCTGGCAACAGTGTTCAGGTGCTGCTGAATGTCGATCACCAGTGACAGCTCTTTAATTTCTGCAGTGCTACTGTGAGCGCAGGCGTCTCTGGCAATAGCAAAGCTGGCATTGAGTAGCGCCTGGTCAAGATCCGGTCGGCCGGAGACGTTGACCAGGTTTTGCAGCGATCCTGCCAGCCAACGGAAGAAACTCTTCAGGGAACCAAGAGATGTTGGTGACAGCGCGAGTTCGTCGCCACGGCTGATCACAGCTCTGACGATGTTGCTAAGGGATTGCAACGTTGCGCTGACGGCATTGTCACGCTTTGAAGTGGACGTCTTCTCCAGACGAACAAGTTTTGACACTGTTGCGCGATCAGCTTGCAGAGCCTGCACTGCCACTGCAAGTGCATAAATTTCTTGGTGCAGCTCGTGCATAAAGCCAAGACCCAATGCCTGTGAAAAGATATCCCCAGATTGTTGAATGAGTGGCTGGTTGTTGAGAGGGTGAATGGTCTAAGAAAGACTTACCGTTAGCTACTGTAGCTACTTACTTGGGATGAATATTGAACTAACCTGGACATATGCAAAGTCAGCAGACACCTGCTTCTCGCCTACTGCAAGTTTGTAGAATGATGCAAGCTGTTCACGAGCCTTGCTGAACTTGGGAACGATCTCGCCATCGACCTGTGAACCAACAGAGAAACCGCGGTATAGGCCTGATGACAACTGCGCAACAAATCGAGACGCAAGCTGGTGGTCACTGATACCCAGATGATCTTGTAGAAGATTCATAGAGGGCTCCGAATCTGTCGCTTCGGTGCTAAGGCTTGCGAAGGCCTTGCATTGTCTGAAACGAGCTACAGCAGACTCTGGGTGGAGAGGCTTCAAGCTTGGGCAATCGTCCTCGCTTTCGAGAAGATGGATCTCGAGCGCTCGGTTCCTCATAGGTCGCGAAAGTTCGCCATACCGAGAGTCGACAGTCATGAAGACTCTGAAGTTGGCATGCGGACGGATCACTCGAGGGGTACCATCATCGGCAACATGCTCGTTGATGATAAGTGATCCGTTGGGTTCAAGCAAGGAGTTGAGGCGATCCAAGACAGAAGGGCTGCAGAGATTAGCATTGTCAAGAATCAACCATTTACCTTCTTGGAGTGCGTCGACCAAGATGCCGTCGATCCAGACGAAGCGCGCCTTGTCCATTGGCATTGCCGATTGCTCGAGCGCCGACAAAAGCTCGTCAGCGCCTGGTAGTGTAGGGTTCTCCTTCAAGAGTTGAGCGACAGTCGTCAGGCTCGTAGTGTCAACAGCTGCGTTTGCTTTGCAACGACGCAGTTCTGCAGCGAGCGCGAGATTTGCATCACCCTGTGAGCCTATCATCGCACCCTTGGATGAGCTGTCTAGACGAGCACAGAACTCATCGAGCATCTGTAGTGTCTGACGGTAAGGATCGGCTTGTTCGTATCCGCCGACAAGATCCATAGCGTCAGTCTCCGCGTTCATAGCAAACGTCTGAATCGACGATCCCACAGCACCAGCAAAACTCTCGATCAGCGCTGTCTTACCAGACCCAGATGGTCCAGAAAGAATGACAGGCCAGCTGCATTGTACTGCGACCATCAGAGACTGCAAAGCTTGCAGGTGATGGCTAACAACAGATGTAGAGCCAGTCTTCATTGGCGCTGGCGCAACGATAGGGTCCCTGCCAACGATACCGAGACCAACTTGTAAGGTCGACCTAGATACACTGCTGAACATGTCTGCGGTGGGCATCTGTGCACCATATACAGATGCGAAGACGCGAGCAACATGAGCGCGGTCGCTGGCGCTGCGGAAACGTTGCGTGAAAAGCAAGTTCACGAAGTCTTGAGCGTTTCCAGCACTCAACAAGCCGGCGCCCTGGACGAGGGAGAGCCAACGTGTAGTGTCACGAAGGTTGAACTCCCATGGCCCACCTTGTGCTCCGAAGCGTTTGTGGTGGACAATATCGGTGTCAAGCGCATCAACAAATTGCACTGCTTGCTCAATGGTACGAGCTTCAAGTGTAGGGAACAAACGTTGGCAGATCATGTTGAGATCCTGGGACTTGAAGGAGTCAGCATACACAACAGTGAAGCGGTTGACGAAAGAGGCCGGCAAGCCTTTACGTCCACCGCCCTGGTGATGCGGATTCTGAGCCGCGAAGAGGCGGAACTCAGGATGTCTTGCAAAGGTCTGACCGATTTCTGGGATAAACACTTCACCTCGGTGATCGAGACAAGCGTTGAGACCTTCCAGAACTGATTGCGATGCGAGGTTCATTTCGTCGAGCAAGACCCATTCGCCATTTTTCATCGCACGAAGGAAGGGAGCATCGCGCCAGGCAAAAGTACCAGCCTCTGCGCCTTGAACAGGCGTGTCCGAACCAAAGAGGTCCATTAGATCAGTCTGCTCAGACAAGTTGATACGCGTCAACGGGACACCTGCAACAGCTGAAATCGCTGTGACAAGCGCCGTCTTTCCGACACCTGGGCTACCCTCGAGCATGACTGGTTTAACAAGTTGCATCGCGCGGACCGTACGCATTGCGTTCGCACGCGTAGTAGGAGCATCGAAGTTGAAAGTGTTCGCAATCTCGGGAGCGGATGGCTTGCGGGCCACTGCGAATGGGCCAAACTTGGCTTGTTGCGCATCTGCCGTGACTGTGATCTCAGCGTTGTATATGACTGCAGCATCAGTCTCAAGCAACCTGCCGAGCTCGGAGAGACAGGTACGGCGCTCGGAAGCGAGATCCTTGCCGGTCATAGTCATCAGTCCAGCAGGGTTGGCTCCCAGGGTATCGATGTACACCATAGCGGCACCATGTACAACACCAGCTACAGAATGTAGCTTAGAGAAAGCGTTCACAAACTCTGACCACGCAAGGACATCTCTGATGGAGACTGCCGAACTAGCAGAGGTGTTGTACTGCTCCTTGAACCAGTGTGCGAATGCGACCATGGCGCCAGAGTATCCTTGGAGTTCCGGCGCAAGCTTTCCGCGAACGATCTGAGCGACATCCTCCAGGTCGGACAGAGCGGGAACCCAAATTTCTGTGAAACGGTTGCGGAGAGCTGGTGACAACTCACGCTTACCGTAGTCACCACCCGGATTCATTGTGGCGAAGAATTTGAAAGCTTCCTCAGCCTTTACGAACGAGTCGAGGCTGCCCTTCTCAGCCAACAAAATGGAGCGGGAGGGTTCCAACACACTGTTGAGGCGCTCTAGGACGGAGTCGTCTGCAAGCGAGATCTCGTCGAGAAGGAAGAATGCTCCTGTCTTCATGGCTTGCACAAGACTACCGTCAGCCCATTCGAACAGCGCCTTGAAACGGGCACTGCTAGCTTGAATCTCTGCGTGAGGCTGAGTTGCCTCGTGAGCCTGCCTCTCTTCAGGCGTAAGGTTTTGTAATGCCTGGTGGTAGACATCCAACAACGCTTCTGTAGATTGAGCCGCAGCCATGTCGTACCCAGCGAGCAGCGTGGACGACAGAAGCTGCTGCCTCAGTTGCGCTTCCATGGCGGCTCTGTTGCGGACTGGCCGCTGAGAACCAATGAGATCGCCAGTTTCGGTGTTCTGATGCGCGTTGACGATGTGCAGTTCCTGGCTGAGTGCATCTGCTAGCATCTGGAAGACAGTAGTCTTGCCACAGCCAGTCTCGCCAACCAGCAGGACAGGCTCGTTGTTAGCAACTGCTCTTGAGACTAGTGCATAAAGCCTTCGCATGGCATTTGTCCAGACAGCACCTTGGTTCTTAGCATGTTGCAAGTGATGCTGGATCTCAGGATTCGTCTCCGAATACAGGGCTTTTTCGTCAATCTTGACCTTGGGACCCTTGCTGCTCATGACCTTCTCAATGACTTCCTTGACAGCATCACGCTCCTCCGGCTTTCGCACTCGTTCGGCGAGCAGCATGAAACCGTTCGCGGCGAGCTGCTCAATGGTATCATTGGTCCTTAAAGCCCACCTGAAAAGATCTCTCAGCGTAGCAAAACTCTTCTGCTCGAACAAGCGGTTCTCTTGTCTCAAGACTGAGAGCTCGCGGTACACAGAGACAATGCGCCGGCAACGAGAATCTGGTAATTGAGTTCGCTTATGCAAAATCTCTTGCAACTCATCAATAGGAATGTCGTCGAAGTGCAGCTCCAAGAAACGGTTGCGGAAAGCGCGTGAAAGTGTCTTACGACCTCCATAGAGACCAGCAGGGTTCTGTGTGGCAAAGAGCATGAAGTCGGCGTGCGGACGGACAACTTCTTGCGTTTCTGGGATCAGCAGCTCGCGATTGTCGTCTAGCAGTCTGTTCAAAGCTTCAAGGACATCGGTCGGTGCCAGGTTGAGTTCGTCGAGTACGATCCAGTGTCCCTCTCGCAGGGCTTTGACCAGCACACCTTCCTGAAATTGAAGCTTTCCATCGGCACCAGAAACATAGGTGCCAAGGTACTCCTGGAGATCCGTGTGTTCGTGGTTATTTATTCGCACGAACTTGTGGCCTGTGCGACCCGCCAGGTATTCGATCATACTAGTTTTTCCACTTGATGTAGGTCCTTGGATGAGCACAGGGAATTTCCGCGTGCTTGATGCTCGAACCAGATTCTCGAGGTTGTTGCGAATGAATGGTGTGATGATGTAATGCGGTTGGTCTTGCAGTTCCTCGCGGCCTTGACATACCCAGTGCTTGCTGCCAGGGTAGCCTTGGACGTAGTTGCGACCGTCATCTGGCTTGCGAAGTGCTTTGCGCAACTCGCTGCTCGCGCTCTTTAGTTTTGCGAAAAGATGCTGTTCGAGCAAAGGCTGGACCAACTTCGACGATTCCGCATCGAGGAAGGTCATGAAGCTCATCTGCATACCCTCGTAAAGAGCGCGGCGCAAGCTGCACATCGAAGCAATGTGTCTAGCGTAACTCAGAGTCCTGGTCAAGGTACGCAGACTGAAATGAGGCTGCTGGCCGGCGCCGTCGACGAGTTTGTTGTCATTTGCGAGCTCGATAATGCGCTGGTACAGCTTGCTGACGTCTAGGGCAATAGCTGGATCCGCTGCTGCCTCTGTACGGAGGTAAGCTCTGACAATACTCTGTAAACTCTTGATGTCCTTATCGGGAGAGTCAACGTAGAGCTCGGTGAACCTCGATCGGATTCCCGGAGGCAGATCTTTCTTGCCAACGTCAGTAGCCGGGTTCATGGCAGCGAATACCCGGAAGTCTGGGCTGGCATTGATCCGCTCGATGTTACCAGCTTCGGTAAGGAGAATGGAAGGTGAAGTAGGGTCAAGCAAGTCGGCAAGAGCCTCGAGCGTGTCGGACGATGCCAGGTTAATTTCGTCAAGCAAGATCCAGTCTCCGTTTCGTGCAGCTTTGACGATGTTTCCCTCAACGAAGCTGAATGCAAACCCTTCATTGCCGGCAGCCAGTCTATGCTCCATGTCGTTGACCTTCTCGGCGAATACATCCCATTTGGCAAAATCGGGCTTTCTCTTGGACTCAACCTTGCGCTTCTTGTTGGGAGCCTCGCCTTGGCGCGATTCTTCAGATGGTCGTTGCTGATCCACCATCTTCAATGCTTGCTGCCAAAGCTTACAGACTGCCTTCCAGTTGTTCTTGACCATTTGCTTTCCCATGATATCAAGGAACTGCTGGTTGCGAGTCAGGCTGAAGCTGGCGCTGAACATCTCATCAAATTCATCCTTGAGCGGAACCATGAGCGAACGAGCGTTGACGGGCTTGAAACCACCGAGAAGATCACCTGCTTCACTTTGCTGGGACAAGTTGAAGGGAACAAGCTTCTTGTCGAGGTGGGTCGCGAGATGCTGCACAGCAGTTGTCTTGCCCACACCGGTCTCACCGACAAGCAGAAGAGGCTCCTTGTTCAGCACGGCAGCAGCAACACGCTCAAGCATCCGACTGGTATGTGGATTCGTGGAGAACGTGCTTTGCGCCAGCGACGTCTTCTTCGCGTTCGAGGAACGTGGTAGCGTATACCGGCCAACAATGATCCGAGATTTGTCGGCTTCGTAGCGGGTGTCACGCTGAGTGAGCAGGTAGTCACGACGTTCAGGGTCGATGTGAAGCTCCTGGGCTATGACTTCGGCGATGGAAGACTTCGCATCGCCGTCGGGCAGAGCGCCCACAAAACAGTCCACGGCTTCCAGAAAGATGTCATCCAGATCACTTCCAGTGAACGAGCTGCGGCCCTGCAACAGATGTGTTACGCGGCTGCACCATTTGAGCAGATCACGTGGGCTGATTGGTCGCAGAACGCCGGTCTTGCTTTGGCCAACCAACACTGCTCCCTGTCGCATGCTTTGCAGCCTGCCGAACACAGTCATGAACTGTGGTAGGAATGGCTTGATAGAAGGGTACAAGTGCAAAGCGATTTCGCTCTGCTCCGCATTTCCTGGCATTTCCACCTGGATTTCATGCCAATGTCTCCTGCCGAGCATGTGACCTAAAGGCCTCGTCTGCTCCCCTCTGTGGTTGAGTGTGCTTCGCGCAGTTGCGAGTATCCGGAAACCTTGTCTAGCGTGAATGACTTGCTTTCGGCTAGGAATGGATAATTCTCCACGTTCGATGAGTGGTAGGAGTGCGCCGATAATTTCTTGCGGCGCACGATCAAGATCTTCGATGCATACCCAGCGTCCCTCTTGCACAGCCGTAGTGAGGACACCAGGCCTCCACAAAAATGAGCCAGGCGTATCGCCTGTAGTGTAAACGCCGACAAGAAGCTTCGCATCGCTCTGCTCATTGAGATGCAACGTTACCATCTCGTCAAGCTTGCCAAGTCTCGCAGCCAGATCGCGAATTAAAAGGGTTTTGCCAGAACCTGCTAGTCCAGTAAGAAGCAAAGGCTGTGATGATTTGAGGGCGTGCGCAGTCTGACGCAAGTTACTTGCAACAGTTGGCGTGTCTACAAGTTGGCTCTGACTTGATGTCTGTTGGGATCCGTTGAAGTGAGGAAGAAGAGTGCCACCGATGAGAGCGCAAGATGGGTGGAAACAAGATGCTGGAATGACACGAAGAGGCGCATTGCTGTGCTTTTCGGCACTTTGGACCTCTTGGACAAGTTGCTGCACTCTCTCGTATCTCTCCTCTTCCCAGAGTGTTAGGAATCGATAGTCTATTGACTTGCCATCCCAAAGGCCGTCAACGGTGTTTTCGGGTGTGTCGTCTCCGAGGTAGCGGCTGACCATCTCCTCAAACCAGTGGTCGGCACCGTTGAGAATGATCTGGAGGATTCGGATTGCGAGATATACAATGGGTCGCTCTTGCCTGTGGAGCAGGCTGGAGATGATCGATGGGTCGACAAGATGGCTGAATGAACGATGCTCATGGCTCAACAAGCGCAACACTCCAAGCAGATAAGACACGTCCTCCGCAACATCGCGGCCTGCTACAAAATCATACTGCTCACTTGATAGCAGCTTTTGTGCAAATGGTGTGAGATAAGGCGCGAATGATACAACGCGTCCAAGTGTGGCGATGGAATTTGAGAGGCTCGCATGGCGTCTGATGTCTGCACAGATGTGCGCGAAGAGGTCCGGAGCATGTGCGAATAGAGTGTAAGTGTAGCGAGGATCGATGCTTGTACGTGTAAAAATCGAAAGATAGTCCTCGTTGCTGCTCTCGAGACGGACTGCCTCGATGAGCTCGTCTGGCAGCTCGTGTAATTGCTGCAGCAGGGCGGAATCCCACGTGCATTCCATGATGGTATCTCTTGGAACCAAAGATGTATGTGTTCCGCCTTGTGATTAATATAATTTGTTTTCAAGGAGTAGTCCTTGTGGTTTGGCGCATCAGGTCTTCTTTCGCAGAACATTTTCTCTAAATGAATTCCCGAGGCTTCAATTCCATCGCCACGCTAGGCCAAAGGGGAAGTCGCTAAGCCAAGTACAGAAGCGGCTCCGCGACTTTCCTCTCTCCCATGCAAGAGCAGCGAAACATCGATTGGACATCTCATATCATTACGCCCGCCATACACCTCGCCGACCATGTCTCTCTCTTGCCAGTACGCCGCAAGGCAATGCGCCCGCGCCCTCCGCTCCTCTCCCGCCACCACATCGCGATGCATCGCCGCACAGAGCTACAGGAGTAGGGACATCCAGTCGCGGAGATGGCAGTCTACCGATGCTGCCGCCGCACCCAGCAACCCCAAAATCGCCGGCATTGTCGACCAGATCAGCAAATTGACTCTCCTCGAGACTGCGGACCTTGTCTCATCGCTGAAGGTATGTGTGGAGCAATATCAAGGGACTAGCGAATCGTACACTAACTTTGTTATAGACCACTCTCAACATCCCTGATATGCCCATGGGCGGATTCGCCGCCGGCGGCGCCGCGCCTGCAGCTGCACCCGCAGAGGAGCCCGAGGAGGCCGCACCCAAGGTCGAGGAGAAGACACTGTTCAACGTGAAGCTGGAGTCGATCGAGGCCGGCTCGAAGCCCAAGATTATCAAGGAGGTCAAGGCAATGCTCGGCCTGAGCTTGGTGGACTCCAAGAAGTTCGTGGAGAGCGCGCCAAAGGTGATGAAGGAGGGTGTGCCCAAGGAGGAGGCAGAGAAGATGATTGAGCTCATGAAGAGCTTGGGTGCTGTGGCCAAGATGGAGTAAGAGCTTGTACTCTGCTAGGTGGGAACGGTGTTGGTGGCATATACGGGCGTTGACACCGATGTCTTGATACGCATGTTTTGGCGGGTGTAACATTGTAAAAATAAAGACTATTTTCATTGACCCATAACAGAAATTGGGATTCAGAGGCAATTCTGTATCATTGGGGCTAGCACCCCAGCCATGAAGTGAGATTACAGCAATGGCTATGACTATGTGCCAGCTTATGTGAGGACATGAATGTTTGACCCTTTGCACGCTCAATATTGGCCAGCATCTCCATTTCTTTCTTTGACGCAACTGCGAGATCACTGCGCTTACTTACGACCAGGAGGTGCAGTAGATAGTCGTAGGTCTAAAGTTGAAATCAGATAGATGCATGAGAAAGTGGATGATGGACACTTTGAAGTGACCACTGCATGTTACGGACTTCAACAGTCTGAATGCACGACGGCAACGTCGTTTCCCAAAAGTACCAATAACCGTGTTAAAGCGACATTCTTCAACAGACACTGATACAAAATACTTCGAAAGACAGGTCATATCGCCCTTTGACTATTTGAAGACTCTACACCGTAAAATGCTTGTTGTTCTCGAGAGAATGTAATTCATGATTTAAGATCATGGAAGTCTTCATGGGGTTACAAGGGTCGAAAACCCTCGCAACGCTCACTGCTCCCTGCCTGAACTCGATCAGCAACATTACATGCGCATATCGAATCCGTGCAATGCGCCCATGATTGACGACTAGCTCCATGTCGAGCTCTTCAACTTCACGCTCATCCGATGCGCCAGCCGTAGCCTCATCTTCGCGCACCCCACCCAGCGCATCCCCTGTCGCAGACTACACCTCCGACGACGACAACCTCGACTTCCACGCGCACGAGCTGCTACGCGACGACCCTTTGCACGATGGCGAAGTGAACCAAGATGTATCCTTCAAACGGAACGCAAAACAATCGAAGCCTTCTTTCGCGTCGAGGTTCCTCTCCTCGCCCTTTTCCGGTGGGAGGAATGGCTCGACTTCACCAGCTGGGCGCAACCACCCTCGCGTGAGCACGGGACCTACGACGAATACGATTCTCTCATATCTGAACAGCAGCGCAGACGCTGGTATAGGACTACAGGACAATAAGGATGCCTCTGGTCTTGACTGGTATGTCGAGGGCCCTGGAAGGCGTGTGGGTTACGATAACCTCACGGCGATCGATTGGATATACGAGTACAGCAAAGAGCGCATGCGTCTCCAGCACCTGTTGACAAATGCTCCTGGTGTACTCGGACAACTGAGAGTGCTGGCAGACTCTAGCCAGATATGGTTGATCCTGATTGCGACAGGTATTGCTGTTGGCGGTATTGCGGCAGGCATTGACGTCGCGAGCGATTGGATGGGCGACTTGAAGACTGGAGTCTGCAGCAATGTAGACAACGGAGGCAAATTCTACCTGAACAAAACATTCTGCTGCTGGGGCGAAGACAGCATGGCAGAATGCAAAGACTGGAGGAGTTGGGGTGCATTGATGGGCATTGGCAACAAGGCCGGTGGCTACATCATTGAATACATTGTCTTCATCCTGTTTTCTGTAAGTTGTGAAATCAATTCCAGCATATTTGAGTGCCATACTGATCTGTCTCGAAGATCCTTTTCGCGACTCTCGCCTCCTTCCTTGTTGTGCGCTTCTCGCCTTACGCCAAACAGTCCGGCATTCCAGAAATCAAGACGGTCCTTGGTGGTTTCGTCATCCGGCGCTTCTTGGGAGCATGGACTTTGGCCATCAAATCCGTTGGTCTTTGCCTTGCTGTCGCCTCCGGCATGTGGCTGGGTAAAGAAGGTCCGCTCGTACATGTCGCCTGCTGCTGCGCCAACATCTTCATGAAGCTGTTCCCCAGTGTCAACGGCAATGAAGCGCGCAAGCGTGAGGTGCTTTCAGCTGCCGCTGCAAGTGGTATTAGTGTCGCCTTCGGCTCACCTATTGGTGGCGTACTCTTCAGTCTGGAGCAGTTGAGTTATTATTTCCCCGACAAGACCATGTGGGCCTCATTTGTCTGCGCTATGGTAGCCGCCGTCACATTGCAAGCTTTCGATCCCTTCCGCACTGGCAAAATTGTCCTATACCAGGTCACCTATCACAGTGGGTGGCACGCATTCGAGCTACTGCCTTTTGCCGTCATTGGAGTACTGGGCGGACTGTATGGCGCATTTTTCATCAAGCTAAATCTTGGTATTGCATCCTTCCGCGCCTCCAACAAGAATCCGTTCCTCAACCGCCCCATCTTGGAAGTCATGGCCGTCGCATTGCTCACAGCTGCAATCAGTTTCCCGGTCACCTTCCTCCGTGCTCAGACCTCCGAGCTGGTAGAAGCTCTGTTTTCAGAATGCAAAGACATTGCATCTGATGAACTTGGTCTCTGCAAGTCGGGCGTCGCGAATACCGGAGTCCTGCTGCTACTGCTGCTGTCTTCGCTTATCGGATCATTGCTAGCTTCGTTGACATTCGGACTCCAAATCCCTGCAGGCATATTGCTCCCAAGCATGGCTGTTGGTGCCCTTTTTGGTCGTTCCGTCGGCTTGATCGTGGAGCTTGCCCAGCAAAATCATTCTAAGTCTATCGTCTTCGCAGCCTGCGAGCCGGACGTACCCTGTGTGACTCCTGGTACATATGCCGTGATCGGCGCCGCAGCAGCCCTCGCCGGAGCAACGCGTATGACTGTGTCTATCGTGGTAATCATGTTTGAGCTCACGGGTGCCCTCACATACGTTTTACCCATCATGATTGCTGTCATGCTTGCCAAATGGACTGGCGACGCCATCCACTCTCAAGGAATATACGAGTCTTGGATTCAACTCAACGGCTATCCCTACCTGGACCAAACCTCGCAGTCGCCTGTCCCAGACGTCCCGATCAACCAGCTAATGACCCGTGTCGACGATATCGTCATCATCCCAGCCACTGGTCACACTATCGAATCTTTGCGGAATTTGCTGCAAGATCACCGCTTCCGTGGCTTCCCCATCACCGCATCGCACAGTGACCTTACACTCCTTGGTTACATTTCGCGCACGGAGCTCACCTATGCCCTATCCCGCTTGGATACCGACCTGCCGGATACCACGGAGGCATTTTTCGCGCATCAAGCGCTTGCAGATCCTACAACTACAGTTGATCTGCGCCCGTGGATGGACCAAACCCCCATAACGCTCAACGAACAGGCGAGCTTAATGCTCACGAGCGACATGTTCCAAAAGATTGGGCTGCGTTACATTATATTCGTATCGCGTGGTGAGCTGAAGGGTTTAATGACGAAGAAGGACCTGTGGCTTATACTCAATGGAGGCGATACGTCGCGTGTTGGACATGAGGGTGGCGTTTTGAGGGAGCATACGGAAGATGAGAGGGAAGATCGTAGAGGTTTGCTAGGCGAGGATGAGCGAGACACGTAGCTGTATTCGTACTTTTTCCCCCCTAATCATAGAACCGGAATCGTGCTTATAGAGCAAGTTGCTTCATAGCAAGCATAATAGGTATGCAATATGCATTGATGCTCAAGATGGCAGATCCCTGGGTGCCAAGACCTCCGATCTCGCGACCATTTCAACGTCGCGTGTCGGACAAGCCATCACATCGCCACGCGAGAATGCACATTCATCCTTCTTAAGGACATGTCCATTGTAATAAAATCTCCTCGCTTCACGGCACATGTCCGACGCTTGATTTCGAGATGCTCAAAGCCCACACTCCGGCCAACTTATTACACGCGCTCACTGCTCCGATCTTACAGACCCTCGAGATCACATCACAATTCATCAATCAATTCGCCGCGAGAAATTGTCACAAAGTCGCCTGCCACAGATAAGCCTTTCGAAGAAGAACGTCTTCCGGACTATGAGGTCGAGCAGTTTTATCCAGTCAACATCGGTGATACCATCAACTCGCGCTACCATGTGATCGGCAAGCTCGGTCACGGCGCGAACTCGACAGTGTGGTTCTGTCGTGATCTCTCGTATGAACCACATACCCTACCGACCCTCCAATCCGATCAGCTCACCCGTCATCTAGAAACGATGCGTATGTTGTATTGAAGGTGTACGTACGTACTCCTCCCAGGAAAGTGAATCGCGAGATCTCCTTTTACAACCATGTAAACACGATATCCACATCACATCCTGGATCCCAGCACATCCGTCATGCCATCGATATGTTCAGTCTCGAAAGTACCAGCGGCGATGTTCACGAGTGTTTGGTCCACTTGCCGCTTCAGACCACATTGTTCGCGTTTCAAAGACCAGGTGGCAAACCTCGCCCATTCCCGGAAGAGCTGGTGAAACCGATTATGAAGTACTTACTCGGAGCTCTTGACTTTTTGCACACTGGAGCGAACGTTACACACTGCGGTATGGGCTCTGCCGTCATTTACGGGACGAGTATACTGACAACTAACGTAGATTTGAAGCTCTCGAACATCATGTTTGGCGTCGAAGATGAAAGTGTCTTCGAAGCCTACGAGGAGGCGGAGATATCGAACCCATCGCGGAGTAAGACCATCAGCAAAGTCAGAAAACTGTATGCCTCTAGACCATTCAGAAAACCGCACAACCATGCGTATGGTTCTCCAATTCTCTGCGACTTAGGAGAAGCCCGCATAGGAACCGACCACGCCCATGTGGACATACAACCCGAGATCTACAAGGCTCCTGAGATCCTGATGGCAACAGGTTGGAATCATTCGGCAGATATCTGGAACGCGGCCTGCTTGGTACGTTCGACCTCGTTGTTTTGTCGGTGTGTTTCATGCTGAATTCAGTAGGCATGGGAGATGGTGGAGGCTGAGTATCTCTTCAATGGAAACAGCCAGGAAGGATGCCACAACAACCGCCATCACATGCATGAGATGGTATGTTTACTCGGCGAGCCGCCATCGACTTTCCTTGAGCGCAGCCCGCACACGTGGCGCCTCTTCGGCGATAATGGTAGAACCACACCACTTAACATTAGATATGCTTAGCTGGCCTTGCTGATAAGTAGTTTTAGGCCAATGGAAGGCAGAACCACCCGTGACTGCCCTGCCGTTAGAAACTAGGCTCACAGAGTTCAAAGGAGAGAGTCGAGATCAATTTTTGAATTTCATGAGCTGCATGCTTCGCTGGCTACCAGAAGAACGATGGACTGCCCAGAAACTTCTCAACCACACCTGGTTTGAAGCAACCGATTTGAATTATGACAAAGCTGTTCATTGCAAAAGATCGAAGCCACAGGAGCTTGTTGGCAGGCTGACTCCAGCTGTATACACCCGTCTCATCGCTTCTGCTGCTCCCTGCTCTTATTGCCACCACCCCGAGTAGCAGCTTCAATAGCCGCAGCCACTGGGTCTCTCTCGACAAGGTCCATCCAGCTTTCGTTATCGACGTCGACCGGATGCGAGGTCCCGCTGCCGCTGCCGTTCAACCAGGAACGGATCGCATGATCGATCGGAATCGCTGTCGTGTTCTGCTGATGCAAGGCAAGGTTGGAGGCTGTCAAAGGATGGCCATGATTCACTTGCGGAGAAGTGGTAAGATCGTTCGGGTTCTGCTG
Organism: Cladosporium velox; assembly: GCA_024604135.1. Lineage (NCBI taxonomy): Eukaryota > Fungi > Ascomycota > Dothideomycetes > Cladosporiales > Cladosporiaceae > Cladosporium > Cladosporium velox. The sequence continues at coordinate 612,319 of JANIIF010000006.1, read as the reverse complement.
TTCGATCGACATCTTTCTTGATAGTGTGTTAATGACCACGTCATAGTTCAAGTGACGATTGTTGTTACTCACCGGCTGAACGTTGGCGATACTTACAACCGTGTGTATGTGTGGAGCGGATATGGTTCTCACTCAAGCTCCTCTTGGTATGATGGATAATTAGGTAGCCTTTCAACGGAAGCAATGTTAGCAGTGGTAGGTTGATGTGGATTATATTCAAGCAGGATGGGGTCTCCAGGAGCCCTTTTAACAACTCACAGGTCAGGCAGATGATAAGCACTGACACCCGCCGACGGCATAGCCATGGCATGCTCGCGAACTCGCATGCGCCCTTTCGTGTGTGCTGGCCTTTCGCAGTCAGAGCAGACATTCTATTCCACCGACCAGGAGTGCTGAAGGGCCATTGTTAAACCGTTCTCAAGTGAGCGCATTGACCTCCGTAATCAGCTGCTCCTGCAATTGGCCGCCGATCGTCCTCCCCGCTTTATGCAACACACCCAGGAATCAGCCCTTCCCTTGAGTGACAGGGGGCATGCAGACATGCAGAGAGGCGTCTCGAAAAATTTCGCGCTAGAAACAACTCCTCCCACGTGCATAAAGCTGCATCATACAAGGCCACCGGCTCGCCTCCCGCAATGAGAGAGGTTTATGTGGTTGCCTTCTTCGCCCTGTCGCATCGTGTTCGAGATCCTCCCTGCCATGCGGCGGAAGAGGGCGGACCACATGGGCGGTGGGCTACACCGCGCTCGATCTCGTGGCCACTGCCTCTGGCCACGCAATCTTCGCGCCAAGTCCCTGTCGAGTTCTCGACGCCACATAGAAGAGCCCTCGTTACAATCGGGCAGGTACTGTCTGCATGTGCACTGCGTCTGGCGCTCACAGCCTGTTCCGTTGTGCGATAGAAGTGTCGCAGACACGACGCTAGGTACTGGCATACTGCCCATTATGATCGTCTGCTACTGCTTATATTAAAGAGCATAGACTATATAAACTCGGGCTAGTAGCTAACTTTACTTATAGCTCCCTTAGTAAGATCTGTTCTTAAACGGTCACTACAAATTATATTACTAACTGCCCTAGATAGTGAATGGTCGATAGGATCTGCTTGAACTTAGAACACACAAAGAGCCGGATGAGGTATACGGCAGGCTGATGTGGTTGCTGCAGGGGAACGAGTTCCACGAGACAGGTACAGTACCCAAGACCCAAAGCGCCCAAATCCCGGCCGAGACGAGACGAAGGAGAGGGAAACAGCACGATTTGGCAAGTTAGAGAAGCGCAGATCCGTCATTGGCCGAACCACGCTCCGGGATTCGGTAGTGACTAGTCCCGGAAGTTCGATTCGCGCAGGATCCATCTCCACTAGTCTGGTCACGCAGTCACCCGTTCTGGATGCGAGCTATTGCGTTGGCTTTCGTGATCCGTGAAGATCGCACGCCGGGCGTGACTTCTTACGAACGATCGCCCGCCATCAGCACTTCGCTGGGACATAGACATCCTTCTAGATCTTCGAGTGGGTCGGCTACGTGTTCTGTGAAGATCGCACGTCAGGCCTAACTTCTCGCGACCGATCTCCCGCCATCAGCACTCCGCTGGGCCATATCATTCCTGTAGATCTGCGAGTGGTCCGTTAAAACGTTTCACACCCACTACACAGTCCTCCGGTCAGGGCTGACCTGGCAGGCAGCGACTAGTTCCGGGAGTTCGATTTACGCAGGATCCATCCTGGACCGCATCTGGTCGCATGTAAAGCATAGACCTTGACACGCCAGCCACAGCACGAGTGCACGACCTTCGCCCATCGAACGGCCATCAGTCTGTGACGAGATGTGACAGCATCGAAGTCGTGCATATAGTGCGTGCATGTATGCAGCTAACTGTGGCGCGATGGCCTTGTCTGGAGACAGATAAACCCGTGGGGATCCTCCCATTTGCACACCTCAAGCCACAACAGACTGCATGCTGCAGGCCTCCCTCCATCACCGGCAGAACGGTTAGCGGCGCCACGCCTCAGGCCTGGGCTGCATGTGTGAAAAATGTGTCTTGGTGCCTTCGCTATCAACGGCTGTGCATGAAGGCGGCGTCAAGGCCGACAGCCTGTCGGTGTCGTAGAAGGTTGCCTCGTTTCCTACATCTTTGCATGCTAGCCGCAGGTACGTAAATCTATGTACCAGGTCGGTGCGCAGGCGTTTGCAGTGACGTCGTCTGAGAAGTTCGGTGGCACGTTTGTCCGCAGCTTTGCATTGCTGTCTTTTCGCAAATAAAGGAGGCTTGTTTGGCCCGTTTTGCTGTATGTTGGTTCACTTCGTGAAAGCGCTCAACTACTCCTGAGACCTTCCTGGTTGACTACACCACATCGCGCTCGATCTCGTGGTCACTACCTCCGTCGACGCAACCTTCACGCCAAATTCCTGAAGAATTCTCTCTGCTGTCCTCTTGCAGAGCACAGAACATAGAGTACCCTCGAGAACCACGCTCGAATCCATCCCGCGCCACGCTGAACGCCGTCATTGCAGTCGGACAACTATTGTCTTCATTTGCACGGCACCTTGCGCTCACTATCTAGATGCTCTGATGTGCGAGTGGAATGTGGCAGATAATACTCTAGCTATCGGCACTATATCTACTATGACCTTCTACTATCACCCGTATTAAAGAGCCTAAAACGTGTAATGTTAGACTTACGACCACTTATACGAATTACCCCCTTGGTAAGATCTCTTTCTAAACTATCACTACAAACACGAGTTTATATCTCTAACCACCCTAAACAGTAAATGGTCGATAGCGTTCAATTCAAGATCTCGCCAGCAAGCGTCGCACCATGAACTTTTCTTGTCATTGATTACGCACAGTCACATACTGTGTTTTTCTGGAGACTTGCTTCAAGCATACCGAAGGAGATGCAAACAAGTTCGTCTTTGCCTATCAATGACCAACAACCCCCGCAAACCACTCCAACATCTCCTGGTTCAAATACACAAAAGCCCCAACCTGACAATGCAAATGACCTCCCATCTCAACCCCAAAACTTTTAAGCGTAGCATTCGCCCCAATCGCTTCCACAACCCTCGCTGGCTGTCCGTCGAAGAACATATCTTCCGTAGCTTCGCCAATGAAAGTCGGCATGCGAATCTTCTGCGCAACTCCATTTGCAAGCGTCATGGCCTCGCAGATCTTGAACGCTTCGTGCGCAGAGTCGACGCAGAACGTATACTTCAAGTCGTCGTGGAACCAGCGGCGAGTGGTCGACCACAAAGATGGGTTGTCTTCGAACAGCCGGTCGAATTCTGAAGCGTCGCCGCGTGCCCAGGCATCTGCGCCTTCGGGGAAAATGTTCATCGCGGTTTCCAGCATGCTGTACACTCCGTCGATGCACATGACGGCTGCGAGTCTGGGCTCGAACGCGGCGGCTCGTGCTGCAAGATAGCCACCCAGGCTCATGCCGACCAGGCCAATTTTGTCTTTGTCGATGAAAGACGGCTCGTCGGTGTTGTGGGCGAAGATGAAGTCCACGATAGGGGTGACTGCTTTTTCCCATTCTGCGACGAAGCCTTTCCCCTGGTTGACGAGAGCACGGTGGCCTGGCCCTTCGTAGATGATGACGTTATACCCGCGCTCCAGGGCCGGCACCGCGAAGACATGATAGGTCTCTTCCATGTTGCTCTCGAAGCCCCCACCAATGATCAACGTGGGTCGCGGACTGTCCGTGGACGCTTTGGCAGCTTTGAAGACGATAGCAGGCATTGTGAAGCCATCACCATCGATGTTGTAATGCTTTCCCGGAAGATCAAGCATAGCATTAGCCTTATCGAAATACCGCCTCCACAGCTCATAGCACTTGCTCATCCTCGGATCGTTCTTGTCGCCATGCAAGAAGAAGTCAGCCACGAAGAAGTAGTGACTAGCCCTGAAGTACACATTCCGCAGAGTGACGGGTGAGTAAGATTCTTCTTTCGTCTCGTCGATAGTGGACAAGACCCGCTCTGCGAGTTGGAACCATTCTTCGTACCAACTGTCGAAGTCTCCGGGTTTGATCTTTGGCATGATGGCCAAGATCTCAGTAAGGTCTGCGCCACCGTGGGGCACGGATGCGAGGGCGCGCATGGCCTCGTAGTGGAAGTTGAGGTCTTCGTGGAGTTGCAACATGGTTGATTGGTGTGGTTGGAAGTGGTGTTGATGATGTCGATGAAACGATCAAGTTGGAAGTGATGCAGCGATCAGACTCTATATTTTGAACAGCTCTTATATCACCGTAGAACACTCGGCATACGGTCATTTTGGTATCGCGAAGCACTCCGACCGAAATACCAGGAGGTACGTCTCTGTAACAGGCTGCTGACATAACAGCTCCAGTCAGCACCGAGAGGACCCTTGGAACGGAGAGTCCGCGGACTCTCCGCTTGACGTGTAACGTGAACGAGATTCATTGTCACATTGATGATTAAAGCGTTCTATGCAAAGTTCCACGAACCTCCGGCAATTCCAATCAGCGGCTTCGCATCGTGGAAATATTCTTGCAGTAAAAGCATCCGCAATGCGAAAGAAAAAGGAAGCGCTCAATGCGCCACCACCCAACCAACCGCACATCGATCGAACCCATTCACCCATCATCACCACCAGTACTCAACACTCACCACTCAAACCCCCACCCCATATCCCCCAACATCGCCTCCCTCCCCACCCTATGCAAAAACCGATACTCCTCCCTCCTCTTCTCCCCATCCCCCAACCCCCTAACCTCACAACACTCATCGTCCCTCACAACAGCCAAATACCTCCTCATAACCACCTCATCATAAGCCCTATTAACATCCTCTCCCTTCCTCACAACCCTCAAACCCCTCGTAACCGGCTCACCGTCCTCATCCAGCAGTCGCGGAAGCCTGCCGTTGCCACGCCGCGTGTCTTCGAGCGGTTTGTTGAGGGCTAGCCAGTGGGCGCGGTTGGCGAAGGCTTCGCGGGCTTTGGGCGGGAAGGACCAGAGGCATGGGTGGGAAGGGTAGCAGAGGGCGTGGAGATCGTCATGTCTATTTTCTTTTTGGGGCATGGTAGGGCAGTCGGCGCATACGAAGAGCTTGTAATTGTTGTGGTCGCCGGGGATGGTGGCGGCGTTGCCTGAGGGGTCGGTGGTCTTGTTTGGCGGTAGAGGGCCGGTGAAGGTGCGGCCGTTGATTGTGAGTTGGTGAGGGGAAGAGCTGTTCTTGTTGTTATGATTGTTGGTAATTGAGGGTTTCGGGGCGAGTTGTTCTTGACACGGAGTGGGCGCATTCATACTGGTCTGAGTGCTGGTAGTGACTTGTTTAATGTCTGATTTTGGAGTGGTCGGTCGCACGACTCCCGAGTGAGCATCTTGCGGTGGCAAAGATGTGCGAGTTTGTTTGACTTTTTTGTGGAAGGGAACATCGTTTGCGGGTCGCTTGCGAAGGCCGTATCTCGGAATGTCGGACGGGTCAGACATTGTGCGTCGTGCGTTGTGTTGTTGCTCGTGAGTGGGCGCTGTTGTTGTGTGTTGTTCGAACGTGGTCAGTAAAGTCAACAATATACAGTCACCATGTTTTCCCGCCAGCACTGACTATTTGCTAACCGCGCATAACAGATCTCACTTTCGCCAACATGCATGAAAGAAGTGTGGAGAAGAAAATGTTTGCTTGCGTTCTTTGTCGTTCCTTCTCCCCCAAACCATTGTCATCAGAGCATCAGGGTATCACTATTATCATGTCAATCATCCTCGACGTCCGTCCATGCAATTTATTAACCAATCAAAGCACCCTCACATGGTTCCCTGGGAAAACACCCTTCTTACCAGCATACACACCCCAGAACCAATCCTCATTCAACTGCTCGGCTTCCTTGATCTCTGCATTCTTCGGGAAATCGAGCTCGTCTTGCTCCGGCACAAATCGATTCCAACCAGCCAGGCACCTCAATCCTACGCCTCCATCAGGCGGCAATTGCTGCGACGCTGGTGCCGAGGCCGAGGCTGCATCTTCTTTCAGAGCCAGCCCGCCCACGATGTCGCGGACAATAATGCGTTGCTGACCGCCTTCAGGCGTGTCTTGGAAGCCGACGACTGACATGCGGTGTTTTTGCAAACATCTTCGCCAGCCATTGGGGCCGTTGGCTTGTGAGATTTTGCCGGTGGCGACAAGGCCGTAGTAGCATTCGTTGCAGACATCGTAGTCGCCCTCGTTGCAAGTGTTGCAGTGGAAGCGTGAATTGATAGGCGCGATGGGATAATGGCAGACGTCGCAGTCTTGGCGGATCGGCAGTGGTGCGTAACTATTCTCAGGCAGATGTGGCAAGTTGATCGTTGAGCTTGAAGCTTGCTCAGCGTTGGTTCCTTTGCGACCAACAGGAAGAAGTGGGTGTGTGCAGTGCTGCCCTTGGTTGAGGCATGAAGCGCAATATCCCCAAGCTCCTTCGAGACAGATGTAGCAATGCCAGTAGCTTGCATCTGTGAATGTGTGGCATTGTTCGCAAAAGGCGCCTTCCTCGATATGGTATCGTTGGCCGGGAGTGCTTGGTCGTGAGTATCTTCGCGCCGACAAAACGTGTGGCTGTTCGTGATCCGCTGGGTAGCCTTCTGGTGGCTCAGCTCGCTTGTACTTGTTCCAAGCCATCCAGCCGAATCCAAACCAGTGGTTACAACCTCTGCCAGCTCTGTAGCAATCAATACAAAGATCGAATCCTTCCTCGCTGCACTTGCCACAGTGATAATGTAGATCATGCTGAATGGTTGACTTTAAGCAGCGGTCGCATGCGACTTCGGGCACCTCCAGAGTTGAGTCCGTAGCAGCGACGTTATTCGCACCACTTTGTACCACCGCCTCAGGAGCAAAATTGGCTGCGGAGAATGGCCGATCCAGAGGGTCAGAGAAGTCTGGGACAAGGGGTGAATTTACCAGCGAGGAAGAACTGATGTTTGTGGCACCCTCCTGCCGCCGTACAGCTTCCAAAGGATGCGCGGTGCCTCGATTGGTCTCGCCAAATGCTCGTTGCGTACCGGAAGATGTGCGGGTACGATGCGCTCTGATCATGTGTCGTTGACCATCTGGATCTGTAACGCTCCGGTGTGCACTCGATGGTCGTCGCCGGCGTTCTCTTTGTGAGTCTTCTGAGTGTGGCGTCGAAGAAAGATCTGTTGCAGAGCGAGCCGCCGGGCTTGTTGTTGGCGTTGGTCCATCTGTTCGATTCGCGGATCGATGACTTCTTTGACTCGACCCGGTAGTAGCACTTGTCGACCTACGATGGCTGCGAGGTGGTTCCAAGGTTGACTGACTCTGAGTATGCGGTCTCGATGTTGAAGGTCTTATCCTACTTTGCGAACTTGGAGCAACATTACTGTCTCCTCTTGTTCGCTGTCGGCGTTCTGCGTTGCCAGAACTCGCAGGCCGTGACTCGGAGCCTGCGCGGATCCTGCGCTCGCGGTTGCTCGATGGTTCCCTGTGTCGGTGTCGTCTTCTCCTGTAAGCCTCTGCTATGCGCTCTGTGAGTTCCTCTTCTTGTTCCGGAGTCAGGTGGTCAATATCGATGCCCTCCAGCACGCCAGATGCAAGTATAGACTGCATGATCTCCTCTTGTACTTCCAGTGAGTCTGGGCCCGACTCGCTCAATAGACTTCGCAGCGAGGGCTGGTGCTCCACCTGTCTGCCATCCGCTTCATGTTCTCTCAGCCTGACATCCGCATTCCGTGCTTGTTGACCAGTCCGCCTGCTCGATCTTTCTCTCCTCCGGGAAGACTCTGTGCGCCGGCCCTGCGAGCTCTGTTCATTTCGTCGCCCTTCCTCTCTTCTCGTTGCTCTCAGAGCCCTCCTATTCGCCGCAACAGCCGGATCGATATCCGCCATGCTTATCGCTCTTACCTCGTCCATGAGCCGCTCATCCTCGCTCTCATCCGAGTCTTGTGTGATCTCTACAGATGGTATAACATCCTCCCCAGGCTTATAGTGACTGCGCATCTCATCCTTCTCTGCCTCGCTCTTCCCGCGGCCCGGGTTCGCCGTCAGGAACATGTCCAGCAGTGTGGTGACCGTGGCATTCGGGCGCGTGCCTCGCACTTCGGCGCGACATGACGGGCAGGTATACGGGTTTGTGGTGCGACGCGAGCGCGCGGCAGAGGTGGCCTGCCATGAGAACCATTCTTTCAAGCAGGACCCACAGAAGGTGTGCAGGCAGTCGAGCAGGGTCAAGGGCTGGTACATGACATCCGTACAGATCTGCCCGGGGATGATAAGTCAGCAATCAGGCAAAGCTTCAGGACTGGAGGCGGTGTGTAGCAATCATAGGATATCGCATACCGAGCATGTCAACTCCTTCTCCAGCACCAGACTGCCGCTGCTGCTGCTGCCACTCGTGCCCTCGGCCATGATGGCTTGCGCGTCGGTCGGTCGGTCAAGTTGCTCAGCCAGCCGGGATAATTGTTAACACGCCTTGCACGCTTTCCCCTCAGCGTGTGGAGGAGCAGTGCCAGCTGCAAGTGTGACTAAGGCGCTTGTGGCGCCGGCCTGCAGGAAAGCAGCTTGCAGTGGAGCTCTATCGATGAGCAGCTTGCTTGCAGTAGTGAGTAGAGCTCCAACTCTAGCGACGAGCTGTGTCAGGTGTCATACGAGGGCACGCAAACCCCGATCGATATATTGCCTACAACCACAAAGGGCAGGTCGGAAGCTTTGGCACGTGTATAGTGTGGTATTAGAGTTGCGACGGAATTCTGTTTGGGCTCGACATGGGCTCTTGGTATTGGTGACGGCGTCGAGACGGCGCGCACGTGGGATGATTACGTCGTGTCTGCTATAGTGCCACATCTGTCACGTTGGCGGGGCGGACGCTGGAGGTTGAGACATGTTTCGCAGCCTTGGACAATGTGTCACAGGTCTGAATACACCAGCACAAGGGGATCGCTGTGTCGCCGTGTTTCGACCTCACTTACTTACAGGAAAGTGGTATAAACAATTACTACCGAACAGAAGGTACTACATTTCGTGGGGATCGGCTCCAAGATCACGGGACCGGACGGCGCTCCTTCTCTTCCAGGGCATCCCCGCGTGGAGAGTGAATGGCAAATGGCAGCCCAAGAACAACTTTATTGATTATGGAATACATCATCGAAGCTTGCAAGCGAAGCCACCTCCGCTCGCCCTATACACTGCCGATCTTCCTCCATTATAGGCATGAGACAAACGGGGGCCAGCGCACACACCAATCTATCGGCGCCGCACAGTCCTGTCTCAAAATCCACCACAACCCACTCCCAATCTCCAGTCTCGCAACATACCGAACAATCCATGTTGTTCTTCACCGTATATCCCGCACTCGTCGGCATTTGATGTGAAGCTCCCTCTATACAAGCCTGTTTTTGCTTCTAGGGTACAGTATAGTCTAGCCGCAAATGCATTGCTTACTGCCTCGGCAGGGCAACGATCCGCGCAATGCGTCGATGAAGATGCAGCCGTGTCGCATCGACTGGACAGCAGGCCTTCCAGGTACCCCTGCCACGCGATCATGGCTGGCTAGGACGGACTTCACTTGGCCGTGGCAAGCTGCGTGGCTACGCGTCTCTTTCTGCCAGTTCTGCACGCACGTTCGGCATGTGGTCGGGTTTAAGCTGTTTGTTCAACGGCTGAGCCGGTCTTGCTCGCGGCCTTGCCAGCCCTTTGAGGTCAGGGTTTGAATGGTACTTGTAGGAGGCTGGTTCCCTTGTCTGGGAGATCTTGGATGTAGGTGCTGCTACTTTTGTGATCACGCTTCTGTGCTACCCGTTCTGTCCCTGTCTTCGTTCGTTTGAAAAACATCTGCAACGATGCATACACCCTCACTTCCGCTCGCAGCGTTATCGTTGCTTGCAAGCAATGCCCTTGCTGCCCCGGCGACTGTCCCGCAACTGTATGCCAATGGCGTGCAGAAGCTTGGTAAAAGACAGACTATCAGTGGCTACCAGCCAATCTCTGCGGCGTGCCCGGACACTCCTCTCGTGAGAGATGCTACAGAACTCGGACCCGAAGAGTCAGCATACATTTCGTCACGCAAGGAAAAGGCAGACGCAGCACTTGCAGATTGGTTGCAGAAGCAGGGAGAGTTCAGCACTGACAGCCAACCTACTGTTGCCCTTGCTTCCAGTGGAGGTGGCTACCGTGCTCAACTCGCGGGTGCTGGTGTTGTTAAAGCGTTCGATGCTCGTGATAGCAACACCAGTGTTAGTGGATTGCTCCAAGCGCTGACCTATCATTCCGGTCTATCTGGTGAGTTCATTTCTCGAGTGTTGCAACCATTGACAACGATGCTGACGTTGATAAGGTGGTTCCTGGCTTCTGTCTTCGATCGCCGGCAACGATTGGCCCACGATCAGCTACCTGCAAGAGGAACTTTGGGAAGACTCTCTCGACGGATCTCTTCTGCTTCCTGCCAACTTGCTGTCTTTCTCCGGCCTCACCCAGTATGGCGCAATTGCCACTGAGATCGCCCTCAAAGAAGGTGCCGGTTTCCCCACAACAATCATCGATCCCTGGGGCCGTCTCCTATCATACCAGCTCCTGGAAGGCAGTTTCGGCGGAGTGAAGAAGTACATGTCCAGCCTGGCCACTTTCAACAACTTCACCAGCTTCAACGCCCCCTTCCCAATCATCACCGCCGTCGGCGTCGTAGCCTCCGAAGACCAATGCACCCCTCCCAACGACGCCACCCAATACGAGTTCTCCCCCTACGACTTTGGCTCCTGGGACGACGGCGTCTCCGCTTTCACCCCCGTCAAATACATCGGCTCAGACCTCAACAACGGCAGACCCGAAGAAGAAAACAAGTGCGTCGAGCACTACGACAACCTGGGCTACGTCCTTGGCACCTCGAGCGACATTTTCCCTGCGATCTGCGAAGTTTTGCAACCTGCGAACAACAGCAACGACTCCCTCGCCAACGTCCTCGAAGGCATCGTCAGCCTCGTCCACGACCCGGTCTTTGAAGACCTCTTCGGCCTCTACCGCAACCCGTTCTTCAACTACTCCCGCTCTAGTCGTGTGTCAGCAGACCAAGACCTGCTGCTCCTCGACGGTGGCTTCTCCAACCAGGTCAACCCGATCTGGCCGTTCATCGTCGACTCGCGCGCCGTAGACGTCCTGATCGTCAACGACAACTCCGCCGACACAGAAGACAATTTCCCCAACGGCACGTCGATCCACCAGACCTACGTGCAAGCCCAGGTCGCCGGTCTCAGCAAAATGCCTTTCATCCCCGAAGCCACGACGTTCGTCGAGCAGGGTCTGAACACGCGCGCTACGTTCTTTGGGTGCGATGAGGAGGATACGACGTTGATGGTGTATTTGCCGAATAAGGAGTATAGTTTCGATTCGGGGACTGCGACGGCGAAGATTGTGTATTCGAAGGAGGAGACGAGGGGGATGGTTGCTAATGGTGTGCAGGTTGGTGATCAAAATGCCGAGGAAGGGTGGGGGTTGTGTTTGGCTTGTGCGATTAAGTATCGCGATGCTGAGCTGCCAGAGGGTTGTGAGGCGTGCTTTGAGAAGCATTGTTATCGCCAGGGTGCGGGTAATGCTACAAAGGTTTAGTCGGATGTTCGTGGAGGAAGAGGAGCGTTGATTTAACCCAAAAGCATTCATGATATTATGATCTGATCGAAGTCGTCTAGCATGCATTCATTAATTGGAACCAACCGAACATCACTCCCCAACTCTATAAACCATCTTCTCCCCACTAATCGGCCTCATCCACTCCTCCTCCCTTCCCCTCGCCCTATCACCCATCGTCCCCGACCCCAGCAGAGCGAACCCATCCTCCACCACTTTCTCCAAACCCCCAGGCATAACCCGAATGGGATTCGCCTCCAGCTTCCCACCCCCCTCCAACCACCGATAAAACGCCCCGGTGAACGCCCTAGTCCCCTCCGACGCCGGCAACACGAACCCCTCATACTCCACCCTCTCCCCCAAACCCTCCCACACAGCGCCATAGGAAGGCTCGATGCCTTCTTTCAAGCCGGAAGAATCCCACGCACCGCCCGCGATCGACCGCGTCACCGTGATCTTGCCTCCGGGGGCGAGCGTGGAGCTGACGCGAGCGACGCTCGAGCCTTCGGAGATACAGTCTAATGCTAGATCGATGCCTTTGCTTTGAGTGAAGAGGCGGATTTCGCTGGGCCAGGTTGCTTCGTGGTAGTCGAAGAGGTGGTCGTAGGCGTAGGGTGGGGCTTGGAGGAGAGGGAATCGAGCTTCGCTAGCTGTGCCGAGGAGGATGATGGGTTTGTTGTTGTTGTTGGAGGCTGCGGCATGGCGGATCAGTTGTGCGGCGTACAGGCCGACGGAGGTGGAGGCGCCGTAGATGAGGACGTGGAGTGGTTGTGAGGTGTTTGTCGCGGCGCTGGACTGGATTGAGGCGGAGAGTGGGATGTCGAATGGCGGCGGTGCGAGGCCTAGGCGGAGGAAGACTGCTTGGGCGGCTGTGAGAGCACACAGGGAGATCGTGGCGGCTTGTTCGAGGGTCATGTCGTCGGGGACCAGCCAGAGGAGATCAGCAGGGCAAGCAACATACTCAGCAAAAGCGCCTGGTCTGTCGTTGCGGCTACAAGCGCCTTGAAGGAAGCCTGCTACACGCTGTCCATGCTGGAAACGTGACGCTGAATCGGCATGCTGAACTGTCCCAGCGAAATCGCTACCCACTATTCTTCCCGTTTGCCCGAGAGGATTGTAAGTGTAGAGGCTATCGACCGGATTGAGAGCAATGGCGTGAACTTTGACGAGGACTTCTCCTGGACCGGGAGTAGGTATCTTGACTGATGAACTGACGGATGCTGTCTTCGACTCAGCATCGAGGATGAGTGCGTCCATTGTCGCGTTGCTTTGCTTGTTGCGCATTAGTAATGGAAGCAGGTATTCAATGGTGGCGTATGAGAATCTACCTGGGTAGATGTGTTGACAGCTTCGAGCTTATATGTTGATCAAAGTAAGCTTGTCATATGCGCGCCCTTCGATGGTAGGATGACTAATGACCGTCACCGCGCGTTACACGAATTGGTGATCCGACTGTAGGCTGCAGGGCGTGGGTGCAGCTTAGTGCAAGGAATGCGTGATTGAACTTGGTAATTAGGTATTGATGCTATGTGCTTACTCAAGGTAAGATAGCCGCGTTTCTTACCTATTCGAGATATGAGGTCCTTCACTCATGCACGTCGGCTTGGCTCGAAACGCCTTAGAAGTCTCTCATTGCATTACCGCAAACTTGGAATCTACCATAGGAGTCGTACGAGTGAATGACAGTGGTTTAATACAATGTGGTTATCTCATTTTTAGTTCCTCGCGGCGCTCAGCTCAATCCTCTGACTGCGCGACGTAAAGGAAGACTCAGACCCCAAACTCCTCGCTAAAAGTCCCAGATCAAAAAGTAGACGCGACATATTCGTCGCAAAACATGCCAATAGCTCAGGTGCAAGACTTGCGCCACAGCTCACACATTCTCGAACTCGAGATCATCATCTTCATCTTCGTCGCTGGCGGCAGGTGTGCCCTCTGCCACGGCGGCGGGTGTGAAAGATCCATTGACAGCACTGCCTCCGATGTTGCCGGAAGACGGGCCAGGACCATCTAGTCTCGGCCTCTTGGCATCCCTCTCGTCGTCAGTCGCGTTAGAGCTTTCGACGGCAGGAGTAGAAACTGCTGTGCTGGCAGTGCCGTTGACAGCAGGCGTGTTCGCGCCAGTGACATCGACGTCTTCAAACTCATCATCATCGTCATCATCATCGTCGTCTTCGTCGTCCTCGTCCTTGTTCTCGGCCGCTTGCCTTTGGTTTGCAGCGGCGAGCTCGGCCCAGTATGCGTCCATGACATCTTCGTCGCCCTTGTCACCGTTCTTCTCCTCGTTGTCATCTGCTTTGATGGACACACCGCCAAGATGGGCCTCGCGCTCCTGTTGTCGCTTGGCTTCTTTAGCACCCACGGTGGTAATGTCACCGGAAACAGTCGACTTGACAATCCACTCGGGAAGGGCATTCTGCTTGGCTTCCTTCTCGCGGCGTGCCTTGGCTTCTGCTTCTTCGCTTTCCCGCTTGACCGTCTCGTCGTCCTGCACCTGTACTGTGATCTTCTCCGGCTGGATCTGAAGACCCTTAGTGCTTTGAAGGTTGCGATTAGGTGTGTCGACAATCTCCGTGCGGGCTGCCGGATTGGTGTCGGCGCGCACAATTGGTTTCGCCTTGGAGAGTGCAGTATCGAAGTCGTTCTCGGGCACGTTGGTAGCGTCGATCTGCATCATCAAGCCACGGATCTTGTCAACTTGATTGTTGAAGCGCTTCACACTTTCGTTCTCGTTGGCGCGGTCTTCCTCGTCGACCGGATCCAGGACGGTGCCACAGCGCTTGCAGATGAAGTTGCCAGTCGTGAGGTCCAGGCTGTCCATACCCTCCAGCTCAGTGTACTGCGCCTTGCAGGTGCGACAGACCAGATCCTTCTTCTCGGTTGTGGATGCGCCGAGACTGTCGACGTGCTTGCTCAAGCGAAGCAGGCGATATTTCACGCTGTCAATTGCAGTGTGGAAGTTGAGGTAGTACCAGTCTCTGTGTGTGACGCGCTCCTTGCCTGGCTGGTTGCCTGATCCCGCCATGAAACCTCCACTGCCGTCGGTGCGTCGCTCTGTCCGTTGCTGCACGCTTACAAGCCCATCTTCTTTCAGACGACCGCATAGCTTGCGCACGATCTTAGACTGCATGCCCAAGACGTGGGCGAGGTCTGTGTCGGAGAGTGTGCTGTGCACGATGAGGGTGTCGATGAGGAGGACATGTTCGGTCGGGTAAAAGGTGCGGGCGATAGTTCGCAGGAGAAGAGTAGCGAGTTCGGCCATGGTGTTTGTGTTGTTGTGGTATTAATGGTTGGTATGCGGTTGTATATGGGTCAAGAGGGCCGAGATGGTGTGAGATGCGACAGATGCGCGGACGAATGCTGAATGCGCTAATTGCTGATTATGAAAGTATTGGCGTTGGCGCGGTGATTTTACAAGTGAGCGACAAGTGACTGTGAATTGTTTGTGACCGAGTGGCGGCGTGGCGACAGACGCAGTGAAGCGCTGCTGGAGAGTCGAGAGAGAGTGTGTGAGATGGGACGCAAGTGGAAGGCAGCCCGTCCTTAAACAAAGAATCCCAGCAAGAGAGGACTGAGGACTGAGGACTGCGGAGGTGAGAGGACCTGAGGACGCCCGGGATCGCAGCGGCCCGTCATGCATACCCCGCATAGCTTATTTGTTAGCGCGCGCATGTGAATGCGCGAGAGGCTCCACTGGGGAGCTCGGAAATTCCTGCGAGTGTTAGATGGCAGTATCCCAGGACTCTGCTCCACTCCACGCCAATGCACACCAGTCGCACACTATGGACCACTCGACAGCAATCATGGAAGACGCTGGCGCTGCTATCGACAAGGCCGCAGCACCGCCAGCTGCAGACCCTGCTCCTGCCCAGGACGCCGGCGCAGAACAGCCAGCTGCCGACGGCGAGCAGGCCTCGAGCAATGGCAATGGCAACAACCAGCGCAAGCGCAAGGGTAACTTCCCAGACAGCAGCCTTCGCCACGGCAGTCGCAAGGGAGGAAGACAACCCGATGGAGACAATAAGAGACATAAGAAGGTCGATATGGGAAGAGCCGATTACTTGTAAGGATCATCCGTTGTAAAGAATACACCCACAGCCGGATCACTGACTGACATTAGCCGCTCCGACCCAGACAAGCGCTCAAAGGCCGCCGCCAACAAGGAAAAGCGTGAGGAAGGCAGCCAGGCAAACTACGCCACCACATTCTCAAAGGAGGAGATCGAAGCCGAAGGACGTAAGCCGAAGCGCAAGGTCGCTGTCATGATCGGCTACTCTGGAACTGGATTCAAGGGAATGCAGATCTCTCCTACCGAAGAGACTATCGAAGGTGAACTCTTCAAGGCGTTCGTCAAAGCCGGCGCCATCGGAAAAGCCAACGCCGACGACCCGAGGAAGGCTTCGCTTGTGCGATGTGCGCGAACAGACAAGGGTGTCCACGCTGCCGGAAACATGATCAGCTTGAAGCTGATTGTGGAAGACGAGAACATTGTGGAGAAGATCAACGAGCACCTGCACCCTCAAATCCGAGTCTGGGGAATCGAGCGTACTATCAACAGCTTCTCATGCTACCAGGCTTGCGATTCGCGGTGGTACGAATACCTGATCCCGACCTTGGCTTTCCTGCCTCCTCACCCTAGCAGTTGGCTGGCCAAGAATCTGGAGCGCATTGCAGACGAGACTGGAGATCGCGAAGGTTACGACAGCAGACAGGCAGAAGTCAAGGGCTTCTGGCAGCAAGTAGAGGATGAGAAGATCAAGGCTGTTCTGGAGACTATCGACGAGGATATCAGGGCTGATGTCATCAAAGCGCTACAGGGAGAGGAAGATGCAAGTGCACCTGCAGCCAAGCCTGAGGCGGATGTTGAGGAGCCAGTAAAGGCCGGCGCAAGCGTCAGGGCCGAAGAAGATGCTTTGGCGAACGAAGTCAAGGAGGAGAAGACGGAGGAAGCCGCCATCATCATCAATGAGCCCGCGAACGAGACCGAGGTCAAGCAGGAAGAGGCGCCAGCTGCGGCAGATGCGACACAAAAAGACACCAAGGACGTCAAGCCTGAAGAGCCTGTGATTGACAAGGAGCACCAAGATCGTGTACAACGTCTCCGTGCAGCAACCAAGGTTGTTCGCGCCGCTTACAACGCCGCGAAACGCCAATACCGCATCCCGGAAGCCCGTATTGATCGCGTGCAACAAGCATTGAACAACTATCTCGGCACGAGGAACTACCACAATTACACCATCCAGAAGGCCTTCAAGGACCCCAGTGCGAACAGACATATCAAGTCCTTCGTGGTCAACAGAACACCCATCTTGATCGGCGAAGGTCCCGAAGAGGA
The DNA here is from genome assembly GCA_024604135.1 of Cladosporium velox. Lineage (NCBI taxonomy): Eukaryota > Fungi > Ascomycota > Dothideomycetes > Cladosporiales > Cladosporiaceae > Cladosporium > Cladosporium velox. The sequence continues at coordinate 595,408 of JANIIF010000006.1, read as the reverse complement.
GAAGACCGAATGGCTCTCCCTCAAGGTCCACGGACAAAGTTTCATGATGCACCAAATCCGCAAAATGATCGGTATGGTCACTCTACTCGTCCGCAGCGGTAGTGACATCGACAAGACCATGGCCCATTCTTTCACCGCCGCCAAGTACTCCATTCCCAAGGTCCCTGGTCTTGGTCTCATGCTCGAGCGCCCTGTGTTCGATTCTTACAACTCGATGCAGGCAAGCAAGCACGAGCGCGAACCCCTCCGCTTCGACAAGTACGACGACAAGATCGAGGCGTTCAAGCGTAAGGAGATCTACGCGAGGATGTTCGCCGAGGAAGAGGCGAAGGGTGAGTTCGGCAGGTTCTTCAACCACGTGGACAACTTCAAGGAGCCGTACTTCTTGTACGTCAGCAGCAAGGGCCTGGATGCTACCGAGGGCTGGGGCAGGAAGGAGGGCTATGGCGAGTCCAAGAGCGACACCGAGTATTGAGGACACCACGGCTCGAATGTCTTGAATTGAGGCGCAGTGTGGCATACTGCTGCTGGGGTATAGATATATCATCGATGACGATCTTCGGCATGGCCGCAATGAACGATTATGTACAACGTACGTGGAATGGCATGATGCGCCCAATTTAGAACCACGAGCTCGGCAATCGTACAGTCAAACATTTCACCCTGATGAACAATCGCACAATATTTATTCCACACATCCGATCGATGAACAAAACAAGAGTTCCTCGCGAAGGAGTCGTCAATTCCCCTTTCGAGCCGCGCAGGCGAAGTTCCCGAAAAGCCAATCTGAGACATCTCAGCTTCCATGTCTCAGACATCCATCGTCTCCTGGCCGAAGAAGTCCAACGGCCGCCGCCTACGCAACGGGAACTCTACACAACCGCATGCCAACTCCTTACACTTCGATGCCTATTCTTGGATATACCAGCAAGCCAGCTATATGGCAAGTATAAGCCAAATTCTCGGCTATTGGCGATAGTGGCTTTCGCCCCCTGACGATAGGCATTATGGATGGCGTTCTTTGCCTAATGCCGATGTCTTGGAGCGTATAAGCGGTGGTAGGGAGGCTTGTGGTTTAGGCGAAGAGAGACAAGGAGGCAGGTTAGTACTGAGATGGCTTTTGGGAAGGTGCTGGGTATATAGTTCAAATGGCTGCTGGTACTGGTGAGTGGGAGATACTACACAATCTTCACACGATCTATACATTGGAATTGCTCTGCTCGGGTCTGTTGCATATCGTCGTCGGTATCGATACGCAAGGACAGATCGATCCAGGATCAGAAGCACGAGTTCGCCGAGTGGGCAATACACAATGCCTTCCTTCAAGGTGCTATTATCGGCACTGCTCGCCCTCACATCAACAGCATGGGCGCGACCGTATTCAATACTTCAGACGCGAGAAACCATCAATGCTGCCACCGCTGCTGCACCTCCACGGCTGGTAGCATACATCCAAACGTTCAGATCCGTCGATGGAGGTCCACTATCATTATTACCGTTGCTGAATGAAAACACTGGAGTCACACACATCTTACTATCGGCTGTGCACCTCAACGAACAACCCGGCGACATCACACTCAACGAACACCACCCCAACGACACCATGTACGACACCCTCTGGTCCGAAGTCAAACAACTCCAAGACGGCGGCATCAAAGTCATGATGATGCTCGGCGGAGCCGCAAGAGGAACATTCGAACGCCTAAGCGGCGACGACGCATCCGTAAGTATCGATCAACAATCCCTCTCATCGAAGCCTAAACACAACTAACGAACACTTCCCAGTTCCACGCCTACTACGACCCCCTCCTCGCCATGCTCCGCGAGCACAACATCCAAGGCCTCGACATCGACATCGAAGAATCCGTCCCCATCTCCATGCCCCTCCGCCTCCTCCGCCAACTAAACAGCGATCTCGGAACAGACTTCATCCTGACAATGGCGCCCGTCGCTTCTGCTCTACTCCGCAACGGCTCTGGCCTCCATGGTTTCCCGCAAAAGGGTATGGATGACCAAGCTCTCGAACCTGCTCGTCCAAACGGCAAGCTGGTCAGCTGGTACAATGCTCAGTTCTACAATGGCTGGGGCGATGCGAGCAGTACTACCATGTACGATAAGATTATTTCTGAGGGTGGATGGTCTGCTGATCGGATTGTCATGGGCGTTTTGACCAACCCTGGCGATGGTGGCAGCGGTTTCGTCAAATTGCCTACACTCAAATCCGTTGTGGGTAGTCTGGGAGCGAAGCACGCTTCTTTTGGCTGTGCTGTGGGCTGGGAGTACTGGGCTGCTGGTACTGGAGATGGAATGCAGTATCCCTGGATGTGGGTGAAGGAGTTGGGCGATGTGATCGCCACGTTCGCGAACTCATTGCATGAGGAAGCGCCTTCGAGTTCGGATACGACGACGCCTGGTGCACCGAGCAACAACGGCAGCAGCAATCAACCGCCTGCTGATGTACAAGCTCCTCCAAGTCCTATGAAGGACCCGCCCACACCTTGGCCCTCACAGATGGCACAGCTTGAGTCTGTCGGCGCTGGACACTGGGATAGTGTGCGGGCGCTGAACATGACGAACGGCGATACCAAGGCTGCGGGAGATATGCTTGGAGTTGGAGACTTGATCAACCAGATCCTGGGAGAGACGCAGGGGATAGTTAATGATGTTTTGGGAAGCCTTTCGGTGTAATGAGCAGCGTTGGATTTGGCGTGTTGCGAGTTGAAGATACCCATTTGTTTTTAGCGATGCATCTTTAAGAGCAATCAAGACGTTCTGACCGAGATGTCTTAAATGTTTCTCACAGTGAATGTGTACAGCCTGGCAGCGGTGCGGTACAATTCGTATCAAAGACCTGCTTTGATTATGTGATGGTGAAGAAGTGGAGCGCATGTGAGAGCCGTTACCATTGAACAAAATGTTTACAATAGCTTCGTAGTGAGTAAACGCCAGCCGGCTCCAGGCCAGATGGGCAGCGCATGAAGCCGCCTCCGGTGTGGTGGCACGGTACGGCATGGCACGCGTCAGAATCGCAATGTAAATCCAAAGTGTAGCAAGCCCCGGGATCTGCTCTTGCCACCGCGATCCTTGAGGCTGTCATATTGCTGAGCGCTGAGAAGAAGGCAACCATTAAAGAAGCAACGGCTCCGTTTGGAAGCAGCAAAGGCAGATCCCTGCTAAACATACAGACGCACAGACGCCTTGTGGTCCGCCTGCACGAGCAAAGCTGGAAATTGTAAGCCACTTTCTGACGCAACGATGCAGTGTCAAAAGTGATGGACGACCTTGCTGTACATCCCGCATGCGTTGGCACGGCACTCGTACATCCCACATCCTGTCCCCCACAATCGGCGCTGGAAGGGTTGCGCTGGCTTCATGAGGATGGATAAGTGGTCGATACTGTCAAAAGTAGAGGGATTAAGCGATTCAGCGATGTCTTATGCGAGCCAATGAAACCAATGCATGCCGTACCGTATGCAGGCGTATCTTACAGCCAATCTCGAGCCACGAGTTTGGGACCTTGCGGACATTTGAGCGATCTTCGTTGACATAGAGCAGAAAGCTGCGTCTATCCTCACTGTCCGCGCGCAACAGGGCGCACAAATTGCAACGATCATGCCATTGCTCTGCCGTCGATGTGTGCTAGCGCTTATTCCCACTCAACCCATAAATTGTTCAAGAGGCCCAGAAGCCTCTCAGTCCTGCTTGATCCTGTTGCACGTCAAAGTGATTCAAGCTGCCTGACACACGACGCCAGCCCACTCTCAAGAACAACACCTGACCTTACTTCGAACAAACATAAACAGACGTAAGTGTTTCAAGTGTTCGCTCAAGCTATGGTTAGATGTCTAACAGTTTATCAAGAATCATGTCGACCAGAGAGCAACGCAACGAACCCAACCCCTCCACTCAAGCTACCGGAGGCCAACAGCTGACGGCTGCCAACCTTGCCGCGCACAACCGGAACGCAGCCACGATGACAACCGACCATGCGGTTCGTTCCTGGTTGGACGACACCGTCGCCTCGGGTGGACGCCATGTCGACGATGAGACTTGGAGGAGGCTTGCTGCAAGAGACCGTATGGCTGCGGACATCGAAGCTGCTTTGAGTGGTGGAAACCAGAACGGGGCGGGTCAGAGATGAAGTGGAAGACCTTTACATGGTTATGATCTATGGTCAATGTATCATGCTTTCATCGGAGAGAGACTCGGATCTGATTAGCTTTGATATCAGTTCGTATAAAATTGGGTTGGCTTTAGCGTGAAGTGTTCCTGGGTACCCTTTCCTTCACCATGTCCACGATACTGTGCAAGCCACTTAGTCTTTCCTTCTCCGAGTTGCACAAGAATAGCTTGACAACAGGCCAAGCGTGGATCCATCCTCGCTCTTCGTGGCTGACCACATTCTCACCCGCTTGTCTCAGCAAAGCGATCAAGTCTCTCGTCTCCGGTGCGAACACCTCCTCTGATCCGTGGATGAAGAACCAGCCGTTGGTTGGCGATGCCTTCCGCCACCAGGTGAGATCTTTGTTGTGTCCAGGCGACACCATAGCGTCTTCCGGCGACGCCTTGGTACCGATGTATTGGCTTCCGTAAAGCCGTAGACTATCCGCGTTCAAGTAGTCCGATGGGGTGTTCTCGTTCTTGGGCGAGATGATAGTGGTCCAAGGAGAGATCATGACGGCAAGACCGGGCTTCTTATCTTTCAGTGCCGTGAATTTAGAGAGGCAGAGAAGGAGACTGAGGATGATCGTCGCTCCAGCAGAGTCGCCACCCACAACAATTCGCGATGGGTCGGGTGCGATGGATAGAACATACTTGTATCCGGCAAGTGCTTCTTGAGTTTGTGTCGGATACGTTGCTTCAGGGACCAGAGTATATTCGAGAGCAAACAGCGCAGGGTTGGCATATCCAGCAGACTTGAGCAGATGGATCCAGGCCATAAGGAACTCGATATAGAAGTACGAGGAACCCATAGAGAAGCCACCGCCATGGCAGTAGTATACCACGATATCGGGACGTCGCGTCTCGTCGTCGATCATATAGATGCCCTTCAAGCCCTCGCGATTGACCTCTTTCCAAAAGATCGGGCAGCGCATGACACCATTGCGGAGCATACGGAATTTGAAGAATGGCAATGCCACTCCCTTAGAGAAGAAGACTTTGCCGATCTTAGCAGGAATACACGCAAACGCATACCTGACGACCCGGATGACAATGTCTTGGAAGAGAGTGGCTCGTTGCACAAAGGGCGAGCGCTCCTGGCGAGGCCTAAAACGCTCGCGCACAAGCTGATAAGGCATTTTGACTACTTGGCCAGAATCAGTATCGGACTATGCGTTATCGACAAACCTGCTTGGACGTACCCAGGAAGGGCAGGGCTTTGATGCCGCATATTGCCGTTTCTATGAGGCCCACATGGATGATCAATTGAGGGGCAAGAAACACCAAGAAGATGATGCAGTCTGACCACGCTATTTGGTCGAGAATCATGGCCGTAAATGCGTCGTACAATGAGGTGCTGTATGCTGATGTAGCGTAAAGGGATGAGGTTCCGAGCAGTATCGTACCATTGAAGTCAGCGATTCAGCTTTGTCCGTGCCGGCGAAATCCATGACGTCGGCCAATGAGGCGGCGGAACCTTCAGATGTTTGGTTCATGATGCCAGCCATCTGTGTTGCAAAGTTTCTGGAACATGAAAGGGAACGAGAGTGATCGCTGGACCGATCTATATCAATCAGCGAGATATTGCTTGCTCGGAACTTGATTCCGCAGGGCTGGAGGTGAATGCAGGGAGGTGAGGTGCGGCCAAGCTTCCGGAAAGTTCCGTGTGCTCTGAAGTCGCGTCTCGAACATTTGCATGTGAAAGGCAGTTGGTAAGCGCATCGCAACATCTAGAACTCGAACAACCTCTTCTGCGTCTCGTGGACAACGACATACTCTCTCTGGAAACAACACACTACGCCACAACTGCTCCGAACACACAAATCGCAGACTCTACCTCCACAACACCGCCAAAATGTCTCGCCATCACCCCGATCTCGTCATGTGTCGCAAGACCAGCGGCATCTCCATCGGCCGCCTCTGCGACAAATGCGACGGCAAGTGCCCCGTCTGCGACTCCTACGTGCGTCCTACCACTCTCGTGCGCATCTGCGACGAGTGCTCCTTCGGCAACTACCAGAACAAGTGCGTCGTGTGCGGCGGTGAAGGAATCTCAGACGCCTTCTACTGCTTCGAGTGCACGCGACTGGAGAAGGACAGAGACGGGTGCCCAAAGATTATAAATCTGGGTAGTTCGAGGACAGATCTGTTCTACCAGAAAAAGAATTTCAGGAATCAATGAGAGGAGATCAAGGCTGGAGAAAGGAACTTTTACAATTGATGGAATCGCGTGAGATGATGAACGCCATGGACAAGGAATGTCATTACATGACGACAAGGAAACTGCAACCGAGTTGGGGCGCCTCACTTTGCCTCACGCATGAAATTGCGGCTTGGTGGTTTTACAGCCGTCATGAACGAAGCCAAGCAACCGAGGGGGCATGCAAGACATGGCTTGCCAGGATCAAGCAGATGACATGAGGCAAGATGGCAGATGGGTATGAATGGAGGGTTATGGAAATACCAGTATGGCATCATTCGGATTATTAAGGAGGACATGCACTTACCTAGTCTCAGATTGCGTCGCGCATTTCATATTTTTTTTGGAATACAGGCACGACATGGCCAGCGTGAGCCTGTGCATATCCGTCAGCTCCATGCTCGCTCTTGTCATCATCCCTCGATTGCTCTATTAGTGAAATCCCATCTCATCTTGAGCCTGTGCTGTGTGATGTTTGCATAACTCCGTAATCTCCGCCAGATATGCATATCTGGAGAGCCGTCAGCAGGGCAACTGCGGTGTAAGCTTCTAGAAATCACCTGCAGTGGATCGGGTAAAGTAAGATTTGTGCGCAATGCATGACCTTCGGCTTGGGAAAACACCTGCATTAAATCCGATCCTGTTCAGTGCTATTTATTGAACCCAAACAGCATGTGGTTCATCACCTACCTCGTCTTCACAATCAACACTAATCCATTCATCATGGCTGCCATCAATCAAACCTCGATCAAGATAGTTTTTGGTACGCCGTCACATGTTCGCGGCGATCATTCACAAGACTGACTGTTTGACCAGGTGCAATGACCATCGGCAAGCCTGGCGCAGAACAAGCCAGAGTTCACGATCTCCCGACTGCAGCTGCTCTGCTCGACGCATTCCAATCACACGGACATTCTGAGATCGATACAGCAAGTTCCTATGGCGAAGGCTCATCTGAGACGATGCTCGGCCAGCTCGATTGGCAGTCCCGCCAACTACTCATGGCTACGAAGTACTACCCAACATCCGGTCGTGCTGTGCCCGCAACATGGGACAACACTCTCCGCCACACGCCTGATGCACTACGCAAGAACATCACTGAAAGTCTGAAAGCTCTCAACACCGACAAGCTGGACATGTGGTATCTCCATGCACCCGATCGAACCACACCCTTTGCCGAGACATTTCAAGCCGTAAATACCTTGTACCAAGAGGGTCTATTCAACAGACTGGGGCTCTCCAACTACCAGGCTTGGGAAGTCGCTCAAATTTGCGAGCTCTGTCGAGCGAGTGGCTGGAAGCAGCCGGACGTGTATCAAGGAGTCTACAACGCCCTTCACAGGGCTGTTGAGCCGAAGCTCTTTGCTTGCCTACGACACTACGGCATCTCCTTCTATGTGTACAATCCTCTTGCGGGCGGGTATCTCACGGATCGATACCATCGCGATACGACGGAGGTTGAGGGCGGCTCGCGATTCGATCCGGAGCGTTTTCAAGGACAGGCCTTCCGGAGAAGGTACTGGAATGAGACCTACTTCGACGCATTGGAACGACTTCGTGCAGTGGCAAACAAGCATGGTTTGTCAGAATCAGAGTGTGCTTTGAGGTGGCTTGTCCATCACTCGAAACTGGAAGCCAAGGAAGGAGATGCAATCATTGTTGGGGCGAGCTCGATCGAACATCTCGATGCCAATTTGTCGGATCTGGAGAAAGAGGCACTCCCGAAGGACGTTGTGGACGCGCTGGATGCCGGGTGGGAAATGTGTAAAGCTGTCAGCTCGAATTATTGGCATTGAGCATATATGGCACGGCTGGTGCAGCGAGTGAAGTTCAAGACAGGATGAAGGTCATACGATCAACTAGTCAGCTTCGTATCATGATTCATTCAATTGCGTATCTATTATCTTTTCTCTTGGCATCCATTTCGGTACCTCAATCTTTTGCCAGCAATTACTCGTGATTTCTGTAGTTACAGTCTGATGAGCCTACGTCCCCATATCATCGCTCTGGACATAAGTGCTGCTTATGATACACATAGCTTAGGCTGGGTTGTAGCCCTTGCTCCATTCCGTGCAGTCCAAGTCTAATAAAGCGTTATCAACATTGCGGCATGTGGCTTGGTGGGAACCATTGATGCTGCGGATGTCGATGTTCTCCGCACGGATGTTGGAACAAGTCTCGGGGCTAGAGCAGACTATGTGGGCGACGAGAGGTGCAAAGACTCTGTTGGTCCAGCCGCGGATGTTTTTGAAGGTGATGTCGGAAATGTTGAGGCGTGCCTGTTTAAATGTATTAGCGACACGATACAGTCGGTGGCTGATAGTGTGATAAGTAAGTGGCACTCACAGGATGCTTGAAGCACTCTTCTTCATCGTCTTGTCCATAGCACTGAGTAATCGTGATGCCGTAATCGACATTATCCAGCCACATGCCATCGTAGGTCACGTTCCTGACCGAGCCGGAACCACCACCTCCCTTGAGGTTTGCCGACTTCTCGTTGAACGCGTCAGGCCAAACCTTGATGCGAGCGCCTTCGGAGGAGTTGTACATGGAGATGTTACGGACGAGAATGTTCTCCACGATATCAATGCGTTCGGGATACTGTCCGAGGGAACCGACCGAGATGCCGTGAGTGCCGTTGCAGGACAGGTTTTGAACGAGAATGTTGGTGGCGTTTGGCTTGAATGAGACGCAATCTGTATTGGTCAGTATTGTTCGTTCGGTGCAGGTGCTGCGACTCACCATCACCGTTCGTTACGGTCGAGTTCTGGATAACGATATTATCAGACTGAATGATGTCCCACCCATCAGTGTTCTTCTCGAAGCTAAATGTATGACTAATGGCGCGGATCTTAATGTCCGTAAACACCACATCACTCGAGTTCGCCACAATGTTGGTCCAGAAGGGAGAATTGTTCAGGCTTAGATCGGAGACTGATCCACCGTGGAGTCCAACCGTTGCAAATAGAATTGGTCGCTTGACAGTCTTGTTGGTGTAGAACAAATCCCACCAAGGTTGGCCGTTGCCCTCAAGTGCACCGCCTCCGTAGACGTTGACGTCCTCGCCGCCAAGTAAGAAGAAGCTTCTCGCATCCTGGAAGTCAAACTGGAATGCATTTTCTTGCCAGAAATCGGTGTCGTTTGTGAATGTGATGCCGCCTTGGATGTCCACGTCTACGTGTGACAGATTGCTCAGATCTAGGGGAACGCCAATGGTGTACTCTGATTGCTGCAAGAAGATCACGTCTATGCAGCGTCAGTGCATCATCTCTCTAGATCAACTATGGAATGCTTACGGCCTCCATCGTTGCATTCTTCGAATGCGGAGATGACATATTCGGAGTCGTCCGAATTAGGATCTCCATGACTGTCAACGAGGCAAGTCTTCTCTCTTTCTGGCGATGCACGAGCCGCGATAGGTCGAGGTGATCTCAAATTACGCAGGACAGGTATCTGAGATGTACCTGATGCTGCTAGAGCAGCAAGAGGAGTTGCTAACAGTAAGATTGAAGAACGCATGACGTCTGTTTAGGAACACTGAGTCAATATCATCGAACACCATCTCGACTGCCCATGCATACCCATACTCTTATATATCCTCGGCCTCATGATAGTGGTATCCTCTCTTCGAACTGTAATAGCCGGCAACAGGTCCGGATATCAATACGCCAAGAGAGTGGATCTGGGGGAAAAGGCGGAAAAGATGGTGATGCCAGGCAGGGCTGGTTTTCTCCTCACTACAATTTACGACAATTCTTCCGATTGGCGGGAGGCGAGAAATTCGGCGATCTCATTCGTGGAATCAGTGTCCAATATCAACAGCGAGCTTACCATTGACTTTAGTCTGCCCAAATAAATTGTGAGATACTGTGAACAGTTCCGGCCGAAGCTATAGCGATGGTCGGACACCATTGTATGTGCTTCGTTAAATCAGGTTCCCGATATGTGGAGTGTCGTCTGTAGTAATTGTTGCAAAGTAGTATCATCTTGATGTTTCAAGACGCCAAATCCACCCGGCCTCGACTGCGGTGCGTGATTGATTTGATAAGATCTTGTAATACTTGTCGTGTCGTTGACCATATTCGGACAAGGAGGCTGAACTCTGCTGGTTCGCAACAGGAACAGCTTGTTCAACCTCTCTTCACGCGTGTTCCGAAGGCAGGTCGGCCTCCTACCCTCAGCGTAGGGAAATTAGGTGAGTATTCGCTTCCAACAACCCAACATGCGACCTTGTACTTGACAGGCTATTTCCGCCGGCCTCTGGTCACATGGATCTGTTAGGCTTAAAAAATGTCACAAAATTCGGACCGGATACCTCGAAACGCTGCGAAAAGAACAAAAGATTGGCCGGACCAGATTTTTTTGTATATGGAAAAGGCTTCGTGTCTTGCAACTATAAGAACCCTTTAGCAGCGAAGGGCGACGGATCCGAGATCGCTGACAGGTCCATAAGTTTATTGCTATCAAGTGATGAACAGAACTCCTCGGCCACTCCTGACTCGCTGGTGCCAAGGTTCCGCCAATGCCAAGATTCCGCTCTCCGCTGTCAGTCCGACATCCAAGAACGACGAGACGGGCGCACCAGTCTGAGCATCGCAGCGGCCCCACCACCTATATGCCGCCAGCCACTGGACGTCACGGATCGGGAGTATAGCGAGGAGGCTTCCGGATCTCGGCAACTTGAAGCAACAGGACGAGCCTTGTAGGGCGGAGCTGGCAGGGGCGTAGTGACTTGGCCGCACGGCAAAGACCAACGTCAATCCATGGCGACAAACAGCGACACATTTTTCAGTGCCCTTTAAGTTCTTGATGTACGTGAGCAAAATAGCGACGAGTAACGCACAAGGTACCACGTCAAAGCGAGAGACTCAATACAACTTTGGACGACAAATCTCTCAAGTGTTCTGCTTGGAAGATCTAAAGATGTGTCCAGAGATGACACCATGAACAAACCATGACCAAGGTCTCCGTGTCGCCAAGTTAAGCCCAAGTCATCATCCTGTACACCAAGGCTCAGTCTCAGTCCGATGTCCACCGAGGGCTCCAACAAGAATGCATGGCAGCTTGTACATGAGCGCTGTGCTGGCTATCACGCGCGGCCATGCAATAGAATTGATGTCGTCTGATATTCGAATCACTGATCGGCCATCCGAGCGCGTTCCACGAGACACGCTGTCTCTTCTTTTGTTAGAAACGCCTCTGGATACGCAACTTGGGGCTCAGCTATCCACCTCCTATCACTACTTCTGTGGAGATCCACGAAGGGCCTGCTATGTTCCTCGCGTGCGGCGATCACAAACATGGCTAGGCAACGGCTACTGTATCATGCTCTATCTTGCCCCGTTTCATCCCGTTTCCTTGCCTTCTACATAACTGCGCGTTCTGTCCTTGGGCGTTTGACCTGCAGCCCTCTTGCATTCACAGCCTCCTTGACGTTACGTACCACCATCACGCCCATCTTACTCACTTGCAATGTCGCCTTGAAATATCAAACAGTCTGCACTTGCGATCTCTGTTCGCAAACGAGTATTCTTCGAACATCGCCTTGACGCCTCAGTGCCGCCACCGAAAATTTGCAGCATTTCAAACACCGTTATCTCAAGCACGCGAAGATCACACTCTAGGCGTAGGTCGACCCTGCAGCGATCATGCCGACCCTGAATGTGAGCGAGCTCAACATCATCATCGCAGTGCTTGGTACATTACCCATACCCGGATCAATAAGCCTTGCAGCTAACCGCTTCCAGGCGCTTTCACAATACTTTATGGCCTTGGATCAGTCAAGATCAAGCAAATATGGTATCTGGGCGAAGCACTCCCAGCACTGCTTGTGGGCATCGTCCTAGGGCCTATAGCTGCAAAGTTCATCGACTCTGAACGATGGGGCTCCGCCGAAGAGGGCCAGACTGAGCACATTACTCTGGTAAGTTCATTCTCTGCCTATCGCTTCAATGTTGCTGACATATCATAGGGTATCACACGCGTCGTCATCGGCGTCCAACTCGTGATGGCAGGCTACCAACTCCCAGCCAAGTACCCCTGGCATCGCTGGAAAGACATGGCTCTTCTCCTGATCCCCGTCATGACGATCATGTGGCTCTGCACTACTGGGTGCATCAAGTTGATGATACCTAAACTGACCACCCTGACCGCCATGGTTATCGCTTCACTGGTAACATCAACCGATCCAGTGCTATCGCAAGCCATCGCAAAGGGTCCTTTCGCAGACAAATACGTCCCGCGAGCACTGCGAGAGATCATCTCGGCTGAAGCAGGAAGCAACGATGGCTTCGGATTTCCGTTCTTGCTGCTCGCCACATACCTCATCCGCCATGCGCCAGAAGACGACGTCAACTTCAAGCCGGATGCTCGCATTGAAACAAGGTCAGCGGACGTAGGCCGTCTCGGGGGCGGAGCTGGTAAAGCAATTGAGACCTGGATTGTTGACGGCTGGCTGTACTTCATCTTGGTTGGAGCGATAGTCGGCGCGGTCGTTGGCATTGCAAGCATGTATGCTGTCACGTTTACCCTCAGGAGGTCAGTATTCCCACTACAGCCATTCAAATCTATTAGCACCCATGCTAAAACTTCAACCAGGAAATGGATCGACACTGAATCCCTCCTCCTCTACCCCACCGCCCTCGGCCTCTTCACAATCGGTGTGACCGGACTCACCGGCCTCGACGACCTCCTCGCATGCTTCTGCGCCGGCGCCGCCATGAACTGGAACGGAACCTACCTCCAAGAGACCCTGGCCCGACACGACGAAGTCAACTCCTCCATCGACGTCTTGCTCAACTTCGGCGGCTTTATGTACATCGGCGCCATCCTGCCGTGGTCTGAGTTCAACTCAGAGATCACAGGCATCACACCAGGTCGCCTGATCGCGCTGGGGATATTGGTATTGCTGCTGAGACGCATACCCGCAATGATGGTTATGTACAAGGCGATGCCTAACACGGTCAAGTCCTGGCAGGAAGCGCTGTTCATGGGATACTTTGGGCCTATCGGTATTGGTGCTGTGTTCTACGTTGAGCATGCACGCCATTTATATCCTAAGCTTGATGCTGCTGAGACGCATGAGGAAGAGGATCTGCTCCGGGCTATGGGACCGGTCGTCTACTTCCTCGTGCTCTTCAGCATCGTGGTGCACGGCTTAAGTATACCGGCGTTGGAGTTGATCTACAGGTGGAGAGGTGTGCAGCCCATCATGGAGCTCGCGCCGAGCATGGAACGCAGAAGGAGTATGAGCGAGGCGCTGCCGCCGAACAGTCATGTGAGCAGGTGCGGCAGTGTGGTTAGACATAATCGCTTCTCGCGAGTCATCAGTCGAGATGGGCTCGATGATGTTGAAAGCGGATGGACGAGATCTAGGAATGTGTCGATGTCTAGGCCTGTGTCAAGAGGAACGTCGTGGGTGTCACGACCTGTTTCGAGAGGGACATCGAGAGGCAGACAGATGCCTGAGACGCCGGTCTGGCGGTTGGGAGGCGATAGTGAGGAGACTCTTGACAAGGAAGAAGAAGAGAAGGAAGGGCGGAGGATTCAGTTTCTGGACGAGAGGGAGGTGAGGTCACCGAGATCAGAATGCGACGTGGAGAGTTTCACGCACTCTATTGCGCTTCGCGATGGTATCAGCCGCGCGAGGTCCATGGGTTAGCGGGATAATAGCTCAGCCTTCTTTTGATGCAGGGCGTACCCCCGAAGACCAACCAAACCCGATAGACATCAAGGATCCTTTCTACCCATGTTTTCTCATCTTGCATGAATGGTGCTTTGCAAGCCTGACTGTCTGTAATTTTTGCATTCGATCGACCTCCTGTTGACTACAGATCCACTCACTCATGGTGTTCCAACAAGTTGTGAACCAATCGCTTGGCTTGTGGCGTTCCAACAAATTGTTAGGACAAATTGTTTCAGCCTGGCCCCTCTTGTCGAACAGCCATAAGTAGACACCACTGCCCACCAGAACTGTACATCAGCCTTAACGCTATAATGCAATATTCCAACAGTATTGCCACTAAAACGATGTCACCTTGTTCGCTTGTGGGTCGCAGCGATACAGATGCCGCCCAACATGACGCGGGCAAAACTCCGCCCGGTACTCTCACCCGGGAGCATGCATCAACTGTCCAGATCGATGAGCTCACACACAACCATGTACTGGGAACCGACCATCACACGCCGAAGACTCCAATCGAGCATGATGAGATCGCAAGCAGAACACCAGAGCTCAACCCCTCCCAGCGAGCTGGATCAAAAGCAGGGGGTCTGGATGGTTGGCATGAATTTCCCGGAGGCGAGCTCACCCTCAATGATGTTGTCTCGTCATGCTGCTCATCTGAGATCAATGACCTGAGTGGGGCGCTGGAGAACCGTCTGACTCTGTCGCAACAACCGTCGACAAGCGCGGACGATGTACGGGCGTCAAGATTACGATGGTGGCTTGACAGCATGAAAATAAGCGATTCCGCTCGCATTCAGTGTAGTCACAGCTGTGGAGAAGCTGCAGAGGAAGAAAGCTCCAGAGGTGTTATAGCAAGCGGTGATGCTCACACCCACCTGAGTGTCGCCCAGGGACACGACAATCTGGTACATTGTTTCGTCCACGGCTGTGACACGAAGAAGCCATTCATCTCAATTCTGTTGTGAGCAATGCCATTGACTCAGATAAAGGCAATGGAACTGATAGTTCACAGACGCCATGTGGAGCAGGCTCACAGCTTCTTCTATTGCAATGCCTGTTGCAAAGGGTTCCGGACGCAGGAAGCTAAGACCGCATACCTACCACAGTGTAGCAACTTCTGCATGTCACCGTCTTGTGTTGCAGATGATGCAGCAGTATCTTTTGCCAGCGACCCACAATCACAAAGACACATACGCACCCAGCAGTGTCCCACGATTGGGAGAGTCAAGGATGAGCACAGGCTAGAATTCTTGAAGTACCTCTACAAATCGGTGTATCCTGAAGGCACAGAGCCAGTCACAAGTCAGTAAGCTCCCAGGCTCACGTTCAAAGTAACAGTATTGACCTCAGCCAAACAGCCGTCAAGCGGAAGTCCAAGGAAAGGTCAATATCCAAGCCCGATCCTACCCAGAGTTTGCTGCGGAATACTACCGACGCGAAGGTCTGCAAGAGCTGTCGCAAGCCAGAGACGTCAAATGGCCAACAGAAGGACAGGGAGGCTCGGCTGCTGAATATCATCCGGCACCAGATCAGCAAGAATGGACTCGATCCCTTCCTGGAGAGCAGCCTGCTGCTTGATGCTCCGGAATTACTGCGAGAGATCAACGGATTAACGGGACAGCCTGAAAGGTCCCGCCAATCTGACAGTGATGTGGCAGTCATGAATACGGGACAACAGATGCCTGAGTGTGAGACTTCCCGCATTGTCAATGGAGGACAAGGTGCGGCAAATGATGCAGTGGCGAAGGAGGTCACTCCTCGTACTGATGCAACCCCGGCTTTGTCACCATCCGAGTGGGCACCCTTCATGGAAGACTTTCCGCATGAGCAGTTCGAAGAGATGGTCTACTCCTTGAAGGCAGATGGAATTTACCCTTTGCGCCCACTAGATGCTTTTCCTGGTGCATCGTCGGCTAGTTGAGAAGTGTAAATCAGTGGTCTGCATACACTGGAAATCGAGTGAAGGGTTGTTGAACCTGGGACTGAGATTGCAGTACTGCATTGATTCGTAGAAAGACGATTACAAAATGGGCTTATGCATGTTATGTAATTAGTGGCTTCTTCAATAGCATGGTGCGCGTAGGTAATAAGGTAGACATGGAAAGGGTACATGTATATCGATCAGATAAGATCTTGATGACGTTTTGATAACGGGGGAAATTCCGCCAACATCGGGATTTGGTCTGGCGCGAGGCGAGGCTGGTGCAGTGCAAGTGCTAAGTTGAGTGAGGAGAGAGAGAAGCTGTCGGCTTAGAGCGAGCAGCCATTCTCTTCCTCTTCTCACATCCCTCACCACCACCACCACCACACATACATTGCCTTCCCAGTTGTTCACAAGCGTCCTTTGCCGAGATGGCTGTCATGTGATTTTCTCATGCGAGCGTGCTTTCCACAGATCCTCCACCACCGCGACACACACCGAGGCCGAGCCAGCGAACACCACCACCACCACCTCCTCCTCCTCCCACAATGCCTCCCTCCGCCGCCATGCGAAAGGCATCGCTCATGTCTAGCACCGCCGGCGATCCGTCAAGCAGCAACAATGCCCGCCGCACCAACTCTGGACGCGCAGTGCGCACCAATACCACTCGCCCTGCCAACTACTACGCGCGACCCTATGCGCGCCAGGGTCCAGAGGCCGCCATGGACGACCACGCGCCCGCCGGTTTCTTCCCAGCACTCACCTTCTTCACCGACGCTGTCACCGCGCTGCCTAGAGAGGTGATGCGCCAGTTGACTCTCATGAAAGAGGTGGAGGCGAAGGTGCATGGTCCGAATCAACGGCTGGGCGAGGCGGTAGACGCTCTGCTAGAACAACCCGTACCGAGACGAAGCGACACTGGCAGATCACACGTTGGCATGCTGAGCTTCACAGCTGCCAACAGCGCGATTGGCAGCGCCAACGTTAGTCTGGTCAACGGTGTTGCGCCCTACGGTGCCACTGGTGGGCAAGACAGCACAGCAGCTTCTGTTGCTGGAGACGAGAGCACACAAGACGCCGAAGGCGACCTCGAGAGGCGAAAACAATACCACGAATTGAGAATGATCACGCACAACCTGCTTGCGAACCTGGACGAGAAGAACGTCGTCCTGACTGAAGCCAACCGCGTGCTCAGCCTGCAGATGTCGCGACTCGACAGCGTTTTCCCGCATGTAGAAGAAGAAATTCCCGAAGAGGCACGACTCGGCAGCATGACACACTGGGCATACAGCGATAACCGGTTGAAAGTCAAACCTTTACCTCCTGCCGCGAGCGAAAGGAATCGTCGCGACGTCGCGCTGACCAACAGCTTGGCTGCAGCTGCGAGTGCCGTCCACGAGACAGAAATACTAGCAGCAAGAAGAGACGCTACGAAAGATACTGGCAAAGAGAAGACTGGAAGAGGCAGGCAACGCGAGCCCGTCGATTCTGAATTTGAAGATAGACCAAAGAAGCCAACAGCAAAGGTCGCAAGAGGCAAAGCGGCCGCTGCGGCCGCTGCAGCAGCAGCTGCTGCTTCGGCCACTGGTCTTGGAATAACTACAAATGGCGAGCCAGTCAAGAGAAGGAAGGTGGACAAGGTTGCTGGTGCACCAGCTATGGAACGTCAAGCAAGCACCAAGAGCAAGGTCCAAAAAGAGACACCCAGAAGTACACCAACTGCTGAACCTGTCAAGAAGGTCACCAAAGCAAAAGCAGCTCCACCTGCGCCACCAAAGCGAAAGAATGCCAGCAGTGCCCAAACTACACCAGCTGCGGCTGCTAGTCCTCTACAGGCTATTTTCAGCGCTGCTAATGCTGATACGGCTACCGGGCGACCCCAAAGCGCTCGTCTGACCAAAGCCAGCAGCACAAACCTCAGACACGAGCGTGTTTTGGATCAAGAAGAAAGCAGACCGACGACAGCGTCCAGCAAAACAAACGGCGAAAAGGAGAAGAGCAATGGCAAGAAACGAGCTCGAGAGGAAGAGGAGTTGCCAGTTGAAGCTCCCGAGCCTGTGCAAGAGGAGACTGCGCAAGAGAACATCATGAAGCGCGAAGACGTGGAATCATCAGCACAGCGTCCAGTGCCGTCACGTTCAAACTCCTCCAAGAAGACTTCTAGTCGCCAATCAAACACGGGCACTCCACGTGCAGAGGAGCCCGGCTCCGATACAGCAATGGCCCGCACACGCTCCACTCGTTCGATGCGTGGGAACGCCGAGACGCCTGGTTCAGAGACACCAAACTATCCACGTGCCAATCACAAGCGTTCTATGCACGGTGGCAGTATGAGTGGCCTCATGAGGCAGATCGCTCCCTTCAATAGGAGTCCCGACCACGGCCGCGATGAAGACGACCCAGACGAGGACCTTGACAGCAATAGCGAAGGCGAAGGCAGATTTGGAGGCCGCAGCTTGCGTCGCAGCAACACTGGCAGCCGTAATGTGAGCAGGCAAGCTCCGGGCCGGAAGAGGAGTGGTAACTCATCACGAGATCGCGACAGGCGGAGGACGGCCACCGAACCCCGCCACGACGATAGAGATACAGAGATGGCAAACGTGACGGATGATAAGGATATCGTCTCTTCGCGCGAGCCGCCTGGCTCACCACCGCCCGCACCAGCACTCACACACTCACCATCGCCTTCCTTGTCTTCGCAAGCGCCAACACCTTCGCAATTGTCTCCGGCGCCTCAACCGCAACGATCACCACCACAAGCAAATATTTCCCCAGCACGTGAGGCCGAACCAGAACAACAGCCCGAAAGAGAGGACGATGTAGCCTCCTCACTGCCTCCGTCATCAGCAGCATCACCACTAGCCTCTCCAGCGCCCAACTCACCACCACGCTCTCATCCTACCCGTGGCGAAACCCTTCCTTCTCAACCTGCACTACGTGCAGAAAGCGAACCGCCCGCCACAGATGACGAAGACCCCGACCCTGACGACCCATCCGAGCCCAAGTATTGCTACTGTCTTCGCGGCTCATATGGCGACATGGTCGGCTGCGACAACCCCAAGTGCGAGCGCGAGTGGTTCCACTTGGGCTGTACAGACTTGGAAATCATGCCGGGTGAAGAAGAGAGCTGGTTCTGCACGCTCTGTCGACCCAGAGGCAGGTTGCATGGTGTTGGTAGTAGAGGTGGTGCCAGAGGTGGTGCTGGTGGTAGGGGAAAGAGAGGTAGAGGACGGGGAAGGGGTAGTTGATTGACTACTCGACACGGACGGTTTAATATGATGTAGTTGACCTTGGTTTGGAACATCACGATTGAAGATAGAATATAACGTTCTCAATAACGTCACGAATCCTCAATCAGCACCCTCGTCTCCTTCGGCTACCAACACGCATTGTTGAACGACACGCGATACTGGCTCCTGGCTCCTGACCACCAGTGCATGTGGTAGTACAGCAAGAACTTGCTCAAAGCTAGTAGAGCCCCAATAATGAAGCCAGCATCATGAATCAAGCCGCTTTAGCTCACCTGGGAGAGCGCCAGACTGAAGTTCACTTGAGTCCCGCATTACATGCGATTTCTGGAGGTACTGTGTTCGATCCACAGAAGCGGCAGTTTCTTTTGCCTTTTTGGCGGTCGTACGAAGGTGGCTGATTTGTCTGGTTCTGTTGGACGACGGATCTTGGAAATTAGATTGTCTAAATGACATTCTGCATGTCATTGAAAGAAAAGACTTGCATACGCCCCGATTGATTCAATTTCTGTATCATTATCTTTTGCTCTTGTTTTTGTTCTCGTGCTCCTGACAGTATACCTATGCTTTAGCAATTTATCACGAGTTACTTTGCTATTCTTATTTTTCTGGTCTATCATGTATACTCTGACGAATACCTAATAAAGCCAATAGAGGTTACTGCTAAAGAACGTCTTCATCCTATCGATCGCCCCAGGATCCAGTTTCAAACAAAACTATGCGAGCGGCCTCCTTTCCACGGAAAGCCAAAAGGCAAAAGAAACTGCCGCTTCTGTGGATCAGCTTTCTCATCATCCATCAAGAGAAGTATGAAGTTACACGATCGATTGATGTTTAGAACAGTAGTAGTAATATGATGCTAGATTCGTGGTAGAGTACATGTATGTGTTTTGCGGGAAAGCCGCTTTTCGTCACCCATCGATGCTCGTTGGCTCCGACACCGGCAATGACTGTCTAAGTGCAACATCTTATCAAATTGCAGTCAGCCCTCAAACATCATGACCAGAATGTTGCCATTCAGTACTTGTACACTAGAGGTCCTCGGACGTGTGCTAGTGCAATCTACATGTAACCAAGGCGATGTACGAACTGCATAAGAAATATGGTTGCTAGGGTTGTGTACCCTGATGCTGGGATTTGGTTATGTCACTAGACGTGTGTGTATACATGTATAAATATGCGTTTTGTGACAGGCTAACTTCAGCCACCATGCTTTGATAGAATGTGAAGATGGGACCGGCTCAACAGGGAGAGGACGACGAAAGATGTGTAGCAGGGAGAGAGAGAGACGTCCCGATACATATCGAATGGATTGCCGGTCTGGTGCTGATGATCAAAACGCTCTACCGACGCTCTTTGGCGAGGATCCTCATGGCTATACCAAAAGGTACAGACACATCTCAGCGTTATATCCAGGTGGAGATCGCGTTGACGCCAATCCAGAGATGATTTTGTCTAGGCAGACCCGTGGAATAAGGCCACTCAACTTCCACCGACTCTCCACCTTCGGTCCAGACCAGGGATCGTATCATTCAATGCTTCATCCTTGGTACGCACTGTCTCGACCATACTCCTCTGAGCATAAAGCTTCATGTCAGCCCTCTGATCATAGCAGGCCAAGTCAATCACATCTTTCGTCTTCCAGCCATTCCACTCGTGCTCCCCTTTGCCATTAGCACCCACTCTCCAAGGTTTGAAGTAAGAAGGATCGGCATGAGGATCCAGAATGTCGGTGAATGCGAGCTCGACGACATTGTTCTCGATACCGGCGTAGATGTGTGGCGAGTATGGAGAGGGAGATGCGAGGGTGTAGATGCTGCTCTCTGCTGTGCGACGCGAACGCCAATCACTGCGTGAGTTGGCAGCGTTTGCGGAGCCGCTGTGTGGCTTGAGGAAAAGAGACCAGTCTTGCTTTGGTTGATCCGTTGAAGTCGCGACTGTGTCCGCTGGCTGGGCATTGAGGTAGGAGTAGCATTTGGATCCCAGACGCATGTCAAAGATCTTGAGCAGATTGTGTCTGTTTGTGCCAACAAGAAGGGTTTCGCGACCGCGAGGAAGTAGAGAGTAGATCGCGCTGTCGTCTGTCGGATCAATGTAGGTGCCTTCCACGTCTCGCGGTGAACGTAGATCATGAAGACGAATGATTCCATCGTAGGCACCGGATAGGAACACCTGACCATCTTGGCTGGAACTGGTTGCCGAAGAAGGTGGCAGTGGAATGATCGGATACACCGAACTCATCGGTTTTCTAGCAACACCGCCTGGTGCAATTTCATCTGATCGATCTTCCAGGTCGTGGTCGGAGAGTGTGAACTTTCGAACATAATCACTCGATATGCCGGAAGGTGTAAGAGTGTATATGTGTATGGGTTCTTCGCTAGGGCCGAGGCCAATGGCAAGATGGGATCCCGAGAGGAAGTTCGTCGACCAAGGTCGATATGCTTTGCTGAGCATATCGCCATTTTCTTGCGCTGCACTCTTTATGTCTATCTGACTGCTTGGTGAGATCTTTGGTTGACCATCCTCAAGCGAATATAGGCAGATCTTAGAGTCTCCAACCTCTGCAGCGAGCAAATCCGGACGTCCCTCTCGCTGCAATAGGCTAGAAGACCGTACGGATTGGCCTTGAGTTGTGAGGTATACTTTCTCCACTTCGGTGTCGTCTGCCGCAACGTCGGGCAAGGTCAACATCTGCAAGTCACCATTTGCCGTTCCTGTGATCATTTTCACGCCCTTGTCACCACTTTGTGGCCGTACAAGGTGCACAGCTGTAACATCATCCCTTCCCTCATAAGCAGTAAGTGGCCTGTACGTCCGCCAGCTGACCTTGTCCTTCTCTTTGCCATTCTTGCCAGTCCGCCACTCTCTTGTCCTCACGCAGACTTCCGCTCCGGCGCTGTAAGCCAGTACTTCTCTCTTCCCACCGCCCTTGGTGTCCTCCTCATACACATCCATGTGCGGCGTGAAGCCAATCGTTTGTCCTCTCGGTGGCTTCCATCGGTCCACTTTCCTCTTGCCGGGAAACGCTGTGATGTCGCCATGCGGCTCGACATATCTCGCGACAAAAGCTCGACGGTCCCATGCTCGTGATTGACCAGTGAGTGTTCGGGCTGTGAGCTTCCATGATGTTGAGGTCCTAGGACATAGCGAGGGAAAGTGCAGGTCTGCAAATGTTCGCCATGCGCTTTTTTCGACAAAGGTATGTAGAGTTCTGTTGGTCCGACTTAGGTGCGCAAGAGAGTTCGCTGTTGGTAGGTAGGTGGTGATGTGGTCTAGCAGTTCAGGTGGTAGATCGGTTAATGCTGTGGTTGGCATGGTAGGCTTTTTGTGGTACAAAAGCCTGAGAATGCCAAAGTTGTAGTAATATAGAATGATCGACGGCCTATAAACATCCTCATCCCAAAGCATCCAATACCAAAATCTCCAGGCTCCCGCTTGCCCTACGTCACTTCATGACTCCAATCGATGACTACAATCTGGGGAAGGAGCGCACGGTCACGTGTCGTTCCTTATCGTTCAAGGGCGTGTTGGTGTAACCTTCCCCGCAACTGCCTTTCCTACTTGAGCAACAATGCCCTGGGTGAAGAGAGATACCGATAACGTAACAACGCATTGTACTACCCGAAAGCATGTAGGTGAGTCAGTTCGATCAGCACTCTGATCGGCCAAGGTCTCCTTGTGCACTCTCCATTTCTCAACTCATCGCAGACTACTTGACCTCCTCGTGGAACTAAAGCTATCAATCACAATGCCCATTCCACTCATCCCTACGACAGCCGGTTGTCTCCTACTGGGACTGGCGATCTATCGCTATTTCATTTTCCCTGTCTTCCTGTCTCCACTGTCAAAGGTTCCCAATGCTCACTGGAGTACACCTTTCTCGCCGTTATGGATTTTATATCACCGTCTCATTCAAAACGACACACCGACTGTCCATGAAGCTCACAACAGCCTTGGCCCGATCATCCGTCTGGCACCGAATGAGCTCTCTGTCAACTGTGTAGAAGGTGGCATTCGCACAATCTATGGCGGTGGCTACGATAAAGGAGACTGGTACTCCAACGTCTTCAGCAACTATGGCGTGCAGCCAATGTTTGCAATGCCAGAGCGGAATCCTCACTCAAAACGGAAGCGTATGATGAGCAACATATACGCAAAGTCGACCTTGCAAAACAGCGAAGCTGTAGCCGCTATTTCGCACATATTGCTAGACGAGCGACTGACTCCGAGATTGAAAGCCATCGCGGAGACTGACAGGCCTGTTGAAGTTTATGACATTTTCAGCTCTATCACGATGGACGTTGTCGCTGCGTATGTCTTCGGACTCGAGAACGCGAGCGACTTTATTCGACAGCCGGAGTACGCAGCCAACTTTCTGAAAGACTACAAGGCTAGACAGATCCATACATTCTGGCCGCAGGAGTTGCCCAACTTGACTTCATGGCTGGAGCGCTTCGGGCTGTTGGGCTTAGTCGTGCCATCGTGGGTGGCAAAGGCGAACAAAGACATCGAGGCTTGGATCCTGGCCATGTGTGATAAAGCTGAGCGAAGCATGACTGCCATGGCGTCCGAGAAGAAGTCTACTACGTCTGCGGCAGACTATCCTACAGTCTATGCTCAGCTCCGCCAATCTCTGTTGAAAGATGCCGGCAAATCTCAGCTTGACGTATCGGAAGCCCAGATCATTCAGTCTCATCGTCTAGACATGGCAAGCGAGATGCTCGACCACGTCCTTGCGGGCTTCGACACTTCCAGCATCACCCTCACCTGGCTGACATGGGAGTTGAGCCGCTCTCCAAACGCTGTCTGGCAGATTAAACTTCGCGAAGAGATTTCCGGCTTGCAGGGTAGCAAAGACGCAAAGCAGATCGATCAGCTTCCCATTCTCCACGCCTGCTTGATGGAAACTCTCCGCATCCATGCTGCCATTCCAGGCAACCAGCCGCGGATGACACCCCCATCAGCTTCCATTGGCACCTTGAACAACCTTCCTGCTGGCATTCGCGTGCAATCACAAGCATGGTCGCTGCACCGCAACCCCGACGTCTACCCTCAACCAGATCTCTGGCAACCTTCTCGCTGGCTGGACGCTGATGAAGCACAACTACGTGAGATGGGCAAGTGGTTCTGGGCCTTTGGTAGCGGTGGTCGTATGTGCGTGGGGAGCAATCTAGCGACGCTTGAAATGAAGAACGTAATGGTCTCGATCTGGGGTCAGTTCTCGACTGAGTTGGTGGATGACGAAGGCATGGTGCACAATGGAGGATATCTTGCCGAGCCAGTGGGTAAGGATGGGAAGTTCTTGATGCTCAAGTTCAAGGCATTGTCTGTCTGATCACCCGTTTATCGGGGTTTGGCTTTGTCGGTTCCATATGTTGCAGGTATGAGACCGTTATTCCTACTAAGGCGCTTCGCAACGATTCTCTGATTGTAGCACTGATCATACATCCACGTCCCGTTGTTCCATGCATGCAAGTGTGAGACTGCGTCACTAACAGTATGTACGGACGTTACGGTGACGATGGTGGACTTCAGGCTGTACCGCGTCTGCGGGAACGACTTCAGACAAGGCAGATTAACAAGCTCCAATCAACCACCACAGTGGCCGATCCGATTCTCATGACTGTAGTTACGACACACTGCGTTGTTGGTAGCGATGGTAATTGTAAGAGGAGGTCGTTGTCATCGAAGCGGGCAAGAAGCGGGTCGCTCAACATTTAACAGAGTACTATGTACTCCTCACGAATCTGCGGAACGCGGCACAGCGTAAAGAAAGCTCTATGGATGGGATGGTATAAAGCAAGGACGCTGCTTTACTGATGGCCAGTCCCCTGGAATTTTCATCGTCAAGATGCCATCGATCCTGGCATCACTGTTGCTTGGCTTGCTGGTGTATGGGGCTAATGCAGCTCATACTCCTTCCTCCAAACAGCTAGGAGACATCACCCTCTTAGCACAGAGCAACTTGCGGAGTAAGCCTAGCCACACATTACATTGCTCAGTCTTGGGACCTACCGCAGCTGGATTGACGGAGCTGTGTAAAGAATCACGAGCTAACATTGTCCGCAGCAAGTGACGCCAACACGACCAGCGGAGCACTGCTACTTGATTCGAAACGACCTCACAGTGATGCAGTCGAGTCTTGTGCCGAACTGAGCGAGACGCTCTGGTCACCCTCGCCGTATCAGGACTTTAATGCCGGTCTCAATAGCTCTCTATCGTACGAAGTTTTTGCCGGCAGATTTCCTCCAGACCAGCTCTTCTGGTCTACCACAGGAGAAAGACGGGTCTCCTGGAGAGGTCACCGCAAGTGGTACCAGTGCCAGGCCATTGATGTCCACGGCCACTATCACAAAGTCAACTGCAACGCCCGCTTGCCGGCTCTGTGCACCCATAGCGCACCTGCATCGACAGATATCTTTGCAGACACCTCTACGCCTCGCCAGGTAGCTCAGACAGTAGGCCAGCAAACGTTGATCGGCTATCGAGACTTCTATACTTTCCAGTTTCACGGTGTCAGATTTGCCGAAGAGCCTGAGCGCTTCACCTACTCCACCGTGTACAACAATGCGACTGGCACCAATCCTGCTATTGATCCTGCACCGGAATGTTTACAAGCACCGAACAATGGCAGTACCGACTGTCTCTTCCTCAACATCTGGACGACATTCCTGCCGGCGACTCAAAAGCCTCCCAAGAAAAAGCTTAAGCCGGTCATGGTTTACATCTACGGAGGAGGTTTTGCGACCGGCAGTGCCAGCAACCCTACCAATGACGGCGGCAACCAAGCTTCTCGCGGTGATGTGGTTGTTGTCGATATTGCTTATCGCTTGAATACTCTTGGCTTTTTAGCTTTCGACGACGGCCTCCACAACGGTAATTACTGGATCTCAGATCTGATCTCAGGTCTCGAGTGGGTACAGAAGTACATAAGCGCATTTGGTGGCGACCCAGATCAAGTCATGATCTTCGGAGAGAGCGCAGGCGCGCAAAGTCTGCAAGCACTCCTTGCTTCACCAAAAGCCATTGGATTGTTCCGCGGAGCGATCATACAGAGTCAATACTTCCAGCCATACGTTCCGCTCCAGAAGGCTATCTCGGAGACAACCTCCAAGGTACTGAATGAGACTGGTTGTAAGAGCTCGTCGGATGTTCTCGCCTGCGTACAATGTTACAATGCTACAGCACTCATCAACCTGCCGACCAACTTCAACTTCCCTGTTGTTGACGGCACGTATCTGACGAGTCCTTACATCAACCTGAACTCGAGCGCCGCTAACAAACAATCCTCTTCTGTCGTTGTCATGACTGGTGTGAACAGAGACGAAGAAGGCATTCTCATCCCTTTGGTCCCAACTACGAATCTCAGTGAGAGCATCCTAAACCAAGGTTACAGCAATGCAACCAATGCCGCTGTTTTCGCAAACATCGATGACTTCCCTCTCGGCACCGGTCCGACGTTCAACAACACACCAGTGAACCAAGTCTTCAATACAACAGTTCGCATTGCTACGGACAGAGGCTTCCGCTGCAGTGACAAATTCACCGCGGTCGCCGCCGCTTCCACGGGCATCTGGCCGCGTGTCTACTTCTACGAGTTCAATCGTACATACCAAGAACCAGACTACAATACCACCGGTGTCTGCGGCGCACCAATCACTGACACTCATCCTTACGGCGACCCTGAACTCGAGTACTTCAAATGCCATGCCGGCGAATTGCCAATCAGCTTCGGCACTTTTGCTCGCAGCCGCTACGCGGAAAGAGATGCTCACGATATCCCGTTCTCTCAGCTTGTCGTCGACTACTGGACTAGCTTCGCAAGAGACCTAGATCCCAACCCGAAGGTAGACTACTTGAAGGCTCGAGGATACTGGGAGTCGCTGGCGGCGATTGAGGCTTCTGGACCTTGGCAGCCGGTGGATGCGACGAAGCCAGAGCTGATGTTGCTACAACCGCAAAGTACTATGGCACCGTTTCCAGATGAGGTACAGTGTGCCGTACCTGGACAGCCCTTTGATGCCCTGTTGAAGTAGGTGTTGGTGACAATGCAAGCGGCTCTTGGGTGTACAGAAGTTCTTCTTTCTATAGCTATGCTGCTCTATTATCTCAGTGAATCTTTCCATTGCTCAACTTTACAGAGAAACCTCTCAGACAAGTAAATATATCACAAGCAACCCATACTTGCCAAACTTGAGTTAGTGCTCAATGGCCGATCTCGGCCGCTACGCTGTCCCAGAACGCACACTTCTTCAGCAAGTCCTCGTCGATTGCCTGCATCCGAGTCCGATTTGTAGCCAGCACCACACTGCGTCCATCTTCGAAGTCTTCCCAAACTACCGGCGCATTGTTTCCAATTTTATTAGGATCTCCCCCCGACGTGACGAACTGCGTCCAATAAGACTGCACTATGGGAACGATAGCGGCATTGCTTTTCCCAGAGTCATAGCTGTCCGCACCGGGGAGTGCGACATACTGGGTTGCATATTCTGGGCCCCAGACGGCTTGGATCTCCCAAGTATGAGGCACGATGTATCCAGCTGCGACTTCGACAGGATCGCGTATTTCGTCGATGAACACGTGCACTGGGACACCCTGACCCTGAACTGCAGCTGCGGAATTGATCGTGGGACAAGTGAACAAAGTGTCACCGTAGAGCTCCGCGGCGTAGTAAAAGAATGAAGATATATTCGCTTGGACGCCAAGGAAAGTGCTTGGAGTATTATTGTATAGCACTTGCAGTTGGGCGAGGCTCGCATTCGTCAGTTTCGGAAGCTGTGTTGTGACGAATTGATTGGCCGCGGTGACATTCTCAGCCTGAGGGGCGAAGATTGTGCCTTCGGTTCGCGATGTACCCATTATCAAGGGTTTATCTTTCGCGAATCTCCCTTGCTTGAGGAGGGACGTTGGCGAGTCTGGAAGGAGCTGATCGTCTATCACAGGACCATAGCCAAAGATAGGAATGTCAGTTTGGCCAGGATATGGTGTTGCAATGTTGGCGGACTGTAGCTCGTCTGTTGAGAGTGTGCGCAAGCATTCCAGATCACCGCATTGGGTCTGGTTGAGAAGTTCGGTGTAGTGAAACTCCATGTCTTCGACCGTGTAGACCGGTGGTAAATAGACGGATTCCGCGATCCCAGATCTCCATTGAACCTCATCTTCGCAAGGCTCGTCGCCCCCGTACGCCAGAAGCTGTAGCAGGACGCTACCTCCTCCAACTGAAGCTCCAAACAAAGTGATCTTGTCCGGATCACCGCCAAAAGCAGATATATGGCGCTGCACCCACTTGATCGCCGCTCTTTGGTCGTGTAGGCCGATGTTCAGATTACCTTCCGCTCGGAGTTTGTCATTGGCGAGGAAACCGTAGGGACCCGTCCGATAATTGAAGCTGACAACTATGACGTTGCTGTCACTGGCATCGATAAGACCAGTGCCGTTGTAGTTCGGGTTGAACAATTGCACGAAGGCTCCTCCCTGGAACCAAATCATGACAGGGAGACCGTGCTCGGGGCCTCCTCGAGTTGCATTGGCCGGAGCGTAAACGTCAATAAAGAGGCAGTCTTCTGAGTACGGGACTGGGATAGTAGGGAAGCTGAACGAGGGGTTCTTTACACTAAGGCAGAGAGCGCCATGCTAAAGTGTAGCATTGTCAGTGTTAGGTCCCACCTATAGCAAAAAAGAAGCGCATCGTACCTCTTTGGCGGCGACCACACCAGGCTCTTGTTCAGGTAACGCAGGCTTTCTAAACCGAAGGTTGCCTACTGGCGCTGCAGCGTATCTGGAAGACTCAGCGCGGGTATCAAGCAAACATGTTTGAGCTGGCAAACCTCATCCCAAGGAACTCATTGATTCCCGAGCTTTGGGTCGTCCCTTCATACGTCGCATAATCGAGGTTTACACG
Organism: Cladosporium velox; assembly: GCA_024604135.1. Classification (NCBI taxonomy): domain Eukaryota; kingdom Fungi; phylum Ascomycota; class Dothideomycetes; order Cladosporiales; family Cladosporiaceae; genus Cladosporium; species Cladosporium velox. The sequence goes on along the minus strand of JANIIF010000006.1, from coordinate 566,290 downwards.
AGGCGCTTTATCATGGGGAGTGCGAAGAGTGCTGCCACGGCCCACATAGGCAGACGCAAAGCCAACGAAGAACAGCGCGTCAGCTAGACGCATCTTCGGGTATACCAAATGATTCTTGTAGCCAGAAACGGAGGACGTTCACGATGCAGCTCCCTGTACATGACTGGCAGGCTAGGAGTCAGCGGCTTATATATACTGCCAGGCTGCCGGAAAAGGCAGGATGATGGCATGCTGGGACACGCCCGTCCTTCGAAGGATCTTGGAACTATGGAAGCTTAAGAGGCATGTTGTGAAGCATGTTTGTGAACAAGGAGTCGATCGACAGAGGCAATTTGGTCCGTCTCTGCAGATCTCAGGCTGTCGGCACCATGCACGTGCGGCGTCCTCCGAAGGCTGAGGATGACCTTGAATTGACCAATCAGCGAACAGCAGCATTATCGGACAGTCTCCGAGAGGGCGATATGCTTTGTTTGCGTGGAAAACTTGACACTGGTAATCGTCCACCATCACACATCGTCGCCTACATTTACTTGGAGTCACACAGCATCTGGCTGATATCATAGCATACCGCCACGACCAGAATACCACCCGAAGGTCCAGATGACAGCCCAGGACGAATGAGAAGTGGACCTTCACCACTCAATCCATCACTCAGGTATCATGCGTGGCAGACTCAGCAAACACAAACAAACAAGGAAGTGACATACAAATGCGGCACAGTGATTATGGGGGAACAATGCAGACTTAACCTGTGTGTTTCCTACTTTACCTTGATCAGTCACGCAGACACTCACTCACCTACTGCCGGAACATCTTTTCTCCTATGGCTGGTGTGCAACTCGTCCAGAGCGCATTCAGCCGGTCCTTTGCGCGGTCGTGGAAGTCTGCCTTCCGCTCGAGCAATATCTCTCTGCATCGATGCCAGCGATCCGCCCTCGCCATACGCTCGCTGCGTAACTTCGAGGCATATGCCCGCGCGCGGTCCATCGCTGCATTACTCAGTCGTCGCTTCTTGGCAGAAACCTCAATGGGCGCCTCGTGTCCAGAGTTGAAATAGGTGGACTCGGTCTCGTGCTGTGGAGCTTCAAGGTAAGGCTTCAGCCACATCTTCTTGAAAACTTTGTCAGGTTTCTCTTCGTCCCAGAATTTTTGATGAAGAAATTCGCCATATTGGCACGGTTGGACAGCTAGGTGGCGTGAGTACTCGAGTTGGCCAAAGTACCTGATGCCCATTTTAGCAGAGATTGCCATGTAGCTTTCAAACTGTTGCAGGTTAGGCCATGGCATGATGCTCAGCGAAGAATGTCCGTTGTATGCTTCAATGTGCAAGGCACCACCGACGATGAAATTTCCCCAGGAATATTCAGGCTCCGCTAGACTCTCATCGTTCATGAAAGCATCCCTCCCAAGCTGAAAATCTAGGAACGCGTGCGCAAATTCATGGCAGAGCACGCTTGCTGTATGGAAAATCGAATGTTGCAGATCCCAGATGGACCAACGCTGCCACGCAGTGGGATGCGTTTTCGCATTGAAACCCTTGATCTTCGTGGTGTTCATGAAGATATGCTGGAAACGGCTGTCTTCGATCACAGGCTTGCCGTCGCGGAACGCATAAACTGGTCCTTTGGGACAGTCGCATGATGTAAACCTTCCAGCCGATACATGGTCACATGTTTTGTAAGAAACGGTTGCTGGGTCGAAATCGAGGTCACCCTCTTCGACAAAGAGCGACATTGCGAATCCGTCGGCCGCTTCTCCTACGACACCATCTTTTTCAAACTCCCTGAAATGAATGCGAACTTCGTCGGCGAATTTGTCGAGTTGATCCAAGGTTTCCGCTCTGCGGGCTGCACTGAGGCGCTTTCGGGGGTGGACGTGAAATCTCGCCACTTCCTGCCGCGGACCATGAGTGCAGTCAAGGATACCGGCCCAGAAAGGCAGTGAATCGTCGTGAGTGAGAAGCCTGGTCGCTAATTGTAAGATAACGCGTACAAAAGGGTTTTGCGAGGGGTAAGGTGAAGCAATCGTCGGAGCCTTCCTCTCGCCTGCCAACTTGTGAGGGTTAGCAGCGAGGTATGGGGAGCAGCAAGACGAGATATTCGCGTTCTCACATGCGCAGATGTTCTTCTCCCGAAAGATCGGGTGAATCTCGTCGGTAAGGCTGAAGACTTTCCCAGCCAGATCGCTGCCAGCAGCGAGGAGTTCCCGAATGGGGCGGGCTTTGAAGTCCTGCTCAACAGGCTGGACTTCTGGCTTTTGAGCGTTGAGTTCCTCATTCGAATATCGAGCCTTGAATGGAGACAGTGGCACGGCAAAATTGCCGAAGGAACGCTTGCAGCCGCACATACTGATCAAGTGTACGATGTGCGTGTGCAAAGGGTCGTAATAATATTGATTTGAAGGTCTCCGAGATTGAAGTTGAGCCGAGTATACGCGCAGAAATGTACAAGGTTTGAGATCCGGGAATAATGGGACAAAGACCTCTTTCATGTCGATTACAGAGCCAAATATGGAAACAGAAGCGGCTTTTCACTCTATACTAGCTGTGACAATTGAATTGTAAAGACAAAGAATTCTCTGGCGAACGACTATTGGCCCTTGATGCTACCCGTTAAGTAAACGCTGAAGCCTCAAGAAAGTTTTGGAAGGATTGCAGGAATACACGTATACGTCTTTGAGTGTGAGGACTCGGGCAGTGAATGACCGAATCTTGGCCCAACGTACTTCGGGCTGTTCGCAATGGTTGTCCACGCGGGCAGTCTACTCAATCTGTACAATAAGTACTTTTGCTTCGCAGCCAGCCGCCAAACCTCCATAGAACCACTGGTGCAACAAATCCCAAGAACAGACTGACAAAGCCAAGCAAGCTATTTCCCCATCCAACTCCAAGGGAATCGTACATCTTGGGCGCAAATAGTGGGAATGAGAATCCCGCCATAGTCCGAACGAACGCGGCCGCACCAGTAGCGCTAGCTGCATACGTCGTGTATGTGTCGACGACGTACGCTTGAGCACAGTTGAAGCATACGATGAGACCGATGGCAAAGATGCAAGTGCCAATGTTTGGGACTACCCAGTGCACTTGCCGCTCTGCGGACCATCCGTATATGAAGAGGCCGATGGGAATGAGTAGGCTGAAAGGAAGTACAAGCGGGAGGCGGTATTCGGGCAAGCCCTTTGTTGGGTCGTGGTCAAGGCTTCGGGCAGTGTCTTTACGTGGGATCGGCTTCCTTGGGATGACGAAGGTCTGGTTTGATCGGGCGTTGGAGGTTGGTAGTAGGCTTTTATGGTCGTTGTGTTTATCGGCGTTACGCAGAATGCGGATTCGCTTCCAAGTTGCTGCCGAGAAGACAGAAGCGGACGGGTCGATTTGGTGCGTCTTGCACCAGGTGTAAATCTATTAAAGGCATAAGCGCTTGTGCTCAGCTAGATGTTGTGATTAGACCCACCTTGTCTTGCATGAAGCCGGATATCTGCAACCCAATTACGAACCCGACGCCGAGAGATAAGTAGTTCAAACTGGCTCTTCCAACGCTTTGGTTGTATGCTCCTTCGAAGACACGATTAAAAGTTGCTAGGACCAAGTACATCAGTCCGTATTGATATGCCCGAAAGAGCGCCATCGCTTGCAAGGCGGGTTGTGTTCCCAGCATGATCAATGGGCGGACCAGGCTCTTCATGATCAACTTCTTCATCGAGTGCTCGGGTCCTTGCCATTTGGTATGCAGCTGTGTGTTGCCAGTAGTCTTTTGTAGATGCGCAGCTCTCTTAGCCAGAATGGCAGGCGCAAAAGTCTCTTTCAGCAGAAAGAAGCATGCGACCTGCACAAGGGCATCGAAGATTGATGTTGCCCAGAAGACCCATCTCCACGTAGTATATTGAGTCAAGTAGCCTCCCATGATGGGAGCCACAGCCGGCGAGAGGAATGGCATCAAGCTGTAGATGGCAGTAGCCGCACCTCGATCTCCTGCGCGAAAACAGTCGCTCAAAATTCCTCCGCCAATCGCCTGCGGTGCACTACCGCCGATACCGCTGAGGAATCGGAAAGCCATCATCTGCTGCTTGGTTTTTGCGAAGCCGCAGACAGTGTTGAAGAGGAGAAAGATGAGGTTCGCACACTGCATTACCCTTACCCTTCCGAATACTTCGCTCATGGGCCCCCATACGAATGGCCCAATGGCAAATGCCAGCAGGAAGATTGACATGACAAGGAACTGCTCGATGTCTGACTGGATATCGAATTCGTCTGCAATAGTGTCCAGTGCGGGTGCGACCATGGTCGATGCCATCGGAGCAATGAACGCGAACATGGCTATCAGGATGGTTGATGCCCATCGCCAATGTTTGGGCCAGTTGTGCGGGTTTTCGGGATCGTCTGGACCATCCCATGTCACCAGGTTTGGATCCTTCACCGACCGCCGGCTTGGAGAATGCTTGAGCTTTGAGATTTGAGTAGGTGTGCGTCTTACAGACGGTAGCGACAGACACTGCTGTTTAGACTCTGTCGGTGAACCGAAAGAATTTGTATATGTTCGTGGTAGCTGGCTGTATGAAGTGGGTATCTCACAGGGTCCAATGTGATCGAAGTTTATGTCGTTTAGCGCATCAGGACTGAGTTCTTGACTGAAGTGGCTGACAGCGTCTTCAAAGTCATACTCAGACCCAGACTCAATTGAATAGTCCGAATCATCTATGTATGCTTCGATACCGGAGGGTCGTAAGACGTCGTCGACCCTAAGCTCACTCGGAAAATCCAATACAGGAAGAGTGTATTGTTGATGGTCGATTGACTCTCTCTCAGAACTTCCGGTGTCCGAGATTCGTGCATAGTCATCATCCTGCACCGAGATCATGATGCTGAAGTTGAAGTAACGACCGTGGGAGCAATTGATTGCTGATGAATTAGATTAGTTGAAGCGGAGTAGCGAGTGTGGTATGATAGCAGAAAACACCATGAGGTGCATTCCCGGTTTAATACTTCGAGTAGAACTCGACATTTCAACACCACCGCCTTAACGCAATGACAGTCCAAGAACGTGATCCGAACCCGGTGGTGGCTTGCACAATAGCGTAATACTGGGCCGCAGCCATGATGGCGGCAGTCTTGGACAACGCCCAACCTGTGACTTCAGCTCTATGTGTAAAGTATGCACTGCGCCTCATACATTTTCAAGCAACCCTGTACTATCGTGTGTGCAACATGTGTAAAGATAGTGCACAAAGGGTTCTGGAGAACAGATTTTGATGCAAGGTGAGGTCAAGAGATGATTGCGCAGGTGTGTGGCGGAGTTGAGTGCCGAGAACTGTGCCCAGCGACTCCATGTCTTGGATATTTTCCAAACCTTCGGGGCTGGCGATCTCGACCGGGAGCATCGCAACAGACTGTCGCGTCGCATACCTCTACTAGAAGCTGACGGGATAATCATGTACCGGTCGCAAATGCATGAATGATGTTGATGTGTTGAATCACCAGCCATGTATACAAAATCGCAAATTGCTCGACACAGCTTGATTATCGTAAGTCGCACCGCAGATTTAGACTTCCTTGTCCATGGGAACAAGTGACATTCCGCCATGTGCTCAGTGGAGCGGTATCATAATCTATGCCGAGCGCACAGCCCAACATCTGCAAGGGCAAGTGTCGTGTGCCTGGCTACCATTTTCCACAGGATCCGGGGCATACTTTGCACGGTACCTGAACTCAGTAGTTCATCCCCCAGTGCTGATCGTCGAGATCGACATGTTTCGAGAAGCTCTTCGGAATCTAGTAGACCTTATTAACTTTCACAAGCGAAGGCTGTGCGTAGACGCAGTCGTAGTCCCTAGCAGAGACTACAGTGAGATCGCAATACCCTTCTCTCATCTCACATCGCTATTGGTCGAACAGTGTGCCGGCATCGATCCTGGTATGGGCTGCGGTGTCGTGACTGTCGGACTTTGCGTCTGTCCGGAAACCTGAGGCGCAGTCAGTTGGTCTGGCTTGCGGTTTCAAGAGCGCATGGCATGCAGCCACAGCATCATAGGCATTCAGCTGCTGAACATACGGAGCTCTCGGTCGTGACGATTGTCGCGTGCCATCCCTAGTTGCAAAGACCATTGTGGCTATTTTGAGCTGATCGAATCAGCGGTCACGAACGACTGGTTCGCAGTATTGCCTGCAGCGCAACAGTCTGTGTTACGACGCTGTTGCAATGGTTGTCGTCGTCGTAGTCTTTGGAGGCTTGGTCGTGATGAACGACTGCTGAAGTGGTTCAGATGGCTATCTATAAAGATGAGCAGTTGTCTCGTCGGCGAATCGATGGCCCACAAGCAACAACATCTTACAATATCTCCAGTCACTCGTTTACACTGTCGCTTCAGAGTGTCAGCCTATCAACAAAAAATAAATTCACAACACTTGTTTTTCCATCAACAGAGCTGCGAACATGTTCTCTTTGTTCAGACGTGTGAGCTTTCAAAATCGCTCTCAAGCACCACGCATCCTTGTCTGCCCTTCGGGCTTCAAGGAGTCGCTCGATCCGAACACAGCAGCAGACTGTATCATCACAGGCATCCACAGGATCATGCCGCACGCCTCCGTGGTAAAAGCTCCACTTGTTGACGGAGGTGAAGGCTTCACCAAAGCTCTGGTCGCCTCTACTGGTGGCATCCTACACCATGTTCAGGTAGTTGGTCCGGTGGGCGACACGATCCAGTCCCACTTCGGCTTCCTCGGCGGAGAGCAATCGAAGACAGCCGTGATTGAGATGGCCGCGGCCGCAGGGTTGAGCCTTGTACCCCGAGGCCAGCGAAACCCACTTCAGACCACAACCTACGGCGTCGGCCAGCTCATCTCAGCCGCGCTCGATGCCGGTGCCGAGCACATCCTGCTTGGCTGTGGCGACTCTGGCACTTGCGATGGCGGCGTCGGAATGGCTCAGGCTCTAGGAGCACGCTTTTACAATGTCGATGGAAGCATAGTTCCAATTGCTTCTGGCGGCAAAGCTCTTGCTGAGTTATCCGATGTCGACCTTACTGAGCTCCATCCCCGCCTGTCAGTTGTAAAGATAGACGCTGCGGTAAATTGGCACAACGTCCTTTGCGGCGAAAGGGGTGTCGCTCGCGTCTTCGGCCCGCAAAAGGGTGCATCGCCATCTGAAGTGGACGAACTCTCCCACGCAATGGATCGGATATCTTGTGTTGTGGAAGCGGCGCTCCACGAAGATATCTCCCTGGCTCCTGGTAGTGGTGCTTCGGGTGGCTTGGGTGCTGGTCTTCGACTCGTTGGTGCAAATCTGCACCCACGCTACGACATCATAATGCGCTTTCTCGACATCGATTCTCTGATCGCTGATTGTGACCTGATCATCACGGCCGAAGGCGGAATTGACTACCAAACACCTCGTGGAAAGATCCCGAGCGAAGTAGCTCGCCGTGCTCGCGCGCACAACGTTCCAGTTGTAGCTCTGGCCGGCACCATTGGCGAAGGTGCAGGCGTAAATTACGATGCTGGAATCCACGCATACGCCAGTATCGTCCAGCGACCCATGACCTTGGAAATGGCCATTGAGGAGGCGGAGCAGTTGCTGGCAGACGCGGCAGAGAATACAATCAGAATGGTACTCATTGGCTGGACCATCGGGAGGGCAACGACTCCGCCGAAAGACGGAGAAAAGACCACTCCTGTGGGGGGTATTACCAAGGTTCAGGAGATTGCTGTACAGACAGTAAAACTGCCGGCCGATGGTATTGGTGCCCTTTAAGCTGCAGATTGATTGGGCTTGGGCTGAGTGGCATGGTTTGGTTTGGTCTCATCGTAAATTTTGAATCACAGGTTGCCTCTTTAATAGTGAATCGTAAGTGCAGATGTCCATTTTCTCCAGATTGTTCCTTCGCAGTAGGAAGAACCGTAAACATTGAAATTGTATCGACGAGATCCTTGCAACATATGCCGAAATGGTCCCCAGCGCCGTGACTGGTGGGTATCGATCAGAAGGTTTAGCAGCTTGACACATGATCTGGCATTGATGCGTCGGGTTCCTTTCAAGCTTCCTCACAATCACAGCAATTTGATAATACAGTGTTATGCCCATTGGCTTCGAAGATCCTCCTCCGTCGGGCTTGATCGATCTTGCTGTAGAAATATGTGAGATGATGTGCTCGTGCGCGCGTGGAGAAAGTGTGCAAGCTTTCGCTGCAAGCCTTTCGCGAACACGTGTATAGTCTTGGAGCTCCACCATTCACTATGTGTAAGGAGCCAGGTCATCGGTTCACTCTTTTGAAAGTCTGTTGTATCGAAAAGTCGTATTCGCATCATCTTTGAGCGATGAGATTATGACTGCAGACTGCTGTTCTTCGTTCGCAGGTGCAAGAGGCCACTTAGGAGGCAGCGCCGGTCCAACTTCGTCTCATCGATACCGATCTCCTTCCATCGTGAAGACACCAAAGGACTCCGGCCGTGCTGGCCCAGTGCTTGCGTATGTGATAGGGCTGACATATCTGCTTGGGTGTGTCGAAGGGTCACGTCTGCCCAGACGAGTTCTGCCCTGTGAGGCCGGCACCTGTTCCGAGGAGACCCTGGCCCGCCAAGTGCCCAGGCCTTGGACCTCATCTTCATAGTCCCACCTGCAACCTGCTACTCCAACCATAGCATTTCTGTTTGTCCGCACGGTTGATTCCGGTCTTTGAAATAGACGATGAACGAAACAGAATTCCCATCAGGCAAGATGTCAACAACCCAAAGCAGATGCCCCGCTGAACCGCTGAACCGGGCGCGAATCTCAGTGTCTTGATGACCACGCGTTGAGTCCAAGGATGCAGTCGTCTTGGCCTGCTATGCCATGACCTGCAAGGAAGATGGCTCTTCAACAGCTAGCGCTGCTTGTCCACGGCTCGCCGTTTCTCGGCCCAATGAGACCTATTGGGAGGCCATTACAAGGCGCACGCGATCCTGGTTGAAGGATCTACTATGCTCAACCCGCTTTTATAATGCCTCCCGTCCTCAAGAGACCGGGCGCACCGATATCTGCCAAGTGTATCTCTGACGACAGTGGCTCAAGCAGCCAGATTCATCTTCTTCAAAAGCTCGACAGTAACCGGCCCGTTTTGGGATTGATTGTATGATACCCTTTTTGGCTGTGCCATTTCTCCACTATCTTGGGACAACTTCATCACGTGCATCGTCCCGACAATGCCTATCTTGAGCACACTCAAGAAGGTCGGCGCGTGGTTCGCACCACCGCCCGCAGCTGCTGCAGATGGCAGGGACCAGTGGCCGAGTCGCGCAAGTTTCCTGCTTGCTGCCATGGGTGGTTGCGCTGGTATGGGTAATCTGATCAGATACCCGTCCCAAGTCTACAACAACTATGGCCTGCAATGGTTCATCCCGTATCTGATGACTGTCTTCCTGATCGCAATTCCTGTGCTCACTCTCGAAATCGCCATCGGTCAAGCCTATCGCGGAGGGTCCGTTGTCGCATACAACACTATGCACCATCGTCTAAAGGGAACTGGACTGAACTTGATCTATGTTGGATTCGTTGTTGGACCTTACTTCGCCGTGAACCTGGCCTGGATCATGGGCTACTTCCGCCGATCCTTCATCAGTCCCCTGCCCTGGACTGGCAATGCTTCCGATTATTTCATGACCGACGTTGTCGCCAACAAAGATCCCATCCCACCAGGTGAAGGTGGCAACGACACTGGCTATGTTCAATTTCCAGGCACTGCAATGATTGGAGAGACTACTGGATGGATGGTGTTCACATGGCTATTGGTTTGGATTTGCATCTTCCGAGGTGTTGGGCTCACTGGCCGCGTCGTCTACTGGACCATGGGACTGCCCATCGTGGTCACTATCATTCTAGTCGGAAGATCGCTCTCTCTGGATAATGCCGGCGAAGGAGTCAAGTACTTCTGGGCTACATGGAGAAGCTCCGAACTCGCGAACGGCCAGGTATGGCAAACTGCTTGTGGTCAAGTCTTCTTCTCCACCGGCGTGGGTTTCGGCTACTTCACCTCATATGCCTCCTACAACCGCAAGCACTCGAACGCTGTAGTCGACGCTATCGCCATTGTTTCAAGCAACGTCGCATTCGAGAACATCGCCGCTTTCGCCGTGTATGGCGTTGTCGGTTTCACAAGAATGTACCCTGGTCCTGATGTGCCCGACGTTGGTGGATTCTCGATCGGATTCCAGACACTGCCGACTGCCATCGAACAAATGCCTGGCGCCAACTTCTGGGCCGTCGCTTTGTTCTTCACACTCATGACCCTTGGTTTCTCCTCTGCGTTCGCCATGCTGGACGCCGTCGTTACGCTGACCATGGATACTGGTATCAAGTACTCTCGCCCGGTAGTCGTCACGGCCCTGACTCTTCTGTCCCTGGCGCTCTCTTTGCCCTACTGCACGGAATTTGGCTACTGGCTTCTCGACGGTATCGACGTGTGGACCAACAACGTTGCTCTTGTTTTCGTCGTCTGGAGTGAATGCGTGACATCTACAACAGTGTACCGCTGGAGAGATGTCGAAGGTCAGATCGGCAAAGTCTCGTTCATCCTTTACCAGATCGCTTTCTTCGCCGGCCAAATTTTCGGCGTCGCTATTGGGCAAGGCGTCAGCGCATGGGCGGGTGCTGTGACAGGGTTCGCAATCTACATTGTCTTCACCGTGGCCGCTATGGTGCTCGCGAAGACCCCCGACATTCGCGCACCGTGGATCTTTGGCTCTAACCCTTTCATGGCCAAGTTCTTCTATCTTGCTTTCTACTCGGTAAGTACAACCGTTTCATATCGTGTCTCAGACCTCCTGCTAACATATCCATAGGGCGAACAACTCCGCCGCGACCTCAACGTTATCGTCGGCACCGGCAAAAACTGGAACATCCCCGTCATCTGGGGCCCCCTGGTGAAATACGTCTCCGGCCCGATTCTGGCAATCGTCTACTCCTTCTCCTACCCCAACTTCATCAACTCCGGCTCTCCCCTCTCCGGCAAAACCAACCCCCTACACATCATGGGCTTCGGCGTAGGCCACATCGTACTGCTCGTCTTCCTCGGCGGCTTCATGGTCCCACGCTGGTTCGACGTCTTCATCCCGCCCAACCGCCGCAACGAAGGCCACATTCCATATGCTCCGATGGTCACCCAGGATCCGGACGAGATGAACCAAGGTGTCGAAAGTGGACAGGCTGAGACTGAGACTGACGCGGAGGTTATGACGAAGCAGGCTTCGCCTGATAACGGAAGTCTGACAGGTGATGCCAAGGGTGGTCCTCCGGCGTATGCTACCAGTGCGACACGATCGTGAAGTTGATGATTCTATTGATATAAGTAATCTCTGGCGGAGATGTGTATACATATTAATTCGCCGTGCCTCGCCTTGATTGGCGGGACATGACATGCGCCTGTTTGCTTATGCGACGAGAGATGTCCGGGTCTCCTTTCAAAGCAGCCACTACTGCTGCGTTTTGTTTGTCGATGCCGATGTTTCCACCATTGACTGTCATTGATGTCGTGCACTGATGCACTGAATGATTTCCTGCAAACAACGCCGTGAAAGCTGACATGACATGCATGCGTATAGATTCAAGAGGTGCAAGTGTTTTTGATCGGCCTCCAAAATACCGTAAGTGACAAAGTCCAGTCTACATCGTGCCTGTAACGTCACGACGCATATGAGTAGATGGGAAATCTCAATTGCTACGAGCTCTTATCAACATTCAACGCCCTCTGATACATTTCCATCAATCCTTCACCGCTGCACGCTCTGATCCGGCATCCCAGGAATATCACTGAAATACGTCGCTTCGCTCAGCTCTTTTTTGAAAGAGTCTGCAAGACGTCTGTTCTGTGGTGCCTGATTCACCGTAGTAGGGTGGAAGATCTGCTCAGGCGCGGGCATATTTTCAACAACAGGTGTTTGCACAGAAGGAAGTTCGACAACGGGTGCTTGTGCATGATGATGCTGAGGTTGAGGCGGAGGCTGCGGGTGAACGTGGGTTTCGTGAGGTCGTTGCATGTATAGTTGAGGCTGCGGTGCTGGCACGTTGGCTAACGGGACTTGTTGCGGCGATGCCATCGTAGGCAAGGCCGGTTGCTGAACATACTGAATCGGAGGAAGAGTTGTTGGGTGAGCTAGGTTCTGCGCACTGGGCGAAAAGCTCATCGAAGTACTGCTCGAACTGTACTGGAAGATGGTACTGCCATGCTGACCCGAGTATGAAGAGCTTTGCTGAATTGCCTCACCGCCCAAAAAAGTCGTTCTGGTAGTCTGGGTATTCGGCACAACGGGATTCACCTCCATACCGTTTGTTGGAAACATGTTTGGTACCACAGTAGCAGGCGGTGCGTATATTCCAGTAACAGGCGGGATCGGTATAGATGGCATTGTCGGCAATGGAAAAGTGCCGAACGGTGTTTGGAAGCTGAAAGCTGGACCTGTATTTTCAGGGCCGTTATGCTGATGGTAGATTGGGATAGCAGGCTGTGCCGTCCTCAACATTTGCGCATCATATTGCCCCGAAAGCACAGCCATCACCATCTGCTCAGTCTGTGCCAGGGAGACATTTCTTTCCATGGCCCATTGGCGGAATTGCTGAGCAAGGTTCTCGCGAGTCTGTTGGGTGATTTGAGTGTCCATTGCTGCGAACGTTTTTGCCTGGTCAAACACAAGTGGTGGTATTATCAATTTTCTGCTGGTGGTGCAGAAGAGAGTCGGGATCCCTATTACATGGCCACCCTCTGGAACATCCTGTTGCCATTGACCATGGAACACCGACTCGTGCGTGCGTACACGAAAATCAACCATATGGACTGATGTATGAGTTCTGTTTCCTGCATGTCCCAAAATTGAACTCAAATTTGTTGCAGATGTATACGCAGGCCTGACTGAAGAAGAACTGGCGACATTAAAGATCCATGCCAGGGTGCATGTAACAAGATTCGATGCGTAATCGATGTTAGTACACTGCTTCCACTGTCAGCCGCGGACTGTTTTGAACGGATGCAACAACAACTACAGAATAAAACTCAAATATGCTTCTCTTGGAAAAGATATTCATACACACCCACGCTAAGGTATCGCCTATACTTTTTGTACACATCAACATCGCAAAATATGCCTGCTTCCCATTACCTCTCGACAAGCATGTTCTTGATCGAGCTCCAGTACTTCGGGGTGACGAGCGGCTCAATCTCCGCCTTGGTCAACCACTGGAACTGCTGGTCGCCAAAGACACTCTTGCTGACATCAGCCTGGCCGGCCAAAATGCGCGCCTTCATGAAGAAGACCTTCTCGCCGAACTCCTCCTGCTTGTAGGTGTTTTTGAGGGCGGCTTCGCTAGCCTTCTCGGGCTGGTGGTGCGAGAGCTCGCGGATGGCCGGCTTGGGGTAGTCGAAGTGATAGTGGGCGACGGGGTGGTTGCCGACGACCCAGGTGTTCATGTTGAGGCCGGCGGATTGCACGATGACGCGCTCGGCGGCCTGGGAAAGATGTTAGCACTGGACGTGGTTCGGCATATGGTTGGGCAAAAAGAAAAGCATACCTGGTTCAGGTCCTCCCTGACAAACATCCTGTCCTCAGGGAACCTCCACCTGCCCTCCTTGTTCTTGACAAGCAAGTACAGGGTCTGATCCAGCTTGCGGTTCAAGCTAAGTGTGTCGTTCTTCTTATCCGCCTCGGTGACTCTGGGCGCAGGCCTCTCGACGTGCAGCTCCAGCTCTTTCCTCGTGCCTCCACCCATCTGTGCATCGCCCGAAACCTTCTCCTGGTTCGCCTCCTTGTCACCCACAGCCTCAGCGCCCTTGATCAGCCTTCCCTCCGCATCGCGAATCAGCGCTTCACGCTGTGACTCCAGCTCCGCAGTCTCGTCGCCAACCAAAACCTCATCGTTCCACGCCTCATCGCCATAACCACTGTAAATACCAATATCCCTCGCAGCGGTGCGTCGGCCCTTGGCTTTGCGCTTCCACTCGACGTCTGCAGGCGTACCCTTCTTGGCGTAGAAGTATCTGGAGAAAGGAAGGGCGAGACGCTCGTTCAGGCGTTTCTGGTAGAGAAAGTATGCTTTCTCGAAGTTCGTGAGGTCGCGGGTGATGAGAGGTGGGCGGGAGACCACGGGCGAGGCCAGGATGCGGTAGGCTTTTTGTATGGGGCGTGCAGCGGCGTCAGCGGTTTGCTGTGCTTGTGTTGAAGGAGAAGTCTCAAGAGGCGCGGCGGCAGCAGAGGCGTATTGGCGCGCATGGTGTGAGAGGCGGTTTAGACATGATGTACATGTGTTGTCGCGTGAGAGGTATGCTGGGATGGTTGTTAGCCGGTGTTCAGGTGCACATTGATTGATTGATTGATGGTAATGCTCACCATTGTTGGCAGCAAAGCGCCGTATGCTGTTGGATCCAGCGTTCATGATGTGTGCAATGGGCGGTATTATTTTCCCCTCTCCGTCCCTCTAATTGTCGCTCCTTCACTCAATCCATCCCATACCACGCCAGCGCTGCCTCGTTCGAGAATCTCGCCGCGGGAGAGAAGTCACGCCTTACCCCATTGGGCGGGTAGCGCAAATGCTGGCACTGTATCTTTCAACTTCTGCTCGCGCTGTCTTGCTTTCCCTTTCTCTCTCCAATCTCACGGCACTTTCCTTATCATCAAGGGCTTCTGATCAACACAGCTCATTGACCATTTATAAGTGCCAAGATTGAGCATGGCGGTCTTTTTCGCTAACGGCACCTTCGAATTACCCAAGGGGAGCAGTTAGATAGTTACTGCATACATCTCATAATTTTGTCTGTTTCTTTTTAAACGTCTTGCATTCTTGCTACCCTACGTATGATGGATGCAATGAGGACGCTGTTGATCTCTCTCACGCACGTCTTCTACGTTCGTGATGAAGGAAAGGTCGCATGAGTCTGCGGGCTAAACGGGCGTTCAGAATCAGTTTGCCTTCCTGGTCAACGGCCTCTGCGAACCCGTTGCGGTGCGTGCCACCTCTTGTACGCGCCCGAGGCACTCCAATCGAACTTGCTCCAGTCTAGCTCTGCCAATGGCCCTTCCACGCGTAGAAAGTCGGCGCCTTCTCGAATTGGCTGGTAGGCACCTTGCAAGCCCAAGAACTGTCGAGCGTGGACCAAGGGGACATCCTGATCGGTGTCTTCATTGATTGGATTCTAATACCACGATTGGTATATGAACCGGATTGGAGCATCGCTAGGGTGTAGGCGCTCGATACGATAAGATTGGCTCGAATGTACCCTTTTCTCGGAACGTAAATCATGGCTGGGATGAGGAGATCTTCTCTCCTCAGCTTGATGTGGTCTAGTACTGGAGATGAACCACTCATTGGTCTCGTTGCTAATGAGTCGCATCAGCTTTCCCACAAAGTCGCTCCTCACTCCTGCGTTATAAAGTGCTCCGTGTACAGAGCTCTCCTGCACGGTGATCGAGAGCGACAATTCTACGTCGTGAACAACGACCAGTGCGCATATCGACTTTATCCGCAACATGATAGCGGCCTCCAGATCCTGAATTTCGACTGGAATTATCCTAGCCGTGTCTACAGCGCTCTGCTGAGACCTTCGATCTTCTTCGACATCCTGGCACTCTTTGGCAACCCGTTCCCAACAAAACTCCTACAAACTTCAGCTGTTCCAGTACAGCATATTCAACCCATCACGTACTATGTCATGAAAGGTCACCAGCAACCTAGCGAGCAAAGAACTGTTTTCAGTTCAGCCGCGCCAATGGGCCCTCGATATACAAAAAGCACCCGTCCTCGGGCGGCTTGGGCGAACCATGACCCCGGTGCTTGATAAAGAAATCACCCCCGATCCGAGCTTCATAAAAATCATCGATACCACAAATGCTGCAATCGAGATCCTCTTCCTCCTCTGTGGAACGATCATTGAAAGACTTAGAGACAATCACCTCCCCTGTCTCTCCTGCGATGATCTCCGGGAGCATTCTGGCCGAAAAGCCCGCTTCCCAGCACTCGTTGTCCGACATGCACCCCTCGCGGTCCATCAAGCAGAGCACTGTGATCCATACATTGACGTCGCGCATCGCGAGCAGTGTGCACAGAGCGTGGATGCGATTCACCACGACGTCGGGCGTCTCCCGTTGGTGTGCAAATGGAATCTGTTCGAAAGGCGTGAACTCTTCGTAGAAGATCGAGCTGGCCTCAGAGCGCAGCATGCGATTGGTCTGCAACAGTGCTAGGGGATCGGGCGCCATGTCTTTGAAAGTTTCATGTTCCAACTCGTATCTCTCATCCTGGAAGTCTTTGAAGTAGGCGCGGTATATACGGTTACGAAGTTCGCCTGGTGACCTTGCGAAGAGCGAGGTCGTGTCGGTTGTAGCGCCTCCGGTGTCATTCTGAACCGCCGAGAGCGATGTCACAGATTCGCCACTTGCGGCAGCTTGTATGTTGCAAGGGGGAGTGCTTGCGGCGTCAAGAGGACTCGGGAGGGTCATAATTTCTAGTGCGGCGACAAGGGTGCTTGCCTCCGGGCTCTGTACCGTGGAATTCGATCCATCGCACGTTGTGGTGTCATCGGTAGTACTGGTTTGTTGAAGCATCATTGAAGTCTTCCAAGGTAAGATCTTGTCGATCTCGTCAGATAGGCTTGCTATTGGTCACTCATCCTATGGCATGTAAGTGAACATTAAACAAAAGTAGTGAAATTTACATTGCGATGCGGCTGCCTGGTTAACATAGGCAGAAATCGGACCCCTCGTCCAAATGAGGCATTGGCTTGACATTAAGCGAGCTTGATTATTGGCTATGGAGACATTAGGTGGAGGGAAGAAGCAAACGACGTCTTCCACCTCACGTTCTCTGCATTCTGTCGCTTATCACGAGAGAAACTACAATTCCCCGATGATGTTTCGCCTCCCAGATCCCCGATTACCAACGCAAGTGGCTTTCCCTAAGCTTTCTAGGCTGAGATCCACGGTCGGTCTTGGGGTATCAGCTGTCTCTCACGGGTGCTTGCCATTAAAAGTGCCAGCCTCTGTTCCAATTCACCTCTGCCAACGGGCCTTCGACTTGCACGAAGTTCTCACCCTCGCGCACTCCGTCATCGCGGTACTTGACCAGAAAATCAGTTGTGGTGCGGGCTTCGTGGGTGTGGTCTGAAGCGCAGCTGGACCATGAGGCATGCACGCCGTGCAGCCATTGAGAAGCCTCCTCCCTCGTCAGCTTCGGTGATCGCGCTATTTGAGAAACTCGAACCAGTGCGCGACTCGCGAATGCTTTGATCTCACGACTTCTCCATCTGTCATGTCCGCGATACTCAGTCCTGCCATAGTCCTTCCAGCTCGGTGTGCAACGAATCGAGATGTTCATGTTTGCATCACGGATAGAGATCAGTGAGCATACGTCACGAATCCGTGTCAAGATAACGGCCTCGATGGGCTGATCAGTCGGACATGTGATGGGGTCGAATGATGCGATTTCCTTGTAGAGAACGGAGCCAGCTTCGGAGCGAATCACGCGGTTGGTGTGCATGAGAGCGAGGAGATTGGGTGACAATTTGGATTTGCTGTAGGGGAGACGGCGAGACATCTGCTCTTCGAAGCCTTCGAAGTAGAGATGGTAGATCCGGTTGCGGAGCTCTCCCGGTAATTTGAAGAATGGTGGAGAGGTGATGGTAGTTGTGTCAGTGATGTACACGGTGTTTTCTTTGCTCGCTGGTGGAGCTGCGGTAACTGTCTCGTCTGGAACTGAAGCGTTGATGCGAGCAAGGTTGGTGATGGTTGCTTCTTCGCCAGTTGCGACATTAAGAAGATCGAGAGTTCGTGTGAGCATTTCGACTGCGTTGCCAGGCGGCGTACATGGCCCCACGCTAGTTGTCCTGCCATTCTTGGTGATCGGACTGGTTCTCGGGCTGTATTGCTGCATTGCTGTGGCTTTGTACGTGGCAGTCTTGCTGAGTGCGTTTGTCGAATGGGTCGGCCGTGGTGGTGTTCAATTTGGTATGAAGAGAAGGACTAATGCCAAGTAGAGCAGAAATTGTGATTGTCTAGTCGGCCCAGACAACCGTCACGAGGAAGGTGCAACTCGCGAAGAAGGTGCGGCCAGGTCCAAGCGCTGTTCGAACCCACACTTCACTCAGTCTCCGTCCTGACTTCTAGAACAACGACACAAGCAACGCCTTACGCAATCTGCTCAGCCAGATGTGATGGCGAGCAGTGATAGCATAAACGGATCTTTCAGATCTTTTGTCCAAATCTGAAGCCTGGTACATCGTGATTCTGGGTAAGCAGCGCGGTGGAAGCCTTCGGCCACCTCTGGTTGTAACGAATACGATCCCCACTCTTCTCGTATTTTCACCGTGTGGTCCCAGGTCCATTATCCTCATCTCCGATTGCTTGCTCATTTGCGTCGTTGACTGTCGAGTGCATGAGTATGACATATGCGTCAGCCTCTTTGAATCACGCTTTTCCAAAGCTCCATGCTCTGACGGCGACAGCTCCACGGAAAGATTATGTCTATCGACGGGCAGTGATCAGAGTACATTAGACTAGCCTTTACCAGATTTTCCAGTGAAAGTGCAAAGTAAGAGGCCGCTCCAGTCGAACTGGTGCCAGGGATCCCCTCAAACTGAGTCTATCCTCCCTCTGAGCCGGGCGGTAGCTGTAGGCAACTACAAATTCACCAATGGTTTCTGTGAAGTCGCAGAGCTGTGAAAGCCCTCTTTTCACTTCGTTGCGTACGTCGCCGTTGCGCCGGCATTGCAGGTGGCTGCAAACGATGTTCGCAAATCGTAGGCTCCCTGAGGTGGTGGTTGTGCTTACGTCACCCGGGACGGTGAAGCAATGCTTGATTCCGATTCGGAAATCAGAACACGTACTGCGGCATATCCATCAACACTTTGTAAAAAACAAATCAAACCTTTGGATCCTAGACTACTTGGGCCGCACAACTTACATCTACTGATCAAAAAAGGAAAACATCCTACCACCATAGGGAAAAAAAAAAATCTCCAACCCTACCAACACCAAACCCCAATACCAACCTCCCCAACCAGAACACAAAAAGAAAAAAACACAAGATGCACATCGCCGCCCTAGGCTCCTCCTTCGCAGCCGGGCCCTCCATCCCACCCCAAACCAACGCCGCCGCCCGCCGCTCCGGAGCAAACTACCCCTCCCTCCTCGCCACCGCCCTCTCCGCCAAACTCACAGACCTCTCGTCCTCCGGCGCCACCCTTCTAAACGTCCTCAATGAACCCCAACAAACTCTCCTCGCCACTCTACCGCCTCAAATCGAGGGTCTGCCGGAGGATGTAGATATCGTGACCATCACCGCTGGCGGTAATGATATGGGGTATTCGGCGGGCATGATCGGTGAAGCCGCGCAGCTTACAATCGACGATGCTGATTTGTTGGGGGCTATGATGGAGGGGATGGGGTTGAAGAAGGAGGGTGTTGTGGGGGCTGTGGGGTGGGAGGAGGTCAGGGAGAGGTTTGTAAGGATTATTGATGCTATCAGAGCTAGAGCGCCGAAGGCGAAGATTTTCTTGGTGGAGTATTTAGCTGTTTTTGGGGAGGAGAGTGCAGTTGCTGGAGATCAGCCGCTGGGAAAGGAGAGGGTAGAGGTTTATAGGGAGATGGCGGAGGATTTGAGTAAGGCGTATTGGGGGGCTAGGGAGATGAGGGCTGAGGGTGTGGAAGTTGTAGGTGTGGCGAAGATGAGTGAGGGGCATGCGTTGGGGAGTGGCGAGCCTTGGATGACGGGGTATACGACGGAGATGTTGATGACGGGCGGTGCGCCGTTTCATCCCAATGCTGCTGGGCATAGGGCTGTTGCTGATGAGTTGGTGAGGAGGGTGAGGGGAGAGAGTGCGCTTTGATGTTGTTGAATGAGGGAGATGATGAGATGAATTGCATAGTGCGATAGAGCCATACAACCATGAAAATGTCAAACAAATATGCAACTTGAAAATGTATATATGTTGCTACTGATGATTTACTACCACGTCACCAAGACAATTGACAAAAGTAGATCAGATAGTCTCCCACGAATATCCCTCCCCAGCACCACCAAGCACCCTCTCACCTTCCCTGATCCAAGAAATGTTACCTCCACGAATCCTAGCAACTTCCACAAAAGCCGTCAAACCGTCTCTCAGAACCGAAGTCAAAACAGCTGGAGCAACTCCTTGTCCTGCCAGCAGCAGCAAAACCTCAGCAGCATGCACAACCTGCAGCCCCAACAAGAAAGCATTCTCCTCCGAACTCCAGCCCAGCGGTCCGTCAATGCTGAACTTGAACTTGTCTACCAAAGCGGCAATACCATCCACAGTCCACTTGGTCAGATCCAATAGAGGGGCTTCCTGCACCGCAGAACCTGACAGGTGCATCGCCACCTTGGCCCAGATTCTCGTCTCGCGCACATCGTCGATGTACAAGTTCTGCTTCTCCTCTTTGAAGAGAGCATACTCTGCTTTCTCGAAAGATTGCAAAAGATGCTCGGCGCTCTTTAGGCCTCCCGTCCTCACGCCGAACGCTCGGAGGACCGCAGCATCAAATAGTTCTGCGTTGTCTGGCCAGCGGCGAGTCAACAGCTCTGCGAGCTGCTGAGTAGCGACCAGCGGGACTGTAGGACCATTCGCCGTGTTTTTCGAGTCCGCGGCCAGGATTTTGTGTGCTGAGTGTGCGGCTTCGATGCGGATTTCTTCGTCGTCGTCGTTGAGCAGGTCGTAGACGCTGAGACACAAAGAACGGAAAACGTGGTCTGCTGCTGGGTCTTGAGCGAGCTTCGGCCAGGTTTGATCGAGGTGGGTCAGGCCATGGACGGCGGCTTGTCTTGAGAAGACGCTATCGTCTTGGAGGGTTGTTTGGACTACTTGCGCCCACTCGTGCAAGTTGGAGATGAATGTCGAATTGTCCGATCCTGCAGCGACTTCCTGCTCGATGTGAGAGGCTCTGTCTTCCAACCATTGGTCTGCTTCTGTCTGGTTGGTGATGCGGTTCATGGCTTCTGTTTCGGAGAGGCGACCGATGTCTGATGACGGGACCTTCACATGGTCGCCTTCCAGAGCGATGACCGCGTTCTCGATAGCGTCTTGGAACTGCGCGTTGGAGACTTCACGGCTTTGCGTGACACGCTTGTTCAAAGCATCCAACGCGACTTCCACGTCCACAAATGCAATGCTGGTGTAAAGGCACGACTCGTCTTTGCGGAGCCACTCGGCAGCAGCGACAATTTTATTGCAACGTTGTTCTTGTACGGTTTGCTGGGCGAGATCTTGTGCGGGAGCATTTGGAGGCAAGACCTTCGTGCTCAGTCTGCGGATGAGATACATCGCGCATAGAAGAGCTCCGTGAAGAGCATTGTGGTCGCCTCTTGGGCCGGTGAGTAGCTGCTCGAGTACGACGGATGTTGTCTCGACTGGAACGAACGATGCGTATGTCCTAGCTGCTTTGTCTCTCACGTGCCACGAGGGACTCGCAGTCAATGCGAAGACTGCTACTTGTACCTCTGTGCGCTTTGACTCTGGCATGTGTGCGCGTTGCAAGAGCTGCAATGCAGGGAAGACGCCTTCGTTCCTTGCACCTTCACCGGAGTTCACTGATGTAGGCGCTGTGGAAAGCAGGCCAATGACCAGCTCTAGCAGGTCTTGGTGATGTTCGAAGTCTACCCTTCGCTTTGTGGCAACTTCGTCTTCAACATAAGCATCGTTGGTACCCAAGAGTCGATCAATGACTGCGCGGAAAAGCATGAGCCCACAGTTTCTGATAGCCCAGGCCTCCGAGCGCAAAGAGTCTGCCGCAAGTCTCAGCGCAACTAGCACGTACTGCTCAGACTTGTTTGAAAGTCTTGTGTTCTTCAAGATGTCCTTCATACAGTTCATTGCGTGCACCTGAGACAGACTGCTCTCGTGCGCAGACGCAAGATCAACATCTTCGCGAGCGATCTGCTCGATTTCACCGAACGCCCGCTTGAACAGAGCACCTGAGCGGTCGGCGATCAGCACACCGCAGATAAGGGAGGGCAGTCCGGCTGAGCGACGGGTATTAATTGTGAGAGTCCTGCGAAGAAGGTTGATGGTCCGCTCGTACCAGCCCTGCAAGCCGAGGACTGAGTCATCATTCTCCATGAGAGAGCAGCAAGTAGTCCATGTCTGTGCGACAGTCGAGAAAGCACCACGATGTCTGAGTTCGCCTAGCTGAGTGAAGCAGAGTTCGAACATCGACTTCTTGAACTCCGCAGGAGAGGTGCAAGGTGTAAGCAAAGCAGGTGAGAGCATGGCTCCCATCACCAAGCTGGCTTCCCTGAGGGCTCTCCAGCAGTAACTCAGGATATCCTTTGTCGAGATGTCTGGAGCATCGTCCATATCCTCTGGCACATGCCCTTCAGGCGCGTCGTCACAGAGCGTCGGCTTAACGACTGCCCAGACATGCTGCAAAATCCGGTTGACACGCTCGTGCAAGCTTGGGTACGAGTCCGTGGAGAGATCACAGCGGAGCAAGACATATCGCAAGCTTGTCAATAGTCCGTGCAAAGGGAACCTGTCGACAGCTCTAGCGAGGTCTTGGTCCGCGACACCAAGCATCTCTTCTGTCTTGTCAAGCAAAGCCGTCAAGACGGATCGCTTGTCGTCAGGCGTTCCGGCTAGAACGTAGCTCAAGCCGTACATGTACGCGACACCATCAGCGTGGTCAGCACGGCCGCTTGAAAGCATCATTGCGATCGCCCTGTTTTTTGCGACCTCGAGGTCCTTTCTTGCTTGGTCTGCGGACGCAATACTGTTCGAGGTGCAAAACTCGAGGATGCTCGCCGCAGTTTGTCTGACCTCTTCGAATGAGTTCATCAACAAATCCAGAAGTGATCGACGAAGGCCAGGATCCACGATCGACACATTGAATGGCCACTTCCCGTTGCCTAACGCAGTCTTTGAAGGCTCGTTTCTCTGGACACTGAGATCAACTTCCGATCGAAGAAGCAACGACAGGCACTTCAGAGCCGAGATGTGCCGTTGGTAGCTGGAAGTTGGGCGCAGCTCCCATGCAATGAATCGTGAGTACCATTCGATGAACATCTTATGGTGTTTGATTGATGCCTGCGCATCCGCCGACTTGTCAGAGTCAGTCGGTGTTCGAGCAAGGACTGCAGTAGCAGATCTGATCCTCTCAAACATGCGCTGGGTAAGCGAGAATAGTTCACTCCTAGCGAAAGCGTCTGTATCCGCGTGAAGGTAAGGCAAAGCATGTTCCAGCTGCTTCAAAACTGCGGGTTGGAAGGCTTTCGTTTGAGAGTTCGACGCGACGAACAGTGTGAGGCCTGCAATGCGAGCGCTGCGGTTGCCCGATGATGTGAGGCGACCAATGAATGTGACTGGCACGAGGACACGACTTGAATCATACACGATTTGCTCTCCAGTGGTTTCCTCGACGAGACCTAGTTGCTTTCCAGCTTGGAGTGCTGCGTACAGTATCTCCTCGGAATTATTGATTGTCGTATGTTGTGCAGAGGTGAAGACCTGTTCAAGACCAAGCTGTTTGAGGAATGCAATGTACTGTGGCAGACTGCGCTTGAAGAGAACCGGGAAGATGTGCGCTCTATAGGCTTCTGTGTTCTCCAGGTCTCGACCAAGTGTGTCGTTCAGCGGGGCCGACCAGATTGGTACTGGCAATCCATCGCTGGAGGTCATGACGCTTTGTGCTGGTTCCGAGGAGTTCTTGTCCAAGTTGTCCATGATGACATTGATGAGCTGGCCCAAGATTGAGCCAACGTCGCCCCTTGTGATCCATTGGAAGACCCATGACAACAAGGTTTCGGCGTTGTTCGTAACTTGCTGGGTAGACGCAGCGACAGGCACTTGTGACAACACCAGACTCAACGAGATGATGTTCTTTGACAAGAAGTGGGTAAATAGCAGCAGATAAGCCTTGCTGTCGCGCTGCATCTCCTTTGCACTGACTGCGGTGACCAGTTGCAGCGCCAATTCTGTCTTGGTGTCGTTCACCCAAGAAGCACCTTCGGACTTTCGTAGCACATTGCTCAAAGAGCTGAGCAGAGACTTTGATGACTTGGGCCGGGCGTTAGGACTTTGATCGAGATAGAGGTTCAAGCTGCGATTCCAGATGTTCGACTGCCAAAGTATGGCACGAACATTTTCATGCTGTGATTTGCTGGTCTGGTCGATCAAAGTACACAGAGCTTCCCAAGCGGCGACCCGATGTCCCGCAGTGAGAGTGATGGACGAGCTGGTGTGGAGGACTTCGTCAAATAATGAAACCAACTTACTGAGAGACTGTCAGCTTTCGCCACTGACAGATGCAGCCATCAAGGAATAACCAAGCCGTTCTCGCTATATCGTCTTACATTTTCTGTTCATCAATATCGCCTGCGCCATTGCCAGGAATATAGTCCTTGACGTGTCTGGCGATCTGGCGCAATTTGTCCTCTTCAAGCAGAGGAAGAGCCTCTGCAGGCTGGTCTGTCATACGCACATCCATATTAGCAACAAAGATGTTGTCACTGTCATGTGTGACCAAACGTTGATTAATTCTCTCGTCGCCCTCGAATTTTGTCTCATGTCTCGAGTCAAATCCAAAATTGTGAACGCCACACTGTGGCTAGTGACACGCCAGCGCCGCCCGGCTTGCAGCAAGCAGCCAGCCGATCCCTCGTTACTCCGAAGACTCTCCTGTGAAGTTAACGAGGAAAAGTCTCGAATACTCATCAACACTCAATCTCCCATCACCACCTCCGCCACCACCCATTTCCATCCGCCTCGCCTTCTCAGCAACCGCCTGCGCATCCACCTCACTCTCATCTTTCTCTCACACCTCCAACACAGCACAAAATGGGCGTCTGGGACGCATTCACAGGGCGCAAGTCGCAACCCCAAGACGCACCCGTGAGCGCATCGCAAACCATCCAAGATCCCGCCGCAGGCGTATCATTCAACAACGTCACCCAAGAAGATGTCGGCTCCTTCATGACCACACCCGGCGCTTTCGATGCCTCCGCCCTCCACCCTCTCGCCGGCCTCGGCCAAGACACCCTCGACTACCTCAACCTCGACGACTCCGCCCTCTCAGATCTGCCCAACAGCAACTCGTTCCTGCCATCGCGAGGCTGGTCCGACGACTTGTGCTACGGCGCCGGTGTCGCATACCTCGGCGCGCTCAGCATGGGAGGTGTTTGGGGATTGGCGGAGGGTTTGAACAGACTGCCTGCATCAGCGCCGCCTAAGCTTCGTCTCAACTCCGTCCTCAACGCCGTCACACGGAGAGGACCTTTCCTCGGCAACTCCGCTGGTGTTGTCGCGATGATGTACAACGGTTTCAACAGCACTATCGGCTACTACCGTGGCAAGCACGATGCGCTGAACAGCGTGGCCGCTGGTGGCATTTCTGGCATGATCTTCAAGAGCTCGCGAGGCTTGAGGCCTGCTATGGTGTCTGGTGGTATTGTGGCTGGTCTTGCTGGCACATGGGCTGTAAGTTCATGATATTTTGGTCCACTATTCAATTGAGCGCTACTAACATTAATTCCACAGGTTTCCCGCAAGATGTTCTTCGAGCACTAAGCAGCGAGCGTCAATTTGCATCACCTGTAACAAAATGAATTTCTTGGGAGAGAGGGAAGGGCATTGTAAAGATATGATAGACTCGGATGATCCCTTCAAGCATGGCGCCGGCGTCTTTTGGTACAACCTGTAATCTACACAACAGAATACTCTTCTCCGTCGATGATGAGGAAAAGCGCGCGTGGTTCCGAGGTGCCAGAAGGAAGTCACGAATGAGATTTAGCGGAATACTGTATTGAGCAAGAGCAATAGAGTTTTGTCCTCAACTCACCCTGTGGCATGTGGCTAGCTGGAGACTTGACAACAAGAAGAAGTTATGCGTTCTTTTAAGTGATTCTGTCGCGACACAGCAGCACCAACCTCGCATCTTTACTACTCACATCACTAGATACAGCATCATGTCTGCTAATAACACCCGAACAAACAGCAGGCGTAGCCCAACGCCACCCCAACAAACATCACCAGCCCAAGACACCACTACGCCACCCTCACACCCACCACTCCAATACGACGATCCCCAGCGCTTCCGCGACTACGCCCACGCGATCGACTTCGAAGATGACGACTTCTCCACAGACGACATGTTCGCAAACCCAACGCCACTCCCACAACTCGAGATCCCGAGTATCATCTCAGCAGCAGAGCAGCTCCAGCAACAACAAGCTCAGAACTATCCACCTGCGCGCGTTACTGGTCTTGGTAAGACCGAGAGCAGACCGCCGAAGCGCGTGAGGTTTGATACGCCTCAGCCTGTTCGGGAGGAGAGTCGTGGCGAGGCTGTGAAGGAGAGTTTGGATGGTGAGGGTGAGAGAGCGCAGAAGCGGGTCAGGTTTGATATGCCGAGAGCGGATGAAGAGGAGGGTGCTGTTGATGAGGTGAGGGAGAGCGCGAGTGGGGAGCCTGTTAGACCGCAGCGCCCGTCAGAGGAGGAGACTCAGCAGGCTGAGGGCCCGGACGAGGAGGGCAATTCGTCTGATGATTGCGCGTGGAGTGTGGACTCGGAGGTTGGAGGTGGTGATGACGGGGAGAAAGCACAAGATGTAAATGCCTCTTCCGACCATGATTCGAGTGCTGTGGGAGAGCTCGAGCAACGAAGGGTTGGGACAAGAGATCCTTCACAGCAGTCGTGAGGCGAAAAAAGGTTGGCGAAGAAAAGTGAATGACCTTGCGCAGTTGGCTTTCTCACAGCGAAACTCCCTACGACCAAAACATCAAAACACGCGAAGAAGACAAGCAACACCCGGTCATCAACACCCGAGCCGCTTCCATCTCTCTCTACCGGAATCGCTATCCACATCGCCATGGCCAACAACATAAACGACCGCATGGAATCCTTAGTCGACAACACCAACGCCCTCGCAACCGACCTCATCGCCCTCCTAGACCGCTTCATCTTCCTCGAAGGCTGCACCCTAAACGCCCACCCCATCCAACCCGAAACCATCCTCCCACCTCTCCCCACCGACGACACTCCCATCGCCGTCCAATTGTACGCCACGCAATCCCTCTCTGACCACCTTCACGCCCACGACCGCGAGCTCGAAGAAATCCAGCTCCTCCAAACCCGCATCGCAACCCTCACCAACCTCCCCCCCGTCTTCCAAGCCGCCGACAAAATCCTAGACCTCGAGTTCGCCACCGCCCTGCTCAAACCCCAGGACCTCACATTCCCTTCACTGGCCGCCAAAGTCGCCACCCTGCGCAACCTCCAGCACCACGTAACTTCTCCACGCCCGCAAGAGTTCAAAACGTACATCGTGACCGCTACCAACTCTAATGGCTCCGCGGACCCGTTCACGACGATTTACTTGCCTGCCACGATTGATTGGGTTGGGTATGCTCAGATTTTGACGGAGCACACGCGGCATCCGAAGACTACTGCCGATGGGTTCCCCGATGGGTATACGCTGAAGGAGGGAAAATGGCTTTACCAGCGGATTGTGAAGGGAAAGCGGGAGGAGAAGTTTTGTGAGCTGGGGTGCGAGAAGGAGTTTCGGGGCATGAGGAGGGAGATGAGGAGGGATGGGATTGGGGTCTTGGTTTGGCATGTAAGTCTTCCTCGATGAGATTTTTCTCGTTTCGAAGTAGGATCTGGATTTTTTTGTTCCAATTCGAGTTGCTGACTTGATTTTTATAGGAGCGGACTTTGGCTGCTTCACGCGCGGACCTGAACCTTCGGGACCGCCAGGCAGAGAGCGATATCGAAATGGACATGGCTGGCGTCGACCTCGAATGTTGGGATCTTGACTTTGGGAAATTCTTCGAGTCAGAATAGGGAAGCAACGAGCACATCCTAGGCTTTTGGACAGGATGGAACAGGACAGAACAGAACTGATGCAACGCTTAGCCACGGCGACTATGCGCTCAGCAGAAAAAGATGCAATGTCAACTTCAGTAGTAACAGTCAATGCACAATCATAACACATTCTCCATCTCTTCGTGAATACGTACACCTCTCATTAGCTCACACCATCTAATCTTACTTCCCCTGCATCTTCCTAATCCTCTCCTCCGCCGCCCTCGCCCTCCGCTCCCTCTCCAACTTCATCCTCATCTCATCCGTCATGCCCCGCGCGTCCTCCATGCGCCTCTCCTGCGCCGTCATAACCGGCTTCTGCACCAACGTACGTCCGGCGCCGAACTTCTTCTCCCGCGAAGCGTCCACCCTATCCGCGTCCGCTTTGCGGAGTTTCTCCGCTTCTTGCTCTCGGCGAGCCTTCTCGGAAGCTTCTTCGGCTGCTTTCTCTTGCTTCTCGCGGGCGGTGCGGGCTTCGACTTCAGATTGGGAGAGCGCGGCGGGGACGTTGGCTGTGCTCCAGGACCATTTGTCTTCGCCGAGGGTGGAGCGGGCGAGGCGGAAGGCGTCGCGGGTTGCGCGGTCGCCGGCGAGGTCGAAGGGGGGTTTTGAGTCGCCGTTGGTGATTGTAGGGTCGCTGCCTGCTTTTGTGAGGAGGGCGGAAACGCATGCTGGGCTGTTGGAGGATGCTGCGAGGTGGAGGGGTGTGGGTGCGTGATGGTTCTGCTCGGTTGGGAAGAAGCGGAAGTCGGGGCTGAGGCTGTTTGACTGGATGTATGAGACAAGGCCCGGTGCTTTGGAGCGGCGGATGAGGGCCTGGATTTGAGTTGTGTGTAGGGATGCTTCTTCCTCTGCTTTGGTGAGTTTGGGTGCTTTAGGCGTGCTGGGCTTGTCTGCTTGGGCTTGGGCTTTGGCTTGGGCCTTTTGTGCTGCTGCGGCTGCTTCTTCGGCTTCTTTTGCGAGTGCGGCTTCGTCGATGGTGCGGACCTTGACTCTTGTGAGCTCGACGAAGGCGCGCATCAGCTCGGACTGGGTTGCACGGCGAGTGTTGAATGGGAAGCCACGTAGCCTGGTGTCCTTGACGCTCAACACTTGTCCATCGTAGGGTCCGAAGAGAGTTCGTCTGCTCGTCGTACCAGAAGCACGAACAAATAGCAACTCGGAACTGTCGATCCAGGGCTTCCATTCGGTGAGAAGATCACGCACTTCCTGCTCCAGAGCGCCTTCGTTGTATCTTCTGATGGTTGCACCAGCACTGTGTGCGTTGCCCTTGGAATTGTCGTTTGCAGATTGAGAGCCACCTTGCTTTCGTCGGGTGGTGTATCTGTGGAAAGTCTTATGTGCGATGACCGTGGCGGTGCGGTCTTCCACGCCGGCCTTCTTGGTGAGCTTTGGTGTGAGAGACACGATCATGCCAGCGAAGTGGCCACCTCCGATCATGCAAAGGAAGTAGTGAGGACCGGAGGCACTCGTATCTTTCGTGATCATAGATGCCGGTAATGGCACGCCACCATCCTCCTCGTTGCTCTGTTTAGGCTGAGGTTTAGGTGGCGGTTTTGCAGCGAGCTGTTTGTTCTGGATTGTCTTAACCAGAGTGTTCTCGCCATCTTCCTCGTCTGCCGGTAGCACTGCGCGATACACGCCAAGGGTGGTATTCTTAGGCAGCTTCACAGAGTCGAACCAAATTAAGGGTGGTTTTCCCGCACCTCTTTTCCTCTTCTTGGGCGCATCCTCCGCGTCTCCATCTGTGACTTTGGCTTGCTTCTTGAGCAGAGCGCTAAGTGTACTCTTCTTTGCCTTTCCGCTTCCAAGATCATCATCCTCGTCGTCTTCTTCAGAATCTGAGGTATCCGATCCAGATATACTCTCGTCCAGCTGACCCATCAACCGCTCAAACTCGGCTTCATCCACCGCCTGGCGCCCGCGCATCTTCTGCTTCATGTTGTACCCATGGAGATCTGAACGCACATGGCTCCTTTGGTCTTGCAGGGTAGGGAAGCTGAGTCCGCATAGGCTGCACGATGTCGCGCTTGCTGGTCCATCTTGCGCGTCGGTGTCCTGGGGAGCAGGAGATGCAGGCTCTGGCGTAGAGTCTTGTGACGTGGCAGCTGCTTGTGATTGCGCATTAAGTTGGAGGGTGTATAGTAGCTCTTCCGGTAGATCGAAGACTGTCACATGTCAGTTTTGGACGCACGAGCGGATCTGCCTGCACGTGGATGATCGCACATACCGTACAAAGGCCGCTGGAGCAGCTTGTCGAGTGGTTGTTGTTGTTGCGCCATGACTGCCTTCTTTGTTCCCTTGATCGCCGCTTCTGTGTGCTGTATGCAGTATGCAATATTAAATACACAAGTTTGCCTGAACACTCTCACACGTCTTGCTCATATCGACCACTTTTTGCTCAGCGTCTAGACGTCATACTTTGGTTGTTTCACATGCTGTTGCGTCCAAGCGCCAGCAAACCAGCGCACGTGCCAGGGCGAAGTGGGACACATTGATGGTCAAATCAAAGCCACGCGACTCGTCTAACTTCACTCGACATCTGGTCCCTGTTTCTCACCCTTCACCGCCCCAGTATCCTTATTCACAGTCAAACTGTTCTGGAAGGCTCTGGCTCTGGTGTCCTATCTGTCAGGTTGGCACGCCGGCATCTGGAAGTCGTACTCGGAAACAGCACGATTCGACAACTCGGAGACCGAAGGTGGCTTTTTCCTTCGAGTATCATAGTATTTAATCACAGCATCTTGGACGACTCACGACCTCTACACGACCACTACGGCACTATCGTGCACAGCCAGTCACCATGGTGCTCACGAACGATGAGCGAGGATGGATCATGACCTCTTTGAGCGGTGTGGCATGCATCCTGGGAGCCTCTGTAATTTGCATCGACATCATCATCCGACAATTTCCTGGGAAACGCGATTTCAGAATACAGGATAGCGATACCTTCTTATCCATGTCGTTGAGTCTGAGTTTTGGAGTGATGCTGTTCTCAGCATTGTACAGCATGCTGCCTTCGGCCAAGAAGTCTCTGCAGGAGGGCGGCTATTCACCGAAGGAGGCATCTTGGATCCTGATAGCATGCTTCATCGGAGGTGTGGTGGGCATCCAGTTGATTTCGAGGGTTTTGCATCAGTACGTGCCATCTCACGTCGTTGACTGCGAGCACAACCACGAGGAAGAAGGCCCGAAGGAGGACGTTGAGGCTCACAGCCACGCCCCCAAGGTGGCGAGTAGACCTGGAAGGTCACGGACCAACTCACTGCCAGGCCACACTCCTCTTGGGCCTAAGACGAAACAACCAGCTTCCAAGAATCACTCACACTCTGGTACTACTGCTGGAAATGTCAATGGATCTAATAGCAAGCTCGATAACCATTACGAGGAACTTTCCAAAGCCCCTTCTGCGCCTGACCGCAGGCCATCTCTCAAGCAGCGTCTGACTACGGGGATCTCGACACTCACTTCACGGACAAAGGCAAATTGTGACGGTGATGGACCATGCCACGGCTTCAGCGACGTCTGCGGGTCGGAATGCTTCAAGAACGTCAATGCCAACGGAGGAGCTCGTGGTGTCGCAAAGCCTGCAAGTATCAGCTCTCGACCCTCTGTGGTCAAGTCTGGAACCGCGACAACCCTTGCGCCCTTGACAGAAAATACGCCTCTTTTGCAACACATCGACGAGGAGTCTGGCCACAACTCTACATCAACTCGCCAAGCCTCTGTTGATACAAATGCGTCCGCCTCGGATCCCACCAGTGAAGAGACTCTTGCACCTGAGCAGCACTCTCACGCTCACCCTCACTCTCTTCGCAAGGCACGCTCACACGAAACAACTTCCTCTCACAACGCTGATCATCACCATCACCACGTTCCACAAAACGCCTTCCTCTCCATCGGTCTCCAGACATCGATCGCCATCGCCCTACACAAGCTCCCTGAAGGCTTCATTACCTATGCCACCAACCACGCCAACCCCACATTGGGCGTTGCGGTCTTCCTGGCTCTCTTCATCCACAACATAACTGAAGGCTTCGCCATGGCGCTACCCCTCTACCTCGCGCTCAACTCGCGAACAAAAGCCATGGCCACCAGCTTCGTTCTCGGCGGTCTGTCACAACCGATCGGAGCCGGCGTTGCGGCACTCTGGTTCCACGTCGCCGGAAGTGGTGATTGGGCCCCGAGTGAGGGCGTGTACGGAGGCATGTTTGCAGCCACTGCAGGTATCATGGCCAGCGTTGCTTTGCAGTTGTTTAGCGAGAGTCTGGATTTGACGCATAGTCGTGGGTTGTGCATGGTTGGCGCATTTATGGGAATGGGCATTTTGGGCATTTCTAGCGCTTTGACTGCTTGAGATTGGGCTGAGGTGTTTGCGAAAGGAGAAGCTGAACATCAGACTGGCTCAGAATTGCATTGGGACGGTGTACATACTTTTTTATTCTTTTCGTGCATGAAGTAGCTGCGATTCATGTGAAAAATTACATACATGTTCTGCGTCGAGCAAACCGACTTCGTTGTCTGAGTATATGAAAGCAAACAAGCGGCAGAGACTGTCCGAGCTGCAGAATGGCAAAGTATTGAACGACATATATACTGCGTATCGCGAACTGACAAGATACTTGCATGCATGTGTGTGTTCGCTATATATTACTTCTTATTCATTAGAACGACCTGTACAACAATGAGCGTGAACATCAACCCGTCAGGTCTCCAGCTACGTCACCAGGTCATGGCAGCTCTCACAACGCCAACGCCCGCGCCCAGCTTGACTGCAGGCATCGGCGAATGAGCTGCTGCTTTCCTGCCAATCCAATACTGTGCCTTTCGCTGCTGCACTACTACCCTAAACCGCCATATCATACCATACTGCTCAGTCACTCTGTCCGCCCATTCACAGAGCCCACCGCTGCCTCCCACCCTGTGGCCTCCACACCGCGCCCTCTCCGCCAATATGTGGGACGACGAGGACAACAACCCATACGGCTCCTTCCAGCGTCGGGACAGCGAAAGCAGCGATATCCACAGTCCAGCCGACCGTTAGTACCATCTGTGCATGGCGAGCATGTAGTGATCCTCCTTATCGAGGCCGTCGCTGACCGAGCAGGCTTCAACCGACCCTCCACCCCACCATCCGACGACGAGTCCTCACCGGACCACCACCAGCCTCACTTCATTTCGCGCGCCGCCGACCTCAGCGACGAAGAGCTTGACGATGACAGACCCCAGGGTCCAAAGATCGATCCTCCCAAAGGTGGCTACGACAGTCGGATACAGCAGATACTGTGGGAGAACCCGGAGCTGGACATACACATCACACACGCAGGTAAGAACCATGAGGGCGGTGGGAACTACATCACATACACAATCCGTACGGGCGATCTTGAGGTCAAGAGACGGTACTCGGAGTTTGCTTCGCTGCGGGCGACGCTGGTAGCGCTTCATCCTACTCTGATCATTCCGCCGATTCCCGAGAAGCACTCTTTCGCGGATTACGCAGCGAAACCTACAAAGGCAAAGGAGGATGCAGGGATTATCGAGCTCAGACAGCGCATGCTGGCGACTTTCTTGAACAGATGTAGGCGCATGAAGCACGTGCGAGAGGACGGCGTGTGGTGGCGCTTCCTCGACCCCAATGCTAGCTGGAGCGAGGTGCTGCACTCGCATCCTGTGGCGTCCATCCCCAAGAACAACCTCAAGGCACCTCCTCTTGACCCTGCGAATCCGACCGAGGCACACCAGTGGCTACCTATTCCCAGTCAGAGCGCAAAGCTGCGATCTGGTTCTGTTAGCTCGACCGGTACACCTGTTTCTCCTCCGACGCA
This sequence comes from Cladosporium velox, assembly GCA_024604135.1. NCBI lineage: Eukaryota > Fungi > Ascomycota > Dothideomycetes > Cladosporiales > Cladosporiaceae > Cladosporium > Cladosporium velox. Next base: position 532,651 of record JANIIF010000006.1, on the reverse strand, counting down.
GTCAACTTTACCATCTGCCGCATCGCATAGTACGCCGAGCATCCAGTATGCACGATTCCCGCCCAAAGATCAAGTCCTTAAGGAAGATGAGATGGATCCGTACTTCTCTTCATTCGAGAGCAACACGAAAGAGCTCGAAACGCTCTTGACAGGCTCGATGGAGAAAGTCAACCAGCGAATTCTGCGCCACTTGTACAGCCTCGGTGACGACCTCATGGATCTTGGTGCCCGCTATAATGCATTCTCGCTTAGTGAACAGAGCGCAAGCGTGGCACACGCAATTGAAAAGACTGGACAGGCTTGTGATTACACATACATCGCCTCGCGGGATATGGGCTCAGCGCTTTCCGCTGGATTTGCAGAGCCTATGCGTGAAAGCGCACAGTTCGCCAGCGTCGTACGCAGCGTTCTCAAATTCCGCGTGTTGAAGCGTGTGCAAGAAGAAATGACCCGCGACGAGCTGGAAAGGAAGCGCGCAACTCTGGAGCAGCTCGAGCGCTCTGAAGCAGAAGCCAAGCGCATCGAACAGTACATGTCATCCTCTGGCATGGGATCCACGCCTCGCCGTAGTGCAAGCAGTGCCAGCCACTCCGAGCGCAGCAGACAGCCCCGCGAAGAAGACAACAACTCCGTCGACTCGGACTTCCCGCCCAACACGCGCAGCTCTAGCGTGCCAACAGCGCAACAAGGCGAGCCTGGCTATGACGACTACCCATCTTCGCCGCCACCTGCGAATGGCTCTCACAAGCGTGCTACTAGTGGTGTTGCGAACAAGCTGTTCGGCCGCTTGACGCACGCCATCCAAGGCGTCACAGACGCTGACCCAGAGCGCGCGAGGAGAGACGCTCTCGGCAAGACGAAGGAGTCGCTCAGCCATCTCGGCGAAGCTCTCGAGGTCAGCAAGAAGGATGTAACCGATGCCAGCACAGGCGTCATGGAAGAATTGAGGAGGTTCCAAGGCGAGAAGGAAGAGGATTTGAACGCTTATATGGTAAGCTATCGATACTTCTCCCTTGAGTGTATCCGTTCGATGATCGCTAACGTTTTTGCCAGCTCAATTTCGCTCGCTCACACCTCGAATGGAGTAAGCGTAGCATGCACGAGTGGCAGAATGCTAAGGGGGAGATTGCGAAGATTGAGGTGCGATGATCGCACTACGAACGTGAAGGATATTCACGAGGAAGGACGAATAATTAGGTAGTGTGTAATACGTAGATAACCCATTCAACTTCAGCCGTTCAACAACGAGGCCTCAGCATCCAGGCGTCGTCAAGGCAAGTGATGCCAAGTTTCGAAGTTCTGTTCAATATCGGTCCAGACCTGGAGAATTTCGAACAACATTAGGCACGCCGTTACCCGCCATGAATGTTCAGGACATCCATCTCGTTGACTACCAAGAGACTCGCAGACGAGCACCTTACGGAAGTGATCAATGGACTTGTGACATGCAACGCAAGCGGTTTTCTTTGCGGCGCTTAGGATGTGATGATATGCAGTGCACCCCACTACTAGACTGCATTAGCGACTACGGTCCATTTTTCAGCTTCTGTCCCAGCCTCGTCGAGGCATCAAATCTTTCACTGCTTTCGCGCGGCCCAAGTTTTATGCTGTGTCGGCGAGGATACACCTTGTTCAGCTCTCATACCAGGCCTTTCCACACTATCCAGTTGACCCACGTCTTAGGGAATGGCGGAGATCGCACCGACGGCCACACAGGTTTTGGGCGATGATGGGGGCGTTGACTGTGCCTCAACAACATCGTCGACTCTTCTAGTGCAACCACAAGAGGCGGTCTCGCCTAGTGACAGCAGCAGTCCACAGTCCCAAGCTGCTGGCGCGCAAGCTGCCGATCTGCCAGACAGTTCCGAAGAGTTGGTCGAAGGTCAGCAAAACCCTGGTGAGGTGCACAGTGCGTGGGTGATGGTCGAGAATAACTACAACTATCGCCATGTTGTCACTGGTGAGATTTTCACACATCATTTTAAGAGACCAGAGCAGCCGGGTCCATCGTCAGATGACATCCTCAAGGGTTGGGATGCAAGGTTGCGCAGCGAAAATGAGGAGGTCTGGGAATACGTGCACCGCCAAACTCGCACCGTCATTGATGTGCTCCCTAGGTCTTTGCCTGAGGCTGTCATAAAGCAGTTCGACGTTGCTGCGACGTATGGCGATGTCCCAGAATACTGTCAGGGGCAGCTCCATGATGGCTGCTTGAAGTACAAGATCTCCAATCCATCCAATACCTGCCCAAGGGAGTGGCGCACGACGAAACATCCAAAAGCCATCGAGAAGAGCATGCACAAATACCTTGCTGATATTCACGCTGATTGCACGAAGCCCGCGGAAGCTACGTTACTGGCAAAGGGCGGACAACGATTGGAAGTCGATCTCAAGGATATCAACCTGAACCAAATGTCAGGGATCCTCTTCATCACGGACATTGACAAAGCGCTGATCAATCGACTCATCGTTGATTCACCGGATGCGTTGCACATGTCAATTTTCATCGCTTTCTATTTCCTTCTTCGGACAGTCCACAAAGACGAGACTACAAAAGAGTTGGTGCAGGAAGTGCAGGGCTTGTACTGGATGTCGGTGAGGGGCGATGACGACGGGGAGATGTGGCCGGGTCCTCAGTACGATATCATGTGCGACCATCAACGCACTACACTTTACTTTGGATCTGCACAGTACCCTAGTAGTCGTCCAACCCAGGGAGATGAGACAGATGTTACTCGCCTCTCCATTATGGAAGTGACGAGAGACCTGAGTGAGTACGCGTCGAGACGTTTTGAAACCACTCAATCACGCTCACATACCTGTAACAGCAGTGGTACTCATGGGTGATGTTAGATACGATTGGGAAGATGCGACCAGAAAGAACTACCGCGGTTTCGCGATGCCAACATGGTGGCTACCAGCAGTACCTATGTACCTTGGTGCCAATCAGACGAACATCAGGGATTACTTGGCTCGACTGCTCCAAGCCGCGGCGCAAGATCTAGCAGCCACTGGGCTTCCCCGGGCGAACGAGGCCAAAAAAAGAGATGACCTGGAGGACCACCATGATACGTTCATTGCGTACCGTCTGGTGATTTCCACCTGGAACGATGGTCTCGAGTTTCTGCTGCGCGAGATAGATTATTTCTGGGAGCAGGCGATCAAAGGACCGCACGTCGACGACTTTGCTCGTCTCAAAGCTTCCAAACGCTATGCAGCGACGCTACACCAAGACTTGGGAGCCTGGATGGTGATCATGGAAAGACTGCTGGCACCCAAAACATACCGGGGCGGCGCAAGAGCAATGAATGAGCTCAAAAATCTCCTCGACCAAATATCCGCTTTCAAACAAGAGATCGGTGATACTTTCCAGTTGCTCATCGGGGCAATAGCCATCAGGGACTCCGAGATCCAAAAGAAGCTTGCTCAGGAAAGCAAACTACAGGCTCGCAGGTCCACGGCGTTGACAGCACTCGCGGCAATCTACTTGCCACTGTCTTTAACCACTGGAATTTTCGGGATGAACATTCTGGAGATCGATCAAAGGAAGCCAAGATACTGGACTGCACTGGCGGTAGCTGTCAGCCTGCTTGTTGCTACCCTGCCGTTCCTTGTTTGGGTATATCTTGACAAAGATGACCAAGACAAGAATTGGAGAAACTTGATGGCGACAGTTCAACGCTTTGGCGGCAGTGAACAGCCTGGACGGGATAAAAGCGATGGCATACTTCATGAAAAGCATTCCATAGGTGCCGACCCAGGTCCTCGCGATTTGATACGCCGGAGAACTACCAGGTACTCGCAGATGGATTGGGCTGTTGGAGGTGCATCAGAGGGGCAACCAAATTTTTCTCGCAGAGCAACGCAGCCGGAGAATATAGTCTAGGTAAAAATAGCACGAAATAGCACGATCAACATTGCTATTGTGCATCATGATATCATTGGTCACAATTGCGAAAGTGCAGAGCGGCAGAATTGAGTTTTACGCACTTTGCTCGACTATTGTTCTGAAAGCTTCCTGCCATTCGCAAGCCAACTCGCACAATCTTCTCCAAGCTCCTCAACAGCTTTCTCTTCGTACAACTTCACGTCTTCCGCGCTAAGCACATCTTTCCATCTCCCATTGCTCCCTTTATTGATGAAAGTATCAGCGCCATTCTCGAAAGCATATTCGGACTGTGGAGGGCTGACTTCGACCGCATGAGCCTTCATGTAGTCAAAGGTACAATGCTCCGTGATCTTGTTTAGCGTCGCGTCGCCGACTTCGATGTCCAAGAAATCTGCAATCCTTTGGATCTCACCGCTCAAGTCGGCCTTCAGATCATTGAAGTGGACAAGGAGCAGGTTCGGCAAGTCTCGCGCAGAATACCAGCCTCGGATTGTCTTCCAGAACGGCAAAGCGACCGATTCTTGCTCGTCGTTCTCGAGAATGTCAAGGAAGTACTGTCTGGGATCCGCTGGAGGCTTCAGCAAGGCAGGTCCTACACGGCCGGGAGTGTCGTTGATCAGCTGATAGAATAGTGGCGTGGCATGGTACATGTGGTTGTGCAAGCTCCAGAACGCATCTCTGCCATCACGCGCCACGAAGACATATTTTGCCTTCGGGCTGAAGACGAGATTCTCGAGGGGCAAGTGCGTTTTGATGAAGCGGCGGTGCTTCTGCGCTTCCAGCATCCCGACCACAGGCTCTAGCGGAATGGGGCGGAGGTCGAGCCAGGGCGATGTCATATTGATGGGAGTTTCTTCAGAGCCTTGGAAGACGAGCTGAGAGACGATTTGTTGCATCCAAGTCGTTCCCGATTTGCCCCAGCTGGAGATAACGATGTCGTCCGGTCGGAATTGGAAGTCGTTCCATCTTGTCGAGTCTGCATGATGGTTCTGGAACTCGGAGGTTTTGACGGGCCATTGTGGGCTTGTGGTAGCTTCGGCTGGAGCTGCCATATTTTCGATAAATTTCTGGTGATCGGGGCCTTCAACGAGCCAGATTTGTAGAGGAACGAACTTCCAAATAATTCAGGATGTCCGGATTGAAGATATATTGTAATGGAGGCATATTTACCTGTTTAAGTAGCTGGCAGCGAAACGCGCAGAACGTCTCTTTGAACACCAGCATGTTCAGCTGCATCCTTCAGAGACGCGTTTGCCGCGTTGAATACACCGGAATGCCTCACAAACCAATCATGTGGTAAGGCGGCATAGGATCTATGCCCGGACACGAGGTCGCCTATAGATAAGGTTCACAAACGTTAGCCCTGCCAGCAGCGATGGCTGAAAGCTGAAAGAATTTGGCAACCAGCTAGCCAATAGAGCCATTGCAAACTAGCCCAAGTAGGATTCAGCTGCTGTTTGCTTGAAGAGCTTTCGGCTTCCGATTGGTTGGCTGATTGTAGAAAGACAAATCAATGACCCAGAGCTGCCGTGGAGACTGTCTATAAGGACCAAGGACCAGCGTCGTCGTAAGCGAAGCAGCAGCCTTGGCTCCAGTATGGCTATGGTCTCAGATATCATTTTGATTCAATGCATCTTGTTCGAGCCTTTACCATCCATGGCCAGGTGTCGCTCACCTTCAGGCACCATTGTATGGCTACACTGTTCGACTTCCGCGGCTGTCTCTTTAACCTGTGAATGCTACAGTGGCACTCTTTTGACGCAAACACAGCGACCGCCAAGGCCACATTGAAAGATGTCGCACGCGTAGAAAGACAGTTGGGAGAGTTTCCGGTCTTTCAGCCGCATGCTTCTGTTCGGGCATCTTCTGCAATCGTTTTACTGTGCCGCGATGTGGGACTGGATAGACTGAGGCATGCTCGCCGCAGGGTGTTCCTTTCAAAAAACGTCCCTGACGGCCAACACAGATGGTGAAGTGCCACCTCGCTTCGGGCAAAGCGAGAGATGCGTGCTCGCGTTCCATGGTCCAGGTTACGCGTGGTCCAACGTAGATTGATGTCGCGATCAGGCAAATTCATGGTCGTGCCAGACTGCATTTTACATCCCTAGTGCATGTACGGGGACTGGCCTCCGGCGAAACAGACGCATAATGTACGTTCTGTTTAGGTCTGGTGCTGCGCTCGTTAAAGAGTGGACAGGACCTAGGCTCCGACGGTCAAGCTGAAAGATAGTAGTGCATGGCTCCAGATCTTGTTGTGATTTGATTGGATGGCTCTCTCAGCCCGATTCAGCCAATTTGGAAGACGAGAAGAGCTGATCCGAAAGGGCATGGCTGAGTAGTAACTTTATGCTTGGGTGCAACGTTTTGTCAGGAATTCTCCTCGGCGTAGTTCTATCGTGAAGAAGAAGAAGTTCGTGCAGACGTTTGCAAATTGATCAATCGCCTAATCGAATCACGACATCGTCCAAGTCTCGGTTTGTCTGGAGGAGGCTGGACCTCAGCTGGGCGTCAAGCTTCCAAGCCTTCAGCGCGCCAACTCATCACGCTTGACTGCTTCTGGACAATGATGGCCTGTGCTGACCAGGTACCAAGTGAGCTGAGCTCCCCTCCCCTCTGATTGTTGTCTTCTTTGGGAGGATATTAATCGTCTCCGGACGTAAGCACTCGAACCTGCTATGAAGATATCCGACAACACCGATATTGGTGAGGCGCATCCTCTGCATCCGTCTCGCAGCAATGGATTCAAGCACGCTCCTTTGGATCCATAATGATGATCCGGCCCGTCGAAACACTCATGAGATCAGCTCCACTGTGAGGCAACATGTGATGGTCAATTACCACATCAAGAAGGCGAAACGGGCGCAACAAACGCAAGCAGTCAGCCAGCCACAGTCAGCAGATTCACAGACCAAAGATATCGCCTTGAGAGCAGATCACATAACCGTGCACCCGCGTACCCTCTGTTCATCAAAGGCCAAGAAGCAAGCCACCCGCGACGTTGCATATTTCCCTCCACCGGCACCAGGATTGATCAACGATAAGGATCGTAGCACTTACAATGCCATATGGTGGCACCGATATGCCGCTCCTGCTTCTCCAGATGGGCTCAACTGGCAAGAGAAGTGCCGGGCGGACGCGAGTCAGATCATTTGGCATGTGGCCAAAATCGACAAGACCATCTTCGAGTTGTTCATGTGCTTCTCCGCTGCCAAAGAGATCCTTGTCAAGGGATCAAGCGATACACGGGCTTACTATCGCTACAAAGGCAGAGCCATTACTTCGTTGTCGCAAGATGTGAATCGTGAGTTGCGTCATCCATTCCTATGCTCGCAAATGCTGACTGTAACTCAGGTGAAGGTGCATCGTTGAACGTGAATGCCATTTCGGCGATATGTTTGTTAAATAGGATTGCTTTCGCAGAGCATGAATATGACGCAGCAGACCTTCACGTCCGAGCGCTTCAGAAATTGACTGCTCAGCGCATACGGCAACTCCCTGGCTTCTGTTGGCTCATTGTTGTCTGGGCAGACCTTCACCTGACTGGAGTCCACGTGCGGGCACCTTATCTGGCCTATTATGTTCACCCGGAATTCCGGGCACGACCCTTCAGCGGCATGTTTCAGTCCGATGCAGACACATATTTCACGAAAACCCTCCCAGGCGGTTTTGTGATGTCTTCACATTTCAAGTCTAAGGTCATACGACTTTATGAAGGCCTCCGCGAGCTGGTCTACTCTTTCGGTCAAAGAGATCTTGAGTGGACCACCAGTCGTGGCCTTCACTATGAAGTCGCGTTTATTCTGGCAGAATTCCAAGCGGACACTGACAGGAGCGGAACACTCGAACAAGGAATCATCGTCGTCGGCTGTGAGATGCAATTCTGGGGCGTCTCGAAGCCTTTCGTGCCACAAAGCGGAATCCAGAGCTTCCAGATGGATCGACTCTCGCAACTGATCGCAACGATACCACCGAGAGCCCTTTGTACACGATGGCTCAAGTTTACGAGCAACCTCGACTTGCTCCTCTGGTGTCTCATGAACGCGGCAGGGTCGGCTCTCTATCAGCTATCGCTCTCCACCTCCTCGAAGGACACCCAACTGCTACCAACCTGGCTTCAAAATCACGTTACTTATATCATCGAATTCCTCGATATCGTCAGCCCGGAGGACCTCGAAGCCCGGATGCAAAAAATGCCATTCAGCAAAGAGTGGAACAGACCTGCGTGTCGAGCGTTCTTTTCTGGGCCACGCGACCATGGTTATGTGGCTACTGATGCAAAGCTCTTGTGCGAGCCCAATATAGGACTCTTCCGAGATCTCCGTCTGCTTTTCGATTCTGATCGTGGCACATGATCACGCTCGTGTGATCAATACAGAAACGACAAGCCTTCAACGCACGCAAGCTTAGTGGACATACCATACTTGGTCACAGCTGGACTGCAGGCTGTGCAGTGAACAGACTCCCTCACACGGCGAGATATCCCAGATGATGAATTTACGACTTCATGATGCTCAATCTTGGTTATGGTTATCGGTTCGGGCGAGGCTGAAGCGTTTGCACAAATCTTAATGATTGGTGTATGGGGTCAAGTCTTCATCAATAACACGGTCGGCTGGCCCAATGGCAAGGCGCTTGACTACGAATCAAGAGATTGCAGGTTCGATCCCTGCGTCGATCAAAATCATATCCTCTTTGAGGGATTATCTCTTTTGTCGGATTCGGGCAGGCAGGCCTCCGAACAGTTCTCAACTCAACCTTTTGGTCCATCATCATGCTTCCAGCTGCGATTGTTTTGACACTGAGAGGAGGTTATCATATGCACAGAATGCAACATTCTATAGTTACAACCACAATTAGTGTTGCCAAACAGCTTAAGCTAAGAACAAAATATGACTAGCTGTCATCACTGCCATTTGAGCCGCATGTAATGAATACCTCATGTCACCACCGCTGACCGCCCGCCCCCATTGCACCAAAAGCAAACACGTGCTCGTCGTCTTGCCTGCTAGGAAATAAAGCTTGTATCCGTGCCTGGCGAGTGATTTAGCACGAAACGTCACTTTTCTCAAGCTCCGAAGTGCACGGTCTAGGCGCTACGACGCTAACTCTATTGTGGCGTGTGACCGGGCCACGCTTCGAACTTCAACTTCCTTTCCAACAGACGTGCGCATTTCATACAACTCTTTCGTAGGTGCGCTGGAGGCTGCTACATTTCGGATTGTCTGGCAGATAGACTGGACTTTGTGCTCTGGACACTGAAGCATTGACCTAGGCTTGCTGCATATAGAGCCGGCTTTACAGCTTTTCCGCTCTCCCTACTTGCCAACATGGCGGACACACCCGACAGCTTGCACAGCACTCAGCGAGATGCCGCTATCATCGACCCTCATCTGCCTGAAGGCTACTCTGCAGAACCAGAGGCATTGATATCTGACCCGGTTCAGGCAGACACCCAGAGCGGTAGGAGCGAAGCCCATGAAGAGTCCTCCCTCTTGCTGCAAGGTGGCGACATTCACCGCGACATCTACAAAATCAAGGCCAGGGCCAATGCTCCTCGCCGCGCGGCAACTTTCTCTGGCCTTCACCCCAGGGATGCGGACGAAGAACAGCCTCGAGCAGATGACATTCTCCAACCGGGTGGCTTCAGAAGGCAACACGTGCAGAGAAACCAGACTGAAATTCCCAATCTGCGCAGACGACTTAGTCGTGCGGCTGTGCCCGTGACGAGGAACTTTATTGGATTTCTGGAGCTTTACGGCGACTTCGCAGGCGAGGATCTTGCTGACACGGATGACGACGAGTCTGCCATTGATGATAGCGAGAGAGAGCCACTCAATGACGACCAAAATGAGAGGCCCACTGAGAGACGGCCATTACTTGGCAAGAGAAAGAGCACTCGCCGTCTCAAACAGCAAGGCGATGCCTCCACCACTAAGACTTTCTTCACCCTTCTGAAAGCCTTCGTGGGTACTGGTATTCTGTTCCTCCCCAAGGCCTTCCGCAACGGTGGCATCCTTGCTTCTTCCATCACCTTGGTCATGGTGTCTCTGATCACCTGTGTGTGCTTCCATCTGCTTCTGGAGTGCAGGAAAAAGTGTGGAGGCGGCGGTTATGGTGAGCTCGGTGAAGCTATTGTCGGCAAGCGCTTCCGATCTGTCGTCCTGGCTTCGATCACGCTCTCACAGCTGGGCTTCGTCTGTGCGGGTATCATCTTCACCGCAGAGAACATGTACTCCTTCTTCCAGGCTGTTCTCAAGAGCCGGGATCTACCCATCGGCATCAACACGTTCATCGCCCTTCAGCTTCTTCTTCTCATCCCTCTGGCTTTGATCCGCAACATCTCGAAACTTGGACCTGCCGCTCTTCTCGCCGATGTCTTCATTTTGATTGGTGTTGTCTACATCTGGCAATACGATATCCGCAGCTTGGCTGAATTTGGAGTCAACGAGAGTGTCCAACTCTTCAGCCCTTCCACTTTCCCTCTTACCATCGGCAGCGCGATCTTCACCTTCGAGGGCATTGGTCTCATCTTGCCTATTCAGTCCAGCATGAAGGAGCCTGAGCACTTCTCTAAGCTGCTCTACCTCATCATGTTCATCATCACCTGCGTGTTCACCTCCATCGGCGCGCTCTGCTACGCCACCTTCGGCGAGTTCACCAAGATTCAGATCATCTCCAACTTCCCGCAAGACTCCAAGCTCGTCAACGCGGTGCAGTTCCTCTACTCTCTCGCCGTCCTCGCCGGTAACCCCGTCCAGCTCTTCCCAGCTGTCCGTATTGTCGAGACCTCTCTGTTCGGCGAGAAGGCAACTGGCAAACGTTCCGCTACCATCAAGTGGAAGAAGAACTTCCTTCGCGCCGGTGCCACAGTCTTGTGTGGTCTTGTCGCTATCGTCGGAGCTTCAGACTTGGACAAGTTCGTTGCAATCATTGGTTCGGCTGCTTGCGTGCCGCTCGTCTACATCTACCCGGCTTTCCTGCACTACAGGGGCGTTGCTGAGACTCGTGGCGAGAAGGCGTTGGATATTGGCATGATGCTTCTTGGTGTCGTTGCCATGGGATACACTACTCTCGTCACTGTTGCCCAGTGGGTCACGTAAAGAAATCCAACTGAAAAGGCAAGACTGGACAACGACAGAACAGTAGTTGAAGAAGTTGGACGACTTGCTATACATCATCGCAGCAGGACCACGACTGATCTGTTGCAAAAGACATTCTTGTGTGGGTCAATGCGAGATCTAGATGTCGTAATGGCGAGTGGGCGGAACAAGTGATTGTCAGCTCTTCCAAAAAAAAAAAAGAAGATTGATACAATATGGGAAACGGGCAACATGGAAAAAGGCGATATGGCATGTTGGAATATGTACCTGTATATGTATTGAAATTATGGGTTCGCGGGTGACATTCGTGGCATACATGTCCACATATCTACAGCTCTATTTGTGAGCGACATCAATCGTTTTCAACATTATGCCATCGCTCTGGACCCTCTGCCATGTGGGGAGAAATGCTTCGATCTTCGAAGCAGATCAGCGCACCAACCAGCATGATCCCTGCATCTCTTAAGTCTCGCCCGTTTAAAACGCCCGATGACGCAGCTGGGACGACGGCAGCATTCCCACAAAACCAGGACAGACGACCCGGGATGTGACGACGACGCATGCAAGATGCATGGCGGTGGCTGTGAGATCGTCGCTGTGCATGGCGACGTTGCCCAACCCTTACACCATTGTAGCACAGCTTGCTTGGTGCTCTGTATAACCTTTCTCCTATCTATCCAAGTTCTGTGTTGCGTCGCGTTTCTCTTTCGTATTCTACCTCGCCTGTATTGTTTGAAGGCACTGGAAAGCTGTATACTACAAAGGACATAGCTCCGAACTGGTTTTCGAACCGATCCCTCCACCCATATACCCATACCCATCTGGATATCCGACACAATGCCGGAAATGCAGACCATCCCAGCCAGACATGGCGTCGCAACCTTCGTCCCAGCTGGCCAAACGATCAAGATCGTCAACACCTCCGGCTCGCAGGTCATTGACACCTGGGCGTTCGCCCTCCCGCATCCAGACGTGAAGAATGGATCAGACCAACAAGAGGGGCAGCAAGAAGCGCCCAAGAAAGAAGACCTTCCAGAGCCACCCAAAGAGGAAGAGAAGCCTGCGAAACCCGCGGCTAAGAAGAACAAGAAGAATAGCATGGACCTGCCTTCGCAGGAGGATGCTGAGAAAGCTACCAGGGAGGGAATCGAGAAGGGTGATGGCAGTGAGGAGCAGGGTCAGAAGAAGAACACCTGGAGCTCGTACGTGCCTTCCATTGGATGGGGCGGTAAGAATGGCGCCAAACAGGGCGAGCAACAGCAGGGTGAGAAGGGGGAGACTGAGAAGCAGAAGAATTCGAGGACTTGGGGCTCGTATATGCCTAGCGGCAAGGGATTCAGCAACTATGTCCCGAAAACTGCAAGTGACACGGTATCTTCGTTCGCGAGCACTGTATGTATCTCAGACCGTTTCGCGAAATACTTTCCCACTGACAACGAATACAGCACGCGCGAAACCCGAACAAATCTTACGTCGACCAGCTGAAGGACTTCTCCACCACGCCCGTCGGCGCTGCAGGTATCAAAGGTAAATTCCCAGAGTGTCTCTTGCAGGCACTGACCCAGCTCACACAGGTTTGGCAGCGATTTCCGGTTCCGGCTACGGCAGCTCTCTCTTCGCCGGCTACCAGGCATGGAACGCCATGAATGCCCCCGATGCGCCGCCCATGGAGTTCCTCAGTCTCCCGCACTCGCGCTCTTCGACTCAACACATGGTGCCGAAGGTCAACGACCTTTTCGTTTCCAACTTGCGCGAGCCCATGCTCACTCTCGTGGAAGACAAAGGCACTAGCGCTCACGATACTTTGATGGCTGCTTGCGATCCTGCGCGCTACAGACAGCTCGGCGTTGAGCACTGGGAGGAGCACGGCTCTTGTGCTGAGAACCTTGTTCTTGCGCTTAAGGAGTTGAACGAGCGCGCTGGCCTCAAGGGTGCAAAGGGCGTTGGTGCTGATGTCACGATCAACAACGTTCCCGCTCCTCTCAACCTCTTCATGAATGTGCCCTGGACCGACGATGGGAACATCAGCTTCAAAGCTCCGAAATCAAAGTCTGGCGACTACGTCCGCCTGCGCGCCGAGCGCGACGTTGTCATCGTCATGTCTTCATGCCCACAAGACGTGACAGATATCAACAACAAGAAGATCGAGGATGCGCACTTCCTCGTCGAGGGAGGCGAAGGAGACGACGCTCCCAAGCAGAAGCAAACTCCTCGTCGCCGCCCGCAGCCTCGCAAGATCGACTCTTCCAAGCGTGCGCCGTCCACTGTCGCTACGGGTGAAATGGGCGATGACGACAAGAGCCAGGTTGGCTCGACGCCAGTCAAGAAGCCACTGCCCCGTAAACCGACTGCTGCGAAGCGCACAACCCAGAGTCAGACCGGGGCTACGAAGAAGCCCACACCAGCAGCTGCGCCAAAGAAGAAGCCTATCCCCAAGCCAGCCGGTACGCCAGCTAACGCGAACGACAACGCCACGAACGGCAGTGCGACTCCGGCAGATGGAAAGCCGGTGGAGAAGAAGAAGCCGAGGAAGCTGGTGCGGAAGGAGTAATTTGATTGCGATTTGCGACGATCATGAGCTTGTACGACTACTGTTGTTTCGATGTTGGTTGTTTTGGCGAGGAGCCGCGAGCGTTGTTGATGTTACATTCTGTGCCCTATTTATCCTGACGCCAGCTAATCTTATTTTATGATCTAGAGGGCTGTTTCCGCTTCTGGGGTAGTCATGTGGCACCGATGGACGGAATTATTGTGATTGTTAGATGTAGTTGAAGTTTATTGTCATTTATCCCCTGTTAGTCTGTGTATACAGTCCAGAAGCTACACGGAGCACTCCAGCCCGTCTACGTGGAGCCGACTTTTCTAAATGAAACGCCGTAACGTCTCGTGATTCTAGGCGAGTACTAACAACTAGCAAGCATATCGATACAAATGATGTTCCTGGTATTTCTTACGGTCGGGAATCCCATACATACCTTCGAACGTTCGTCGAAGGACTCACTCGATCGATAATCCAACAAACCCAAACCGAACCTTCCATCACAGGCCCATCATGAAGTTACTAAACCACCTCCTGGCCCTAGCCACCGCAACCTCGGCAGCACTCACATACAAAGGCGTCGACTGGTCCTCCCTGCTCGTCGAAGAAGCCGCCGGACGCTCCTACGTCGGCCTGGACGGCCAAAAAGCACCCCTCGAAACCATCCTCGCCGCCAACGGCGTCAACACCGTCCGCCAACGCCTCTGGGTCAACCCTTCAGACAAGAACTACAACCTCGACTACAACCTCCGCCTGGCCCGCCGCGCCAAAGCCGCCAACCTCAAAGTCTTCCTCGACCTGCACTTCAGCGACACCTGGGCCGATCCCGCGCACCAAGCGCCCCCGGCGGGCTGGCCCCCGACCTCAGACGTCGACAGTCTCGCGTGGAAACTGTACAACCACACCCTCGAAGTCTCCAATGCGTTCGCCTCCGCCGGCGTACCCATCGCCCTGCTCAGTCTAGGCAATGAAATCACCGCCGGCACGCTCTTCCCCGCGGGCAAGATCGCGAACTCCGGTGGAGCGTACAACCTCGCGCGTCTGCTGCACTCTGCATCCGCCGGCGTCAAAGACAGCAAGTTGAGCCCGAAGCCCAAGTTGATGCTGCACCTGGACAATGGTTGGAACTGGGAGACGCAAGAGTATTGGTACGACACTGTGTTGAAGCAGGGCCCGTTATTGAGCTCGGATTTCGACGTCCAGGGCGTGTCGTACTATCCGTTTTACAATGAGAAGGCGACGCTGGGAGCTCTGAAGAGCAGTCTTGCTTCGATGAAGTCGAAGTATGGGAAGGAGGTTATGGTTGTTGGTGAGTCGTTTTTCCCCTTTCTTTTCTGTTGGTTGATATTGTGTTGTTTCGAAGCTGTTAAGAAGGAAGTTATCGACGGACTGATGGATATAATCACCATACTAACCCACCCCTTCACAGAAACCAACTGGCCCACAGCCTGCCCATCCCCCAAATTCGCCTTCCCCTCCGACACCAAGTCCATCCCGTTCTCAGCAGCAGGCCAATCGACCTGGCTCAAGAGCGTCGCAGCAGCAGGAGGCAGTGGCCTGTTCTACTGGGAGCCAGCCTGGGTCAACAACGCGGCGCTGGGAAGCAGCTGCTCCAACAACGCGATGTTCGAGTATGGTGGCAAAGCGCTGAGCTCGTTGGCGGCTTTCAAGGAACTGTAGAGATGCTGATGAAGCTGACAAAGGCTCTGTGTATTTGAACTGATTGACTCCTCAAAAAAACCGTCCTCTCGATGTGACAATTGTAAACGCTCCGTTTGGCTATATAATGCAATCAGTGAATGGCTCACTCGGTATCAGGGAATAACAATCTTCGCTCGCTAGAACCGCAATCGTCGCAGTGCACTTTTCTTCAAAAACTCTGACAATACCTCCATCTCTCAAATGTCCTTCTTCGTCGGCTCCTCGTCCTCCTCGCTGCTACCCTCCTCATCCCCAAACTCGAAAGCATTGGGCTCACTCTGCCTGCGTCCCCTCCTCTCCCTCAGAGCTTCGGACAGGTTTTTGCTGACCTCCTCCATGTTGCTCTTCGTGTCTGGCTTCGTCGAAGTCAGGGACGTCAGACGGGTCAGCTTCAAGCCGTCGGACGCGCTGTTCTGCCTGCTGCGGCTGCGGTTGGGCGTGCTGGGATGCGATGCGAAGAAGCCGACACTACCGATATTCTGGAAACTTTCATTGCGAGGCAACTGGTCGCTGGGTTTGCGAGCACTGAGAGGTGAAGGCGGAGAGGAGAAGATTTCGTTGTCACCAGATTCACTGACTTGGCGGCGGTGGGTGGGCGTTGATGGACGCTCGTTGGCCTTCTGATCAGGAACGATGCGTTGCTTGTCGAAATCGGGGAAGAGTTCAGGGCCAAGCTCATCAACGATCTCGGTGATTTCTGCTTGAAGTCTCGCGCGGCGTTCTCGCAGTTGTACGAGGGTGTTGCTCGAGTTTGGGTTGAGAGAGAGGACAAGAGGGCGGATTGACTTGAAGATGTCCATACCAATCTCGCCGAAACGAAGGGCGGCGAAACAGGCGGACGGGAAGAGGATGATCTGGAACAAGATCACGAACCAGAGTGGTACCCATTCAGGAACGCGACCTCCAATGCGGTTCTTGTGTGCCCAGTAAGTTCCGACAATGGTGTAAACCACGTTCAAAGCAGGAGCCAACGCCAGTGACACAAGGATTTTCCAGGTTGCAACAACATCTCTGGCCTTGATCTTGACCGATGAGGCTGCCAGTGCTTCCTTGGACTTCTTGATTGAGATGAGCTTGCCAGCAATGAAGACTGGCGAGAAGAAGATAAGACCAGGGATGACAGCGATGCTCAGAATAGCAAGTTTCGCCAGGCGATATAGCAGGAAGCCAACGGCTCTGTACCAGGGGAACTTGGCATACGAGACTTGGTGGTCACGAACTCCAATGTGCATAAGTTGTTTGTTGTAGTCGAGAACGGCCTTCCTTGTCTTGATGACTCTGGGATCATCCTTGTACTCGGCATAACCCTTGAGGAAGCGGCGCTGTAGCTCAACAACGGCAGGCAGAGGCAGCTTCTTGCCCTTGGGGTTGTACAGTCGACGGACAGCTTGGATCAGCATGAGAGTATCGTAATCAGGCGCTTGCAAAGTCACAGACTTCAGGGCATCCTGCACCTCGTTGAGGACCTGACCAACAGCTCCCCGGCGATCACCATTCTTGTACTGCTCCAGAACTTTGTCGTCTACCGTAATAGCTTGGCCAAACTCGATAACGCAACGTGAGCGGAACTTGTGTGCGTTGAAATAGTTCATACCCACAGGGACAATTGAAACATTGCAATCAGGATTCTTTGCGAGAGAGCCCAAAGCCATGATAGCAAGACCAGCCTTCAGAGGCAGGAGCTCGGTTCGGTCGTGACTGCCTCCCTCTGGGAAAATACCAATACAGCCACCCTCGGCGACACGGTCGAAGACAGCATCGTAGACAGCGTGTTGGTCGACATGCGGCGCAACACTGAACTTGGTACCCTTCTTGGGCTCTCCATTCGCCAGATGTGCTTCCGGAGCCTTCGGGTTTATGCCTGCCAGCTGTTGTTCCGCAACTTCTCCTTTGAACGGCTTCTTCAATCTGATCTCATTCGGTCCGAGAATCTCCTGAATCTCTGCATTGGCTGCTGTATTTTGGAAGCTGGGCAGGACAAGAAGTCCGCCAACCATATACTGCGCATCCTCAAAGTTGGTATCCTCTCCGCGGACAAGTGTCGGGTCGTTCTCCGGCTCAGGCAGATATATGATTCCCTTTGCGGGTTTCTTCAGATCCAAAGCTCTTCCTACAGGCACTGCGCCGACCAAGCTCGAAGCGAATCCTACGAACTTTCTCCGTGTGCTCTTTTCGGCGATCAAGAAGGCAATTCTTCTACGCGCATCTTGTCGGACTGTGCGCATAAGGATCAGAGGGTCCACGAACTGGTTGGCGTGCGGCGCAGCGACAAACAGAACCGGGCCTTTCTTTGGGATTCTCCATGTTGAGCGGGGGTGGATTTCGCGGAAGAAGAGGTCGACGACGATGGTGAAGACCCAGAGGAAGAGGTCGTAGACGACGTTATCGTATGCCTGCTTGCCTTTGTCGGGCATTGTGGGCGTAATTGGGCTCTCGCGAGCGTTCAGTGTTGGTGTTCAGCTGTCATGTACGTGTGAAGATCGAGTCGCGGGGTGGAAGAGCTGGAAGAGCTCAGACGGCGGGCGAGTGTCGCTTTGCGGCCTGAGGATGTCGTTTAGGCCCAAGCGATAGTTGACAAATGTCTCATGAGCAAGCAGGTGTTGGTTGGTGAGATGCAGGTGAGCAAGCACTAGAAATGTTGGTGCTCGTGCCTGTCCTGTTGAACCCCGCCAAAAGACGGAAGCTGCGACATGTGACAAAGGTCCTAGCATCGGGTGCTTCAAGCTCGTCCTCCTTGATGTTTACCTAAATAAGGTACATGTATCTTTACAGTCTTCCTCTTACAATTTCATCCTCGCGTCCCAGTAAATCACAACTGCACTGGTATTTGGAGCCTTACACGTCTATACTTGCTCAACGCATACCCGGCGTGAAGAAACCTCTTGCACGTGGTTAAAAGACACACCTCGGCCCAGTCGCCCAGCCCCTTTGCCACATCTCGCGTAGCAGTGGTGAGGACATGTCAATCTCATCAAACAAGCTACTAACAGAACTTCGTGGACTTTCATTTCCATTCTATCAAGAACAAGCTCAGCTCGACGGCATGGGCAAAGCAGACGACTTCGCCTGGGCATAAGTCAGCCCTGACAAGACCGACGCAACCACTCCAAACATAAGCGTGAACCCGAAAATGAATACTCCAATCCAGAAAGTCCAAAAAGCCATTGGATTCCGTCGATCTTTCCAGATCTGTCGCCAGCCACGAGGCGGCGACTGGTGTTCAACGATAAGTTCTGTCAGTCTCGCTCGCCAGAACTTGAACTTGGTCAGACTCTGCTGCTGTTGAGGATACAAATCCTTCAGCACTGACTTGGGAACCATGCTGTCTTTTGTACCGATTTCTGCGACAAAGATGGTTGTACTTGCATCCCACACAGGAAACAGAACGTCCAAGGTACGAAGCGTTTCTTCGAATAACGGGAGAAGATCTTTCGCGGCTTGCCTGTGTACACTCAGCATCTGACTGGCCAAACGGTGTGGCCATCCCACTGGCATTGCCTCACCTTGCACCACTCGCCTCGGGTTTCCTACTGGTGCCTCCTTCGGTGCCCGGTGTTGTGGTGTTCTTGATGTCTTCGATGCGACTTTCTCTCGGCTCTATACCGTGCGAACTGTCATGTGCTGCAGATGCTCCCGACTGCGATTGACTGGTTGGCAGTGAAGTCTGCGTTGATTTGTCATGGACTAAGGCGTGCTTGGGTTCCTCCTGCGGGCTATCGCGAATCTCGCGCAGGATTTTGCACATGAATTTCAACCAGGCGGCGTCCATGAAGACTTTCAAAGTTCTCGTTTCTTCGTTGAAGCGGAGGTGTTGGTCCAGGTACCAGGTGCACTCAATGGTGATGCCGCTTATGTCCATCAGCCGTGCTGCGCGAAATTTCGGTGGGAAGCGGACGATGGAGTCACCAAGGTCGGCCTCTGTCGGGTCATCGAAGCTGCGTTTCAACACGAAGTGGTGTATTGTATCTGCATCGGGCCAGCTCTTCGGCCTTCCATACTTCTGTCCCACACAGTCAAGGCTAAGCCAGAGGCACACGGCGACATTGATAGCGTGGTCTACGACATTGACTTCCACATTTAGTGACTTTTCTAGCTCTCCTCGCACGTCTGTGAGTGTGACGTTCGGCCACTTGTGTCGGACGATCGGTATGGCAGCCAGAACGCATTTGTGGAGGACGTTCCAATCAATCTCCTCGTCCTGGAAGCCATTTACGTACTGTATACAACGCTGATACAACGATTCGGGCCTTTCGAAGGCGGCTGACGTTGAAGACTCGAAGTCGAGTGCCTCTGCGATTTGCCTGCATGTAACTTGCCGATTCGATTTCCACTCTCTGAGTCCAATTTTCTCTGGTTGTTCGACTGGCATAGTGACGCCTTGCAGTTGTGTCGAGCACAGTGACCGGTTTCGAAAAGAAAAAATCCGGCGCCGAACAGATACGTCGCATGGGATTGCGGATGGATAAGACCACACACAATGGGGCTGTGGTGCATGCTGCGCATTGTTTAAAAATGGGCTTCCGTGCAGAAAGGCTTAACGCCACTGTCATGCTCAGGCAACTGTTGCTGCAAGCGTGGCATACCGTACCAATCGGATCGCGAAGCGTCAGAACTGCAGCTTTTATGCTGAGCATGTCAGCATATCCGAATCACATGGCATTGAGCTGCGAGCCTGGGAAGTCCTGAGGCATTCTGAGGGCGTGTCTTGTCTGAGTGCTTTCCTTTTCGCTCAGTTCCCAGCCTTACTTAGCAATATTCCTGTTCACGAAAAGACTGTACTCATTGCCTGGAGATGCAGATCAACGCAGAAGAGTCTGTCGAAAATGACAATGGCAAGACCAGTGCTCACGACAACATCAGGGATGGTATCCCCAAAATGCTTGATCAGAGTTGGGGCCACGGAATAATGAAGAAGGTACTCTCTCGCATTGGAGTTTCTCACCAACGCCGATCAACCACTGTTGCGCCGCCCGCAAAGGCCAATAGGCCAACACAAACGACAGCTCCGGCTTCGACACAACAGCAACCCGTAGTCAGAGACACGGCGACAACTGCGACCAACCATAGCGTAGCGTCACATCCTTCCGCCGCGGAGGCTAGCGGAGCCAGCGACAGTGCACCTGTTCAGGTCAGCTTTATTGCCACAAACGCTCAAGATGCTGGAGAGCCCTCGCTGGCTCCAGGAACAGTGTCACCCAGGACTGAGAAGGTCGCTGCGCCAAATGCAGAGGGTACATCTACCGCGCCGCTTGAAGGGGATCTACGGATCCCCATTTCTTCACCAGGAGTTACGAGTGATCGGGAGAGCACCACCGCCATGGACGATACCGCGCCAGTCATTGCACCGACTAGCAACGACACCATGAACGACATCGCGCCCGTCATTGCACAACCGAGGGTGGTTGAGGAAGAAAGCAAGAATGACGATCATCGTGCCGCCGAGCCAGCAATTCGCGAGGATGGCGAGAGCAAGAGGGAAAAACATGCGAAGGAACACGTTACGCAAATACTCGAAAACCTACTGGCGGGACACGAAAGGGCGAAGATTGCTATCCTCGTCGACATCGAAGACTACAGGGGCTCGCGTCGGGTTTGTGTGAAATGTTTCGATGGAGCAGCGGAAAAAGCAAATGAGATCAAGGCTGTCCTGTCCAAACACGGCCCAACCCTTCAAGGGTTTCCTTATGTCGTTCATCGCAGGGGAAAAACCAAGATCTTCGGCTACAAGGGGTCTGACACTGACCGCACCGATGATCCCAAAGACACCGACTCCGAGAACTCCCGCGGCTATCTGACCCAACCTTTTTCTGATACGCCGTACTGGACAAGAGAGTCAACAATGGTCGAGGTATTATGTGGCGATGAGAGAGACGGAAATATGGTCGGTGCTCCTATTCGCATGGCAACTACTCGTTGGGATGGGTACTCCGTGTCGATGTGGACGTGTGGTGGCATTATCAGAGTCGACGGAATCGACTACGGATTAACTACCGCACACCCTTTCGTGCTGGGCACTCCGGTTCGACCTCAAAAGCCATCTCAGGAAATACCGCCCAAAGAGAGCGCCGGAGCGACGGAGGATCTCATCGTTGGCAATGATCCTTTCGGGGGCAAAGATGACTTCTTCTCGACAGAGCATCACCCAGAGAAGAACTGGCAGGCAATCGGCAAAGTATCACACTATGCGCTAGCCAGGATGCGATCGATTCCCAGAAACAATGACTGGCTTCTCTTCGAATTGCCCAAGGACCGATCCACGTGGAATGATTTCGGAAACAATGCGGAGTCTAGCATCCATGCCTTAGCAGTGTTTTCTGCAAGAGGTCCTCTTTCGGCACATATTCTAGAAGGTACTGCTTCTTTGATACTTGGAAGCTCACCGTTCGAGGTTTTGAAAATCGGGCTTCGGGAACCTCTACGTAAGGAACCTTATGTGCAAAACCATAGACATAGGACTAACAACTCGCAGGCCCTGGCGATTCTGGCTCTTGGCTTATGCGCGGCAACCAGCTCGTCGGAGTGATGGTTGCTGGAAACGAGGAGGACCCCAAGAAACCTTTGGGGTACGCAATCAGCGCCCAGGCAGTCTATCGCAGCATATCAACGTCGATGGGTGGCCTTTCTGTCCGCCTACTTACGGATCTGGAGAATGCCATCAACGCGAACAGCCAGACTGGATCCCGGCGTGATCTTATATTGCTCCGCATTCGCCAATTGTTCGATGCGGATACACCTGTTAGGCGCATCAAAGTACTTCACGATCACCACACGCTTTCCTCGCTTACCAACATACAGACCGGAAATGCTGCACTGACTGCACTTCTCAGATTAGGGTTCTTCTGTTCTTCACTCAGGCTGGAGTTCCCAACTGTTCGGAGATCTCTCGTTGCTCGCACGCCTTCGTGGAGTAAGACCGAGCGAATCGGAGAAATCCTGCACCAGCAAATGTCGCAACTCAGCGAAGGCTCGACCGTTACTCACCTCATCCTTGCGCTCTCGGCGAGCCTGCCGCCACCCAAGATCCACGCCGGCGAGAGTGAGTGTGCAAGAGCGCTCTCTGTCCTCATGAAGGAATTGAACATCTCTCCAATACCTGCTCAAACCTATCTGCAGGCTCTTGTGGTGTCTGTTCGTAATCGTTACAAGCTACCGAGACGACTTGGCGTTCACTACGGTGGACCAAAAGAGGCGACTTCACCCACCAACCTCGCAGGATCCTTGGCAAGAGCATTGTACGCCATCCGGACCAATAACTTCTACATCCACGAAGGTGTAACGGCAAAATATCTCAAAAATTTCGTTGTTGCCTACACCCGCTATCCAGTCATCGCCGTCAACGAAAAGAACGTCGCGAGTCTTGTGAATGATTCCCTAGTGACCAGTGGCGTTGTGCCTCGCATCTTTGTTGCAAATCTCGACAGCCCACATGTTCCGCAGAACGTAAAGTCCAATGATTCATTCTACGGCAGGGTGGTGCAATCGGACGAGCTCAACGAGGCACTGGAAAGCTCGACGACGCACTGGAAAGCTGAAGAACGTGCCGCAACACGAGGAGAAGAAGGACCAGGCAAGACTCCCAGGGGTTTGCTTGGCTCAACGATGAGCAACCAACACCTTGACAAGACTTATTCCCTCGTGGTTTGAACTCGAGTCTAGGGAAGAGATTTCTTGTTGTCGCCACAGATGATCGGTATGCGGTAGAAGTACACAGTCGATATATTGCGACAACAGCCCTGACTAATTCAAATGATCAGATCTCCAGACTCGATTCCGAGAGTCGGTTCCAAGTAGTGACGAGCCTTATGCCAAAAGCCCAGTCTACAGATGAAGAAGGGGGTAAGGTGTTGAAAGAGCTCCACGAGAGGTTGGATGGATTATTTGAATAGTAAGCAAACGACACACCATCACATGTTGCAAACGGCGCTGATAAGCCGGTGTAACCCGGACCAGAATATGGTCCTACGGGTTGAAAAACCCAGATTAGCCGATGCTAAGGAGGCCGAATGAGAACATCGTGCACCTAAGAAAGACTTCGCTGCAGTGATCATGACTTCGGGGAAAGGTGTGAAGTTAGATACTATCAAGCAAGACGATGTAATCGGACATATCATATACCAGACGTTAGGAATGAAACAGTTGTCGTTCGTTGTGGGTTGCGTAATGCTGCGAGTAAGACTATGACTCTATTCACAATTGATGCTCCCGAATACCATTGTCCTCAAATTATTGTACCGCGATTTCCAGACGGTTACCCTGACGAAATGGCATATAGTGTACAGCGCATTGAATGTACGATATACTCGGTACTTCCTGCGGTCCTTCTAGTAAATTATACAACCTTTGAAGGAACAAACCCGTGCAGACGGTGTGTATTCTCACGAGCATGTGTTGCATTACTAACACCAACCCTAACCCTAAACATCTCATGGAGTCGACGAATGGGAACAAGAAGCTGGATTGCTCCTTCCACTTGACAACCGGCTCACAGATACCCAGGTTGTGAATATGGCACGCATTCATATCTCACGTGGCATCTTCCAGCATCAAGCAACGCATATGCAACCCTGGAATCATCTCCACCACCAGGCAGGCCGTTTCACATCGATCTCCACTCGGCTCTGACCGCCTAATCCGATCGGCTGGTGCATTATACCACATCACATTCTATGAAAAGAGTTTCAAACGCCTATAATCGCCACCGGGGTATTAACAAAGCAAGCTCCTACTCTGGAATGGTAGCTACTTGGTTACAAGGCACGTAGCTGGTAGCTGCCATCGTTATCAAGCTCATGAACCTAAGGATCGAAGCTCTCCACACCCGCACATCCTGTCTGGAACCGCCCTGCTGGGAATCGTCCTCGCTTGAAAGCCGCAACGACTTTACTATGACAAACTAGAATGCCCGGTCATCGTCTGGACCCTTCTATGACGCCGTCAACGATGGACATGAACCAGAAGGCATTATGTTCGTGGTATTAATGTCGATGGTTTTAGCAGTGGGGCAAGGCGTCTCTCGGAAGGGATCCGGCAGTGCGCAGTAGCGTGATGCAGGCTGGCCCAAACGGAAGCTCTGTGGGCGAATCAGTTGCGAGAATCGCAGTCTCGCTAACAACGACCTGCATATGACCGCTTCCACCTTGCTCTTCCCAGCCACTCACTTGAGCCATCCCACGAGAGCGGCGCTTGAGAGAGCAGCATCCCCATTCCCCAGTTGGAGATGGAGAGGGGCTGGTCGATGCTCGGTTTAAGGTACCCGTGTAGACTCAAACCTCATCTTCCCTCATGCCAGATCGATCCTTTGCGACTCACGCAAGCATCAGGCACCACTGTCACTTTCGCGACAAAGATCATGTGCTAGACACCATACGCAAGACACCGTCGAGACAAGCAAGACAGACAGACATCCGCCCACACGGCCGCAGCTCTCGCGCCGCGCCCAGCATTCACTCCTCCTCCTCGCATTCACCATTGCGACACGCTTTCCTGCACGTCTCAGCCCTACTGGCAAATCGCTACATTTGTACCTGTCTACCACCGTCTTGATCCAACCGTACCACTGCATCTGCATACTGAAGCAAACACCGCTCGCGAGCATACCTTGAAGCAACACCCAAGCGCATGATTCGCCCTTCGCCGATGGCCTCGCGCTGCTCCTCAACAGCCGCCTTATCGACCGCTTTCGAATCGCATCCCAGCCTCGCGCTCAGCATGGAGGACTTCGAAGCGCATGAGTTCTCTCCCACGGTCGGCGACCTGCCGTCGCAACACTCTATCTACCGCAGCGGCGTCTCGTCATACCAGTCCTCTACCGCCTCGAACAGGCGATCCGCCTCGCCACCCGCATGGCGCAAAGCAGGAAGTGGGTGGTTCAAACACCAAGGGTCCTTATCGCCGAGCCGGCGCGGCTACCACCACAGTAGAGAAGGAAGCATAGAGTACCGCAGCGCGGATGAGGATGGACAGCATGATGAAGGCGAGATCACAGTGTATCCTCTGCCGTCGCGTATACCATTACCAGAGAGCCCTACTAAAGGCAGGAGTCTTAGTCCCAGTCCAGCGCCTTGCCACTTTGGCGGCGGTGAAGCCGCGCACTCGACAGCAGTGAATGCGCGACCACTCACGCCGCCACCGGACGACGCGAACGAGTCCGAAGCGACCGATCAAAAGACCCCGACTCAAATGAACTGTAAGTCACCGCTTGAAATCTCACGTCGCTGCTATCATCTCATATTTGCCTTTCTCAAACACCTCGCCGTGAAACTTTTCCTAATGATGGCGCACCGATTAGACATCCGCTTCTCGACGTCGCTGGACGTGATACAACGGACGGAACCCATCGACGCCGCGGTGACGTGGGTGCGCAACGTCAAGCATAATGCGACCAAGTCGCGCTCCAATTTCCTCTTCTACACTGTCGCGACCCTTTTCTTTTACTGGCTTGCCAGCAACCTCTTGTCAACGCCGAGCAATACGCCCGCGCCTGATCTCGTAAAAGTCGCGGGTCTCGCAAAGTCGTTCGAGCCGGTCATTTTCTACTCAGAGCATGGTCATGCGCAGATCGAGGAACTCCACGATACCGGCGTCGCAGTCTGGGACCTGGGCGAGTCGGTGCGGTCAACAAACATGACCAGCGGGCCTATCATCGTGCACCAGCTCGACGACCTGAGCGATTCGATGAAAACTCTCGCAATCGAAATGACGCGCTTCTTCGCCAGCGTCGACGCCGACGTCGACTCAATCCTGCTCGTAATGGAATGGGCGCAGCGCGAACTCACCACAATCGCCACCACACCGCCCAGCACCATCAGCAGCGTGTGGTCGAACGCGCACGGCCTGCTGACCCGCGTCGGCTTGATCAAAGACAACCAGCTCATGCGCGACATCTTCGGGCACACGCACGCGCAGCGCACCAAAGCGACCCTCGACCGCACTTTCCACGAATTCCTCGGCGTGCTGGAGGAGAGCATCAACAACGAGCTCAGCCACTCGATCCAGCTGTTCGGCCTCTTCGAAGCCATCGATAAGCAGTTCCTCAATTTGCAGCGCACAGTCATCCGCGAGCAAGACCAGCAGGAGCGTCTTGAGGGTGACTTCCTCTCGTCGCTATGGACGAAAGTCATCGGTGTCAACGCCAGCTTGCTGCGCAAGTATCAGAAAAACAAAGACCTGCTGGCATCGGTGCGCGACCGCACGGTGCGGAACAAGTACGTGCTCGTCGACCACAACCAGCGCCTGCTGCAGCTGAAGTCGAACTTGGAGATTCTCAGGCGCAAGCTCGTCAGTCCGCTGGTCAGGAGCGAGAATGGCAGCACGCTGAGTATTGAGGAGCAGGTGAGGGGGTTGGAGGGGACGTATTCGCTGCTGAAGAGCACGAGGGAGGTGCAGAAGAGGAAGATGATGGAAATTGTGTACGGGAGTGGGTCGAGGAGGAGTGGGATTGAGATGGAGGGGAGGGCTATTGAGGGGTGAGTGAGGTGGTGTTGGTGATTTTGCCTCTTGTGGGCAGATTTCGACTGCATTTACCTCGCGCTGCTCACTCGCCCATGCCAAAGTCGAGAAGAGTGGCACTCTGACGAGACCTACCACGCGCAAGTGTGCACAAACAGAACGCCTTGTGCACAAACATCAAGCTGCCGCTCTCATAACAGCGCCACCAGAAGAGCGCTCGCACAGTCAAGAACCGAGCCTCGCGCGCTATCAATGCAGAGCAAGGCATGGATGGCTACACGCCGCTATAAGAGGGCGACCTGCGCTGTTGACTCGCCGCCCGCTGGTCGGTCTTGTCTTGCCAACTTCGAAGTCTTCTGGACTACGGGAGTTATTTCGGTTCAGGTCGAGGGTTGGGAAGAGGGTCGTGGCCGGAGTCTGGGAGTAACGCGTTTTGTTTCTGTTTTTTGTGCTTTTGGTTATGGAATTGGAATTGAATTGGATGGAGTTGGGTACACTTGGAAGGTTACACTTGGAAGCAGCTAGACGAGGAGGCAAAGGGGGCGGCGCAATCTAGGAATTGGGAGGAGTTTGTATGGGTTTCGCTTTGCTTGCACGGGAATTGAACTCCTTTCTGAACACCTTCCTACTTAATGAGTTGCAGTGTCTTTTGAAAAGTGAACGAAACAAAGATCCCAATTTGCTCCTCCCTGCCTGTTAATATTCAGTGTTTTTTTATTGAAAGCGAGATCCCAATGAAAACAAGAAGCTTGCTTTGCGTGTTTGGTAGGTTGTTGATGGAGATTTGCAGTAAGGAAATGACGCTCACTCGTTGCAAAGCGATAGGCGTGGATGAAATAGCTTGCCATCTTCACAGAACGTACTTTGCTCTGCTGCGCACGTGTTTCGTGCTGATTGATGAGTGGAAATGAGCACAGTGCTTTTGTACTACCTGCTTGGTTGCTTGGCCGAGAGTTGGCGCTCAAGCCCAAGCTGTCATCAAACTTGGAGAATGCTTCAATCAATACGACAGGTTTATTCCATGAGCAATTGACTTCCAGTCTCAGCGGATGTCCAATCTGCCTCGCACGAAACGTGATGAAATAAAATCATTCCACGGCACGTTTCGCAAAAAGTGGTTCAATTACAAGAATTGTGGCCTCAGGACGCAATATTGAACCCTTTCTACCAACCTCCTTGCACTGCCCCAACGCCTCTTTTTCCTTCTTGTGCTTCGCTTCGGTTACACATCAGTTTGCAGCAAAGGGGAGGTGCAGCAGCCGTTGCTTGTTTCGAGCGCGCTCCACATGGCTCTGGGATTGGCAGACCCAGATTTTTTCGCGGCAGAGCAGATCGAGAGCGTTAGCGCTGTTAGGGCAGTGAGACAGACAGGCAGATGGAATCCGAGGAAGAAGTGCCTTGGAAAGATACCGCTCTTCAAGTGTATAGGTCTTGATGGTAACCAGGATCTCGACAAGAGAGTTCAATCCTCCGAGACCACAATACTGGGCAATCTGGGAAAGGTATAGGTGATCGGGTTGGCAAAAGACTATCAACTCCACCGAGGTCATTGGTGATATTAAGCATCATGCTAGTTCAGAGCTTCCGTGTTTCTAGCGCGGTTAGAGTGAGGCTGTGCAAGAGAATGGAGCTTAGGCACGTTCCACGCGAGCGTCATTTGGCCTGCATGACACCAGCCATCGCGTTGTGTAGAGCAGCCAGCAGCGGCCATCACTCTTTGCACTTCCCACCAACGACGCAAGAAGGCCTGGCCAGCACACCCGCACACCGCCGGCAATCATTCATTGGTTTGTTTGCACTCGTCTCATCTCGAGCGATCGCTGTTGTCACTCCATCCTGCACGCACGCACTGCGCCTCAATCGACCCCGCTACCGTTGAGCTCCGTCGGTCTGCTCAGACGCACTTCTGCTACCAGGAAGCTCCACCCTCGCGACAACCACCATCAGCAGCACCGCGAGCGAGCATTATCGCCGTGTAACCCTCGCCAGCCTCAATTGCTGCAGTATACCGCTCACTACGCGCCTGCAGCAGTAGTACTAGCTGCACCTGTGCCCTGCCGCCACCACTGTCAGCAGCAGCAAAGAGCTTCCCGAGGTTCGCAGCAGCTTACACGCGCGCGACCTACATATCTACATCGACCACTGCAGTGAGCACTCAATCTCAACATGAGTAAGTACCTCCCCCTCTCCAGTTCCATCTACCCTATCCCGGTCCCCGTACCACTCCCTCGACCACTCCCTTACCTAAGTCTTGCCGCCGGGCGCAGTCAAGGCCTCCTGACCATAGCCTTTTGCGCTGTCACTGAGATTGTCTTGGCCGCCATCGCCTCCCACGTAGCCCGGGCCTGATCGCAAAACCTTCATGCCATCACCGCCTCTCTGCCCTCGATAATTTCCCAGCCACCGTCCGCTTTAAACGTCACCCGCTACCTCACTCATGTGCACGTGCTGACCGTATCATGAGGTTCCGGCATTGCAGGCATCAAGCGCGCTTTCAGTAAACACGGCCGCACCTTCAGCAACGACGTCAACTCCAACAACAACACCATGCCAGGCCCTCAGAACGGCGGCCTCAATGGCTCTGCCGACGAGCGCACTCCCCTCACCGGCAGACACAATGGCGGCAACTCGCTCCACCAGGACGACCGCGCCTGGGTGCGCTGGCCTGCGAACTTCGTCCACCTCACCTGGTTGACCCTCGCCAGCAACTATGTCAACATCCTCTTGGTCTTTGTGCCGGCTGGCATCGCGCTGGGCGCGACCGGTGCAGACCCTACCACCGTCTTCATCATCAACTTCATCGCTATCGTGCCATTGGCTTCATTGTTGAGCTTCGCAACTGAGGAGTTGAGTGCCAAGCTTGGTCAGACTATTGGTGGTTTGATGAACGCGACTTTCGGAAACGCAGTTGAATTGATTGTATGTTGAGATCTGGGACAATGGACACGATCGATCACTAACAATCAATGTAGGTCAGCATCGTTGCGCTCAGGCAGGGCGAGATTCGCATCGTCCAGTCCAGCATGCTTGGCTCCATTCTTTCCAACATCCTCCTCGTTCTCGGCTGCTGCTTTATCGCATCCGGTGTGAGGCGCACCGAGAGCAGGTTCAACGAGACCGTCGCATCGACCATGGCGTCCCTCATGGCAGTCGCCGCGACTTCGCTCATTATTCCCGCTACCCTCTATGCTTCCCTCAAGGGCAGCGCCGCCGACTCCGAAGATAACATCCTTATTCTGTCGCATGGAACCGCCATCATCATGCTCATCCTCTACTGCCTATACCTCTTCTTCCAGCTCAAGTCTCACGCCCACCTGTTCGATGCCGAGCAGCAGCAAGAGGGCGGCGATGAAGAGTCGGATGAGCCTCAAATCCTCAACCCCATCGCAGCTACAATCTGCCTTATCCTCGTCACTGTGCTTGTCGCCGTTTGCGCCGAATACCTGGTCGACAGCATTGACGCCATCGTCGATTCCCTCCACATCAGCAAGACCTTCATCGGTCTTATTCTCCTGCCCATTGTCGGCAACGCCGCCGAGCACGTCACCGCCTGTGTCGTCGCATACAAGGACAAGATGGATCTGGCCATTGGTGTTGCGATCGGCAGCAGCATGCAGATCGCGCTCTTCGTCACTCCTTTCCTTGTCATTCTCGGCTGGATTATGGGCCAGCCTATGACTCTCCACTTCCAGGGCTTCGAGACCGTCGTCTTCTTCCTTTCCGTTCTTGTGGTCAACTACCTCATCGGCGACGGCAAGAGCAACTACCTCGAGGGCTGCATGTGCCTTGGCACTTACATCATCATCGCTCTCGCGTTCTACGTCTACCCCGATGACGCTACCGACATTGGCGCCATGGTCAAGGGCGTTTTCGCTAACTAAGTTGGTCTCGGATTTCCTTTGTTGAATACGTTGTATACGTTCGGCGGCTGGGTGGGCTTTTAGGTCCGCTGTTGTTGATTTGATTCGATTCGTTTTCGCGGATACCAAGAACTGAATTTCGCTCGGCGCCGAGGACTTTGCACGATTGCGAGGGGACAAAGTGACACCAAACAGACAAGGAGAAGATGAAGGAGAGATCAGAGAAAGAGAAAAAGAGACGAGGTCGAGACCATATCAGCCAAGGGATCTGGAGAGACGAAAGGAAAGGCCACAACCCCGTGTGATACCAGACTAGGCGATTATCTTATTATTCTTGTAGCTTCTTTATTTTGTATTGTACCAAAACCCAATTTTACCTATTGGTTTTACCGTCCTGCATCCTGCAGTTTGGCTGTCGTCAAACGAACGAAGCTTGCCGTTGATGCGACAAACGAGCAGGTCGGAACCGTGTGTTCCTCCCATTGCCTGGGCTTGCAGCACAAGAGCAGAGAGTAGCTTTCAGTAGCCCAGCAGCGAATTAGGAGTGCGACCTGGACGAGTACATTCGTGGAAGTTTTGAGACGGGTTGCTCTCCATATTACTCATGATGCGATGCGCTCACAGACCATCCGATTCCCGACATGCATTCCCATCTTCTGCTCGATCCAGGCACCAACTGTCGCGGAGAAAGGATGGCCACACATGGTTTCGTGCTTGTCTGTTTCATCGGAACCGGTTGGCCTGGTGGAGATGCGATGAGTTATACGATGTGGGACGAGCGGGTGGAGCTAGAGAGAGCTTAGGGAGGCGATGTAGATAGGATGGTTTTGGGATGTGGATAGGCTTCGGCGCAGACAGGGTCGGTTGGTCACTTCGAGGATCATGTTCTTTCGGAGATGCGATGCCGGCGGTCATTGTTTGTCTGATGATAGCCAAATGCTTCGGCACGCCCGGCGGCAGCTGTTTTCGGTCCCAGCCTGGACGACGAGTAGACTACGCGGATGCCGAACTCTGTCGCTGCTCTCTCTTGCAAACGCAACTCGCCGACCACGCAACGGCTGACAACCATCTTGCCTCAATTCGGCACGATGCCGCAGGGAAGGCGCGCGCACGTTTCGTGTTTTGTCTCTTCCATCGAGGCTGTACCTGGCGGAAAGACGATAGTTACGACGATATGGGGGAACTGGTGGAGCTAGAGCTATGGAAGATGCAAGTTCATCTCGTCGAGTGCATTCGCTGTCGTGCAATTAATACCGACGATCGCCGTCTTTCTAGATCTGGTGAAATTGCCGGAGCGATAGCTGCACTCGTTCAGTAGTTCTCAATCTGCAATCGACGCTGGCGAAGGACGAACGTGAAGGGCTATGGGGTAGCGAAGGTCGGCTGGATGGTTGGACACACACACAGTTCCCAAGCAGTCGACACAGTAACACGTGGTCCCGTCGAATTCGACCTTGGCTATATATATCTTTTTAACTTTGGGGGAAAACCCGAATGTCGTTCTCGGAGAGGAAGGGTCTGTTGGAAATGGCAAGCTGGGGAGAATCTACGTTGCTGGTTGCTGCTGCTGCTGCTTCTGCTGCTGCTGCTTCTTCTTCTCTCATTCCGCCCAGCTAGGTCTGCAGGAAGACTTCAAATCTCAAGATCACATCCAACTACCGGGGGTTGTCGGGGAAGAAAGGTTCAGGAAGACCCAGCATGTGGGAGGCCCTCGAATCTGGGATTTGGGAAAGATGTCAGTTTTCGGTTCGCGGTACTCGGTTTCTCTTGGCTCGCTCCTCTGTGTCCTTGTCTCCGGTATCAGCTTGCCAGACCGCCGGAGATACTGGTACCTTGCATTCCCCAATAGTAGCAGCAGCGCTTGAAACGGCAAGAGGTAAAGTCGGCACGGGGCGTTGGCTGAGAGGGAGGGACATCTTATGCGCTCAGCATGCACCGCATGGGATCATCGTTCCCGGGTCTTTGGTCGGCCTTGGCTGCCCTCTAGTATCTATTCCACTTGGGCAATTCTCACGAGCTGAGTTGCAATTGAATCAAAGTCGCGCATTTCCACTCATAGCACATGGCCGGAGATATCAGAACGAAACGACATCCTCTCCTGGGCTTGGCCACAGCGGTCTATCTCGTCATCAACAACAGCACTACTGCTGCTGCTGCTGCTGCTACCATCGGAGGAATGGAGATGAGGATTTGCTTTATGGTGGTGCAGTTGCGTCTCGCTCGGTCACCTATCATCACAATTCCGCTCCCGTCGCTCGGCTCGCACAGCGCATGGTCCCCTGTATGTTATGCGTTTGCTTGGGAATGACCCTTTTAACCCTTAATTCGCGATACTTTGGTCTGAGGAAATAGAGTGTTGTTCGCCCTATCGGCTGTTCTTGCCCAGCTGTCAATATCGAGTATCAGACGACCGGAGATAAACCAGCGCCTTGATTTTGCCGGGCGCTTGGCCCACGCGAACTAACTTGCTCTCTCTTTAATATATTAAAGCCCTCTCGGCTGATCCGAAGGATTCTCTGCTGTATAGTAGTTGGTGTTTCGCTTCGCCGTCGGTAGGCTCGTAGGATTTTAGTCAGTTTTTATGCCTGATATCCCTTGCCCTGTGTGCCTCGCCCTCGCGAGCTGGGTGAGTGTCGTCGTCGGTTGAAGCGCTTATCGCTTGCGGGTGTTTGCCTTGTTTCGGGCAATGGTCGATGGTGACACGTTCAACTCAGGTCCTCAGGATGGCTGTTCCTGCTGATATAGTGATTGATTAGATTTTTCCGCGGGATCTTGGTACATGGGGATTGCGTTGGAGAGAAGAAATCGGCGATCCCGGTGGTTGTTTATGTAATCTTTCATCTTGAGGATTCGCACGGCGGTGAGGTGTCTGGAGATGTGATTTGCAGCCGAACGCAGGCAGTCGGTGATATGTTTTCGATGGAGGTGTAGTCAGTTCGTTGGTATAGCCTTTATTATCTCTTTCCGGGATCAATTTCACCGGCTAGCTGAATGTTCAGTGAGCGTCTTGAGTTTGATTTGCGCTTTTCTGATTAGCTAAGGTTCTCTTGAAACGTAGCGTAGAGGGATCTTTGCTTCGTATGTGAGGATGTGAAGTTTACTTAGTCAGGGGACTACACTTGATGGAACAGACCCCAAGGCTGTCAACCGTGTTTCTTAATTTCGGGCTCGTCTCCGACAAATCTGACGATCGCAATGGCATCCTGACGACCGCGTGACAAGAAAGGAAAATCGCTACGCTTAGGTAATTTCCCACGGCAGCACGACCTCGATCAAGCTTCGGTCTGGCAAGCGAGGCAGGCAGGATTTCCTCGAGGATTGTTTATGTGCGTCAGACGAGCGGCGATACGATCCCAGATACGAGAGCTCCGTGTCTCTCTTTTTTTTACCCGCTTTCAGCTCATTGAAGAATCCTTCGCAGTCCCAACCGAGACACCATTGGCGCGCGGCTGGGTTGCTGGCTCCTCGCAGCCGCCGGATGCGCTGGACCCTCGCGAAGGATTTAATGGCCCATGGCGGAGGATTGGGGTTGGCAGCGCGTGGGAGGAGGATTGGTGAGGGCAAGGTATAATAATAATGATGCTGTGACTCTGTGAGGATCAGGTGTGTCGCCCGCTTGCAGCTTCGGTACACCATACCAAGCGGCATGGAGTCATGACATCGGCTGCAGTTACTTTGTGGTGCTCTTGTGGATGTACAATATAAGTGATGCATAACGGAAAGCTGCCTTCCGTGAGTCAAGCCGATGTCACCACTACTCACGGATCCATGGATGGATGCTGCCATGGCCATGCGAGCGAGGGCTTCGGACATGCACCGAGCCGCCGAGCGAAGGATGCTGGCGTGCAGACCTGCACACGCTACTAGTTTGTTGTATATGTATGTGTATGTAGAGGAGTGGATCAAATGCGCAGTGGAGTCCGGGTATACCTACCATCACCGTATGCAAGTGCACTAGGAGCGTGGCGTGATGCCAACCACGGACAGCATTGATAGTCGGTTGATAGTGGCAAGTGGGAAGGAGTGGATTTCTTGGAAATCCATCGCCTCGCTTACCTGGGCTGTCATATCCGAACTTGTTTCGTATACAGGTCTTGAGTCTCGCTTAATGGTCTTCTAGTGGGGAGGCTTTGGCTGCGCTACCAGCTACCTCCGGTTTGGTGGGGCTGACAGCCTGACAGGCGATTGTGGGAGAGGCCAGGAAGCATTATTGCGTGCGGTTGCGGCGTTCTGGAGGATCGCGGGCATGTCCATATCAGCGACGTATTAGTATATGTACACAAGGTGACAAGGGCTCGCCTCCCGAGCCCCAGCGCTGTCACGCATGCCTGCTCGTCGGAGTCGCCATATCGTCATACTTTGGTGGGACGGAGTTGGGTGAAGTTAAGTTAACCTCGCGACAATAGGTAGCGAGGCAGGTGTTGAGGGTTTTGGGAACAATAGTGCTTTTCCTTCATCCTGCCGCGAGTCTGTCATGTGGCGAGACCTCTCTGGCGTCGCGTGGCCGTGGTGGCTGGCTGAACCTGTGGAACGACAGCAAACCGTTTGACAGCATGATGGAGATCTCCGCTGCGAGGCTGCGGCGCTGGGTCTGGCACGCGAGTAGTGCGCCCTTGGTTGTATAGTGCAGCATAGTTAGGCTCTTAGTAGTGCCTCCCGGCGAAGCTGGCTAGAATCCTCCTGCCATGCACGCGATACGCTAGGCAGATTGCGGTGAATGGAATCTTGCAAGAGACGCAAAAGGAAAGTGCCGGTGTCGCTCTGGTGGCCGATCTGGCCTAGTCTCATCGTTCGTCTTGGTGAAGCTCCTTCGTCATCGTCATGCGGATGTGCTGCGAAGATAGCCAGAGAGAGGCAAAGGCGCGAGAGAGAATTACGAGTTCCAACAACCACGAGACGAGGATAGACATGCCGTCTCGTATAGACGCGGCAGAGACATGATTATGAGCCAACAGCGCAAAGTGTGACAGACTAGCAGCTTGCCCTTTGTCGACCGGACACTGTATCAGTGACATTCGGGCTCTCTCTTACTCGCGGGTGTACGGGTATGCAGGATTGCACAGATCCACCCGAGTCGTGCGACAGACATGTCCGGAAAACGGCAATTGCAGACAGGTTGAGCGCGGCGAAAAACCAGCTCGGAGCAAACTCGCTGGCCGGCGGCAAAAGGAGAAAGCAAGGAGCAAGGAGTAAAGGAGCCACCGCAACGCCCCCCAAGCAGGATGGCTGCATAGGGTTGAGCGATGCCGCGTGCGTAAGCGAAAGGATTCGAATCCTTCACGGAGAGCACCGCGCACTGGCGTAAGCTAACTGGGCCCGGCGGCAGGATCGTGAGCTAGGGTCATCTGTTCGACGTGGTGGTGGGATCTGTCTGAAACCACTCGCCCGGGTCCCACGACTCACGATCACGACTCGTCGTCAACCGTTGCCGCGGATTTCACTGCTGCTAGACTGCTCTTGGGTGCCTTGCCCGAGAGGCAGCACAAACCCTCACGGGCTGTGACGTTGGACGAAGATGACAAGATTAATCGGCTGGCCAGATTGCTGATATGAAAGTATACAGCAAGTACATGACTGGTGAGGATTATCGAACGGCAGCAAACCCTTGCCTCGACATCTTTCGCCGTGATCTCGCTAGGTGAGGTCGACCAAATCAACCCAGCGGCGGCGGTGTGGTCATTCCCCCACTATAACGCTTTTGCGTCTTGACTCTTCCTCCTGGGTCACGCCGTGATATCACGTTGGCTCTGGCTGTTCATTAATCCTTTTCAATTGCCGGATATCTACCCTAGTGCTCGCTCAGTGCCGCCGCGTGCGCATCACACGTGTGAGGCCCTCGAAGCCCTCAGGCCCCTCACGAGCCTACTGATGGCTCCTATTCTACTTTCGTTCGGCCTCCCGAACATTGCTTTCGGTGGGTTCGGCATCCTCCAGGCGCGTGGCGGCGAGGCGTTTGCGCGATGCTGATGTGGCCTCTAGCCCTCTGGCCACGCATGTATAGTACGAATACCTCACTCTGCAATAAGCTTCAGGATCCTGGGTGTATGCGAATGAAACTTATGCGTGTCGTACAGCATACGAGCTTTCTGCCCAGACCAAGTCAATCGGTGGCTGCCATGTGTGCGCTAACAACGGCTAGAGCCATGTGGCAACGAATCTCCCGGTACGGTGTGACGATGCCCGGAAGCGTGTTTGAAATACCACTGCCGCTACGACACTCCCTGTACTATTCTCGATGCTAACGGCGAAACGTTTTGAAGCTCCGCTATACTGTGATTAGGCATGCTAGACTGCCGGCGCTCGTAAATACGACCTCTGATACCATTCTCTGCCGGAGAGCACACCCCAAAGTGGCAGCGCGGCCGTGGGCGCACGATCGCGGGAGATGTGCCTTGGAGGCGTATGAAGGAAGGGCTACATGTCTACTCTCTCGCCTCCCAATAGGGCTTGCTTGGCCCGGCAGGAAGTGGATGCACGTCCGCGCCTTCCTTGTACACGCTGCACCATGCCGCGGCCGAGATGCTTGGTGATCCTGCTACCGCAGGGAGGCGGAAGAGACTTTAGATTTGGCGAAAATGCACGACTGGCCTGCTGGCTCGAGCAGAGCGAAAGATCCTCGCTTGGCGCGCGGCTGTCGATGTAATGTAAGCCGACTTGTAACGTATTCGGTCTCATCGGCAGGCATGGGGGTCCACAAGGTGTGTATGGTCAGTATGGGGATTGTCAAGCGATGCCCCATTGGACTCGGCCTGTCGTCTATTTTGGCCTATCGAGCCTGGGTGTACGATGACCTACGCCGCAACCGCACGGCGACGATTCTGCAGAAGCATCCTTCCCCTCCACGTTGTTGTCTCATATCTCTAACGTCGTCCCCTCCTGTAACTACCCAAACTCTACTGCACCTCTCCTCACGGTCCCTGTCGTCGATCCTCTGCCGGCATTCTAGTCCCACACACATAACGGAGAATCTCTGGCTCTGGCTGGCTGACTTAATTGACTGTCGATCACTACCGTTCACTCCGTCACCCTGTTCCTTCCTTCGTCACCTACCTCGTCACTCCGTCACAATTGATATTATCCGCATTCCCGGGAACTCTCACCTCAACCTTCGCTACCGACTGACTGCAACCACCTCATCATCACTACGACATGTTATGGTACCAATCCTCTCCAGACGCCATGTCAGATCTCAGAGCAAAACTCGCCATCGATACGAAGCCCGTTGAATATCTCTCGAGCCCAGGAAACTCACGACCAGCAAGCCGATCAGGCTCTAGCACTACCAGCACGTGGCGAGGAGCCTCAACCTCGCCAATTCCCATGCACAATGACCCAACGATCCCAAGACACGCTCGCGAGCTTCCTATGCCCGCCGTGAGGAGTTCATGCAACCTGGATCAGGCGCACGCGACTCTCCAGCTGTGTTCGAACAAGCTAAAGACCCATTTCCGCAAACTCCTCGAAACAGATCCGGCTTCGGTCGAAGCTCTTTCGATCCTCACAGAGATGCGTCGCTTCCGTCCATGGCTAGAGCAATGGGAGAAGGCTTTCTCGGCGTTCCTCGCAACCGCAATGCCCACACTCGCTCAGCCAGAAGTCAAGAAGTGCCGTGTCCTCAAAGCCAACCATCTTAGCACCTTGATCCTCGCATCGATCTCAGGCGTCCGTGACGTCGACTTTGAGCCTTTCATGGCGGACTTCAAGGCCATCGTCGGCCTCGCTGCTGCCATTCTCGACGCCGAGACAACGCCTGATGTCTCACCCAAGTCTGCGTGGGATAAGAGGGAAGTGGCTCCCACCACGACCATGACACTCGCAGATCCTCTTCGCGTTGTCGTGTCTTGCTGCACAGACCCAATGGTCAGGAGCCGGGCGGCCAGGCTCTTGCAGCGCATCTCATGAGAGGATGGCATGGGCATCTTTGAAACGTACAAAGCCGACTCTTGGGCGCGATAGCATCCTGAGACACTACAACAACAGCCTGGACCTACTTCGAAACACGTGGTGGGACCAGCACGTGCTTAGCAAAGACACTAAGCGCGAAGGGAGTCAAGGTCATCGATACATATAGCCAGTGAAGGCATCTGGCATCGGTGACTCTTCTCCCCACAGGTGGACATCCCACGAGGATGTCGCACCAGATCACGCTAGGTCGATGGGACCTGACACCGTCGACTGCTGTGCGCTCTATGGCTGTATAGCTTGAGACCTATGGACGAATACCACTGTGCGGGCGCAGGAGGTGGCACGCCATGGTAGCCCGGCGGACGGACTCAGTGGGAAACACCGTGTCATCATCGTAGAGTGACAAGAAGCGGTTACACAACCGTCTGGGAAAAATTGCATGCATGTACATAGCATCAGGCGCATTGGGAGGAACGACGACATGGAGCATCATTTAGCGCATTGTAATTTTTTGCATCACAGGCCCTTCGAGGCTGTAATCATTGTTATCAACACAATACAAAGCACACATTCATGCAAAACGCAACACATGTCCTCGCACCTTCATTCTTCCTTGCACAATTTCTGCGCAGTAGCCTTTATGCATCCAGCTCGTCTCAGCGCCCCATCTCCTAGGGGTTCTCCGGAGAAAAGCGAGCTAAATTCTCCGAATCCGTCACCAGAGCGTATTCCAGAAAGCGGCATAATTGACGATCAATGAAACCTTGTTTTTAAAGACATTATTAACCACCCTTTCGACGGCGTGAAACTTGAACAATGCACCAACGCGCGCGGCAGCCGTACGGCACGGATGTTAAGGGCGGCATTTGACAGGTGGCGATTGGGCCGCTTCACCTTCTAGGACGGCTTGAAGCCTTCCGTGGCTCGAGATCCTTTTCTCAGCCTCACGTTGAACTGCAAGTCAAGCGAAGGCTGCCAGGGCTGTTACGTCTGCGCCTTCTCGCTCGAGGTGCTCTGCGTGCGAGGCTGACGCTCTTGCATTAGCCATACTCTACCGGAGACACCGGCAGAGCCCTAGCTATACTCGGGCCGATTCTCTTTATCGGCAGCGAGGCAGCCAGCCATGATGGAGGATTGAGGATCTCGCCTTCTTGGCCGCAGTCCCGAGTCTCGACCTCCCTGGTGTTGACTGTAGCTACGCCATGTAGCTACTTCAGGAGGACTTGTATATGCAGTTCTTCTCAGCCCTTCGTCGCGCCTACCCAAACTTCCCACGCAGCCTCGCTGGGGACTTGGGTGGGCTTCATCGAGTCAAGCACAGGCATAGCCATGCGGGGTGCATACAGAAGTCTGCAGAGACGGGCGAGACGCAGGCGCTTTGGTGCGAGGCGGTAATGCAGGAGCTGAAATGCGAGCCTGATCGCGCTTTTGCACGCTGGCGACTGTGTTGTTGAAGAGAGCTGCTCTGTCAGACATACATTGCTGGGCCCCATTGCCTGGCTTCTTGCCGCTATTGCACTTCCTTGCGTCCAGTTTTTGTTCTTGAATCTATGTTAGCATGTCAGCGTTCTGCGAAGATGTGCGCCAGCTAGCGAAATATCCGAACGGCATCATTGGAAAGCCTCGAGCTCACGGAGATCCACTGATTGAGTGTCTACAATGGTCTGACTCCCAGCAAGGAAGATCATCATTCGCGACTGTACAAGAATTCATCAACGCCGAATCAGCTTCGCAATATGCTCTCCGGGTGGCATTCCTGCCAATTGCGCCTGTGAGTGGCGATGAGAACGAAGCTGAAGAGTTTCGGGCACTCTTCAAGCACTACTCGGTTCCTTCTGCTGTTCCTGCGGAGCGCATGCGCAATGTTGGCTTCAGCTTCGGGACCTCCAGGAATAGGAAAGAAAAGTCGGAAGGAGCATGGTTCCATTTCCTCTGCCGTAAAGTCGACATCTTAGAAGGCAGGATACAAGATCTAGGCTATCTCCGGCACGGCAATGACCCTGGACCAAAGGTAGACCCGGCCAAGATGTGGACGATGTGCGATTTCTTCTTGCATACCAAGCCCGGCTCTGCAAACGACAGCGAGAGCAAGATCGTGACGCTACTATGTTTCGGTGCTCCGGAAGCCATATCCAACCGGTTTGAGTCGATCCGCGACCAGACGGCGTGGAAAGACGTGCTGGCCCAGCCTTATCTGATTTTCGACGTGCTCTTCGACGAACTCCACGGCGTCTTCGACAATGCAGTTTGGGAGCTGTCGAAGGCCGTGAACCCAGAAGAGAAAATGGCTCTTGAGCGTGCGGGATCAAATGGAGATGGAAAGCATGAGTCTGGCTTGAGCTTCCAAAATCTGCACAATATCCAAAAGTATTATATCTGCCACGGTATTTTTGCTAGTTTCTTGTGCTGACATTTGTTCCAGAAACAGCACTTTCATGATTGAGGCTGCCGAGGCCAGCATCATCATGCTCGAAGCTATGATCGCCCGTCTATCGAGAAACACACCGCCCTCTGATTTGACACTGGATGCCGCAGATGCTCTTGACTATCGCAAACGAAGTTTTCAATCCACTTTGTTACGATTACACAGCCTCGAAAAACGCATGTCAAACGTCATCCAGCTATCCTTCAATCTAGTCACTCAAGCCGACAGCGGCGTGATGAAAGCGGACAGCGCAGTTCTGAAAACCGATTCGCGCGCCATGAAGTTCATTGCGTTCCTCACATTGGTATTCCTCCCGGCAACAGGCGTGGCCAGCGTCTTCAGCACACCGTTCTTCGACGTTGACTGGGAGTCTCCTGGCTCAAATGACAGATCCTTGCGGACGGCAAAGAGCTTTTGGATCTTCTGGGCTGTGGTGTTGCCGCTCACGTTGGTCGGTTTACTGCTCTGCTTCGCTTGGGTGAATTTGCCCGAGGATTACAAAATCAAGATCAAGACTTGGGTGGGCAAGCTGGCGAAGTCTGGGAGGGAACGAAGTATGACGATGGTTAGAAAGAATAGCCGAGCTTTTGGGAAAGAAGACGTCGAAGAGAGAGGCATTGGGGATGTTGAGAAAGGCAATGGATGCAAAGGGAAGGAACAGAAGACTGGGAAGGTCCGTCCGGTAGCCTCGTGCGTCCCGCAGACCCAATCGTCTCCTACAAACGGTTCGCCTGAACGACGACGCAATACGTGAGATAACATGGGTAAACCTACATTTGCTGGGAAGCTACCCTTTTCGAGGATCCAGGAGATTGTATTCTTTGGAAGATCTCTGGACATCGCCACAGACACGAGGGTCGACTCAGCAGAATCCTTGACGGGGCAGTCTCTTAGCCGCCCCGGGACACTGCGAATCTTCGTTCTCTAACGACCGTTATGAGTGCATATAACGATATCATGAGCACGGCGCAACATCATTGATAGAAATTCGCAGAATGGATAAGGTAACATACCTTTTGCGCATTGGCCAGATCAGGTATCGGGATCAATTTTCACCATAATACATTGCAAGTGAGGGTTTGAGGCGGCAGAAATAAACGTTGTTTAAAGCCTGCCCATTGACGTCGTCTTCTTGACGTCAAAACATAGTCAGACTCGAGCTCGAAAACAAGGATCAACTTCTGTCCGCTGTTGAGTCCAGTGATCCGCCCATCTCCTCAAGTTGTACGTTGGCGAGCTTTGATACTATGTATCGCGGTGATACCGTGGCCTGACACTGTCTGCCGTCGCGTCAACAGTTAAAGCAGAACGTCTCGAGGCGATCTTAGAATAGCATAGTCCACATACGCTCAGACGAATCAAACATGCAAAGTGCAGTTGCGACGACCAAGTCATTTGTAAGCCTTGCACGGTATTATCGACATGTAGCTTCTATGTTAATGTTCCACATGCTCATGGAGACGAATTGTCACTCTCCGGTAGTACCTTGCATCACTCCACTGGAGGCAACTAGACCTCGAACCTAAGTCCGCCAGCCTAGGCTGCGAAGCCGGGCGGTCAGCTGCAAAGGCTCTGTAGCCGAGCGCCTCCAAAGAGGTACATCGAGGAAGGTACTCACTATATTTGACCCCGCCCAAGCTCTATGGCTATATTCATCATCCGAGGTGGACGTCAGGTCCTCACAAGGGCGAAATACACCTGTCGCTGCGGTCATGCTAGTGTATGATGTATTGCATCTAACGTCATTCTGAACGCATCTGTATGTCTATTCTATAGGCTGTCTCTTATCTATATTCTGTTTATGCAATTTATGCGTCTAGAACTTCCCACCTTCCCATGCATGCTGCCGCAAAATGCCTTCTTCCGAAACAAACACGCAGGCTATGTGCAAGCAGATCCAAGAAAATTACTCGAGCTGTGATGTAAGTCCCATTTCGCTTCTCCAAGCAAATCCGCCACCTGACAAACCCCAAAGATATCAGATGCCTTGCTCGTCCTCAAAGTCCCGTACGCAGGCCATCTCTCAGACATCCGTAAGACTTGCTGGACCTGAGCTGTGCAGCAATTTCCCGTTGACCAACAGCCGCAGTACCAACACCACACGCAAACAGTCCATCCCGACGAACCATAGCACCCATCAGCACAGTCCTCTTCGTCCCTTACTCCCACCAGAACAGCCTCTCGCCCTCCAAAAACGAAAGCGGAACAATGATCCCTGCAGAAAGCAACATCCCCAAAGACAAACACTGGACAGACGTGCCAGCTCCAGGATCCATCGCTCTGCTCCAGCAACCATCGGACCAGAAATGTGCTGTTCTAGGAGACATTGTCGCCACACGATTCAAGATCCGAGGTGTCGCGGGTGCCATTATCGATGGTCGGATGCGAGACATTGCTGGCTGCGCTGAGCTCTGTGCAGAAGGAAACTTCGCTGCTTGGAGTAAAGGCGTGTCAACAGTTGGGACGACGCCGGAGGGTAAACCGTGGGCTGTGGACGTTCCTGTTAAAGTGGGAGGCGTGGAAGTGCGCCCTGGAGACTTTGCTGTGCTGGACGAGGCTGAGAGGGGTATTGTGGTGATTCCGAAAGAGAAACTGGCTGAAGTCGCTGAAGTGCTGCCGGGACTGAAAGAGGCCGACGATGCTGTGCTGCGGGATGTCCAGGCTGGCGTCGGGCTGAAAGAGGCGTTCCAGCGGCATCGCGAACATTACACCCACCGAATGTAGAGAGCGAGAGAAATAAAAAAGTGGGAGAGAGATCCAGAACCCAACCCAAGCCAAAAGCTACCGCCACTTCCACGCCAACAGAACTGGCGAAGAAGAAAGCAGCCCGCTCAAAGCGAGATGACACTGTCACTCCTCGCCCTTCCCTCCCTCGTGCGGTCCAGGTCCTCGGCGCTCAGCAGATCCGCCGGCTCCATAGAAAGCAACATAACCATCTCGATATCGCCCCTCTCCTCCGCCTCCCTCATCACCCTCCCATCCCTCAAATGGCGATCCTGGCCCCAAAGACCCCTCCTCAGCCTCTCCGCAAGCAGCAACTGCGTAACCCTAACATGCCCGTTGCGAGCAGCCTCGTACAGAGGAGAGTGCTCGGCAGGCAAGTCAAGGTACGGGTTCGCGCCGGCGTTGATGAGGTCTCGCGTGGTCTCGAGATCGCCGGTGCGAGCGGCGACTGTGAGAGCTGGCGAGACGGGGTCTGCGGAGATGGTTGTGGAGAGCTGGGCGACGTTGGCGGCAAAGGGGTTGAGGAATTGCAGGGCTGCGTTGCCGTTGCCATTGAGGATGGTGTGCAGGCCGGCGGCGTCAAGGCCTCTTGCGGCGGAGAGTGTGTCGACCATGTTTGGTTTGTGAGGAGGAAGTCCAAGGTTGTGTATGTCCTGGGAAGCGTCGTAGAGGAGTTGTGTATATTCCGGCAACAAGGAAGCCAGGAAGACCGTGTGTAGAGGTAGTGATAGATAGTAGAAACGCAATGGGAGATAATCAAACTCTCTTCTTCTCGAAAGAAAATACGGAACTCAGCCTTTTTCTATTCCTCTCCCAAGAATAATACTCGCCACCCAAGACAAGGCAGCCAGCGAATACCTTAAACGACTTTCCACTTGCAGCAGATTGCCCCAGAAAAGACCCCCTGATCAACCCAGAAATACGAGTCGGTGAAGCATATCCTTGCCCTCGTAGTCGGTCGCCTGTGTCGCGCTATTCCAACATTGCGTGTTCCCCCCGGCGCGATATCGGGCTTGAGCACGGGGTTGCCGCCGCCACGAATCGAATTTTAGAGCACGAGCTGGATTTAACCTTTCCTCCGGGCTCTCGCGTGCCTGGAAACATGGGATACGTCCAACTGCCAAGGTGACTTGGATACTTGCGGTGAACAGCGACCTTGGTGACAGGTCTGGCATACGTGCGGTCAACACCACTGC
Organism: Cladosporium velox; assembly: GCA_024604135.1. Taxonomy (NCBI): domain Eukaryota; kingdom Fungi; phylum Ascomycota; class Dothideomycetes; order Cladosporiales; family Cladosporiaceae; genus Cladosporium; species Cladosporium velox. The sequence goes on along the minus strand of JANIIF010000006.1, from coordinate 487,864 downwards.
AGGCGTTTCTAACGGCGAGGACGGGCAGCGGCGATGTGCGCCGTTCAATGTGCGCGTTCGGGTTACCGGATGCAGAGGCTGAGAGGGCGGTAGAGACGTGGAGAGCACGTGGCTTTGGGAGACTGCGCGGGATGGGTGAGACATTGGGTATATTTGAATGTCGTGGTATTGGAGGAAAGGTACAGTCATCGTGATATTCTTTCAGAGTCACGGTAAGGGCCATTGTAAATGTGGTCGGACAGAGTATGTATATCACAGATTGAAAAGCAAGCGGGAACAGGACATCATTAATGGAACAGCAAAAGCAAATAATTGCGCCAGTTAACCCTAGTCCTATGTACACAATACACACACAATAATCACCTCCCGATTATGCGTTTCTTAGGGAATTTCAACAAACGCACTTACTCTCACACAACACACACACCGACTTCTTCACTTTCCTCCGCTAATTTACTCGCCCTTGAGCTTGTCCTGCTTGACGGTGAAAGCCATCTCGAGCAGGTCCTGCTCCTCCTTCATGTGAGTAGACTTGAGACCAGTGGCGACAGAAGCACTGGGGTTGCGGCCAGCGTACATGACGTGCTTCCTGTCGTGGTTCTTGGTGTTGTTGAGGAGAGTCTCAATTCTGGGCTGGGTGAAGGACCAGGCACCGGCGTTGAGGGGCTCCTCCTGGCACCAGACGATCGTCTCGGCATTAGGGTAAGCGTCGAGGTTGTCGCGGAGCTGGGCCCAGGGGAAGGGGTTGAGCTGCTCAATACGGGTGATGGCAGTGTCGGTGATCTTGTTGGCCTCACGGTGCTTGAAGAGGGTGGCGAAGACCTGGCCGGTACAGAGAACGACACGCTTGATCTTCTCGGGCTCGTCGATCTTGAAGGCGGCGTCCTCGGCGTGCGCGGGGTCCTCGATGATCCATTGGAAGTGGCTCTCACCGGTGAAGTCCTCGATGTTGGAGCGGGCGAGAGGGTGACGGAGGAGAGCCTTGGAGAAGAAGGAGATGAGGGGCTTGCGGAACTGACGGTTCATCTGGCGACGGAGAATGTGGAAGTTGTTGGCAGGGGTGGTGCAGTAGGCGATCTGCATGTTGCAGTCCTGGTGCTGACGGTCGAGAGCCTCGGGGCTGGGGAAGATGCGAGGGTCCTCGTTACAGAGCTGCAAGAAGCGCTCCATACGTCCAGAAGAGTGCTCAGGACCCTGGCCGTCGTAACCGTGGGGCATGGTCATGACCAGACCGGAACGCTGAAGCCACTTGACCTCACCGGAAGCGATGAACTGGTCAATGATACATTGCGCGTTGTTGGCAAAGTCACCGAACTGAGCCTCCCAGATAACGAGAGCGTTGGGCGATGAGAGGGAGTAACCGTACTCGAAGCCAAGCACACCGAACTCGGACAAGCTGGAGTTGCAGACACTGAAAGTACCCTGGTCCTTGCTGACGTGCTGGAGAGGAGTGTAGGCACGCTCGGATTCCTGGTCGTGCACAACGGCGTGACGCTGGGAGAAGGTACCACGCTCGACATCCTGACCGGAGATACGGACGTGGTGACCCTCCTGACAGAGCGAACCGAAGGCAAGAGCCTCAGCAGTCGACATGTCGATGTTCTTGCCCTCGGTGACAGACTTCGTGCGGTTGGCCAAGATACGCTTAAGGTTCTTGTGGACCTTGATGTCCTCACCAGGCTCGCCAATGACCTTGGAGATGTGCTTGAGCTCATCGGCGGCAACGGCGGTGGGCAAGTGGGGAAGGACCTCAGTGGCGAGCTCCTTGGGTGACTTGAAGCCGTTCCAGGCGCTGGTCAACCACTCCTTGGCGGTAGGAGTGTAGTCCTTGGAGCGGGAGAAGGACTCCTCGAGCATGCCCCAGACCCACTTCTTGTGCTCCTCGACATCCTCGGTGGTGAAGGTCTTCTCCTTGAGGAGCTTGTCGATGTAGATATCGACGGTAGGCTTGAGCTCAGCGATACGCTTGTACATCAGAGGCTGGGTGAAAGAAGGCTGGTCAGTCTCGTTGTGACCCTGCTTACGGTAGCAGACCATATCGATAACAACATCCTTCTTGAACTCAGCACGCCAGTCAGCAGCAAGCTGGCAGACGAAGTTGGTAGCCTCAACATCATCACCGTTGACGTGGAAGATAGGGGCGTCAATGGCCTTGGCGATATCAGAGCAGTAGGGAGTAGAACGGGAGAAACGAGGGTCGGTAGTGAAACCAATCTGGTTGTTGACGACGATGTGAATGGTACCGCCGGTGTGGTAAGCCGGGAGGTTGTGGAAGCCCATGGTTTCGTAGACAATACCCTGGCCAGCGAAAGCAGCGTCACCGTGAAGGAGAACGCTCATGGCGCTGTTGGCGTGCTCCTCGTCCTTGTTCATGTGGAGAATGGCGCGAGTCTTGCCGAGCACAACGGGGTCCTCAGCCTCCAAGTGAGAGGGGTTGGCAACGAGAGAGAGTTGCACACGCTTACCAGAAGGTGTGGGACGCTCGAAGTTCATGCCCAAGTGGTACTTGACATCACCGCTGCCCTCGTCAGAAGGCTCAGCGCTGCCACCGAACTCGGAGAAGATGGACTCGTTGGGCTTGCGAACGACGTTGGACAGGACGTTAAGACGACCTCTGTGGGGCATACCAATGACGATGTCCTTGACGCCGTAGTCGACAGAGCGGTCAATCAGGGCCTTCATACCGGGAATGAGAGCCTCGCCACCCTCAAGACCGAAACGCTTGTCGTTGGGGTACTTGGTGGCAAGGAAAGCCTCGAAGGAGGAAGACCAGATCATGCGGTCAAGGATGCGGCGCTTCTCGTCAACAGAGTACTTGAAGGGCTGGGGAACCTCGACGCGCTGTCTGATCCAGTCGCACTGCTCACGGTCGGGGATGTGAATGTACTCGATACCGTAGCTGCCGGCGTAGATCCTCTCGCAGGTGTCCACGATCTCCCTAAGGGTCATCTTGTCCCTGCTCTCGGTCTTGAAGCGAGGCAAGATACCGGGGCCAAGGGTGAACTCCTGGTCCATGTCGGCCTCAGTGAAGTTGTAGTTCTTAAGATCCAACTCTTTGGGGTTTCCGACACCGAAGGGTTGCTGTGCCTCGTTCCTGATGCCGAGAGGGTCGATCTTGGCCTTGTGGTGGCCGCGGGCCTGGTATGCGCGGACGAGAAGCTGGACCTTCAAGTGGTTGGTGACATCGCCACCAGAGCCCTCGCCGGGTGCGGCGGCGAAGCTGAGACTGGGAATGCCGCCAGCGGGCTGCGAGACGATGCTGGGAGGCGGGACGAAGGCCTTGCTGATGGGCATGTCGCCGCTCTCCATGTTCTTGAAGTAGACGTTCCATGAGCCGTGGACGGACTTGGGGTCCTCCTTCCACATCATGTACATCTCATCGACGTAGTTTGCGGTGTTGCCGGAAAGGAAGGAGTCTGACGGGTCGACGCCCTTGTCGGTGTCCTCGGCGGCGACGGCATAGTTGCGATATTGCGAGGTGAACTTGTTGTATGATGTGATGCCGAGTTCCCTCCTCTTTGCAACGAGGGCAGAGCGCGGCGTACCGCGGGCGACGCAGCTAAAGCTCCTCGCGGCGGTTTGGCCGCTGAGGACGCGTTTACTGCATGTGGACAGCTGGGAGCGCAGCATTCTCGATGTTGCCGTGCATGCGACAAGCTACAAGAGCTCGAGACGTGCGGTTTAGGGGTGGTGGTGGATAGAAAAGGGTGGAGCGGAGATGGCAAGCAGGGAGTGGAAGTGAAATAGCACTGATCGCAGGTATGCAGCACTTCAAGGTTGTTTCGAGCTAAGTCTGGCTGGCGGATCATCGCTTATTCTCGGGCTGCCCCAAACGGAGGAGACATTTTTTGCTGTCCACTGTGAAGCCTCTACTTTCTTCGATCATTACTTCATCGCCAGATTTCACCAAACCTTCTAGCCATAATGACATATAATATGGCATGCAATTTTATATGCGTTGGCTGACATGTCTTTGCCACGTGACCAAGCGTGTTCACGCAGCAAGTGCTTGCGAGCACTCCTGCCACACAAAAACATGTGACAGGCAAATAAAGCGAGCGATAATATACGGACTTCAAATATTACACACACATATATTGCGCATGTCAGCCTCGTTAATCGCGCATCATGTGAAGAATTGCGCATTAATTCTCCCGTTATTTCCTCTCCCGCGTGGCGGCAACGAGCCCGTGGTTCCGTCTCCCTCCGCAGCTTTAGGAGCAATAGTCCGATGATTCCTTGTCTCTGCCATGCTCCTCACGGACATTCTGCATCCTGTCCTCGGTCAACCTCCGCGGTCTCGCTTGGACGATAATAATTGTCTCCTGACCAAGCTCTCCAGCATCTCACTCGTAGCTGCTCAGCCCTTGGCCGGACGCAGTGTGGATGACTGGTCGTGTGCACGGCGTCTGCTGCCGCTGAGAGTCATATGCACGTCAGCGGCTTTTGCTTTGTGCTGGTTGGCACTGAGACCTGTACCAGGACGTCTCTTCAGATGCTAGGTGGAACCAGAAAGGAACTACTTCCAGAATCTTTGGTCTAGGAAGTATGGTCAGTCCGGAAGTCGAAAGAATAGTCCACCTCCCGTGAAGAAGTGGGAGTCCAGCATTTGCATGAGCTTGTCAGGGAAGCTCAATACATTTTGCCAAAGATTCCACACCTTTGCGCGGAGTGCCACCGATAACCCACATGATTTGGCCAACAACTGTATGGAGAACGGGTATCGCTTCTGACTGCAACATGCCGACCAGTCTCGTCTAAGACGCAAGATTGAGACATGTTTGTTTCGATGCTTCGCCGTGAACTCAAAAAGTTGTTTCGCAAGCTGAAAGGACCAAGACAATGTCTTCTCCTATGCCTGTTTTGTATGATTGTTGACTACATATCTAAACAGGTCAAATACATCGCCCTCACTGTCACTTTGCACACAGACTCGCCTGCAAAATAACAGCATGGATCTACCGAAACCATGCATTGCCTGAAACTCAACACGGCACTAATTCTCATTTTCTGCACCTTCCTCGGCCACAGCCTCGCCAACCCAACCGCATACGGAGTCTGTCAAGCAGGCTGTGCTGCCGTCGTTGCGGCATGTTACATCGCAAACGGCGCCACATTTGGCACGGTACGTGCTGTCGGTGCATCGCCAGGACTCTTGAGGTGCAACACTGCCTTCGGAACATGCCAGGCCACATGCTCAACGGTCTGGAGAGCTCATGCGAAATGAGCTATCGTGTTGGATCAACTCGCGCAGCAAATGGGAGGCATGTCTCTGGGTCCACCAACGGGCGAAGAAGGAGCGCTTGATGGGCGTATGGGCGAGTTTGCGAAGATGAACATCAAGTGAAGATGATGTTGCCGCAAGCCAGGAGGCAGAGTGGAGCCAGACTGCGAACGCGATTATGCAGTAATTCAAAGACTGGAAATCTCGCACAAAGTCCGGTGAAAGCACAGTGACTAGTGATCAAACACCACAAATCATTCATCGTCAGGACAAACACTTCACGTCCCTTTGGTCTCTCGTCTTCCTCGTGATACATCTAAAGCCGTGACTCAAACATCCTCGCAACACTCACCTCCTTTTCCTATCATTGCATCACTACAATTGCGATCAGCACCGAGCACAGTCCTTTACAACTTCACGGTATCGGAACATCAGCGGTAAATTCAGGCTATCTTGAAAATCCCTGTCTTCGCGTGCCGTACTAATCCTTCGACACAGAGCCATCATGCAGCCCACAATCTTTACTGCACTAATCTGCGCCCTCATGCTCGCCGGTTCGGCATTCGCTGGCCCACTTTCCTCCATCACGGATCGCTTCGCCATGCACCTACGCGCGTGCAATTCGAGCATAGAGGCTTGCCACGATGAATGCCCTACTCCCGGTACTTGTCAGATGCTCACGCGCGGTGGGTGGGTTTTCTCTCCGGCGGCCACCAACACCACATGCGTTCGCAAGTGCAAGACACTCGCTGTTGCGGAGTGTATGGGCGTTCCGTACGTTCTTGACAAGCTGCTGTAAAGCATTTAGCAGTCGAGCGACTAGCCAGCCCAAGCTCAAAAGATATGCGCCAGTGCCGACACTGGCGCAGAACTCTGTGTCTTGCGACCAAGTATCGGTGTACGCAGATCAACGAGCAACGCACTATCTTCAGACTGTCACGCGTAGACAAAGGACAAGCATTAGAGAGTGGAAGACTCTGAAGTTCTCAAGGTCGCCTCAAAGCGCACTTCTCTGTTTTCACAGCTCAGCAGTTGAAGGTAAAATTGCAGATTGGGTATCATTGTTTTAAAGATCGTAGACGGGCTCTAATCCAGCTCGATATTGAGATCTCTTGACCGGCTCCGCTCTATAGTAGACTAGAGCAAACGTAAACCCTACATCGTTGTTTCACCGCAGTATAAAGATAGCAGAGCTGCTACATCCTTGCATCCTACCTTATCCTTTTGCCCGCAAAATATAATTGCTCTCCTGGTGGTTTTCAAAACTGTTTGAGAGCAACATCTCGCACACGACAAGCCCGAGTCATCACCCATGAACCGTTTGATGACGATGTGATACCGGCTTTGCCATCCCTTGCAGGCTGAGGCAGGTCATGGAATGGCCAAGCGTTGGACTCATGTGGCGGATGGAGGTCTGTGAGACGTTCGGTAAAGAAAAGCCGAAATTCAGGGTCGTCTCGTTGTGTTTTAGCGGCGTCGTCAAACAGCCAATCCAATCTCGAGTTGCGATTGTCAGGATTCTGAATTGGTCTTAGCATACGAAAGCCCTACGAGGGGGCGACGGCTTATAGCGAACTTGCTTCTCTCTCTTCTTGTACATCGTACCTTAGCTTTTTTGGGCACTTCGTTTGACCTTGCTTTTTTTTTGCCACCAACATAAACATCACTTTCATTAAATTTTTACATCATCATGCTTTCAATCAAGAACTCTCTGGCCAGCGTTCTTCTGCTGGCCTCTTACGCCGCTGCCCAGTCAGCTCCCGGCCAATCGGCCATCAACCTCGAAGTCAAGTACTGCTCCAAGGAGAACACCGGAGCCAGCAACGCTCAGGGTGCGTTTATCTTGATAAAATGCCCTAAATCTTTGGAGCCATGCTAATATCATTCTCAGGAGAGAACATTTACCAGACCCTTGGCCTCTGCAACGACCACTGCCAGGGCAAATTCACCTACGCCGTCCTCCAGTACCAGGAATGCTGGTGCTCCAACGACAAGCCGTCTGAGACGGTCGAAGTCGAGGACTGCAACCAAACTTGCCCCGGCTACCCGGACCAGAAGTGCGGTAACAAGGGCGCCGGCTTGTACGCTTACGTGCCTCTTGACGGGGCTCCCATCTCCAGCAGCAACGGAACATCTTCGGTTAGTATCATTCGTCTCGCAATGTCTCTCAAGCGAGCCTCCAGGAATATCGTAACACGTACTAACTTGCGAAAAGGCCTCATCCTCATCCTCAGGCTCTGTCTCCACTGCCTCGAACCACACCATGCCCGGCAGCGCCACCGGCTCCGGCCCTTCATCGGCCTCCAACTCCACCTCTTCAGCAGGCGGCAACGGCCAGAGCAACGGCAACGGCACTTCATCAGACGGCTCTGACGACTTCAACAGTGCCTCCAGCAGCCTTAGCGTCTCTGCTCTGGGTGCTGCTTTCGGTTTCGCCGTTAGCTGCGCGTTTGCATTCGCTGCTTAGATGTGGAAACAATCACTGCACTGCACTTTACTCATCCCTTTTTCTGTTTCCTTAAATCAAATCTCCTAGCCGACTGGTGCGGACAAGCATATGTACAAGGAGAATGCAAATAACGGTGTTGGCCTAATATCCGTTTCTCTTTGCCATGTGTAGTGCATATTCGTCTCACAAGGATAGCACAGGAACAGTATATGATTATTTGATCTCATGAGTCGGAACAGATGCTATACATAATTTGCTACTTGCAGGTCTCCATTTTCGCTTCCACACTTAAGCTTGCCTTATGTGTGGCTCCGAGGCACTCCTGTGCAAAGATGGCGTACCCGACAACAAGTTTTCAGAGACCGTTGACATTCGCGCCAGATCGTAACCGTGGCGATCTTCACCGGCATCCTCGTGCAAGGTCAAGATGTCTTCGGTTTGGAACCAATCGTGTGCATACTGACTTCTGGAGGGATGGATAAGCAAAACCTTGAAGACAAGGAAACCACCGAGGTCATTCGTGTCGAGCACGAGCTGTTGGAGAAAAGCGACCAAGATCTCAAGCCCGTGTTTTCTCGCCGTCGTCTCGAGGAACGACAAACCGTCCACCAGGCACATAATCGTGTATGGTCTGTTGATGATGAAGACCATGGAAACGAGGAGTGACCGGAAGAGCTCGCGGAGATATCTGATGTCTCCTGCTTTGATCGCTTCGACGTAGTTGTAGTCGAGCGAAGACAGATCCGCAGAGTCTCCCAGAAAGGCCAGCAGCTGGTGGATCAGAAGACGCATCACGCCTTCAGCCCCCTCCAGTGGATCTTCGGGTGATGCATATCGACCACAGATGCAGACCAATGGTACTGCCGCCTGTGTAGACATCAGTGTCTGCGCCAGCAGCCCGACGGCGTAGGTCAGTGGTGAGGTTGAAGACGGCGCGCTCTGGTGATCGCTTCCGTTGACGATCAATATATCACACCTGCTAGTCTGTAGCCATGACCTAAATCTCACATGCTGAAATAGGGAGACGGCTCGCGATTGCTTCTCCGGTGAGAGCGATGAGCCACATTGAACGGCGAACAGCGAGTCATCCTCTAACACGCTTGTGTGGACTTGCAGGAGGCTTAACAAGTCTGAATGGTTAATTGTTGGAGGCCCGCGAGCCATCAGAATAACTGGATCGTAGTTCCTTCGGGCGAGTTGCCCCACGGCTTCTTCCCAGGCTTGCCTTGATTTGAGCTGCCAGTCGAAGGTATAGAGTTGCCCCTGGAGCATCGACACGATCAGCTGTGTCAAGTCCTCATCACGCGCCTGCTGTGTAGCTTGCGACTTCTGAAGATCACTCTGAAGACTATCGACACTTCGAGCGACTTTGTCCACGCCGATGTGAATCTGCTGGATCCTCTCGTGCTGACAGTATCCCAATCGCTCATGGAACTCCTTGACTCGTATCTCGACAGCAGTCTTGATCTTGTCCTCAAGTGGCGTGCCATAGTTGTCCTGCTTCAACAGAGCGCCGATCGCGTGGCGCCAGGCGCTTTCATCGAGCCATGCGAGGATGTCTTGCACGGCATCCAGTAGGGCAAGGTACAGGCTTTCGGCACTCTCCCACAATTTTTTGTCGCCAGCATAGAGTTGTCGGAAGTCTTCAGTGCCATGCACAGTGCAGGTGAGAGTCCCGAGACAATTAAAGATTTTATCGCGCAGATGGGCGAGTCGCTTGGCAGCCTGGATGTACTGTCAGTCTCGTCAAACAGCAGGGTGGAACACAACATCACCGACATTGAAGACCAGGACTAGCGCTCCGCAAAGAATGGAAGTGTATTCGCCGCTCGGCAGGAATGCTAACAGGGCTTCTATGGCTGTTGCATTGTTGCTGAAATCTCGGCCGAGCGTGCGAAAGAAGTGTTTTCTCCGGCTGCTGCCGTGGTCGTTGTACGCCTTGAGTGCAGCGTTTGCTTCGTCTCGCACATCCGAAATCTGAAAGTTCTGGCGCAGACGGAATTTGTTCAATTCGGACTTCTTGGACTCCTTGGTGAGGCCATCGATGAACTTCTTGAAACGGTTTGTGCGAGCGATCACCCTGGAATTGGATAGTCATAAGACACTCTGCAGTTCACAAGGGGGGGAGAGGTCAACATACGTTGGCGAAGGCTCTGGAGCTGTGAACTTCTCCACGGCCGAAGTCCACGCTGTGTTGGAGTTCTGTCGGATGATCGCCGTGGCTGTATATGTAACATACGGCTGGATAAGGGCATTCTGATCCGTCATATCTACTCTTGCTGTTGGTGTGATATCCACTGCAGAGTCAATTCTGATATGCTCTCCCCTTCCTTTCTATGTTGGGCATCGTCGACGCGAGGCGCAGCGTCCTTCAGAATGGCTACGCGCCCAGCACGACTCCGGTGAGTGTACTGCTGCATGTGCGTGATCACGCCTTCTTAAGCGATGATACAGCCCCAGCCCTACCACCACTTACAATTGCTGCTGCGTAGGCGCGTACGCATGCATGCATGCAGAAAGGAAGCGCACGCTCCGGTGTCAGCTCCTGTTCGAGGCCTCGCATCTGGCTTATCGGAACTGATGTCTCTTTAACATGCAGCATACATCACACCTTCAAAAAGCCTACTAGGCAAACATAGGCATTTGGTGGTTGACTTAGCGATGTTGACGGGTCGCTGCTGTGTAGGCGCGTATGCATGCAGACAGGAAGCGCACGGCCACCGCTCGCTCAGCTCCTGTTCGAGGGCTCGCATCCGGCTAACCGGAACTGATGTCTCTCTAACATGCAGCATACATCACGCCTCAGATAAGCATACTAGGTAATTATAGGCATTTGGTGGTTTACTTAGCGATATTGACGGGTCGCTTGCTCTTCCAAGCTCCTAGTGTGGCTGCAGCTCACAATCGGTATCATGTGGACCGCAAGCAAGGTTGCTCTACTAATAATGGGCGTGCTCCCTGATCGGTTTCTTCTACCATTTGAAGCGTTTGTCTATCCAAGATTGAATTTCTAACTTGACCATGGCTTCCGCACAAAGTCCGGCGATTACCGATACGGTGCTCATCACCTCAAGCAGCACAATACCACCCGAAGCTTTTCAACCAGATACCAAAGAAAAAGCAGAAAACACTGCAAACGGTGATACAGGCGTGGAAGCTCCTGAACATAACCACGATGACAGTGCGAGCGAAAAGGTAAGACTATCACGCCTCAGCAGGTGAACGCTGCGTATAATAATCTGGATCCAGGGTGCAAGCAAGGATGTCGAGAACGATGCTGGAACCGGAGAACCGGAGCACCCTGCCACAGCCACACAGGTTTCCCGCAAAAGGAGGAACAAGATCATGGAGGAGATCCGCCGAAGGACGGGAGTTGAGATCTCCGAGGAAGCGCTGGACGGTTTCCTGGACACTGCCCAAGCTATTGATCTCATCCTGAAGAGCATCACGTATGAGGAACCTCCGACGGTGCAGTCAGAAACCGCCACAAGACTTACACCTCGCGAAATCGCGAAACCGGAGTTGAAGCGCATGTCATGGGAGGAATGGAGAAAGACCGGCTTAGGGAAAGGAGATGGCACCCGAGAGCACCATTCGGCGATTGACATTCTTTGCGAGGAGCCTCAACCGCGATGGGCCCTTGGACGATCAACGCTTACCAAGGCCTCAAGATCTAGCGACAGCGCCACGACCGAAAGTGGACAAAACGTGCAGAATAAGGAGGACGGACTTCTACCTCACCGCATCAGGATCAATTCTGTTCCAGCCAAGCGGATTCTGGATTCTCTATGTGATGATCAATTGGCCTTTCGCAACGACACGGATCCATTGATTATTTTCCGTCCTTACAAGATCCTCATCCACAAGAAAGACGAGATCAAGGCGAAGATGCACGAACTTGAACAACGATACACTGACAGGCTCAACATGAACGAATCGGCCACGTGCTCGACTGATCTTGACAGAGACACGAGTGGCACGTCTTCCCGGGAACAGAGCCACAGCGATACGAACATCAAAGAAGATGACAAGAATGATGAGGAAAACGCAGATTTCTTGGCTAAGAGAGAGTTTCCGCAAGGCATGATATTCTTCACAGATACGGACTGGAATATACTCACCTTTTCGGAGATCAAAGAGGCTGTCGACGATTTCCGCTGTCTTGTTCGTTTCATAGACGAAATCGTACAGCCCGCTCGAAACTACCTCCGGTCCCAGCCGCCCACGGTTCACTTCAGTAATATTTGGCACCTCTTTCCCGCTGGCTGCCTTATCTATTGCAGGCAAAGCTCGACGCCTCAGAAAATCTGGAGAGTCATCCAAGCTACTGGGGGCCGAAGATACATGTCCAGACCTGACCGAACATCGGCGGCGGATACATCGGACTGGACAACCAGATACAGCGATTTTACCCTGGACTGCTATTATTTGGACTTCGACGGCATAAACTTCATTCGCGTCTGCCATCGCTTTACGATCGAGAGGTTCGAGAAGCCCATGCTCATTGAAGCTCTCCCAGTCATGCCCCTTGCCGATGCCGAAAAAAGATTGTCCGGTGTAGACCGAGAGATTTTCCGAGAGCGAGGCAAACAGTTTATAGACTACACGAAGCCGCAATACCGAAACTATGAAGGTTTCACCGTGACGCACTCTCCTTGTGGAGAGCCACTGTGTAAGCTGAGCGAAGATGGTGTAACTTCACAGCGGCTGTTCACAGAACGGGTGGAAAGCCAGGTCGTTGTTGACTTCGAGCGAGGCATACAAGCGAACCCTGGCTTGGGCCCTGTTGAAGAAGCTGCCGAATGCTGTGAAATAGATGACGCAGAGCTGGAAGACGTCATGGAATCTGCCGAGAGAGACGACGTCTGGGACAAGGTAACCACCGACATCCTCTTGAGAAACGAGCAAGCCAAGCAACAGCGATGGTCGAAGGGCGATGCAAAGCCCGAGGGAGATGATCTTTTGCTTCTTCCCGACAGAATTTTTGGATTCATCTTGCGCACGCGACGTTGGGGTAAGTTTTCACAAATATACAAAATGATATGAGCTGACAGAATGTCAAGCATGCCTGCGGCTGAGCCTCAATACTGCTGGCGGAGATCGGCTCAGCAGCATCGATCGGCCGGAGGATTCTTGGAATGACCTCGAACTCCCTGATGGTCACAAGAGCGTCATCCAGGCTCTCATCAGCACTCACTTTTCCAAGGACAAGAACCAAGAGACCCACTTTGACCTCGTTAGAGAAAAGGGCAAAGGTATAATCATACTTCTCCATGGCGCACCTGGTGTTGGCAAAACTGCAACCGCCGAATGCGTCGCTGCGTCCTACGGGAAGCCTCTCTTGCCCATCACCTGCGGTGACCTTGGCCTCAAACCTAAAGAAGTTGAGTCGACACTGTACACTGCATTCCAGCTCGCACAAGCTTGGGACGGGATTATGCTTCTCGACGAGGCAGACATCTTCCTTGCTCAGCGTACGACCCAGGACATTGAAAGAAATGCCCTGGTAAGCGTTTTCCTGCGGGTACTGGAGTATTATGAAGGCGTCTTGTAAGTTGTCCGGACACATCAGTAGTGCGTCATCATACTAATACAAACTTTAGATTTTTGACAACTAACAGAGTCGGTGCCTTCGACGAGGCCTTCAAGTCCAGAATACATATGGCGCTATACTATCCACCGCTGGACTGGCCGACTACCAGGAAAATCTGGCGGAACCTGATTCGTCGTGCTCGCCAGTCGCCAGTGAAAGTGGATTGTGACCCGGAGGCTTTGGTCGACTTCTCGCAGGTCCTTTTCGAAGAGCAAAACAAGAACAAAAGCCCGGTAGGACCTGCTTGGAATGGACGCCAGATTCGCAACGCCTTTCAAAGCGCAATTGCCCTCGCTCGTAACGAGAATAACGAGCCCGGTACCAACGTCATGGTCAAGCCTAGTCACTTCGAGACCGTTGCTAAAGTTTCCAAAGAGTTCAACCAATATATTTTCAGAGTTAGGAAAGGCCGTAACGACGCTGACTTCGCCAGCGAAGTTGGCTTCAGATACGACGGATTCGATCGTTCTTCCTTCGCTCAAGGTCCATCTCATCAGAGCCAGTCGCTTCACTTTCCACCACCTAGCCAGACCCCCATGCCAATGAGGCAAGCGACACCGAATGGCAATCACTTCCAAGGCTTCTCTCCACCACAGACTATGTACCAACAGCTTGCACATGCCACTACCACCGGCTCGCCTTACAACCCAAACCAGCCGCCACCTCAGTTCAATCTTTCATCCGCCTATGGTACGCAGCAACTCCAGCATGCTCAGCAGCTGCCAAGTCCACCAGTACAGCAGCACCGACCACATCAGTTTCAAGCAAGTCAGCAGTTTCAATCGTCTCAGGCCTCTCTGGCTCAGCAGTACCACGCACCTCGGATTCCACCAGGCCAGCAATTCCAGCAGTTCCAGTCTTCCCAGAATCCTCAGGCTCAACAGTACCAGACAGCTGAGCCACACGTAAGTCACGCTCCACAAATGCAGCCCGAGGCACCCAACACCTATGTTCCGACCGGAATTGTCGAACAGGTTCCCGCTGCGTGAGATCTCCCTGGTTTACTGGAGGATAGGGAGCAGTCAGCGGGTGGCGTCTTGGTTGCTTGGTCAAAACGGTGCTGTGAAAACCGCGATATGAATTTTTCAAACAAGGAACAAGTACATACGACCATAGGTCAGTGAAAACTGGGCATCCCGTCCGCTCTGCCATACATAAGCACTGAACCGGGCGACTAGTACTAGAGTGGGTGACCATCTGGGAATCCCGCCTGTTGTATGTTTTTGTTTTGCCTTCCTTTTTGCACCATCAACGCCAGTAATAGGGTATCGATGGAACGAACGTACAGAGAGACCCTGATGCTAATAAACTGGCGGTGCTAAACTTATAGGAAGTGTTGTCGATGAGAAGACTGTTAGCATATTGTGGCAGTCTTCAGGCATATGTGAATGACTCGACAAGCATACCTAAGTAGTGAATGACCGTTCCATGGATAGTAAATAGTACTACATCATTCCTTAAGCAAACACGAATGCACAATGCACATGTACCTGTATAAGAATCAAACCGAGGTCGAAGCGCGAGCTTGCCTTATGTAATCACTTCCTTCGAGGCGAATCAGATTAGATCGTCTGGAATCGATGATGACATCTTCTTTTGCATGAGCACTTGCATCCTTTTTGCACACACACTCGGCCGTACTGTATGCAAGGCATAACGAGATCGTCGTCAAACATCTGTGGTCGCTGCCTGCGGCCTCGGACAAATGCTTCCATCAGTGGAGTGCGCAGTACCCGGTTTCAATCGAACGAGGCGCCACGGACCGCAATAAACACCGAGTCGGACACCACGGAGCAAGAGAGAAGACAAGATGGAGCCAAGCCGGAGCAAGAGCAGGGAGCAATGTCACGAAGACTGGAGGAGATGGCCTCGGACAACCTAGAAACGGGCGGACGGGGCGCCAGGAAGGCTGTCGAGGAAGCCGGGTTCAGCGAAGAGCTCAAAGCAAGACTACAAGAGAAGATCGCGAGTGCTAGCTTCAAGAGCGACAATGCGAGCGCTTTTGCGCAGGCTGATCTGCCGGCCAGCGCAGGCAGACAAGCTCGAGATCTGGCGGCGGCGCAACCTTGGATGGGCTCAGAGAGTCTCATAGACACTTCCTCTCGAATGCTGCAGGATGCGCACAAGCCTGTGCGCTTCAAGGGTACTGGGAAAGGAGTTGGCATCCGTAGTCCTGGGAAAGTGGACACTGGTAGATCGAGCACCACCCCTAAGACTGGCGTGCGACTGGCAAATGCGCGCGACAAGACATCTTATTACGAGACTATGAAAGACCAGAATATGTCGGAGGAGGAGCGCGCGAAGTATCGGCAGGAACTCAAAGACCGCTTCTCTTCGGGCGCGCGCATCGCGCCTGCGTCTATACAAGGCCTGACTTCGCTGGCCAACGAGCGGATCGAGGATGCGATTGCTCGAGGGCAATTCAAGAATCTACCGCGTGGACAAAAGCTGGAGCGTGATCACAATGCTAGCAATCCTTTCCTGGATACTACGGAGTATTTCATGAACAAGATGATTCAGAGGCAAGATATTGTTCCGCCGTGGATTGAGAAGCAGCAGGAGATGGTCGCGACTTCGACTAGATTTCGCGGTCAGCTTCGCGTGAGTTGGAGACGGCATGTTTCTAGATCCATTGCTAGTCGGGGTGGCAGTCTGGAACATCAGATGAAGACTGCGAGAGCGTTGGCGCTTGCTGAGAGCATACACAACCCACAGAAAAAGAAATTTGAGAAGATCAATGCTGTCAGTGAGGACGGTCAGGTGTCTCAGATTACTCTGGCTGGGGAGCTCAAGCCATCTTCTGCTGAAGACCCAGTACCGGTGGAGAACGAGATTGAGATTCTTGAACAGATTCTCAACGATGATGGTAGTCTGAAGGCTCCGGATCAGCGAATGACGATCACCACTGATGTCCCTGGTGCGGCACAGTCTGCAGAGACCACGAATGTGAAGGAGGAAGAAGTTCTGCCTGACATGCTTCCTTTCCGCGATCCCGAATGGGAGAAGACAGAGCAATCTTACCACATTGCCGCCATCGCCGAGCTCAACAACATCACCAGGTCATACAACCTCATGGCGCCAGCAATCGCGCAGAAGCCGTACTTCAACCTGGAGCGAGAACTGAAAGCTTGTTTCGCGGAAGTTGCGCCACAGGTGGCGGACGCTATCAAAGAGAAGGCATTGGCGCCCAAGGTCAAGAGCATCGATATCGTGGGACATCGACCAGGAGGTGTGCTGGACAAGTTTTCCACGAGCACATCGGTGAACGTGTACGATGAGACGAAGCCGCAGTATGGCTTTAAGCAATTCTGGAGTGATTTGTTTACGAAAAATAAGGCGTAACTTTACGGCATTACACGAACTGCGCTTGGGGATATTTACGAAGAACAAGGCGTAGAGTCTCGATGTCACGCGATCCGTGATTTCGGAGAACTTGCTCACTGTAAGAGGTTGAAAGTCTGTGATATTACGACGACCGGAAATACAATGTACAAATATGTCGCCACGCACCAGTCATTGGACCGGACATGTCGATCTCGTGAGCAAACGTTACAGGTGACAATTGCGGGCTCTCTTGCAGCTTGTATTGGTAAAAAAATGTATCTGCGTCCGATTGACGGGTCTCATCGTTCCACGGGGATTGCAGAACGTGCATTGCCCGTAAATGGCAATTAGCATGGCTGTTTGTGGCATAGCGGTCGCCTTGCAAGGACCAATGCATTGTTAGTGCCAAATGAAGCGGTCACAATCACCATTCAGTATCTGCACCACATTCTGCAAAACAACCTGCAATAGATACCCACAATGGACAAGGTCTAGTGTACAGTTTCACCACGCATGAACTATTATCGTGACTTCAGTACCAACATCCGCCGCTAGTCTAGCCACACTAGAACGCCAGCGTATCACGGAGTTGGCTCCGTGGTTTTTGTAAGCATAACCATTCGATACTATACAAGCGTGGACCTCTTCGGCAATCTGCAAGAAAGTACCGGCATGGAAGAGTACGACCGTGCCACCACTGCCGAGGGGCAGTCGATGATTGCCGATGGTGAAGCAGAGTCACGAACCTTAACTCGACCTCCGTCCCCAAGCTTCGAACCTAAGTGACTTCCACGTGTACATGACCTATATGAGATCGCTTTCGAAGGAGGGTTTTGCATTGAGCACAATGAACGTATTGTTGCGTAAGGAAAAGGCGCGGGAAACGCGGAGCAGATGGACTGCTACTGGGAGAGTGCCACAAGCTACTCCAACCATAAAGTCCAGCAGGTACGCAAAAATCGCCTCTCCATTCGTGAAATGTGGCAGGAGTCGATATCCTCCGGCATTTGGCAGGTTTCTGAACTTGTAGCCCTCAGCCAGGCACCAGTATGTGATCTAGCCAGCGAACGGTTGAACAAATAAGTCTCGAAAGTGCAGCTTCAGACCACAGCTCGAGTGTTTCGAACCGGGTCGTAAAATCCGGTGGACAGTTTTCCACTCGAGCTCGAAGCTCCACTCGACCGTCCACTGCTGCCTGCTAACGATCTCAGCTGCTTGCAGGTGTATCTTGAAGACAGGAAACATACCATCACCTCCATGAGGTGGACCCTCGCTGCCGGAGTTCTCACTGCTGCTTGGAGACCCACGATCAGGTGATCCTTGACGGCGGTTCTTGTTGCGGTTGTCGCGGTACCGAAACACATGCCACAAGAGCCAGCGAATGACCCAATTCTCTTCCTCCAGGCCTTGGGTATCTCGACCCTTGTCACAAAAGTACTTCGTTTCTGGTCTGGCACGCTGATAGATGTTGAGGATTTCTCGATGCACGGCAGTCTCGCTGACCTGAGAATTACTGTAAGGAGGCTGAGCGTTTTGCACGCTATTATTTCGAAGAATGTTTGGTGTTGACATAATCCTCTTGCGTCCAGCGCTGGCTTCCTCCTGGAGAATTTTGTCAGACTGTCGCTTCGGTAGTGGCTGAAGATGACTCGCAAAAATGCTGACCTTCATCATGTGGTATATGTGCTTGTGATCCGGATTACGCTCATTCAGACCCAGCCGGAGCATGAACTTCGCCTTTGACTCGCTTTGGGCGAGGGCTTGGACTTCTGGAGCCATGGCGTGCTAAACATCACACGCACTTGTTCCTCGAAGTTCTGCTTGATGGCGAGAGTGCCTGCAAGAGAAAGAACGCGAGGGCTTCGTCGCAGCCATTGTCATGCATCAAACCTGTTGTCATACGTCTTGTCATGCACGCCATCGCGAAATCCTGCGTTTCGAAGCCCTGCCGACACATTTTGACTAAAGCAGGCTAGACGGGAAGAGTCTACAGGGTACAGTACATCTGGCCGACCGCGATAACTTGGGATACCGCCGTACCGGGCTGGACGTCAAGCTAGACCAGCCGTTTGATCAGGGTTCACCGGAGCCAGGTCCTATCGTCGCAGCCAATGAAAGCTGCGACTTTGCGGCCGACTACTACTCAGTGGAGTGTGGAGGTAATCGAGAGCTACTGGAACATGGCTAAAAGGCTTGGGAGGTATGCCCAACCCGCGAGTCCTGCGATTCGGCCCTGCGACTCCCGCGAGGCAGACAGCTTCGTTGGTATGCTGTACAATGGTGAGTGCCGTCAGCTTAGGTAGACCCTGTGGAGAAGGGGTTGCACCAGCTGCTCTCCGAAGTCTATCGGCCTGAGACCGGGCATTGCACCGCATGACTTTCCATCGACATTATATCTTGCAAGCCATCGCCTCCATAGTGGAGAAAGGAATCTACATCATGTAGGGCACGTTCGGGCAAAGTCGATGACCTAGGTTACCTCCTATCAATCCCCCGTGATCAGCGAACGGTCAATGCGATGTCCCAATCGCTCACTTGTGGTTGAAAAAAGTTGTTAGGCAACCTATGTACGTCTAAGATTTGGCGATGGATCTTCGCTACGCGGATATATTGCGGATGATTGCTCACGTTGCGCAGCAACAAGTGTGTGCTCTGTTACATTTGCCTTTTATTCCCATGCTGCCACTACATCTGGTGCAGAACGCATAAGCCTGGTGCGGATATGTGCAGCGAGGCAAAAACAACATTGCCGTATCCGCACCGTCTCGCTCAATGATGCAGGTCGCTTAAATCGATGTCGGAGAGGACACCGCAGCCGCCGTACATGGGGCTTTTGATAGGCGGGACACTGCACCACTGCACGCGCACACCTGCTTTGGATGCATGCTGGTAAACGATCGGTAGTCGCCTTACTGGTTGTCCAGTGTTGTCCATGCGCTCGGCCGCTCCTGCAAGATTGGACGTTTGGTACGCGTACTTACACAAGACAACAAATGCTTAGCGAACGGGCTGCGTCAGAAGCAACAGGAGGTGGTGACTTAATTTATCTGGAAGTTTTCATCATCTGATAACTTGAGCTAGCCTGCAGAAAGACGTGGCCAGCGACACCGGCAATCTTTGTTGCAACTACCGCGCGGAATCCTTGTTCGATCTATCATGCCAAGGGTCTCTAGCCCGTCAACTAGGGCTCGCAGGGATCCATACAGTTGCTCGAGACCTCACGACGCAAGCCTGGCGTAGACCGTGCCTTGGTGAGGACTACTAAAGCAGACCTCTTCGACTACTGAAGCAACTAAGTGCCACTTGGTCCGCGGTCTGGTTGTATTGGTCTGGGGAAAAGACATTGCGACAATTCCAGGGCATTGTTGCATTAGGAGCTGCACTATGGATGCGCCTTGCCCTCACCAACCTACGGTACAAGATTGCCGAGACGTACCGACTGGTCACTCCGTGTCCTCACCACGTCAACCACGTCTGATGCCGAAGACGGCTTTTGTTGTGTCGGTCTGGACGACCAGACCGTGGCCCCGCGCGCAGAAGCCTCAGATGCAGCTGTCCGCGGCGTTCAATACAGCCTTGAGCATCCTTGGCTGAGCTACCTGTGACAGACGATGCGTTGCCTGTCTGATGTATCTGGGCTCGGAAACTATCACTTGGACACCTCTCGCCTGAGCGGCCGATGTACTTTTCAGGTCTTAGAGTGAAACCATTAGACGTAAAGTCGGAAAGTCTCGATATACCATCAAGATTGCTAAAATGGTGGCGCACATCAATGTCTGCGTGCTGCACCTTCTGCGTCTCGGACGCTTATCAGATGTTGCCAACATTGATGGAGATGCACTGCAGTGATCATACCTCGAGTAGTGTCACTACTCGTCACACCCCGAAATCAGGAATGTTAGCAAGAGGTCACCCGTCACGGCTGATCGGACGTCGGATCAGACGAGCTCATCCATCGGGTCACGAGAGACTCCACGGCGAAATCATTGCTAACGCGGACCAGGCTCTTGATTGCGTTCGCGGGAGATTGTGCTAAGCGCATCCATTCCACCACATTATTGTAGTAGTGCCATGCTACTGCAGTCGCTCACTGGGACAATTACGCAAGGCATCAGAAAATCCACCTACGACGGCACGGAATATACCGCTGACTGACTCGTCGCCGATGCACAGTATAGTACTGCTTCTCGCAATCCCTGGAGGCCGTTTGGTCGAAGACACCGAAGGATCAGGCCTGGGTCTCGAGATCTCCATAGCACTCGTAGCTGTGCTTGCGGAAATGCCCGCACCAGTGAGCGAACCCTCAGCCATTTGACAGATGGCGTTTTGGCAGATGTCCCCCCAACGGTGGTCCTTCCGTCGGCTTACGCATGGGAGTTCGCGAATGGGTATCTTTGAACCCCGGCCGGGCCCATGGGGTAGCTACAGCGCCATCAGATAAGCATGACCAGCAGGAGTACAACCACGTGGAACAAGGTACAAGACAACAATTCTCTCGCGTGTGGAGCAGCTGACCACGCCTCTGCTACCGTCTCCAACGTGTACGACTGGACAGACAGCCCTGTCGGGGAATCACCGCATGCCCTGGTACCCCAGCCATTCGAGAGGGATCGGGCGATCTCCACACCCTGGATACTGTAAAGATGATGGCTCGGCTCATCGAATCAGGCTCCGGCCTGCGCTTGCTCGATCGTAGCGGGTAGCACACATGGTCAGTACCCGTAACGTGGCGTGATACTGGCCAATCTTCGAGGGACGTCGTCCGTGGTTGTATTGGTACGTATACCAGGGATGCGCTGAGTAAACAAGAGGATTGAGCTGGAAGTCTTGCTCGTGCGATCTGTCTTTCCAAGAGAGCAGTTCAGGTACATGTCATGTCGATTTCGGCTCGTTTGACGATCCTTGTTTTGTCGTGGTGTGAGTGAGTTGCCTTGTCCGATGTCAATGGCATTCATACATTGAATACGAAGGTTGGAGCATCGATACGAATTACCATGCTGACTGCGTCACAACCTTTCAACGGCACGAGGCAAGCTGCCACTTCCAGTCGTTAAACTTCATACAAATGATTCGAAGAGTTGTCTTTGACCTTAGTTTCAATCGAGTCAGGGACTGCACTACAGCTTGTTGCTCGTGGTGACCCTGAGTCTGATCCTGACTTATTATCGCGGACAAATAAACGCCGGTCAGGTAACATGCCTGTTCCTTGCTCCTTGCTCTCCGAACCCTGTTTCATACGTTGTGGATAACTTTCTGATGGAAAACTGAGCGATAGGTGGATATGTGATGTCCACCGCTCGTGAATCCTGCGAAGGGTGTACTCGTGCTGTTGTTGATCATGCCTACTCGCTCACTTGTTGCTCACGTCTCCTGCGCGGTCACTTATTGTGATGGTTCAATCGACTTCCTCATGCTGTCAACACCATTTGATGTACATATATTTGCTACATTGACAGGATCTTGATCGCTGTCTAACCACTGCAGAATTACTTGTGCAGCGACGGCGTTCGTAGTTGACTTTGCAGGCACTCTCTTCGGTGGTTGTTTACTTCCTTCGAAGCGCTCAGATGCTGCTTCCTCACAGTCGCGCCGCCACCAAGCGCCGTAATGATTCAATCGACTTTCAATGTATACCTTACTGTCATGGCTGAGACATGAACTGACAACATCAAACACACTAGAAGCACAGAAATAGGCATCGCAGCATGGCATGAGTACCTACCCACGCAACCACAACGACGCTATATGATCGAAGATGTATCACCAAGCGCAGCACACACAGCATGAACAACACAACAACGAAAGCAGAATTCAAGCGCGTGTCACAGCACGAAGCTCATCCGATACCGCCCCGAACAAACGTACATCCATACCCACTGCAGCACCAGTAGCAGTCCGATGGCGTGAAATGGTCGCTCCCAAACCTCGATCGCGAAGCTCCGGCGACGTCGAAACACACCTCGCCGCGTGTCGAGACAACAACGACAACAGCGACCAGAAAGATGACGCCATTACGATGGATGGTGGTGGTGCGCCATGGCTCTCACAAACATACACAACGCAAACCTCCGTGAGCGTAGGCGCCTTACGACCCCGACAGCTCGCAGCGACAGCAGGCATCCATCGCCGCCTCTGCTTCTCGCTCGACGAGAAAGCGCTCTTCGATCTACACAACGCTCAATACTCCAGCACGAATAATTCACAGCAACAGTCATCGTCAGAGCAGTCTCCGCAGCGTACGGCCACGGAACCCATCAAGCCTCCCTTCGCACCCCCAGAACGAGTGCGCACGCCCGACGGAGTACCCAGCTGGCCAGGCGTGGTGGAAACATGTGCGCATACCCGACAGCAGCAGCGCGAGCGCATACAAGAAGCGAAGAAGAAGAAACGTCGCGGCGGCACGTGGTCGAGAATGAAAGCCAGGTTCCGGGACCGGGACCGCAACAGCCGTGACGAGGGCAGAGGCACGCGCATTCGTCATGCGATGAGTTTCAGGCGATCGCGACGGGAGGAGGAACAGAGGACGTTCACGCCGTGGAGGCCGCCAATGAGTGGGCATTCGACTTTCAGGTTTGATGCTTAGGAAGCGCATCCGTTTTGTCGGCCTTCGATGTCGATGCCGTTTGCGAGCACTGCTGCTGCTAGTGGGCCTCGCAGGAAAATATCACCGCGTGTGCATAGCTCGACTATGAGCTCTGGGGATTTTCTTGACGGAGCTCATCAGCAGGGAGATACTGTACCACTACTCGATGGGCACCATGCGTCGAGCCGACTACACTACGCATCAGAATCCAGCCAACGACATCAGTCGTCGAGTTCCGGCAACAGTGTGATCGTCAGCCCATCCGTTCGCGCTCTAGCTGCCATGAGCGGCTCACCAATTCCCATATCGCCAGGAAGAGTCGAAGCGGAGTCTTCTCGTCGTACTTCGTCCATCCCACGCTCGAGGGTCCGGTCGCCCTCGAATGGCTTTGGTAGTCAGAAGAGGTTCACATACCCAAGCAGCACAGCGCACACGGCAGATTTGATCTCGGCTTTTCCTGAGCCGCCGCATGCGCAAGTCCGGACCAGAAACTCGGCGCCGGCGAGGATGAGCTTGTTTCCGAACATTGCTGGCTTGGAAGAGCGCAGGTCGGATGATTCCCAGTTGTCACCAGATAGGCGAAAGCGTGACAATATTACCTCTGCCTCGGAGTACAGCACGCTTCCCGGAGTTGACAGTGGCCGGAGTCCTTCTGCATCGAACGCTTGGCTGTCAGGCGCTCTGCCCAATCCTCCAGAGTGTGACGGCTCAGCAGACACCACCGCTACCAACAGCCGTCTCCTCCGTGGCGAGAGCGTTCGTTATCGCCATTCCGGCACCCCTGTGTACGATGACGATGTTGCATCGCTTCGGGAAGTTGACCAGAACGACGATCGTGCTGTGGCTGCTTCGTTTGACCACCCAGGGAGTCCTGTGAGCTGCAAGACTGGCGCGACTCGCTATTTCAGCGCTGCGAGTCATGTGCCAATGGGTCCGAGAGGCTCAATGGCGAGTACACCTGCGCCGGTGATTTCGAATGTGCATGTGCAGGCCAGAGATGAAAGCCGTGTGCAGCAAGAGAGGGCTGTGGCGAATGGTGCGCTGAGGTTCGTCTCTCACACGCTCGGTGGGACTGGCTCGACTCAGGCAGTAAGAGAGGAGGTGATTGAGCCTGTAACTACGACAAGTCACGGCAGAGCATGCCTGCACAAGAAGGGATTTTCTCGTGCGAAGAGATCGAGCCGAGCCGGAGTTGATGGAGCGCAGGGGGGCGAGGCGAAGCAATCGAGATAGGATCGTTATTGCATGATTTGTCGGGCGAAGAGAATCGCTTATCGGGTTTCGGCACTGATGGGATCCAGAGAGCGTTCCGAGACCGTCCCTAGGAAATTGCGTGCATCTTAGACCATTGCTCGAAAGCAAAGGGATTGTTCCGTAAGCAGTTTTTTGCGAATGCGAAGAGGAGGAAGCCATCCAGTATTATCACGAGAGAACAGAGGCCAGAATTCCTAAGCAGTAACCCGACTTACGAGAACAAGCACATGAGCATCCACAAAAAAGAGGCATAGCTCTCCAAAATCTCCAGCCCTCAGACACTGCAAAGTCAAGTCGTATCATACAGTTTCTGTTAATACAAGCGTTATCCTTTCTGCGGTCTTGCAGACCCTCGCCTGGGTAATCCTCAGGTAATAATCCTCCATTTTGTACAACCCCTAAAAACGCCGTCCCGATGTCGCTATGCGTGATGCCAAACAATTCCATTCCTATGAGCCCATCTTTTGGCTGCAATACAATCGCGTCTAGTTCTTTTTATGCGGGCCTTTGATAAGGGGATACAGGCGGGAGAGGTGAGAGTTGATCTTGTTCTTGTTGCCGTCCTTGGGTCTCTATGAGGGTTGTTGTTAGCTCTCTGCTTCCAGATCTTTTATTGGATTGTAATAATTTTTTCTTACGTTGACGGCCATGCACTCTCGCAGTGCTTGTTCTAGGGCGGCGCAGCCTTGCGCTGTGTGTCCTGAAGATGCCCAGCAGCCTGTTTTGTCCAGAGTCAGCATCGTGCCTTCCTCCTGAACCAATGCGATATTACGCAGTTGCAGTTCGAAGCTCTTTCCATAGAACGTAATCTTCACATACCCAACATTGTGCTCATCACACCCAAACACGGGTTCGCATTTGTCTGATCGGGCTTTCGTACGCGCAGCTTGGGGAGAGGAGGCAGTTTGGGCGCAGCGGCGGCACGCGCAAGGTTTGTGGTGTTCTTTCCGGCGACCATGACTGCGGTATGTGGGATATGTTGCAGCGAGGTGGTTGTAAATGATCTCTCTCTACAACAATTGCTACTCTATTCCACCTTCATCCCCATCTCCGGCTTGCCAGGCCCTCGAGGAAGTTCGCCGCATCTCTCGACTAGCACGGCCCGAAGCGAGGAAAGCCGGAAGTTTCTCGGATAGCGCTGGCAACCCGAGACGATTTGTTTTGGCGACGGCACAACAACACGCACGCCGCCCGCTTCGTCAAAGTCCAAGGCTCCACACTCGTCACAAGACACCGCCCACGCATCATCCTCCTCCTCCTCCCATGCGACCAGGCTGCACACCATCCATATCCCGCCTCCAAAACAGCCTGGCGTAATGGCTCTCAACGACAGCGACAACGACAACATGACATCCAATATCTCGACCAACACCTTCGAGCCCGACTGGGACGCGACTGACATTACACACCTTCAGCCGGGACACCTCACAAGGACCAAACCAGTGCGCGGCTGGGAGCGAAAACCTGCGTCGCCTTTCACGAAGCAGCGGCTGCGCGTTGGCAAAGTCTGGCGGCGTGCAGCTCCTATCGGACGCGCTGTGGCGAGCAATGCGCCAGGCGCGACTGAAGAGCGCACGATCAAGCGCCTGCGCGAAGGCCAAAGCACACAGAGTCCGCTCAAGATTGTCAAGCGATTGTGTCTTGGGGCTAGCAATGGTGTTGGTCTGCAGTGGGACAAGATCGAGTCGCCTACGAAACGCATTGTAACTCGAAGCGCGGCGACTAGTGATCATGTCGCACTGTCAGATGAGGAAGATGAGGGTCTGGGCTCAGACCACGAGGAAGAGGAAGTGGAGGGAACTATTATTGAAATCCTGGAAGAAGATGGGACGACTTTGCGTCTCGACGCGGACCAGGCGCAAGACGACGAAGAATGGTCAGACGAAGACGCGTCAAGTGATTCTGCAGAACAAGACTCCGAAGAAGCGGCGGTAGACGGGCGACCAACTGGCGCAGATGCGAAGTCACCACAAACAACGCCCAAGCTACCGGCTCCTCTTCCAAAACAGTTTGCTCTTCCTGCTGGATTTGTCTCACCAGTACGGCAAAAGCAGCCTGCTAGCCGTCAAGCTTCCTCACAAACTAGCCGAAGGAGGACTCTACCTCAGACCTTCGCTCCTATCGCGATCACACAAGAAATCGAACTGCCTGTGCAAAGCTCAGTCGAAGCCTCGGGAGACAGTGATACAATACATGAGGAAGAGCGCGAAATTGAGACAGAAGAAATGCAATCCGAGGACCTACAAGAAGAGCAAACAACAAGTGAAGACATCGACAACATGACAGGGAACAGCGAGGGGCCTGCCTCGAACGAGGATGAATGGGAAGATGTTCAGGAAGAGCCAGAAAACACAACGACTCAGGTTTCAGAAGTCTCAGACGATCAGGACACAGTCCACCGGGCTGTTTCGCCCATGGCAAGGAGCCCTTCCCAGCAGTTAGATCTCCCACTCAGAAGATCACCTAGGCGACAGTCCTCTAGCCCAACAAAGCTACGATCTTTCCAGACCTTTGTGGACCCGACAGACCACCTGGTTGCCTTCAGCCCTGTGAAGAGCGACCTCTTGGGTAGCTGCGAGGTTAAGCCGCAGGCACTTATGGACAGCGACGACACCATGCAAGATCTCGTTGATGAGTCCCCGGTCATGCTTGAGCGATCAGTATCTGCACCTCCCGAAGAACCGAGAATGTCTCCGCGCAGGTCGGCAAAGCCGCGTGTATCGGATGATACCGCCCTGCTACAGGCATTCCTCAACCGGGCAGCGCAGAACAAGTCCTCCAGGCGACTGTCTGCGTCAAAACGTGAATCACTGTCTAACAGGCGTGACTCTGACACGGTTCGCCAGGCACTTGCTTCTCCTGCAAAACCAGAGATACTCGGAGCTTTGGATCCTAATAGCCCATCTCCGAAGAAGTCACAAGCAGTTTTCGAGGACGTGAAAGTTACACAGACCGAGGAACCAGCTATCAGCAGCCCTTCACAAAGCTCAGGTGACACTGAGAACAATCAAGTGCGCACGACTCGACGGAGCCATCGCGACAAGAGGCGCGTCGAGCGCGCAGCTCCCCTCGGACACACAAGGATTTCACTTCGCGGTAATACCGACCCAGTGGTTCTCAAGCGTAGCGAGGCTCAGGAGCTTGCCACAACGACCCGCGCCAACACTCGCAAGAACAAGGTTGGCGCAGTCATGCCAACGCTCCGCCTTACTAAGCTTATCGTGGAGAGGCCACCAATCGAGGCAACCCCTGAAGAGGAAGTCGAAGACAATGGTGCACCGTTGGCACATTCTGGTATGCGACGTGTAAGGTGGGATCAGACGCTCGCCTACTACCAAGAAGCTCCAAAGGAGCCTGAAGTACAGCTTTTCGAACTTGGCGACTCTAATACTGCACCCAAGTTGCAAAAGCCGCAGGTTGACTTGGTAGAGGAGAACGACAGCGATGAAGCATTGCCTGGACCACCGCCTGCAGCAGAGACACCCAGCAAACCCAAAGTTAGAAAGCTCAGGGCGCCGAGAACAGCCTCTCACACGGGCAAACCTCAGTCTGCGTCTAGCATCTCTGAAGAGCCTGTAGTCCCAACGCCGAGTGCGCTGAAGCCTAAACAGTCAAGGCGGTCAAAATTAGCCACGCCTGGAAAGACTTCGGACGCACCTTCATTGTCACCAACAGAAACTACAACATCACAGTCGGTAGATACCACCGCCGCTTCAACAAGGCCCAAAGCCATCCCTCGCAAAAAGGCTGTAAGCAGGCTACCCGCACCCGCGCCTGTGTCTTTATCAACATCAAGCCACGAAGGCGCATCCCTCATCGCCTCCCCACCCAAGAAGAAATCGACGACTGGTGCGCTTCCAACTAAGAACCCTACCACCAAACTTGATTTCGGAACCAAGCTCAGCGCTCCCTCTAAACCAGCCGATAATGCAGCGTCTGGCCCTCCAGGTCTGATGAGCCCAGCCAAACGCGGCGGTAGGAACGTCCTGTTCGGCAACGTGCCTGCAGGTCCTGTTTTCGGAGCTGCGAAACCTGAGCTCTCGGAGGATCGCAAGGTGCTTGGGCTTAGTAGTCCGGCGAAGAAGAGGACGAGGAGGGCTGTGTAGTAGTGCTCGATCATTATCATCGAAGCTGAACGAATTTCGTAGTTATTATGCATATTGATTCACCTTTCTCTCACTCTACACGGAGACCTACTTTTGGTTGGAACAGCGCACAGTTCCAGCGCGTTTACCCGCGTTATTTGCGTCGTTTGCTTTAGGTTGTTGTTGACGCGTTGAATTGATCAACAAACCCTTCTGGTGCTTCGAAGGGTCGGGTTTTCCGCGGTTCGCAGTAAATATCCACCGAATCTTGCTTGTGATGGGACAACAGGTGTTACTTAAGGTTCGTTCGGCAGAAAGATCGACAGGCCGCGGGAAGACGCTTTCTACACATCTGGGCCGAAGATATACAGCAGGAGAACGTGATGCTTGTATCGAATATTGATAACTTGATCTCGACGATGATATGGAATGAACGCGCGGTTCTTCTGACTTGGCGTAGTGAGATGTAGTGACCACCGCCATGCACGAGTCAGCTCGTCCGATGCCACGCCAGCCCTCTCCCAGCCTTACAATTCTGCTCCGAGAGCCGAAGGACGATCGCTGCACAGTTGCAAAACTCTGCGGACGATCTTGTGCCGGTTCCGCGTCAACTCTCTGTGCACTGCAGCGCATGTGCATGTACGATTTCTTTGCAGACGCGCCACACGCCAACCATACCACACCCAACGCAAGACTCCAAGACTCTTGCCCGGTCACGTCGATGTTCCAGATGCTCGCGTCCAAGACTCGCCAGGCGGGCGGCAGTCTGGTGGAGTCTTGAGTATGACGTTAAGGTGACCCACAGGGCTGAAAGTTACCGACGTCGAAGCGGCTGGGCGGTTTTGGGAAAGTCTTGAATGAGGATGACGTTAAGGGCGATTTGTTGCGGGAGAATCAACACATACAGATGCTATTGCGCTGTCAACGAAGAGACTCTGGATATAGTATCGACGTCCCTGCTAATAGAGTTACGCTCGTTGGGACAGAAGTAGGTTTATGCGAACGAGGGGACAAAAAGCCATACAGGCCCTGTCCTGCTTTTCGATTCGATCATCGGGAATCGGCTTGGCTACCTTTGCCGTGAACCCGAACCTAGACGATCAAACTAATTCGCAATGGGGGAGAAAACAAGGAAAGCGTATCTGTGCTCTTCCCCAAGGGCAGGACCTTGGACGGTGATCCCAAGCAATGTCGTAACGCGTCGAAAACTAGAAAGAGTCGGGTCATGCCACTTCGCAGGCTCGTTCGCGACTCGCATCTGGACCTCTCTTCTTCATCTTCTGTATACACGATAACGGCTTTCAGCGACATACTTGCATGCATCTCTGCCGGCGAGCAGGTCTTGCCGCGTTTGGATACTGAGAGCATCTCTGCATATATCTGCCTACGCGACACGCAATCATGTCCGGCAGTATCATCGAACGACACCTCCCCCATGGAGGCCGCACACTAGCCGAGAGAGACGGCGACGTCGACCCAGAGAAGAATGAGGACCATCGAAGGAACCTATACCGCGCTTCGCCGCCAGACAGCGCAAGCTTCAAGGACCGCATCGCGCATTTCACATGGCCGTGGTTCGCGACAACGATGTCGACGGGAGCTCTCGCTGTTGTGCTCGGACAGACGCCGAATAAATTTGATGGTCTACAGACGATTGGGAAGATCTTCTTCATTTTGGATCTGGTGCTTTTCGGCTTGTTTAATGTGGCGATGGCTTTGAGGGCGTACTGGTTTCCGAGGCGGTTCCTTGCTTCGCTGCATCATCCGGTCGAAGGACTGTTCTTTGGATCCTACTGGGTGTCGGTTTCTTTGCTGTTGAATTGCATGCAGGCATATGGAGTTCCGAGCACTGGACCGTGGCTGATCAAGGCGATCAATGTGCTCTTCTGGATTTACTGCGCGATCGTCCTGGTCGTCGCCATCGGCCAATACTACGTGCTCTTTCAGGAAGAAAGACTTCGAATCACGGACGCCGTACCCGCTTGGATCTTCCCTATCTACCCCCTGCTGGTCATTGGCCCGATGGCAGGTACTATGGTCCCCAGCCAACCGCACCACAGCGCACTGCCCATGTGGATCGGCGCAGTGATGCTGCAAGGTCTCGCCTGGATCGTAGCACTCATGATGTACGCCATGTACATGCAAAGGCTTATGACGAGCTCGCTGCCTGCTCCCTCGACGCGACCAGGCATGTACGTCTCTGTGGGCCCTGCAGGGTACACCGCTGCTGGACTGGTCTCGCTCGGCGTGCAAGCGCCCAATATTTTGTACACGAATGCTTTCACGCAGAACTCTATTCCCGACGGCGACATTGTGCGTGTTGTCGGCACTATGTCTGGAATCTTCATTATCTTGTTCGCGTTTTGGTTCTTCTGCATTAGCACTGTGGCTGTGGTGGCAGGTGTGCGGAGAATGACTTTTACGTTGAACTGGTGGGCAGTAAGTCGAGCCAACACACTCCCATCAACTCGCAGTATCTCTTTACTAACAATGCTCTAGTTCGTCTTCCCCAACGCCGGCATGACCCTCGCCGCCATCCAAGTCGGCAGCGCCCTAAGCAGCCCAGCCATCAACGGCATCTGCAGCGCCTTAACGATTCTACTCGTCATCATGTGGCTCATCACAGCTGTTGCGCATATCCGAGCGCTGTGGGGAGGCAAGATCATGTGGCCTGGAAAAGATGAGGATAAGGATATGCAGAACCTGGGATGGGGAAAGTTCTCGGCGTGATTGGAGTCGTACTTCGATTGTGTCGGGAATGGCTCGTCTGTTTTTCTTTCATGTTTGTTGTTACGATTTGCATGTCGGCACGAAGACTACACGCGTGGTACGATTGTTTACATATAATTGCATAGCTAATGTTGATACCCACTTTTTCTTCTTCGCTTTGTTGCGCTCATGCAGTCTCAGCTATTGATCTTCTCGGAAGCCTTTGCTTTCGAGTCTATGATTAAGATTTTCGAGCGGTCTCGCATTTTACGGTGCACACATGGGGCTCACCACGAGATCCCTCAGGACGCTATCTAGTGGTACATACTACATGGCCGGCGAGGTCAAGAGTGGGATCTTTGTATCACGGTCTCAAAGGCACGTTGGCCAGCGTTCTGACATCAGTTCATCGTAAGGCAAACAATTTCAAGGCCAATCAACGGTCAAAAGCAGACGTCAAAGAAGTCAAAGAACGAGAACTGTTTGCTGTCTCGTCTCCAGGCAAAGATTGGCCCATATATAACCCACAGCATAACCAGCCAACGAACCACCTCTAGAAAGGCAAAGCACCCAAGCAGCAACATCGCCAACCATGTCCCAAATCCCCACCGCCATCGACCCTGGACTAGCCTTACTACCACCACGAATCCTTGAAGAAATGCTAGCAGCAAAAACAGAGATCGACAACTGGTACATGAGCGGCGGCATCCCCTCAGCAGCGCCGGTCGACGCCCTGATCAAATGGGCCCGCGAATTACTCGCAGCTGTCCACCAGTCTCTCAACAATCTCGCGGATCCTGCTACGCGACAGGCAATGTCTCTGGAAAAGAAGCAGGGATATCTCGACGAGTTCCGAGAAATTCTGGAGGTGCGTGCTGGAGATTGGCTGGATGTCGCGGACTTGATAGCGGAGGCTGAGAGAGTCAAATCGGGGGCACAGCGGGATGGGGCGGAGGAGAGAGAGAAGGTGGCGAAGTGGACAGAGCTTGCGACCATGTTGCAGGAGGAGAATGATATGGTGCGACGCATTGCTGAGCAGGTGGTCGAGCTGGAGGCGGAGGAGGGTTTGAGATGAACGAGCTTGCGGACCCATGGAGGCTATGGTATGCCGTGGAGACTGGCACGTGAGACACTGGCTCGCGGTCTACCTTCAAAGTCCGTCCTGCTTGCTTTGCCAATAAGAGGCCTGTACGAGGTTTGAACCTAGACTGCGAGACTGGATAAATTCTGAGGAGACTTGTAGTAGTAGAACATCGGGTGACTTGATGAAAGGACCCGCCATGGGTTGCGTTATTATACATGCATTACATATGAACCCACCCAGAGATGACAAAAGAAAAGCGCTCAATCTGTTAATGAAAGCAGAGTTGGCATGAAACATGAACCAAAAACTCATAAACATAAACAAGCATGTATTATGTATCAAACAGATGCAGTCTCTGCAGATGAAGTCTCCGACAAGATCTTCTCCCGTCTCTTGCGAGGAACGACCGGAGCACCCTCCCATGCCGTGCACTCTGGCAAATTCTCGCCCTTCATCAAAAGCGACAGGCAGCCGAGCTGAGCACCATCTGAAATGCTGCTGCCGGGAAGACAGATTGAGTATGGTTTGGCACATGCGCGGTTGCCGAAGAATACTTGGCCGACCTTCATGATGCGATCTTCGAACAAGTGGGTCTGGGCGCCGCAAGAGTGGTTGATGATGGCTTCGTCGCCAATGGTAACACAGTCGTATTCAGTGATGTCGCTTGAGAGAAGCGTGACTCGGCTGCCCACGGTCACACCCATGAGTCTGAAACACCAGGCCAAGTAGGGTGTGCCAACCAGAAGCGACGCAAGTAATGGCTCGGTGATCGTCTCCCATGTGCTTGTTACAGCTTCGCTCAGCCAAACATTCAAGCTCCACAGTGGCCACTCGCTCGGTCTATAGACGCCTATCAGAGTCCACTTGAGGAGGGCTGTGACGAACAGCGCCGGTAGAGCGAAGAGAACCATGTAGAATAGCGGCAGCATGAGCAGAGTGTTCACGGCACCAATTTTGCGGTAACCGTCGTGGGCAAGCTGCAGAGAGAATCCAAGGCCGAAGATGATGAGCGCTCGTGGGAAGACAATACGTAAACCTTCAATCAGAAGTCGTGCTGCGATGCGACTTTTGGACGGGCAGAAAAGAAGATCGTCTCGGTGACCTTCGGCTCGGTGGCGGTTGGGCATCAAAACTGGCGGGGAACCAAAGCAAGAGCTGTTGTTTGCCATAGGCGTGCCTGGTGGTGGTGCAATCGAAAGCACTCCGAGTAGAGTTCCAGAGGCCAGTGTGGTTCCCTGTGGCAACACCGAGGCGTTGCCAGCGAATGCACGAGCTTCGAGCTTGGTCCTCTTGAGCGTTAGTTCGTTTTCTCTGACTTCTGCGTCTCCAGTGATCACTGCGTCGGCCACGAAGCTCTCCTCGCCAATTTCCAGGAGCTCAAATTGAAGCCCACGGGCATTTGAGACCTCAGCTCGCTTGCCAATCTTGACTCCAAGAGCTTTGAGGAAAGGCACGATGTACAGGCTGGCGAAGACCGGGTGCAGCACGTCGAGAGCGAGATCCATAAGCCTCTCAACGAACCACTTGCGCAAGTACCAGAAGCTGTGGATCTTGTACTTTCCCTCACGGAGGCGGCCAAGGAAGAGGTATCGGAAGATTAACAACTGGCCGAAGACCAAGCACTGATATGCCAATGCGATGGGTACTGCCAAGATGGCGACCTGGTCCCATCCGCTGATGGACCGAATGTCAAGGTAGTCAAACAGCATCAGACCTGGAATCTGGGGAATGTAGAAGAGCAAAGGAAGCACTAGACCAGCAACAAATATGTTGCCTATGACCATGGCGTTGGCACGAGCGTTCGAAGGACGGCTGAGTTTCGGGTCCCTTGTGTCCTTGATCTCTCTTTCAAGTCGTGCTGGCGAGCCATGGAATCGTTGGTACTCAGGAACACACATGCCATCAGGAATGAGCGACAGTGCGGCGACTTCTGCTCCTTCACCAACAACTGCGCCTCCTTCGATGACACAGTGTGCTCCGATGATAGCGCCCTTCTCAATCACCACTTTCTTGATGACCAACCTTCCTCTCTCGACGACGCTGACACCGAGAACAACGTCCGCGCCGACAACGACATCGTCGCCAATCTCGACAAGATCTGCGCAAGCTCCAACAGTCATGGTTCCAAGGTGACAGAACTTGCCAACCTTAGCACCCATTGCTCGCAGGAAGTAGGGATACAATGCCGAGTCCGCAACGAGCTTGACATTGGCCAAGCCCGTCAGGCGCTCTGCCAGCCACCAGCGGAAGTAGTATACTCCGTATAGCGGGTATTCACCTGGCGTAGCCTTGTTGAAAATCACCCATTTGGCTGCGATGGCCAGAATGGTAAAGCAAGGCGGTATCGCTACGAACACGGCATAGGCAGCCAGAATCGCCCAGCCAAGCCTGCCGCGAAGAGCGTGGAAATCGAACATGAGGTATGGTACCAGAATCTCCACCGAGTGCACAAAGAAGAGGAAGAGCAGTGGTATGATCTGGGCGATACCACAAAAGACGTACTTCGTCTGGGACACAGGCAGATAGCCGCCAGTCCAGGGCCCGTTCCCGTCGGATTCGTCTGTTTCTCCAGTCTCTATCACTTCCAGGTTGAAGCCCTTCTCTGTCATAATGGTGAAGCGGGCTGCGATATTTGATGGGGTACGCCCTTCGTAGATATCCGCAAGGCCGATGGACGCGAAAGGTAGAGACTTGTCGGTACCGCATTGCAGTTTTCGCAGGCGAGAGACCAACTTTGCAGCTATCAGTGAATGGCAGCCCAGGTCGGTGAACAGATCAGTATTTGGTCTTATGCGACTGGCTTGCGGGAACAAAGATTCCAGCTCCATCAAAAGCAGAGTCAGAGGACTGTCATAATCTGTGTCTACGCTTGAAATCGAATCACCATCATCGGTTGATGAGGGTGCAAGCCTTTCCGCGGCTTTGCGCGCGGATAATTCGTGCAAGAGCTTGCCGTTGATCTTGCCACTCGGCAGTCGTGGCATCTCATCCGCACCCAAGAAGAATATCTGTTCTGGGCGCATGTAGGCCGGGAGGGACTGGAATGCCTGTTGATGGATCTGAGCAGTGTCACGAACTGCCTCGGCTGCGACTACCACGAAGGCTTCTAACCTTGCCGTATCCGTATTTGCGTTAGCCAAGATGACTGCCGCTGCTTGTACATCCGGAACACTGTACAACTTCGATTCGATCTCTCCGAGCTCGATGCGGAAGCCGCGGTGTTTTACTTGTGTATCGATGCGACCGAGGAAAACGATCTTGTGATCGGACTGTAAGCGCACTCGGTCTCCGGTTCGATAGATGCGGTCTCCAGTTGTGGGCGAGAGAGGGTGTGGTAGGAACTTCTGCGATGTCAATTCTGGTCGACCAACATAGCCGATTCCAACGCAGGGACCACCAATAGCGAGCTCGCCTTCAACGCCCTCGCTCAGCTCTAGAGGTTCTGAGATGACGGCACCGCCATCCTCCTGGATAGGTAGTAGACAAGCGTGATAGCCAGGCAGGGGTTTACCGATGGTGACTGGCACGCCGGGCTTAAGCTCGTCCCAAGTAGCGGTCACGGTTGTCTCGGTAGGACCATATGTGTTGATAATACGCAGGCCAGGCCTTGCGAGTCGATCGACGAGGGCAGGCGGGCAAGCCTCTCCTCCGAGGTTGATGACACGGACGGATGGCGGAAGGAGGGCGCCATCGGAGTCGGTGCGCGTTATGTCCATGATTCCAATCAGTGTAGGCACCGCGTTGACGATGGTGACACCTCGTGCTTTCCAGATTGCAGGTAACCCTGCAACGTCTCTACACTCTTCACGAGTGCCGATAGCGAGGTGGCCTCCTCCAGCAATGGTAATCCACATCTCTTCGACAAACATATCGAATGCCGGGCTAAAGCCATTCCACACGATGTCTTCGCGGTTGGTGCGGAGAACTTGGCGTTCGCTCAGTGAAAATATAAGAGCCGCCGACTGCGAGATAGCAATGCCCTTGGGAGTTCCTGTCGTTCCGGATGTGTAAATGAGATAAGCAGCATCCTGCGATTTAGGGGCGTTCTGGTGTGTCTGGAGCTCGATGCTCGACGATGGTGCATCGACACTTGATTGGGTTGTTAAGTCGGTGAATGTGCAACACTGCAGAGGTCGTTTGCCAGAAGCTGCCAGCATTGTGTTCACTCTCTCTTGCAGTTCACGAGTTTGGTCGGCGTGAGCGACATCGCTGATGACAACCGTGGCCGAAGCATCTAACACACAAACAGCAGCGCGCTCGACCGGGACGTCCGGATCGAGAGGAAGCCATGTTGCACCGGAATATGTGGTGGAGAGGATGCTGAGGATGAGATCGAGGCCCTTCTCTAACCAGATGGCGACGGTTGGTGTTTGCTTGCTGGTAGTGAAGTCTCCTAGACGTGCGATGGAGATTGCGCACGATGTTGCTATCGCATTTGCTTCCTTGTATGTCACCGTCTTCAATCCATTGTCAGTCTGAACAGAGAACGCGATGCTGTCTGGGTATCGTTCTGATTGGTGTTGAAATAGCCGTGGTAGCGTGGTGACCGAAGCGGGTGGAATGGGGACTGCATCGAGTGGTGCATCTCCTGTCAAGATTCTTGAGCTGGTAAGGGTGCTCATGCCGAGGCGGTGCGGAGGCTTTGCTGTGGTGTGGCGTCGTCCTTGTCCTTGTTACGCAATGCTGTAATCTCAACAATCAAAGGCTCGTAGGCGCTACAAAAATGAGAGTCTGTGGAAGGGGATGAACAGTGGACGCGCGTTGTAGACGCAGATGCTAACGACGAGGCAGGAGCGAGGTGTATCTAAGGATGTCCGCCACGCGGGTCAACAATTACCTTTTGCCGTGCTTTGCGAAGAGGCATTTAGAAGCAAGGTTTAGTCGAAACGAACATGCCTGCGAGGCTGAGTCTCCTGAGGATCAATTATTTTGGGCCAGACCCGACGGAGCCAGTTGCATGTATGTTTAGGATTATGTCGGCATGATCTGTGGCAGCGCTTAGGCCACGCCACCGTAGCGCGATTGCGTGTGCATGTCTGTTCTTTGACTTTACCATCATCGGCTGACCTCGGCGATATTCCACGGTACAGACGGCATGCGTTGTGACGAGCAGGGCGACACGTATGTCGGCGATATGCTGTGAGACCTTCAATATCTGGCACAACTATTCAGTCAACATATTGAAGCTGCATTGCGGTGATGAGTACAGAACAAGCAGAGATGGCGTTTGTGATGCAGATGGCGTTCTAGCCACAGCCCTACCGTGTTCGTATTTGAAAGTCCGCGCGTTAACCTTCGCTAAGCTTTTACCAAGACCTGGCTAAGCTGCTTGTGTAGTGGCGCGCCCCGTGGGACTCCACGATTCGATATGCTTACTACAAGTGGCGGAGCCATTGAGAGGTTGTGATTGATCCTCTGTACGAATGCACGTGAATGCGTGACTGTGGTAGTGCCCGTGGCATCTATGCGGCTGCACATCGCTGGCTATTTCAGCACAGGGAATGTCGCCCTCCGAGATTCCGAGAGGACCAAGGAATATGCCGCCTCATGACGAACAGATGTCGCCTTCATTGTAGTGTTCTTCCAGGCCTCCAGCTACGCTTCCAACGAAATGTGCGATTAATAACCACACGGCTCACTGAACAGCCCTGGTTTGACTTCGATCTTGCCTTTTGGTTTTGGTTTCGAGCTCAGTCCATGTGTTGTCGGGACCAGGACTATTTGCGGCAAGCGTGTATTGCTAGATCTCCATCTCCTTCCAGTTCCAGACGGCTTACTGTGCACCTTATGTATGAGGACGTCAGCAGGGGGCGTACATAGAGTAGCGCGTCTCACCTCTGATTCTTCGCTTCCTGGTCATGACAGAGTAAGTACTGTACGAATAACACCAGGGGGAGATCGACAAAAATTGCAAGATTTTCACGACCGCCAGAGGAGACTGCCAACTTCAGTCCATGCAGGGCCGCCGATGCGACAGCGAAGGGAGAAGCCGGCGTCCATCTCAAGGCCGAATTTCGCATGTAGCACGTGTGCTTCTCTGACAAGCAGAGTAATACCTCCCCCGCCTCAATTGCAGTGGTTCGTGTGTCTGGAGCGGTGTGCCTGCAGGCTGTCAGAGGGTATTCAGCCAGCGGCAGGACAGCAGTACAAGCAACGCAGTTCCCTTGTCTTGACTTGAACCGGGCGCTTGTGGAGCGTACAGTACCTGCGTGAATACCTCAAGGGCACAATTATATATCTCACCGCGATATAGTACTCATACGCGTCCTTTTAGAAATACGACCACGCCAGTTTGAGACTTATTGTGCCGGAGTGCCGCGATTCCACGGTCGCCCTTGCTCTTCGCTTACATTATTTTGAGAATCCAACTGCTCATTTACTCTCTCTTCCCAATGTTTCCGCGAGTGTGATGTAGTATTCTGGTTGGCAAGCCTTCTGATCTTCCTCAGTCGTCTTCCATAGCCAACTCTTTCGTCGGTCAGCTCCAGAACATGCTGAGACCATTTTGAGCGCGCGGAAGGATCGGGTTTCGCCTTAATAAGCACGAGGGGCGTGCTTGCTGCCATCCAGTATATATGAGAGTATGCTGTTGATTGGACGTAAATGCGACAAAACGGATAGCACAATCGCTTCGATAACAGCACGTCACGTGATGGGCTCCGCGTCTCTTCCGACTTTCCACCTTCTTGTTGCTACCGACTGCAAACGACCAAATAGCATGAGCACCCGTACAATCTCATCCAGAATACAGATGAATGCAGCTATCGATGTGTCTATCAAAGTGACCCTTCCTCACAATTAGCCATCCATTTGATGGTCACCCTGCAGCCTGCACATAACTCTCCCTACGGATTCGGACCGTATCGAAACATCAGAGGGTCAACAATCACAAACTCACAAATCAAGCAAGCCTCGAATCACGTCTCAAAATACACTGCTACAGAAACATCTACCCAAATCACGTAGCCACCGCTTGACCTGCAGAGCCAGGCACACCTTGGGATCTCCTGTTCGAACTCCATTTCGGCGCCGAACCTTGCCTCTGTGCCCTGGGATTTGCCACACTGCTGTTTCTCCTGCTCTCCGCCTCTTCTTCATCATAGGTACTCTCAGACATGAATGGCGATCTCGCGCGAATGTCGGGACCCTTCAGCAACAGTATCACGGGAACAACGCTGAGCGCCAGACCAATGAACCCAAGCAGACTGGAAGCCCATTGGAAGCCAAGATTCGTGTATAGCGCCTGCGATGCCAAAGGCAAGAAAGCGCCGAAGGTGTTGCGACCGAGAGATGCTGCAGAAAGCGCCGAAGCAGCGTACTTTTCGTATGCATCGGCGAGGTAGTTGACGACAGCCATGTAGATTTCGTAGATGCCCAGACCAACACAGCCAATTCCAAGAGTCGGGACAATCCAGTGCACCGAGGTATATGAAGACCACCCATACCAGAACATGCCGGCTGTAAAGATGAGCGAACCAGGAACCGCAAAGTACAATCGGGCTTCCGGGACTGCCTTGCCTGGTCTTTCCTTGTTGCTCTTGGCCGATCGGAGGTAAAGCCTGTCCTGCACCGGATTAATGATCGTGCCGACGATGGCGCCGACGGATAGCGCTAGCTGGACCAGATTTGTCTGGAAAGTGCCAAAGCCGTAGAGCTCAGTGAACACCTGAGTGACACTGCTCTGGAACAAGAACAGAATTCCCCAGGCGAAGCTCACCCAGAGCGTGAAGGATATCACAACGAACTCTGTAACCAGCATCTTGGTCGGTCTCTTGAACGACACCTTCAGCATCTCAACTACGCTCGACTTATTCAGCTCCGATTTGGCGAAAGCATTACGGCCTTGCTTGCGCAAGTTCTTGGCTCGGCGGGCCAAGATCACGTCGCCGCGTGTCTCCTTCAAGATGAACCAGAAGACCGGGAGCAAAGCAGCATCAGAAATGAGCTGTACCTGTCAAGCACAACAAGCCATATTAGTATCTGCCTGCTACAAGTGCGAAAGACTGCAGGTGCACTTACCCAGTAGATCCACCTCCAGTTCAGATGCGTCTGCGCTGCTCCGCCAACGAATGGTCCCAGTGCAATTCCAATGACGGATGTCATGCCAAAGATTGACATTGGAAGACTGCGGTCTTTGTCGCCTCTCCATATGTCTGTGAAGGTGTTGGCACGCTGTTCCTCGATATTCGCCTCGTTTGAAGGCACACATACCTGTGATAGTTCCTCCAACGATA
Source organism: Cladosporium velox (assembly GCA_024604135.1). Classification (NCBI taxonomy): domain Eukaryota; kingdom Fungi; phylum Ascomycota; class Dothideomycetes; order Cladosporiales; family Cladosporiaceae; genus Cladosporium; species Cladosporium velox. The sequence continues at coordinate 447,325 of JANIIF010000006.1, read as the reverse complement.
TTTATACTAACAGAACTCGCGCCGCCGCCGAAGAAGCGAGTTACGATCAACGTCGCAAAATTTGGTGCCGTTGCAGAAGGGATGAGCCAGATCTGTCCAAGCCGATGGAGTCAGTAAGAATGAGCCGCAACACAGAGTTCGGCCTTGCACGTACGAGGAACAAGATATAGGCGCCAAAATATCCAGGCATACGACCCGTGTTCTCCGTCAAAGGTACGAAGAGCAATGGGAAGACTGCAGCGCCCACGTTCCACGAGGCCGTCGCCCAGTACAGCCACGGGAAGTTATCTTGAGAAATGCCGAATTCCGCTTCCATCTGGACATTGCCAGAGCCGTAGGCGCCAGCAGGAAGTCCGGTCAAGATGGAGCTGTTGAGCTGTCAGCGGTCCGAAACGGTTTCAACCAGGCAGCGTACTTACATGAAGCATGTTGTAAGAGTGAGAACCCATTTGCGCGACACTGACCAATTGAAGCTAGACAATGTCAGAATACCTTTTTCCAAGAAGCAGGCGTTGCTCGTACGGATTCTCGGGATCATTAGGCCCGTCCCAATCCACGATCTCCATGTCATCTCGTTTCTCTGGGTCGCTGCTGATAGTGGAGGAAAGCCTGTTGCCGTTCGCTATAGGATCAGTCAGCGCTTGTTGTTCCTCAGAGTGCGGGTTGGGCATTCTCACCACTGTCATTCCTGCCATTGTTCACATCTGAGGTTCCATTTTCAAGATCACTGTCCACTGCTGGCAGTCTCTCCACTTCTTCTCGTCCTTTATAAGCAGGCTCGTTATCCATCGTCGAGACAGCGACACACAATGCGCTGCAGTATGAGTATCCTCAGTCCGTAGCAGTTCGACTGTTATTAGTGTGACAAGATAGCACGAGTTATCAAGAAGAATCGAGAGTAAGAGAACATTCGAAAAGGAAACGCACAAGATGAAGTCACCTACACACTTAGTTTCTCCATCGGGGATCTTCAAGCTACCGAACTACCAGACTGGAAAAGAGTGCTGTCATAGGGTTTCACAGCCGCGACCGACGAAGGTTTTCGGTATGCTCGCGGATACGGGTGATGCTTTTACGCGTAGGTGATGTCAGACCTGGAGCTGCTGATATGCAATTCTCGTTGTTGCACCGTATAAGGGCCGATGAAAGCTGCAAAGCACCGAGAGCGTATGATGCGACATCACCGACCTTCCGTCGCAAACGTACGGCATTAATAATCATCACACGATACATGCGTGTTCGAGTCGGACACAACTGAATCCGTTCAGTGGTTTGGTACAGTATGCGGGAGCGGCCGGATATAGACTCTGATGATCCTGCGGATTGGTACTGTCTTGAGGTTGATGTCCCGCATCCCGCAAAACCTTATCTCGAAGGCTGTGAGACAATGACCGCATACCCTACCTCCCTTCGTCGTTTTGCATCTCGTGACAGAGAGGAGGCTTTAATGCCGAGATGTCCTTGGCATTGTCGTATCGTCATCCGCGGTATAGCTGATGGCAATCAATAGGGCTTCAGAATGTCGGACATGATCAACATCAAAACTGTCTACATAGCTGAATTCCGGTATTGCAAATTGCGGCAAGAAGTAACCAATACCACCAGGGTGTCGTCGAAGAGATATGATTGCAGAGCCCGCGGTTTGGAAATGATCAGAGCCAGAAAAAAGTTTATCTCATATACTATGTATACGACAGATATCTAACGATAAGCAACCGTCTCATTCAACTTGCTAGGATCCTGAACATCGATCGTCTTGTTCAAATTACTAGGATCCTCCATAATGTTCTTATCCTTCCTACCAGCAACGGCAAGACCATTGGCCAGACCCACAAGAATCGGCTCAAGCGACGCGCCCAGCGCCACCACGTTCATCTTGTCGTCCAGAACGTCGTCCTCGGTACATCCGCTCTCCGTCGTCCCATTGAAAGCAGCTTGGACAAATTTGTAAGCGCCCGGGAAGCCAATGATCTCGGTCGTCGCGTGTCCTCCATTCTCGACGTTGACAAACTGGACGCTGGCACCGGCGTTACACCAGGTGTCGCGCAACGTTGTTGCGTTGGAGTATGGGATAACTTCGTCGTGCGGAGCGTGATACATGTACACGGGCGCAGTGGGGGTCTCGTTTTTATGCTGGCCCATGATGCATTGCTCCAAGACCTTAGCGATAGTGGGCTCGTAGAAGATATCTTTGCCCAAAGACTGGAACTTTTTAGTCTGGATCCGTTGGAAGGGGACGGTGAAGAGGTTCTCTACACCACAAATTCGCTTGGACTGTTCGATAACGGCTGTGCCGTTGGGCGTGATGACTCTGTCCAAGATGGGTTCGAGCTCAGCTCCCCATGCGCTAGGCGCAGTCAGTCCGGCGATAGCTTGAGGAAGGAAGCCGACGAACAGCGTGCCATCGAAGAAGACAGCAGTACCGGTCAGATTAGCAGGAGTTCCGCCTGAGGCCCAGCCTTTGATATTGATCTCTGGTGCGTATGTTGGTTGCAGAGATGCAGCCCAGCTTGTAGCGATTCCACCACCGGAATAGCCGTAGCCAACCACAGCAGGGTTGTCGCTGTCGAAGCCAAGAGTTTCTCTGAAGTTCGCTACCGCGCGCATGGAGTCCAAGACGCCAGTACCAGCAAGGCGGCCTGCGCCAAAGGCTGCGTCAGGTCCTTCGTAGTCAGGTGAAGAGACTATGTTGCCATCGTGGACGAATGCCCGTAGCGCCAGCATTTCGACTGAAGAAATCAAGTCGTATTGCTTTGCGAGGAACCTGTAATTATAGCTTGGATCGCAGCTGCCGGTCCTTGAGGCGCCGTCGTAGGCTGTGTGGAACGAAACAAAGCGGTCCGTTTTCGCATTCTTGGGCTTGAAGATGGTCGTTGCACTCACGATAGCGGAGCCGTTGATAGCGGTGGTGCGGTAGAGCAATTGCCAGGTATGGATTGGATTGGGGATCAGGCCGAAGTAGGCAGTTGAGATCTTCCTAGAGCGAATGATGGTGCCAGGAGCTTGCTTCTCGAAGCCTGGGGGAGGCTGGTAGAATGGATCGACACTCGGTAAGAGAGGTTTATCGGGGATCAGTCCATCTGCGCCGTGGCTGACGAGGGCAGCGCCTGTGTTGATCAAACCGCCTTCGCTGGAACCGATGAAGGCGGCGAGCGTGAGCAGCGAAATGAGGCGCTGGAAGGTCAACATGTTGGAAAAGTACAGCGACCTTGCTTGAAGGTGGCGTTCTGATTGGCTATACAGAATCAAGGTCCCTCCGACTGCTCACCGCGACAAAAGAGTGTATGTATTGGAGTTCCAGTCGTATGCCATGGGGAGACTGCTTGTCGCTTTGTACCCATCACGAATTATTGCAAGTCGCACCATGCAACGTCCGCTCACGCCGTTGTTCCCAAACATGTGCCTCGCTGCAAAACATGAGAAAGCTATTGAAAGCTTCATGGCCGTCGCACTTGCTTTAGTGCACTACTAATGCCGAGTACTGGGCCCCTGAGCAAATCAGAAGAACAAGGGGCATGTAGATCACCTGAAGAAGGTTGTATAGGAATATACTATCTGCAGGTTCGGATTTGATGCATGAAGCATGGCTCATAGGTGTGTACTTGACGAGTATAGCCGATTGATATTGTCGGCCTGCATCAATAACAGCAATGCAATTGCAGAGTGTCATGGGCGCTTGGTTGGGATAGTTCTGTACAATCGGCGCCACAGGTCGATGCTCTTTACCTAGTCTTAGGTTTTCATCCGGATAGCATTCGCGCCAGACCGCAAGGCGAGGCTACACGTGGGGATCTCGTGATGGGTAGTGTGACAGCCCTAAATCATGGGCGTTGATCGAGCTTCACATGATCACGGCAGTGGCTGTTTGGACGCCAGGCAGCCAATTCGCATTGGCCTAGATGTGCATGTCACAATAGGGATGTGTTTCATGAAGGCGTTGTTGGGAGTTTGATCAAGTTTCGGGCGGATGAGAGGAGGATGCGAGTGGAAAAGTTGATGAACCTTCTTGCTATCAACAACGTCCCTTGGTGTTTCAGTTTCCCAAGGGCAGGAACATCACTCTCGGACTTTCTGCGGCATCCTCGGCTTTTGTCTATATCGATGGTGAAGTTGGCCATGTTGCAGTGCCGGATAGGTGGATATATAGAGTTGGGCGTTTTCAAGGCATACATGCCAATATTTTGTTACCGATCAACCTCATTGCATTTCGAGGAAATCAACATTCACACATAACGGGAAGTGATGGCACAGAATCACGTGATTTGTCGATGTCACGATGAATAACCTAGGGTTGGGGCGGACGCCCTAAGCTGTCGAGGATGCAAGTGTCCACGAACGGTTGAAAGCACACAAGGCCGCCAGGTACATGTACCAACGAAAGTATGTTTCTCTTGTTGTGCGGATGCGTCGTATCTGCACTAGTGCGTTGAAGAGTAGTAGACGCTCTGACGCCAACACATTGGCAACTTGGATACATCAGCATGTGGTACAGTACCAGTGCGAGTGTTGAAAGCGGTCGATGCAAACCAAAATCAGGATCACAACAAACAACGATTGCGTCTTGGTGATAAGATAAGCCTGTGCCCGTTTTCATATCGAGTCTTTTCGTGATCGCTTCGATCTATCGTCATGGCTCAAGAACATGTTCTCATCGACGAAAATGTCGAAAGACGGTGGTTATTTGGTTGAGTGTATTTTCCTGCTTTTCCAATGATACGAATGATAACAGATTTGCTTCTTTCGTGTCGATAGAAGTGTCAGTTTTGGTTTCGATCATGTGTTTCTGTAGGGCGTGGTGTTCGGTGTTGTGGCCGATGTGTTGATGCGATACGCGATGCGGATGACGTAAAGTGGTCGAGCTTCGGATTGGAGCTTCCTCTTCTTCCTCGGGCACTTTGATGCTGACCGACCTCGTTTGCCTTTGCTTTCGCCATTGCAACTCAACAACACCCTGCTTTACCTCTATACCACCACAAAAATCAACAAAATGGCCACCACTCTCTTCCGCACCAGCGCTATGCGCTCCGCCGTCCGCGCCGCTCCCTCCATGCGCGCATCCATTGGCGGCACCACCTTTGTCCGTGGAAAGGCTACTCTGCCCGACCTGGCTTGTAAGTCTTGCGCATGTATCACCAATATGTATAACAGCAAAGCTTACATGACATCTCAGACGACTACGGCGCCCTCGAGCCCGCCATCAGCGGCCAGATCATGGAGCTCCACCACTCCAAGCACCACAACACCTACGTCACCTCATACAACACCGCTATCGAGAAGCTGCAGGAGGCCCAGCACAAGGGTGACATCCAGGCTCAGATCGCACAGCAGCCGCTCATCAACTTCCACGGTGGTAAGTGCAATTCGCAAGAGATCACAGTACAATCCCGGAACCTCCCACTAACCCACTTCTCCCTCAGGCGGAAACGTCAACCACACTCTCTTCTGGGAGAACCTCGCACCCAAGTCCCAGGGCGGCGGCGAGCCCCCATCCGGCGCTCTCGCCCAGAAGATCAACGACTCCTACGGCTCGCTCGAGGAGCTGAAGAGCAAGTTCAACGCCGCCCTCGCCGGCATCCAGGGCTCCGGCTGGGCCTGGCTGGTGCAGGACGTGCAGACCGGCAACATCGGCATCAAGACCTACGCCAACCAGGACCCCGTGGTCGGCCAGTTCCGCCCCATCCTCGGCATTGACGCCTGGGAGCACGCATACTACCTTCAGTACCAGAACCGCAAGGCCGAGTACTTCTCTGCCATCTGGGACGTTGTCAACTGGAAGGCCGCTGAGAAGAGGCTGAAGTAGATTTGATACTGCTTGAAAGGAAAGGTTCATCCGGGCTGCGCGAGGGAAAGCGGCGTGTATAGTAATACTTCACGAATTTGAAAGCACATGTACATGCAATTTATTGTTGACTGGTTAAAGCGCACGAAATCGTTTTGCTCTTAGTACAAGTTCATGTGCATAAAGCGGCCGAATCAATCGTAACGAGGACACATGCGGTGCCTTTTGGGCTTGCTCTCAGAATTTCATCAGAAAGCTTGTGCAGCATGCGGATCTGTCGCTCGCAATGTAGAGCTGCAAAAATCAATTTGTGCCACCGGTACAGATGGTGAGATCTTTTGAGATATCACTACCAGAAATAGGTCTCTACAGAAGCCGAATCTTTTTAAGTGTTCCTTAGAGACTCCACAATACCTTGGAAAACAGGGCAGAGGTAGGCGCGCATCTCCATGGAATTTATGGTGGTATCAACGCCGAAGACGGTTGCATGCATCCTGAAATACCCCGATGAAGCTTTAAGTGGCAAACAAGTCTCTCCGTATTCGTAGAGGTAGCGTGGTTAAACACGAGAGACGAAAGAAACCATCGTTGCCATTGAGAGACAGCGAAAATCCTTCGAAGACCACGCCAAAACTGAATGTCTATCTGCGTAGTCGTCGCCCCTGGAGTACCCTCAGGTACAGATATCGAAGACACCGTAGCACCACCCACCGTGGGCTTGGAACACAGGAAAGAAGAGAAAAGGAAACGTCTCGACACTCTCAAACCCACACCTCCACGAACTCCCAGTCGCGCGCCCGAGCCTTGCACCCGCGTGTGGTCTTGCGGAAACGATAGCGCACCTTAACGCTGCCATCGCTGGGTTTCGCCTCGGTCGTTTCTTGCGGTTCACTGGGAGAACTGGAAGCGTTCTCCTCCTCCGCTTCAGCTTCACCCTCGTCTTCGCCACCCGAATTCTCCTCGTCGCCCTCGGCCTCGTCCTCGCCACCTAAACTCTCCTCGTCGAACTCATCGTCGCCCTCAGCGTCATCGTCATCGTCATCCTCGCCATCTTCATTCTCCTCCCCGTCTTTCATATCTGCTTGTCTGCGCTCCTCGTCCTCGGCAAGCTCATCGGCCAGACTCTTAGTTTCCGCCGTCCAAGGGTAATCCCAACCATTCTCAACGGCCTCATAGACCGGTAGCACCAGGTTGTCCTCCCACGCCTCAGGCCCGCGGACGTCCTCGGGCTTGACTTCGTTCCTCAGCAGGCTGTTCTTGCGAGGTGTACGAACGCGCTTCTGACTAGGTTTGCGGGTGTACACCGGCGAAGGTAGCGGGCGCCAGTTGGTCGTGGGGATTTGTTTGGTGAGCTTTGCGAAACGCTCTTTGAGGGTTGCTTCGAAGTCCTCGGATGATTGTTCGTTGTTTTCACTCAGGGCGCGGCGAATTTCCTGCTCTGCTTCTGCTCGAGTGCAGGAGCCGCATTTTGTGGCGAGTTTGATGTGGACGGATGGTCGTTTCCGGCAGGCGGGTGTCTTTGAGTCTTTGTCCTCTTTTATCTGCCCTCGGCAGGCGCTCCAGACGTGCTGGATGTGATCCTTGCAGGTGTGCTCGTAGTCTGTGATTCTGCACATTGTTGGTGGTGATGGCTCAACTCAGATCACGTGCAGTGTAGTGCGGTTTGATAAGGTGACCCGAGGGAGATGTCCAGATCTCGCGCAATCGCAAAGTGATGCTGGTATAGATGTTAGCGATGGTCTAGTGAGCGGTGTGCCTGTTGCGACATGAGACAGGTGATCATGAGGTCTGACGCACCCGTGTGTGTGATGCGTCGGCGGTTTGCTGAGCTGTAGCTGTTGCTGTTGCTGTTGTTAGCCTGTTGCCTAAGCCGAAGCGCATGTGATGCTTGAAGAGATATGCAAGACAAAAGAGAGGTTTGGCATGTGTCTGGCAGTAAGACAGTCTTGGAGGCGTCGAAGGCAAGAGATATGGTCGTCGCCCACGTGCCTACCTCAGCTGTTGGATGTGCAGCGCGGTGGCATGTCGAACGTCAGAAGCAGCTCCAAGTCGAGTTCGAAGTCCTTAGAACGCGGAGCTCCCGTCGAGTGTTGGTAGCAGCCTGGACATTGACACGTGATTGCTTGAGTGTCTTTCGTGGTTCGTCAATAGTAACCACTGGTCATCCAGCAATGTGCTGGACAGTAGTAGCTCATCCGCGCTCATATAGCCATATCTCTTGTAATATCTCTTATAAAATGTCGTGCGCAAGAAATGTCATGTTTGGGGACATGAGAATCACACCTCATATTGCAGATGCTCGGAGTGAGGTGTGGTTGGCAATGCCTACAAGTTGGTCGTAGTTGCCCACGGGCAAGTTTGTGCATTAGGATACAGCAGTCTTCTCTTGCTGCGACGCATCATGACTTTGTTTTGACCTCACGCTTCTTCCGTCAGTAGAATATACACAATAACATAAAGCAGGATCTTGTTCTTCTGGTCCAGATACTGATGCCATACTGGAAAGCCAAATCAGTGCAGTCCTTCCACTCGTCCAAAGGTCACGACATGCCGTCGCAATTCTTAGATCCGGCCTGTAACAAGCCTTGAAGTTTACACGCTCTGCCGCAGCTGTCTCCGCGACCTTGAAACACCATTAATGTGACTCTCTTTCATTGCAGGCAACTCCATGGCTATATCGACGTCAGCATGAGACGTCAAAGAGACTCACCACATGCGGCATGTCGCGGATCACGCAACCAGCCGCTGCACAACATCGATGAATCGACGGAACGTGACGAAAATACTCGTGGATGTGAGACGGCTGGACTCGGGCCTTCCACTCTTCCTTCACGAGAAAATCCACACATTCCGTCCAGACGCACTCGTATCCGCATCATGTTTCTTTTCTGGATTCATCACGAGCCTGCGCTGACGGCGTCGCGGACGTAGCGGGTGCTTCACGGCCGGCTGGTACCTGGAAAAGCATCGCTTCCCCGACACAAGCGGCGAGCTAGTACGGTGAGAGGTCTCCCGCCGTTGTTCGTCCAACCACTTGGGACTGTGCAACCCCTGAAGTAATCTCGAGAGAGTGCGGGATTGTTTATCCAAGCATCCTGCGAATAAGCGCCGCACCTGAGTAAAGGAACAAGGTCACGAATCATTAGGCAAGCCATAAGACGGCCTGATCTCTCTTGTCAGGCCCAGTCAGGGTGGTCTTTAAGATTGCGGCTGCCACCGCACCCCTTGCAAAGGCAAAAGACACTCTCGGGGTCTGTTGCACAATCCACTCCCTCCGCCAGGCAAGCTTTTTCCCGAGGCTCCGCATCATGTGTTCAGTTGAGATGCCACGGAAATCTGCGGCGCTGTAACGGCCCTGACTTCTCGGCTGCAGGAACAAGGCGCCAAGTTTCTTGAATGCCATTCTGCCTTGCGCCCTGCGCGAGCCGTAGGGCGAACCTTGTGAAACTGCGTGGTGCCTGACTATACTACTGTGCTGTAGCCTGTAGGGCAGCTACGGTGCGGCTATAGTTGACATGGCGGGTCTTTTTACATGCCATGAATACCGGCAGAAGGAAAACGGCCATCAGCACAGAACAAAAGAAGACCACCTTCCCCCGCAGACAGTCGAGCTGCGGAAGAAAAGGGCCAGCGATTGGTCTCGACCATGTCAAGAGGCGACAGCCGAAGTCGAGGAATTGCTCCTATTCGTCCCGTGTCAGCCCCCAGCTCCACCAACGTAAAACGAGGAATTGCGGGCTGGCGCATTTGCGAAGAGAGGCCGCAACGAAGCACGAGGGAAGGGTCTGCAAGGTCGGGGTGAGAGAAGGATGGCCATGCGTCGGCTACACACCTCCGCTGCACTTGCAGCATGTGTGGGTGTACTTCCAGCGAATGTGTACTACCTCCGGTGTTGCTGCACATCGGTCCCGCAAGGATTGTCGTATAAGCAGCCCATGCTCGAGCATCCAGGGGACTTCGAGGGGACTACACATAGTAGTACCATCCTAGCACCGCCCGCTCGTCACACTGCAGCCAGTAAACCGTGACATTGATCCGCCATAGGCAGCCAAGGGATACCCACGGCGCTTGCCAGCAACTACATAGCGGACATAGTGATGCCCAACACAACCGCAAAGCAATTCGTATACAGACTACAAAGGTTCAGGGACCAGCACACACGTACAGAGTCTTACGCGTTGTTATGTAGATCAACAGACGAGGTTGTGTCGTTTTGTCTCATCTCACGCGCCTCCAATGAGATCGGCGGCCCACTTTCGCTCGCTCGGTCCAAGCCACGCCTAGAGGCTTTCCACATTGCTTGCACTCCAGCCAGAGCCAGCCTTGCCCAGTGAGAGCGTGCCGCGAGCCTTGAGTTAGTCGAAGTCTCGAAACTCGAGCCCTCCTCCAGCCCTTTACACCGATACATCGTGTTTTGCGTGCGACTACGCCGGACTCCTCTTCTGGAGGAATTATTATTTCATGATGAGGAAGAGGAATTTCAGCTTCGATCTCCCTAAGCTGGTGAGCACTGCGTCCGCTCCCTTGAAATCGCGTTTCCCCGGGCTAACAATTGCTACAGAAGCTGGGGGCCTTCAAGAACGGAGACCGACCATGGAACGACAACAGCAACGCCATGGCTATGGAGCCGGAGTCTCCAGGAGAGGTTCCAAAGTCCATAATAAATCTAGACAGGGAGCTGGATCATGCTTTGCGCGTGGCTTGCACTGGTGTGCTCAGGAACAACAAGCCATCTCACGAATACCACAAAGGCGGCAAGGCGCAACTGGACTACGCCACGATTAGAAGAGGAGGAGGCAACAACCCAGTGCAGAGGAAACCGGATCCCGTACCTACAACCCTCGCAAAATCGATCTCGAACGAGGACAAGGCGGCCCACCGCCCAAACCGAGACTCCACCATGTCGAACGGCATTCCGAACCCAGAAATGTCCCACCGCATATCGCACATCTCGATGTCGATGGACCAATATACAAAGACACCCGAGGAGGACTCCCATGGTCAGAAGCAGCGGTCGCGTGCGCAGTCGCGGGCCGATCAGCTCATGGCTGGACCAGCAGCTGAGAATCTTGCCTTGAACAGACCAAGGACTAATTCACATCATTCGCGCTCGCAATCGACACCCCAAGGATTTTGGACAAACCCGGCACCACAGTTGAAACCCAAATTCGGATCTCTCAGACGACCCAAGCCGGGACCGAGAACTCATTCCCATGAAACCACGGTCTCACCACTCAGCGATCCCAGGATGGCTAATCCGTGGGCTATGCCGGCCCCGGCATATACTGGCGAAGACGGAACAATTGAGTCGTGGATTGCAGGGCCGGACCAGGCCGAGTCGGGTGCAGCAGAAGTCAAGAAGGAACCGGAGGTCAAGAAGGATGTTGAGGTCAAGAAAGAACCAGCAGTAAAGAAGGACGCAGAAGCCAAGAAGGACACCGACGACACGGACGCCGACTGGATGCAGGATGCTTCGGAGAGGAACATGCTCCTGCGACAGCAGGCATTTGCGGATACTGCCTTGTCTCGACACGCGACACGGACACTGGACTCGGACGAGCAGAGTAAGGACACAGAGCAAGAATCTCAGATGCCTACATCGGCAGCCAAAGTGCCTGAGCGGAAACCAGTACCCACCGCACAAGCTGTGGCTAGCCCGGATGCTGGTTCGTGTCTGGCATCGCCAACCTTCGAGGTTGCCACACAAGGCTCTGTTAGCCCCCCTGAGCAGCGGGTTGCGGCAGAAGAACCCCTTCAAGTTCCAACTGTGCAGCGTTCTGACAGCCGGAATGGTAGAGGAAGGACACGCGGAAATGGCATCCCGACGAACACGCGTGCACTGAGCAGAGCACGGAGTGTCACCCGTGACGTGAAGGACTTCATTCGCAATGCCTCGCGCAACGCATCGCGGTCTCGTCAACCTCGATCCAACACAGATGACCCTCAACCACGCTCCCGCCGTCCTTCTATCAGCGATAATATCAGGGATTATTTCAGACCCGGAACTTCCCAAGGTAAACACAGTCTGGATGTTCCACCAAATCTGGCGAACTTGAAGGCCAAATCGCACGAATCTTTCATCAGTGCTAGGTCCGATTCATCCCCAGCAAAAGACACTCCAATGCAGCTCTCGCAACGTAGTTCGCGACACAACAAGAACTCTAGCAGCAGTACTGGCAGGAACAGCTTTGAACCAGGCGATGAATCTTCCGCACAGCGCAATGGTTCGACCTCAGAATCGAAAAAGGCGGTGGACCTCAACCGGGCACTACCTCCACTACCACGATTGGAATCATGGCATGACGACACATTCATGACACCGGGCAGCATTGCTAGCTTCGCACCCGAATCGCCGAAGCATGCGCTGGATTCGCCAAAGCTCGCATCCAACTCTCCGAAAAACACACTTGAGCCACCCAGGAACCCACGAGACTCTAGCCTACCGAGTCCCACACTCTCGAGCGCAATGAAGCGCATATCATCGAGAGAATCGAGGTCACCTCTGCCTAGTCCGAAGTTGGGCGGAGTTCATGACTACGTCGCAATGCGCATGGGCGCGCCTGTCAGCAGGCAGTCGTCGTCGAGAGCAAAGGTCCGGGAGAATCAGTACAACAACCCAAATCTCACCCACCAGTCACAACGCCCACCAATGTCGAGACGAGCACCGACAGATCCCAGAGATGTACGAGCACAGCCATCTGACTACGGCTTCCCTTCCTCTTCAAGCCAGTCAAGACAGGCTGAAATCACAGCAGCGCGTCGCAGGAGCAAGAGTGTGCAAGAAGTCAATGCACCTGACATGTCTGAGAAGTTGCGGACCGCGTCAGCAAATTCTCCCGATGGCAGGTCGATACATGCGGTCGGCCAGGCGAAAATTGTAGATACGACTCCTTCACGAGGCCAACTCGACGGCCTTGCAAGTAAGATCGGTCGCAAACTCAGCACAAAGCGACGAAACATCACCCCAACTCAACCTCAATATCCGCCTTTACCACCACCACATCTCGAGCTGCCTCGGCGCAAAGCGAAAACTGCCACCAGCACACCAGATGGCCTCAGCCGAGCGAACAGCACTTACCACGCTAAGAAGCGTACCGACAGGTCTCGCAAAATGAGCATGGACGAGTCTGGCCACAAATACGACGGCCGGTTCCACAAGAACAACGAGGACCTCATGGCCCCACCTCCACCGGTTGCGATCCCGAGTTCAAAGGGCAGCCCGCGCATGAACCTTGGTAACTTCCTGCCATCCAAATTTCAGCCACAGCAACAACAACAGAGTTCTCAGCAATCTGGCTCGAAGAAATGGTGGCAACTCGGCCTGAGTGGTGGTGACAACCTGGATTCCGTCCCCAGGAGCGGAAGCGGCATGGAGCATTCGAACGGAGGCCTAGGTGTGCGATACTGATTGACGACTGGCCTGGCTCGTCGCTCCAACCACATCTTTCCTACGAACCGCATTCAAATCTTTCCCTTGGATCAAACTTATCGTTCTCTCGAGATTCCCCCAATTTGCTATATCATGGCTTCCCCAGAAGAGCCGTGGAGTCATCAGGGATCAATCTGGCTTTGAAAGGAGAGGGCAAAAAAAGCATTTCCCTTTTTCTCGTCATCGCTTCCCTTTGGCTTTTGTACATTCTGCTAATAACCCTCACGATCGCTTATCTCATCTCTTTTTACTCTTCCCTTGCAGCATCTCCTGGGCGGAAAGGGGAAGATACCTTCCCCGAATGCTTCTGCTTTACTTCTTCTTTTGTTCATCAAGCAGCGTGCAAGCGAGCAGGCAATCATCGGCGTTCTTCTTTACTCTTCAGGAGCCGGCGCGCTCTCTGAATCCACAATTTTTCCTTTCTCTCAAGAGGCATCGGAAAGCATTTTTTCAATTACCTTTGCATAAGCATTGGGATACCGGAGTTGTTTCGACTCGATGGCTTTGTTGTTGTTTGCCTCTTTTCTTTCCTTTTTTATCATTGCTTTTTTCTTGCTTCTCGGCTGATTGAGAATGATGAATGGGAACTGGATGGACGACCGTAATTACCTAAACTACCAATATTTAAATATTTGCTGTTATTCGCTGTTTCAGTCGTGTGGAATGTCGTGCCCATGTGGGTTGGAACGCTGTGTGAGTTAAGGATGAGGTACATGTAGGAACAGTTGGTTTACTTTTGTTCTTTTATAGACTCGATTTTATGGACATGTGCACAGTATACGTTCGCTGTGCATGAGACTTGATAGCGCTTTTCACAAACTTGCGTTGGTGGCGAAATTCGATTCTTGACAGCCTCGGAATATAGAAGTCCGGTTTGTGATTTATCGATCAACGATCGCGTCAATCCAATCTAATGGAGTGATATGTACCCGGATGACCTTGATGAGATGCCCACTGTTGTCCGCAGTGCGATGATGCGCGGTTGAGGCCAAGGGCGTGATGGTGGTCCGGATGCAGTCGTTGCAACGTCATGCAGACTTCATTCGCACGACACAGACTTCCTCCTTGGAGGTTGCTCCGAGGAATTGAAGTAGCTATGGCACAAGGTATATTATTGACATTCTCATTTCAATCTTTGCAGATACCGTGATTCCACTTGATTCAACATCTAAATATCAGGACTTTACCAAGGAGCTATACATCTCAAGCCACTCCTCACAAAAACAACATCAACACCATGGCCTCACCAAAGAAGATCCTTATCGTCGTATCCGACGCACATTCATTTCCCCTCTACAACACCGGCAGCGAAGGGAAAACAGTGAGCCAGGACTCCGGCTACTTCCTCATGGAACTAGCAAAGCCTCTCCAAAAGATCCTCGACGCCGGCTACGAAGTCACCTTCGCCTCGCCCGAAGGCAAAGAGCCCCAGCCAGACCCTCTCAGCACATCTCTACTTGCTTTCGCCGGTAACGTCTACGAAAGGCAGCGCGAGACCGAGCTCATCGAGCGCATGAAGCGTGAGAACGGCTTTTCCAGTCCTCGCAAGTTCTCCGACATTAGCGACGACGAGCTGCAAAGCTTCGCTGGCGTGTTCGTCCCTGGTGGCCACGCGCCGCTGTCTGATTTGGGCGACAATCCTGATCTCGGACGTGTGCTGTCGCATTTCCACGAGCAGAAGAAGCCTACTGCGGCGATTTGCCACGGTCCTTGGGCTTTCCTATCGACCAAGTATGGGCCAAAGAAGGAGTTTGCTTACAAGGGGTACAAGCTTACTTCATGGTCGGATGCTGAGGAGAAGATGATGGAGACGATGTTACGTGGTGAGATCGACAAGGTCGAGGCGACGCTGCGCGACAATGGCGCGGAGATGCAGCAGGGCGTGGCGAAGAGCATGGGCAGCATCACAGTTGATCGCGAGGTCGCTACTGGCGATAACCCCATGGCTGCGGATGCGCTGGGCAGCAAATTCTTGGAGATGCTTGCTGCTAAGTAAGAATCGTTTGCGTTGATTGACCGAGCTGTGGTTCATCTATGTCTAATGAAGCCAATGTCTTTACATATCTCATCATTTGCCATTCTGGTCGTATGATTATTGCCTGCATGTTGAGTTCCCTTCACACGCAGCTCGGCATTCATCGATGGACGTCGCATCGTCCACGTCATTGTCGTTGAGGTTGTCCCAGTCCATCCGCACGCCAGTCATCTGCGGCATTACATAGTCTTTGAAGATATCCTTATGGCGAAGAAGCTCTGTGTTCTGCAAATCAAACGTCAGCAACCAAGATAACTCATACAAAATCTTAATGTGACCAACTCACATTCACTCGCTGCTCCAGCCATTGTTGTTCATAGTGCCACAAGCCATCGACTGCGGCAGGAGACATATGGTGAAGAGATGCAGCTGGGTAGCACCAGATCTGCTCAGCCTCCTTTGGCACACCAGGGCTCCATGGCCGAGCAAACAATGCCTGATTCGTGCTCTCCGCGTGCACGACAGGTCAGATGTCCTTGACAGGTACACCGGCGTCGAAAAAGACCTTACCAAGAACTGCATCACCAGCCCAGCTTTTTTGAGTGAGAGACTCTATTTCGGCTTTGTGGGTGCTGTAATAGTCTGTGATCATCCGCATGGCTGGTCGCGACACGATGAATCCCGCTCCGCCATAAGCGAAAGCAGGGTCGTCTCCAATATTGGTGACAGATCCGAGATAGTGCGGTTCCGTATGGTCTATGCTGGCAAGATATGCATGCAAAGTTGACCAGAACACAGATGTGTCGCCTTCCGCAAAAACGTACCACTTCATGTCTGGATACTCGTAAAACGTCCTGTTTACCATGGGAACAAATTTCCACTTATCCAGCTTCCATCCTGGGATCTCTGTATGTCCACTGCCGTCTTGTGTCTGATACTGATTACCACTTAGCTCGCTTTGAGCTAGTGCAGCTCTGCCGTGTTGTTTGATGCGTCGATATAGATCGAAATCATGGTTGTTGGCCACGATGTCTGGGTGGACCAATTCGAGAGCGTCTAACACCCTCTCGCCGAGGAAGGTCTCTGCGTAATCTGAGAAGATAACATGCTGCTTAAAGCAGCGCAGAGAGGTCGATATATGGGTTGGGATTCTGTCCGCGATCTCTGTAGCGCCGGTCCGTAGTATGAGGAGTATTTCGTGGTCTTCTGCCAAATACTTGCATGAAGGCAGGATAGTCTTGGAGATATCGCCAATACTGGGTAGAGCAATATCGATGCTCGAGATGTTCCAGAAACCCCAGAAAGCCATGCAGATGCACGCCGTTAAGACCGTTCGTCTCCTCTTCGAGATGTCTTTTTGTGGAGCTTTCATCGGATACCTAAGGATAAGGTTGAAGCTCGAGGAAGATTTTGACGTGTCGAGACCTCGAAACGGCTGCAAGGCTCTTTTAGAGCCAATATACAAATCCATCACATGAGTAGCCCTACGCTAATATCATGGTCTCCCTGCGCTCGTTGTTTGCGGTTCTTGATCTGCAGGTGGTTCTCCATCAGAGCAGGCCACTCAGCACAGTTGCGCCTTCCACAGGCCAAATGCGACGACAACTTCATTGCGCCATCACTCTCTCGAAGCGCTGAAGTCTGTAGCGAGATGTTAGCACATCGCTAAGACAGCTATAATCAGCCAAGATCGAGTGCCGAGCGGTTGCTAAAGCGGCTACTGTAAGTGATTCTACCGGAAGCGCTTGCAACCATTGTACAGCGCTTTGAATTACGGCCTGCGTGGCGGTACGAAATGGAGCACCATCTCTGATGCATATGTGCTTTGGAACCTTAAGAGTGGCAGGAGGTATACAATATCAGGTATACAACATCGATCCGATTTGCTCGATAGAGGCGAATCATTCTTTTCTGGACTTTGAAGAGCAACATATTACGGGGATACCGTAGGCGAAGTTGCGATTTGCGTTGAACCCCGATTAGGTGTTTGGCGAAAACTGTACGACCCCGGGCTTTCACGATACCCCGGGCCCTTACGATCGCACAATGCTCTGTATCAAATGGAAAGGTCTTTGTTGGTCATAAAGTTTGTAGCAAGAAGAAGACACGAGCTTCCACAAACCGCCGGCTTCCAAAACTGTGAAGTCGTTGTCGGAGAATTTCAGCTAAAAATCCAACATCAACTCTATTTGCGCATGTTCAATACTCAAAAAGAATATAAAAATATCACTACAGGAATCTACCGGATAAAGAAAAAAGAAAACATAGCCCAAAATGACAGACCGACACAACCAAACCCTAAAAGTTCACATTTCCGACAACGAACAAATCGGCATCAAAATCCTCGAACCCACAGACAGCATATCAGACAACCTCGCCCTCGCAACATGGGGAGCATCCTTCATCCTCGCAAACCAACTCTACAAAATCGACGTCTCAGAAGCCCTAGAAACCAGCGCCAAATCAAATGAATCCAATGGATCACCACCACACTCCCCCATCCTAGAACTTGGCGCCGGCACCGCTCTCGTCGGCCTCACAGCAGCCCTCCTCTGGAAACGCAACGCGATCCTCACTGACCTGCCCCAAATCGTCACCGGAACCGCCGCAACAGTCGGCGCCAACGCCGCCGCCCTCGCAGCCTCCAACGTCTCCGTCCACTGCGGCTCGCTCGACTGGTTCAAACCGTCCCAACTGTCCTTCCACGCACCCAGTGCAGGTAACATTCCAGACCTGACGCCCACGGCACACAAATTCCCGATAATCCTGGCCGCGGATGTGGTCTACGACGAGGAGCACCCGGACCTGCTGCTGCAGACTGTCTCGACGTGGTTGGCGCCTGGGAAGGCTTCGAGGTTCGTGTTGGCGTACGTGCTTCGCCACGCGTATCTCGATGTGATTCGCGATTTGTGGGCGAAGTTCGAGGAGGCTGGGCTGGAGTGTGTGGAGGAAGGGCAGACGACGGGGGATGAGAGTTGGGATGAGATGGCGCCTTATGAGTGGTGTTCGTGGAGGTGGAAGGAGTGATCATATGTTTAGTATGTATGTGTGTCTGCTGAAGAATCAGGTCTGGATGTGAATGTTTTTGGACACATTCGAGGTCTGTTAATGGCAATGCGAGATCCTTGGTCTATATTGAGACATATATATCAATGCAGCGTCTAGTCCTAGTCGCTCTTTCTCTACGAACCAGACCAACGGAGTATTATTCACACAAGGGGTTGTCGAAGGGACGATCAGAATAGAAGTAGAAACCTATTGATTGTTGCCAACAAAATCTGAAGCACCAGACGGCCGGAGCCTGGCTCACCAGCCCGCCATGTGAATTCTCCACGCAAGAAATGCCCAAAGAACAAAATCAAAAAAGAAGCCATGGTATCATAAACGCCCTCCTCACCCCCAGCACATCATATCCAATCCAACCGCACGTACCCTCTCACCTCCCAACACCACCAACCCTCACGCCTCCACCTCCGCTCTTCTGCACCTTGAAGGGACTCGCCTCCGCCGCCGCCGCCGGCTCCGTACTAAACAACGTCGTGAAATACAGCCCCAAGAACCTGACCACCGTCTGCGGCAACCCGCTCCCTTGTCCAAAAGCCGCCGGACTGCTGACCGCAGCGCCCAAATTCGGCCCCGAGTGTCTCGCAGCCGAAGGCGTAGAGGCAGAGCCCAGCGTCTGGCCTTTACCCGAGAAGAAAGCGCCAGCAGAAGCGGCGGGGCCTTTGGCGGCGTCGGCGGCGGCGGCGAGGACGGCGGTGCGCAGGGCGGTGGGGTTGGCGCCGCGGATGGTTTCTTTGACGTGGGTGCCTTTGAGGATTAGGAAGGTGGGCATGCTGTTGCGGGATCCGTCAGTCAGCGACTATATCACGTATAGTGGGAACTGGACTTCCAGGGAACGTACGCAGAAACGCCATAGTTACCAGCAATCTCCCTCTGCGCATCGACGTCGACTTTGCAGAAGATGATCTTGCCGGGCTTGCTCTCAGCGCTGGCGAGCTGCTCGAAGACAGGCGAGATGACCTTGCATGGCCTGTAGAGAGCGAAGGGTTCAAGTCAGTATAGTGTCCCAGACATTACATTAGCTCCTAGTCCAGCTTCAAATCACGTACCCGCACCAATCTGCATAGAAGTCGACGACTGTGAATGTTGAGGAGGACGTGAGGGTGCGGAAGTGCGCGGAGGAGGTGACGGGGGTGACTTTGGAGGCCATTGTTGGCGGTTGTCGGAGAGAAGTACTATGGGTGGTTGTTGTGTTGTGTCGTAGGAGAGACAGCTTGGAGGGTAATGGTATACTGTAGTTGAATGTCGCTAGGCTGGCGCTGGCGCGCATGTGAAGTTGGCTCGTGCTGTGACGATCGCGGGGTGAGGAAAGTGCATGTGGCTGCAACGTGAAGACGAAGACATTGAATATTGAAAAGGTTGTGAATGTTATCTAACCATTATATCCATTGATAATATAGCTAAAATTCTTTACAACCTCAACGCGATCTCAAAAAAAGCCATAACCACAAAATCTCACCAAAAGAAAAGAAAGGGTATCAATTCGACACGCTATATACCGTCTCCGTCCATTCTCGAAGAACCAAAGACAATAACTCCCCAGACTCTGCACACAAGACAACACAGGTAGTCTGGACGATTCGAAAGACAAAAGAGTCACAATTTTTTATCCATTCCGCCGCCTCACTACAAATCAATCAAGCTTCCACCGCCCTGTTGCTGCTGCTGTTGGCCCTGGGGTCTCGCGCCGAACGGGTTGTTATTCTGGCTCGCGCCGAAGCCCGTCTGCGAAGGGAACTGCGTCGCGGGCATACCAGTATATTGGCCCTGCAGAGGCTGCTGCTGTCCACTGAAGAAGGGGTTGTTGCCAGTCTTTGCGGCCTCAAGACGACCCATTGATCCTGCACCAGCGGAGTTGACGAATGTGCCAGGAGCAGTGTGCTGAGCGGGTAGACGCATGTCGCCGACGTTTCCAAAGGTGTCCTGACCTTCGCCGCTGGCGAGGAGTGCATTGAGGCGTGCCTGGTAAGGGTCCTGGGTGTTTTGCTGCTGGAGAGGCTGCGCTTGTTGCTGTTGTGGAGCGGGTGAAGGTGAGAAGTTTGCGATTGGGTTGGGGCGCTGGTTGAATTGGTTTGCGGTTTGCTGCTCTTGCAGGCTTGAAAGAGTGGGCGCTTTTGGGGTGGTCGATTGGGGTGGGCGGTGCGTAGCGAAGGGGTTGTTGCTTCCTGTGGGCTGTACACCAATGGGCGACTGAGTCTGAGCTGGCACAGCCCAAGGATTGTTCGAGCCTGGAGTCGCTGTCTGCTGTTCCTGGATTGGCTGCTGCTGCTGTTGTTGCTGCTGGCCGAAGCCGTTCATCTGTTGAGCCCACGGATTGTAAGTGTTCTGGGGTTGCAAAGATTGTTGCTGGAAACCAGTCTGTTGCGGTTGCTGCTGGTATCCATAAGCGCCATATCCGTTCTGGAAACCAGTCTGCTGAGGCTGCATGCCTGTAGGCTGGTTGTAGGCATTGTTCAAGAAGCCGGTCTGCTGTGGTTGCTGTTGCTGCACAGGGTTGCCGAACCAGTCCACTGCGGCCTGCTGCTGGTAACCCTGGTTGAAGCCAGTGGGCTGAGGAGCCTGCGCCGGCGTGTCATCGAAGAGCAAACTGGCCTGGTTCTGGTCGTCCTGCTCGCGCTTTCGTAGCTCTTCCTCCTCCCGACTGAGCTTGAGCGCCTTCGCAAGGTCCTCGTCATTATCCGTGCTGCCCTGCGGCTTTCTCTTCGAGGCTTCGTCGGCCTCGTTCTTGCTTGCCTCGAGCGCCAGGCGGAATTCAAGATCGTTGTCGTCGTTTTCGTGAGTACGTGCGCGCTGTCTGTTTTCTCTTGGAACGGTAGGCTCGCCCTGGTATCCACCCATAGCGCCCATATCCTCGAGACCGGTGACACGAGATTTCCACGAGCCGCGGTTTGCGCGCTCGGTGCGGAGGCGCTCTTCGTCCATTATCAGCGATGTAAGCTCTTTGGCGGAGTGTCGGACTATGTTGCGTTAGCCGTGAAATCCCTACTTGCATGCCTCACGCATCGAATGAACCTACTGCTTGCGCCGACATCGCGTCCCTCTTCATCCAGGTATATGAACTCCCTCAAAGTCTTAATAATGTAGATGTTCTTGCGCGCCCACGTGACGACCAGCTCGCTGCCCTCGTGCAAGCAGTAGTCCAGCACCTTCAAACTCTTGAGCACGTGCCGCCAGTTCTTGCCCTTGTCGTTGAGGCGCTTGTCGAGCATGTCCATGACCTCGTAGAAGTCGGTGCTGCTGTTGTAGGTGATGCGGGCAATGTCGGCCATGTCGGTGCCCGTGGGACCCCATGGGTCATTGGAGGTAGCTGGTGGGCATTGTTAGTTGAGGCGTTCCGGCGCAGGTGAGGGCTGGGGTTGACTGAGCATACCATTGCGAACCTTGACCTGGACGGAGGAATAGCCCTTTGTGACGTTCTTGACGCTGCGAAGTACTTGCGACATGGTAGGGGAGGTGTGCGGCGGATGCGCGCAGGGGTTGTGAGTGCGGGTTGAAGTGCAGGCAATTCAGTAGTGAGGTGTAGTTGTGGTGGTGGTAATGTTGGTGTTCTATGGTGCTTGAGGCGAGATTGCGAGTCGGCTGCACTCTCTCACTTGGGCTGCTGTCTGGCTGTGGCTGGCCTCCACCACTCTCCGCGCTCTAGTCTGATCTCCACAATTGACGTAGCCTATGCGCGCGCACGGCCTCTGCTGGTCTTATTCTTGGGGCACTTTCTTCACGCACGATGACGAGAATAAAGAAACCCGGCTGATCCGGCTGGTCATTCAGCAGTCCATTTGATTAATGCCTGCTATATACATGTTCTGTTTGCTCCAGCAACCGCTTACAAACTCTGCTCTCGACGCGCAGTTGCACTCGTGGCAAGCAATGCATACGCACGCAATGCTTGGCTCGCATGTACGTATATGTACTTCGCCACCAGCCATGCGCCATATCATCAGGCACTTATTGTACGCCCTTGAGGCGCTCCATGCGTGCCTCGAGTCTAGTCGATTTATCCGCCCTTCTATACTCATCATAGTCGCACACCAAAACGCCGTCATCGCCTTACCATGCAGTCCATGATTGTAGAATTCCGTAAACTCCATGCTCGCTTCCTAAAATCCCAACTTTCCTTTTCCCTTCCCCTTGACAGTGTCTGCCAGGGAAGCGTTGATCGCAGCCTGCAACGAGAGATCCTCACCGGTGCGACTCCCCTAGAGCGGCTCCGAGGGTTCCAAGAAGCTGCTACGCTCGCCGAGGAAACTCGAGTGAGGCAAGAAAGTGTTGCGGTTGCTGTTGTTGCGCTCACGCTGCACCGATTGGAATCTCGAAGCCAGAGTCTGAGTTTCTGCCACAGAGCGTGTCAGAGCTGCGAGAAGGGATGTGAGGTGTACGTCTTGCTGCTCGCGGCCAGCCGTCTGATGTAGTGATGAGACTGGTGTCTCGTGTGTACCATCTGCGGCGGGTGCCGCAGTGGGTGGCGTGAGGAGTGGGAGACGAGACATGAGCGAGTTGACGTTGCGGAGTAGTGGGTAGTTGGTACCGTCAGACGGAAGCTCGGTTGAGTTCGCATCGGTCAGATAGCTCTCCGGCAGTGAAGTGAGGTACGAGCGGATGAGGTTGACGCGCTGGTTGAGCATTTTGATCGCGTTCGACTTGGCAGTGAGAGAAGCAATGAGCTCGTCGTCCTCACGGCTGAGCACGTTGGTCACGACTGCATCAGACTCGGCATCATCTTTGTCGTCCTTGGCCTCGCTCTTTCCCTTGCCTTTTGCCTTCTTGTCTCTCGAGCTTGACTCAGCAGTGGCAACACCTTGCACCGCGGTAGCATTTCCACCACCTTTGGCCACGAAGTCAACACCAATCATCTCTGCATCGCCTGTTTCCACCTCGAAGCTCAGCTCGCGGAAGCGCATCTCAGACTGCTCGCCGACAGGCTCCTGGTAAGGCTCGTACAGGCCGATTGGCAATTTGCCTCCCTCCATCTTGTCCACCATGTCCAGCTGGAACAGCAACAGCATGATGTTGTCGTTTCCCACGAGTGATTGCGCGTGGTTCAGAACAGGCAAGTGCGCAGGCTGTGGGCCGTCCGTCGAGCTGGACATGAACATGGCGACCAGATCTAGAGCGGGCGCCTTGTGAACCTCGCGGTACTGCTCCACGCGCTTCAAGAACCATTCGCTGTCGAGCGGACCATCGTTGTTGTCTGAGAGTTTGCATTCGAAGGCGTGCTCGAGTGTGAAGTTGCGGCCATTTTGCTGGCCGAAGATGGCGCCAACGATGGGACCTTTCTGTTGGCGGAGTGTGTGTCGTGTGATGTAGTCAGAGACTGTGAGGAGGACCAGTGGGTGTAGTTGAACAGCGAGAGGCGAGTCGGAGGGCTTGCTCGAGACGAGCGTGTTGGCGGCGGCTGATTTGCCTGCCATGGTGGAGGATGTGTGGTGTTGAGAGCTGACCGAGGAGGAGAGGTGGGTGTTGAATGTTTGTAGGTGTCGCGAAGGAGGGTTTGAGGTGGTGTATTTGTGTACAGCTTCAAGTCGGTCGGCGTTTGGTTGATGAGCTCAAGCTCAAACAGTGAAGCCTTGACGCCTGCCTGGACTGGACCCTCTCGCTGACTGACTGCAACACCCCCACCAACGTCATCCGATAAACTACCACGACACTTTTTGATAAACTCTATAATTGTTGACTGTATATGTTTTCCTGTATTTCCATAGACACCGCCACACATCATAGAATCCAGCATAAACCGTACCACCACCGAGAGAACCAGCCTCACCGACGCTGCCTTCATTCGCCACAAAACGGCCATCCCGTCCCAATCAAACGCGAGACCAAACCATAGGCCAGATCGTATCAACCTCAAGAGCCTTCTGGTCATCCTCTTCGCCTTCTCCATAGCAACCATGACTCGCCGCTCCAACCGCGAGCCCGCCGTGGTCTTCGCAGACGATGAAGCCACCACAACAGTCACAAAATCCGCGGAATCGGTAGGAGCACCCTCCACTTTCAACGATGGCTTGCCACTACCCAAGATGATCGTCTTCGACCTAGACTACACACTCTGGCCCTTTTGGATCGACACTCACGTCACGCCACCTCTCAAGCGTTCTTCAGATGGCCTCACCATCAAAGACCGCTACGGCGAAGCCTATGGGTTCTACAACGACACCGCTGGCATCCTGAGCTCCATCAAGGAGAAAGATATCGTTCTTGGTGCTGCGAGCCGGACATGTGCTCCAGAGCTTGCGCGAGAGGCTTTGACTATGCTTAAGATCCCGGGGTCGTCATCAAAGCATGCGATGAGCATGTTCGACCACTTGGAGATCTATCCCGGAGACAAGAAGACACATTTCGCTAAGCTGCAGAAGAAGAGCGGTTTGGAGTACGAGGAGATGCTGTTCTTTGATGACGAAAGCAGGAATAAGAATGTAGAGACTTTGGGCGTGGTCATGCAATTGGTCAAAAATGGTATGTCGAAGCAGGAGGTCGACCGTGGTGTCGAGGCGTGGAGGAAAAAGAATGGAAGGACCACCAAGGAGGGTTTTGAGACTAGTGATTGATCGCAGTAGCGATCTCACTTTTCAAGACTCGAGAAGCTGTGAAAACAAACCTTGCCAAATCTTCCACTCCTAAGCGCTCTCAGACTTCAAAATTCACATGTTGTAACATCAGTGGTGCCTGCTTGCTACGCAGAGCCTGAGTCATTGAGTCAGTCGACTAGCAAACAACACACACAATAAAACCGGTATTGCGATTCATTAAAGCAATCACAAGCCAGTCACGAAACCCTTCGCTCTTTGAAGTACGACGCTGCTGCCTAGCACACCCACCTACCTGGGCCTCCAGTTCACTTTCTCTCTCTCTCATTGCCTCTCACCCACCACAAAAAAATCCTACATCTTCAGCACCTCACCATATCACAAACTCAACAAAATGTCATCATCTCCAATCCCAAACGTACCATCCGTACAATCCCGTCACCCCAGACACACCAACAAACAAGCCGAACTAGATGCCGCCAATGACTGGATCGCTTCCAACAAGCTCGAAGCAAGCACTTGCCCCATCAACGACGTCGCCAAAGTCATTGCCACCGAAACATCAACCGGCAAGACCATCCTCTTCAAATACAACCAGTCCAAACTCCAGAACCTGTACGGAACAATGCGCACCACAGAGCGGGTCCACATCGTCGATGACCTGCGAACTGAGGTGCGCTTGCGCCAGGAGAAGGCACAGAAGTGGCGGGAAGTGATGGCGATGGTGGCAGCGGAACAGAGTGCCAGTGAAGGCAAAGTGGCAGATGTCTGGGAGCCGCTGAGCACGGCGTGCAAGGAGGCATTGAAGAACACAGTGGAGTTGCAGGCTAGGTTGGCATGGTGTGAGCGGAACTTCGAGTCGGGGAAGCTGACGCCTGCGGTGGTTGCTGAGCGGCGCGTGTGGGACGAAGGGGCGGAGATCGAGTTGCGTGGAGAGGAGTGATGGGGCAAGTGAGGTTGGAGTGATGGGTTTGCTGCCGGCTGATATTATCTTGCAACAATGGAGCGGACACTTTGAGCGTGAGGGCTGCCTTGAGTATCATGCAACAGTTCCAGTCCAGACATTTGCCACAAAAGATCGTGGTTCCGGCATTATGCTCTTCACACGTACTTCATCCCTCCACCGGGAACGATGTCCCTACATGAACGGGCCGCCTTTTATCACCCCAGGACTTGTCACTAGTGGAGAGCTCCTCGACGGCAGCGTTATCTTCGCACATCCAAAAAGAGACGAGGTGGAAAACACCAATCCAGAACCAGCCTTCGTGATCTATGAAGTCCTCAGCCCGGGTCTCTTCTTCTTCCTCGTCGTCGCTCATATCTTCATCTTCCTCAGACTCTGGCTCTGACTTGTCACCATAGAAATCCCAATCTATGTTGAACCAGGCGTCGAACAACTTAATCGCATAGCATGCCGGAATAGTACTTTCAAATTCTGCCGGCATCGGAAGCTAGAGTAGGTGATTGATCACTTCATCGTCTACGACGAGAAAATAGCGATAGAACGAATGGTCGGACACTTTGGCGCCCGGATGAGAGTGCACCCAATCCCGGTGAATCTTGAGCATTTCCTCCGGCGACTCCGCCGCGCCTTCGAGGAGATCGACGTCCTCGACGATTTCATGTCTCGCGCGTTGCCACAACTGCCGGTTTGCCTCGCCGTCGAAATAGCCCAGATCTAGACTGCCGTTGGTGTAGCTGAAGCATTCGGCTCGGATGTATTCATTGAGGACGTCGATCGCTTTCGCAAAGTCTGCGTCCGAATTTGGTTTCTTGTAGGTTGTGCGGTAGATTCTGTAGCCCCATGTATAGTCTCCCTTGCCACGTCTCCCGAGACTCAGGAGCTTGTGACACCCACCCTCGGGGAGCTTGTTGTAGTCGCTGCTGACCTCGCCTGGACCGCATGCACGAGATCCACTGGTGGGATGTTCGACAGATGGCCTTGTATAGTCATATTTCACGAATGTCAAAATTGGATGGGCGTCTGTTTGCTGGCGGGAGCTCGATTTGGGTGGCGAGCAAAAAGCAAAAACATACAACAGGCGGGATTCCCAGATGGTCACCCACTCTAGTACTAGTCGCCCGGTTCAGTGCTTATGTATGGCAGAGCGGACGGGATGCCCAGTTTTCACTGACCTATGGTCGTATGTATCATGATCGTATTTTGACAAAGTATAATGCTGTACCAACGTGCTGCTTCCATGATTTTGCACAGTAGGCTATATACAAGAGGGTATCCTGGTGCAGTGACCGGTGGAATAGATCACAGAACAATCGATGACAATATTATCGGCTCACAATTTGTTCTTGCGACTCGGTTTGAATAGAGTTCTACGTACGCAATAGTCATAAGCTCGTGTATATGCTTTTATAACATAGTCATGCAGAATAGGATTTTTCATCTCGTACAGTCATCCTCCCCAACCCTGCGCGTTCATGACTCAAACGATTTGAAGCGCTTACCTCTGGCGTCCGTAGGTGGCCGGAGGAGTGGGCTTGTTGGCCAGGACGTCTTCGATCTTCTGCATGATCTCGGGAGTGATCTTGGGAAGCAGCTTCATGGCCTTGCAGTTGTCCTCAATCTGGGCAACCTTGGTGGCGCCAAGAATGACGGTGCTGACATTGGGGTTCATCACACACCTTCGAGGTTGTCAGTACGTGAATGGCGAAATAAATGGTAACAGAATGAACATACCAGGCAAGAGAAAGCTGTGCGACAGTGCCACCAAGCTCCTCAGCGATCTTGGTAAGACCCCTGACCTTCTCGATCTTGGCCTTGCCCTCGTCGGTCTGGAGAGCCTTGACGGAGCCCTCGAAGAAGCTCTTGTTGGTGGCGAAACGGCTGTCCTCAGGGATACCGTCGTTGTACTTGCCAGTAAGGAGACCAGAGGCCAGAGGAGACCAGATGGTGGTGCCGTACTGGTACTGGTCGTAGAGAGGAGCGTACTCGACCTCGAAGCGCTCACGGTGGAAGGCGTTGTACTGAGGCTGCTCAGCGATAGGAGCAATGAGGTTGTACCTGCGGGTGTTAGTGGACCAGTTGAATATAGTAATGCAGCAGTACTCACTTCTCGGCGATCTGGGTGGCCTCCATGATCTGAACAGCCGACCACTCGGAAGTTCCCCAGTAGTATGCAAGGTTCAGGTTGCGGATGACCTGGGTGAAGCCCTCGACAATCTCCTTCATGGGAGTGCCGACATCAGGCCTGTGTGCGAGCACAATGTCCACGTACGGCTGTTGCAGCCTCTCCAGCGAGCTCTTGAGACCCTCGACAACGTGCTTCCTGCTGAGGCCGCGGGTGTTGGGCTCCTTGCGGCCAGTGCCGAAGAAGACCTTGGTGCTCAGGACGTACTCGTCACGGGGCCAGTCAAGCTCCTTGAGGGCATTGCCCATCTCAACCTCGCACTGGCCGTTGGCGTAGACCTCGGCGGTGTCGAAGAAGTTGATGCCGTGGTCCCAGGCGGCCTGCATGCACTCCTTGACAATGTTGCCGTTCTGAGTGCCGCCGTAGGTTAGCCAGCCACCGAGGGAGAGGACAGAGACCTTGAGACCGCTGGGGCCAAGGTGGCGGAACTGCATGTCCTTGGGGTCGAAGACGCTTCTGACGGCGGGAGTAGACATGATGGCGGTGTTGTGGAAGGAGGTTCGGAGGGTGTGGTTGTGGTGGTACTTTGGGAGGGCAGCAAGTGCGGGTAAAGTGTTCTTGTAGGAAGCGAAGAGGCGGGAAGTGGGCAGAGCTCGAGAAATAGTCGAATGGTTGGAAATGGCCCTCATTGCTATCGCCGCTAATGCCGAGCACCTTCCGTATCTGTTCGCTTGGACCTGCAGCAAGAAGGTGCGTAGGAAGTATTCTGTATGCTTCGGTGAGGAGACGTCGGTTGCTTCTTCTGGAGCTAGCGATACTGGAATTGTATACAATGCATCACATACAAGCACTAACAAGAGACGAGAGCCAATGTCCAAACACTTCCGTCTCTCCTGTTTACTGGATCACGTCATGCATTCACCAAACGAAGGCGGGGTACGATTCTGGATGGCGGCAATTCCCCCTCCGAACTTGAACAAGACAACAGACGGCACAGTTCGATTATCAAATGCGTTGAATCGTCATGCCTGATCATCAAGGTCGCTCTCCAGTGGCAAACATCGAAAGCAGACACCGCTACAACGATTATCCGCGCGCATGTGGAGGAGCAGGAATAAGCTTTCGGTGTGTCAATTGGGTCGAAACCATTGAGATCTCGCCGGGAAAAGTGCTCGCATATCAAAATAAAATCAAAGCATGTGATGCTGGGCGACATGCTCGCTTAGAAGAACTCGATGTCTGATATACTTGGCTGTGAGCTTGTCTCTTGAGAGTGATATCGTCAATTCTGCCAGGCGCCCAGTCAGCACAACTGTGTCTTGCATCTCTATATGGCATCTCAAAGAGAACCGGACGCCTCGAGCAGTTCGCGCCTCGGCTCAAAAACGTGAAGACAGCTGTTAACCGGTCATTTCCTCGGTCGCAACAGTCTTCCAGGTCTTACTTCACCAAGAGATTCAATCCACGGCGAGTAGTCAGCACTTTGTTTGCGTCTCTTGGAAAGGATGCCATGGCCGACAAGCATAGTAGACTGTCACTTGCACGAGTCTCGATGCGCATAGTGACTGAAGCTCTTTGGCTGTGTCGCACAAAAGTATGAGTCTGACAAACGCCCAACCAGAGCTGCTGTGGAGTGCCACCCTGCAAGTCCACGTGCGAATCAGCTACTTTCCACAAATTAATTCTATACTTGTTATACATTTATGGCCTATGTACTGTATGTGTGTGTTATCGCCAGTTCGGGCCCTCACACAAAAAATCAGGAGTAGAACCGCCATACAAACCTAACCCTGTCATCCCTATGCTACCACCGACCACCAACCCGCCAACATGGTCAGCATATCACCGCGCATGCGCGACTCTCTAGACTACGAAGATCCGGACGCCACCGACCCGCGCATGGAATGGGGTTTCCGCTCGCTTACCCTCAGCTCCTCCGGCTACGAAGACCACGACCTAATAGACGACCGCAGACCATTCTCCGCCTCCCCCGAACCCTCAGCCTCGCGTCGCAGGCGGCGACAGCGCCAGAATGAAGCCGACCTCGACTACGTGCGCCCTTTCGAATACGAAACAGTTGCGGATGGCGATCTCTTCCGTCTCGCGGTCCTCAAACCCGGCGTGGGAGCAGAGCTGATTGAAATCGAACTTATCTGGGAGACGACCAAGGCGCCGAGGAGGGAGTACAAGTGCTTGTCGTATTGCTGGCAGACCACCGTACAGGATGTGGCCATTCTCGTGGACGGACGCAGGTTCGAGGTGACGAGCAATTTACTCTCTGCGCTGCGCAGTATTCGGAAACGAAAAGCGAAGACGTTGATATGGATTGATCAAATATGCATCAATCAGGAGGATTTTGCGGAGAGGGGGCATCAGGTATCTATTATGAAACATATCTACAGTCGAGCTAGAACAGTTGTTGTGTGTCACATCGTCCGCATATCTTGAGAGTGCCGCTACTGACGGTTTCTATAGGTCTGGCTTGGGGAATTCGACCGCAGCGACAAGCTCTGCGAGTATGCACGAAAGATGAAGCGAAACGACTCTGAAAGTAGTCGATCCACTCTTAATCGCATTTTGCCTACACGACAGCTGCAAGACGCTGTTCAGAAGTTGCTAGAACGACCGTGGTTTACGCGAGTGTGGGTGATTAGTGAGGTCTGCCTCGCCTCCAATATTCGCGTATCTTGCGGCGGCGGCGATGCTGTTATGTCCTGGGAGAACCTCGTTGGGCTAGTTCGAGATCGCACTACTCACAACTGCACTGGCTTCTCCAAGCAGGCAGCTCTGCTGGGAAATCCTAAGCAACGCATAGCCATCATGACGGAGATGATGGCCCAACAAAAAGAAGGCGTGCCGCACATCGACATCAGTCAGCTCCTAATCCTCGCGAAAGCCAGCAACGCCACCAACGACCGAGACAAAATCTACGCTTTCGACAGCATGACTTTACTCACCACTGCTCCCGACTACTCTCGCTCGGTAGAGAGCCTATACATCGAGATCGCGCAGGATTACATCAACAGCATCGAAGCCTGCTACGCGAGCTGGAAGGACATGACCGAGGCTATGCGGACGTTCCAGCTCATGAGCGTCCTCTACAGCGCAGGCGCACTGCATCAGCATTACACTTTACCTTCGTGGGTACCAGACTGGACGTATGCCTGGCACCTGGCGCCATTCTGGGCAAATACCGCAGCCAATATGACGAACGCGCCGTCGCGCAGCGCGTGGTCAGAAAGTGTCCGTAGCGAGTATCGCGCCGGCGGCGACCACAGAGACAGCTTCGAGGTCGTCGCAACGAGCGCAGGTCCGGTGTTGCGTCTTTCGGCAATAATCCTCGACGTGATCGCCATGACAAGCGATTCAACACCAGCGCCTACTCCAAACCCAGAGAATGGCAGAAAGTCCCAAAACTCTTCCAGTTCCAGATCTGATCATCTCGCTTCGACCAGTACTGCGCGATACGGCCGCATCTTCCTCCACACGCTCAAGGACAGGTTTGTTGGTCTTGCGACGCCAGGTATAGAGCCTGGTGATGTGCTCGCAGTCCTTCTGGGCGGCGACGTGCCTGTGGTGTTGCGTCCCCTGCCTCCAAAGAATTCTCCATATAAGCCATTCAGGTTGCTATGCGAGTGCTTCGTCCAGTCACGGGCGGTGATGTTTGGAGATGTTGTGCGAGGCGGATGGACGGTGGCAGATGATATAGTATTGGTGTGAAGCCAGAAGCGTTTATCAACGTGCAAGCAACGTGGCTATTGTTGTTGAAATCTTCTGGTGTTACTAAGGCGTCAAGCCTAGTCAGCACAACATCATTGGCTCGCTTTTGTCCAATGGTCGTTCGTTGGTCGTTCGGTCGTTCAATCCATGTGCTGTAAACCAGCCATGACTTCAGCCGTGGCAGTATCGGTCCGAGGATTTTTGGCCGAAATATTAGTTCGATTCCCAAGTCGTCCAGGAAGATATCCGCTCGTTTTCTCTTGTTGCTTGATCGTCGGTCGTACAAGTATCGTACACAAATACAAGTACTGTATACAAGTACCTGCGCCAAGGCCGAGGGCTCGAGGTGACCCCTCTTTTGAAAGTCAAGTCGTCGCCCGCCACTTCCCTCGCACACTTCGAATCGCACACGCGCGTACCTCTTGCAAGTACCACAACCTCTCGGGCCTCCTCTCACAAAGTACCTGGGGACTTTTATATGACTGGAGGCAGAGTCGCTTTTTTTGCTTTGCACGTCGCGAAATGTATATCAGCGGAACCCTGGCCACGGACAGACTTTCGATTTGCGACTGGTCGCACGCTACCGAGACGGCCCCATCATTGTGGTGGGTCTCTGTCTCTGTCATCGAGTCAAGAGCCCTCATAGACGAGCCGTCCGCCCGCCACTGGAGTCTCTGGCCGTCTCTCGTCTGATCAGAATGCAAGTCTGGCTGCAAGAGGACTCTCGAACTGCTATGAAGCACAGTGGCGAAATGCTGTCCCATTGATGCACTGGCGAGACTGGTCACTCTGGATGCAACATGCAGCAGAACGCACGCAGCAACAACACCCTTGGCCGCTCCCCTTTACCTGGCAGAAACCGGGCGTGATCTGGTGCAACACGTTCGGCGGACCGTCCGTTCGGGAAGTGCATTAGCGTGAGCCGCATGGCAGACGCGGCCAATCGCTGCCCTGCGGCTGGCAAACTTTGACTTTTGACTGAGGCTAATCTCACATCGACGCCAGAAACACGTTGGCCCAGACGTCGATGAATTTGCCGCTTCGATGACGAAAGCCATCATGGCCATCTCAATTTTTCTCTGGTCAGGCGACAATTGCATCAATGGCTGCTTGCAACACAGCAGCTGATGTACATTCCTGCTGGTATGGTGTGGTGACACTCTACTCAGCCGCAGTGTCGCGAATGCGATGCAATTCCTATAGGGAGAGTCGGGCAAAGCCGGACAGGAGCCCTCGCATGGACACCACGTCGTGACGGCAACTAACACAGACCACTCCCACATCGCCGTATCCGTCCGTCAACTTTCTCAACAAACGTTCCATCTCCCAGGGCTGGCTTGCTCTTCCAGGCGTGCAATTGGGATCGAGGTCATGTCCAGGAATGCGTAGTTGGTCTTTGGATGGTCGTGCATGGCTTGCGAACGTACCTCATCGACGGGGCCTTCGTTTAGTTATATCTTTCCAACGCAAACATGCCTTGTCCGGTACCCGCTAAAGGGTGGGTCAGACAAGGTCACCGTTCGCGGATAGGGGCACGGAAGCACCCCCATACCAATCACTGACGGAGATCAGACCAGGTGCGGCGCTCCGACCTCCTCTCCCTCGATCCGACCTTTAAGCGGTCCAGTCCAAGAAAATTCGCCCGAGCTGTCCTGTCTCTCAACTTTGCCCGTGACAGAGCTCTTCGTACTCCACACCACCTTCATCCATCCGACCACACTTTCATCCCAAATCCATCAACAACCCATCTCAACTCCATCTCACCATCACCCATATCCATCAAAATGTCTTCCTTCCGCGTCGCCGCCCCCAAGATGGCCTCCATGGCCGCCCAGTCCTCCGTGAAGGTCGCCCGCCCGGCCTTCCAGGCTGCTCAGCTCCAGAAGTTCACCCGCGCCTACTCTGGTAAGCTCTCCTGAAGCTCCGAAAAGCTCGAACAGGAGCTCCTTCGGGCTCAATGCCATCAAAAGAGATGAGAACAGGTATTGATACAATGGAAACAGCGGTCCCCAAGAACACCGCCTTCAACGCCATCAAGCGCACCCAGATCACCAAGGCCTCCCCCATTGCCCAGCAGGCCAAGCGTGCCTACTCCTCTGAGATGGCCAACGCCCTTGTTCAGGTCTCCCAGAACATCGGTATGGGTTCCGCTGCCATCGGTCTTGCCGGTGCCGGTGTCGGTATCGGTCTCGTCTTCGCTGCCCTCATCAACGCTGTCGCCCGCAACCCCTCTCTCCGTGGCCAGCTCTTCTCTTACGCCATTCTTGGTTTCGCTTTCGTCGAGGCCATCGGTGTACGTATCATCCGCCGGCCTCCTGCAATGCATCATCATCGGAATCCATCGAAACTTCCCAAAGGAGATGCATTCAGGAGGTCCTCCGCAAAATTTTCCCCGCACAATCCCGCTGACCTCCGAACCACAGCTTTTCGACCTCATGGTTGCCATGATGGCCAAGTTCTTGTAAAAATGTGCACCCCATTACCTATTGAGATGGAGATGGATGCCCGGGGATGGACGAAGGAGCAGTGCGTTGCTGCGCCTGCAGCAGCATAGTACCGGTGTTGTTGGTCGTGTACCAGTAGTTTGGAGACGGATAGATGGATAGAACCATTGTACTACCCTACGAACCGACAAACCTCTCAACTTCCTTTCGAAAAGAGACACCGGGAAACCGCGGCTGGAGGACTCATCGCAGCGCCGGACAACCTCAACTCTTGTATATACATATCTGTACTCAGGCCGGCTATTAACTGGCTTGGGGAAATTGATCTCATTTGTACACTATCACTACCTATCCCTTGCGCACGTGACCTTTAAATCAAATTCGCCAGTATTGCAACTACTATAGATCAGCCATAGTAGCAATGATGCATGTGGAGGTACCTACTACTGTACCTCCTAATACTCGCCCACCACCAAGGTCGCCGCCCTTCCGTTCGCGCCCGGGCACCCGGGAAACTGAACACGTCTACCGAAATCGGACTTGCGCCATTTGCCAAGTTAGTGTCTGTCTCCTGCCTTGTGCATATCACGCTGCGAGCACAGGGCGTTTCCGGTGGCACCCGCGCGGTGCATAAATTACAATATGTATGTATGTATGTCTACAATTGCATATTGAGACTTGAAATGCATCGGCCCTGTCGGTGAACTCTTTCGATGGTGATTTTTCTTGGTGTTACTATGGTTCGCTTGATATTGCATTGCAAGACGTGCCTTTGAATCATATAAATACCTCGTGCGGGCATTCGCAGTACAATCGCTCAACGTGGGCATGGTAAGGGTATAGGGCACTTCTGCATTTCACTGGTGAGTGTAGCTCGGGCTTCCTATGTCAAGACAACGCTATCAAACCAACTTGACCAAAACAATGTCTACATGGTTGCCAAATTGGCGTGCACAAAATCTGATGATGTTATCGGTATGCAAAAGGCGTGTTTCCTCGTTCTACCTATACTATGCTCTATATTGCCATATCCAAGACGCTATCATAAAGTCGTGACTGATGAATGGATGATCAAGACTTGGACTTGCACTCAAGCAAGATCATGTATGGACGTAGTCCGGTGTTGTCGTGTGAGCGCTATCAGCCCATGCTGATATGAGAGTGGGTTTTAGGGCTACATCGCTTTGCACTAAGCAGGGCGAAGATAGCAACTCTATCATGCTGACATCCTCTGTCGGACTAGTCCTGGGTTGCTCTTCTCTGGTCGTAATCCAGAACAGTTTGCAGCATGTGAGGCTCTCCGTCGAGCCCTTGATGATTGGAACAACGGACAGGGTGCAAGCCATTGTGGTGTCGTGCGACCTGCACGACAGACTAAACAAGTCCGGTGCTCATGATTCTCACTTTTCGAAGGTGCAGAGACCCTCGAAAGCCCTGATCAATTGTGAAGAATCTCATCATCGACCTTTCAGCATTCATTCACCACCAACCTCGATACCAGTCCTGGGCCGAGCCTTGTTAAGGCCTTCCAGCAAAACACAAGCCTTGCACACAGCCTGCGAAGACAGGTAGCCACAACGTTCACACTGTCCAAGCTTCTGCTTGGGTGGCGGAGCATCCTTTCCTGACTTGCCAGCCTTCTTCTTGTCCTTCGTGCGGATGGGCACAGTTTGCGTGGTAGCTGTCTGTTGTTGATTGTTCTCAAGTCCAAGGTCGGCGTTCTCGTTCTTGTCTTGCGGGATGCGAGTCTCGCCATTTTGACCAGGAACAACCTTCTTCGGCATCTTGATCTCGATTTCGTTGCCGTTTAGCTCTGCTGCTTCGTCTTCTTGGAGCTTCTTCTCCATAGCTGCCATCTCGCCGCCGCTTTCTTTCGATGTACCACACCCACCGGGTCCTTCAGGTTCGACGGCTACTGAACGAGCGGCCTTTCCGGTTGCTACACTTGCGTCCTGGGTAGCAGTATCGTTCACACCTGGGACAAGCTTTGCCATGTCGATACCAGAGCGAACCACATCGAGAATGCTCTCCGGCCTTATACGTTCCAAGTTCTTGATCAAAGTCCTGGCTGATCCACGGAAAGCCTCTGGCGAGTAAATGCACTCTGTACTGAAGTAGTCCAGCTTCTTGTGATGTGCGTACATCACGATCTCCTTCTCGTATGCGTATATGAGCGGCTTCGAGCGCTTAACGTTTGTGAATTTGACCTCGCCCTCTTCGTTCTTCGGCATGGCGGCAGACGGCGTGTGGGTGAGAATGCTCGTTGCCCTGCTCAAGCGAGGGAGATCGCCTCGTAGCAGGTTCATGAGCACTGTCTCTGCCACATCGTCCGCATTGTGTCCAGTGACAACGTGTCCGACTCCCAGCATCGCCGCTCCACGATCCAGCGCCTGTCGCCTGAACACGCCGCAGTATGTGCAGTTGCCCTTCTTTCCCACTTGCGCCACCACCTGATCCATAGACCAGCCATAGAGATCCGCGTAGCTGACAATCTTCAACGGCAAATCATATTGCACAGCATGCCTCTTCACCGCCTCCAAAGAGTGGTCTCTGTATCCTGTGATTCCCTCGTCGATGCTCAAAAGCACAAGATCCAAGCCCCACTTGTGGCGGTCATTTAAAGTCTTGAGCACGGAAGCGAGCACTGTGCTATCCTTTCCACCCGACGCGCCAATAGCCACTTTTTCGCCAGGCTGGAAGAGGCTCGTAGAGGTGACGGTCTCGGCGACTTCGTCTTCGAAGATGGCGATGAAGCAGGGCGCGCAGATGCGGGCGTGGTTCTTGGGTCGCAGGATCTGCGTCCGGTTGGTGTGGCAGATCTCGCACTCGCGCGGCGCCATGGTGGAATATCTAGCGGTGTGGTTTTGTGTTACCGTGTAGTCATGGGATCGTTATTTCGTTTAGAGGTGAGACTGATTAAATCGCGGGCCAAAAATGATTCATGGTAGAGATTATCTTATCTTATCGGTTTGGGCGGGGAAGCAGACGCCGATCGTACGGCTCATCAATCAATTCCAATCAAATGATGGAAGTGCTTGGTTCATATCTTGCCTTGCCAACAGAGTATTTGCACAGCATTACCTGGCCTACTATTCCCCTGAATTATTGCCAAATAACTTGTCGCAGTCGTCCGATATTGTTAAAAGGTACGGCACTAAATATCTGGTCTTTTTACTTTTCCACGAGGTCAGCACGTGCGGTTGCCGTCCCACGTGCTTCACCTCGTCGCTTCGTCGCCTCTCGCTTCTAACATTCAGACCTCATTTGCAACCAAAAGTCTTTCATATTAATTTACGGCACACGTCTCCGTCCACGCTCACGATTACCTGGT
Organism: Cladosporium velox; assembly: GCA_024604135.1. Taxonomy (NCBI): domain Eukaryota; kingdom Fungi; phylum Ascomycota; class Dothideomycetes; order Cladosporiales; family Cladosporiaceae; genus Cladosporium; species Cladosporium velox. Next base: position 409,974 of record JANIIF010000006.1, on the reverse strand, counting down.
TCGGTATAGACGCATCAGGACCTAGCGATGCAGCTTCCTGCCCTAATCTGCGTGCTCGGAGGTCGCCTCACAGTATCTCCCACTATAGACTGCAGATAGTGCAGTACTGCTTCCCAGACATGCCGACTTCAGCTCCATATCAGCTTTCCAGGAAATTGGGTATGGCACTTCTTTTCCAGCCGTGTTCTGTTGATTGGTGATGGTGCAGCCTGACAAGATCTGGGCTGGCACTCTCACCCGTGTACTCCACGCAGGATTCCTCCAATCGTAGCCTCGGGTACCAAGATCACCATCTTCCTGAATGCTTGTGCCTACTGTAGCTCGAGGCTAAATCTCGCAGGCGAATAGACGGAGTCGTGCCTTGCATATTGCCAAGTCGCTCGCCTCTTATCAACTTCCGAATGGGGCATCGTCCGGGGCTTCACAAGCCCACGTGCCCAATAAGATATGGTGAATGGCCTTATCATTAACTAGTATGGCTACTGCTATTTGGCAGCACGCCACGGCGATGTTGTATATAAGTGTTTGGTGTATCCAGTTTCTGGATGAGGAAAGCCAGCACACAAGGCCGCAACAATGACACTCCTGAAGACGCTTCTCACGGCTTTGGCCCCTTCCGGTGCAGCCGCTGTTACCATTGCGGCCATCAATGGCGATAGATTCTTGTCGCCTTTGAACGGAACTGGTAAGTAAATTGCTTTCAAGATACACTGCCATGTGGATAACTGATCTCTTACACCCAGGCGTCCAGGATGTCGCTGGTCTCGTCACAGCCAAGGGCCCCAATGGCTTCTGGATTCGTTCTCCGGAACCGGACACCCACGACCGCACGTCGGAGAGGTATGGTTCCATCTTCAAGACTTTTGCTTGGGTCGAACCTCGACTGACGATCACAGTGTGTACGTCTTCGGTCGCAATGCTCTCGGAAACGTGACTGTCGGTGACCTTATCTCCGTCAATGGCAACGTCACCGAGTACCGATCCAGCAAGGACTACGCCTATCTCACCGAGATCATCAACCCCAGTAACATTCGTGTGGTCTCTAGTGGCAACGAAGTCAAGCCTGTTGTGATCGGCAGCAAGACATCTGGCATCATCGGCAAGAGAGATGTTCAGCCTCCCAGAGAGCAATTCAGTGGTCTCGACAAGGGCGATGTCTTCGCTGTTCCCAACAACCAGTCCTTGATCTCGCAGACAAACCCTCGTCTCGAGCCTAACTTGTATGGCATGGACTTCTGGGAGTCTCTGTCTGGCGAACTTGTGACCATCAAGGGCGTCACTGCTCTTGGTCGTCAGGCCAATACTTTCGGTGACCAGTGGGTGCGAGGAGACTGGAAGTCTTCCGGCAAGAACTCGCGCGGAGGTCTCACCGTGACCGACGGCGACTCCAACCCAGAGTCCATCATCATTGGTGCACCTCTAGACGGAAGCAGCAACACCAAAGAGACCAAGCTTGGCGACGAGCTCGAAGACATCACCGGCATCGTCACATATGTCTTCGGCTTCTACGCTATCTTCCCTCAGACCGGCACAAAAGTGAAGCGCTCCATCGATGCGTTCCCGCCTCCCTCTTCCATCGTCTCCAATGGTAAATGCAGCGGACTCACGTTCGGTCAATACAACATCGAAAACTTCGCACCGAACAACTCGCGCGTACCTCTCATTGCCGAGCACATTGTCGACTTCCTCAACACACCTTCCGTCATGTTCCTGCAGGAAGTCCAAGACAACTCGGGCGAGACCAACGACGGAGTGACCAACTCCAACCTCACCCTCGCATCTCTCTCCCAAGCCATCAGCGAGATCTCCGGCGTAGACTACCTTTGGGTCAACGTCGACCCCGTCAACAACCAAGATGGCGGCGCACCCGGCGGCAACATCCAAACTCCTTACCTCTACAACCCACGCGAAGTCCGCCTCCTCAACGCCAACCCCGGCGGTCCCACTGACAGAAACGAGGTCCTCCCCGGCCCTACCCTCCGCTTCAACCCCGGCCGCATCGACGACGGCGAGACTTTCAGCAACTCCCGCAAGCCCATCGTCGCACACTGGGAAATGGTCGACGGCAGCGGCACTTTCTTTACCGTCAACAACCACTGGACATCCAAAGGTGGCTCAACCTCTCTGCAAGGCGATGCCCGCCCGCCCGTCAACGGTGGCGTCGACCGCCGAATCCGCCAGGCTGAAGTCACTGGCAGCTTCGTCGCCGAGATTCTGAAGCAGGACAAGAACGCCGCGATCGTCGTTGCCGGCGACTTGAACGAGTTCGCTACGGTGGCGCCTTTGCGCAGATTCGTTGAGGTCTCTGGCCTCAAGGATCTGGATGTTGTTGCTAAAATTCCTGAGCTTGAGCGATACTCTTACACTTTCGGCGCGAGCCAGCAGCAGTTGGATCATGTTTATGCTAGTGCATGGGCGTCCAGGAAGGTGGGCAAGGGAGACTTTGAGCATGTGCACGTTAACACTTGGGTTGCGGAGGAGGATGTTGGAAGTGATCACGACCCTGCTGTTGCGAGGCTTAATGTGTGCAAACCGTAAGCAAGCAATTGCAAAACCTGCATAGTCGTAATGTACATAATATGATTGTTCCATCTTGGTAGAACTTGACCACACAACGCCGATTACCAAAATCCCCTGTATTCGTTTCGCTCTCCTGCATTCTTGCCATGGACGCTTGACGCTGATAGGATGCTTTCAAACGAGCACGTCAAGGCCCATGACCACATTTAGCTCTCAAGTAGACACGAGCAAGGTGAGCTGCGGCTGTAGTACAGCCTCATCATCGGCCGCAGACACGGCTGCACCCTCTGATGGCGGAGGCAACGCAGGTTTCGCCTTCCGACTGGGATGTTGCCATGCTTGGAGACCGAGCAACTTCAACGCTCGGGGGAACCTCGACAGCGACTGTGCGGTCGGCAGAGGCCCAACTTCCAACGGTGTATCGAAGCTCGTCTGCTTTCTCCCCTGAGCACACCAATCTTCGCGTCGTGTGCTGCTGCCCGGTAATGCCAGGTGTGCTGTGGTCACAGGTGAGCATGAGCAGACATGGTTTCTGAATCTAGGAACTCCGAAGGTCGAGAAGTCGCCCAGCCAGACAATGATGCCGAAGTGGGCCAGCAGGAGTTCCTGCTGCTCCTTGAAGATGCCATCGCTGTTTACGGCGGATATTCCGATTTTGCGTCGCCACTCCTCCTTCTGGTCAGAGCACACCTCTGTATACTCTGGCAGAGCGTCATCTCTACACAGACGTTCGAGAACCGCATGATCCGATCCGTGTTCAGATTTCCACGCGGGACACTGACTGCCTTCACACTTCCTGTGGCCACAGAAAAAGTGCTCCTCAACGCCGCAGTCCTTGTCATCCTTGCATCCGCAAAGGTCATGATAAATCTGATAGACTTCTTCTTGTGTCTCCGAGTAGTGGTCGAACAGCCCGCATTTCCCTTCGTAACATCGCTGCTGTCGAGACCAGCTCGTAAGTGTCTTCTCACGCTCAGGCTCAACGACGTGCTCCTCTATCAGCTTGACAAGTTCGATGGGCAGTCTGTTGACGTGACAATTGTCGCCTGTGCCGAATCTGTTGCATAGGCGTAGTGCGGTGATTGTCGGAAGTGTTGCGATGTACGACTCCAGGTGAGCTCCGAGTTGGTCGACGCGCACAGGCAAGGCCCACTATGAGCAGTCAGTAAATTGAAGAAGACGTCAATGCACCCAGACTGTAGACTTACTGTGAGAGCAGTCGTTAGTTTAGGCATGGTAGCTGAGCGCGTTGTAGGAACTGTGGCTCATTTCAATAACATTTGGTGGTGTTTGTGGAATGGGTTGAATGTTGTTGCGACCAAGAACTCGAGTGCGCTTCGCTTGCTGTGCATCGTAGGCAACCACAGGTTAGCGCAAAGTTTATTTGTTCGTCCTTTCACTTCACTTGTGAGAATGTGGAGGGTGCAGGTCAGACAAGCAAGATTCAGACGTAATTGCAAAACGTCCTACGAAAATTTACTCACAGTTTACGGAGCCTGACAACAAAATCTTTATACTGAATCCATGCATAGTGTTCGCCACTATTTGATCCTTCAGACCTTGCCGTAAACCCCACGAGTTCCCATTCACGAGCACCCCATTCAAACCATGTTGGCAACCCGAGGAAGAAGTAGTTCATACCAAGACCGAAGTCATATCCACTACCCTGACATCGCTGTTCGCATCCTCGTGTGTACGGGCTAGGGACATGCCTTGCTCAATGCTGGCAAAGTGTTCCTGTTGTGCCAAGGCCCACACGTGAAGCGAACATCATCATCCGCCAATCTCGCCCGCCTGTCAATTACTGGTTCGCATCGTGACTTCTTGTCAGCAGAACAAGTTGCGGCCATTTAGCAGTCTTCTCGTCCCCCACGTCAGTGGCACCCGAAGACTGCACATCGGTTGGCGCAGAGTCAACGGCCTTCTTTTGTGCCGGATGAACGAACACTTCGAGGCCGAGGAGGTTCAACGCGCGCGGGAACCTTCGGAGTGACGCTTCCGTCGCCACAGTGCCCATATTCACAGGCATGGCGGGGACGATGTTGGGCAATGTCATGTATGCGACAGTGGTCTGTCGATGCAGATCCTGTCTCCACGCGTCGGCTGCCCGGGTAGCACGCAGCCGTGGAAGTTGTACATTGGAAGTCCAGACGTCGATGCCGAAGTGGTTCCTCATGAGTGCTTGGTGCTCGTTGAAGATGCATGTCGGGAGATCCATGTTCACCTTCTTAACCCAGCTCAAACCCTTTCTGCCATGAGATGGCACCCAGCAGTTCTCTTCATCCACGTACGTGAGCAACGTGTTACGATGCTCCTCAGTCTCCATAGCGACAATTTCGTGTGTGAAGGGATAGCGCTCCTTTTCGGGACGCTCGTTGAGCTTCGCACGGAGATACATCGCACGCTGCTCTTCGTGTGTGAAGTGGTCATCAACCATGTCGCATTTGACCTCGAAACATCTGTAGTGGCTCGACCAGGTCTCGAGCGCCTCAGCACGTGCCGGCTCGACGATGAAAGGCTCAATTGCACTGATGAGCTCTACCGGAAGTTTGTTGATATGACATTGAGGCCCGGTACCGAACCTGCCGCAAAGACGCAGCGCGATGATCGTCGGAAGTGTCTGAATGTAGGCTTCGAGGTGAGCGCCGAGTTTGTCAATGCTCACTGGGACCGCCCACTGTCTTGAGTCAGTCCTCTGTTGTTGGCGCAGCTACAGAACCTTGCGACGGGTTACTTACCGAGAGACTGGTGTCGAGGGTGACGTTGGATTGTGTGGACATCTTTGCGATCTTTCAGGCGCAAGCGGTGACCATGTAATGTCCGAGGATGATTTTGTGGCGTGCAATTTTGTTGTTTGGTATTGGAAGAGGGAAAGAGGAGAAGAGGTCGCAGTGCGGTAAATTTATGGGCAAACGAAGGTGGTGCAAACGGTGAACGCAAGCCTTAGGCAGCCATGCAGGTATCCTTCACTCACTGCGACTCCGCTTAGCACAGTAATTTGATAGGAGTCACTGCATACCAACTATCAGCACCAATGGTCTTGCTTCAGGGAAAGCCACCATCCAGCCAGTCACTTGTCAGCTACTGCTCCCTCTCCTCCCTCAACCTCCCCCTCCCCTCACTCTCATCCGCCTCGTCCAAAATCCACACAACCCCCATCCCCGCCTCCTGACTAACCTCCTGCCCATCCTTGCCGACCAGCACCGCCCGCGGCGTACCCTCATCATCCGGATTACAAGTGTTCTTCAAATGGCCCACAAGACGGAAGTGAACAGAAGTAGTAGCGAGCCAGTGCAGCGAGAAAGCAGGAGACGTAGTCCAGTTGAGCTTGCTGCAGAACGGAGGTTTCGGCAAGGAAGGGTCGGGAGGAGAGGTCATGACAGCCTGGTGGGATTAGTGGTAGCCAGTGGGTGGCTTGAGAGTAATCACTTACATAGCCTTGGAAAGCCATGCTGCGGTTCACTGAGAAGAGCAGAATGACGTGGCGACTGTTGTGGAATGCTTCGGTGAGTAGGGATTGGTTCTTTTCTTGTGTGGCCCAGACACCATCCTTCATGGCTTGTACGACGTTGTCATGATTCCAGCTCTTGATCATGAAATACCGGACGCCTGTAGTGTTAGAGTGTTAGGATGAGTTGCTGTTCGTCCCGCGGACATGCGCTGGTCTGAGATAATTAAGTCAAGGAGGTAATGGAAAGAAAAAACATATCGCTATGCTAATGAGAAACCAATGCCTGTCTCGGGGTATCTATGCTTGTTGAATCAAATGCTTTTTTTCCTGTCGTTCTTTGACCTCGCCTTGACAGGCCCAATCGCTGCGCTGGAAGTACAAATACAATCATGGCCAAAGCCAGATCAGAAATCAATGATAGTGACGAAAGTTTGACTGACCGCCTTTGCGAAGGTCAAGGCCGGCACTTGGGCCAAGAGCTGTGCCATTGCCGCGGGTAATTCGGTTGACCGAACTGAAGTCGGATCTGCCATTGCGGTCGCGCTCGCGCTCACGCTCACGGGCGTTGAAGGGGGGCGGACCCTCGCGGGAGGCCCACTGAGAATGACCACCGAGCCCGTTCGTTCTGGGTGGGGGAGCATTGCGGGTGCCGTAGTACTGCTGACGACGTTCGAGCGAAGGGTCCCTTTCGTGACGTTCGTTGATGGACCTGCGACGCTCAGGGAGGCTATCACGGCGGTGTACCGGACTGCCGTTTTCGTGTGACAGTGTCGCACTGGATGCCACACTCGCATCGTTGGCTCCACGGATCCTGAAGTCGCTGGCCGACTCATTAGCTTTACGGCTGGCCTTCTCAGCTGTCGATGGCTCGGGAGAATGAGGACGCTTGAGGCCGTTGGCATGATTGCGGTAATCGCCTGTAGGCATGTGCGAAGGCAGCGGCGGCGGTGCCATCTGAGTTGGAACATTTTGGTGTGCGGTAGTCGCACGTAGTGATTCTAGGTCAGCTCTCTCGGCCTGCTTCAGCGCCTCCAGTTTCTGCGCAATGCGAGCTGCCTCCTGTTCAAGTTCGCGACGTTGTTTGTATGTGCTCAGTTTGGAGTTGCGGAACTGGACGTCATGATAGCCTGTAAACTCGAGCCAGACGCTCAGGTCATCGTAGTAGGGATCAGACATGTTCACGGGGTGTGTGTTAGGTGTAGGGTTGATTTTCTGGGGGTCAGCGGGCTTTTGCGGTGAGGAGACGGCGGATTGTGTTGGTTCCGCCGGCTTCTGCCGCGTGCTTTCGGGCTTCACTTCCTCCACTTCCATGTTCGAGGGCGCTGTCGCAGCCGATGAGTGTTGGGTGATAGTGAAAGGATTGGGCTCGATGGTAGCGGCAATTGCCGCGGCTGCTGCTTGGTTATCACGGGCAGTTTTTGCCTCTGCTGCGGCCTTGCCCTCGGCGAGCAATGATTCAATGCCGAAGTCATCATTGACCTGCTGGTCCGCTCCGTTCGCCGCTGCGTTGTTCTCCTGTTGTTCCATTCTATGCTGCGGCGTTTGAGTGTTCAAGTTGCCTGGTGTCTTTTGAGGGGTGTCAGGGCGCGAAGTCCCGCCTCTCTTCGCCAGCAGTTTCTTCCGCAAAGCATCGAGTTGTTTCTGTTGGTCATGTTTCCTCTGCTCCTCGCTCGTTGGTGTTGATGGTACGTTATTTGAATGCATTGCGCTGAAGTCTGCTGGCATATTCGCAGGAGACTGTAACACGTGGTGAGATCAGTAAAATCGAGAGATAAGTTGAGAGAGACCCACCTGCGCGATTGCAGAAGCAGCACCAGCAGCTGTGTACATGTGATTGTTACCATTCATGTGATCCTGCTCGGAGGTGTAGAAGTCTTCATCGTCCTCAACTTCCTCGATCGGCTGTGCTGCGTAGCTGCCGTACCCAGACCAATCCATGGCCATGATAGCGCTGTATGGAATAGACTTGTGTGTCTTTGGGTTTGGTGTCGTTGGAAGCTCAGCTAACTTTAAGCTTACGGAACGCGGGAAGCTGAACTCTGTCGCGTTGGTGTCGCTGTCGCGAGTTTTGGCAAGTAGCGCGGCTGTGTCAAAAGTCGTGGTGCCTCGTTTGGGCAGCGACGACCTTCACTTCAAACATTATCTGCAGTCACTTTCGTTCTTTCGTCGATACAAAGCGACGTAGTGCGATGCTGTAGAAACTCTGGCGCTACCATGATGGCATTTTATGTTTGATCAGATGACTTCACTTCGAGAATTCTCATACACTTTGCAATGATATGTTGATGTAAGTTTATTGATAGAGCTAGAAATGCGTAAACGACCACAAACACCACCAGCGATACGATTGAACGCATACAGATCAGCATAGAGAGCTCCAAACTAGCCAAAGATGTAATCGAGCATCAAAAACCGTGAGTTTGGACCATTTTGCGGCGTGAAAATGCAATTGAAGTGATGTGATGTGACCCCAACCCGAACCCTACGAGATCGGCATCGATGCCCATAAGGAATACCACGAACGATGCCAGATGCCAACACGTTCGATGATGCGATGTAATGGGATTTGAGTGCAAAGTCATCCATGGGCAAAGGCAAGGCACAGTCCTTCATACATCTGCCCAGCCGTTCTACCATCTACACAAACATTACATACACACGTGAAGCTACATGCATATGCAGCAAAACCAACGCTCATGCCAGTCCGCAAGCGACCGATGAAAAGCAGCTGCCAGACTGCATGGCCACCAGTCCAACGCTGCTTCGGCATCCACCAAGAACCCTCACGCGAACCTGTCTGACCCTCAAACCCACCGCCACGACGAGGAACGACGCTCGTAACACCGTCTTGCTCATTTCCCATGAACATCCTGAAGCCAGATGTCGCGGTTACGCTCACCGTCTAGAGCAGAGAGAGGAAACCGCTGATACCCCTCTTGAGCACCAAACTCGCATGGCCTCGATGCGCGCGTCCCTGTCTCAACTCCAAACCACAACGAAGGACTTGGGAGGGGTCTCCAACACCATCGCACTGCCAATCCAAATCTCCTCCTGAACCTGAAGGCCGCAGTAGCAAGCAAGGGTTACATCCAACGCCATATCGGAGCTCTGACACCGAAAACCTCGAAGAAAGAGAGACAGGGACGTAAGAACCTGGCGGAGCCTCAACGGCAGGTCTGGAGCCCACACTATCCTGTCCGAAAGCAGCCAACGCGACTGATCGCCTGGCAATAGACGTTCAAAGGTGTCTTATCCCCAAACTCGATCAGGATGTCAGAGAGTCGCACCGCGAACATCGTATGCAATTTCCTCCTGAACCTGAAGGCAGAAGATGTCAGACAAGGATGCTAAAAGAAGACGTGGCTCGCGGCGTTGGGGACCGAATGGAACGACCGCTGTGCGAGAGCGGTCGGTTAGTCAGCAGTCTGCTAGATCCAGGTCGGAAGACAGGGCAATGGATGCTCTGCGGAGGCTGGGGCGGCGAGAGAGAGAAACAAACGTTGGGTGTCTTATCCCTGCGAGACTATGCCCGTCGGTGTGCGAAGACTGTAGGCGTATCCTGTCCTGTAACAAGGAAGTCCAAAGTCGGTAGCTTCGTGTTCGACGTTAGCCAATTTCCGTCCATGTGGAGTGCTATAACGGTACGTGTAACAGCATGAGCACCAGTCGAGCCGCCTATACAAGGTAGAGTATACACTCTGTAACGTGTATACTGCAGTCAGCATTACCAAAACGCAACACCATTGGATCGATCGAGTCCAGCGCACGAGTGGAGCACTGCCATACTGCGGGTGTCTTATCCCCAAACAAGACCGGGATACCGTAGGACGCGATAGAGTTGCAACGTCTTCACCGTTTTCATAATCTCCGTCTGCGACACGGGCGCCGCTGTCTGTAGGACTCCACGGCACTTGCTTGCGGAGGACCAAGGACGGTGACGCAAGAGAAGAAGACGGAGGATGCGCGGAGGAGAGAGTACGTGCGCTCTTCCTATAGCGCGTGGCGAAAACCGTTACGAGGACGAGCGCGAGATGCAATTTCACGATAACGGTATTGTTGAAGCTCGATTCGTGGTGGTGCACGGCTGCATGATGCTGATGCTGCTGGCTGCTGCTGTATAGACGGCGAGTCGGCGACAGCTGGCAGGCACAGATCGAGGATTGTTTCTCCATGGCTTTTTTTTTTTTTTTTTTGGCATGGGCCCATTAGGCGCTTGTGCAGCCTTACGCTGCAGAACGCGCGCGGCAAGATGTCTTTTTACAGCGTCAGAGCCGCTCGGGAGTCCCATCATCGACGGGCGGCTATGCTATAGATAATACACACGCATGTATCAAGTCGAACCAAAATTTGCGTATGTTACGCGCAGTCTGACACACGGCAAGGGCTCCACAGGCGGTTTTGAAAATAGACAGTAACAACAGGGAAGACTATGAATAGCCGTGGTTTTGGCGTTTCACCGTGGGATAGAGTTTCGTAAGAAGTCTAGGATGCACGTGAGGAGCGAGTCGTTGAGACTTGTCGGTCAGAGGGCTCGTGATCTGTGGACGGGTGGTGGATACAGGTATCCACTGCTTAGTGTACACTCGCACGGCGACGTTCGCAAGCAGACCTGGAGAGACGCTGGCGTGGAGGAGTGCGCGTGAGGCCCGCTTGTGATAACGACACAGATCAACACCCGAAGTTACCTCAGCGGCAGATGTAATAGTGAACATGGTTTAGAGGGCGATCTTCGTTCGGAGCAGGGTTGGGAAGGACATGGGCAAGAATTAAGAAGTACCACTGATCACCGGTGTGGGCATGCCCTGCACGCTACAAGCTTGTCATATCGATATTGAAGGGCACAAAGTATATCGGTATTGCATGCTTATTCACATGCGTCCGGGTTTCCGAGAAAGCAAAAACTCTGCTTGATGTATACAGTACAATACTGAGCGTACCGACCGGATGACAAGGCATCAGCGGCATGTATCGGAAACTCCAAAGCGTGCCACAGTCAGGCATCGATATCGTTTTGATAGCTGCAACGGCTTCGAGGACGCGTGATACGTCGGAGTCGTCTACGAGTGACACATCTCTCAGGAGGAAGACGAGTCGGTGGCAGCGATTGGAGCAAAAGGCTAAGATCGGCAGGGTTCGTCCCTTGGTCCCTCTCTAGCTTTTGTATGGAGCCGAATTCTTGCGCCACAGGTCTGCGAGATCTGGCGCCGTCGCAGAGCTTGTCAAGCCGAGTCTACTCCTAGATCTTCCCTGCACGCTTATTTGCGCGCGAAAGCAGCGGTGATGTTCACGCCTCATATCGCATACGGGATGTGGATGCGTTGGGTGCAATTTTTTCCTGCAAATCACTCGCTCTGCTGGGATTATATACAGACACTACATGCCAAGGCAGCTCAACCTACGTACGGTGGCGCGCATGATTCAGATGCAGCCGGGAAGAAGGTTGGGGATGTCGCATTCTTCTTCTGCTGCCAATCAGCCCGACCGAGAGAGAGCGTGCCAACGGCGTGAGGCCATGTCACGGCCACGCCCAGCATTATTACATACATGTGAATATAACGAGGTGTGTGGTGTGGAGGCGTGTCTCTGCAGATCGCTGTGCCACACACCTCAGAGATCCACATGCCGCCGTCCATCCTGTCGAGCCAAATGCGATTAACAGAACGCCAACTATCGTTCGCCGGCGAGATGGCCGAGCAGCCCCTTGAGCCGGGCGGTGGTGTGTGATGGTGGCACAGAACGCGGTATAGCTGCACTCCAGGCTTGTCATGGTCCTTTGTCCAGACTGCGAGTGCTGTGGCATGCGGCTCACCTTGCGCATTCTGGCCTGGCCAGCAGACCGCATGAGACGGGCAGACCTGAGACGCTTGCGTAAAATAGCAGCAGTAGCAGCAGTGTAGGCGCAGGGCTCCTCGGGCGGGTATACAGTAGTATGGCGACTGCTGAAGGCTCGCGCCACGCGCTACCGCCATCCTGCTCACCGCCAGCGAGACAGACAGGCGCACACTCTGTTCTGAGAGGTTGCGGATAGGGCGGCAGAAGGGCAGGTGAAACTCGGGCTGTGCACGCACGCAGCATGTAAAACACTTCTTGCTGGCGAGTAGCAAATCCCTGCCTGCACCCAGCGCGATCAGCAGCCAATCGTCGCGTGCCCTCGCTCACATTCTCTGGCTAGTCCAGCCAAAGGTTTTGAGCCTGCCTGGCCTGCAGAACAGCGCCTGCCTTGCGCCAGCGGCAAGCAGGATCATATGTTAATATTAAGAGGAAGGCGTCACCTGGTAGATAATAATTATTCTCTCCATCAGTCAGTCAGTAATACATCAACAACATACACTATCTTCTCTTCTCTCCTCCACCAACAACACCCTTCACACTTACTCGTCATCCCCATATAACGGCTTCCTGCACGTCCTCACGCCGTCTCCTGCAAGCCCCTCGACCGTCAACCCTTACGCCTCCTTGCCGCCCCACTGGTACCACATTTCGCCCACCGACTCGCGCTTCGAATCGCGTGTGCTCTCCTGTTCAAACGTACGCTTGTGCACGCACGCTCTTCGCCGCTGCCGAGCGCTAGACTTCAGATACACTACTACTTGCAACCTGCTCGCTGGTCGTGCGGTCGCCGTTTATCTGTCTCTCTCCAATTTCACCACCGACGCGCTGCTCACGAGCCTCAGCCGCCTTCTATCGTTCTGTTCCAGAGTCGATATCTGGATATCCTCAACGCCTGGTGCGATCAACGCTCGATCTAATTATCCCTTGGTTCCGTGAACACCTGCCAGCCAGCGACTTCAAGGACTATTAATTGTATTGTCGGACCGGCTATTGTTGTTCTATCCCATCAACTCACCAACTCATCGGCTTGTGAAAGTTCCATTGTCAGGACATTCACACTACCAACACTTGAATACACCATCTTCCTATTGTCGACATCGATCAATCGCAAGATCTAGAACACTCATCTACTTAAGAGATCTGTCTCGCACCTTCCGGCTTCTACATCTTACCTGGATACAACCGATCTAACGACATCAACCATCGACATCCCTCCAACAACCAACGATATCATCAAACATGTCTTTCTCCGCACCTGCACCCACCCAGGCTGAGAATGCCGCCGCCCTGGAGCACTTCATCTACCTTGACGTGACACAAGAAATGGTCTCTTACCTTGCCCACAAGGCGTCTCAGGTTATCCGTTGCGAGGACTCTTCATCTGTCTCACACAAGGGCCTTCCCACACCACCCACTACTCCTCAGGACTCCTCAGATGCTTACGACCCTTCTCTGCCTTCGGTTGAGCTCTTCATCAGCACTCTTGTCACTCGCTCCCACGTCCAGGTACCGACGCTGATGACCTCGTTGGTCTACCTCGACAGACTGGCACAACGTCTTCCTCCTGTCGCCAAGGGCATGCGTTGCACTGTCCACCGTATCTTCCTCGCATCTCTCATCCTGGCCGCAAAGAACCTCAACGACTCATCTCCCAAGAACAAGCACTGGGCTCGCTACACCACTGTCCGCGGCTACGACAGCTTCGGTTTCAGCATCACCGAAGTCAACCTTATGGAGAAGCAGCTCCTTGGCCTTCTTGACTGGGATCTTAATGTGACCGAAGCCGACCTTTTCTGCCACTTTGAGCCTTTCCTCGCTCCCATCCGCGCCTGGCAAGCACAGGAGGCCGAGAAGCGCCTTCGCGAGGAGCGTGCCGCCATCGAGCAGCAACAGCTCGAGCTCGCCCAGCGCCAGATGCGCGCCGCCATCGATGTCTCCCGCTACGCCGAGCCCACAGTATCCAGCTACAACCAGCGCTCATACTACGCCTCCTCAACATCCTCATCGCGCACACCTTCGCTCTCGCCACCCACCCGCAGCCACTCCGCCTCATCATACGCCTCGAGCTCATCTTCCACCTCGCCTGCCAGCATCTCCTCCACTTACTCCTGCGACTCCAGCGAGCCCGTGGTCCACATCCAGCCCAACGAGCCTTCAATCGTGCACATTCAGCCTTCGGCCAAGCACCAGATGCCCATGAGCATGGCCTCCGCCATCGAAGCCCAGCCCATCAAGAAGCAGAAGTCCGGCAACATCTTCTCCCGCTTCTTGCCCACCATCGCCTCATCTCGCACGCCCGCACAGTACTAGAATCTTCTTCACGGCATTCTTGGGTTTTCTATGGCATTTTATCGGCAACGGCGTTTCGGATCGGCGGGGGCATGAATGGGGAATCAGGTCATTTCACATCATGACTCGGTTTTGGTAACGACAAAAGAAATGGAGCATTACGGCATGATTCGCCTCGACTGGTGCGAGCGCGATCTTCGCCTTGGATCGTTTATTGAAGGTGGAAGGAGCAGATTGACAGACGGGCGATCAGATTCTCTGATCGCAGGGGAGTTCTGGATTAACATCATGATACCACACACTTGCATTACAGACGGCGTTTTTTCTTTTTCTTTGGGATGGAGGATTTTATTTTGTATCGAGGGCAGAGGAGGATGAGAAAGTGTCAGATAGGTCTAGACGCATTTCGGAAAGGAAAGCCAAATCAAAGTTCAAAAACAAATCATTACTATTTCCATCTCCATGTGCAAATGTTTATTTCTCTGCTTCACTGACCGCTAATACGATCCCAAAGTGGCGATTAGTCATTAAACATTGCCTTTCCTCCGCCTACTTCAAGTGTCCAACAAAACTGACTTATTAGGCTCCTACCCCGAGATTACGGAGGTCCTCTTGTCGCGAACAAACAGCCAGCCCTCGGCGAAAGGCGTCCTGCAAAGCTGCAAAGCCCTCTCTCGCTTCGCGCTTGGCTTGCTTGCCCTGCCATTCCTCCTCTCTCTCTCTTTCTCGCTCTGCTCCCCTGCATGCCGCATGAAGTCGCGTCGGCTAAAGCCTTCACGCCAGTCTCCAGACCAAGGGGACATGGCATTTCTCAAATTCCTGGGGATCGTGAAGCCAACCAGCCCTCTTCTCCAAGAAAGGAAGGCGTTAGAGTTTCCCCCGCTAGCGCGTTATTGCGCATTATTGCTTCTGTGCCTGTGAGGGGTTCAGTGTCGTGTTACCCTTAGTCCCTTGGTCTGGCTGGCTGGCTGGCTGGAGGAAGTGAGGAGGGTGGCATGTGGCATGGTGGCATGGTTGTTTGGCGAGGTCTCGGCTATGCCATGGCGACCTCCTCCTCGTGTTGCGTGGCGATGTCGCGCGGCTGGAGGAGGTGTTGTTGTCCTTTGTGAATGTGAGACGATTTGATTTCTGTGTTGCAGTTTGAGTTGTGCCTTTTGCGACGAGACGCCTGGTTTGCGATTGCGATAGCGCTTCGGAGATACGGAGATACCTACTGAGACACGATATGGCGGATGGCCGTGGGACGCAGTATGAAGCCACGGTAGCTGTATGTCAATTATTTCAATATGCGTGGAAGCCTGCGCTGACAATAGGTTACTTTGTAGTGGACTATGGCGGTCTCTGTGGAAGACTTCATTCCAAGTCTGTCTGGATATGTACGGTCGTTGGACATAACCACGGCTCTACGCCTCTGCAACCGCTATGGGAGAGGGACCAGCTGCCATGTGAATAAGCTGCCAACGGAACTGATCGAGCTGATCGAAGCTCATGTCCACATCGCAATGCGGAGGAAGGCCTTTGTGGAGTGGCAGCAACAGAAGCGATGCGCCGAAGGCAAATGCGCATGCGACTACGACGAGCACTGGCCTGTTGACCGCAAAGAGCTCCACAGATCTCTTGTGATGAAAGACCGTGCAGCGAAAAGGCCCATCGACGAAGTCGAAGACGATCGCAACATCCACCATGCGAATATTCGCAACTTCTCCCTGCGTACCAGAGGCTTCCAGGCTCTCGATGCGGATGCCAGGCTTGTTAAGAAGTACTTTGGCCTGGACATCTGGACGCCGATAATGCATTCGTATGATGTCCATCCAGGTGACGTTCGCCTTCGTCCACTACTCTCTAGACCAGGCCCACCAGGAGCGCAATCGCAATTGTTCTTCATGCTGCCCGGATTCCTGCAACGCAAATGTTGCAGTGAGTATGAGCGTCCAGGGAGCTTCTCGACGATGGATCGAGATTTTGTGGCGGCGCCTGGTCCAGATCGGATGATGATGAGGCGATTCTTGCGCGTATTCCGCATGCTGGGGCTGCTGCCCGATGAAAATCTGCGCTTACTTGAGAAGATTGTCAATTTTGCTGCCTTTGGGAGTACCAACGAGAGTAATGCTGCGCTGCGAAAGCGAGTTCTCAACAAGTTTTCTGAGCTTGGTAAAGGACAAAGCCAGCATGCTATCGACGGGAAGGTGTTGCCAGAGATTCTCCATGTCCAGAGGAGTTCTTCATGGGAGAGCCGGATGCAGAGTGGCTGGTTGGCCAAAGAGGATTTGTGAGATACGTGATCTGGGCTTGCCACTTATGTTTGAACGGCCTTTTTCGGTTTATGATTTTTTATACCCTATAGTTACTCAGCAGTTTGTTATGTCCTAAGCTGCATTACTACAAAGGATTTCGAGCTCGCCACCTCTGTACCGTGTGTTGTGATGTGTTGGCGCTCGTGCAGGCCTTACCACATCTCACAAAAGATGTTGCGATTTTAGGCATTTTGCAAATGCCTTAGTCCCTCACGCAGTACCATGGTGCGTGCATTGTTTGCTGTGCAATCACGAGAATTATCTCGATTGCCTCCGGTGCGTCAAATGCTGACTGTGGTGTCAGAGACGTCGCAGCGAAGGCGGTGAAACTGAATACGTGTAGCCCGCGGTATCACGATGGCCCAAAGCGCATGGTGCGTGGTCAGTTCATGCCAGAATGGGTCTTGTAGACTTTGTGGCCCAATGATAGGATGCGAACCAGCAGTCTGCAAGGCTAAAGATTGCTGTGGAGTCGCAAGTGCGTCTTTCCAAAGCGGCAGCCGCGAGACGCGCGAGGTTTCACTCCCTGTGCCGATTTGCCTTCTTCAGAATCCACCGCAATAACTGGACGACGATGTCATTATCGGCGCCTTACGAGGGCAGGCAGTGCTCGATCGAGGCGACTGTCACACGCTATGGGGGCCCAGTACAGCAGTCCTGCAGGCCTGCATCTGCACTGCATCAACGGCTGCGTCCTGAACGCCTGCGCATTAACTAATGGATAAGAGAGGCCGCACTGCTCGTCTCGTCTATATTACCACCTGCTGCATCCTTTCTATTTGTCGCCTGTCCTGTTGCTATTCCTGCAACAACCAGAAGAAGACAGGTGATTGGATGAAGGCTGAGCCACACGGCTTGACGACATTCGCGACCCTGCTTCGCCTGCAACCATGTTCGACGCGAGACACTCTCGTCCCACTACGTCGTCGTCGTCCATCTGCGCAAAACTCTTCTCGCGCAAACGACGATAGTGCCTTGACAGTGATGCATTGGCATACGGCTATATTCATCCGGACCACATCGCGAAATCCAAGTTTAAGCGCACTCTGAGCTCTGCCAGCATGTACGGCCACCAAGCCTACTATGAACGGCCGCCACCGGCGCGCTTCTACCATAATGACTACGCGTCGCAGTCGTATGTCTCTGCGGACTCATACCAGAGGCGGCCGCGGCGAAAGACTCGGCCATCAGCTTCACGGTCCGATCTTGATCTTCCACCTAGGTACACACGGTCGCCGCATAGTGAGGCACGACGTCCAAGGACCGCCCGCGAATATCCGCCAGAGCAGCCTCCACGACCAGCTCCGAAGAATGTACATC
Organism: Cladosporium velox; assembly: GCA_024604135.1. Taxonomy (NCBI): domain Eukaryota; kingdom Fungi; phylum Ascomycota; class Dothideomycetes; order Cladosporiales; family Cladosporiaceae; genus Cladosporium; species Cladosporium velox. Next base: position 392,268 of record JANIIF010000006.1, on the reverse strand, counting down.
TCGGAGATGCTCCTCCAGTACAGAGGGCTATGGCCCCAGAGCAAACATCTGCCGACAATCTCGCATCGCGACTGGGGCAAATGTGGACAGACGTAGACCCACGAGTGGCTCGCGATAATGCTGACAATGAGGCGCTTTGGATCGAGGCACTGGACCGCGAACTATTCCTTGTTGAAGAGGAGCAGCTTGTCGAACAAGTCGAATCACAACGCTCGACCAAACGCGGCGATGCTCCGTCGAGCAAAGCTAGGAGTGGCCTTATAAATTACAACAAGACTTGGGCATTTGCAAACTCACGGCTGCCTCCGCATCAGCCTCCATTCAAGACGTACTTTGAGACCTGGCGCCTGATATGCAGAGCAGCTCGCTCTTCTGCGCAGGTGTACCAGCGTCCGCAACCAGACCAGAAAGAGTACTTCATTGCTGCTGACCGACGGCACCGTACTAAAGCCATGGTGCTGAAGAGTACTCCACTTGATGACCAGAATCTTATCGTGTTCTCTATTCGTGGTAGCCAGGCCAAGTTTGTTGACTGGAACGTAAACTTGCAGCCCGCGCCTGCAGCTCCTGAAGGTTTCCTGGACGATGGCCAGAATGCTTGCCACTCTGGCTTCCTTAAAGTGGCCAAAGCAATGGTTGTTCCCGTGGCCGCGAGACTGCGCCAGCTTCTCGAACAAGATCCATCTCGATGCTCATGCTCGCTTCTGATCACTGGCCATTCTGCGGGCGGTGCTGTGGCAAGCTTGTTGTACATGCACATGCTCGCCACGACAGTAGAATCAGAGCTCAACATCTTGACTGGATGCTTCAAACGAGTACACTGTGTTACATTTGGAGCACCGCCTGTATCATTCCTACCACTACAAAAGCCGCGGCGCGAAGACAAGAGCTTGTTCCTCTCATTCATAAACGAAGGCGATCCGATAGCACGTGCAGACATTCCATATATGCTGTCGCTCGCGAAGCTGCTTGCCGGATCGAAGAGCAGCACTCATTGCTCTGCCGCCACGCTCGTGAAGAAAGCATCGCACGCCGTCCTGAAGTCATCCAAAGAGGACAAGAGTAACCGCAGAGCGCCTTACTGGCCTGTGCCTGAAGCACCTTTGTCGAACGCCGGCCGTCTGGTGTTACTCCGTGAAAAACCAGGCTCACAAAAGAATCCTTCAATTGAAGCAGTCGTCACGGATGACGGCAAATTACGAGACGTCATCTTCGGAGACCCCGCCATGCACGCTATGTTACTCTATCAAGAGCGTGTCGAGGCACTGGCTTTTGCTGCTATGCTCGGCGATGATGCAGGTTGAGGAGCAAGGCGCTCGCATCCCTAAGAGGCAATATCAATGCCGCTCAGAAGCTCGTCACTCTAGCTTCACTTCTCGTGAACTGAAGTGACGATGTCCGAATGAGCTTGAAGCTCCCAATTGATCAGTCTTCACACCATCAGTTGACACTACGAAGGCACGCTTTGAGGCTGTTCGGATTATCATCAGTGCTCAGGAGACTTGTATTGATGGTCACCGTGCAAGTCTTCACTCACTGCTTTTAGCAGTGTTTCAGCTGAGTTAAGCCAGCGTTAATCCAGAACCACACCTGCTTCACTACCGAAGTGTACTAGCTCATATGAGCTGTTGCTTTCGCATAAGCTCGTGACGGCCAATCATATTCCACGGAGAACCTCGCGGCCATCCCAATCGAGTAATCACTCAACTTGTCGCTCTAGGCTGGTGTTATCTGATACGCACCAACGAGAATGTCTCCTTAGGATTGTTATGCCTGAGCAGGGGTGAAGTCTCTCGGTAATAACGATTGTCTTTATTAGTTATTGTAGTGATGATGTTTCAGTTTCATTCATTCACATGCCAGCAAACGCGCAAACTGGCTTCACAAAGTGAAGCTCAAGTGAAGCTTGCTTTCACGTGAAGCAAGCGCATGCTGCACATGCCAAAACCTCAAGCTTGAACGAGCAGCGCACCTTGCACTCGCAAAACACAAAAAGCCAGCACCCTCCTGACCTGAGCACTCCAACACTCCACAGTCACTCAATTTGCACATTCCATTCTCTTCCTTTCGTATATACCAACAATCCACACATTTACGCACTCACAAAAGAAACTACCATGGCCGACGGACACATCGCGTACTTCACATACTTGCGCGTCGATATCGGCGACAACGACGCCGCCAACGACCCGCAGCTGCCGATTGCCCTCCAGGACGCCTTGGAGGACGCACAGCCGGAGGGCATGCCGGATGCCCCGCCGCCGTCGCCTCAACTTGAGGGCGGCTCCAACGACGGCGGCGCCGGCGACGGCGGCTCTGATGGCGAAAACTTGGGTGACTGGGTCTTGGTCACCGACGAGGACTTGTTGCAGAGGACCCTCGACGAGAAGGGACGTCTCCACGTCCTCATCGAACGCCTGAGGACGGAGCTCTTCGGCCTCAAACAGAATAATCGCACCCTTGCCAAGGAGAACAGCGGCCTTAGAGTCGACAAGAAAGAGCTCGAAGTAAGTCGCAAGCTCTTATGCTTGCACAAACCGTACTGACTTCGTAGGACGATTACGACGAGCTCGACGAGCAGTTCGCCAACCTGATGATCGAGTACCGCAGGTAAGTTTTCACATAACAGTCTTCCAATTGCACCAATTCATAACATCTGGCTGTGCTAACTCGCTCGACAGCGTCGTGATCGCCAAAGACAGGGAGATCCGTGCCTTGAAGGCTTCCATCGACCAGAAGAACCGCTCCATCGACGCCATCCTCAAGGACTTCCAGTTTACTCTCGACTGAGAAATTCTCAAAGGTACGTAAGCGTTGTTTGAGCGTGTGAGAGCACCGGCGAGTGCAGGCGGCAGCTGCAGCAGCAGCATTGGCATGGTGAAAGCAACCGGCAAGTTGCAAGGCGATACGACATCGGCAAAGCAACCGGTGAGTTGCAAAGCGATACGACATTGTCCACGACACGAGAACACCCAAAAACCACGAAAACACACGAAAAATGCGATAACACACGAAAACACACGAAAAATCCCACGGAAACGACATACAACGAAGTAACGACAACTCACTTGGGAACAACAACGGACTTGGGCAATCGGCTTGGACAGCAGCATTGTGCGTGCATGAGTGGGCCAGCAACCCTCATTGCACTGCAGCAGCTTGGTCTTGGCCTAAGAGATAACTTGGAAATCGACACTGCTCTTTCCACAAGCAAGCGTGCATATGTGAAGTTCTCAACCTTGTGTGTCCGTGATCATGTCTGTATAGCGTCTCCTCGGGAGTTGTTGTGAACCGTTGTGCTTATGTCATAGGCTCGTAAAACAAGTGGATCCTACGTGCTCGGTGGGTCCAACACCGACGCCACCTCATCTTTTCGATATCGCATGAATATGTATTGTGTCGGTTAAGTAAAACTGTCACCGATCATACATGCAGTTGTCGAAGGATTCTCTCCGAAGCCAGTCAGTCGTTGAAGTCAACTCAACAAAGTGGGGCGATCAGTCAGCGCGACACATCGAATCAGAACCTCGGACCTCACATCTGTCAGCACCGATAACGCAACTATCAAGACAACGATCACACCACAAACATCACTGATAAACAAACATCAGATCACCAACATGCCGCTCACAGTCCTCACCGATGAGGACGTCAACCGCATCCTCCACTCCTTCACCAAAGATGACATCCTCGAGCTTCAGGAATCCCTTGGAGACGCCCTGCACTGGTATTCAACATCAGAAGACGGCGCCGATTGTTGCTCAGGCTTCCAACCCGAGCGCACACATCTGAAACGCAAGGATGGATCGACTACTCTTTTCATGCCTGCGAGCGGCTTGACCGGACAGGGCGTCAAAGTCGTCAACATCAACGCTACCGACGACTCGGAACCTGCTTCGCCCGGTCTACCAGATGTCTCGAGATTGAGTCTGGATACTCAGCACAGCCGTGGAAGCTCGAGAAGCGATCTTACTACACCGCAGTCTGCTACGACAACTACCACTAGGTCGTCAATCTCATCCATCCCGGCCAGCACGAACGCCTCAGTAGATAGTCTTGCCACTGGACAGACCTCCGTCTCTTCAACCGCAGACGCCTCCGACGCACCAAAGAAGCCAGAATCCTCCATTCGCGGCTCTCTCACCCTCCTGGACAATCTCGGCCGCACAACCGGCCTGATCAACGCAGAAGAAGTAACCGCCTTCCGCACAGCCCTCGCCTCAACCATGCTGCTCAAAAAGCGCCAATCCGTCCACGACGTCACAGTCTTCGGCGGTGGCAAGCAAGCATACTGGCACATCCGCCTAGCCCTCCTCCTTCGCGGCGACGAAATCCACCACCTCAACATCGTCACGCGCTCCTTCGACACCGCCCGCAACTGCATCATGCGCCTCTACAACCCCCTCCCCAACGACCCGTCCTACGTCAACCCTCTAGGCGAGAAGTATAACTCGCGCGCGCAGAAGACGATTCTCACACCCGCGCACACGGAGTATCAGCGTCTGCTGAAGCAATACGTCCGCGCCAGCAATGTTATCTTCTGCACCACGCCGTCGCTTACGCCGCTCTTCCCTGCGAGCTATCTCATCAATCCTGAAGGCCGCAAGAAGGGCCGCTATATCGCTTGCATCGGCAGCTACAAGCCACACATGGTCGAGCTGGATCCGGAAGTTCTGCGCTACGCTGTGGCGCCCCATCACGAGCACCGCCACGTACACAAGCGGCAAAAAGAAGGCGGCGCTGTCATCGTCGACACTGTCAGCGGCTGCTTGCGCGAGGCTGGCGAAGTTATTCAGGCGAAGCTGACGCCGGATCAGATTGTTGAGTTGGGCGAGCTGTTGATGCTGAAGCGTGAGGCGGAGCGTCAGTGCGCTAAGGGTGAGAAGCCAGAGGAGGGATGTAACTTGCAGGATGATAAGGGGTTGAAGGAGTGGTTGACCAGAGGCAATGTCATTTTCAAGTGCGTGGGCATCGGCCTTATGGATGTTGTTGTGGGCAATGAGCTTGTGAGGATGGCGAGGGCGAGAGGGATTGGTACGACCATCGAGAACTTCTAGTTGGGTGCCTGAGATTGGCGATGCGCTTTTCGATAATTTTCGTAGGTGGCCTGCTCACGCAGGAGTACGCAGGGAAAGTGTAGACGCGACCAAGAAGCCGCAATGATTGATCATGAGAATTCGACATGCATATCCTCTCAAGACTTCTCTGGACGGCTTTGCTTGTAGAATTTTGTACACGTTAGATTCCTCGTCTTGCTATTCACACAGGGTATATCTCCTCCACATTTTGTTGTGCTCCATATCTTACACCAGGCGGCTTTTCATGCCTGCCTGCCTGTCTCCTCGAGGAGCTTGCACCATTCAACTCGCTTCCAACTCGCTGCGAGCTTTTGGTTTGTGCCTGACAGCCTCCCCTCTGTTGTCTTTTGGCCGGCAAGTACTTTCATCCCAGCAGGACCAGGCGCGTGGGTCTTCATCATTGTCTCATCTCAACTTGCACGCCTCGCTCACAACACACCACCATCGGCCTTCCACTGCTTCAAGTACTCCTTGCCATCAATGGCAGTGCCAGACTCAGTGTGCTCCCAGTTCTCGGCAACCTTCTCAATGCGCTTTGCGACAAAAGGCGTCAACTACGCGGGAAAAAGTGTCAGCAGTTCATCCTCTCCTCAATCATACCTCGATCGCTGTCTCTTACGTTGAAGCCTCCCAAATCGGGACACACGTATGTGCGCACTTTCTTGTAGTCGACAAGGTATCCTCCGAACTTGGTGTGCTGGCCCATGGAACCGGTGCGGTTGCCCTTGTAGAAGTCCTTGCCAGCTTGCTTGGTGTTGAGCGCCAGGCGGCGGATGGAGCGAAAGAGAGGGGCGGTGGGCTGCATGGTGGCGGTGTCGTGGGTTTTGTAAAGGCAGTTGCTGTCCTTCTTTCTAACAATGTCGTCGTCGCCGTCTCACTGCTGCTGCTGCTGGTATTATTGCGGCGTTCGGGAGTGTCGACTTGCTTGAATGTTCGAGGGTCGCTCGAGTCAGGTGACAGAATCAAGGGACCGGGGAAAGAGAAGCCGAAGCCAAAATTTCGAGAAAGGCAGATCAAGATTGTAGGACGAGATAACTTAGCAACTTCCACCTGAACAAGTAAAAATTGCTCAGCACACCACAGCCATGCCGCCTCGCATAGCCCGCTCGTCGGCGCCCTCAGCGGCCCCAAAATCGAACAAAGCCAACAAGAGCAAGAAACGCCAGCTCGACGCCTTCGCCATCGCTTCCCACGAAGTGCCCGAGAAACTGCAAGTCCGCCAGCACCGCTTGGGCGAATCGTTTGGCGAGCACCCGCGCGCAAAGCGCAGACGTCTGCAAGACGAGGAAGAGGATAGCGAGGGCGAGGAGAACCAGTCGCGCAATGTAGACAAGCGCAAGAATGGCAAGAAGGGCGGAATGGACAACGAGGATGTGGAGTTTGGCAGTGATTCCGACGGGAACGAGTGGACTATGGGTGGCGTTGGAAGCGATCAGAGCGACGAGGAGATCGACTCGGACGAGGCTTTTGGCGAGAGTGATGAGGAGAGGTTCGACGGTTGGACTTTCCGCGGCAGCAAGAGTATGCAAGGGAAGCAAAAGAAGAAGCCGGTCAAGAAACAACAAGCTTTGGACGACGACAGCGAAATGGACTTGAACGAGGACGACGAGGAAGAGGAGGACGAGGAGGACGATGACTTTGGAGGCGAGGGTGTTGATCTCGCCACTATGCTCGACACTTACGACGACGAAGTTCTCGGCAAGGACAAGGTCAAGCGGGACATGGGCGAAGAGAGTGCTACCGACGAGGAATCCTCAGAAGGCGACGACGAACAATCTGAGAGCTCTTCAGACGAAGAGGACGACGAGCCTGAGGATGATGAACGCCACGCGAGATTGCAGGACTTTGTGGATGCTCTAGACAACAAGCCAGCCGACGAGAAGGAACGAATTACCTCTGGAGAAGATGGAGGTCTCACAATTGACGACTTGCTAGCGGATGCCGACCTCGACAAGGCTACGATGGCCACATTCAAGCCCAAACGCAAGTCAAAAGCACCGGAGAAACTCGCAGCTCCTCTACCGAAGCGCCAACAAGACAGGATCGATCGCGAGATTGCAACACAGAAGGCGAACGAGCAGCTCGACAGGTGGCGTGACACTGTCATGCAAAATCGCCGTGCCGAGTTCTTGAGCTTCCCATTGAAGCGATCTGATGCGAACGAGCCTGTCGGTAAAGACAAATTCATACCCGCACAAGAGGAGAAGCCCAGGACTGAGCTCGAGGAGAGCATCCAAAAGATCATGGAGGAAAGCGGCATGGCCACCAAGAAGGACGGGTCTAAGAAGGCGGACGATTTTGAATCAGACTTGATCAAAGCCGAAGACCTCGCAACAAACAAGATGCCTGTCGAGGAGATGCTGAGGCGTCGCGCAGAGCTGCGTCAGAACCGTGAGCTTCTCTTCCGCGAAGAGGCAAAGGCAAAGCGCATCGCTAAGATCAAGTCCAAATCTTACCGCCGTGTGCACCGCAAGCAGCGTGAGCGCGATGCCGAGAAGGAGCGTGCTATGCTTGACCCCGAAGGCTTGGGCATTCCCATGGACGAAGACGAGCAGGAGCTTGCCGATCGTCGCCGCGCAGAGGCGAGAATGGGCGCTAAGCACAAGGACTCCAAGTGGGCGAAGAGTCTGAAGGCTACCAATCGCGATGTGTGGGATGATGGTGCTAGGGAGGGTGCTATCGAGCATGCGCGAAGGATTGAAGAGCTTAAGAAGCGTGTTGCTGGTCGTGAAATCAGCGATGGCTCGAGCGATGGCATGTCCGACGATGACGACGACTCGGACGACGATGACAACTCAGGCACGCTCAAGAAGTTGGAGAAGCTTCGTGCGGACGAAGCACCAGAGAAGGGCATTGGCGCAATGAAGTTCATGCGCGACGCTGATGCGCGAAAGAAGGCCAAGAACGACGAGGCTCTCGACGCTCTTCGCAAGGAACTCGCTGGCATGCAAAGTGGTGACGAGGAAGAGGAAGAGGAGAACCTGGGCAGAGCCATCTTTGGCCCATCAAAACAGAACGACAAGCCAGCTCCTAAACCCAAGCGACCTGAGCTGGAAGAAGGCGACTTTTCCGAGGACGATGCACAGAACCCTGCGGAGGCTGAGAAGCCCGCTGCTGCCGAGCAGAAGAAAGACCGCAGACAGCCGAAGAAGAAGAACGAAAAAGCAAGCGGTCCTCTCGCAAAGTCACAGGTCCCTGACCGCCGAGCACAAGAAGACGAGCAGGACACAGCAGACCAGACCAGCGCCTGGATCTCTGGCCCTACAAAGTCAAAGAAGTCAAAAGCCGACAAGCAAGCAAAGGCAGAAGACGTTTCCGCTATCGTGACCCTCAACGGACCCAGCAAAGCCGCCAACAAGAAGAAGACCGCCGAGCCCGCCGCCACCTCAGCGACAGACGCCACCGCGCCCTCGACCAACGGCTGGCAGACTGTCACATACAACAACGAGTCTGCCTCCGACGCCGAGCCCGAGACAGACGACCCGATCCTCTCCGCCGCCGACCAGAAAGCCGCTCTCTACGCTCGCGCTTTCGCCGGCGACGACGTCAAGGCCGCTTTCGACGCCGAAAAGGCCGAGCAAGCTGCTTCCGAAGACGAGAAGGAAGTCTCCAACGCCATGCCCGGCTGGGGTTCTTGGGCAGGCGCTGGCTTGACTAAGAGCGCAAAGAAGGCTGCTGCCCGCCAACGCCACAACCCGCTGTACAAGACTAAGCTGCCTGGTGGCGTCAAGCAGGACAAGAGACAGGACAAGCGCTTGGACAATGTCATTGTTAGCGAGAAGAGCGATCGTAAGGGCAAGAAGTACCTGGCGCCTGTGCTGCCTCATGGCTTTGAGAAGGGTGAGGAGTACGAGCGTAGTTTGAGGCAGCCTATTGGTAAGGAGTGGGGCACGAAAGAGGTTGTGCAGAGAAATACTAGGCCTAGGGTTGTTACGAAGCCTGGTAAGATTATTGAGGCGATGGAGAGGCCGATGGTGTAAAGCATGTAAACGTTCGTTGAGTCATGATAAAGAAGCTATTTCTACTGTACACTTGTTACGCCGCCGATGCACCGTTTCCTTCCATTAAGCTAAGTCGATTGTTACGACTGAAGTTTCCCCAGTGCCGAAGGAAACGAGATGAGCGAGGCATGTATTGTAAACTCGTTACATCTCCACCAAGCTACCTTATCTCAGCACGACCTCATCTTCCCCAGCAAACCATGATGCAACGCTCAGGCAGGCAAGTGTTGCCTAGGACGAGCCATTGGCTGCAGAGCTCACTCAGAAATCACTAACCCATTGTTAGCGACACACTCGTACGGAAAAACAGATTACGACTTACTCTCCATCCATTTTGTTGCGAATCAGGAACATGGGACGAGGGAACGAAGCCTCCGTGTCGGCAAGCGCTGGATCTTGATCCTTCTCCTTAGTCGACACCAACGAGAGGGCCTTGTTCTGAGACTGAGTCTCGTGGATGAAGGGCTTCAGGCCGAGAACTTTCATGGCTCGCTTGAAGTTCTGGATGTCTTCCGGAGCTGGATGCTTGTCCATCGAAACTGTCATGCCGTAGCCGCTCTCGTAGGTGGGCTCGTCGTATCCGTCTTCAGACATGTGACGGGTCCACGTCTTGGAGTGCGCAACCCGGTCGGGCAAGACAAGGTAAGTGACGGTGGCATTGACCGAGTCCTCCTTTGATGACGATCCCATACAAACGTTCGAAAGCCAGATGTCGAGACCGAAGTGTTTGCGGAACAGAGCGCGGTTGCTCATAAGGACTTTGTACACCTTGGTCTGCCACTCTTGCCTGCGGCCGTAGTGTCCATCCGGCATCGATTCGTCCATCCTCTCCATGAATTCCTCCAGATCATCGTCATTGGGATCATCACCCGCGGGCAACTCGAAAAGATCCATATCGAGGACTTCGCGGTAGTCCGCAAGTACCTTTTCTTTCGAGTAATGATGGGCAAGCTCACAGTCGTCTTCGAAACAGTTCAGACATGTCTTCCAACGGCTCAGGATCTCCTCGCGGATCGGCGAGACGTAGCACTGTGCGATGGCCTGCACGAGTTCGGCGGGAATCTTGCTGATGTAGCACGCCGGTCCCTTGCCGAAGCGGTTGCATGCGCGTAGAGCGTTCAGTGCTGGAAGTGTGTCGAGGTATGCTTCCAAGTGAGCTCCGAGCTGCGCCGCGCACACGGGCAGAGCGAGCGTGAAGGTGACGTCCAGGGTTGCCATCTTGGCCGTATCGGTCGAGATGCGAGATTTGTTGGATGAGGTTGCAGATGGGAAAGGCGCCTGGTGATAGTGAGGTGAAGTCGCGAAAGTTGGGTGGCATTGAAGTAAAGTGCGCTGATGGGACGCACCTTCCGCGACAGTCGCGCATTAGGCAGCAGACAACATCACGTGTGCTGGATGGCCCAGCGAAAAGAAAATCGCCACAACAAAGAATCGAAGTCAACATGAAGTGTCAGTAACCCTCATTCCCATTATCAAGTACTGTACATCCATCATGCGCCTCCCAAACTCCATATACTTCACGTACTTGCAAGCCTGCAACGATCTCAGCCTCGAGAGTACGAAACAGTGACTACATCCGTGCGAGTGATGTTTGTCTCCACAGCCCTTGGATATCCTTGATCCCGCTCTTGACTTTCCTCCCTCGCTAGAATCTGCTCCTGACTGTCGATCTCGGTCGGGATGCTTACACCAATCCTAGCCCTGGAGAATGCCTTTCCAGACCTGACCAGCTCACTCGATAGTTCCACGCCGGTGTCGTGTGTTGACTTTTGATGAGGAGTATTGCTGCTGTAGCCAGCTCCACGGCGAGCGCTGCTGAGAATGCTGCTGTCACAGATCACTTTGACCAATGGCTGCAAGATCGGAATGCAGGCTGCGATGATGATTGTTGAGCCTTCGATGCTGGATGGGAATGGTCGTCAGCGAAATATATTTTCCGACAATACTTGAGCGGATGACCTGCCATGTCCATATGACCAGATTCGCAGTGTCGTCTGAACTTGCGAGTTAGTGCATATTAATGGAAACATCCTGGTGAGCCTCTTACAGCTGAAGTCATCGGTGGCCAGGCCCGGCAAACGACTGCATTTGTATGCGGCGACGATGCAGGCTACCGAGCCAATTCCCAACGCAGAAGCGAGAGCCATCTTCTTCCTGATGTTCATCTGCAATCTAGCAAGGATCACAGCGGGATAAACCGCAAGATAAAGGTCCATGGCAGCAGAGAGCGCTAATTTCGTCAGGTCGTTTATCGGAATGGAAGAACAACATGTCCAAACTTACATCCAGCGAAGATCCCATATCTGACCAGTATCCAGATCGAGAAGCATTCGCCCTTAACGGAGAAGTCCCATTGCATGTAAGTCGGTGTACACCTTGCATATAGAATGATGACGCAACCAAGTAGTGCGGCGGTCGTCAAGCCCGAAGAGCACCACAGGAACACTGTATGCGCTGGACTTGGGGCCAAGAGTTTTGTCAACAGGGAAACCACCGCGAGCTTTGGAATCGCGAACGAGAGGATGCCAGGGCAGAAAGCTGCTATGGTGTACTTGACCACGTTCTGCTGTTGTTCGAGAGTCAGAGTGTCCATGTGTCGCCCACTGCCTGCCTCTGCCGCTGCGCTGGAGATGCCCAGATTGAGTATGCCGCAAATCTGGTCCGTTGTCAGCAGGCTGAAACCCAACAGGCGAACTGTTTATAGGAGACTTACCATCGCCAGCACGATGAGATAGTCATCCAAGCCAATGTTGTGCATCAGCTTTATGCGAACGTAAAGTCGTGCGGCCACAAAAAGTGCAGAGATGCCAGTAAAGGTGCCGACAACGGCAATGATTCCTGCTCCCATGCTCACTTCCTCACGGGCGGTGCTTTGGTCTGTGGTAGACATTGCGAGTGATGGTAAGTAAGTACAAAGACTTGTTGATGGTCGTAACGGTGTCGAGACAGCATTCATCAAAATGGTCACCGCGACTTCGTTTTATTGTATACCTCCTTGCCGTCTCCGCGCGGCCCTCGCATAGGAGACATCAACTGAGGGATACGGTGTTTGTGATTCAACTCCCAACCTTGTCAGCTCATGGCCGGCCATTGGTGGCGAAGGAACCAAACACTAATGGGAACGCCAAACGAGCCGTAGGAAGCGGCATGTACTGCAAGTCAATGAGACTGCCGATCTCTGGTACCAACAATTCCCTCAACGAAAGAAGCCGTATGAATAGCATGAGCGGATTCGGAAGCCTCTCCTAACTCATAGATTGAGAGTCCTAAGAGCGCCTTGGCCGTCTCGGAATCCTCTAGTCACACTGCTACTGCAATTCGAGTACATGATGCATGCTGCAACAAGGCAGTCTCGGGCAATTTAGACCCTTGCTGTTCCAAGGGAGTGGTAGACTAGGGATAGGACCAAGACGCTCGAGTGCTTTCTTGAAGCCTTGGTGTGGAGTGGCTTTTGTATGTGGAGGTCCATGCGTGTTGGAGTGTCTTCTTGAAGATGATTCAGCCTGTTCTTTCAATGGATGCCATTCTACTATAGTATTCGTATGTTTTGATTTGGATCGATTGGTGGTTATAGCCTTTTGCGAGCGAACAACTGTGACCAGACAATCACCTGATGTCAGAACTACGAGTGAACCGAAAGCATCACAGCCTGCAATATAGTGGCGTTGTAGTCGAACGAGAACAAGCATCGGAGTGCAGACCGAGCGTCCGGGCCAGGTTCCAAAAGTTCCCATTGGACGCCCCATGCATCCCGACTGAAGCGACGTCTGGGGTGCACTGCAGCTCCGCATTTAAGGTTGAGCAACGACAGTGGCCCGGGTCCCCCCCATGCGTAGTGCAGCAGCACTACAACAGCTGGGCAAGAACGTTTGACACACGACTTAAACATTAGATGCCGGGACGCCAAGCACTCGCTTGCATTCGTAAATACCAGCTATTGGTCTGTGTCGAAGAACATCCCCCGCACAGTTCAGCCTTGCGTTGAGGAAAAAGTCGTAGACCCATTGTTAAACCAGACAGAGTTACCAGAGATGCGGCTGCAGGGGCATGATAGGTCGTTCGGGACTTCTAGAAATCGCCTCAACGAGTTTCCAAGGCTAGCAAGTGTTGGCAGCGACAGAGTACTATGGACCCTTACTAGTGAGACCAGACCACCTTCTTTAGCAGTACTCCCGCTAATGGTGGCACAGCAAATTCGACTCATGTCCAGATGTTGCGATGCGTTATCGAGAGCATTTCCCGGTTATTACACATTGGCGACAAAGATGGAGGGTACATGTTACTGCGTTATTGCTTGAGATCGACAATTCCGGGGGATGTCCACTTTACCCTGATCGCTTGGAAAGAAGGCAATTCGGTAGTCCATAAAATAGCATATCCCCTTCTCTTCCTCTGTCTCCATTCGAAATCCCATAGCTACATTGTTAGTACTTCTCTTAACGATCTAGTGAATCCTTGTTCAAAATGACTGCCGACGGTACTGCCAATGAATTTGTCAACGCACGTGCGAATGAGCACACCAATGACCGTACCAATGGTCAGACCAATGGAGCAGCCAAGGGATCGAGTAACGGAGTCGTGAAAAGACCAGGACACCATACCTTAATCCAACCTTCCGTGGAAGTCGCAATATCACCAAATGATGCCAATGCGGTCTCCAGCACCATTGAATAGATCCAGACACTGGGCAAGACCTTCTCTCCAGCAGATGACTTTGGTCGTCGAAAGCTACTTGCAGAAGCACGTCGACTGGTCAGAGCGCTCGAGACGCCGCGTGAGACCATGATCAAACACAACTGGGCCCAAGTGAGTCCATCCTCGCAGTGAGAAGGGAGCAGCTGCTGACTGGCGTAGCCTACTGCACACATGGCGATCACGCTCGGAGTCGATCTCGGCCTATTCGGGGCGATGCTGGAGAACAACAGCTCTCCAAAGTCGGTGATTGAACTGGCAAAAATGCTGAGCGTTGATCGTGGTCTCCTAGGTTTGTTGTCCTTAACGCCAGTCACGCCAAGCAAGAAGCTGATGAGATACCAGCTCGTACCATGAGACACCTGAGCGCCATGGGTTACATCCAAGAGACGGCTGTCGACGAATACAAGCCGACGAACTTCTCGAGGTCACTCGCTATTCCAATCATCGGCGACTATTACCCTTGCGTGTAAGTCTTGTCTTTTTCATCAGTAAGAAGGCGGCTGACCAGAGCCGGTGGTGCAATCGCTGCTCTGTCAAAGTTCAACCTTTTCGTAGCAAAGACTGGCTATAAGGAGCCTAGCGATGCGGAGAACAGTCCATACCAGTACGCATACGACACCAAGCTCAACTTCTTTGCGTATCTGCAAGCGAACCCGCCGTACAGACCACAGTTCAATCATCACATGGGCGGCTATAGCCAAGGCAGACCCAGCTGGATGGATGCGGACTTCTTCCCTGTTCGAGAGCGTTTGGTCAAGGGCTCCAAGTCTGAAGATGATGCTGTGTTCATTATAGACATTGGAGGCAGCATTGGCCACGATCTTGCGGAGTTTTCTAGGAAGCATCCAGAAACGCCTGGTCGCCTGGTGCTCCAAGATTTGCCTGTCGTGGTGGGCCAGATTACGAGTCTTGACGCGAAGATTGAACGCATGGCCTATGACTTCTACACGGAGCAGCCATTGTTGGGTATGCCGCCTTCATCCGAGATCAACGATAGTCCATGTACTGACACAAGACCCAGGCGCTCGCGCATACTACATGCACTCGGTGCTCCACGACTGGCCAGATGATAAATGCGAGCACATTCTCGCGAACGTGACGAACGCGATGGAGCGTGGCTACAGCAAGCTGCTGATCAACGAGAACGTGGTCCCAGATGTGGAAGCTCACTGGGAGGCGACTGCGTTGGACATGATGATGCTGGCGCTCCTCGCGTCCAAAGAGAGGACCGCAGCTCAATGGAAGCACCTCCTTGAGGATCGCGCTGGCTTGAAGATTGTCAAGATTTGGGGTGTCGGCAATGGCGTCGAAAGTCTGATTGAGTGTGAACTGCCATGAGTTGATCGCAAGAAGCGATAGTTCGGCGAAAGCTCGATCGAAGCCATCAGAGGTGCTGAGAAGAGATGATTAGTGGACCATCGTGTGACGCATGCATTTGATGGAAAGCACGGACTACATATCGAGCATGTTCTCCTGGTCGAAAGGGTTAGGGTTCCGCATTTCTCCTACGCAAAATATAATATATATATGTAATGTTTGGGCTCAATATGCTGAGCACAAAAGTGAAGTGGTGATGATAAGTGGTATCACGGCAGAATTGATGTCGCCATCTCAAGACAGGTACGAGTTGACAGTGTTATACATAGGGATTGAAGCTGAAACGTTTTCCTCAAACTATACATCTCATCGTAAGCTAAATACAGATACAGCAAGAAAGATGCAGCTGGCACACCACCAAGAGTTTGTGCTAGTAATAGAGTAAAGGCAGGCATAACAAGACTAGGGAAGCCCGATAGCGTGCATCGAAATCGACCAAAAGTGAGGAACTGTCAAACCGGATCGAACATGCGGTCTAACGAAACTAGTAACAACAGGGTGGACGTTCAAGTCTCGAAGATAGTCCCCAATCCACGACTAGTCATTGCTGCGTGTGAGCAACATGAGACGGGGGAATGGTGGCACCGAAGACTTGTTTTCCTTAACGGACGTAGCAGCGCGCTTGGAATCGTCGACGTCTGCCGATTTGACCAAGCTCTTGGACTTTCGAGAACCTCCTGGAGTTTCAGAGGTGTTTGGAGCACCAAGTCTTTTGTGTTCGTACTTTGGCCCAAGCCTTAAAGTAGGAAACTGCTTCTGGATTGGGTGGACGCAGACCTTTAGCTTGAGCACCTTCAGAGCCTGCGGAAATCGGGACAACTCTTCAGCAGATGGGCGTCGGTTGATGTTCACGGCCATACCGAAACCGTTCTCTCCATGAGTAGATGAGTATTCGTGAAAAACATCGCCATTACTCCCTTCCCTGAGGTTTCCGCTCCACTGGTGGCGGCGTCCAACTGAGTGTGGCAGGGTGAGGTACGCAATGGTGGCCTGAGGAAAGCCGAATTCGTCAGAAGTATTATCATCGGGCAGACTGACGAAGGAGGACCAGATGTCCAGGCCAAAGCGTTCCTGGAATGCCCGGCGGTTATTTTGGGAAAATATCCCTTCGACAAGCTCCGGCCAATTGGACCTGTTTGTCTGGTGTGTCTCCTCTTCTTCCCAATGTTCGAGCACTGGGGTCATGAAGTAGTAACCGTGAAAGTACTCAAAGGCTTGGATAAGCTGTTCATCATTTGGGTCATCCGGAAAGTCCTCAGAGCCGCGTGGGAACAATGTTGTTGCGCATTCAGCGTACCTCTCCAACAGTGTGCTGTGGTCCGCATGATCGAGGATCGAACACTCGTTTTTGAAGCAGCGGGAGGCGACCTCCAGCTCTTTCGTCACTTCTTCGTGCATTTCCTTGATAATGTATCCTTCGATCATCTGGACAAGCTCCACAGGGAAGTCACTGAAGCGCCCGTGCCCAAACCTATGACACAGGCGAAGCGCGTGGAGCGTGGGACGCGCGTCGACCTGGGCCTTTACCTGCGCAGCGAGTGCTTCGGCGCAAACAGGGAGAGCGTACTAAGCGTATTGACGATCAGCAGATGCTCTAAAAGGGTGGCCGTTGCGTGGGGGACTTACGGTGAGGGTTACCTCGACGCCTGGCATGTTGTCGTTTCCGATGACTGATGAGTAGTATTGTGCTGGCGAGTGGTATATGTCCCTTGCAAGATGAAGTATTGGTGGCGGTGGTGGTGGTGGTGATGGTAGGCTTGGTCAGTGGTGATCGAACGTTGATCATGGAAATCAGGAGGGCAACTGTGAAGACTATGTTAACTTTTAGCAGCACAGGCTCGTAACACGAGTGGAACAAAGAAGTGATTGCAATGGGCAAACAGTGATTGCAAACGAGCACACACTTCACTTATGCCACTACCCGCTAGCTGTGTTTAATTCCACAAAGCGGCGGAGTCGTAATCTCGCCGCCTGCATTGACCCCAAAGACCAGGAAAGCTCGAGAGAATTATGACAGTCCGTGGGAATTAGGTCAATAGTCAGAGAACCAAAGATGTGAGATACGGTTGGGCGCCTGCTACCTCGTCAAGCCTCCGCACTAGCCAAACGCCGAAGACCAACAGGCCGGAAATGCCAGTACCCAAGTGCAAGTGGAAAAGGCACTACAACCCACGCAATAACCGCTTGAAAAATCAAGGCACGCTTCATGCTACCATCCGGCTCTCCAGAAAGGCCACCCTTCAGCGCATCCATAATGATGATGAAAATAGCACCAGAAAGCTGTCCAGCGGTCCAACAGATAATTGACGAGATCTCCGGACTAACCGGATGTGTGATGAGCACGAGGTATTCGAGCGCACATGGCAAAAGAGAGAACGATGTCGCACCCAAGAGTGAGCAGATCACATACGGTCCTGGCAGTGAGCGCGTTTGTGGCATCCAGATCAGGGCGAGATAGCATGCTGCGATAAAGGGCACGACAATTTTGATCACTGCCAAGTGTCGCTTCGATTTGTCCACATACGGTGATACGACGGCGGATGACACCAGGCCGACAACGATCAAGAGTGCTCCGGCTATGCCAGCGTCGTCCTCGCTGAAACCGTATGGCTCGAAAGCCTGGTTGATGAGTGATGAGAACGCGTTGAATTGACCCACATAGACGCTGAAAGGCAGCAAAATCAGATAGAATGATGTGTTGCGTGGCAGCTCTCGCAAAGCCTCGCGGAGATCAAGCTTCTCATCTACAGCCATGGCTGATGGTGGCGATTTGGGCGCTGCTGGGATAAAGAATGAAGGCAGTGAAGCGATTGTGCTGATGATAGCGGTGTAAAGGACCATGCTCGAGACACCGGACGTGTCGGTTGCCCAGAATGGTCCGACCAGCTGTCCTAGAGCGGCTCCCAAAGGGTTGGCGAGGGATGCCGCGGCAGTTGCCGATACACGACCACTGTCTGAGAACCAGAGGTTGCTGTATCTCGTCGGCGCGGTGAGGACGAACGGCTGCGCAAAGCCGATAATGATCTGGCCGAACATTACAACGCCGAAGTGGCCACCTGTGGCGCGCGTGCCTGCATATCGGATCCAGCTGCCGACGAGAACCAGCACACTCGCAGTGACGATGGCAGCTTTGGGACCACCTTTGTTCAGAGTGTACATCACCAATGGGCTGACCGCCACAAACGCAAATAGAAAGCCGGTTGAGAGCCAGTTGATAGCACTTTCTGACACGCGAAAGTACTCTGCTGATGTTGTGCTCACAGCAGAGAAAGTCAACCAGTCCCAGCTCACGACAATGTTCAAGAGCACGAGCTGGGCTAGGCCAAAGAAGCGGACTTTGTATACTCTGTAAGTGGTGCTAGCATCGTGCTGATTGAATGGCTCTGATGCGCCGGATGTGAATCTGGCCAGGGTCTCTCCATGGTCTGATATAGGCAACTCAGTGATAGTGTCGTGTGCAAGGTTGCTGCCGCCAGCCTTGCCGTCGGCGGCGTGCTGAGGTGGGCTGATGCTTTGCATTTCTACACTGCCGGACGCGTAAGAAAGGAGGTGCTCAGTGCTCGGCCTTCGCCCAGCATCGAGGTGCATGCTCTATACAAGAAGTTTACAGCAAGGCCATGTGCACGATAAGAAACAAGAGGACAAGGCACAGCTGATGATAGACAAGGTGGGGCGCTCTCCAGATTCCAGATCCCTCGGACAGGGGTGTTTATGCTAGCTGTACGGAATTGGAATGCCTCCGTCTTCGAGCTAGCCTGGGATCAGCGTTGGGTCACGTGAGCTGGTCGAAAATTCTTGGCTTGCAGACTACGCTAGGAGCGGGCCACTCCCGTAGATTTCGCCCACCTCGACCATTTCGCAAGCCAGCTCGACTTGAAGAATTTCCTTCGCCAGCGACAACGATCTCGACAATTCTTCGTTCAATACATCGTCGATACTAACCATGGTAAGCATTACCTGAAACCCGAGCTGTATGCCTCTGCTTGTCGCAATGCGCGCGAGCACGCTGCAGTGATGACCCCAAAATGTCCACCGCCTGCACTTGTTGTAGCGCGAGTGCGATGGCTTGAGCCGAGCAGATGGCAGCAATGCCTCTGCTCATAAGCGCTCTTTAGAGATTGAACAGCGCTGACTGTTCTTCTCAATGATAGCCTCCCAAAGCCGGTTCCAAGAAGGCCGCCCCGGCCCCGTTCCCCCAGACCAAGGCTGGTGTGAACAAGAAGAATGCCAAGGTGAGTAAAACCATTATCCAACATCCAACATCGCAATGCGCCCGGCTCGAAGCTAACACCACAACCACTAGAACCCGCTCATTGAGCGTCGCCCGAAGAACTTCGGTATCGGCCAGGACATCCAGCCCCGCCGTAACCTGTCGCGCTTCGTCAAATGGCCCGCCTACGTCCGTCTGCAGCGCCAGCGCAAGATCCTGAACATGCGCCTGAAGGTCCCTCCGTCAATCGCCCAGTTCCAGAACGTTCTTGACCGCAACACCGCCGCCCAGACCCTCAAGCTCCTCAACAAGTACCGCCCTGAGACCAAGGCCGACAAGAAGGAGCGTCTTACCAAGGAGGCCACCGCCGTCTCCGAGGGCAAGAAGAAGGAGGACGTCAGCAAGAAGCCCTACGTCGTCAAGTACGGTCTCAACCACGTTGTCGCCCTCATTGAGGCCAAGAAGCCCGCTCTCGTCCTCATCGCCAACGATGTTGACCCCATTGAGCTCGTCATCTTCCTCCCCGCCCTCTGCCGCAAGATGGGTATCCCCTACGCCATCATCAAGGGCAAGGCCCGTCTCGGTACGGTCGTCCACAAGAAGGTACATTCACTCCACATCCCCGTATTGTCTTGCCCTTTACTAACAATTCATCCAGACCGCCGCTGTCGTCGCCATCACCGAGGTCCGCTCCGAGGACAAGTCTGAGCTTTCCAAGCTCGTCCAGGCCGTCAAGGAGGGCTACATGGAGAAGAACGAGGAGGCCAAGCGTCACTGGGGTGGTGGCATCATGGGCGCTAAGTCCAACGCCAAGACCGCAAAGAAGGCCAAGGCCCTCGAGAGCGCCATCAAGATCTAAGCAATTGGACCACAGCACTCTTCACCTTATACCATGCTCGGGCGTTAGGATGAGCATTTCCGGAGGCGTTCCTTGGTTGGAAACTGTCTCTGGGTGTGTCCTTTCTCGGTTAGCGTTTTCTCTAGCGAGACAAAAAGTCATAAAAGCTGATGGAATTCGAGGACACACAAGACTTTCATATACCCCAGTTCTTGTTCTCTTGTCAATGATATTGTACGAATCACGCGCTTCCCAGTCTCAATTGTAGTTTTTCGGAAGTGCTTTATGATTAAGGTAGGATCGCCTGTGTTGAGTCTGTTTTTTTTTTCGTTCCAAAGCTACCTTAACCGCCATCGGGCCATGCATGGGTAATAGCGTGCAGGTCAAACCCTTGTGGCCTACTACTTTTCCACACATCACCTACCATCTTCAGCCACTGCGCCCTGGATATATCATCACACTGGTTCTCTCACCTTCGCTCGGAGCTGTTCTTCCCTATGCCTTCCACAGTTGGTCTTGGGTGATCATATCATGGGGCTTAGATGTCAAGCCTCATGGGCGTGTCCCATACGCCGGACCTGGCCTTGTCATAGACAGTTGGTTAGCAAGTTTACACCTTGCCTTGTACCCAAGACAATTCGAGGGACGTCAACTCTGCTAATAATATTTAGTATGCTGCTTCTTGTCCGGCATGCGACTTCGGCTTCATGGGCACTGTTATAGCCGCACACAGCGAGGACTGGACTTTCTACCTCGAGGTGGTGTCTATCGCGGCAAACTTTGAGTACGATCAACAATACTAGCATGTCGGGATTCTAGATGTAGAACGAAGAAGACCTCCAAGTTTGGTACGTGCGCGCCGCTGTCAACAAAGTTGTGCTGCTGTCGCACCAGCAAGAGCCAGATCACGTGATGTACCAATACTTCAACGGAATGGTGTCCGTTCTGCCTCAAGAACCATAGCACCATTGAATGCTCTACTACGCAACCAGGCGCGAAACCCGCGGAGCACTAAAACTGTCCTTAGATCATGCTACCCGTATGCACATATGTATGCTGCAGTGTGCTCCAGTGTCTGCGTCGGCCTTAGCGCAACTGCGTATCGACTGTGGAATCGACGGTCTCTTATCACACAGCCATTGGACGTATGCGCAACTGCCATAACAATTCACAGCGACGAATATTCTGACCACACTCTAGTCACCTGATACTGAGCTAATACACGACATATAGCGGAGCGATGATTGGGTGCTGCTGGGGAAGTTTGTAGGTAAGTGAGGACAGCCCCATCAAATTCCGGCGTCGTGGTTCGACATTTGGTCAACAATGTCCTCACGCTCGAACTTTGATACAGAACAGCAATTATCGATGGCCGCGACGATGATACTTGGGCAGTGTGAATTCTGGTGCTGCATTGTCTTCCTTCTCTCAAACATATCGTCTAGTCAATCCAGCTCAGATATCTCCAATACCCTCGCAAAACACATTGCATCCAAAGAAACAGATAGCACCACTATCACCACTGCTCACCACCATGCCTGAATCCAACAAACACCATTTCAGACTCAACCTGGGAGATATGGACCTACGCGCACGCATCACCATCTCCACCGCTCTCCCAGACTCTCCAATGATGGAAGACTCCCGTGCAGCTGCGGTGGAGCAATACAAGGGCTACCTCCACGACTCGATAAGTTGTGCTTTTCGTCCTGTCCTCGCAAGGGCCAACCCCCGTAGCCTCAACATCGCCTCCGGAACCCAACCTCAACCATCGCAGAGGATGAGACGCCTCCTCAATACCCTCCCACGCCTCGACACCGGGTGGCCGCCACTCACAATCGGCTGCCGGCCAAGCCACGAGGACGAAATGCCAGATTACTTCTCTATCAACGGCGGCTGGGAGCGCTACGTGCAGCTACCCTGCTGCTTCGCCACAGGCGCAGAGAAATGCCTTGAGTCCACCGTCGTGAAGGGCAACTTCGACTGGCACTCTTTCATGCGCGAAGACGCCGAGCGCATACTATACGCGATGGCCCGCTACGATGCCATCACGGCCCTTCAAAACGTGACTCTGGCGAACGAAGAGCCCGCCGCCCGCGCCGCTCGCGAAGCCCGCCGGGTGCAGTTCTACAACTCGCTGAAGCGCGAGTGTCATGGTCTTGACCAGCTCCTGGAGTGTATGAAGGCGAATGAGCCGCCTAGCGTTCGGCTGGTGCCGATGTACGACGAGTGGCGGTACCGGATGGCGGTGTGGGCGATTGAGGCGGCGCGCGATGAGAGGCGGTGGAGAGAGGAGTGGGCATTGGAGTTCCCGGATACGCGGTTCTTCGTGTTGCATTTAGCTTGACGACAGCGTGTTGCATCTTTGGGTGCTGTCGGTTGCGATCGCAGATTCTGGCGTTATGGGTTCACTGAGAGTGCATGCGCTTGGCAGGAGGCTGGAGTTCGCGAATGGGGGCTTTTGCTGCGGTTCTTGTTTACGGTTTCAGATGGCGACCTCTTTTGCATTGTTTTGCTAAGATGTTATTGAGAAAATCGGCTGGCGTCAAGATGATCTTCGTTGTGGCATTGTTAGCATGGCATTTGATGAGGTTGTTTGGATGTTTTTTTCGAGACTGTTGATAGAAGACTTGTTTTTCCCAAAGCAAATCACATCTCCGTCGTGAACGTGCCAAATCGTGTTGCCGCAGCAGAACGTATGTGCATGATGGGAACCTGAGATACTTGCTGAATGGTCGCTCTCCATTAGCTGAAGTATTGTATGGGCTAATATCATCGCTTGCCGCCACAACTCCCAACTCTAATGCCATCGAGAGCGAGGACAAGATGGAAAGTCAAATGCTGCGGAACCAATTCTTGCTGGCCGTGCATGTAGTCGACGATTCTTCATATGCTCTTACACTTTAACTCTCGTCGGTCAACTTCATACATCTTGTCTCTGAGATATCAGACATTACCATCGTCTCCGAATCATCCGTCTCAGATCACCACATACCATCCCAGTACCAAAGACAATGGTATTCCCAACAAGAACTTCGATCGCAGCGTCGTCTCAAGGCCCTGCGAAGTTCCACACCACCATGGCACGATTCAAGCGAACGATGTCTGCCCCCCGTGCCGTCGCTGCTCCCAGAACTAGCTTCACTAAGACAACCGATGAGACGAGCAGCGATGAGATAAGCAGCGGAGGGTCGAGCCGCGAGCCTGTGGTCGAAGAAACCAGTAATGCTACCTGCCCTCAAGTGGCCAACAACGACGTCGCCACCATGGAGAGACGGCACGACTCCGTTCTTAACCCGACGACAGAGCAGGCTGCTACCAGCAGCTATATCGGCACGCTCACACCCAGGCCGCCGAGGAAAAACCTCCGAGCCTCGCTGAGGGCGCTACAGGATCCCAGGCAGCAGCCTGGCGCACCCTGCACAAGAGCCGACAACACGCCTCTCGACGTCGAGGATGAGGACGACAAAGAAAGGCTAGCTATCATGAAAAAGCGCATCTACGACGGCCACGCACTCCTCGACGTCCGGCAACAGGAGCTGGATGAATTTGCCGCGAAACTCGACGAGGAAGATGCTGCCCTTGAAGCACAGGAGCTCGCTGCTGCGAAGGAGCGTGCTTGGGAAGCACAGATCAGAGCCGCGCGAGAGCAGAGAGAGGCGGCTGCTGGGCGTCTGGCGCAGCGAATTGTGGCGGAGGTCGTGCCGATGTCTGCGAGTGGCAGGGCGTATAGCGATGTGGCGGAGATTCGCAGGTGTGCGGCGCCGAAGGTGGAGTACCAGATGGTGCCGGATGGGAGTTATCCTCGCTTTCATCCTTCGTCGAAGAAAGGATGAACTAAAGGCATTGGTTTCGGATGAGGGAACTGAGTGAAGGATTGCAATGGATGCCGGCCTGTTTAGCTGCTGGGAACACCCACAGCACTTTGCTGGGATTGCAGCCATCATCGCACACGCACAGCACCAGCGAGCAACGTGCGCAAAACCTATTGCACGACTGAGGTCCCAAACGATTTTTCCCTTAGCATGTTGGCATGGCAACTTGGCAGTATGGAATCCTTAGTAGAGGTAGTTGGCGTTATCGTTTGTCGGATTTTGTTTCGTTAGTCGTAATGTATTAATCAATCCACAACATCGAAGATCTTCCCCCCTCACGTCCTGGTCGCACTGTCGAACCATTTCCTCACAGCCGTTCCACCCTCATGTGCAGATCTGAACAGCGCCCTCTCCTCTTCATCAAGTCCCTTCATCCACTCGCCACCTTCACTGACCAAGTTCCGCGAATTGCTCGCTTTGTCGGCAATCTCAATAGCCCTCTGCTTGAAAGTCTCGGTCAGAATCTCAACCAACTCCTCCTCATCGAAAAGCTCAAGCATGCGAGCTCCAAGACCATAGAAATGCGGCGCCTGAGCCCGAATCTGCACGGTTTTGGGATCGGCTTTGAGGGCATTGACGACTCGTTTTGAGAGCGCGGCCGGCATGTCCATTGTGAGGAAAGTGGTGTCACCGGCGATGCGGTTCACGGCCAGCATCTCGCCGAGCCATAGTGGGAGTTCGAGTTTTGCTCCGGATTTGACGTCTTCGCCAACGTTGCCGCTGAGGTAGCCGAGAGAGGGAACTGTGAGCTCGAAGGTGCAGGGGATTTTTTGGGAGTCGGTCAGGATGGCGTCGAGGTCGTAGTAGCTTGAGGCCATGTTGGCGGTGGTTGTGTA
This sequence comes from Cladosporium velox, assembly GCA_024604135.1. Lineage (NCBI taxonomy): Eukaryota > Fungi > Ascomycota > Dothideomycetes > Cladosporiales > Cladosporiaceae > Cladosporium > Cladosporium velox. The sequence goes on along the minus strand of JANIIF010000006.1, from coordinate 367,358 downwards.
AAGACGCGTGCTGGACGTGACGCGCGCAACTCACGCGTTCAAAGCCAGATTGCTTGAGGAGGCGATGTGATGGATTTCCAATTGCCGTCCAACCTCCAACGGGTTCAACACACGTGACTTGTGCCTTTCGGATGCAATGTTGAGCCGATTATGGTCGAGCAGGCAGTTGTGTGATGACGACTTGGACCAAAGGTGGCGCTGACAGTGTGCAGACTGGAGGGCTGGGCTGGGAGCTTGCGCGGATGCGTTTGCCTAGTCGTGTGATGGCTCGATTATTATGCTCTCTCCGCCTCCGTAGTGTGAGATCTCTGTCTTTATATCTTTCTGCCGCCTTGTTTGATACCTTAGACTTGATTGCAGTGAAATATTTCCTCTCTGGCGTGTTTTCTTCACTGGAACCTGACGTTGGCTGTACCACTACTGTACTGTATTGTTTCTCCTCCTCTCGCCGGCAGCGGCAACTTCACCTTCGCGCGCCACCACATCCACGTCCAAGCTCCAGCTGCAGCAGCGTCATTCGACCACGCCAAGAAACGACCGACGAAGGCCGCTCGTTGCGTTTCACAGAACCATCTCACCATCCACCGACATAAACAACTCGAAACATCTTCTCCCGCGCCCATACACGGCTCCCTGCAGCGACACCTTTCGTCTGCGTCAACACCTCCCGAGCCGCCGGGCACCCTGATACCCGACCTCGTCACTCAACCGCCGTCTGGATTCCGTAAGCTCCACAGCCGAACAAGGTCGTGTGAGACCATCTCATACACTCCGAGAGCCTCGCTCACTCCCACACGGCAGCACACAAGTGCGCCTCCCGACGCGACTGCGTCACCCTCTCTTCCACTATGAACGGCCACCTTTCCGTCGACCATGAGTCGAGAGCAACATCACCAGGAGGCAGCCGAACGATCGACAGCGACGATGGCGACGCCGCAATCGCCCGTCTCGGCCGCACGAGACCTCGCATCTTCCCCTACCAGAGATACATGCCCTACGAGACCGAGTCACGAGAGAAACGTGAGGAAGATCTGGATGAGATGATCAAGCATCTGTACATATCCGTCGCTTCTGGCGACTTCGTACCAGGCGCTGTACATTGGACAAGAGAGATCAGAGGATGGATGTCACTCAAGTTTGACCTCACACGCCAGCAAAGAATAACGCTGGTGAAGTTGTACTATGAGCTTGCGCTTGCTCCGGGTCTTGAATACTCAGTGGCAGAGCGTTTTGCCAGCATGTTCATGGTGCTCACTAAGCGCAAACATTACTTGCGTCCTGGCAAAGATCTTACGCTTGACTGGCGTCCTCTATACAAAGAGCTGAAAGTCTTCATTTTGCCTTCGGAGAGCGCGACACAGAACACCTACAGCTCGAAGCGCAATATCAGAACATTGACCAAGATCTGCACTTTTGCGCAGCTGTTCTTCGACCCCAAGGAGATTCCGGCAATGCTGGAGGAGTTCCTACCTTACTTCAGCATGAGTTTCTCCGAGCACGCTTTTGTGACAACAGGACTACTCAACCTGTTCTTGCCGACCACTTCCCCACCGGAGGACGATGAGAAGCTTCATTTGCAGTACTACCTGCCCACTCTGTTCCACTTATGGTCACTGGTGAACAGGTCGATGATGCTGGACATAAGGATGCTTGATATCTTTTCAAGACAAGCAAGAGATTGCCTCACCGCAGAGCATCTCAGCTTCGGACACTGTGGTCTCTTTACCGAAGAGCAGACATCGACAATTTTCACTGCTGTCTTGAGATTGCTTGAGATCCCAGTCGGACAAGCTACTACACCGTACTCAGCGACTGTTGATGTCGGCGCCGGACAAGCAATTCTTCTCGATCGCGATCCTCGCAAGCACCCAAGCTCACATAGCATCGCTAGATGGATAATCATGTCACTTTCTGACAAGTGTTTGCAAGACCCCAAGAAGAACTCGATCTTCCACCAGATGGAGGGCTTGATTCAGGCGATCGAGACCTTCTTCCATCCATCCAACTCTGGCAACTGGACGAAGCCAATATCACAGCTCGTTTACTTCCTTGCAGACTTCTTCGTGATGCGTTGGAACCGCGAGCAGAGTGGTGAGTACGAGCTTCCGGAAGATAGGAAACTCACACCAGAACTTCGTCGCCGCTTCGTGCTTTGCCTCAGAGATGTGACATTCATGGGCATCTACGCCAAGAGCGGCACCGCAATGAACTACAGTCTCAGCACACTGCAGTCGCTTGCTTACCTTGAACCTAATCTGATCTTGCCCGGCGCACTGCAGAGAATCTACCCAGCCATGCAAGGATTGGTGGAGGTTCACCGCACAGTCTCGTCCATACGAGCTTTGCAAATGCTATCCAAGATTATTGCCCGGACCAAGGGCTTCAGGTGTCACCTCACAACACTGCTAGGTCTGGCACTTCCTGGAATTGACGCGAACGATCTTGACAAGACAATGCACACGCTCGCCTTTGTTCAAGCGGTCTGTTACAACATTCCTCTACATGACTTGACCAAAGCGCCTAAAGCCAACGGCCATGACGGAGAAGGTTCTCTCGATCACGACCCTGCACAAGGTACGGCGCTTGCAGTGGACTGGATCACCTCGCAGGTAGGTCGCCTGGAGCAAGAGGGACCATTAGTCGAGATGGACTACGAGACTGAGCTCTCCGACGAAGACGAAGAAGCTATATTGAAGTCTTCCACCGCTGGCTTTGCCGAGTTCGTGATCTCCTTCATCGGCAAGGTGTTCACTTTGTTGCAGAATCTGCCCGATGCCGCACGCGTCAAGAGCGGATCGCCAGAAGAAAATGTTGTCAACACGTTGCCCGCAACCTTCTCCCCTCTACTCGCAGCGCTGAGTCCTGAGCTTTACGATATCGCCTTGCAGCAAGTAGCGAAATTCGTGACGAACCATGTCGTTCATCAAGCTAGGGATGCGATGGCTTTCATCTGTAACACGGTAGTCAAGATCTCACCAAAGAAGGCTTTGACACGCCTCCTTCCCGATATCATGACCTCCATCAGAACTGAAATCACAGAAAATGGCGCAGGTTCGTCACGAACCACCGGTTCTGAAATCCTTCCCAGAGATCGAGCTCTGGTATGGCACGTTTCCTTGCTCAGCATGTGCGTGGTGCACGTCGGTGAAGATGTCCTTGAATATGAGAACGAACTTTTCGACATCGCTGCGTTTATGCAAGACAATTGCAAGGGCATTCCTCTTGTGCATGTGTCGAACTTCATCCACCACCTGTTGCTCAACTTGACCGTCACATACACCATGGACTATGCCCTCTACAACCCTGCCGATCTTCAGCGTGGCCTTACCAGCAAAGATTGGGGCAAGATTGTAGACCCAGCTGATCTCGATATCCTATGGCATGTGCCTAATCAGAGGGAACTGGCATTTGCCGTGCGACTCTTCGAAGCTCAAGGCGGACGTGCAATCAAAGCCCTTGAAGAGTTGACCGCCGAGGGCAGCCCTGTCAAGAGAGATGGCGTCGGAAAGGACTGGTCTGATGAAGTTTCGAGGAATCTTGTTCTCCTTCGTCTTGTCATTTCTGGAATGTCCCGCCTCTTCCGCTCCGACGATCCTTCCATCACACCATACACTTTCAACGACAACACGTCAGTGGACGCGATGGAAATAGATACCTATGCAGATGACAAGGCTGCAGACTTCGCCGACCCGGACGACGAAAATGTGAAGCGCACCTTCCAATACTCGACTGGATACCCACTCAAGAAAGGAAGCGCGGAGTATGAGACAGTTCACAGTCTCCGCAAGTCTACTGGTGAGACCCTGCATCGCGTACACAACTTCCTAGTGAAGAACCAAGAAGATGACGTGCCCTGCTTCAACGCACTGTACACGGCTTACAAAACCTGGTTCATTGACATCGGCATCGAGCGTTCGGCACACGTCCTTGATAGGCTTACTCGTCTGTTGGCTGCCGACACGCATGGTTTCAAGTTCTCTGGCACTCGCAAAGAGTACCCCCGACCGCTGCTGGTCCGCAGGGCGAACTTATACCACTTCCAGCGCCTCAGATTCAACGAGCACCCTCGTGCTGCGTCTGACCTTGACAAGACTCTACTGCTCGACCTGGCTGCCAGCTCAACAAGTATCTACACGGACATTCGCCGCACAGCGCAATCAGCAGGTGAGCAGGCCATGAAGAGCATCGTTGGTGCGAAGCCTCTGATCATCCCGCCGCTTTTGGACGCCCTTGAGGACGCGCTTGCAAAGGGAGACCATCCCAGAACGAAGGGTGCAATGTTCTCTCTCTTGTTTGGCAGCTTGGCAAAACCAATTGGTCGCAACTGGCACTTTGCTCCTCGTATGATCAAGCTTTTCATCAGAGTATCAGAAGCCGACAGGCCTAGTATTCAGAAATTGATCGCAAGCTCGAGCTTTACCATTCAAGATATGACAAAGGCTATTGATAGGATGGTCATTCTTGATGAAAAGACTCTGGACAATATCTGGCCTGAGTCTAGTGACGAGACTTCATCTGAATCTCCCCGTACAATCGCTGAAACCAAGGAGGATGCAAGGGCACTGGTGCCTCCGAAGAAGACAAAGATCCAGAAGCGTCGTGCTGTCATTGAGGAGAAGAAGAAGGAACTTGCGCTGGAACTGATCGAGTCTATCAAGCACAGTCACTGGAAGAAGGCCAGCCGTACCGCTTCTTTGGTCATTGGCCTCGACTACCGTTTCGAGACTATCGCCACTGAGGGCATGCTTGAGCTTGTCATCAAGGGTGCGATTGATCCTCATCCTCAACTGCGAGCGCTATATGCCCACGCCCTTATTGCTATTCACAATCTGGCCCAGACGAGAGCGCTTGTTGGACACAAATATGAGAACTACCTGCTGGACTCCCAGAACGACCCCGATGAGGTCACACTTCCTACTCGCCGCGAGGATGACCGCTGGACCCAAGACTTCCTTGAGTCTTTCGCCCAACCAAATGCTGAGGCATATGTCGACGTCGATTATCCTGGTTGGCTCGTGTGGCAGAAGCAAATGCGCGGCTACCGCGTGGGCAAGAGTCAGCTGGAGTTTGATGACGTTGAGAAGGGCATCAGGAAGCAGATGGGTAGCTACATCGACCGACACTGGATCTCTACTTTCTTCGGCTACATGAAGCAAGAGCCTCGCGACCAGATTGCCGACCGCTTCCGCATGTCAAGCAGTATGATTGTGGCATACGTACTGGACCTCATGTCTGCTGGCCTGACTGTCGCCACTTGGGACGATTTCAAGGATCTCACACAAGCTGTCTATGGAGATGGAAGCGACAAGCACCAGCACCGTGCAATGGCAGAAATCTGCGGCGCTTTGATCCAAAGTGCCGAGGACTTTGAGACCGACATGCGCCAGAAGGTCTGGGAGTTCGTGTTCCCCATTGTTCGTCGCATCTTCTCGGACGGCATGACGCCCGAGAACACTTCCTACTGGTTGACTTTCGTGACCTTGATCGTCGGTGGTAAGGACCCCCGTCGCGCTTGGCCCCTGGTCGACTGGCTTGCAGGTTTCAGATTGGACATGGGTACCAATGCGGCCTTCAAAGAGAGTTCCAAGATCACACTTCTGCAGACCGTCATCAACGCTGTCGGTTGGCATTTCCAGCTCGATCGTGGTGTGTTAGACGACTTCCTGGAGCACATCGATCACCCTTACAAGGGCGTGCGAGAGGTCATGGGAACTTCAATCGCCACGATCTTCCGCACTCGCTACCACGAGAGCTACAAGGACATTCCCACACTCCTCGAAGCTCAGAAGAATGCTTCCAGTGTTGGCTCAAGGCCCTACCAGCCCACTGAGGAGTTCTCAGGCATTGTACGCAACGTCTTCGACCGTCTGGAGAAATGGCGTCTCGAGCGCCCTGCAGGCATCCAGACACCTACACCTTACACGCAGGCCAGCAAGACCGCTCTGCTTTGGCTCGACACACAGCTCGCGTCCTATGAATGCACGATGCTCGTTCCCTTCTTCCCAGATGGCTTCATGCAACAGCTCCTGCACATGATGGACATCAAAGAAGACCCCGAGTTGCAGTCCCTGGCATACCATGTCTTCCGCCATTTGCCCAACATTCCTCATCGTCCAGGCGAGGACGAGGCTTTCGTCGGTTCTCTCATCAAGATCGGAACTACAAGCACTTCCTGGCATCAGCGTCTCAGAGTCTTGATCAACATGCAAGTCATCTACTTCCGCCACCTGTTCGTCATGCCGACTTCACAAGCCAAGGCTCTCTTCGTATGTGTCCGTGGCATGCTCCACGACACGCAGCTCGAAGTACGCCTAGGCGCCGCCGCTACTCTGAGCGGTATGGTCCGCTGCTCTCCGCTTGAGCTCCGTACTGCGCAAGTGACCGAGCTCAAATCTCACTTCACCAACTTGCTCGTCAAAAACCCCTTGCCCAAGAAACCCAAGAACCGCGACGGCCCCACCAGCGGCACTTCGACGCCAACGCAGGAGCAGAACCGTCTGGTCCTCGCTCGCCACGCTGCCGTGCTCGGTCTGGGCGCTCTGGTGCAAGCGTTCCCTTACCAGAGCCCTCCGCCCGAGTGGCTGCCGGAAGTCCTCGCGACTCTCGCGGGCAAAGCGGCAAGCGACCCGGGTATGGTCGGCAAGAGCGTTAAGACTGCGCTCAGCGATTTCAAGAAGACGAGGCAGGATACTTGGCATGTTGATGTGAAGGTAAGCATCACTCTTCTCCCCTTGAAAAACAAAACAGGTCAATGCTAACACCGTACTCACAGGTCTTCAAACCCGAGCAGCTAGAGGACCTGGAAGGTGTGTTGTGGAAGAGCTACTTCGCTTAGGACCTTGTCGCACAAGGCTTTTGCTGTTGTCGAAGGGAGCTAGCTGTGTCGACCGTCGAGCGGCGGTTTGTTGTCGTGATCGTGCGTTTTTAGCGGCATTTTCCATGATGGCGTTTTGGGAGGAGGCACAATGGGTAATAATGATGGACAAAAATTGAGAGGCAAAAAGAGAGATACCTTGTACGAAATAAGAAGAGGACCCCCCAGATGTCTAGAGAAAGTCTATAAATGAAAAAACTTGTACGTGAGAAAAACGAATGTCGCTATATGCGGTTGTTTTGTGAATTGTCTTCCTCTAGATCGCGAGGATCGATCAGTTTAAATGAGGTCAACTTTTTGGCTGGGCTCTTGTTTGAGGGAGGGTCTGCCATGGTAGACCGTGACCTTATGCGGAATCATAGAGCCTCTACAATGTCCTGCGTGATGACTGGCTTGTTTGTTGGGTGTGGACTGAGGGATCGTTGCGTTGTGGAGCGAATGTGTTGTTGACTGGCAAGCGGGTGGTATTCTTCAAACAGCCTGTCATATGACTAGTCAGGGAGCACAGCACCACCGGACGTGGGACACTTGATGATCTGCATATTTTGTACTCTGCAAGCGACCGATGGAAATGGTTGTGACTCGCGCATGTACGTATACACTCACACGGTGCGATACATACACATTGCATGTATATTGCTGCTTGGGGTTGAGAGGGTTATCAGGGTCGAACACTTCTCAACACATATAGCACCCTACATCCTCCACTGAGCCTTACCCTCCACATGTCATGTGCACGCGTGACGTAGATGACAGAGGCAATGTATCGGAGTTAAGATAGCCTGCGCTGGCAAGGCTCGATGGTTTCCTGCCGAGCGCCTTTGCACCTTAGGGTTTCGCGTGTCAGTTACAGTGTCAAGCATGTTTGAAGCTTGTGTTACCGATGGTCTGATGATCTACTGCAGATCTTTGAACCTTCGAGGAACACTTGTCAGGTACATTACCTTACACGGACGGTGGGAAGATTAGTCATGGTAGGGCCAGTAGTGGGCTGATGGTCGTTAAGCCGAGGAAGGAATTGGGTGGTCGTAAGAATCGGTTGAAAATTAGGAACAGATGCGATGAATATGGTATTATGTAATTGACTAGATGACTTTTGATTTTCTGAGTCCCGTGCTCAAGCGGCAGCCTTGTTGGGCTGCTGGACGATGGTCTCAGCGACACCATCGTCCGAAGATCCCTTCTGGCTATCGGCGTCCGACAGCTCAGCGGTGCCTGTAGCCTTCGAGTCGGCTGATTCGACAGGAGTGTGCTCAGTCATGGCCTTCCAGGTCGGGAACGCGGCCAGCACCAACAGCACAGTGGTGACGCCCAGAGGAACTCTGCCACCCTTCCACTTTTGGGTGTTGAGACCGAATGCGACCGCTTGTCCGAAGCTCTCTTGACCACGCAGAATACCGCAGTAGCGCGTCAGCTCTGACATGTTCTCCGTGGAGGTGGAGAGGAAGTAGTAGAGCCAGTTTTGCATCGCTTGACGGGCAAAGTCCCAGAGAAGCAGGACGAAGAAGCCTTCCGTGAAGCCGGAGTCGGTCCAGTCAAAAACGGGGTTGCTGCGGGTGTACTTTTCTTGGATGACCCAGCCGTAGACCCATGCGATGATGTGCAGCACTACGCAGTAGTAGAAGCCGTACTCGATGCGCTTCTTGACGGAGAAGCGCTTGTAGTCCAGCCAGGTGCTGATGAGTTGTGAAGACAACAGGGTACCAAAGTTGCTGACGAAGCCGATGAGAGCGCGTGCGCGAACACCAAAGTAGATGGACTGGAAGTTGCCGCTGTATTGGTTGAAGTAGGAAGCCCAGAAGATCGGAAGGAGGAGAAGGATCTTCCTCTGCATGCTGGCCTTTCCGAGAGCGACGAACTCGGCCTTGAAGCTCTTCTCGGCCTTGACGATGACTTTGCTGCCGTCTGCACGCTGCACCTTCTCAGGTGGGCTCAAAAGGAGGGCCACAGGGACAGAGAGACACTGTAGTGCAACGAAGACCAGGTAGGTCTGGTAACCGACGGCACCCCTGGCCTTCTTGTCTTCGGAGTTGTTGAGCGCGAGTACAATTGCTCCGCCGACCAACGGACCACCAGTCCTGAACCAGAGCCAGATGTTCATGTACCTTCCACGCTTCTCAGGTTCAGGGTACCCCAAAGCGATGGCGCCCTCACTAGCCCAGAACAGACCTGCGGAGAAGCCACAAGCCACTGCGCCAACAAGGACGAACCATACGTTGCCGAATCTGTTGTTGCAGTAAAGACCAGCTGAGTATACAGGGTAGCCTACAGCACCAAGAACCAGTGTCCATGAAAGACCAATGCGGTTGGCGATTGGGCCGCCGAACAGGCAGAGGAAACCCATGATGCCGAAGACCAGAGCATTGGCAGCGTTGACTAGGTATGGCTCTCGTGCACCACCAGCTCCAAGGGAGTTCATCGCGTTCCAGAGTCCAGGGGCCATGAATCCAACCATGCCAATCACACAGGCATTCCATAGAGTCGTGTGATACCATGTCCTCCGGACGCGAGGCGCCGGCTCTGTGGATGGCAAGACATCGTCGTGAGTTTGCAGCTGGGGAATCTTGTCTGCTGGGACGAGTTCAGGCATCGTGAAGGGAGTTCGGACGTGATAAACAACTACATTGCTTGCGGGATGAACTATGCGTTTATATACCTACATCCTGGCCCAACTCGTAGAACCAGACCTACCTCGCGTAGCAATAAGCGAATTGCTGAGAGACCAGTATAAGAATCTTTGCTACTCCGAGCCCGTAAAGGGCGAAGTGAAGTTGCGTGCTCGCAGCGAAGTGGGTCTCGCATGTTCAGACGGGTCTGTAAGAGTGACACGATTGGCCGATCTTGAACAAGCAAGGCAGGTGGGTACGAAGTTCATCTGCGCGCGGCTACCAATTGCGGAGTCAAGCATCACGACATCTGGTTGAAGAGATCTTGGCTCCAAGGCTTGCCGGCTTGTCCTGGCAAATGTTGGGAAAAAGAATTAAAGGTGTCTGAGTCTTGTTGGAGAAAAGCCCTGATCCCAAGTCCTTTGCGAACGGTCACAGTCCGAACGTCCCTGAGGACGAAATTAGCGTGAGTGAGTCGAACTCTTTGCCGGAGTTTATCCACATTTTGCTTTTTGATAGTCCCTGAGCCGTTGGTGAACGTTTGGCGTTCGAGGTGTTCACTACCATAGTCGAAACCCAGACCTGGAGATGGTGTGGCATATGCAGCCAAGGGGCCGCGGCGCGAAAAGACGAGTGACTGGACCAGTCTCCCCGCCACCTTGCCCATGGAGACATCTCGTCAATGCTGCATCTGCTTCGGTGCTCCTGACTCCCCATATCAATGATGTGAGCAGGCCCAAACTCTTTGAAAGCGAGGTTGGGCTACACTCGTTGTTTTGGTCGTCTGATGTTCCCAAGGAAGGTGCGATGTGTAATCAATCTGAGGTTGAGTTCGCGGTGTATTATTGAATCGGCCAGCTAGATGGCGATTTCGCTATCTCCGGAAGCATGCGTGTGTAAGATATGTATGATCTGCGATCTGCAAGGGTGTCGATCGGAAGACTGACTAAATAAGTTTTGCAAAATTTCCCTCAAACACTGGCGAGTATACCATACCGTTGCCGAGTCCCTCAGCCGTCAGCCCTCTGCGCTTATCCACCCGGACCGAAAGCCATGTTTCGGGATCTCGCCCGCAACTTGTATTGTTCGCTTTGACGAGGTACAACGGCTGAGCTGGCAAAAGCTCAGGGCTTCACACCATAGTGAACACACCTCCTAGTGTGTGCCATATGGCGCGGGAGCACATAACGATGAGCAGGAATTGCCGATGTCAGTCTATCGCATGAGCGGAAGGAGGCGCCACAATGGAGGCGATGATGGTACCTTTAATCTTGTACCTGCTGACACAACATACAGACATTGTTAGGATTGCGGGGTGCTGCAAACGCTTATTAGTCTTCAAAGGGTATTAGAAGTGCAGACTCTAGGCACTAGGACTATCTGCCCACCGTTCGGAGTCTGGCCTTGACATGGAGCCTTCTGCTATCACCCCTCGACGATGAAATTCACCACGCCACGATAGAATACCTGATCATTCAAAGGGTCGCGAGATGACAATGGAACAGCGCAAACCAAGGGACAAGGAGCGGCGAGGCAGACAACCTCGCCTGAAAGTCTCCTCTGCAGACCGGAAGCGCGTTGCGAAAGCCTGTCTTCTCTGCAAGAAACGCAAGCGGAAATGCGATTTTACCGACGACAAAGGATGCACGTCTTGCCGACAGAATGGAAGTGAATGCATCTTGGAAGATCCGACAAGGCCGAAAAGCACGGGGCGGAAGGAAGCAGACTTAGTGTCAGTCGATTGCTACGATCAAGTGCTTTTGCTTAGCTGACAAGGCCCCAGGGACCTAGCATCTGGCGATATTGCGGATAAGTTCAACTCAGTCTTTCCAGAGCATGCCTTGAACGCCGCGCAAGTGGAGTATCTTTCTGATCTTATTGCAATGGGGAGGAAAGCCAGCGATGAAGCAAGCCATGGTATTTTCAGATTGCCAATTCTCAAGTTCTTGGGGCAACTAGGCTGACGACTCAAGGTGGTCACATATACGCAGATGATCTGCGCACAGAGACCGGCAGTGAGAATAACACCCCAAGAAGAAGCTCTGTTCAGGTATCTCAAGGACTAAAGTACAGCTGATGACGTCTATTCTGACATGTATGCAGCAGAAATATAGTGCTGGCGATGTACCAATTCGAGATATGGTAGATCAGGCAATCGCAGCGTTCCCGAACAAACACGATGCAGAGAAGTTGTTGGACAATTTGTCTCTCTACGCAGAAGCCAACTATTACTACTTCGACGAAATAGTCCTCCGTGGTCGCATACAACGGCTTTACGACGGGCAATCCCAGGCGAACGTCGACGACCTTGACTTCATTGCTTTGGCACTTGTGGCATTTGCTTTGGGGAGCCAGTTCACGCAATTTCACGGCGTCTCGCCGCAATTCGCAGAGACGTCACTGACAGAATCGCTTCCCGGAGCAGGATTCATGTATCATGCAGAACGGATCATTCCTCTAGTGATGACCAGCTGCTCGGCCGATAGTCTCCAGTGCTGTCTGCTGATGGCAATCTGCTTACTGCCCACAGCAGGACCAAAAGCATCATATATCTACTTGAACGTTGCGCTCAAGATTGCCATCAGTCTTGGTTTACATCGTGCAGACCGAGTGCCGGGCAAACGGTCAGCCGATGAGACTCTGCGCAGAGTGTTCTGGACAGCTTACGTTATTGAACGGTAAGAAGAATTTCAGGATGTGATCGACTGAAGGCCTAAGGCTGACATCGAAGCAACAGGCGCATTGCCGTAGCTCTAGCATTCCCTAAGTCCCTAGCAAAGCAGGAGATCACATGTGCTCTTCCAGCATGGTCAGGTGATCTAAGCACACCGGAATCTATACGCTTAGCTAGGCTTCGAGCGGGCGTTGATCTCACTAATTTGTTAGACGAGATAATCAACGAGCAGTACGGCTTTCTCATTGTATGATCTCTTTGTGTACGAAACATGCTGACAATGAATCAATAGAGGAAGACCGTCCACCGTTGCAAAACCAGAGAACATTCGGCAACGCCTACAAGAGTGGAATGCGCGACTTCCTGAAGCTCTTAGAGATCTGCGCATAGAGTCACCCAGGGCGAACGCGCATCTCCAATTTCAATACCATATGGTCTGGATGCAGCTCGGGCAAGCGGGCTTGATTCAAAGAGTCCGCAGGAACCTAGGTCTGAGCACGAAGCTCTGTTTCCTAGTCATAGGACAAGAGGGCGATGCTGATGGCCACGAGATTTCCTCGCAGGCAGTCAACTCTGCTTATACGATAGTCGCGATCATCGACTATCTCAGGATTCGCGAACAACTCGCTCAGTTCTCATACACCGACTTCGCATCGTGCGCCTATGCGACTGTCGTCATCATACTACACAGTTTCTTGGACCCTACGCCCGAGGCTGCTCAACGAGTCTCTGTCGCCATTGCAGCCCTACGAGACATGGCCTCGGCCAATTTAAAAGCAAAAGGTGGCCTCCAATATATCGAAAGCCTACTTCCGCGTGTCAGCCATGCCCTTGAGTCTCTCCGAGGCGGATCGACAAGACAATTCGCTGTTCATCCAAGATCACCAGAGAATATGGCGTCACAGGTCGCGACGAACGTAACGTGCTCGGCTGGTGATGCCGCCATGCGTAAGGCGTCCGCCACGCCAGCGGATCGTGCGTTTGACACTACAGGGCAAGCGCATGGGCACCTCGCGACAATCGATTTTTTCCAGGAGGTTGGTGAACTGCTGGAGAACCTTGCCGCTGATCCGCATAATCTGAAACAAAACCCGTTGAGGTATGTTCCATGAACTATTTACGTGCATTTTTCCAGACATGCGCTTCAGATATATGATAGAATCACGATTTACTCTACGATTTCGGTTTCATTGTTTTACATATTTTTCTTGGGCTTGAATACAACTTCTCGCGTAATCGGTGATCAATCTCGTCTCGAACGCCAGGTCGATGTGTGCGGAGTCAATGTGCTACAAGTCGCTGAGTCAGTTTGTCGACTTCACCTGTCTGGGCTTTCCTCCGGGGCTATCAAGACGCCCTCAGATACTTAACGTTTGAGGGCCAAAGGATGATGGTGATCATGCTGAATCGTGGTGTAGAAGCGTGACTCCACCGTTGTTTCAAGTCAGCCCTACTCCGAATATTCCGATACACCTCCGCAGCTGTGAAACCTTATATCGCAGTCGGGTACCCGCACCCGTGGTTTGACACTCTGCGTGACCTTCAGAAACGCCCCTGGGTGAGCAGACACAAAACGGCTCAACTATTCCGCAGCTATGATATATAACCCGCCAAGCGCCTCTGTTTGTCTTGAGACTTGGCTCAGACAGGACTTGGTATCGTTTCTTCATTATGGCTTACGCTTCATCTGATAAACAGGGAAGCACCACTTCTTCTCATGCTCAGGAATTCGATCTCAAAGAGGTGACCACAGAGAGTACCGAACAGAATGTCAACAACGCTACTACAACAGTTGAGCCTCTTGGACGCGCCATCCGCAATAACTTGAGGCTTGTGCTCTGGTGCCTTGCTGCTTTGAGTGGACTTCTTCTTTACGGTTACGATTTCGTCATCGTCGGCAACATCACGTCTCTGCGTGCCTTCCAGCGCGACTATGGCCGCATCTACGCTGGCCACCTGATCATCCCTTCGTCATGGTTTGCTTTGTGGAAAGCTGCTAGCCCTCTCGGCACCATGATTGGAGCCGTGATTGGAGGTTCCTTCAGCGACCGATTCGGAAGACGAGCATCTATGGCAATTGGCTGCGTTGTATGCGCCATCGGAGTCGGAGGATGCGTTGGATCCGCCTACACGGGCAGCCTTACCCATCGTCGCGGTATTTTCCTCGGTGCAAAGCTCGTGCAGGGAATGGGTATCGGCCAGACAGCCAGCGCTGTCCAGACTTACGCCTCTGAGATCGTTACACCGAGACTGCGTGGTCCGATCATGTCGATGGTGCCACTGCTCACTTTGATCGGCCAAGTGATTGGCGCCGCAGTCATTGCAGCACAGAGCGCAGTCGTGACCAAGTATGCATATGTCACGCCCATGCTGTCTATGCTGGTGTTCACAATCCCGCCATTCGTCGCGGCAATCTTCATGCCCGAAAGTCCGGTGTGGAGTGTCGACAAGAGCAAGACACCTGCCGCTGAGAGAGCTCTGATTCGTCTTCGTGGGCCCAATGCTGATACCAGCGACCTTTTGGCAACGATCAGAGCGTCGGTCATGACCAAGCACCGAAGCCAAACCACATACATGGACTGCTTCAAGTCAGCCGAACGACGACAGACTCTGCTGGTCATGATCGCGTACACCTCACCGCAATTCTGGGGTCTGACGCTGCTCTCGAATGCAAGCTACTTCCTCCAGGTTATGGGAATGGGTGAACGCGCGAGTCTCCTCGTCGTTGTCGTGGGCATCTTGCTCGGTATCGTTGGAAACATCGGCAGTCTCTGGACCATCTCACACGTTGGAAGGAGGAAGCTTGTTATCTTTGGCCTTTCTGTGACAACAGCTCTGTGGCTCGGTGTCGGCATCGCGAACTGCTTCGCAAACAAAACAACCCTTTGGTAAGCACATGTCCTTTCCGTTGGCTCAAGAAGAGACTACTAACAATAATCGCAGGTTCACCACCGGTGCATGCATGCTCATCATCCTCATCTGTGGACTCAGCGTCTGGCCTGCCTACTACGCCATCGGAGCGGAGGTCTCTTCTCTCCACCTGCGATCAAAGTCTCAAGGTCTTGGCTGGGGTGTGAACGGTGCTACGACGACACTTTTCGCCATCATCTTGCCATACATGTACAACATCGATGCCGGCAACCTCCAAGGAAAGGTTGGATTTGTTTACTTCGGACTCAGCGCCACATGTCTCCTTGCGTCTTGGTATTTGGTGAAGGAAACCAAGGACCTGACACAGGAGCAAATTGACAAGCTTTATCAGCGATCGGCACAGGATGAGAATGCGGCGGCTTGAATTTATGTAGAATGCTAATGTCCGTAATGTGTAATTTTACGACGTCTCCTTAGCAGTGGGGGAGCAAGACTCGAAATAACACCGATCGATTCGATTCCATACCAATATATCTTGTAAATTAGTCAGCCGATAGTTTAGACAATGCAACACTCAGTTTCTCCAATCGAAAAACTCTCTAAACTCCCCACACGCCTTCAGCCTCCGCAGCGTATCGACATCATACTGTAACATCACCTCTATTCCTTTCCCATCGCGATGCCTTGGCGGCCAGATGAAGCACCTCCCATCTGGCTTGCCGTCAGGTTTGCCCACCGTGAATCTTGAAGCTTCGCTGCAGCCCAGCAGTGTGCCGAAATTGATGTGGTTGAACTTAGCCCCATGTAAGCACACGATCAGCATGTCAGGGCCGGGCCAGCGGTCGACATTCCAAGTCAGTGATGTGGCCTTGTCCATCTGGTTGAGTAGGCCGACGAGACGTCGCACGGCAGTCGAGTCGACGGCGGCGATGGCTTGTTTGATCCGGGAGGCGGCTGTGGACAGAGGACGTAGAATTGCGGATTGCTCGCGTGCGGCGGTAATGTGTGCTGGCTCGAAGATCTCGGTAGCGAGATCTGCTGATATTGTTGACGTGTCTGTGTCACACCCTGAGGCGGAATGTGGTAGATGCTTTGAGAATATGGAGGGTTCTTTACAGAACTGGCGAGTCGGCATTCGCGCTACCTATAAAATTGAGTGTTGTCAGTGACCATGAATAGACCTACAATATTTATACCCAGACTCACTGCATTAGGCTCCGAGAGGTTTCCCCAATACACGGGTGAGCATATTGGGTTCCTCATCTTTGAGCGCGTGTTGACCGTGACTGAGAGTTTAGTCTCAGGATACTGCTCGCAATCTATGTTTCTTGCTTTGACCACATGCTTCCATAGAAAAGCGCAGACGGCCTCGGTCACATTTGGGCCATAGTCCGTGCCAGAAGAGAGTCTCTGCCTGAGGTCCTTAAGCTTCTTCTCGGAGATGAAATATGTGGCAAACTGCACAGGTGGGCTCAGTTCCGGATCGTAGTCGCAGGGGTTCAGGAAGGCATCATGATCTTGCACCAGCTTCCAATCTGGGAACTGATCTAGCTTGACGTCCGCTTCGGGATCAATGACACACTTTCGATCGAGAAAGCTGATGGCTGAATCGGTGAGAGGATCTGGTATATGGCCGGATGTGGCGGCAGAGATGTGTTCAGCAAGGATAGAGTAAAAGAGAAAGTTGCCAGTGCCGTCACAGACAGTATGCTAGACCGCCGCATTTTAGTCGAGCGAATCTCAAAATGCTCCGGAGCTTTACATACATGGAGACATCCTGTGAGAATTAAGCCGCCTTCGATGAAGTTCGCTTGCATTGCAAGAGTTGGCAGGCATGCCTGACCCGGGAATTCTGTTTGAGCCAGTACATATTCTTGAGGTAAGCTTTGCAGTGGGAAGTGATTGCGCTCCAGGTCATCAAAAGTGCCAGGCATCCATTGATGATCTGACCCTCCGCGTGTAAAATCTTTCATGGTGATGGTAGCGCCCGAATCGCTGTGCAAGCGAAGTTCTAATTCATTGCGAGCGCCCTTAGACTTACAGACGCAATACATCAGTTCGGGGACCTGTTGGACAGTGGTGTGGAAGCCTCGTTCTAGGACACTATACACTGAAGCATTGCCTGTATCCTGAGGTAGGCGGAAGAAGAAGTAAGAGGCGACATAGTCTCTTGGAGCGATCTGATCGATCATGTTCAGCTGCGTCGTTTGACCAAGCATAGTCGGACATGGCCTGACGGTCGTGGTTACTGTGTTCATGTTGTTCTTTCGGCTGGCAAATTAGTTACAAGGAGTCTAGTAAAAACAGTGCCACAAATACACAGTAGAGGAGTACAAGGAGCTGGTCTAAACACGTTCTGAGCAGCCTCCCTGTTATACATTGAGGACTTGTGGAACTACGACAAGTCGCGACTGCCATTGTGACTGAACCCGACATCTTGCGACCTGCGCAATGCCTTGAAATGATCGTGTAGCCAAGGAGTGCTGACGCCAGCCAGCAAGTGGTGGGCTGTAATACCATGGAACGATACGAAAGACTACCAGATCCCACAGCTGTTCAAGAGTGTGAAGAAAGTCAATCCAAAGCGCTGGACCTCGTTGATAACACACGAGGTGTGTCTCGGTCCGTCCATTATTGGTTTCCAGAGTGTGGTTGAGGTGGTGCGGCATACCCACAACTTGCAAATAACACATTCGGCCACCCGGGTCTCTGTGACTGTTTCTAGGGCTGGGCCAGCAGCCGTTTGTGATGATCAACCGGCGCGTGACAGAGAAGCGATGGTCCGCGGAGCTGCACGTTTCACCTGTTTGGCGAGCCGCGGCGGATGGCAAGTTAGTCAGGAACTTGAGGCCAAAGTGGATTCCCAGGGCTCTGGTTCCTACATGTCAATTGCGATATCACATGTGCTGTGCCGTGCGTAAGTGGATGGTGTCTGGGTGTGTTGACGGTCAAGGATCGCCATACCCCTTTCGCCCTCGCGTCAGCGGAAAGAAAAGGGAAATCTCGGCAAGTGGCTACTCCGGCCAGGTGGAGCTTAGTCTACCTTGACATTTATTGTCTTATCATCCCGATAGCACTTGCTATCAGTCTATTTTCTGGTACAGGTTACTGTATTGACGGGAATAACGACATCCGCTTTCTCTAGGAAAGGCAATGACACTGACCCGCACATCGACGAAGACACATGCGTACCCGGCGTGACCTTTTTGAGCTGGAGTACCGCAGTTCGTTCATGAATGGTTCGTACAGCTCTTTAGTCTACCACTCTCTGGATGTGATTCGATTGATTTTGCCAAAGACTGTGTTCACAGGATAATGACTGTAAGCTTTGCTCCTCTTCATTGGTTCTGCCTACAGAACAACAGGCACAGCAAAGCACAATCTCCAATTTAAGCCCCCGTACCTTGGTTAACATCTCTTCAGGCCACAAGGGCTTTAGCGTGTGAAGACCTACTCTGCCGCCGTCGGAGTACTAGGCCTGTGTCCTTGATGATGGAATCTTTGGCGATGGCTGTCCTGTGTTTTTTGGCTCATATATTCCCACTGCCTCCCTTGCTCTTGTATGAAGCTTTCATGCTCACGCACTGCAACATTGCCCTGACGGTCACAAACTGGTGAAACTGTGCTATCGACCTACACCAAGAACGATGTCGCTGATCACTAATAACGAAACGGCGCCACTGCGTTCGTCCACAGCCGGCTCATCGTGGGTGCAGCCTCTACTACCTGTACAAGAGAGATCATTGCCCTGCTCGGCAATCGAGAATCTCTGCGCAAGAGTGTATCCGTCACCAACCTTTTTCTTTCCATTAAAGCCGAACGACGACCCGCTCCAGCACTATGCGCACTTGGCCCGTGGTCTTAGTAGAGTGTTCAACCAACTCCCATTTCTGGCAGGCCGACTGAGGCAAGACGCTCGTGGCGCATTCACCATCGAGATTCCGACTTCATCTGAAGCCGGCACACGCTTCTACTATGCAGACTTGAGCAAAGACTTCACCTTTCCGAGCTTCCAAGAGCTTCGAGATGCTGGTTTTCCATATGGCGATGGCCAGTTCGACGGGTTTTCTAGACTTCGGCCAAATCCCTTCCCAGAGCACAAAGATGGGTGCCCCGTGACCATTCCGCAACTCTCACACGTCCGAGGTGGCTTGGTCCTCACATGCTCGTACAGCCACCTCGTTGGCGATTTGTTAATGTTACCCACATGGTGCAACAATTGGGCGCTGCAAACACAAGAGGTGGTTTCCGCTGCAGCAGAGCGTAGAGCTGAGATACCAGTGCCCGTACCATGCGCCGATCATGTGATCAATCGTACGCGGCTCACACCGCCCAATCCTGGGCTTACGAGCTTCGAGGAATTGAATTACTTGTCAAAGACAATTCCTGATTGGCTTCTCGTCGACCCAACCAATGCCGTCGCGCTCGAGAATATGAGGTCGATCGTACCTCCGGCTTACGTCGGGCCATCACAACCGGCTACGGAACAGGAAGCACGCGCACCTACATCTGGAGTCTGGCGATTCCCTCTCGCTTCGCTCAAAGCATTGCACGCTGCCGTCCAGGAGGCTTCCGAAACAGACACAAGAACGTCTACAATGGATGTCCTGACTGCATACCTCTGGGCGCACGTGTTCAGAGCAAAGTATGCCACTTCATCATTTTCGAGCAATGGCGAACATTTCCCCAAGCACTCCGAAATCATATATGCAGGCGACGTCCGAAGACGCCTCGATCCCCCTCTACCAAAAGACTACCTTGGTGCAGCCGTGGATTTGTTCCGTTGCTCTGCTGTGACATCCAGACTTGTCGCACCTTCCAAACAAGCACAGGAGCTCGCAAACGTCGCAGAGCTCGCTACTGCAATCCGAAAGTCGAACGCCAATTGGAGCGAGGGAGACTACATGACGCTCCTCTCGCTATCCCAACGTACACCATTCTCTCCAGGATTTGTACCTAAAGGCCCGATTGACGTGCTGGTGACCGATCACTCGCGTGGCTCGAGCGTGCTTGAGGCTGACTGGGGCCATGGCTTGAGAGTTCCTGTCGCTTATCGCGAGCCTTACCTGGGCCGCGACCCGCCCGCAGGCGAGGTCACGATCATGCCTAGGTGCAAGAACGGAGACTTAGAAGTTATGATTAGCGCGGAGAAGATTGTGCTTGATAGATTGAAGCAGGATGTTGATTTGGTTGCGAGGAGTGAAATTGTCTTCAATCTACACGATGTAGTCGCTGAGAAGAGGAGAAGGGATGCAAAGGCTAAGTTGTAAATCGGTAGCGTTGGTATATTATAGTTGTATCTAAGACGGTATTCAATCGCATCAAACACGAGAGCAAAAGGAATTTCTAGCAAGTATGGCCAGAAATCTGAACTACTGTTGTTTTGTGGTCGCCTGAGCCCTGGCGTGAACTTTGCGAACCAATGCCGCATCGTCCAGACCTGATGCCTTCCTCATACCTGAGTCGAACACCTTTCGGGGGCCGAGAGCGTTCAGCAACCATACCAAGAACGCATTTGTACCCTTCCAGATGTAACTGCTAGGTGAAGTGGCTAAGACCTTGCTGACGACCTCCTTTGCAAATGGCCCAGGCTTGATAGACACGCGTGCATGATCGATCGACCTCTCCCTGACCTTAGGTTCAAGATCGATGTAGATGCTGTCTTTTCCGAATTTGACATTGTCTGGCGACATGAGTGAGGTTGCCACCTGCGCCATGAATAGTGTGAGAACCTTGATTCCCAGAGGCTCGAGCTCCAGTCGCAGGGTGTCGGAGTACGAGACCACGGCTGCTTTGGTAGCGTTGTAGCCAGATCCGAACGGCATCGGAAGCCTTGAGAGGACGGAGGCAACGTTGACCACTACCGGAGCTGGTGCATTGTCCGAGACTGCGGCGATTAGGAGAGGGGCGAACGCCGTGACCATGTTGAAAAGGCCAAAGACGTTGGTCTCGAACATCTGTCTCAAGCGCTTGGGATCGGCTTCGATAGCTGGGGCTTCGTACACTGGCAAGGTCGTTAGTCATGTCTTATTTCGGTAGCAGACTCCAGCCATCGCATCAATGGGTGTAGCAACACAGAACATGGCAGGAAGTGATACTCACGAACTCCGGCATTATTGTACAACACATCGAGCTTCCCATGCGTAAGACTCGTGATCTCAGCCTTGAGTGCATCGATACTTTCTTGAGAGGTCACATCAAGAGTGAACACTTCGATGCCAGCTGCAGATAAATTGCTCATCGTTTTGAGAGACCGCGCAGTCGCGAACACTCTGCAACCTTGCGCTGCGAATTCCAAGGCCAGCGAGTTGCCAGCTCCACCTTCTGTGCATCTGGTTTGAATGTTAGTTGGTAATTCTTGTGATAAATTTCCATCGTCTGATAGACGATGCGCTACGCGTGTTGATCAGGCACTCACCCTGTGACGAGGACGGTGCGTTTCGTTGTGGGCGACATGGTCTTAGTGAGCTTGATCTTTGATGTAGAGTGAGCGTGCTAGTGGAATGATATTCGGGATGGTGAGGTCTCTTCAGAACTGGAGAAAGTAGCCTTGAGTGTATCTTATGTATGTGCCATGGAATGCCACACATGCTTTGATATAGAAGGAACTGTATTGATCGTGCTTCCAAATCCGATTAGTGATCATACAATTTCGTGAGCATCTCGCGCCGTGCACGAAACTCAATCTGATATTGCAGCATGATACCACCACGATAGTGGCCTAACGAGCCAGTAAAAGAATAATTAATAACCTTGTGATTTGTGATCTGTATGCGAATCTACGCAGTGCTTGATCTAGGCGTTGTGAATGCTTGCCGTCCAATGTGGGAGTTGCTTGGTCCGATGAGCGTCTAGCTCAATAAAAGCCTCCGGAACCCTAAAATCGGGGATGGTCTGGCCGACTCGCTTTCGTAAGCTTGACACTGATGCTCTCGGCCGTGAACCATGTGGCACTGCACCAGATTGGTCTTACCAAAGCAGTTTTCGAAACATTATCTCGATCCAAGAAGCCCGTGTCTGCTGTGTTCATAGTCACCCGCGGATGCCACACAACCGCGCTTAGACCGCCTTTACATTCGATCCAAGAGTATTTTACCAGGTGTTGTTCACTTGCCTTCAGAGTGGATAGAACTGTGTGGCCCTGGAAAGATAGAACGAACGGTGAGCTTCGAGCCAGACTCCTTTGAATAAAATTATGGAATGCGTAGGGAGTGCCTGACTAAAATTATGTCTTGTAACCTAATCCTATAGGCCTTTACTTTCAAACTCTGCCGTTGTCCAGTCTTCAAGTTCCCGAGCTAGAGTCACGTTGGTCAGAATATCGTACTTGTACTCTTTCAGCGAAGGATTGTAGAAAGCTCCGTTCCTGATCTCTTTCTTCGGTGCTGTGCTAGCCCACAACTGTGCCCGTGCTCCCTGATGAACATTAGTAAGGACCCAGCTGGCGAGCACAGTGGCCACAGCGCCCACATATGGCCTTCTTTTTCGGAAGTTGTCGAGAATACCAGTATTGACTGCGCCAGGGTGTAAGGCAACGAAAAGGATATTCTCAAATTGTTGCGCCAAGTTGTGAGTGTAGTAGTAGCCTGCGAGTTTTGACTGACCGTATCGAGCGAAGCTGCCGATATTGGAGAGCTCAGTCTTCACCTTTGCGAGTAAGATGCCTTCTGATGGTGCTTGTCTGAATGCTTCGGAGCTGACATCGATCACGCGCACGTCGCTGCCGGGAAGTTCAGCTGTCTTTTGGAGAATGGGGAGAAGTAGTCGGGTGAACAAAGCTGGGCCCATGTAGTTGGAACCAAAGTGCACTTCATAGCCATCTTCAGTCAGACCAACATTTTGAGCCATGCCGCCAGCATTGTTCATAAGGATGTCCAGGCGATCCGCTTGTGCTGTGAAGGCTTTTGCCGCTCTTTGTACTGACGAGAAGGAAGCCAGGTCCAATTCCAAAAACGTGATCTTGCCCTTTATCGAAGGTGTCGCATTCTCGATTTCCGCAATGGCTGCATTACCCCTCGCGGCTGTCCGCGCACTGAGGAAGATTCTTGCAGGGTTGTGTTTGGCAAGTTGATGAATGCTCTCCTTGCCTAGTCCACTGCTGCCTCCGGTGACGATGATGACTTTGCCGGACAAGTCCGGTATGTCGCGGTCTGGAGTGAAGACCATGATGGATATGCGAGCTGTTCCGTAACAAACCAGATGGAAGGTTGATGGAGTGCTGAACCGTCAAGGAAGTGTGGCGGTGAGACGGAAATCAGGCACTGTGGGGTTTTCGTGTTTCTTTTTGGTCGTGCTTGATGACAACGCGCATCCCCATACCCTAGAGCTCATTTGATATACTCTACGACTACCTTTGATTCTGTCATCAAAGCCAAAGCTTAGGTTCAGTTAGCCCGTCACATGAAACGATAATCCCAACAAAGAACGCGGTGGCAAGACACCCTGAATGCCTGCGGGAACGAGATAGGCAGGATAGAGATATGATAGGTTTGTCTGCACTCATGTTATAGGGAAGCAGTGGCATGCAATACTCGGTGCTTTTCCCCTTTCGATGAACGTTCTCAGAATTTGAGCCTCGGCTGCACACGATTGACCAGCGATACGATTGCTCATATAATAAAGTTTCATTAGACAAGAAAACGTGATCTGTGGAATTCAAGACCTTGCACGTGCCTTGCCATATTGACGCGAGAACTCACATGCCGTCTACGACAGGATTCCAAAACACATTGCCTGGGTCCCAAATGCCTTTTAGTCGTCTGATCTGTTCAAGTTTCTCGTGCGGCCAGATCTCTGTGACATTGACATCGCTGTTCAAATTGGCAGCAAATCCGTTGACCCTCTCTGCGTCGCTTGAGCGGTCTGCCAGAATATCAAGCATGTCTCTACCCCATTTTCGGCACACATCCTCGTTCTTGGAGTCTTTCCACCACGGTACCGCCTGGGCAAATATCGCTCTTTCTCTGATCGTCCGGGGGAAAGACTTCTCGTTGTCTAGATCGTGTGCGCCCATGGCTGTAGGATCGCGAGCGCTGACAACAAAGTAGGAAGCTGCTTTTGCGTCTGGGATATCCTCACCAAGCTGAAGCCAGTGCTCAAACCCAGCTTGGATCTTTTGGCTGGTGATGTTGTGCGCCCAAGTCGAGTAGTTGGTTTTGTAATCACCATGCCGGTTCAAGACATCGATTCCAGTGTTCAGGTCTGCGAAATCCGCGAGAGCTGTGTTGGCCATAGTCGCTTTCGTGGCATATGCGGGATCGAAAGCAGCTCCGAATTCTTTTTCGGCAGACAATGTTGGTCCGAAGTACGTGAGGATCAGCATCAAGACTGGTGCACCAGGGCTTGGTGCAGATGGTGGTGCCCGCAGGCACAAAAACGCTGTAGCCATCTGTGATGACGGCTTCGATAATTGAATGAACAACTCGGCCGCAGTATCGATAGCAGATGGGGGAAAGATCATTCGGTGTGTCCAGACCTTCTCGTCAGTAAGACCGAGATGAGACACGCGCCAGGCTTTCAGAGTGATGGAAGTCACTACGCCAAAGCCATAGCCTGCTCCGCATATCACATTGTAGAGATCCTTTTCATCACCCAGAGAGTCGGGAGACAGCGTGAGAACAGTGCCCGAGGCAGTCAGTATCCGAACAGCAAGCAGGTTGTCAATCGCTAGAGAGTGCATGCCATTGAGCGCGGAGCTGCCACCCCCAAGCACATAGCCTATCATGCCCACGGCATTGGAATTTGGATGACCTGATTCCGTGAGCGAGGAATTGTCTAGGGCAAGTGACCGGTAGCTTACTGGTGTACCATCCCTGTTCAGCGAGCGCACTAGTCATGCGACCAGCCACAACTCCTCCTCCGATGTTGACGCAGCCCAACTTCTCATCAAGTTCCACAGTATCGAACATGGTCAAATCAAGGTAAATGCTTCGCTCATTGACAGGAAGGAAGCTGCCATGCTTGCCAGCCGTTGGCAGTACTTTCAAGTTATTTTCTGCAGCGAACTTGACTACCGAGATGATGTCTTCTTCTGTAGAAGGCACAATAATAACAGCACATCCGTTTGGTGATAGACCTGTGTTTGACCAGCGCGAGATCTGGCCCTGAGTCGAGAAGGTCACCTTCGAGGCTGATGAGAGTGCAGGGAATGCGGGAAAACTCTCATTTGATGCCATATTGGGTATGAGTGGGATGGAGAGTTCAGAGAAGGCTTCTCACGCCGCACGATCAGGTAGGAATCAACGCTGAAGACTTAGCGAAACCGAGCCCAAGCGGCTCTCGCTGACGAGCTGACGTGTTGTGCTTCGCGGCTGGAATCGGAGATCATGGGATGGTTGCCCTAAAGTCCGGGAAAGAGCTTCACGTAAGCGATACAGGTATTGATAAATTGAAGCTGTGTTGTATGTCGCGAAGTCCACATAAAGGTATCTTCCGGGTGATAATGGCTGTCTGTGCTGGCGACGGACTGGCTGTACCGGGACATGCTACGCTCGCCAGCTCATGGCCTGGAAGCCAAGACCCGTAGACCATCGGAAGAAACAGTAGAAGGCGCGATGAATGCGTGATGGCTAACAAATTTGTGGCCATCTTTATTGCGAGTCGTATCCGCAAGAGCCGATGTCCGACGCAGCAGATCTGCTGAACGTCGACTGTGCGGAGCGAAATGCACGAGTGCTTTCCAGACCAAGTCGAGCCGAGCCCAGTGGCAGTGCATCGCCCACTATCAGACGAAGGCGTTCCTCGCTTCGCTTGTGTGTTTTCACCGTTACTAGGTAAGGACTCTCTGGTGTCGCATTTTCTAAACAGCACTGCCGGCACGGCAACTTTTCACCGCACCGTGGCGCCCGCCGACTCCTTCAATTGTCGCTTACGGAAAGACACGGCGTGGCGCTGCTCTGCACTGCACCACCTCTGGAACACTTGGTGGTCAAGATTACCGATTTCCGTGAAGCCAGAAGATGGAGTCTCAGTATACAGCGTATCCGTTCGCTCTGGAGTGAAAGGTATTCCCAATGCGCATCTACTACCCCAGGGACCACTGGAAAATCGCCGAAGAAGATGTACAGCCTACCTACACTATGCAAAGAATAGCCTTGGGACATTTACTATCAGTATCGATCGAGAGATCAGAAGCAGCCGGAGCCCGATCATACTCATTGTTGCTGCTGCGCCTCGCTGAGCAAGCGAGAATCCTACCAAAAGCCCATTCAGTGCAACTTGTGTTCATCAGGTTAACATACTATCTTACCTGCAGGATTACAGTAGTATCATATCTGTTCGATATAGCCGAGTCCGATCTGTAGTATCATTCTTCGAAGGATTCGAACCGCCTTGACTGACCGCACGAATGTGAGATCCGCTCGTTGCACAGCCGCTGCGATGTTACTATATCTTCGCTCTTGTTCGACGAGTGGCTTCTTGAGACGTACAATTATACCTCTCTACAAGCCTAATCTCAAGCGTCTAAGTCTCAAAACACATGCCAAACGAAGGTCGATCTCTTGCATGTCGTCACTTTGAACTCATATCGGTCGACCGGCGTCTAACACTCGCTCTGTGTTGTCTCGGACTTCACGTGTCTGGGTCTGGATCTTTCTAGTATACCAAGCCCGCATTCGAAATGATGGACTCTGTCGCTGGACGGGGCACGACGATATCTCGCTACCGATCGAAGCGTCAGAAGAGCCGAGCTATCAGCAGTGATGGTGACACGGGCGCATCACAGTCACCACCAACGATTGAAGTCCCGAACGCGATTGGGCCAGCTGTCTCCGAACCAGTGCGTACGGCGATTAGCTTGGAAACAGTGGCAGGTCGTTCAAGCGATGACCACGGAAGGACAAGTACGAGTCCCTAAGTAATGAGATGCGCTGAAAGAAGTCGCGTCTCGAACACTTAATTCTAAGTAACAAAAACTGATTCGCTACAGCAAGCACCCCATACACATTGCAAGATGCGCTACTCGCCACGGAGACCCGACAATGCGAAGGTACAGCCACCGATGTATTCGAAAACAATCCCGTTGATGTATCATCGTCATCCTCAAAGCGAGGCAACAGTCTGTGTGCAGTACAGACACGGTCACTTCATTCCATCGAGCAGAGCCTGAACCATCCGCAACCGACATCGCCCCGGCATCAAGACGGTCCACCAAAATCCAGCGAGATCAACGCCACGACTATTCCTCAAACGCGGCGTGCCCCCAGCAATGATATTGAAAAGCATACTGGCTGCTTCAATTTCCTCAGACGCGGAAGAAGATATCGTGCCGAGCCAGCTTGCGCGAGTGAGTCCGCAGCAGTCGGTTCGCCCGAGCATTCGACTGTGCAGCATATCTGCAGCGCATGCAGTGAGGGAATGCATGAACAAGCAAAGGCCAGCCTTGTGAAAGGTACCGAATCGGAGGTCTCCAGGACAACATATGCACAAGGATATCATGGTGGGAGGGCAGGAGTCTCGGGTCGGCCTCACGAGACAGCCAAACAAGATTCTCTCAATTATCTCGCGGTGAACACAATATCAGGAGACTGGCGATCGCTCGAACATGCTGACTTGGCGGCAAACTCTTCGTCAAGAAGTTACGCAAACCCCTCGCCTCAGAGCCCATACGACATGAGATACGGCGCTGTACAACCTCAGTATTTCTGCACCGACGAAACATTGATTTACCGCCAGGTCGCCTGGAACGATTTCCAACGCCAGAATTCCATCAATCAACGTACCACCACCAGCTCTATCCCATCTGATATACGCTCTGGCACGACACTTTCCACAAGTCCTTCTATCAGGCGCAAACCACTTGTTGACTTGACTCCTCAATATCAGCCTCCACCTCAGCACAGACAAAAGGGACACTGCTATCCCAAGAAACTCGGTTCGGCCAAGTTGGTCGACTGTGCTACATCGCTAAAGAAGTAGTCAAGCATTCTTTCTGCGTTGCACTCGACTAGACAAGTTGGATATCGATCTGGAGCAGTGTTCAAGAGCGCTTTTTAGTTCTATAGAATTACTTTCTAATCTGTGCCAATTGACGATGTCCCCTTCTGACAACACCTTTACTTGCAAACAGGCTGCACGCTCGGCTTAGATACGCTGTTACTAGGGTTCGTACGTCCGCAACCATTCGCAAGTCCGAACGCAGTATCGTCGACTGCAGCATTGTATGCAGCACCGCAGTTAGGGTCACTGTAAATGTTAGCTATCGCACTCATACGAAGAGGAGGATTGTGGCAAACCTTGCGCCTCCACTTGCACTGTTGAAGTAGGAGCAGATATCATGCGAGAAGCAGTCTTGCGTGTATGCGTTGCCTAGGGAAGCACCAGTGCAGCCGGCTCCGCATCTTCCATTGCAAGAATAGCTACAGTGGTCAGCTGATGCAATGATAGATCCTAGGTTGACTTGACTTACTCTCCGCTTCCAGACGGGTTAGGTCCGAAGTTGCTGCCGACTGTTCCTGTCCATGTGCAAGTCTTTCCGGCGCTGTTGGTCCATTGTGCTGTAGCAGTAGCTCCGACAGTGAGGCAGCTTACAGCGCGTTTCTCGAGGATCTCCGGAGTCGGAGAGGCAGTGATAACGCCTGCAAGAGCAAGGAATAGTGCAGTAGAGAAGAGCATAGTGACTAACGACGTGCGTGAGCGTTGATTTCTAGCTATACCTACAGTTGCATGCACGACGCCTTTATACATCGCTATCGACAATACAGACCGACGAACAGACCAGATAGCAAGATTGTTGGCCTCGGTACATACAGTGAGGATATTTGCTTAGCTTCGCTTTTGATTGTAAGTAATATATTGTTCTCCGCATCTATGACATGATCCTAGGGCCGAATGACACCATAGCGAGATTTTTGCGAAAGGACTCCGCACTCTAGTAGAGAATATAAGGTCCGCAACCAAAGTAGTATTCGAGCTCCTCGCGCTTGGATACGATAAGGAGCATAGCGCGTAAGAGCGGTCAGATACTTGTTATACGCGTAGTCTCCTTTTCTAGCAGCCTCTAGAACTCTAGGCTAAATAAGGAAGCTCCTAAGAGCCTCGAGAATTTCATTCTATCTATAGTCTAGTAACTTAAAGCTCTTCGATCTCTACTATAGAAGCTAGATAGGTATTATATCTTTAGAGACTCGAGTATAGTATTTAAGATCTACTACTCCTTATAGATAATCTAAGCCTTCGAGTAAGTTCGATCTATAAGCTAGTCGAGTCTCCTATAGTAATATAGAGGTAGGGGAAGCTAGCTAGTAGGGGAAGCTAGCTACCTGTTAGCCTTTTTCAGAATAGTACCCTAATTAGCCCTCTTTCTTAGATTCTTATAAATCGAATTTAATATTTAGAGTCTAAAGTAGTAGAAATTCGAGCTCTAGGTACTTTAAGCTTAAGACTACTAAGTAATCTAACTTTAAAAATCGTATTTTATTACTAAGTTATCTATTTTAGAAATCTATATAATTTCCTAATTAAGCTCGAAAATTACTTATTTAAAAGAACTACTTAGAGTAAATACTAAGTATAATAGATTATAAATCTTACTATTATTATATTAAGCTAATAATACCTAATAAGGTAAAGTTTAAAAACTAAACCTAAGAGAAATACCTTAAGTTTAGTATATTAAAGACTAGACCTAATTAAAATAGCTATTTAGAGAGATATAGCTAATCTTAAAAATAGTAGCTAAATTCTAAAAATAGAATACTTTTATAGATAACTATATCTTTATAAGCTAGTTATAAAATAGTCTAGTTTTTCTAGATCTAAGAGTAGAATATCTAAATTCTAATTCAACTTATAAAATTAAGACTAATTAGACTAAAATAGCGAGATAAATTATTATTACTCCTCTAAACCTTAAAAGTAGCTAGTTTCTACTACTAGCTAGTATCTCCTACTACTATTATAATTACCTAAGTCCTATTATACTATTATAAATATTTTAGAGGTTCCTACTAATTTAAAATCTAGATTAATTAGAGATCTATTACTTATAGCTACTAATTAAAGAAATATAAGCTAAATAGGATTATAACTTTTATAATAGAAAGAGCTTTACTAATAATATCATAGTAAGGAAAATTATATAGTAGTAAAATCTAGCTACTTCTAAAATTATCTAGTGATAATATTCTAGTTAATTAATTCTATTCTTATAAGGTTAGGAAGTAAATTCTAGGTTTAGAATCTAAACTAATATAATATAACTTAGTACTAAGAAAATTATTATTATTCTTACTTTATTAGATAACTAAGGATTATCTAACTCGACTTATATTTCTACTTTAATATAAGTTCTAGCTTTAGAAAAAGCTTATTAGCCTAAATAGGAGCTAAAGTATTTATAGTAAGCTAAGAACTTAGGCCTTATATTATTTTTAAATATAACTAATATACTTAAGAATATTAAGAATTATATAAAGTATCTTCTAGAAAATTAAAGCTTTAAAATTTTACTATTAGTAATTAAATATAAGCGATTTCAGTATGATTAATTAGATAGATAAAATCTATCTAATATAGTAATTAAAAATATAATAGTCTTTAAGAAGAAGAGCTAATTTTGAGAATTAATATAATAGTAGTAAAAGTAGTTTAATAGAGGAAATAGCTTAGATTTAAGATTTAAGAAACTTAAAAAGCTATATCTTACTAATCAGGATTAATTAGCTAATATTAGTAATCTATCTTAAAGTTTAAATCTTTTTCTCTTAGTCTATAGAAAATTAGCTCTAAAACTTAATCCTAAAAGAGTTAATTAGTATCTTAAAATTAGATTTTAAAATAAAAATAAAAGATCCCTAATTTTTTAATTAAATTAAACTAATTGAAGATATAAAGTTAAAATTTAGATCTTGAATCCTTAAATCTTTTAAGAAGAGAGATAATCTTAGAAGCTTTCTTAAAGCTTTATTTTTAGAAATTAAATAATATTAGAATCCTAATTAGCTAATTTATTTACTATCTCTTATTCTTCTTCTTCCTCCTCTTTAGTTAGAATCTTAACTACTTACTACTTCTCTTTACTCTTCCTTTTACTCTTTTTCTATTTTCTTCTAATTAAAAAATAATAGAATTCTATAATACTACTCTCTTAGTCTTCTTTTAATTTACTTTTTTTAAATAGTATAATTTCTATTTTCTATATTTTAGTAACTTAAAGCTAATAGATTTATATATAGAAAAACAATAATATAGAGTATTAGTAGGTCCTTTAGTAGTAACTCTTTTAGTAAGCTATCTTATAGAGAGAGTAGAAGAGAGAGTAGTAAGCTTAGTTTAGCTTACTAAAAAGTTAGATATCTCCTCTAGAAAAGATATAATTATATCTAGTAATAGTAGAGTTACTCTAAAGGAGAATAAGCTTTAAAGACTATTTTAAGCTCTAAAGAGTAATATTGAATACTAGATTATTTAAAAGTAGTTTTAATAAATATAAGCTTAAAGTACTTAACTACTATATTAGTATATACCTTAGTCTATATAGTATAATATCATTACTTACTAGAATATAAAGGATCTAATCTATTATAATTATTATTATTATTTTAAGATATTGAAAATAAGTAAGAGAGAGAGGCTATATAGATTGTAATAGAAGTAAATTAGATATCTTAGTAATATAAAAGTATAGAAATTTTAATATTAGATAACTAAAATATCTATCTATAATTAAAAGTAACTATTATTTATTATCTTAATATTCTTATATAAATATTTACTTAAAACTATATAGATTAGAGGTCTAGCTCTTTATAATTTATTATAGAGATATAGTAATCTTAAAATTAGAAGTTAAATCTTAAAAATACGAATTTATTCTCTTAGGATTAGTATCTAAGGCTAAATCTCTTTTAGTAAAGAGGAAAAGCTAGAAATTAAATATAGCTTACTACGATTTAGCTAATTAGCTCTGATTTATATAAGCTGACTTAAAACCTAAGTATATTTATTATATTACTATTATATTATTAGAATAGATTATATTTTTTTAGTATAATAGTAATATAATAATCTGAAGCTAATAATTATATAAGAGATATAATTTAATTTTAAGTAAGCTTATTTAAATTAGATTAACTTAGTACTATTAGCCTAATTAGCTTTAATTAGTAAAATATAAGATATTAAGCTTAAGGAGTCTTAGAGATAAGTTAGCTAGATTCTTCTACTACTAGATTATAGATTATAAGACTATATATTTTATTATATATTATATAAATTATTAGAATCTAAGATTTAATCTTTCTAGCTAATTGGTTTACTATTTAGATATAAATTAGAAATAAGTTAGATTCTAGAATCTATAATAAGTAAAAGATATAAATAAATTACTATTTAAATTAAATTAAATTAGATTTATAATATAGTACTAAGTTAGAAGAAACTAGCTAACTTATATTTAGAGTACTAAGTAATAGATAATAAATAGGATAGGAGGTTTATATTTAATATATCTAGCTTATTATTTCTTAACAAAGTTATCTTTTCTAGATAAAAGATATAGTAGAAGAATTTAATATTATCTTCTTATATTTTTTTATTTTTAAAAGCTTCTTATAATATTAAGAGTATATAATTCGAATAGAATATTTACTAATAGTTAATATCATAGTAGAGGAAGTCAATTAGTAGAGGAAGTTAATTATTTTTAAGCTTTTTTAAATTTAGTACTTATTTTAAGACTAAATAGAGCTAAATAGCCTAATTCTAATAAGCTAAAATTAAGATTAAGGTATATATTAGTTAGTTTATTAATCTTAGACTAATCTGCTTATAAATTAGTAAGATATAAAAAGTCTAAAATTAAGGTACTATTTTAATAAAGCCTTATAACTTTAAGTAGAAATTACTTATTAAGGTTTAGTCTTTAATATTAAAAAATATAGCTATTTATCCTAAACTTAGCTTATTAGACTTTCCTAATAAAGGCCTAATTAGCCTAATATAATAAAGAAGAAATTAAGAATTCTAAATTCGCTAGAATTCGCTCTAAGTACTTCTTAGAATCCTTAAGTATATTCTAGTATAAGACTAGATTCGACTTCTTTTTAAGCCTATTATTAACTATTATAGCCCTCTCTTAAGCTATATAAGCCTAATTAAGATTAGATTATAATCTTATAGTATAGATATAGCTATATTAGGTCGATTTAGCTATTAACTAAGCCTAATTAGGAAGTTAAAGTACTTTTAAAATTAGATAGTTTTAAGACTCTATTTTAAGATACTAATAACCTTATAAGGCTAAGCCTAAATAGAGTAAAACTTATAATCTTACTTATAAAATACTAAACCTTAAACTTAGCTTGTTAGGAATCTTACTAACTAGCCTAATTAGTATGAAATTACAGAAAAGGCTAAAGATAATTAACTTCCTCTACTACTATATTACTTAATATAAGTTAGTAATAACTTAGGAAAGAAGCTTATTAGAGAAGATAATTAGGATCTTAAATTTAGATAAGTTAAAAGATTATATCTTTTTAAATAAAGCTAATTAGCCTAATATTAGTAAGCTAAGTTAAAGACTATACTCTTATAAGATATTAATCTAATTCTATAGTAATATTATCTATCTCTTTTTTTAAGAACTTTTCCTTCTTTTTTAGCTCTTTAATCGATTAGCTTATTAGGAAATTAAATACTTTCTCTAAAATAATATAATATTTCTAGTAATAGTAGAACTACTTTAGAAAGAGATAAGCTTTTAAGAATTATCTTAAGCTCTAATAAGTAGATACTTTAGTATTAAAATTCGATATAATATATATAGGCTTAAAATATTAACTAGAGGTCTATATAGTTAGTATAGTAGATTTAGTAGATATGTTTTAAAGTATACTCTATACATAGCTCAATTCGAGTTATAATATAAGGAAGGAGAACAAAAATCCTAGCTAACTAAGTTATTAGTTAGTAATAGTAATAATATTAGAGTATTTTAAAAATTATAAATTAAATAAAGATCTAATTTTAAAATAATATAACTTATCTTCTTTAGATTAAATTTAAAGCTAATACTTTATAGGCTAGTATAGTTAGATTTAGATCTTCGTTTTATTTACTAGAATTATATCTATTAGCTCTAACTAGTAAAATATAATCTTATAATCTTTTAAATCTTAAGTTAAAACTATTTCTTTTACTAAGCTACTTCTCTTATTTCTTTATTACCTTTAAATTCTAGATAATCTCTATATTTTAAGGTAAGGAAATATATATCTTAAAGAGGGATAATAAATTAGTCTCTTTATAAGCTTACTAATTCTTAACTTATTATATCTATCTCTAAAATTCCTATACTCTAGTTAGTAATATAGTAGTAGAAGATGCTAGCTAATAGAGGAAGATAGCTAGCTTTTAGCCTTTTTCAGAATAGCACTCTAATTAGCCTCTATTTTAGAACCCTAAGATATAGATTTGATATTTAGAATCTAAAATAATAAGATTTCGAATTTTAAGTAATTCTAGCTTAAGACTACTAAGTAATTTACTTTTAAAAATTATCTTTTTACTTTACTTATTATAAGCTTCTCTATAACTTCCTAATTAGGCTAGATAATTACTAAGTTCGACTTATATTAGCTAGGTCTACATTATAAGTTAGGAACCTAGCCCTAAATATAGCTAATCAGCCTAAAGGGGAGTTTTAATACTTAATAGTAGGCCTAAATAGAAGTAGAATTAGTGTATTACTTATTCTTAAATATATCTAGGGATTCTAAAATCTACTTAAAGCGAACTCTAAAGAGTTTAGGATTCTAAATCTTACTATTACTATATTAGGCTAATCATACCTAATTAGGTATAGTCTAATAAGCTATATATAAGACAAATAATATAGTAGTAGGGGAAGCTAGCTAGTAGAGGAAGCTAGCTAGCTTTTAGCCTTTTTCAAACTAAATACTAAATTTAAGGCTAATCATCCCTAATTAGCCTAATCCTAGTAAGCCGAAATTAAGATTAGAGTAGATATTAGCTAATTTATGAATTTTAGACTAATCTACTTATAGCCTAATAAGATATAAAAAATCTAAAAATACATTTTAATTTAAGAACTAAAGTACTATTTTAATAAAGCCTTATAACTTTAGCTAGGAATTACCTATTAAGGTCTAGTCTTAAGTTTTATAAAATAAAGCTATTTATTCTAAACTTAGTTTATTAGACTTTTCTGATTTAAGCCTAATTAGCCTAATATAAAAAAGAATAAATCTAGAATCCTAAATTCGCTTTAAGTACTTCTTAGAATCCCTAAGTATATTCTAGAATAGGCCTAGATTCGACCTCTTTCTTAGCCTATTATTAACTATTATAGCCTCCCCTTAAGCTAATTAGGCCTTATTAAGAATAGAGAATAGTCTTATAGTATAGATCTAGCTAGTTTAGGTCGATTTAGCTAATAATTAGGCCTAATTAGGAAGTTATAGTACTTTTAGAATTAGGGAATTTTAAGATATAGTTTTAAGATACTGATTACTTAATAAGGCTAAGCCTAAATAGGCTAAAATTAATAATCTAGCTTAAAAATACCTAATCTTAAACTTAGCTTATTAGGAATCTCGCTAATTAGCCTTATTAGGCTAAAATTATAGAAAAGGCTAAAAGTCGGCTAGCTTCCTCTACTAGCTAGCTTCCTCTACTACTATGTTAATCTAATTTAGAAAATCGAGTTTTAGGAATTACTTATTTTAAAAATTCCTATAACTTCCTAATTAGGCTAGCTAACTATCTAGTTTAACTTATATTAGCTAGATATATTATAAGTTATATTTCTAGCTCTAATTAGAGCTAATTAGCCTAGAGAAAAGTTATAATATTTTATAATAGGCTTAAAAAGAAATTAAATCTAGGCTTATTTCTTAAAAGACTAGATCTAATTAAAATAAGTAATAAGAGAGATTTAGCTAATTTCAAAAATAGTAGCTAAATTCTAAATATAAAACAGCTTTTTAGATTTATTATATCTCTATAGTCTATTTATAAAATAGTCTAAAACTTAAGAATTTTAAGCTAAATATACTAGAGCTTAAACTTAGTTTACTAGGATAAAGCTAATTAGCCTTAATTAGTTAGATATAACCTTATAATTCTTTTAAATCTTAAATCCTAATTACTTTCTCTACTATACTACTTTCTCTAATATAGTAGTAAAATTACCTTTATATTACTAATTTCTATTATAGAAATTATTTTCTAAGACTACTAATTAGCCTCCTTAGTATTAAGCTTTAGTTCTTAGATTTTTTAGATTAGGTTACTAGATCTAGAGATATTACCTTTAGAGAAAATAGTCTAGTAGAGAAAATAATATAGAATCTTAATTTAAAAAGACTATAAGTTTATATTCTATAAGTTAGAGCTAATTAGCTTATACTTAATTAGCTAAATCAAAGTTTAGGCTATCTTATCTAGAAACTATAACTTTTAGACTTTCTATAAATAGATTAGAGAGATATAATTCTTTAAAAATATTATTTCATTTCTAGATACTAGCTCTTATTATTAATCTTTAATTATTTATCTCTAGTTATATTAGACTTTAGTAAGCTAGACTTAAATAGCTTCGTATTTAGGAAAGAGGCTTAGGATCTTAGGATCCCTAGAACTTACCTTAGATAAACTATTTTTTTTAAGTAATTTAGCGAAAGAGTCTATCTTTATTTCTAAGAAAGCGAATAAGGTAAGTAAGTATAGCGAGAGAGCGAGAGTTACTTTATACGAGCTTACGAATAAGATAAGGAGTTTATACTTTACGGATTCTAGAGATAATCCTAGGTTTCTTTCTTACTTTATACGTACTAGCTTTCTGAATTCTAGTACTTATAAGGAAGGGCTCTTACGGAATATAGAATACGGAATTCGCTTATAGTAGCTTATAGCCTAGCTTCGAATTTCATACTTCTCGTTCTGCTACTAAGAGGCTAGTTTTGAATCTAGACTACGAGCGTAGCTAGCTGCATAGAATAGTCTAGTAGTATCCCCTTAATTTATGTAACTATCTTCTTCGCTATGTTGTTGCTTTTTATAAAAGCATATCCTGTATTCTCTCTCTATGTATGGAAACTCTACGAATACCTCTTCTAATATAACACTACTATCATGAACGACTCTCTAGAATTCACTACTGCAACTACGGCCCAGGCTACCGCAATCGCGGCTCTTATCAATGCCGCCTTTCGCAGTGAACCCGCAGGCCAAACGTGGCTTACCGACGACCAAGATAAGCGTACAGACATGCTTTCCGTGCAAGACGTACAGAACACGATTAGCAACCCATCAACGCCAATTCTGGTCGGGACAGTGGCAAGCTCACCCGAGCTGATTGCGGTCTGCTTGCTTAAGGCCCCGGGAACTTGCGCTAAGACCGCAGGTACACCAGCGAAATCATGGCTGGCGATGCTCGCCGTTGACCCAAAACATCATCAACGCGGCTACGGTTTGGCAGCTCTTAAGGAAGCCGAGGCGTTCGCTAAGAAGAGCTGGGATGCAAAGCGCGTGGAGCTAAATGTCGTTAACACGAGAGTCGAGTTAAGAGCTTGGTATGGGAAGAACGGATATCAAGCCACAGGTCAGACGATGGAGTTCCCCTACGGCAACCATCGCGGAGGGCTTATGGCGGATGGGCTTGAGCTTGTGGTCTTAGGGAAGGATATCTGAGGGACGGAGGGAGTCCATTAAGCAATCGCCGTCACATTGGTACTCTCTCCGAGTGTCTGAATACAGTCAAAGTTGGCCGTAACTACGCCTAGAAGCGATGTGGCCTCACGCCTGCGCTCGCTCATTCAGCTATTATTGCAGAGCACTAATGTGATGTTGAGCGGACCAACTCGCCTTATGCCTTCACTACTCTACAGATCTGGTGATACTAGCACTTCAGCAATGTTTCAGCAGTCATGAATTATGAGGAAATTTACAGCGCTGATTTCGCAAGCCCACTCCTGCATAGAGCGCACTATCATCTTAGCGGTCATGAAGTATGAGAGCGTTTACAGCGCTGACTTTACAAGCCCACTGTTGCATGAGAGCGCGCGCCGTGATCTCGGTGGCTAGTCTTACAAGTAAGTGCATACAAAATCAATAGCAGTGGCACGAAATAGAGCAACGTGAACCTGGAGGAGAGTCGGCCTCCATAGCAAGGCTCCTCTGCAAAGACTCTACTGCCACCGTGTCTGTGTGGTCTCAACTATGAGTTCCCGGAGAGATGCGCTTGTAGCTATCAGCAATCATGTTCCTGTCTACTTGAAACTGTTGACTGAAATCTTTACTAGTCGCTGTCGTTCAGGCTACACACGCTGATAATATTAACCACATGTTAAGGAAAATTGATACAGGGGAAAAAAGATTGAAGTAACAGTCCATTTGATATAACTTATAAAA
This sequence comes from Cladosporium velox, assembly GCA_024604135.1. Lineage (NCBI taxonomy): Eukaryota > Fungi > Ascomycota > Dothideomycetes > Cladosporiales > Cladosporiaceae > Cladosporium > Cladosporium velox. The sequence goes on along the minus strand of JANIIF010000006.1, from coordinate 328,957 downwards.
ACATTGATAATATATGATTATTGTACGCTTCACTGTAGCGTGCACACAATCGGCTGATATAAAAGAGCGTATGCCATGAATTCAATCCTCAGTCCGTTTCACTCAATCCTTCCCAAATGCCCAAATTAGAGGTCTCGGGCCGATTATCCTCCTATTGATTGGAGTCCGCGTGGGCCCGAGACACATAAAATGATGCTGTAGCTTGTCGATGCATCTAGTAGTGGGCGGGTGCGCCGTAGCTGGCGGGAGGGCTGGACTCCTCAGGCTTGGAGTCCTCGGGCTTGCTCTCTTCGGGCTTGGATTCGCTAGGAGAGGACTCGGTGTCGCTGGGCTTGCTGTCGTCGGGCTTGCCGGCGTCGGCGCTCTCGCCATCGTAAGCACCAGGAGCGGCGTAGGGAGAAGGAGAGCCCTCGGGCTTGTCGTCGCCGCTGTCCTCGGGCTTGTCGTCGCCGCTGTCCTCAGGCTTGTCGTCGCCGCTGTCCTCAGGCTTGTCGTCGCCGCCCTCAGGCTTGTCGGAGCCAGAAGGGCTGGACTCGGTGCCGCCGTTGCCACCAGCGCTGCCAGAAGCACCACCGGAAGCACCGCCGTGGGCACCACCGCCAACGCTTCCAGATGCACCGCCGTGGGCACCACCAGAAACACCACCGTGGCCACCGACACCAGCGCTACCGCCAGCACCAGCATCTCCACCAGCACCAGCTCCACCGTGACCGCCAACACCAGCGCTGCCACCGACACCAGCGCTGCCGCCAACACCAGCGTTACCACCGGCACCAACGCCAGCACCACCGTGGCCACCAAGACCAGCGTTGCCGCCAATACCAACGCCAAGGCCGGCGTGGCCACCGAGGCCTGCGTTGCCACCAGCGCCAACACCAGCGTTACCGCCAGCACCAACACCAGCGCTGCCACCAAGGCCGGCGTGGCCACCAACACCAGCGTTGCCACCGACACCAGCGTTACCGCCGGCGCCAGCTCCAGCGTGGCCACCAGCACCAGCGCCGCCTTCCACATCACCACCGGCACCAGCGCCAGCCTCGCCACCAGCACCGGCCTCGCCACCGACACCAGCGTTGCCACCAGCACCAGCTCCAGCGTGGCCACCAAGACCAAGACCGGCGTTGCCACCAAGACCAAGACCAGCGTGGCCACCGAGGCCAGCGTTGCCGCCAACACCGGCGTTGCCACCAGCGCCAGCGCCAGCACCAGCTCCACCGTGGCCACCGAACAGACCACCAAGGCCTGCTCCAAGACCAGCACCAAGGTTGCCACCAATACCGAGATTAGCACCAAGGCCGGCGCTGCCACCAAGACCTGCGTTGCCGCCGACGCCTGCGCCTGCGTTGCCACCAGCGCCAGCGCCGAGGCCACCGAAGGTGCGGCGAGAGATAGAGCCGGAAACCTCAGCGTTGCTGCCAGCAGCAAGGTAGGTAGGGGCCGCAGTGGCGAGAGCTGCAAGAGCGGCGATAGTGTAGGCGTACTTGACCATTTTGAATTTGGTTGTTGTAGTTGTTGTTGTTTAGTTGTTGATTTTGTTTGTAAGGATTGATACGGCTGATTATAGCGAGTGTGGGTCGTAAAAGAAAAGCGAATGTAGGAAACTGGACTGTTGCGTTGGAACTGATTGAATGGATTGATCTGAGGAGAAAAAGTAACTGAGGGAGGACGACAGCCTACCTTATATATCCGTGTTGACGTGATGAAGTGTATACCACTTAGGTTCCATGATGTGCTGCGACAGCGGCTCGTTGGGGCAAACCTAGGGTCGTGCTCGGACGAGGAGGTCAGGCGTGCTACATCGCATAGGAAAAAACGTTGGAACATGAGACCACGAGTGTTGTAGAGCAGCCGTGTGCGCCAATGGCCATGAGTCGCAAGGTTTCCCGATGGGGCAGAATAGGTTCAATAGAAGACGCTCGCACAGACGATTTCATCTTGCGAGAGTGCCTGATGTGATGTAGACGGTACGCTGTTACCGCGTTCGAGAAGCGAGCTTGTTTGTGACTGTTAGTGGCGAGGTGATGGTAACGTTCTCCGCGGTGAAGGATGAGGTCTGGATGTGCTGAGGTCGAAAGGCAGGCAGCGGGTGTGCAGATCCGGAGGACCGGCGCAAGGGCTGTCAAGCACGGGCCGACACGCATGAACATGCGCTCACGCTTGAAGAGCACACAGTGGAGACTGGGGTTGGAGATAGCGGCATCACCACAGCATAGCAGGTTTCAGCAGGAAAACTCTACTGCGGCCGTGCCTGGAAGGTCGAGGCAGGCACATCCGGATTTGTAGGCAATCACAGGAGAGCGGGAGGCCTAAACCCTAGCCCTTGCGTGATCGCCCGAGTTGTCAACCCACGATCCTGCAGACTATCGTTTGAGTCCGCATGGAGTCTGTTTACATGAGACTAGAACCCTAAAGCCGCCTCCAATGTTAGCAATTGCTGGCTATAATTGTACTGACTTTACGCCTGATCCGGCGCATCTCCCGTTTTACAGCTTCAGGTGATCGTTTTCAGATCATGATCTTCACGCCCTCGCCGTTGATCAGGGGGGAAAATCAGGCACAACGAGAAAACTCCGCACAGATTTGTAGCATTTGACTCATTGGGTAATGGATTGGCTGGTTCGCTGAGTAGGGCCTGGGGTCACGACTCTTCCTGTCGACATTTGTGAGGCCTATTTGCTCATAGACGGCTCGACGCATGAGTAATGCGTTGTTGACGCGAGAAGTTCGCGGTGTCGATTGACTTACTACGCCACAATCACATTCTCCCCTGTTTCGAAATCATGGCACCATTCACCACGAACATGGAAAAGGCATGTTGTCCATGTCAAGTGTGGAAGTGCGGAAACGATCGTCTTGCGGAATTGTTAAGCCTTTTCCAGATGTTGATCTTGACTGCCACAGGCGTAGAGGCTCGAACTCTCAACCACGAAACGCAAGAATGAGAACCATTGGCACTTACTAATTGTTGAACCGTGACATCACGTCGTCATCTCCTGCTTGGTGACACTTTCGCAGAACTATGCATTCCCATTCTTCAGGCAAGAAAGATGTCTCAATTGCTTACCATATATCTGCTACCAGACATCTCCAAGTCACATGATCCGTGCAGCCGAGGTGACATGGAAGCTGCGTCGCGTGACGATGACGGCATAGCTATAGCTGCAAGCTTGAGCAGGCGAGCAGCAGCACTCCAGCCACTCACCCATTCACTGTTGCCTAACCTGCTGCTGTAAGACTACCTCGCTTCTGCTCGACAACGACAATAACATCAAACAACCCAAAAACAACTCGAAATCCACGCAAACGAGCCACCAACCATCACCATGTTCAACCTCTTCCTCCAACTCTGCCTGGCAGCCCTCTGCTCAGCCGCACCCATCACCGCCCAGGACGCCACTACTCAGTACGGCGCCGGCGGCGGAGTCATCGGCTTCATTGTCCTTGTGCTCGATATTCTCGTCTGGAGTAAGTCATGCAGTTCTTCCACGTCTCCGCAGCTCTCACGCAAGATGCTAACTTCCCCACCCAGTCGAGGTCCTCAAGTCATCCCGCCCCGTCAGCCACAAGCTCCTCTGGTCTGTCCTTGTCTTCATCTTCCCTATCGGTGGCATCGTCATCTACTGGCTTCTGTCCGACCGCCAGAAGTGGAACAACGGAAACGGCTACGAGGCTATTGTCGAGGAGACGAGGTAGAGGCACTTGAAGCTGCCTAGGGAGCCGAAGAGAAGATGAGAGGAGCGGTGAGAGCTAGGAATGAGTCGCGAGCAAGAGCGCCGTTGTAATTATCTTGAGAGAGAGGAAATGGATCACGAATTACGAGGCGATCGGGGTTAGTCTAGAGTACGTTGGAAGTTTGATATACCTTTGGATATGGCGTAGCCTTAGGCAGGCGAATGACAGAATTCTATTGCAGCCTTGATTCGTTTTATTTCGTGCTATCAATCCACGTCTCTGGTTGCCTGACGCTTGGGGTTCCTGGCTATGCATATCATCTCGCTGCATCAGCGCAACCAGTATGAATTTCCGGCCTGGATTCAGCCGCGACCTCTTTAGCTTCATCTACGGTGTGATTACACTACGCACTGCAGAAACGGCCACTAGATTCGCCACGATACCCAACTCGAAGAACTATTCTAAATGTCCGTGAAAGCCGTGTGATCTCAACCAACGCTCAGCCGCATGTGCGCTAACCTCTTCATGTGCGCCGTAAACATATGCATCCACCTAGCGCTTTCTTCCGTCAACTGACAGAAGCGAAAAGAACGCAGTCTAATTCTATGGCAATACGAGCAAACGTAAATATTGGACAATAAATGAAAGCATACCCGTTCAATAATCAAAGCCTTCTATCGTATCATCGGCATAGCATATCCTACAAGTCGCTGCTAACAAACCCTGACTGACAAATCAATGCGCGTGCCCAAATTGCGTCAACAATGGCAGCAGCATGCCTGCGACTGTAACGAACGTCTCCGCCACACCGTGCTCACTCGATGCCTTGCTCGGCGCAGCACCGCTATCGCCGTATCCATTCATGGGAACTTCAGCGTATCCGTTGCCCACGTGCTCCGCATGCCCTCCATCTTGCATCGTGTGCATTGCCACGTACAGGAAAGTACCGCCGCTGAATAGCAGCAAGACGCCAGTGGCGAATTCAGCACTCATGCTCTCTGGTAGACCGCCATAGCCAAGGAGACTTGCAGCAGCCCAGGTCACTAACGCACCAGCCGGAGCCGCGAGCGAGAAGACGATGAGGTGCGCTCTTGCGGCACGCTTGGACAGACCTTGCTTGAGCAGTGTGGTGGTCAGGCCAAAAGCTGCCGGTGCCTTGTGGATCATAAGCGCGATGAATATGATGAACGAGAGATTGCGGCCGCTGCTCGAAGCACCGCTGGAGGTCGAAGAGGCGCCCAAAGCAATCCCGTCGGCGCAGGCGTGGATTACCAGACCGACTGTTGTTGAAGATGGGCGGGAAGTTGAGCCAGAAGAGATTTGAGTTGTGTCGTGGTAATCGGATTCTTGCGGCGAAGCATCGGGACCGGGTGAAGATGTTGACGAACGGTTCAAGCTGAACTGAGTGAGGTTTATCTGGAAGCGCTGTGGTTGAGACGAAGAGCTGGCGCGGCGTGGAAGGGTGTCGATTAGGTACATCAAGATGAACCCGGCGATGAGCGAAATCCCGACGTAGGCGTGCGGGTTGCGACCTTTGTGTTCCTCGTCATGGTGTTCTTGCGATGAAGGTTTTACCTTCGATTCGCTAGCAAGACTCGAGCCCTCTTCGTGGCCAGGGTCTGTAGATGGGTGTCCTTGCTTCGATAGCTCTGCTGCGATCTCCTCTTCGGTCCTGTATCCGTCGTCTGGGCCGGTCATAAAGTCTCCTTGGGCCCTGGGCATGACGCTGTCGCTGTATCCTTGGTCGCCAACCACGTCTCCTCGTCTCGCTATCGAACTCCATGCCACCTCAGCGACAGGGCTCATGTGATTGACTTGGCGTCTTGACGGCAACAATGACAGGCCTCTTTTGTCGTGGCCATGACTGCTTCCACTTGCGCTGTACACAGTCTCAATTCCTTCAGGGATGATGACGATAAGCGAGGTGCCAACCAGGACACCTGTTCCTAGCGCGGTGATGAAGCGCAGCTGTTTTTGCGAGAGGGCGAAAGACAATGGCAGTAGTCCGGCGAGTACTGATCTGTGGCTGCTGTCAGTATGCGCCGTAATATAGTACGTCCTTTCAAGGTTCAAGATACATACGCGGTAGCCATCACTACGCAGAGCAGCAAAAGCATAAAGAAGCCGTCCCACATGATTGCGATAACAGCGAGCCTGCGCCGTGTATACTGCTAAATCTTTCCTTCCTGGGAGGTGTATTATTGTAGCAGCAGCATCAAGGCGAGAGGCTGGCGCAATTCGACCATCAACGTCCGGGCATTCAATATACGCGACTCGGGCTCCACTCCTCTCGTCAGCTCTTGCTTGCTTGCTTGCCTTGCTCTCATCAGGGTTTCGACTTTCCCTTGCAGAGTGCAGGCGCTAAGATTATGCAGACCCATCTAATCTGATGCGCTCGGGCCTGTTGAGGAAGAGGTTACACGCGAGAGATCGCGTCTTCTTGTCGCGCCGCAGCAGCTGGAGCTAAAGCTTCGTTTCCACTGCCTGCTCTGCGACACAAACACCACCATTGCTCGCAACACCCTCACTTTGCCTATTCTACGAATCAATCACTGATCTACCATCAGCTAAATTCAACCACCTTTCCAAGACTTGTAAGCGCACGCTTCGCCTCACAATATGGCTGCCGATCTTGACCAGCAGGAGCTTGAGCGCAGAATCGAGGAAGAAGTCAGCGAATGGTCTACCAACAGCAACGACTGCTTCAACATCTCCGTCATTCGCGGCGATGGTAGTGAGCATGCAGCATTCCAGCCAGCCTTTACATACCCCATCTTTGGTGAAGAGGAAGCTATCTTCGGCTACCAAGACCTTTCCATCAACCTCACATTCGCGGCGCACAACTTGCGACCAAAGCTGGACGTGAAGTACGGCAAAATCTTCAAGGCGATCAACAACATCAAGCCGACAGATATTAAGGAAGTGCTTCACGATTTCTTGCCCGAAGCTGCTTTCGATGCGACAAACACAGACGATGGCGATGCTGCAAGTTGGACACCTCCCGGAGAGAAGATTCGCGAATACACGAGAGATGACGCCAAGTACGAGATCTGGTGCGCAAGCTTGACGGATGCGGCGGCGAAGCAGGTCCTTGAGAATATGCAAATTCTGGTGCCTCTGTTTATTGAAGGCGGCACAACTCTGCAGCTCGACCAGGACTGGACCACACAAAGATGGAAGCTTTTCCTCACATACCAAGTAAACGACAAGGCTGCCGAAGGAAGCTCGCCTTACGCTTTTGTCGGCTTCGGTACTTCGTACAGAGTCTTCACTTTCCCCGACCGCAAGCATCCTATTGTGGAAGAAGTCAAGTTGCTCAAAACCGATGAGGCTCAGCAGGCAAAGGTTGCAGAAGCCTCATCAGATGACCTCGTGGCAGCTCTGTCAACCGACGGAGTCAAATCGCCACTCGATCTACCTAGCCGTGAGCGCCTGTCACAGTTCCTCATTCTACCTTCCTTCCAAGGCGGCGGTCACGGTCAGGAACTCTACAACACCATGTACCTCACCCTGACAGCTCCGCATAATGTTCGCGAGTTCACCGTGGAAGACCCCAACGAAGCCTTCGACGATCTCCGCGACCTTTGCGACATGCGCCACCTGCGCGCAAACAACCCTGCCTTCGCCAGCCTCAAAGTCAACACCGACATTCCTTCAGACAAACTCACGTCCTCCTCGCACATTCCTGTCGACCTAATCGTGTCCGGCCAAGTCACCGAAGAGATCCGCCAACAATCCAAGATCGACCCCCGTCAGTTCGGCCGTCTAGTTGAAATGCAGACCCTCTCGTGCATTCCGTCCAGCAATCGCTCACGTAATAGAATCACCAAGAAGGAGCGGGCCACAAACGAGCACGACAAGGCATACTTCTTCTGGCGGCTGTATGCCAAACAGCGCATCTACATCTTCAACCGCGACCCGCTGATGCAGCTCGATCTTGAAGAGCGACCGGAGAAGGTCGAAGGCGCTCTCGACTCGGTTCTCGAAGGCTACCTCAGCATGTTGGAGAAGGTCGAGGCCAAGGAGAAGGGTATTGAGATCGTTGGTGGCGCTTCTAAGCGGGCGGCCAGGAAGCGTAAGGTTGTTGATGAAGATGAGGACGAGGATGATGAGTGGGAGGATGAAGATGATGAGGAAGTCGTGTCGAACGGAGTTCATAAGAAGGTTCGCATTAGCTGAGAGACATGATGAGACAACGAGACTGTGTGATGCTTTCGGACATGGGTTTAGCGTGGCGTTGGTGAGGATTGTACGATTAGTAGTGCACATACTATATCTTAGCTGTTCGTGTAACAATTTCCTCGAAGACGATACTCTTCAGCAATGAGGTAGCGTCAGATGATAAAGTGCCTCGTGAGTGTTAGTATATGGGTGTTTCAAATGTTCGGACAGCACCGCCTACGGGTCTACATGCGACCATCTCATCACACATTTCATGAACAAGTCTCAGATGTAGCGATAGAATGACTGCTGTCGTAGACTGCAGGGTAATCCCATTATGAGTATCAATATTACTGTTGCTTTCGAACACCGACATCTATATCAATATTCCTATCAGTGAGACGCTGCTATCTTTATCACGCTGGGCTGTACATGGATGAGACGCGCCCATGCATTTGGTGAGATTGGCGGAAGTGCCACAGATACTCCGTCGTTGAAGAAACATGTGTACTCGATAGTCCAGATTGAATTGCGCGCAGTGTGTATGTCAGATCCAGTGATCAAGTTCGTCCTTCATAGATTCCGTGTAAAATGCCACTTAATTCTACATACAGAATGATACAAGTAAACAGATATCACAACAACAATAATCTCATCCCAAAAATAATAAGGCCGGCGGAATTCGGGGTCGGGAAAGACCGTGCTCACCAAGCTCTTTCCCGCATCGAGCGTTGTTGGGAGTCCGGAAAGTCTTGCTCGAGCCGGAACATCGAACAGCAATCGCTGCCAACCACAGCACCACCACCTCTCCACCTCACCCATCCCTATACCACTCCTCCGCCCTCCTCACCCTCGTTTAACTCCTCCCCACACACCGCCCTCGCCGTCGACGAGGTCCTCTCACAATGCTGTCCCGTTTCGCGCCCAGGGCTGCTGCCGCGCCCAGAGCTCTTCGATTCGCCGCCCCGGTCGCCAGGCGCAATGTCACCACCGATGCTGCCAGCGCCCACGTCGAGAAGAGCGAGGTTCCCTCCGAGGACGACAAGCCCTTCACCGTCCGCCTCTCCGATGAGTCCTTCGAGACCTACGAGATGGACCCGCCCTCATACGAACTCAACACCACCAAGAAGGAGCTGAAGCAGATGTACTACGACATGGTCGCCTCGCGGTATGTGATCACCGTCCCAGAGGAGGAGGAGGAATGCGATTGGAAGCGCGTGGAATACCGTTCAAGAAGGAATACGGATTTACAGGATGCTCGGAGATCATGCGCTAACGTATCTTGCTTTGCAGCCGCATGGAAATGGCTGCCGACCGTCTTTACAAGGAGAAGAAGATCCGTGGTTTCTGCCATCTGTCCACCGGTCAGGAGGCTGTTGCTTGCGGTATTGAGCACGCCATCACCAAGGAGGACCAGGTCATCACTGCCTACCGCTGCCACGGTTTCGCCATGATGCGCGGTGCTTCCGTCAAGTCTATCATTGGTGAGCTTCTCGGCCGTCGCGAGGGTATCGCCTACGGCAAGGGTGGTTCCATGCACATGTTCGCCCCCGGCTTCTACGGTGGCAACGGTATCGTCGGTGCTCAGGTCCCCGTCGGTGCTGGTCTCGCTTTCGCCAACAAGTACAACGGCAAGAAGAACATCTCCCTTGCTCTTTACGGTGACGGTGCCTCCAACCAGGGTCAGGTCTTCGAGGCTTTCAACATGGCCAAGCTCTGGGACCTTCCCGTGATCTTCGGTTGCGAGAGTAAGTTTACAATAATTCCAGTCGCATTGTGAGATTCCACCGCTAACAACCTCCAGACAACAAGTACGGTATGGGTACCGCCGCCAACCGCTCTTCCGCTCTTACCGAGTACTACAAGCGTGGTCAGTACATCCCTGGTCTCAAGATCAACGGCATGGACGCCCTCGCCGTCAAGGCCGCCGTCCAGTACGGTAAGGAGTGGTGCAACGCCGGCAAGGGTCCCCTTGTCTACGAGTACGTCACCTACCGTTACGGTGGTCACTCCATGTCCGACCCCGGTACCACCTACCGCACACGTGAGGAGATCCAGCGCATGCGCAGCACCCAGGACCCCATCGCCGGTCTCAAGCAGAAGCTGCTCGAGTGGCAGGTCACCACCGAGGAGGAGCTCAAGTCCATCGACAAGAAGGCCCGCTCCAACGTCGACGCCGAGGTCGCTGAGGCCGAGGCCATGCCCGCGCCCGACGCCACCCCCGAGGTTCTCTTCGAGGACATCTACGTCCGTGGCTCCGAGCCCCAGTTCCTCCGCGGCCGTGTGCCCGAGGAGAACTTCTACTACTCCCAGCTCAAGAAGGACGGCGAGACCAAGCCCCTCCTCGCTTAAAGGAATGAAACAACTTGTCTTTGGAGAGACGCGGAGTTTCGAAGGAAACGATGATCTTGCGTGCGATATAGCGATGGCAGTATAAGGGAAAGCTTTCGACATGTCTTTTTCTTTCAGAACATTGCGTGGGCGTGCGTTACATGGGAAGGGGGAATCCTCTGGGTGTGTTGTTGCTGGTTGCTGGCTTGCTACTTTGCGATGCGTTTGTCGCCTGGCTGCCGGTTTGTTCTCTCTTCGTTCCGGGCTGGGCGCACGCTGTGTATAATCCCCTTGAATGTTACAACTTTTTTACCGGTTCAATTTTGAGTGTTCTGCGGCTTGTCGAGTGATTGTGAATGATTGCATGGGGGAGGTAGTGATGTAGGGCATGATGAAGCTGAGATTCCGATCCATCGCCGGACGACTTGAGCCTGGGTTTGAATGGTGAATTGGTGTTCGGTTCTCTATCCACAGCAGCGACCTCTCGCAATTTTAATTATGGGGAATACTGCGCAGTCGCATCATCGACTATTCGCATGCTTTGACTGAACCAGTTTCCTAAACTCGTGCTGGTCAGATGTTTTTCTTACCGATGGACTGTACTCCACGCCTACAAATTCTACGCTCATTTCAAATTTGAGAGCCAGAATGCGATTATTACACCAAAAAACACCATCCACTGGGATTATTTGTTCTTTTTGGGAACTGAAAGTGCTTGGTAAGCCTTACTATACTACTGGGGATATTTGAATTACAATTTGATGCTACGTACATCGACAAGGAAAATATTTCGTCGACACATCGGATCTGTTGTTAACCCCATACCCTAAATTTCGATTTTGTTCTTACCTTACGAGACCCGGGGATGGGAGCCGAAAGTTCACATTCGCAAATATGTAGATTTGTGAGCGTGGATCGTCAATACGCAAAATATCGCGTAACCTCTGTCCAAAACATCATACAGACGCCATTGAAAGCTCACAGATATCCTCCTCGATACGCGAACAGACTCCCCTTACAAAATCAGCCTCCTGTTCCACGGTCCCAAGGTCGAGAACGCCCTCCTGCCACGTCAACGTCATGACAAGCGGACCTTCTTTGGTAGTCACCAGGTTGAAATTGAGAAGCGGCCCTACTGCGGCTGCGGGTTGAGCGAAGACCGTCTTCTCGATGCGGACCGGATCTGGAAAAACTTTGGGTTTCTCTGCAAAGGAGGAGCGGAGGACCGGATCGAAGACGACAAGGTTGCTGATCTCGTAGGAAGCTTCGCGCTGTTTTCCTATCTGGCCCAGTGTCCAGGAGCGGAAACTCCTAAGATACTGCAGCAAGCCGATGGGCTGGTTGTGCAGGGTGCTGGCGCATTTCACCAGCCCTGCGGTGGTGTTGTGAGCGGCTGCCCAGATTGCACTGGTGGGTGTTGACCATTTTTCGTATATAGCGGGTGGGCTGGCGATGGTTTCATAGTAGGCTGAAACGCAGTTCATCATGGTCTCATCGCTGAACTTGCCTGGGAAGAGACGGCGTAGGTCGACTACGATCTGGGTGGCAAATATTTTCGAGGCATGCTCTGGGCCGAGTTCCGCGTGGAGTGCTCTGGCGATCAGCTGGTTCAGAAGGCCTGTGAAAGAGGTTTGTCTGGATCTGCAGCGCTTGAGAGCGTCTTGCATGATACCATGGTCTATGGTGACCATTACGAGTCCAGTGCGGAAGTTGTTCGGATCAAAGCAGAAGTCTTTGCCACACCAGACGCCCTCTTCTGGAAGGGTTGCTGAGGCACGGAAACCAAGCGCTCTAGACAGAAAGCCGGGCAAATAGACTCCTAGCAAGGGCGCGAGCAGATAAGACCAAGACAATGAGAGCTTGCCGGCTTCTTCCATCGAAGGTTGGAGTCTGCTAGAGGGCATATCGCTTGTTTGCTTTCGGGCAGCTTCGTCTTGCAGGCCCTCGAGGAATGAGCGGTGGAATGCGAGTCCTGACTTACCATCACCATGCGAGTGGTAGTACGCGAACAACACCAGGAGCCTAGTAGCTGAGCCATCTTGACCAGGCAGAGATGAAAGTACGACCTTCCATGGCGGGCGTCGATCGACCGACAGAAATTGCTCGTTGCTCACAGTCGTAAGTATCTGCTCGATGCGCTTGTCTTCAGGCAAGTCGTTGTCAAGATCCCGTATGTCAATGTGTCTGGAAAGATCAAGTGTCTCCAAAAGACCAAAGCTAGGCCTCTCAGCGCTGCCATTGACGATCACAGCGCTCAGAATGGGATGCTTCTTGATACAGTGCTTCAATGCCTTGGTGGCGAATTCGTGGCCGCGTGACAGGTCGAGTACGCCATTTGCTGTTTGTGATTTGTATACGGCGCCGGCGATCAAAGTACGTTGGTGCCCCACGTCTTGCCTTACTATGCATTGTCGATCGCTGAGTCCTTGGGTTTGTTAGATACTGAGCATATCAAGTGATGTTACTGTTAATGACACACCTGCAGGTCGTCCAGCATTGATGAGGATACCGTTCGATATCATTTTCTGGAATATGTTGTGAATGTTCGATTAGAAGCAAAGGAAGGGCGTTACATATCATTTCGTCGAAACTGCTTGGGAGAGCCTTATCTATCGTGCAGCCTCGCGGCCTGTTGCTGATCGCATGAACTTACTAAATTTTTGACTTACCGGAAGCGAGTCGATGTCGCACGATCAAGAGACGTTGGTTGCGATAGGCATTGAAGCTGAAAGGACTCACGACTCAAGGTCGTGTGAGAAGAAGTCCCGGAGTTTCGTTTCAGGTCGGGTGAAGACACCCTCAACGCAGGGGTGAAGTCTTGGCCCTTGGCAGGTCTCTTATTCCGCGCCTTGAAAACATCACTTTGGATAGAATCAGGAAGACCGGCGTTTCGTGGGCCGAGACTGTGTGGTTGGGTCAGTATTATTGTGTTGTTGCTCTTGGTCGGGCGAGGAAAATGAACTAAATCGCGTTGTTATAGACCCTGAAGTTCTGCAGACGGCCCGGATAAAGCACACCTCGCATAAAAAGAGGGGCGCGCCTTCCCATTCCTGGCCGACAAGTTTCACGCCGCGCCCTGTGGAAGACAAACCTGCGACATATAAGAGCAGACATACTTTGTTCTCCGTACAGACGACCTATCAACATACCTCACCGTGGCATGACTGATCAGCCAGCAACATGGGATCTAAAACACCAGAGGGCGAATACGACGATCCCAAGGGTAGAGTTCAAGCTAACCCACACGCTACGATCACAGGCTAACATCTCAGCAGGGTCGTCGGCCTGCAATGCCATCACTGACCTCAACCCTCCCAAGTCTGCTTCAGCAAGCGGACTGCTGCCAGGAACCCTCGATGGCGAAGGCGAGGACGGTGAAGATGAGGATGACGCTGTCGAGGCCGCCGTAAAGCATGACGGCAAGCCCATTGATGGTAAGTGCTTTCAATATGCTGGTGTGTGCAATTGACTGACCCTTTCTAGGCAAGAAAAGAAAACGCAAGAATAACAAAAAGAAGAAGTCGAAGGCATCCGGAAGCCATCAGACCGCGCCTCCGAGAAGGCCACTTGCAGACCTCTTCCATGGCCAGCCGTATCCTTCGGGCGAGATCATCGAGTACTCCAACACCAACGACAATCTCAAACGCACTACGGCCGGAGAAATTCGCCACCAAGCCGCCATGAAGGAGATGGACGATGACTTCATGCGCGACTATCGCAAGGCTGCCGAGACTCACCGCCAAGTACGCCAGTACGTGCAGACGATTGCGAAACCTGGCGTGTCCATGAGCAAATTGGCCGAAGAGATTGAAGAAGGTGTTCGAGCCTTGGTCGGTCATCCAGGTATTGAAACTGGTGATGCTCTCAAGGCTGGCCAAGGATTCCCGACCGGTCTAGCCCTCAACCACGTGGCTGCTCATTGGACGCCGAATCCTGGGGCCAAAGAAGTGATCCTCCAGTACGATGATGTCCTCAAGATCGACTTCGGAGTTCATGTCAATGGCAGGATTGTTGATAGCGCGTTCACTGTAGCGGCGAATCCCGTGTACGACAACCTGCTCGCCGCTGTAAAGGCCGCGACCAACTCTGGCATAAGGGTATGATTGATCATGATTAGTTCTCTTCAGGATGCTGACAGACTTACAGGAAGCCGGTATTGATGCTCGTATGGATGAAATCAGCGGCATCATCCAAGAGACCATGGAGAGCTACGAAGTTGAGCTCGACGGCAAAAACATCCCAGTGAAGGCTATCCGAGGCCTCACAGGTCACAACATCCTACGCTACAAAATCCACGGCGATAAACAAGTGCCATTCGTCAAGTGCAAGACTGACCAGCGTATGGAAGAGGGAGACGTCTTTGCCATTGAGACGTTCGGGAGCACCGGAAGAGGCCGCATCAAGGACGACAATGGCGTCTACGGCTACGGTCGCAACGAGGGCGTCGACACTTCTGGTGTCCGCCTGGCTTCTGCGAGATCGTTGCTCAAGACCATCGATGACAATTTCGGCACGCTGGTCTTCTCCAGGAGATACCTTGAACATCTTGGTGTGAAGAACTACCATCTCGGCATGAAGTACCTCATCGACCAAGGCATTGTCGAGTACTACGAACCACTTGTGGACATTCCCGGCTCCAAAGTAGCACAGTTCGAGCACGTGAGTGAATAGTACCCGTTGAGAATCGTTCCTGTGTACTGACAAGTCCTGTTCATAGACCGTCCTGCTCAAGCCAAGCGCTAAAGAAGTCATCTCCAGAGGAGATGATTATTGAAAAAGTCGCCATAGGCGACCAAGTTGGCTTTTGTCGACAACCACTTCTCTTCATTGCATCCTGTGCGGTAACAGTACAGTCCTGCCAGAGCATTCAACATGCCTCCAAGTTCTCGCCTGACCAATAGCTTAAAGATAACACTCATTTGAATCCTCACACATCTACTCAACCTCCACACTAAATGCTCCAATGCCGTGTTGTCCTTGTGCAAATATTTGAGAGGACTTTGATGGTCCTCTACGAAGCCCACGCCGCTAACAGCTTTGGCTACAGAATATGGGTCAGCTGGCATCGAGATTATGTGGCGGTACGAGACTCACAATAGCCTGCCAGCTTCAGGATATCTTCCGGTAAAGTGCGTGCGATTTCAATTGGGGTGGACAAGACTTCCTGTTGATCTTGTCGGTAGTAGTCGCGCTGACTATCCAGCAGTTAGTATGTTGGCGCTGACAGGACTTCTTGTTTTGACTTACGCGAAGACCGCAAAGAGCGTTCGGAGACAGTCTGCGTCCCTCTTTTCACACTTGTTCGAGCCAGCGCCGTGGTAAGTTGCTTTACTACATGTCAGTAACCCATCGAATCAAATCAAGCTCTGGGGGTACGCACAGCCAAGTGTGAACAGAGCGGAGCCGGGCTCCATCTCTGCGTATGTGCACTCTTCGACTTTTGGCGCGCGATCGGAGGGCCAAAGATGGCTGCCCGTGATCACAGCGGTGGCCTGGACAAGTGTTATTTGCAACGATGAGTAAGCAGCGTGGCTTGCTTGGTACGACTTACTCCATTCTTGTAGGTGCACTTGGATCCAGCTATGAGACACCCGACCATAGGTGTAAACAGAGGGTTGCTGGGATCTGGGCGGACTTGGTATGCAATCTGGTCCTATGTATGTATAAGTAAGAGGCTCGAAGACTGTGTGCAGACAACCATACTCTGTGCAAAGGCTGTGACTTGGCACCAGGAACAAGTCGCAAAGCTGCTGTCGATCCCAGCATGTATCCACTCTTCTGCGGCACCAGAGTCTCTCCAGTGTATGAGGAGAACTCATCGCTAGATCACCATCAGTTTATCGTTTCTGAGTGCACATGGCATTGACTTACTTCAGGAGCCGAGCCATGATGCCCTGCCACACCGGGGAACGCATGATCTTGACAAGGTGCTCCGGCATGCGAGCCAAAAGAGCTGTTGAGCATCGAGTCCATGCAGAAAATGGGATACTGACGGTGGTGTACTAGACTGTCCGCCGGCTCTGACACATATGCTGGATCATCCCCTCAGTACGCACATCGCTGTCAACGTTCACGCAAAGGCTAACATAGCCAGTGTTATCGCTATGCAGCGCATGAAAATCCCCGTACTGCCATCGATCGTCAATGCGGCTCTGATCACAACCGTTGTGTCTGGTGGCAACGCTTTTGCCTTCAACGCCTCACGATCACTGCATGCTTTGGCACTCGAAGGACAAGCACCAGCCTTCCTTAGGCGAACGAACTGCAAGTATGTCAACATACCACATGTCTTCTGTGTGAAAATCATCGATGGCCGCTGATCGCTTCTACAATGCAGAGGAGTTCCATACCTGACTGTCGTCGTCGTCATGTCACTTGGATGTTTGGCCTATCTTGCACTGGGCTCAGGCAGCGCGAAAGTGCTCGAGTGGATCTTAAAGTAAGCCGACAGTCCTCCACCGTCTATTGTATGGCAGTACCAAGCTGACCAGATCTCCCTGCAACAGCTTCTGCACTGCCGCAACAATGTTGTGAGTCTCGACCTTGATTCCATTGGTCATTCCCGGCGAGCCGCCGATGTTCGCTGACACGACTTCTGATAGTAACTGGTGTGTCATGACACTCACGTACATTCGCTTCCACCACGCTCTCAAATCACAAGGTATAGATCGCAAGACCTTCCTGCCGGCAGTCTCGCGATGGCAGCCTTACGCAAGCTACTGGGCTTTCTTCTGGGCTTTCATCTTCCTTTGGTAAGTCACCCGCACCCCGAACGCCAAACACTTCGCCAACTCATCTGTCATTGTCGCGCAGGGTACAAGGCTACGCAGTCTTCCTCAAAGGCAACTGGTCCGTCGCAACATTCATCTTCAATTATGGCATCATCGAGCTAGCGCTTGTGATCGGTATCGATTGGAAAGTCGTCAAGCGGACCCCGTTCCGGCAACCTGGTGAAGTTGATTTGACTAGTGGTCTTGAGTTATTTGATGCTTTGACGGAACACTATCGCCGTGAGAGGGAGGCTGCGCCGGAAAGCTCGAAAGATAAGATCCTGGCAAAAGTGTTTTGAGGAGGTAGAGCTGGGAGATGTGCAAGGCTATCATGAGATGTACAAGGAAGTGATCCGAGGCTTCGCTGTACTGTGCTCTGTAGTATTTTAGGCAGCCAGTAGCTGGGGACGATCTCATTGGTTTCCTCAGCCTTCTCATTCTGGAGGATGAGAGCGCTTCGGTCTCTGCAGGCAGATCGCTGACAGGAGAGCTTATTTCTCTCAGTAGAATGCTACCAGGGCGCGGATTCCTGTAGAAATAGAATGTCCTTTCAATGTCTCACCAGATGATGTGCTCTCTTTGACGCCCTTGTGGAGCCTGAGATGTCATGATATAAAGGTTAGTAGACCTATCAAGACCTTGACCAGCCCTAGCTGATCCTAAAGTGCACAAGATGCCCACGGCAGGAAGGTGCTTAGGTGGTCGTACGTAAGCTTGAGGAGCAGGATTGTGACATTGGGGTCATTCGTCGTCTTGTGTTGTAGCAACCGACTATGTGGATCCGATTATTTGTTGATGATCATGGGCTGTACACAATCACGCATGACAGGGCAGAAGTTAAGTTTAGCGGCAGCATAGCAACACGCCTGACTATTTTGATTCGCCTCAAGGTTTTGACGCCACCAGCCTAGCAAATCAGCCATCAAAGCACCAAAGTCCGGGTGGGCCAAGGGCCGCGCTTGCCTGGCTTGGCCCGCGCGCTGTCTCTCTCTCTCTCCGCAACTTGCACCTGGGGACTGGCACTGGCACTTGCACTGCACTACGACTTGCTAATACCACTACACTCCTCCGCCGCCGGCACCCAACCCACCGCCGACCATTCCACCCTCACCCACTCTCCCTCTCCGCTCCGCCCGCCGAGGACAACGACAGCAGCCGGGCCTCTCTTATTCGTCCGCCTGGAAGTGCCGGGTTCTTGCTGCCCGCGAGGACCAACTCCCTCCCACGGCGCTGACTTGACACTCGAGACGCCTTCCTTCAACAACCGACAATTCCTTACCACAACACCCACGAACACGAATCACGAACCCGCCACAGTCTCAGTCGAGGCACGCTGCTTCCGCTTCAGAACGACACAGCGTTCCCCGCTTCCGCGTCTGCCTTTCTCACAGGACTGACCACCTTCACTGGCATCTATGGACGCACCCAGAACACTCGGACTAGGACTTCACGCGAAGTCTCGAACCACTCTCGCTCCCGACGCCATACTATCGACTGCTCCAGCATCGCCCACAGAAGAGATGCCACATCACAAGCACACCACATCACATCCCCAGGATCTATCAGCCACGACTGCCAACATGATGCCACCGACAATTGCATCCATGTCCTTCGTTCCGACCACACAACAAACCGTGGTAACTACCACTACCACCACAACCGTCTCTCTCCCTCCACTCATCATAAACCCGCCCAAGGACCTCATGGAACGTGATCCCAAGCAATATCCTTTGGTCTTCTCACCAACGCCACATTCAATCAAGCGCTTCTGCTTCGACGTACACGGCCGGCCCACGACTTTCCACGAGTCGGAAGATGCCGAGGAGACTATGAGGCAACACAGGAAGCTGCAGGCGAAGATGCAACGGCACAACGGATCCATGACACACGAAGAGGCTCGTGAAAAGACGTATGAGACACCGACTCGGAGCGCTGAGAGTTCGCGTCTTCACAAAAATGTGCATAACATCCGAGCATCTGATGCTCCCAAGCGTACTGCTACTCCACCGTCTATAGCAGAGGCGGCCGAGCTCGCGAGCTTGCAAAGGAAGATAAAGAAACCCCGTTCACAGCTTCACAGAACCGAGTCTGAGACACAGGAGGTCCCATCGCTAAATCAGCGTGCAGCATCTGGGGCTTTCCCAGAACCGAGCAATCCTTCTCCAGTGACCCCAGACACTGACGTGGGCTTCGTAGAGATGCTACCTCCACGAGCAGTATCGAGCAGACACGAGGGAAAGAGGAGGAGAAGTCCAGGAAGAATCCCACAATCGAGATTGCGGGAGTTGCAGGATAACGAAGAAGATGAGGTCATGGATGAGGAAATACAAGAAGACGATTCGCAACTGGGACCGCCTTTCTCACGCAGAAAGACGCTTCTAGCTGCGGCACGGAATTTCTCAGAGTCTAGTGCCACGGCCGGTGCGACAGCCACACCACCAATTGCGGAAACGGAACTGGAACTTGTAGCTGGACCTTCTGAGGATACTAGCATTCGTAGGCCGAATCTGCCTAACATTCTGACAAGCTCACAACAAGACGCCAGCCTGCCGAGCCCGAGCTTATCACCGATAACAGCTGCTGCTAACCTTGCATCTCGGCAAAATGCTTTCGAGGCGTCTTTCGCCAGACATAATGAGGATGTTTCTAGCGTGGACTCCAGCTTGAACCTTGACGATGACAGCAAGACTCAGAGTGCTCAATCATTCGACACCTCTCTCCAAGGAGCAATCACGAAATTCAATCTGAGACAGGAACCACCCAAATCTTCTGGCCCAACTGTCATGGACATTCCCACCATGGTCGACGCTTTCGACAGCATGCCGGAAGAACTACAGTCGTACGTGATGTACCAATTCCTGCGCCGATGCCCGAAACCAACACTGCAAATGGTTGCAAACGTTGTTAATCCTGCGCTCAAATGCGATCCATTCAACGTGTTGCCACCCGAGCTTGGTCTCAACATCACGCGCTATCTTGACTCACGCAGCATGTGTCGTGCCGCTCAGGTTTCCAAGCGCTGGCGTCGACTCATTAATTCCGACGAACGTGCCTGGAAGAACCTCCTCGAACGTGACGAGTTTGTGCTACCCGACGGCGAGATTGCAAGAGCTGTCAAGGAAGGTTGGGGTTGGCAACACCCGGGCGAGGAGGGCTACGAAGAAGATCTTAGCCACGTACCTGGAGATCACGATAGTGATGACGACGAAACGACTTCATCAGCCGTCGCGAGAACGAGACGCAAGCATGGCCACAAACACACGAGTCAAAGGAAGGCTGCGAAGCGAACCTCAAGATCATCCGGATCTGCAAGTAAATCGCATCGCGAAGCGCCGGTCTGGAAGAAGATGGTGGCATCGGCAAAAGGACCCACAGCACTAGCCAACGCCGCCACGCAAGCTATTCCGTACCCTACCATCGGACTGGAATCCCTTCGAGGAATGCATTTGTTCAAGTCGCTGTATCAGCGCCACTACCTGATCCGCAAGGCTTGGATGATGGAAGACAGTCAGCCTCAACATCTTGCTTTCAGAGCTCACCATCGCCATGTGGTTACGTGCCTCCTCTTCGACAGTGACAAAATCCTGACTGGCAGTGACGATACCAAAATCAATGTTTATGACACCAAGACAGGCGCGCTCAGGCGTAGACTTGAAGGCCACGAAGGTGGCGTGTGGGCACTGCAGTATGAAGGCGACACACTTGTCTCTGGATCGACTGACCGCAGCGTGAGAGTATGGGACATCAAGTCCGGCAAATGCCTTCAGGTGTTCCAGGGCCACACATCGACCGTGCGCTGCCTCGAGATCCTCAAGCCCGTACAGGTCGACACCGCTGCTGATGGCACTCCCATCATGATGCCCAAGGAGCCTCTGATCATCACTGGTTCGCGTGACTCCACACTGCGTGTCTGGAAATTGCCTCAGCCTGGCGACAGAAGCATCATGCAAGCTGGCCCTCCTGCCAACGACCGCGACAACCCGTACTTCATTCGCACGCTTAGTGGGCACCATAACAGCGTGCGTGCCATTGCCGCTTATGGTGATACTTTAGTCTCGGGATCCTACGACTGCACGGTGCGCGTCTGGAAGATTTCCACAGGCGATCTTCTTCATCGTCTCCAAGGACATGCGCAAAAGGTCTACTCTGTCGTACTGGATCATGCTCGCAACCGCTGCATCTCTGGTAGCATGGACAATCTTGTCAAAGTATGGGATCTCGACACAGGTGCCTGTCTTTTCAACCTTGAAGGTCATACCTCACTTGTTGGCCTCCTTGACCTCAGCCATGATCGTCTAGTTTCCGCCGCCGCAGACAGCACTTTGCGCATCTGGGACCCGGAAAGCGGTGCTTGCAAGGCGACGCTTAGTGCGCACACCGGTGCAATCACCTGCTTCCAGCACGATGGACAGAAGGTCATCTCTGGCTCCGATCGCACTTTGAAAATGTGGAACGTGCGCAATGGCGAATGCGTTCGCGATCTTTTGACTGACTTGTCCGGCGTGTGGCAAGTTCGTTTCGACGAGCGTCGTTGCGTTGCCGCCGTGCAGCGCAACAATCTTACGTACATTGAGGTGAGCATTATTTCCTTGTTGTTAAATACTTACAAAAAAGACTCATCAAGCTAACTAACATTTTGCAGGTCCTTGACTTCGGCGCATCTCGCGACGGCGTGCCCGATTCGAGCCGTGGCCGTCGTATCGTTGTCGACCACCGCGGTGCCGAGACCGAAGACGTCGATGCCATCGCAGCGGCTGGAGCCAACGAGGCTGATAACGGCGCCACGGACTGAGACCAGCACAGACATCAGAGCATTGCCGTTTTCTGCACCACCCCTGCAGAGCGGCAAATGCTCACTTCTTGCAGCAGGAATATTCGATCGAACAGCATATCATTGTTTTAAACTTGATCGCAGCAACTCGGAGCAGCCAATCATCAACAGCATGAGCATGAGCATAATAATTCATCACAAACGAGCATGGGTACGAAAACAACACCAACACCAGCAAGGCGGGGCAGGGCACAAGGGAAGACACGATCAGGGCAAAGGCTTTTTTTTTTCTTTCTTTCTGGTAATGAGCGTTCGAGCAGCACGTTTTTGACTCTTTTTAGGGGGCGAATTCGCTCTGAGGAGCGAAGCGCTTCCTTTGTTGATTTTGCTTCGAGTGGAGTTTTATTTCCTTCCCTTTTTCTTTTTCTTTTCTATTTGGCGAGGGACGGCGTGAGCTTTGACATCCGATTACAGGAGCATTTGAGCAAAGGAGCAATTTTTTTTGTGGAGGCAAAGCGGACAGAACCGGAAATGGAGGCATGATGATACCATGACATAGCAATAGACTTTTTATTCTCGATTTTCTCATGTTGATTTCTCGCCTTCATTCTCCTATCTTCTCTCTGTGTTGAAGTGACAGTGGTCCTTGAACCTCTGCAGGTAATAACAGATGAAGCTGTTTTTGCCGTGTGGCTGGGTGATGTATGACGTTCGCTCGTGCGAGGGCCTTGCAGCATTTCAATAGAGAATACGAAGTGAATCACCTACGACAAAAGAAAACATGTGACGGTGAGCGTTGAATCAATGTTTGTCTTTCAATTCTTCATGCGTGACTGACTGCCCTGCGTGCTTTAAACAAAACCATCCCCGAAATGCCATGAGTTTTCGCTAATGCCACTTTTCGATGTCGCCCTGAGGCATTCCCTGTGTCTTCATCGTTCATCAACACGCATTCGACTGACCAGTAGCGCAACTGATATTGAGCGTGTGTGCAAGTCCACGCGAACCGCGTTCCTCAGCCAATTCCATGCTCGTCGCTCAAAATCCTTAAACCATAAACATGCCTTGACCTGTGAATACGCAAGCAATCCCACGCGAACCATGCTTCTCATTCAATTCATGCTCATCTCGCCACCGCTTTTCAAGCCTCGTATGCCAGGCAGCCGATGGCGTCCAGCAACAGAAGCTGCTGCCCGCTGTCGGCCATGCCTGCCCACTTGCGCTCCTTGGCCAGACTCTCACTGTTCTGGCCCCACTCAAAGGCCTCGCGCTGCTGATTGCGGCTAAGCAGATCAGTGCCTGGCCATTTGATCTGAGTTCCGTCCTGAGCGGCGACCACTCCGCATTCGGAATCGAGAGACCATTTGGCTACCGTGTCGGGTGTAGCGAGCGTGAAAGCGAGGATGCGATCGAAAGTGGACAGAGGCAAGTGGCATGCAGTGGCATTGTCGCGGTACTTGAAGTCCTCACGCTGCTCCTTCTCCTGCTGCCACTCGAGGAACTTCTCAGAAATGTGCTCATCGTTCTGCATTTTGACATTGGAAAGTCTCTCGCTCAGACTCTGCAAGTCGGAGCCTTCGCTAAAGGCTCCCTTGCGGTGCGCTTTGAATGTGCGCTTGGGAGTAGCCGGTGTATTGGTAACTTCAGTGATGGCGGTGTCGTTTGCCTCACGAGTACGTATATCGGCGAGTGTAGCGGCGTATGACTTGCCATTGTTGCGAGTGATGGTAGCTGTTGGGGAAAGAGTGCTTCCAGTTGTATCCTTAGGGTCGACAGAGTCGCTTGTGCCGACCTCAGCGACGGAGTCGAGACGCTGATCTCTGCCTGCCTGAAATCCTTCGTCGACAGATCCACTCCTGAAGAGGTACGGGCCTGCGTACTCTCTGCGGCGTGCGGCCGGTGCTGCAATGTATGCGAGCTTGCGAGAAGTAGCGACGATCTGTAGCGCAGCTTTCCATAAGTCCACACTGGTAACGCCGCGATCCTCGATGATGTGGCGCTGCATACGCTTGCGCATGCTCTCCACTTCCGACATTTCATGCTCTCCGCCGTCATCGGTGTGAATCGAGCGCATGCTCGAGCGGCGGTCGCCAACAGGCGCTCGGGAGTGTCTTCGAGGCTGGAGGCTCTTAGTGCTCGTAGCCATCGGACTTGTTGCGAGTACAGAGTCTGTGTCACTGAGGGTAGTCTGTTTGCGAGCGTTCTCTGTCTTGTTAAGCAGCGATAAGCCGTTCTTTCCTAGACTCTCTTTGTTTCCGCTCCAGTCGATACCGCCTTCGACTGAGCCTTGGCGATATACATCGACAGAGCTTGTTGCTGGAGCTGCGTTGATTTCGTTGATGAGTTGGTTTGGGTAGTAGTGATCTTCGAGTATATATGAAAGCCACAACGCGCCAGTGTCGTTGATCCCGATGTTTTGGAACGAGATGTAAGGTATAGACCGCAGACCGCAGCGTCGTCGGAGCATGACTCCTGATGTCATCCAGTCAAGGCTTCCCTCGGCCTCGTCAGTAGTAGTAGATTTGTTGTCTTCACTCTCTTCTGCTTCATCCAGAGTGTAGACTGAGCGGTCGCCACCAAGAGCGATGGGATCAATGACGGGCTCATTGCAATGAACTTTGCAGAAGATCTCAAGTGCTCTGGCGCCGAGCTCGGGATTGCCACTCACATCTAAACGGCGCAGTGTTTTGCAGGACCTGAAAGCGGTCAAGAACGTCTCCCACTGCTGCGCCTCCTCATCTGAAATGACAGTGATGTTGTTGTCAGAGAGCACGACAGTCTTCAGCTCATTCTGCGCCAGATCGATGACAGGCGCAAGAGTGGCCAGTGCTCGGGTGGTGAGTTTGTTGTCGCGAAGGTTGAGGCCTTCAAGAGCCACTGAGGCTGTGCTGTTTCCGGATTTCATCGCGGCGTACAGGCCTTCGACCATGGCCGCCACGCCTTCATCAGTGAGTGCCTTGCTGGGCGCGACGAGGTCAATGGAGTGCACACCAGTGACCTCATTTTCGCCTCCGGTGAGACTGCCAATGCTGACTTTTCTGGCTTGACGTGCGGCGTCCTTTCTGGTCTTCTCGAGCTCCTTAAGGGCAGCGTCACCGATGGATTTGCCTAGGTCGACGCCCTCATTGCGCCGGTTGGTGCAGTCGAACTTGTTGCTTTTGCCGTGCCTGACCATGTCGAAAGCGGGGCTCGATTTAAAGAAATATGCCTGATGGTTCACGCTTCGGCTTTGTCGCGGCGCCGCTGCTGTTGCGGTTTGCGGTTTTCCCTTGTTCGCGATACGGGACAATTGAGGATGTGGTTTGCTTTTCTTCCGCAATGGGCTGAAGGTGAGGAGGTGTTGCAACATCGGATGAAGTTTGCGGTGCGAGCTGGCGGGTTGCCGCGTGTTTGATGCGGGTGAGTGTTTGTTTTGGAAGCGGCGCGGCGCTGTCAACAAACGGTGAAAGGGAAGGAGCGATCGTTCTGCGCCCCACGGTGACACAAGATTCTTTTTCCTTCTGCACGTGTGACTATTAGAATCGAAGAGAAGAAGAGCGAAGGTGGTATTTGGGACGAAAGAATTTCACTGCAGGCCTTGGTGATATTTCCGTGCTCTACAGCTCGAGCGAAGTCTGAACGCAAACACTCCTCATCTCCGAACAGCTCTTAAACTCGCGATCATGCCAACATCAATGGCCGACCTTAGCGTCTTAGCATACCTTGACTCACTGAGTGTAGTGAGTGCACCTACTTGGGAGGGGTGACATAGAATTGCTGTAGTGGAGGTTTAGTATTACATATCAATACAAAATGTTTGTTCTCGCGCATGCCACCCTTGGTCGTAGTGCCAGCGAGAAGCTGAGAGTCAACGTAACTTACGAGCAACCACACCATCGTGCTGTTGCCTCCTAGTTCGTTCCATTCCGGGAGAGTTCCTCTTCTCCATCTTCTCCTTCTTCGTGTAAGCGACCGTGCGATCGGAGCGGTCGACTCCCATCCAGTAGCCGAAGTCTTTCAGTGAAAGATGGGCTTGCTCTCTACCAACTTCGATGCCACAGGCGGAACCTGGATCCGCCTGCTAATGCCGCAGTTTTGCTTCAGAAGGCATAGCTTAGTTGGCGCTCGTTGCATAGATGTCAACTCAACGCTGGACTGGTGGTACAGAAGCGTGCTCTGTCCAATGCTGGTAGAAGCCATTGAGGATATGTTGGACGAACATATGTCCTGTCAGCATTCTCACGAAGATGTCTTCTTGGCTCTCATTCTCGCTCTTTGCAGCTCCTTGTGGGCTTTCCTGGCCTGGTTCAAACTGCTCGGCTTCTCCTCGTCCGGCGACAATTTCCGATCCACAGCAGCTTCATCAACCTGATCCAGCACGAAGTGACCAAGTTTTCCGTCTCGCCACCGTTGAATCAACCACAAGGCTGATGCTTCCATGTCTGGCACTCCGCTCTTCCCAAGGCGGCCAGTTTTCTTGGCAATGGCTTCCAGTAGGTCCGTGACGTTGTTGGTGCATGGGTGGAACTCTTTGTACGATTTCGGAGCGTGCAGATTAATTTGGAAAAGCAGGTAATCTGCAAGTGTGAAGGGTGGAATGACGGTGTCTTTGACACTTCCGCAGAGTGCTAACTTCAGCATGTGGTCGGCGTCTGGCACGTATGGCATGAAGACACCTGGAGTGTCCATCAGGTACACGCTGCCGCCGTTGCTGCCCTCTTCCACAGCATCATAGATCTTGACGCCGGAACGGGCGATCGAGCGAGTTACGCCTGGCTGGTCGCCTGTCCGGGCTGCTTTGCCTCTTCCTACGCCTACACGCCGGAGGGCATTGAGAAGTGAAGATTTGCCAACGTTGGGCATGCCGACTACCATCAAGTGGGAGCCTGTCAGGCTGTTACGTGTGACGTTCGCGGCTTTTATGTGCTCCAGTACTTTCTTGATATCGCGCGAAGCACGCTGGTCCGAGAACATGACCTGAGACGGATGGTGCCATTTGCGAAGCAGCGCTTCTCGCTACAGAAATGTCTACATATCAGCCTCCATCGTTGGCCGTAGACCTCTCCACCAATATCCCTGGCTCTTCGTAGACGACGCACCTTGTTGTCCTCTTCTGTTCCATTGCCCTTGCGTCCGAGATCTTTCTTCGTGTACACCACCATGCGGTCCCGTCCGGCGAGAGCGTCCTCAAAAAGCGGGTTGTGCGATGTTAAAGGTACTCTGTAGTCGCGGCATTCGATGATGAGGTCGATCTGAGACAGCATGGTCTTCATCTTGGACAGACCGGCGGCATGATGGCCGAGATAGTATGAGCGCGGGACGGAGTCCAGCAGTGGGAACACCGTGCGTGGTATGAAAGGCGCAGCCATAGCAATTCTGTTATCAGTATTGACCTCGCGATGGTGACATTGTCTCCGTGGAGTACTGTTCTGATGGCTGTCTCCTGTGGCATGCGATCGAGGTCGAGTCTGGTGCTAGGAAAGTTGCCGTTGGTGGTCTGTGCTGGTGACGTTTGTACCGACCACCTTCATTCTTTGGTTCCGTGTTTACTGGTTGTATTTCACATCTGGTATATCTTCTCTCTTTCGTTCTTTCTTTCCTAAAGTGAGCAGAGCACAAGATCATGCAGAATCAGCGAAAGCGCTATGAAGTTGGCGGAGTGACGCGCTGGCAGCCGAACACACTTGACTGATGAGAAGTGCTCACAACACACTATACCTAATGTTGGATACTGCGAATGCTTTAAATAAATTGGATACGACCTTTTTCAATCATGGCAGACCTTCTGCCCTCAACTCCAACTCTGCCGAACTCTTCCCCTCCAGCAGCTCGCCTGGACAACACTCTGGATTTAAGCGGATTGCCACCTATATTTGTCTCGGCAACACATTTTGAAACTGAGGATCTCCACGAGCTGGAAGAACAGCTTGTCGAATCTGGAGCTGCGCTCACATACGACCTGACCGAAGCTGGCATTGTCCTTAGTAAAGTCACGAGAAAGCCAAGAATCTTGTTCGATCTGAAAGCCAAAGGGCTGTGGACCGAAGAAGTGAAACAGACTCGCGACTCTTCGACCGAGGATGAAGTCGCTGCCAGCTCCCAGCCACCTGCAAAGAAGTCCAAATTTGAGTCCGTCTCGGGAACCAAAGCGAAGGCGAGCGAGGCGATTGTGATCGATGATTCGAGCACTGCGTCAGAAGCCGAGGGCGATGCCCAAACTACAGTACAGACTGGCAAGCGGAAGGTGGTAAAACGCACGCATTCGCCCCATCCGCAAGCTGTGGCCACTCCAGTGGAGGCGTTGACCAGGGTTGTGAAACTCGATTGGTTCCACAAGTCTTTGGAGTTCGGCGTGCCTCTTCCACTCGATGACTTTATCACATACCAGGGACGACAAGGCAGTAAACCTGAAACCTCTTCTGCCGTGTCTATTAATCAAGTCACTCCAAAGAAAGTTACGACTGCATCGATGCGCTCGAGTGATCGCGCGTCATCGCCAATTGCGGCGATCGTGGAACGTGCAAAAGAGGATGCTCCATCTCAAGGAAATCGTACAGACCGCTTTGGCAAACGGAAATTCGGACACACCGTCGCATCCTCTGCCAGTACAAGCTGGGAAGCCGGCTCCAACACCAAACAGCTTCACGCACATCTTCTACACACGACTACATCCGAGAACGATTTGGGTATCTCGAGCGATCTGCCGGAAATGCCGGAGTGGGTCAAAGCAGGTATTAAGTATGCCTGTCAGCGACTGACACCGAAAAACCAGCCGAACGACACTTTCATTGCTCTATTGAAGAAGATAAAGCTCGCTCGACTTCTAACCAACGACGAGATTGGCGTGCGAGCTTATAGTACGAGTATAGCGGCTTTGGCTGCGTATCCGTACAAAGTCAGCAACCCACGAGAAATCATGGCTTTGCCTGGTTGTGATGCTAAGATTGCCAATCTGTATATCGAATGGGTCAACACAGGCACGATCAAGGCCGTCGACGACATTGAGGCAGATGAGGATCTCAAGATTCTGCGTGTCTTTTACGAGATCTGGGGTGTAGGCGCTACTACCGCCAGAGAATTTTACTACGACAAAGGCTGGCGAGACCTCGACGATATCGTTGAGTATGGATGGAAGACCTTGAGCCGAGTTCAGCAGATTGGAGTCAAGTTCTATGACGAGTTTCTTGATCAGATTCCTCGTGCTGAAGTGAAAGAGATTGGACAGATTGTGCACCGCCACGCATGCAAGGTTCGTAACGACGGCATCCAATCTCTCATTGTTGGCGGATATCGTCGTGGCAAGGAAGTCAGTGGGGATGTGGATATAATTGTATCGCACCCCGACGAAAAGCAAACACTCAGTATCGTCAATGACATCGTGACGTCGCTCGAAGACGAGGGTTGGATAACTCATACGCTCTTGCTCTCGCTCAACTCTACCAATCGAGGCCAACAGACCTTGCCTTTTCGCACTGGAGGCGGCGGCCACGGCTTTGACACTCTTGACAAGGCTCTTGTCGTCTGGCAAGACCCCAATTGGCCAACCAAGGAGGTCGACCTCGCCGCGAACCCGAAGGCCAAGAATCCGAACATCCATCGACGTGTTGATATCATCATCTCGCCGTGGCGGACAGTCGGGTGCGCAGTCTTGGGTTGGTCAGCCGGGACGACGTTTGAACGGGATCTGAGACGATATGCTAAGAGCGCCAAAGGGTGGAAGTTCGATTCGTCTGGGGTACGGAGTCGAGGTAGTGGTCAGGTTGTAGACATTGAGGGTTTCTATGAGTACAAAGGTAGCATTGGGGAGGGCAGAGCTACAACGATGGAGCAGGCGGAGAAGAGGGTCTTCGAAGGGATGGAGTTGATGTATAGGGAGCCTTGGGAGCGATGCACTGGCTGAGTTATGGAATTGTGATTCTTTTGGACTTGGTATGATAGATAAATGCTTTAATCACATTAGGATTCATGCGATCACAAAGTTAATCAATCATTTATGGAGATCAAGTAAACAAGACACTTCTTGGCCAGTGTTTGCTTGCTCCACTCTGGTGGAACCCTTAGGAACGCTTCCGAGGGGTCTGGAGATTGTGCCGATCTCCAAGGCGCTCACTCACCAACACGTCGCATTCACTCCGACACTTGCACTTCTTGCATAACACAAAACTTCCTGGAATGGCGCAAAGGTGTGTCGCATAAATTATTACATCCTCAAACGACAGTTATTCACGCATCGACAGCCCACCACCCACCGCCACAGACACAATGGCAACCGAGCTAGACCCCGAGCAATCCACACCTACGAATGGCTTGAAGCGACGGCAATCCGAGGTCTCAGAACAGGAGACCAAGCGCCTGCGCGCAAGTCCCGGTAAGACCTCTCCAGATCCGGAGACTACACGCGCAAGCGCCCGTCGCGACAGCAATGCGCCGGGCGAGGAGGGTTCACGGCGCGAGTCGACAGACAAGGCGGCTGGAGAACAGGCGGCACCCAAAGGGGAGGCGCGGAGGAAGAGCAGTGCGATCAACGAAAAGGACAGGTCGCGACGACTGTTTGGTGGGCTACTGGGGAGCTTGAGCCAGAAGGGCGACAGCAGGACTACAAAGAGGCGGCAGGAGATCGAGTCTAGAAGAAAAGCTGAGCTCCAGCGACAGGATGACGAACACTTGGAAGACAAGCAGAGGCGGCTGGAGCAGCTTGCTGAGAAGCGCAAACGTGTGAGGAAAGAGCTCGAGGCCGAGACGGTGCGTATACTTGGAACTCCTGCCTCACCAGAGACCTGACAGCTGATCACGCGACCAGATGCGCAACCGACACCGAGACCTGTTGCACAGAGCCAACTTCCTCCATACTTCGGCTCAGCCAAGGCTCGTGAGTATAAATCTTATTTCCGGTCAAGGTTGACATCAAGCTGACTTCGCGTAGCTCTACAAACCATGGGAGCTTCGAGACGAAGAAGAGGATCGCATTGATGATCAAATTAGTGAAGCGAAAGCACAGATCGACCGAGAGCTGGCTAGCTTGAATGCAGTTCAGATACGCGAGGGTGGTGATGGCGAAGGTATGTGTGGGAGCATCCATGTTCACAATTGTTCCGCGCTTACTTGATCTAGATTCGAACGAACCGGCGACAGAAGAAAACCCACGGGAAGAACACATGGCTGATGCTGTCATAACAAATGCCGCATCAGCACAAACACCAGATTCGCCAAATGAGAATGAAGCGATAACCACTTCAACTGCGGATAGCAAGCAAGAATCTGCTCCTACGGAGAAAGACGGCGCTGAAGGTGTCCAGCGTTCGGCGAATGTCGACAAGGACGCGGTAGGCAATTCTGCTGAGGAGGCAGAACGCGAGGCTGCAGCGACGAATCAGGACGAGCACGACGAACATATCGTCGAAGGAGAGGAAGACACCGTTATCTACTAAGGCACAGAAGGCGTTTAGCACATCCTTCATCGTTATACCCCCACGTGTAAATTATCCGCGTAATTAATTCGGTCACTAGCCGCGGAGTTATCTGCAACCAACAATCCTTCCCCGATCTTCGCCATCTGGTCATCATGAAGACAAATTCCTCTGCCCCCAATATCTTCACAAGGCTGTATGCCTGGTTATCTTGAGTTGTACAGGTTTTCGCCGAAATCGCTGCTGCTAATCTCTGGCGAATCAATGCGTGCCCTATACCCCAGGCGAGCTTATCATGGTTTAGTTATGCTTACTTCGGCTTGAGATACTGGGGTAGTGAAACGAGACAGGCGCAGCCAATGAATCGCTATCTATCTCACGATATCGATGCGGAGATGCATAGAATATAAGTAATGATGGCTGCAGCCCTCGACGAACATGTGGTGGTATAGCTCTGTAGCAACTCTCTGCACAACTGAGATTCTTGCAACGACACTGCAGACATGTCGACAATTCCGCCTTTGAGCCAGGCCACTGGCTATGGTAAGTCGGAATGATCGACTCGATCGTTCCGATAATATATGGCTAACAATTCATTTGCTCAGGCGTCATTCTTGGGCTCGGATTCCTATTCGCGTACGTCCTTGCTGAGCATGCAAGCTGCCATGCTGCTAGGAAAACACTGACATATCGGTTAAAGCTTTGGCATGATGTTAACGACATTTGTGCTCCGACGATACAACAACGAGCTGCAAACATCCGAAGTTTTCTCCACAGCCGGCCGTACTGTTAAGTCAGGCTTGGTCTCATCTGCAGTCGTTTCATCCTGGACCTGGGCAGCAACACTACTACAATCTTCATCTGTCGCTTACAACTATGGCGTTTCTGGGTAAGGCTAATCGATAACTACGTGATAAACGTCCTGCTAATATACTGGTCCCCTGCACTAGACCTTTCTGGTATGCCTCAGGAGCTACTGTGCAAGTCATCCTCTTCGCCACCCTTGCGATAGAGCTCAAGAGGAAAGCCCCGAACGCCCACACGTTCCTCGAAGTCATCCGCGCTCGCTATGGCCCAGTGACACACGGCGTCTACATCACTTTCGGTCTCATGACCAACGTCCTAGTCACAGCTATGCTCCTCACTGGTGGATCCGCCGTCGTGACTTCACTTACCGGTGTTCCAACAGCCGCCGGTTGCTTCTTGCTGCCCATCGGTGTCGTGCTGTACACCATGTTTGGTGGCATCAAGGCAACTTTCTTGACCGACTACGTGCACACTGTCATGATCTTGATCATCATCTTTATTTTTGCTTTCACGACTTACGCTACGAGTGATATCCTTGGCTCGCCAGGAGCAGTTTACGACGCTCTGGTCGCGGCATCTGAACGTCACCCCGTCGCTGGCAACGCCGGCGGTTCATACCTCACCATGCAATCAAAGGAAGGCGCAATCTTCTTTGGTATGTATCTTTCATCTCATTATCCGAACAATTCGCTAACACCACTCCAGTGATCAATCTGGTCGGTAACTTCGGCACCGTCTTCATGGACAACGGATACTACAACAAGGCGATCGCAGCCTCTCCAGTGCATGCTCTGCCTGGCTACATCGCTGGTGGACTTTCGTGGTTCGCCATCCCATGGCTCTGCGCCACCACAATGGGTCTGGCTGCTCTGGCTCTCGAGAACAATCCTGTGTTCCCGACCTTCCCTAACCGCATGGACCCGGCCGATGTCTCCGCCGGCTTGGTGCTTCCCGACGCTGCTGTCGCCCTGCTTGGCTCTGGAGGTGCTGCAGCTACCCTGCTGCTCATCTTCATGGCTGTCACTTCCGCCATGTCTGCTGAGCTGATTGCCGTTAGCTCTATCTGGACCTACGACATTTACCAAACTTACATCAACCCGACTGCCAGTGGTAAGCGACTGATCTACATGAGCCATGCTTCTTGCGCTCTTTACGCTCTTGTCATGGCCGCGTTCAGTACTGGTCTCTACTACGCTGGCATCAGCATGGGCTACTTGTACTTGATGATGGGTGTGATTATCTCTGGTGCAGTCATCCCAGCCTCTCTGTCTCTCCTCTGGGACCGCCAATCATGGGCCGCCGCAACCTTCACTCCTCCTCTCGCACTCATCTGCTCTCTCATCGCCTGGCTCGTGACAGCCAAGAAGGAGGGCGGCGATCTCTCTGTCCTTTCCACAGGAGCCAACAACCCCATGCTCGCCGGCAACGTCGTCTCCCTCCTCGCCCCACTCATCTTCATTCCACTACTATCCTTCACCCTACGCACACCCAAATACGACTGGCTCTCCATGAAAGCCATCCGCAAAGCCGACGACACCGACCTCGCCGCCGCCGCAGACATGGATCCAGAACTCGTCCGCGGCGCAGCCGCACAGAGCGCACAAGAAGAAGAAGCGGAACAGCGCCAACTCTCGCGCTCCGCCAAAATCGCCCGGACGCTGACCGTCGTCCTCACGCTGTGCTTGTTGATCCTCTGGCCCATGCCGATGTACGGATCCGGCTACATCTTCAGCAAGAGCTTCTTCACCGGCTGGGTTGCGGTGGGAATTCTGTGGCTGTTCTGCTCGAGTGTGTGTGTTGGCTTGTACCCGCTGTGGGAGGGCAGACGGACGAGCACTCACACTATTAAGGCGAT
The DNA here is from genome assembly GCA_024604135.1 of Cladosporium velox. Lineage (NCBI taxonomy): Eukaryota > Fungi > Ascomycota > Dothideomycetes > Cladosporiales > Cladosporiaceae > Cladosporium > Cladosporium velox. The sequence goes on along the minus strand of JANIIF010000006.1, from coordinate 295,204 downwards.
CTTCTTGGATATCACTGGCAAGAGGAAGCCGGCCTTGCACGGACGTGCCACTGTTGCCGAGACTGCTGAAGTCGAGGAGAAGGCGGCAGCAGATAAGGAGAAGGAGGCTGCTGCAAATGTTTCGTGAGTGTGTTGCGTGGCTGTGGCGTTCCACAAAGTTGCGGCGAGCAAATTGTTCATTTCTTCCCAAGATTCCCCCTTTTATTCAGACGATATTTTACGAAGATGATGCTAGCTGGAACAATCGATGCCAATAGTAACATGTCAAAATCTTAACATAATTCCGCCAGATCCTCACAATTTACTCTTCCCGCCCTCACCATCACCCAACTTCAACCCACCCAACCACTTCCCAACAATCTCATTGACCTGCGCCGGCGCCTGCCACAGCGCCCAATGCCCAGTCGGAACCTCCGCCCTCGTCAGCTTCGGAATCACGCGCTCCATACCCACACTCATAGCCGGAATCAGCACATCGTCCTTAGCAGCTTGTATGAACAGCACAGGCTGTGCGATGTGGTTCTTCTGAGCCTCCGGAAGCTTGAGCTCATCCTCGTAATTGACGCGACGCGTGCGGTACCAGTTCATCGGTCCCGCGAGGTTGTTGCGGTGGAAAGCATCCGTGTAGAAAGCGAGTTCCTGCGAGACGTCAGTGAAACCAAAAGCCACATCACAGGGTAAAGAAATACTCACCTTCTCCTCAAAAAACGGCGTCTTCCCAACCTCATCGCTCCTCATAACATCCAAATCAACCCCCTTCTCAGGCACCATAAACTTCCTCCGACTGCTCGTCCTCCCCCCATACATCCCATTCAAAAACTTCTCCACCAAGCCCCTATCATCCCCGATAAACCCCTCCATCACACCGTTCTCGCTCCCCAACTGCAACTGATACCCGAAATTCGGCAGTTTGCCTTTCGCCAAGGTTTCCGTGGACGTGAACGTTTTGGACGTGGCGCTGTACGGCGTAGCGACAGCAAACACGGCGGCGATGAGCGACGGGTACCATTGCGCGACGCGGTAGACGGCGGCGCCGCCCCAGTCGTGGCCGCCGAGGATGAGCTGGGAGACGCCGATGTGGCGGGCGATGGCGGCGATGGCGTTGGCGTGGGCGAGGAAGCCGTAGTCTGAGAGGTTGGGGGAGTAGCCCTGATGGTATCGCCTATGTTAGCGTTGTTCGATGGGCGGGGGGGGATCGACTTTTGGTAAAGCATACCGTTTTGCCATAGCCCATACAGTCGAGCGCAATAGTCCGATAGCCCAGGTTCACGAAGTGAGGGATCTGGTAGCGCCAGCCGAGAGACATATCGGGGAAGCCATGGATCAGGACGATGGTGCCTTTAGGCTTTCCTTCTGGCAGGGCTTCGAGGTAGTCTTTGTGGTGCGAACATGTCAGTCTTTCAGTTTTCGAGACGGATTGGACTCTGAGATGATTGTAAGAGCAAGGGTTCACATACGCCACTGATGCCCGCCATCTTCCACAAAGCGACTCTGCACCCTCTCATCATCAGGCTTGATCTTGTCGACGTCGTGTATATATGCCATCGTTTTGCCGGCTCAAGCTAAGGTAGCTTCCTGGTATAACAAGTCAGGATGGTGTCGGGACGTTAGAGCTATGTGTACCAAAGGGCTAGACCAACCTGACGTGAATATAGGTCAAGCTCCCAAGCCTCTAACAAAAGGCCTCTCAACAACAGCGGTTCAGAGCAACAATATTAACACCTCCAGTATTAAGCCTTGAGCTGACGTTCCCACCTCAAATCGCGGAGGGGTTCTTCGGTTGAAGTCTATAGTGTTTACGTGAGCTCTCAAAAGATACCTCGGCCCAGCCCAGCACGTTTGCGCTTGGTCTTCAACTAATCATTGGGTAGGATGTGGATATCCGTTCGGCCATGTATTTGATATGTTTGCATATTTATCTGTATCCGCCACCGACAGCTTGTGGGTCTCGTTGACAACGCAAATACAACACACTCCCGACGTCTAGCCGCACGAGAATTGAGAATAAATGTGAGACGGTTATCAAAACGAAGAGCTGAGATGTCATTGCTAGGTTATTTACTCAGGTCCAACACCATCGAACTCGCATAGCAGGAAATCAGAAGCACAACCTTTTGCATAAAAATTCCAAGTCGTGAAAGGCTCCGGCAGAGCTTTTGCTTTTTCAAACAAGTGCAAGTCTGCACAAACTCAGGTAGGACAAATCGCAAAAGCAGAACAGTGAGCAGCGACGAATACGGTCACGACCGAAAAGACAGGATAAGTCTAGTCAGACTCCTCCTCGCTCTCCTCATCGCTCTCAGCCTGCTCGAGCCACTCGATGAACTTCTCGGCGCTCTTGCGCACCTTGCGGCTGGTCGCGAGGTCGACGTACTTCTTGCTGGCCTTGCCGCCCCAAGCCTTGAGGGTCTCCTCAGAAACAAGGTCGTTCTCGTAGATCTGCAGCAGGATGCTGGAGACCTGGCTGATGAGTTCGGGGTGGTCGTTTCCGACGAAGCGCTCGAGGCCACCGAGGAAAGCCTTCTCGTGCTTCTCGGAGGTGATCAATTTCTTGAGCATCGAGGCACGGGGAACGATCTCCTTGACAATGCCAGTGGTGAAGATGGTCTGAGCGAGGACAGCGGGAGTGCGGTGCTTGCCCTCGATGCCGAGCTCCTTAGCCTTGAGGTAGATCTCGACATCGGGAACGTCGTTGACATCGCCCTTCTCCTTTGCAGCATCGTCGATCCACTTACCGAGGACGTCGTAGACGCTCTCTTCCTGGCCTTCACCTTCATCCGCATCGTCAAGAGCAAGCGAGTTCTTGAGGTCATCAGGAAGAGCCTGAGCACGAGCCTTGACAGCCTCTTCAGACATGTCGACAGACCTGGTGATAGTTAGCTGGTGTTCCATTTAAAATTGATCACAAAAAGTATGACTCACCATTCGTGCTCCTTCTGCTCAGAGTCGGCGAGCTCCTTGGCTTCGGCGTTGATTCTGCGTGTGAGTTCGTCGTCACTACCGCCGTCCACATCAACGTCTTCAGCATCGTTGCCTGCATCAGAGCCGCTCTCGCCAGGGCTGTTGCCGTTCGCGTTGGCATCGTCATCACCATTCTCGCCACGGGCGGCCTCAGCCTCCTTGCGAGCCTTGCGGTCGGCCTTCTTGGTAGACTTGTCCTTCTTGCCCTTCTTGGGTGCAGTCTTCAAGATGAAGGAGGCGAGCTTGTGACGGAGGTCGGCGTGGGTGTGGTGACCGCAAGCCTTGCAGTCGAGGATGATGTCGCCATCCTTGATATTGACAACGGTCTCAGGGTTCTTGCAGTCCTTGCAAAGGACGAACTTGTTGATGAAGCCGTCGAGGTGGTCCTGCAGCTTGGAAGCCTCGTGGGCACCGTTGACAATCCAGCGGTCGTCCTTGGGGTCGATGTTGGTCTGGGCGCCAAGCTCGAAACCGAAGTATTTGATGACATAGTTCGGCGGGCGGGCCAGCTGGTCGGCCACGTTGTGGAGGTTGACGATGACGGTCTTGATACCGTTGCCCTTGCCCTCGATCTTGGACTGGATCTTCTCCATCTTGTAACGGTAGAAGGCATCCTTGACGTCGCGACGGATGTTGACGGATTCAACCATGATTGCGGTGTTGATGCTGGTGATGTTTTATTGCGGGAGGGGATGATTCACAGCGGAGAAGGCTGCGTTGGATGTTATAAAGTTGGTAAGAGGCCACGAAGACATGCACTCTTTTGTTACAAGGCTTTGATGGTGTTTGGTATCCAGGATGTAGGATGGCAGATGTTTGTAGGGTTTTTCTTTGATGCAAGGTTACTCCAGGAGTCAACCGTTGGTGCTGTTATGGCTAGGAAGACGAGTTGTTCGCGTTATGCGAAATGGCTGCGGCTGCTCAGGCGGCGGATCGAGTGCAAAGGCGTGCGCGTGGGACGAATACATAAACTCTGGACTGTGTACGGCTTCCTTGATGCGTGGGTTGGTGGTGGGCGACCTCGTAGGACGCTGTAGGTGTGAGATTGGTGCTGGGGTGGTGGTGGTGGGACGCTGCAGGCAAATTGCAGAGTGCGGCGGGGGCGGATGTCGCAGGGATGGTGGTGGGTGCGGCGACGTTTGCTTGTCGCAGGGCTGATGGAGGATGGTGTGGAAGAGATTCGACGGCGGCCGGTCTGTGTGTGGTGTGGATGTGGGTGGAATCGGGTGGTGGATGCTGCTGGTGGAGAGAAAGAAGAATCTGAGAGGAGGCCAGGCAGGGCTAAGGAGTGGGTCCGAGTGTCGGCTAAGAATCATCGAATTCTTTGTCTCCGAAGTCCTGCAGCCTGCAGTTGCCAGCAGCGAGCCGGGCACAAGCACAAGCACAATTGCCTACTATTATTTGCTGTCTTGTCTCGCAGCTGCTTATCCCGCCTGCGCATATGACTATGACTAACCAGCAAACTCATGTCTGCCTAACAATAGGAGGTAACACCTTTGTGAGCCGGAGCTGATGCTGATGCTGCCTCCTGGATACCTGCACACAGCACTTTATTATTATTGAGTCTCCACCAAAGGCCACGTGAGATCAGCACATTAAAGCACTCCACCAGCATCGTGGCCTCCCGCATCAAAACATCGACTGCCACGGTGACTCGCATATGCACTCCTAAATCCGATGTCTCGGGAAGTCGCACACTGCCGGCCCTTGCCGGTGCGAACCATTCATTCCCAAACGCTTGTCGGAGCCCACCTATGTCAGGGATCTGGCTGGTGGTAGTTGATGCCAACAACTAAATACTTCTTCGACCTTGATGTTGACGTGAATACTCTAGATTATCGAAAACTGTGCTACCAGTGCCTTTGATGTCCCCAGTTGCAGTCGTTGTTTCAGTCTGCAACACACCAGACATGCACAGCAAGAAATGACATAGCCGCCGAGACTTTCCTCTTCTGGCCACCCGGCTGGCTTTCAATTAGGATGCACGTTGAGCACTGGTAGATCACTACATGTATATCACACGGTCAACCAATAAATTCTCATAATGGCTCCTCCTCTTGTAGACTACTCTGTATATCTGGTGACAGATTCAACCCCTGCCATTCTCGGCGACAAAGATCTCGTTGCCGTCGTAAAGGCCGCTGTCGAAGGAGGTAACACAGCTCCGAGTCATCCACACATCTGTCTCAACATTACAAGCGCTGACCTGCCCAGGCGCAACGATCGTACAATACCGTGACAAGAAGAGTGACACCGCACAACTCATCGAGAATGCAAAAGCACTGCACAAGGTCACCAAGCCGGCCAACGTACCACTACTCATCAACGACAGAGTCGATGTCGCCCTCCGCGCCGGCGTCGAAGGCGTGCACGTCGGTCAAGATGACATGGACTTGGAAGGCGCACGCGAAATCCTAGGTCCTGATGCTATCATCGGCGTCTCGACAAACACTGAGGAAGAAGCCATCCGCGCGGCCAAAGACGGCGCAGACTACATCGGCATTGGCACAGTCAACGCCACGCAAACCAAAGATGTCAAGAATGTCATCGGTACCCGCGGTGTACAGCGTATCCTCGCCACGCTGGTGGAAAACAACCTGGGTCATGTCAAGAGCGTGTGCATTGGCGGCATGAACGCAGCAAACTCGCAGCGCATCCTCTACCAAACCGCCACTCCTCACAAGAAACTCGACGGCGTCGCCATCGTCAGCGCAATCATGGGCTCCGACGACGCGAAAGCTGCCACGGCCAACCTCGCCACCCTCATCGCCACACCACCGCCCTTCGCCACTTCCACCAAGAAGCAGCCTCTCACCCGCGATGCCATCGTCGCCGCCGTACCAGACCTCATCGCCCGCACAGCCGCCAAGAAACCCCTCTGCCACAACATGACCAATCTCGTCGTGCAGAACTTCGCCGCAAACGTCGCTCTCGCCGTCGGCGCCTCGCCCATCATGTCCAACAACGGCCTCGAAGCCGGCGACCTCGCTGCTCTCGGCGGCAGCCTGGTCATCAACATGGGCACCACTACCCCGGAGATCCGCTCCAACCACCTCAAAGCCCTCGCCGCTTACAACGCCATCGGCGGACCTGTGGTCCTCGATCCCGTCGGCGCAGGTGCTACAGCCCAGCGACGCGAGGGCGTCAAGGCGCTCATGGCAGGCGGCTACTTCGACCTGATCAAAGGCAACGAGGGCGAGATTCGCACCGTCTCCGGCGCGGCAGGTGTCAAACAACACGGCGTCGACTCTGGAGCTTCGCAGCTCTCTTCCGAAGAACGCGTCGCCGTCGTCAAAGCCCTGGCCGCGAGAGAGCGCAACATCGTGCTCATGACCGGCAGCACGGACGTGATCTCTGACGGTGAGCGGACGTTCCTCGTTTCTAATGGTCACGAGTATCTGGGCGAGATCACGGGTAGTGGATGTACTTTGGGCACGACTATTGCCAGCGTGCTTGCGGTTGAGAGGGGGGATAAGTTGCTCGGCGCGCTGGCTGGAATTCTGCTCTATGAAATTGCTGCTGAGCGTGCGGCAGAGAAGGCTGCTGGCCCTGGATCGTTTGTGCCGGCTTTCATCGATGCGCTTTACCATCTGCGTGAGGCTAGTAAGAAGGGCGATGGGTCGTGGGCGCAGGGCGCGAAGGTGGAAGCTGCGTGATGCTCATGATGAACGAGGTGACAATGTAAGCAATCCGATGCTGATTGTAGATGCAGATAGACCGAATACAGCGAGTCTCTTTGGCAACGACTACCACGATGACTGAGAGAGAACTTTATGTTACGCCAGACATTCAAGAATGATACTTCCACACTCCCACGATACGGCGAATGGTACTTTGGAACCACGGCAGTCAGATCAAATCTTGATAAACACTCTAACATCGCAGAGAAACATCCATTGGTGTACATTTCAGTACACCACATCCCCAATGGTCTAGTGGCTATGATTTCCGCTTGTCATTAACACCGACAAGTCGCGGGAGACCAGGGTTCGATTCCCTGTTGAGGAGCATCTCATGATATGACAGTTCTTCAATATCACCGTCTTCCGGTGCTGGCTCACCAGCATCGTCCATCATCTTTTTGTTTTTCTTTTGCGCTATTAAGGCTGGGCTTGAACAATGTCGAAGGGTTAGTGTTGGTGTATGGATCGAGCTGGCCCAGGTGTCGAAACGGCTCGGATAAGGTAGACAGGTATTGCTGGCGGACATCGTTTGGGTTCGGAGTGTATTTTTGTTGATGACCGTGATGCTGGTGTGATCATCAGGTGTATGGGTGCTCGTATCAGTGGATGTGCCTCCTATTGCCCTACAGTCACCGATGTGGGCGACTTGAGAACGAAGAACCCATCATACATCACACATCACACGGTGAAATTCTCGGATGCTCAACACGATGGAAACGTGAACGATAGAGACATGACAGTAGCAGCAACAAATTATCATTCAATTTTCATGGCGTCGTTAACACAGACGATTGCTCGTCCGCAGGCAAAGGCTTCCAGCGTTCAGACAGTCTGACTGCCGTTCGCTCTTCACCAGCTCTTCTTTCCCTGACCAGCGTTCTCAACACCCTTGCCAGCAGAGTTGGCACCATCCTCAATGCCTCCAGTAATGCCCTGAAGGCCGTCACCGACAGCTTTGGTGCCTGTGGTGTTGTTGATGGTCTCGCCGACGCCGCGGCCAGCCGTGCCGACGAGGCCGCCGGCGGTCTTGGTGATGCCGCCTAGGGCGTTTCCGACCTTGTCACTTATTAGGTTGTTTGTTTTTGTTGGTGGGATTGGGTTTGGTAATTGGACATACTGTGGAAGTGCCGGCCTTGACAGCGCCCTCTGCGCCGCCCTTGTTGGAACCGGTATCGATGGGCATTGTGATTTGAGTTTGGTTGATGATTGGATTGTGGTGTTCTTTTTGGTTGTTATTGTGAAGTTGTCGTAGCTGTGTATAACAGTGTTCGAACACCCGATTAATATATCTTCACATGTCGACTCGAAGACAACAAACAACACCAAGCTACGTCATCCGCCACACCAACACTGCCCCAAACATGACGTTGAGCGACAAGGGTGCGCGAATATCCAAACAACCAAACTTGATTCGTTTCATATATATCTACTCTCCTATTGACGTGGCTGGCGCGACTTGTCAACCTTCTGTCCCTCCTTCATGTCACATTGCAGGTCTGAGACTGGTCGAGATCTGGGTCTCGACATCGTGACAGCCTGGCAGGATTGCGAAGCTCGATGGCCACAAGCTCTAGAGGTCGGAAGCGATCGCGCTTGTCGAAAGCATGCTGCGCATATGCTGTGCACATGCTCAAGGGCAAAGTCCTTGGTTGGTGGAAATGCATTGACCCGATGCGGTAAGGGCAATACACTATTACCGGGTTGAAAGCTACCTAAGGCTTCCTTGGCCGTGTAGTGTAGCTACTATCTTATCCTGCCACCCACACGTTTCTTAGTCTCTTTCCTGGAGGAATGGCACCCTTGTAACACGTGCTCGCGCTATATACGAAGCTGATGATATAGGTAAGGTACAAAGATCAAGCCGCCAAGCTGCACATGAAAAGACTCCATCCCGTCGTCCGTAACGGGTGGGGTTCCACAGCTGCTGCAGCAGACTGCAGCATAAACGGTGAATGCGCTTGTTGGCTTTGCGTTCGGCTCTCCTCACTGTAAGCTCAATGACTATGAATGTGCTTCTCTTTCTGCCCATGATGGCCTCTCTCAATACACACAAACATGGCTACAAACGAAGAACTCCAAGACCTTCTGGCGAACGTCACTAAAACCGTGACCGACAACTCCCAAAGTGATGACCCACAAGCATACGATGATGCTCTGGCCGCTATCCAAAAACTCCAGCTAGCCGTGGAAAAGCCAGGTGACTTCGCAGCTAGGATTCGCTTCCAAGGCCTGCAGAACACAGCTCTAGTAATGCTGGCCGAAATGGGCGTCTTGCAAGCCATCGCCGCAACACCAGGAGAAGACATAACCTCAAGCACCCTCGCAAAAGACTCAGGCTGCGACGAACAGCTGATCATCCGCCTCATGAGGACAATCACAGCCGCAGGCGTCTGCGACGAGATCGGCGTCCACACATACCGCAGCAACCGCATGACCGAAGTCCTCGCCACTTCCGGCCAGCGCGCTGGCATGCAGTTCATGGTCGACTTGCAATTCCACATCGGAAGCAGGATCAGAGATTACATGCGAGAGACGGGCTTCCACGAGACCGGGAGCTCGTCGCTGACGGCGTGCCAGTTCGCTTTTGGGAAGAGCTTTTGGCGGATTCTGGACGAGAATGCTGAGGAGCGCGCCAATTTCAACGAGTATATGAAAGCTGCGAGACGCGGTGGGCAAGTGCAATTGTGGCACGAAAGGTACCCGCCAGTTAAGTCGTTGGCGGAGGAATCGCAGTTGAAGACAGGTCCGGACGATGTGCTGATGGTAAGTTGTGCGTGAGGGTCACGACACTTGAGCATCAAGCTGATATTGCCTTGAAACAGGTCGATGTAGGTGGCGGGGTCGGCGGCCAAGTCGGCGCACTGCGAAAGCAATACCCAGATCTACCCGGTCTCTTCGTCCTGCAAGACCTGCCCGACACGATCAAGAACAACCCAGCACCTCCACCAGGCGTGACTTGTATGGCATACGACTTCTTCACTCCCCAGCCAATCAAGGGAGCGCGAATCTACTTATTCCGCAGCGTTTGCCACGATTGGGACGACGAAAAGAGTATCGAACTCCTTCGGAATACTGTTGCTGCGATGAATCCTTCTTACAGCCGCTTGCTGATCGACGAGTGGGTCTTACCTGATGTGGGTGTTTCGCAGAAGAGTGCGTCGATGGATTGCAATATGATGCTGTTGTTCAATGCTAGCGAACGCACGAAGATGCAGTGGGAGAAGCTGTTGGATGCTGTGGGACTGGAGATTGTAGATATCTTCTCGACGCCAGGGGCTGCGGAGTCGGTGATTGAGACAAAGTGTAAAGGAGCGTAGGCATTAAAATCGTGTGAGGGAGAATACAAGATAAATGCAAGAGTCGGAGTCCTGGCATGCTGACTTTACTTTGGAGAGCTAACTCTTCTGATATTTACCGTATTGCGATGTCGACGCATATTCGCATATGTATGGCACAGGCCTGACGCCTCTTTCTTGTTTCGAAGGCCTGCTGCATCATCCTCCTCTCAGCTTCCAGAACCACAACCGCGTGCCATGGTGACTAAGCCTGACGTAGTGTCTCCTTGATAACCTTGGTTCCATATCGTGTCTGCGTAGATGTGCAGCATGGCCGACGTGTATGAGAGCAATCATTCGGCACCTTTGTTCCTGTGCTCAACCATATCGTGGCTCCTCGGCTCTAGTAAGGGCGTTGCTTGAGAAATGGGGATCGCGGCTCAGCATGCTCGACTGCAAATCCTCCGCTCAGATCTGATTATACCTGACAATCAGAGTAGCCTCTCCATCTACCGTGCGTTGTCAGCGCGAAGCTCAGCCATAACACCGCCTGCATCCCTCCGCTTCTCATCCTCATCAAGCTTCGCCTTAACAAACTGATCAAGCATCTTGACCTTCTCCAGCGCCGTGTTCATGCAGATCATGACGCTCATCCCATCAACCGGCTCACCACTGTACTTAGCGATCTGGCAAACCTCGCCAAAGCGGTTCATGCTAATAATGACTTCTCCCTCCCTGCACTGCTCCTCCAGCACCGTCGAATCCAGCAGCATGATCGAGCCGTCCTCGTAGTAGCCAAAGGTAATGCAGAACGGCTGGTGCTGCATGGAGAGCTTGATGGGTTCGCGCTCGCGGGGGTCGAAGATCTCGACGTCTTCGCCACGCACTTCGAAGTCCGGGCGGCGGTAGTGCATGAGTGCGGCCACGAGGGCCAAGCAGCTGGCGTCGACCAGGTTGCCGTCGTGGTCCAGGACGTGCACGTCTGCGCGGACGTGGAAGCATTTCTGGCCTGCGATGATGCAGAGCGATTCGGTGTCCAGGGCTCCGGATCTGCGGATTGTCTTTTCTAGGATGCGGGAGAGGAGGACTTCGGCTTGGTCTTGTCTGTGATGAATTGTTAGCCTTCCAGTTGGAGTTTTCACAAAGAGTAGTTTAGTCTTACCTTCCAACCTCAAAAGCAGGAGATGCAATTGGTGACAATTCTGTCGAGATTGTGAAGACGCCGTCGAACTTGCGGTCTGCAGAAGCCTTCACAACCTCTGACGAGACCCGCACCATGACCCTGGTCTTGCCCAGTTGTACTGTTGCCACGCCATACTCGTCGCCGAATGAAAGTTCTAATGATCTGAATTCATCGAATGCTCTGCCGTCGAGACGGACGTTCTCGCGTAGTGCCTGGAGAAGGAACGACTTTGCGTTGTTCGATGGGTCCGCTTCACGTGGCATTTTGTTGTGAGTTTGTTGTACCGAGGGATTGGTCGTTGCAGAAGCAAGTAGAATAATTTAATTCTATATTGCCACGCTCTCTGGTGCTGGCTTTCTCGCTGGCGCGAGGCGCATTTTCCGCGTTTGCTTGCTTCCAATTCTTAGAAGTTCCTTCTTTCGGCAGCTGCAGCCGATCGCGCGCCAACTTCACTCCAGCGACCTTGAACACTACCCACGCGCCCGAGTTACGTTTACCACTCCACCTCACTATCTACAACAACAACCCCAAAAGAATTTGTGGAAACACACACCCACACACCACAACACCAACATGACCACCGCCCACAGACCGACTTTCGACCCAGCCCGCGGCAAAGAAGCAGGCCGCGGCGAAGCCTACCACCAACGCCTGCTGCCCGCGCACAAAATCCTCAAATACCGGCAAGCGACGCAGGGCGCGCCGAACGAGCAGGCGCGTCGCGATCTCCGCGCGGAATTGTTGCGCAACGAGAGGATTCACTTTGCGAAGAAGGAAGGAAGGACGATTGAAGATGAGGGCGAGGAGGGCAGTGGGGAGCAGATGCTTGCGATTGAGGAGGGTGCGACAGAGGGAGGAGTGAAGAGGGCGCTTGAGAATGGAGGTTCTGGGGATGGGGAGGGAGAGGCGGAGGAGGAGGATTATGAGGCGAAGAAGAGGAGGGTTTTGGAGGAGACGAAGGACATTGATGCGGATTCTGATTCTTCGTCGTCTTCGGAAGAAGAGTCAGATGATGACGACGAAGACGAGGAGGCGGAGCTGCATCGAGAACTCGCGAAGATCAAAGCAGAGCGCGCGGAAGCTGCTGCGAAAGAGGCAGCGGAGAAGGCGAAGAGGGAAGAAGATCAGAGGGAGAAGGACATTGCGCTGGGAAACCCTCTGCTGAACAAGAATCAAGATTATGGCGTGAAGCGGAGGTGGGACGACGATGTTGTGTTCAAGAACCAGGCGAGAGGAACAGAGGATCGCGGGAAGGAGAAGCACTTTGTCAACGATTTGTTGAGGAGTGACTTCCACAAGCGGTTCATGGACCGCTATGTCCGTTGAAGCGGATGGGAAATCTGATTCGACGAAAGTATAAACAATAAGCCTCCTATGCGATCGGGTCGCGGTGATACACTGTCAGATCAGTGAGACAGTCGCCCTGCATCCGACGCCATATCTCACAACCGCAGTGGATACAAGGCCCAATCGTGGTGACAGCCATGTGAGTGGCAGGTCAGGACGAAGCATGGATCCTCCTTCCGTTCCAATGAAGCGCTCGAACGACGGGATCGCATTCGACTTGACCCATGCCATAAGATTGCACATCAAGCAGAAAGATGCCCAAGCAAAGATGGAAAAGAAGCGTAGTCTAGTCACTGAAGTACCCCCGAACAAACCCTTGGTGTACTATCAGCTGTCCGCTCTACGCAGACACAATATAATGCATGCAAAACCCTTAGTGCAACACCAATGAACCGTGATGAACCCCAGACACGCCCGCAAATCCACATCGGCGTAAGATTCGATACCACGCTACGTCACACGTCCAATACTACAGATTGAAATGCAGACACGTTCTGCAAGGATCAGAAGTGCACAAACATTTTATGGTTTCTGAGGTTGGCTCTCAACTTCATGCTTGTCCACTCCGGCCCAACCATGAAGCGGTAATTGTTCGGACGCCTCACTGCATCGTCTCGCAGCTCTAAATTGCTGTCCCCGAGAAGGCAGGTGTGCAGACGTCCACTGGAAGTTCGGCGCTCGCTACAGTACACCGCTAAGCCGAGTAAGAACGTGACTGCCTCATCTTTGTGTAACGAGATTTTACAGCTATGTGATAACGAGCCGCACAAGCTGCTTTTGACGGCTGTGGCGCATGCTTGGCTAGTTGAGAGATATCTTGTCTTGTTCTTATAGTGCCGACCCCAATCGGACATGTCGACTTGTGCCAGAGTAGCCTCGCGATGGTCTTCAGAACCAAATCATTGTTTGCTGTGCCTAGCATGCGCAAAACTGGCCATAAACGCTGACATGTATCTTGTAAGATGGTTGACTTTTCGCTGCCGCCATCAAGATGGCGTGCAGTATCGGCTGCCACATTGAGCGAGCAGCAGCAGCACCGACCTTTTGTATGCCGATGCCGATGTCCGGCCCCTCCCAGATTACCAGCCAGTCGGGTTGGACTTTAAGCTTTGGGAATCCACATATTAGATCACGTATTAGGTGAGGGGAGAGAGATGTGTGTATCAAACAAAGATCAACGGTCAACAAGATACACGGGACAGGAGGAATACAGCCAAGAATAAGCAGGTATATATCAACGGCGGATGGTGTCACGACTAGCAAAGACAACACCCCACCATCCACGCCCACCAAGCCGGGGAGATGCAGGAAGGGGAGGAAGCTCCTCTCAACCGTTACGATTTGCGGGCGAACGATAGGAGGAGGATACCACAGCCACGCCACGCCATTCTCCGTAGACACTAGCTAGCACAGTATAAGTAAGGCCGCCTGCTGGTCCTCGACTCATCAGCGTGAGAAGTCTGAGATTGCACTGCGTCTACGGCAAGATATTGTTCATACACTCCTGCATCCATACATACAGCACACTCATATCCTGCTCTACGGATACCCAGCACTGACCTTCTCGATACCAACCCGTCGACCTATACTATACCCTTTCCATCCACCCACCATGGCAGCATCTCACGGTACGTAAACCTTATTGCCTCTTTCGCTGGTGCAGCTGTCCGGCTTCTGCATCGTCTTCACACCCCTCAAACACCCCAATGGCCTTGCTATTCCCACCAGCATGGCGCGCTGTGCGGGCCTCTCGCCTACAGCCCATTAGACACGCGCTATCTCACCCATGCAGCAAGCCCTCCACCACTTCCCTGGTCCTCCCCTGTCGCTCCTTCCACGAGTCAGACAGGCGCAGCCGTACGCGACCTCACGCATATCCATCTCTTGCTGTAGCACGTGAAGGCCATCACTGACATCTCCTCCCTCCTCGCAGACGACGAGTTCACCGCCTCCCTCCAGGCCAACAAGATCTGGGCCTCCGACATCGCCGCCAAAGACCCCGAGTTCTTCAAGAACAGCGCAAAGGGCCAGGCTCCCGACATTCTCTGGATAGGATGCTGCGACTCTCGCGTCCCCGAGACCACCGTGCTGGGCAAGAAGCCCGGTGAGGTCTTCGTGCTGCGCAACATCGCCAACATCATCAACCCCACCGACATCGCCCTCCTCTCCTCCGTCGAGTTCAGCGTCAAGCACCTCAAGATCAAGCACATCGTCCTCTGCGGCCACACTTCCTGCGGAGGTGTCAAGGCCACCCTGGCTAACAACAAGCTCGACATTCTTGACGTCTGGCTCCAGCCCATGCGCCAGATCCGCGAGAAGCACTCCGAGGCTCTTAGCAAGCTCAGCGGCGAGGAGAAGGAGGATGCGCTCGCAAGATTGAACATTCAGCAGGGTGTGGAGAACCTCAGGCGTATCCCGACTGTCGTCGACGCCATCAAGAACCGTGGCCTCAAGATCCACGGTCTGCTGTACAAGCTCTCCGACGGCCACTTGGAGCAGATTGACACCGCCGAGGACGAGGTCGCCAGTGAGTGCAGGCACAACACTTTCGAGCTCAAGTAGAGTTTGAGGTGTGTAATTATATTAAAGAGGAGTGGTGGTTGCGGTTGTAGCGAGATTTTGAGCGTGTGACGAGATTACGAATGGATTACAGGTAGAAGCAGAGTTACCCTGCGAGATGGAAACATCTTGTTTTGCCAAACAATGAGAGATTTTCACATGATTTCGGTTGGGTGATGTGTGCATGTGAGATCATGCCCAAGCACGTGGATTCACTTCACATTCACTTCACTCAGTGCTTGACCTTTCACAAACAGCTAGCGCGCTTTTCCATGCGATAGAAATATCTGCTGCTCTAATATCAGTTTACCACCGCCGATTGCCACTCACCAACGCACGCTCAACTCTCAACATGGCGGTCGACGGTGGCACAGCCAACGTGAAGCAGCTCGCCACCATGCAACAGAAGAAGAATACACACAACTCCAAAATCCCACTCGCAAGCAAGATCCAAAAAGACCAGAGCGAGGAGCATCAACAGGCGCCGCAGTCTCCTCAGCATCGTCGCGGAATCGGCACCAGCACCGCGTACGTCGAGGACACAAATGTCATGGTAGGTCTTTCTTGACAACGTCCAAATCACAACCGAAAAGCTCTTTTAACGTATGCCGTGCAGGAAGTAACCTACACCCACCCACGCCACACCCATCAATCCCCCCTCTACACCGCGACCAACCTCGCCCCAGCCCTCGACACCCTCACCACCCACCCCATCGAAGGCACCCTCGCACCCCACGCCTCAAACCCTTTCAATCTCCCCTCCTCCGCTCTTCCGACCTGGCACCACGCTCGCACCGCGCTTTCCAACCCGACATACTTCTACACGACGATCTTCAACAACCTCCCCATAGCGGGAGAGCCAAGGCCAGAGCCGGAAGAGAGGTTTGAGGTGAGGACTGCGGAGTGCACGATGGAGATTGAGCAGGGATTGGCGGATTGGAGGGCTTTGTTGAGGGAGTGTCAGAGGGTGGGGAATGAGGTGGCGTTGGAGGGACTGAGGGTGAGGGTTAGGGGGGCTGTGGAGGGGTGGTGAGGATGCATTACTGTCTTTCCTCACGTTGGAGGTTTGCATGGCATGATGTGTTTGGATGGCACAGTGGTCTTGGGTTATGAGTGAGGTTTTGGACGGGAAGGTGGTGTACATCGATGAGATTGCCTCCTCGATTCTTCGATGGTATCCTACTTATGAACGGGTTTTGGACAAGGCGCCGTGGGCGCTCAAAAGAATTCTAGCGTTGGCCTCTGATCGCAAGACCGGAAGCATCTTTGCGACATCTTTGTTCTTCTTTCACCAACAGACGGCCCGACGAGTGATATCCAGGATCCTGATGATTGACCATCGCCGTCTTCGCTGTCGAACAGACACCCCTCGTCTTCAAACAAGATAGACTGCCTCATCTTCGACCGTAAACATGCCTTCGTCTTGATCTTGTTGATCCTCTTACTCGTCCTCACCATCCTCTTCGTCGCAATCTGGTTCACTGACCCCATCCTCGCTATCGAAAGTGTTACCACGCTCCTCGTCGCTCTCGCCAGACTCCTCGCCACCACTCCCTGCTCCCACCGCGGGAAACTCGAAGCTGTACTTACTCCAATCAAGTCTCGCCAGCTCGCCAAACATCCAAAGCTCTTGGTTCCTTCCAAACCCTCGCATATGGTAAGTGTAGCAAATGCCCGCTGTATCCGAAATCAGATCCGGCGCACGCTCGCCCCAGCGACGACCGCCCGGGCGAACGAATTCGGGCTCCAGGTAGCGATTCCCACGCGGCTGCAAGCCCTTGAATGAATCAACGAGCTGCAAGAAAACCTCTTCATCGTAGTTCCGCACCACGAAGCGCAAGCCGAATTCGATCCTCTTGTCCACGCTTCGGATGCACGAGCACATTCCGATAGTGCGCTCGAGGCCGTCCGCGGTGTGCTTGTTGATGTTGCACACGAGCCTCTTGCCCGTGAAGCACGCCCTGTAGATTTTGCGGACGTTCTCAGCGCGGACTCCGGCGCTGTGGTGGATGAGGCCGAAGTATGGTTTTAAGACTTTCGTGTTGCTGAGTTCTTTGCGGAGGGAGGGATCGGTGGAGTATTCGATGGAGATGGTTTTTGGTAGCTCTATGCCTTCGAAGTAGTAGCCATAGATCAATTTGCGGAGCTCGGGTGGGAGTTTCATGATGGGACATGAGCCACTGCTGCTGGGTGCGGAGACCGTTGTGGTGGTATTGATGTTGATGTTGTCTGTCATGTTGAATGCTGGCAGATATTGCTCGTTGTTATGGGCGTAGAATTTTATGTCGAGGGTGAGCCCGGGTACATTCGAGGATGAGAACGCGACAATGCCTGGTCGGGTGATGGGTAGGTGAAGCGCGTGACCGTGAATTATGGAACGCAGGTCGACGAGGGTCGCTTAGTAAACATGTGCGCTGTAATCTGACTTCACTTTGGCTTCTGTCACGATGGGACTTTGGGAATTGAATTGTTTGGTACATTATGTCGCTACTGAAGACCAGCAGAAGACTGTAGTTGTAGGTAAGAGAACCAGAGCTTGCTTGCTGCTTCACAGCCAGGCTCCATGTCTTTGGCCAGGTTGCTTCTACTATTTCTCGCTCGCCCACCACGAGTTCCTTGACTCTCTCGGAAAGAAGTTACTTATCTGCAGTATCTCCCTCGCCTCCATCTTCGGTGGCAAGCACGTCTTCGTCATCTTCGTCGTCATCGCTATCGAGTACAACAGCCTCGTTCTCACTGCCCAGACCAGTATCGTCGTCTTCGTCTTCATAGTAGTCATCCTCGTCATCGTCGACTGCCTCCTCAGACCCACTCTCCTCATCATCCCCAACGAGCTGACACTGGTAGTAAGAAGCATCCAAGTGAAAGATGTCAGATGCGCGGGCTCTTGTCGAGGAAGTGATGGTGAACTCGAGGGCGCTCCAATCGTATCTCGCAAGCGCGCCGAACACCCACAGCCGATGGTAATCTTTGTAATCGCTCTCGTCCTCATAGTCCACTTTCTGCTTTGGGTTGTCTGTGTCCATTACTCTTCCTGTCTCTGGGCATGACCAGCGAGGATCGTAATCAGGCCACGATTCGCTGCCCGAGGCAAAAATGTCGGTGACCGACTTGACGAACTGCAAGAACACATCGCGACCGCAGTCTCTGACATGAAAGCGCAGGCCAAACACCATATCCTCGTTGGCTTTCGAAACCGTCATAAGCATAATTTTTACGCGCTCGATGTCATTGTGTGTGCTGTCGACCTCCAGGTTGAAGCAGAGGTTCGTGAATGCTTTTTTGTAGATTTTGGCCGACGTCTCGGATCGGACAATAGAGCTGAGGTGTAACATGTTGAAGTAGGGCCTGAGGTTCGGGAGATCGCTAACCTCGTCGGGGATTTGAACTTGTCGCACCTTGCCATCGTCGAAGTGGTACTCTGTTATGACCTGCGGCGATCTCGAGGCATCCATGAGCTTGAAATAGTGATCGTAGATCATCTCGCGAAGCTCGACCGGAAGCTTTGCGACCGGGCAGGGCACACCGCTGGTGAAGGTGCGTTCGGTCGAAGTCGTGGCCATTTTGTGGATTTGTAGTTTGGTAGTGTGGTATGTGGTATATGGAAGGCTTGTTCGAGCTTGAAGTAGTAGTATTTCTCTCTCGATCACGGTGGTGGAGAAGAGCGACCCTTCATTGCCAAGTGAGGAGATTCACCGTCACAATGTTTAGCATTGGCACATGCGGTAGGATCCAGGTTTCACTTTGGTGTCTGTTGTCAAATGCTGCTCGCTGAGGACATGACACTGAAGCGGTAAAGCTGCACGTGGCAATTAGTTTCCCGGTCAGCTTCGCTCTGTGTCAACAACATTGTCCAAACCCTTCCAGAACAAGCTGTTGACTCGTAGTAGAGCAAACTGAAGTATCGAGAACGAAGTTGCGCGAAGTCGGAGGAGGTTACGGGAGTCATCTAGGCCCGCTCGGCATTCATCACGCTCTGTGCTAGTCCTGGCAGACGAGTAAAGCAGTAGCCAGAGATTGCACATTGTTGCCCATGCTCCGATGCACCCTACGAATGTCAGCGTCCATCTATACAATCATTCGGTGATTGGACACGGCTTACAGAATGGCCAGAAGGCGCGAATCTGTCTGTCACCGAGGTTCCGTGCGAAGTCTGTGAATTTGTTTGCAGCCGTCTTCGCTGCAACTCGGAAGTGAGCGTAGGCTTCAACTTCGGGGTTCATGAGACCAATGGCCTGTGTGGCAAACATGCTGTTGAACGTGCAGAAGGGTCGGTAGATGGCACGTATGATGAGCGTCCTGGTATAATGGGAAGCAAGCTGCATGGGTGCTGTATTGTCGACTTGGTGGCTGTCTTTGTCGTTACAGTTTAAGGGAAATTGTGTCTGCCAAGTATTGAGTTTCTCCATTAAAGGCTGAGCGGTGCGCATCGTGAGTCGGAAGTCGCTACTCAATGTTCGAACTGCCTTCAAAGAACTAGCTTGGTATTAGTAACCCCTTCGGAAGCTTGCGGTCGGTGTTGAAACTTACAATAATTGCTTCATGACTTCTCTGAGGATGTCAGTCAGCTTCACCATCTGTAATGCAACTGCTGCCTGGCCAGTATCTATTTCTGAAGCAGAAAAGTCTTCAAGAACTAATTCCTGCACCAGCCAGTCGTCTTCCGAGATACAGCTCTGACGGCCACTGACCGCAGCATTCCACGAGTCGACGATTCTCAGACTCCACGATAGCCTCTTGCGCAAGCGTTTCTCCGTCGAAGATATAGGCCATGTTGTAGCGTCATGATACAAACCTAATGCCTGTGCTATTGTGTTTGCGTCGTTCACAAGCGACTGCCTCTGTTCAAAATTTGGCTTTAGCACGTCTTCCGCGGGTGCTGCAGCCAGGATAAGCATGGCTTGCAAGAGGCCTATCGACGCTTGCCTGTTCTTGTGGTTCACACGCCTCATGATGAAGTCCCATAGCTCCTCTAAGGGCGGAGGATCGTACACTATCTGGATACAGAGGTAGTCGTCGAAGGCTGTGAAGCTCTGTGCAACGTAGTACATAGCCGCTAACAATGGAACTGAAGCCGTGGCCGGGTGCAAAGACTCCCACGCAACGATTAATGGCAATTGAGGGGTTATGAATTGCTGGAACCTGAAGATGGTAAGTAGAAAGTGCTTCAACGAGGCTGTATAAGACTTACAGCGATATGAGCCGAACGCCTACAATATGCGGCACAATAGACTCTAGCTCCGAGCGCGAAACATCGTCTGTATCTGGAATGGGCGACGTAATTTCCGACTCATCCTTGATGGTTTGAAGAAATTGAATAGGCAGACGACCAGCGTCGATCGACCGTACCGTGAGTTTCTTGAAAGGAAAGACTGAGTGCTCATTGAAGCGATACAGACGGAGGAGATACGGATCCATGTCGCCAGTGAGTCCGCAGTATCGGCCATCTTGGATAGGGTGCTGCGAAGTTACCTCAAATTCCCCGTTGCCATCCATCAAAAGATTCGGCGAAGCGAACCAATCTCCAAATGGGTCAAAGAGATCACCAGAAGGTGGCACTACTGCTTGTAGTTCGTTTTGCGTCTCTTCCACCATGATATGGTGATTCGAACCAGGAAATGTCTCAGTATCATTTGGCGGGGCCGGCGGTTCAGAGCGATGGATCTCCAGCGTGCGAGACGATAGTGTTTCTGCCTGGTTTGCTGTGCGGAGATCCGTCGCAGATTCCACAGACGAGGGCCGCATCGGCGGTGCTAAAGTCACACCAGTATCTCTATCGTTGAGAGCACGCCGCTTTCGTGCGCTTGAGCCTCTGTCAAAGGTACATTCCCGTTGGTAGTAGGAGCACAGTTGACATGGTGCTCCGCCTTCGATCCTGCAAGCGCTTTTGCGTTCTCTACAGAAGTCGCACGCTCGCTGCGATTTGCTCATGTAGCGACGAGACTGAACGGGTTGAGCGGCGGTGCCTCCATCTGGGTCCATTAGATGTCTTGAATTTGGATGTACAAGCCTAAGATCTCCAACACTTCAAAGTTCATTCAAGTCGAGGGTCGGACGGGCACGCTTGCCAAGAAACGCCACCAGATCACCCAGAAAGTTGGTGTCTCCCGAGCCTTTTGGACTTATTGCTTCTACCTCCACAACATCTCTTTTGGATCCAGCCATGCTGCTCAACTTGAGCTCATCGGATCGATGTCGCCGCAGCAGCCATTGACGTCGACATAGATGGCAGACACTACAGCACGAACCTGTAAAGTACCGCCCGAAATCAGACGCCGAACATGGCCATTGCTTCACAATGCTATCACATTCAACTACTCGGTTCTTAGATGATTTATATAAAACTTCGATACTCGAAATACTACATCATGCCTACAGCGACGCTACTCTGGCGCGCAAGCCGTGAGCCTCTCGGATGACATCGCCAGTGTCCTTGATATACTGATGGCTCTGACTCAGTCCTCGCTCTGGGTGATTGTAATGGCCAAAAGCATGTGGCATTCCGGCATAGCACTTCATGGTCACATCATTACCAGCCGCCTTGAGCAGCTCACCGTACTTATGCGACTCGTCTCTGCTAAGGTCGAATTCTGCAGTGACAATATGTGTCCGCGGCATGCCTTCGAAGGATTCCGAGAGGATGGGTGAGGCCATCCAGTCCCCCAGCGCAGACCTGCGCAGCTCTGTGAGGATGCATCAGTGACCTTGTTCGTACCGCTCGTATCAATGGGCGCTGACCTGTATCCTTCGGTATCCAGTGGTCCATAAACCAATCCATACGCGACCTCGGACCCCATGGATTATGCTCCACCATCGATACACTTGGATATTCCTTCGCTACTTCGGACTTCAACGGCTCTTCTCCAATTGACCAGCTGAAATCATAAGTCAGCACCAATGTCACGTCGACGAGGGCAAGATATGTCGAACCGAAGATCCGTAGAAGGCACAACCATCAAGGCCAACTTCAAATGAACGCCTTCATTCTTTGCCATGTGAGACATGACAGCCGTCATATGGCCACCGGCTGAGAGACCTCCGATGGAAAGACTGTCCGCTCTGATGTTTAATCTCTCGGCGGATTGACGAGCCTGCACTCTTGGTATCAGCTATCATGCTCCATTAGCGTGTATCAGCATACCGGATTTGTCTTACCCATTTCAGCACCTCCCATGAGTCGTAGATGGCTGTCGGAAAAGGGTATTCTGGCGCCATGCGGTAATCGACGTCGATGACTTTGATCCCGACATCTTTACAAATGCTGCGGCACCAGGCCGCCTCGCTTTGCAAACCACCTAGCACCCATCCACCGCCGTGGTAGTTGAAGTGCACCGGGAAGGGACCTTGGCCTTCCGGTGTGTAAACTCGAACACGAACAGTGCCAGTCGGCTTCGAGACGGGGACATCGAATTCCTCTTCGTGAAAGACCTTGGGTCCCTCCCATGCTGCATAGGTAAAGCTGTAGGCCTTTGGGTCCTGGCGGTATTGAGCAACGCTGACTTCGTCCGCTCTGTACTGATGTCGGCCGTGTTCGTTCCAGAGAGAAACCCACTCTGGATCAAGACGAGATACCCATTCCTCAGGGATCGAGTGTGTCGCTGCGCATGTCGCCATCGTTGCGATGTTGTTGTGAGTTTGTATATGGTGGCTTTTGATTGAGTATGTATACACGAAAAGTCCAATAGTGACGACAGAGTTCAATGGTAATGATCGATGTTTTCTAACGACAACTATTCGTGTCTCAATTTATTCCTATGCACAATGATCGGCCAAACTCCGTCGGCGAACATGATGCCGCCGATCGCTGTCCCCGCGCGACGCCGAACTATTCTTTGCAACTCAATCAGTAATGCCGGATAACCTCGATAACGTAGCGCCACAATCAATCCGACGCCGTGGGGCCCCGGATTATAGCGCCTCTCGTCGTGCCTTCGATGATACTATTATCAATACCTGTGTGACTGAGATATAAGACCGGCGAGTGTCGCACATGATCCCGATGAACTAACCGGCTCGCCACTGAAGGCTTATTGCACTTTTTTTTCACCAACATGCCTACCACAGACATCGAGGTCTGCCCTCAGGTGCATGACGCCGAAACCAGTACCAACGTCGACGCTGCGAAGGACGATCAGTATACTGGGTTACGCAGAGTTGCTGGCCCTATCCCATGGCTACTCTTCCTCATATGCGTAGTAGAAGTATGGCCACCCAGCCTCCATCGCGAAATACATTCGATACTGATGCTGACACTGCCTTCAGTTTGGTGAACGCTTTGTCTATTTCGGCGTCAGCGCCCCACTTCAAAACTATATCCAGTATGTGCCATACGATGCCAGCCGGAGTTGATCTGACCTGTATCCAGACACCCGTATCCTTTTGATCCAGAGACGGGCATACCAGGAGCATTGAACAGAGGACAAGCTGTCGGTGCCGCGTTGGGTAACTTGCTCAAGTTCTGGTCATACCTATGCACCGTCCTCGGCGCAATAGTGGCTGGTAAGACGCACCCATGATGTTTTAGGGCGCTTTTGCTAATGTGTTACTCAAGATCAATGGCTGGGCAAGTTCAAGACTATCTTGGCCTCCTCGCCAATCTATATCGCTGGTATGGTGCTACTTGTTGCGACTGCCACTCCGGTCGCCATCAGTTCAGGCGCATCGTTTGGTGGACTGATTGCAAGCATCATCTTGATCGGTCTTGGTACTGGAGGTCTGAAGGCATGCATTGCGCCTTTATGCGGAGAACAGAACACCGAGACTGGCGAACGCTTGACAACTCTAAAGACTGGCGAAGTTGTGGTGATCGATGCAAAGCTAACGACAGCCCGTATCTTCCTTTGGTAGGTTGTCACGAGCTCCTTCTCTGCCGAGTCATGCACTTACCGGCCACAGGTATTACTGGGCTGCAAACATCGGATGTCTATCCGCACTTATCACTGTCGCCGTGGAGAAAGCAGCTTCTTTTTGGCTTGCTTATCTCATACCATTGATGTGAGTAATGCATCGGAGTATCTATCCCGTTCGCAAACTGACCGACATCAGCGTCTTCATGCTTGTCTTGACAGTATTTGTGGTGTTCAGCAAGAAGGTCAATAAGCTTCCTCCTCAAGGCTCTCCAATACTTGATGCCAGCAACACGATCAAGATCGCGCTCAAAGAGAAGTCGTTCGAAAAAGCGAAGCCGAGCGTCTTGGGACATAACCAGCGTCTGGAGATGTACACTTTTGCTCAGTCAGCCATTTATACGGATACCTATGTTGAACAAGTCAAAAGCGGTCTGTTGGCTTGCAAGGTAGGATGTGTCTCGTGCTTTTACTCTTGGCAAAATTAACATATATTCCAGTACTTCTTGCTGTTCCCTTTTTTCACGGTCTGCTGGACTCAAATCTTCAATAACCTGATCTCTCAGGCTGGTGCGATGGATCTTGGATCAACACCAAACGACTTGATGCAGAACCTCTCGACTGTCTTCATGCTCGCTTTCATTCCTCTTCTGGACCGTAAGCTTCTCCTTGACCTTGAACTTTCATCCGTAACTAACAACTTCGCAGTGGTTGTATATCCTGCGCTACGCACAGCAGGCATCGACTTCAACCCTGTTCGCCGCATTACCCTAGGCTTCTTCTGTGCCTCGCTAAGCATGGTCTACGCGTGCGTGGTGCAGCACTTCATCTACAACAGCCCTCCTAGCAGCATCAACGTCTGGGTTCAGACCCCGGGCTACGTCTTCGGCTCGTTGGCTGAGATCTGGGTATTGGTGACGGGCATTGAGATTGCCTTCAACAACGCACCCGAGAATCTACGCGCAGTTGTGACAAGTGTGTTCTGGGTCACGATTGCCGTCGGTGCCGCCATCGGAATTGCTCTCTCGCCCGTTTCCCAAGACCCGTACATGGTTTGGACATACGGCGGGATCGCAGTGGCAGCGTTCATTGCGGGCTGTGTCTTCTGGTTTTGTTTCAGGAACACGGCTCGTGAAAGTCCAGTCATCAACGGACTAGATTTGACAACGCAAATCTCTCGCGACACAACGAGGGGAGATGGCCAAGTCACTGTGAAGGCTGGAAAGGTGTAATTATCTTCGCTCGATCTTGTCGGCGTCTAGGAGGATTGAAAGAAATGCATAAGAGGATATTCCCATACATCCTTGAACACTTTTCCCAAATACTAAAGCCTCGTCACATTTCTTGGTGATAAATGAATGCATCGCGGATTACATATAATGAACCTCAACGACATTCAATCAAGGGTCAGGGTTGGGGTTATGTTGTCGTTGAAGAGACTGGATGCGTCTCACGAACGACAGGAAGCCTTTTGAGATCCATACATTGGCTTACACACAAAACCAGTCATTGGAGATTGTGGATCTATCACGTCTTGATTCCTCATACGGCTGCGATGGCCATTCCTGTTCAATCGCCGTCAATCTGCCTAGAACGGTAAACTGGAGGGCACAAATATCTACATGTACGATGCAGATGCCGAAAGATACCACGTCCCGTATCACATATACCTTTTACTTATAAATGGAGATGGTCGAAATGACTCGATTCTCCCGCTGGCTAGAATGTCTGCTCCTACATCCTCTTTGGATGATGGCCAGTTAATCAGTATCGCCGAACAATTGCATCTTGCATGTCTGTGCGCGGCATTGCGACGCCGCCAATCAGGAACGACGCCGTGGACACCCTTGTCTAATCGATAACGAGGGCAGGAATGTGAAGACTGTGGAATCTATCAAGGTATGCTCCGTCGGAACACAAGACATGCACTTGACGGCATTCGGCTTTGGTGTCAGTATACCTGACAGTTGTATCGAGTTCAGCATGGCCACATTTCATCAACCCGTACGTCGGCAATCCCCTGCGACACAATGCCGACAGACATCGTAATAGTCGGGTACGTACATCTTGAGCAAGTCCGAAGACCTGGGTTTTAACGGTGTCAATACAGTGCAGGCGTAGCTGGACTTACGACTGCATATCTTTTGTTACAAGAACTACCTTCGGCCAACATCACGATCGCCGCTAAACATTTCCCTGGCGGTACGTTGAACGAAGGATATAACCAAACCTCGTGTTGTAGGTTCAGAGTCCGTATTCTTCTCTCAACTGTAGGGGAGGAAGCGCGGACTTTGGAGCCAGACCACGAGCCCAAATAATGTCTAAGGCACTTTGCTG
Source organism: Cladosporium velox (assembly GCA_024604135.1). Classification (NCBI taxonomy): domain Eukaryota; kingdom Fungi; phylum Ascomycota; class Dothideomycetes; order Cladosporiales; family Cladosporiaceae; genus Cladosporium; species Cladosporium velox. Next base: position 269,013 of record JANIIF010000006.1, on the reverse strand, counting down.
ACTTGAATCCTTCGCTCTTATTAGACTACGACATCGAATATGCTAGCCCTTGGGCAGGAGCGAATTATGCCCCGTAAGTTCTGCGTATCAGATCCACGATATCAATGATCGTGCGCTGACTTAAGCTAGAGTGAGTGTAGCAGGAAGCAAAGAAGCCGACTATGACTCCAAGACCTGGCCAGAACTTCACAAGCTTGCCCTGAGAACACCTGAAGCCGGTGTTCATCTGCAGGGTACGATATATTCGTCGCTATACTTTCGAATGAACGATATTGACTGGAACAGAAAATGTGGTGTACAACAGAGAAAAGGATGCTCAAAGTGCCACGGCTCAATGGTTCTCCGGGTTACTGTCCAGCAAGCCATGGTTCAGCGATGTGGTACCAGACGTAGGTTGACATCTGAGCTCCAATGAACAACACGCACTGACACTTGGTAGTTTCGGCCACTAGCCAAGGAAGAGCTACCGGAAGGCATCTCCAGCGGCATTTCGTATACCTCAGTGTGCATCAACACCCCCCAGTATCTACACTACTTGCTCGGAAAGTGTATAGCAGCTGGCGTCGTTGTCAAGCGATCGATACTTCATGACATTTCAGATGCTCGACTGTTACACTCGAGCGGGAGAGCAGCTTGCATTGTCGTCAACTGCACCGGTCTAGGCGCTGCCACACTTGAGGGAGTGAAAGACTCTGCCGTCTACCCAGCACGAGGCCACGTCGTACTTCTACGGAACGACACAGCAGGGCGTATCACGTTCGTCAGTGGTACGGATGATGGTCCGGAAGAGACCACCTACGTCATGCAAAGACCTGCCGGAGGCGGAACAATCGTTGGTGGCTGCTACCAAGCGGGCAAGACGGAAGCAGATCCAGATCCAGCTATGGGTGAGCGGATCCTCGAACGAGCTATCAAGCTGGTGCCAGACTTGGCAGATGGCAAAGGTCGAGCAGGGCTTGACGTGATTCGGCACGGAGTTGGACTTCGACCTGTGCGAAAGGGAGGCTACAGAGTCGAGCGCGAGCAACGAGATGACTGGAATCTTGTGCATAACTACGGACACGGGGTAAGCAAGCCATGTTGCGACTACTATACTTGAGACGCTTTGCTGACAGAAAAACTTTGTTGCGTGTAGGGCGCCGGCTACCAATGCAGCTATGGTTGTGCTGGAGAGGCAGTCAAGCTGGTGAAAGAGGCGACAAGAGCAGCCAGATTGTGAGTATGCGGGATGATAGAACAGTATCTTCACGTAGCACTCCCACGCTTCACCATGATCAAGCCATTTCTTCCGAAGAATGCTTCGTTTTGAGCATAGCCAATTGGTAGAGCTCCCGGCCCTTCAGAAGCAGCAATTGCTTCAGCCAATGTTGACCGTCCCACCCTGGACTCAAAGCCAAGCCGCTCGTACATCCTTGCGACAATCCCGTTGCCAGGCTTGATGACTATACGCAGTTCACTGGATGCCCCATTTGCGAGTTCTTGAATAACCTCAAAAGCCTTCCTGCAGAGTTGATCACCGAGACCCCGTCGCCGGTGGTTGTTCAGAACATAAAGTGCAGTCATGTGCCAGTAGACCGCGCTGCTGTCGTTCGAAGAGACGGGTTCGAAGATCGCATCCAAATCTGCAAGCGAGAGCCGCCGTCCGTCTTCGTGAGTCTCCAGGTAAGGGGCGAGGTACTCTGCTCGCGTGAACGGACCTAATAGCGTGACTTGTCCAGCCCAGTCCGCTTGGATCCAGTTGTTATTCTTGTCTCCGATTTGTGCAGCAATGATCGTTGTTCTCTTTGGCCTCCGTAGTGCCTGCAGTTTTTCGGCATCTGTCAGGGCGTCCTCTTCATCGTAAGTTGATGAGAACGAGTCTGGCGATTGAAGAAGCCCGACCAATCGCAATTCCGCGCTTTTGACGGCGAGATGCTGCAAGTCTGATCCATCCGCACGCAGAACGTGTGTTGTATAGCTTTCAATCATGGCGATAGTCTGGATCTCTCTGCAAAATAATTTGATGTGAATGATGTGTACGTTGAGAAGGACGGGTCGGCATGTCAATCAATGGCTTGCCAAGCATTTTCGACCGGGGCTATGCCGACGCCCTTCGAGTTGATTACTATATAACATGTCAAGAGAACATGTTTACTATACAGCCGGGGGTTTATGTATCATAACGAAAGTTGTCATATCTTATCCATAACTGAAAGCGTGGCTACGTTACGACGAAAAGTACTTTGCACTCCAAAAAATCTCGGACAAGTAAATCACTCATTCATTCACTTTTACCACAACGCAAAGTGGGTCTCGCGATAATCATCTCTGGAACTACTAATAGAATAAGGAACAAACTTTCATCATACTCGCTCATTCGCTATCCAGGGTCCCTAAAAGCCAACAAGAACGAAAGTGATCCCTCAACCGTACGACGCACAAGCAACATAAACAAATGACCAAGTAACCATGTCCACGTACCCATACCCATGCTGCGTTCTCCCATAATTCATTCACCCTCAGTCAATCAGTGCGTTGGTCAGGTACCGAGTCAGTATAGCTCCATGGCTAGATTGAGCCTGGCTGCTTTGACTTAACGTAGTCGAAAGACTGAAACAGGTCGATCGGAAGACTCGGACTCGGCCAGAATGCGTCTCAACACACCGAAAAGCTCGTCAAATCCACTCCTCTTCCTCTGTACTTCCACCAAATCCTTGAGGCAGGTGTCCAGGAGATGTCTGATTGCCTTCATTCTGTCAGTTGAAAACGTCTGCGAACTGGGCGAGACGAAGCAACACGTCCGGACGCGAGACGTTTGTGTGAGCCGGACACTGACTGCTCAGACGTCTTCTGGACCTTCAACTTCAAGGCAGCCTGCGAAGCGGCCTTGCGCTTACGGCCGGCGGTGATGGGCTCCTGGTAGTCAACAGAGGAGTCGTCGGAGTCGCTCTCAGAGTCTTTCGAGCCGTGCTTAGCGTTACGAGACTCGCTGTCAGAGTCGGAGCCGTCGGAGTCATCCTGGTCCTCGCTCTCCGGGAGGTACTCGTCGACGTCCTCATCATCCTCCTCTTCGGTCTCATCCTCATTCTGAACGGCGTCGTCCGGGAGTTCGGCCGCAGGGTTGTAGCCCTTGTAAGTCATTTTACCAAGGTTCTTGCCGCGGCAGCCCTTGCAGATGTACTCTTTGATATCGCCAAGGTCGAACAGGGTGATACCCTCACACTCCCAGTGGTACCACTTGAAGCAGCCTTCATCGGCATCACACTGAACGCAGTTGTTTCTGTCGGAGTAGTTAGCATAAAGCCTTGGGAGATATGTATGAGGAGGGAGCATACGGGTCCGGATTCTGGCAGTAGCAGTCGCTCTTCTCCGCTCTCAGTTCCGCCCTCGTCTTCTTCTTCGGTTCCCCCTTCGTAGCCATCTTTGTCATGATAGAGGCGTAAGCGGAGTGATCGTGTGTTGGCGTTTATTGCTTTGATCTTATAGTATGATATGTGAGGTGGATAGGCCGTTAGACTGTGGTGAGTGGCTATTTTGGTCGGCGGGAAGATGTGTTGAAGGTGCTGGTGACAAAGGAAATCCCCAGCAAGGAAGCGATCATTTGTAGTACTCTATGAGGTAGCCAGAGGCGGGAAAAGAGAGGCAAGCGCGCACCAGCACAAGTTACGGACTTGGTGTAGACAGTGAAGCGAATGACATGTTCGCGTTGCTGCCTTGCGCGTATCGAAGAGATAGACGTAAGTGACGGTTTTGCTAGAAACGCGCGCCTTAAGTGAAGAGCGTAAAACATCCGCAATCGCGTTATTCTTTCCGCGACGAGTTCCAGTGAAGTGGTCTCGATTCGGCCGTGAATGACCGGGACAGATGGACAGAGAGCCCGCTGCCATTTCCAAGAAATGGTGTGGAATAGGCCCTGCGGGATACGACCTCTGTACTCGGGACGCATGATAGCTTTCACTTCTATGGACGTAAGAGTACCCTGGACACAAGAGTATCGATGCAGACCATCTCAATCAACGAATGGCCCCCAACATCCCGTAGGCAGACGCATCAAGAACTAGGAGTATTGCATTATGGGCCAGAGTCGTTCGTCCGATGCGGTCCAGTGTTTGGGATTGAGGCATCCTCAAAATAGTCATGCACTCGGTGCAAGCTGCGTGTGTCAGCACGACGGTCTGCGATGTAAGAACAGTTGAGCAAAAAGATGAGAACTGTGTGAAGAGGGCAAAAGAAAAGGTTGATGGTCAATATGGGGGTCGAACCCACGGCCTTGGCGTTATTAGCACCACGCTCTAACCAACTGAGCTAATCGACCGTTATCTTCTGTGCTTGAGCCGATGGATTTCAATCGATATCCGCTAAGCATCAGAATGAAGCAGACAACGCGTGAAGATGGTTGAGGGAGTACCTGAGCTAGAATACAACGGTGACCACGCCAGTCCATCTCGAGAACCACGTGCAGAGAACCATTCAAGCCCTCTTCAAGGCTGCAGACTGTCGCCTTCTGCGAGTAGTAACCAGCCAGACTTCATCTCGCAGTCAGCACCATGCTCATCTAGCGTTTCATGAACTGAGCGCCCATACTGATGTTGATCGGCAGGCCCAGACCGTCCAAATGATCGGCCATGGAGGAATTCATGCCAGGAATACTACCAAAGAGGTTGCCAGCCTTGACGTAAAACGTGTTCTTCCACTTCGGAAACTCGTCCTTGAACATCGTCTGGACATCCTCCGGCGTACGGCAGACGGCTTTGTGACGACGGAAATCCTTGCGCTGACAGGTTCTGCTGCAGTAGACCTGGTCTTTGCAGCGCGAACACAGCTGCGATTTCTCAGGGTGTCTCTCACAGCCTCCGCAAAGCTTCTCGTCGTTGGGGTATGTCATGTCTCCTTTCACGCACGGCCCAATTGTATGCATGAGACCGGTGCCGTGCTCATACTTGGAATCGTAGCCAGCAGGAACGCCTCCGATCATCAGCCCAATACAAGGGTCGTCGTTCTTGGCAGGCGAGTGATTAGGCGGGCGAGCGAAGTGCGCGAAGTCGATCGCAGTGCCAGGCTGGAAGCCGTCGGGTCCGATGAGTGCCCTTTTCATCTGCTCTCTGGCAGCGTCCATGAGCGGCGCGGACTCGAAGATGCCGATGAGCATATCCTTGTACTTGTTGAAGAACATGCCATACCCCGGGGCGTCGTAGAGAGCGCGGCAGCCGTGGCTCATGGCGCAGGCGCCCAGGATGATTGGAACATACCCGAAGCAGGTGTAGTCGTCGACAGACAGCGGGTTGAAGTAGTTGGCGACCATCTTGGCCGTAAGCTTGTGCAGAGTGCCCGAGTCCAAGTGCTTACGGACCCGCTCGGCAGACTCGGAGGTCGAACATTGCTTGGCGTACACCGAGTAAGTGATCTTGTCGCCATTGGGCGAGTCGGTCGGCTTGAGTTTGTCGACGCCGGCGAGTTCGTCGAGGTAGGCGACTGCGCGGATGGCGGCGTCGTTTTCGAAGATACCCTCGCCGAAGACGCGGCCTGGGATGCCAGATTCGAACGGCATTGCTGCGTGTGTGATTGGCGTGCCTTTCGAGGGAAGTGGTGAGGTGGTACGCGATGGCCACTTTCGCAGGGGATGAGTGGAGGATGAACAGCAGACGAGGAATTGTCAGACGGCTTGAATGAGGTGAGGTCAATTGCGCGATTCCAGGCAGCAGACCGGTGAAGCTGAATTGGATGGAGTGAGAGAGGAAGGAGCGACCGAGCGCGTCGTCGCGGTGGTTGAAGCCAGCCGTAGCTCTGCGAAAAGGTGTAAGTTTGCAATCATTAGCAGCATTAATTCTCCTATCGAAAAAACATGTCAAAGGCCAATTGATATCCCAGAGACTAGTCATCTGTAGAACTCCACGCTCAAAATCCCAAAGCAAATCCATAACAGTAAAAACCACCGCACCGCGTTCCCTCGCTCGTCTGAACCTTCGAACGAAACTTGACCAGTCTCATCGTGTATCTGACGCGTACGGCAAGCCAGTAGAATAAGGATCTCGTGCTGGTGGGTGTATATCATGATGTGTGCTCGTCCGTCGTTCGCTTGCCGTTCTTGCAGCCCGTGTCCTTTCGCCATCCTGCAATACGCCATGACCAGAATTCGAGTCGCGCCCTTGTACGCCAGAAGAAGAACGAGTCGCGTGTCTTGGAGGAGCAGTCAAAGGCAAAGCAACACGCCCAGCATCAGGCGAAGCAATCTGCGAAGCACGGCGCTTGTCGCGATGAGGACGGTCCGGAGGAGGCTAACAGAAGGGCTCGATCAGCCGCCACGCAGGCAAACATACACCCTCCGGCACCGGTCGTCTCACCCACCAGCTTGATGTCCTTAGCCAGACGAGGTTCAAGAACCTACCGTGCCCGGGCCCTCCTCTCCACTCGCGTCGCTACCCTCGACATTTGGCTCCACTCTCTTGCTCAGTTGCTCCAGCAGGAACGCCCGCTCAAGCCTCATCTTCATGATCGCGCGGTCGAGGCGCACTCTTCTGGTTCTGGCTTCTTCGTTGGCGGCTTCGACTTCGTTCAGACGGCGCTTGAGCTGGATGCATTTTCTGTAGTAGGCCTTTTCGACGCTGGGAGCGAGCGGTGTGCCGGCAGCGCGCTTAGCGGGCACTGTTTAAAGGTAAATCAGTGTGGGCTCGCAGAGAAGGAGGAAGGAAGGGTGGTACGTACGGACTGGAGGCATGTTTGCGGTTTCGGTGTTGCGCGCAAGTAGATGGCGTGAATTTCCGAGGCAGTCGAGTGTAGTGGTGACAATTGTACGTCTTTCGCGATATTGATGGTCTGTCAGGTGTGGATTGGGAGTTGTTGGAAGGAAGAAAGCTGCAGTGCTTGCGCAATGATGGTTGTCGCGTTCAGGGCTCGGCCTCGGCGCTTGCTGGCTGGCTGGCTTGTGATCGACGAGAGGAGTTGGTTGGCTGACCACCGATGAAATGAGCTGATGCTTTAGCACAAGCACACAACTATGCATTACGAACAGATAAGAAGTTTGTGTTTTGTGAGCCTTTATGTATTTCTCATTTGAGTATGCACAGTAACTAGATACACATCTACAGGGGTTATCTGAAGTCACGACATCACTCATTTTAGACCCTCTAAGACGCCACAGCCCCAAGCGCCAGATTGCCAAACCACTAACCAACCCAACACGACACTTACGCAACTGCAATAACCACCACACACGTCAGAAAGAACTGGTCTCATCCAGATCGACAATGCCAACACAGGGCTCCACGCGTGACTGGTTCCTCATCTTCGACGCCGACGTCTGCTGCATGTTAACTCGCTTAGAGCCAACTCCATTCAAAGAGCCCGCCTCTTGCGCGTATATGGAAGGTGATTGCTTCGGCGAAGACCCTGACACCATCACGTAGTCGCTCTCGATCGACATATCGCCACCGCTGCGTGGAGACATCGACGAGAGGGACAGTGTGGTAGACTCGAGTTCGTCAACCTCCAGCGACACGACCGTGGAGAATTGCCTCGTCAACCGATCATAGCGGAGGTGATTGGACTCTACAGCCAGGATCATGCCAAGGTACTGCACCCTCGCAGCACGGTGTTGCTTCTTGCTCTCGTCTTCCAGGCCGCGCGATCCGTCGTCGTCTTCGATGTTTTTGAACCAGTCGGGCGAAAAGTACCACTGTGCCCACACCAGTCCACGTATCATATAGTCCTCGAGCAGCGGGACGCCGTCCGCCGGGAAGGTTTCGCCGCTTGCGAAGGACTCGGTGCGAGACGAGACGGGGAAGGACTTCGCGATGTAGTTGAGGAAGCTTGCAAGTGCTGACCAGTTCAGGCGGTCAGGCGAAAGAATGTCGTTGAGAGTATTGGTGGCGTTGTCGTCAGAAGAAAGCCGAGAACGTAACGTATGGAGACTTTTGATGAATACTAGCATGACGTGAACATAGGGAAGTAAAGTGGGTAGGTTCTCTCTGCGTGGCGTTCGTCGTATGATGCTGTTGAAGGAGTGGTAGCAGAAGTCCAAGATGATCTCTGCTGGACGCTGGAGTTCGTTGATTTCGAGAGCAGTGAAGCTGCCAGCCGATTGTAGACCAGCAGAATGGCCTCGTGGAAGTTTCGAGTCCAGAGTGTCTTGATGGAGTGCGGTGTCAAACAGGTGACGATACACGTTGTTTGATGATCCGAAGCCGAGAAGAGCTGAAATGTTCGTGACCGCCAAAGGAACGCCAAATGCACCTATGCTATCTTCGGATTGAGCCTCGAGCATCGTCAGTGCAGCGCTGCAGGCTTGTCCAACAAGTTCAATATTTTTTGCAAGGAAGCTCCTCGCATGGAAGCAGATCACTAGAGCATCCGCGGATTTACTGCCTTTACGAAGTGCATGTTCGTCTTCTACGATGGGGGTGCACAGCGTGCTCAACGACTCCTTTGCGTTAATGAATGGGAAGACAGAAGTCAACGCGCGTCCATAAAGATAGAACTTGCGCAGAGAAGGTCTCTCAAGAATGCCCGAATGATGGTACAATCGCCCGACTTGTGGGTGGCGATCAGCTGCCTTCACGTACCAGCGTCCGGCAACTCCTCCCCATACAGTATGAATCTCTCTGTCTTCTTCGATGGCCATGCGGTATCGTGCCAGGTCACCAAGACACTCAATCCATGTGTCTGTGAATCCAGGGACCGTCTCGAGGAGCAGTGACATCATCTGGTATGCAAGATAGATGAACGCCAGCATGTACTCCTGCGACTGAGGTCTTCGATGTCGCAACACTTCTAAGAATGCGTGGATCCCATGCTTCCACATGCGTGCTGGCATTGAGTACTTTGTGGCAAGTCCAAGAAGAGCTGGATTAGCTGAAGGATGCTGTGTTGCCATGAGGAAATCATGATGCTCGTATAGCAGTGTCCGATGCAATGCAACAAGGGCTTGCCACTGCTCAGTACTAAGTTCATCGTTGGGTTGAGATGCTTTTTGAGCGTCGATATTCATGCACTTTGCTTCCACCATCACCAAGCCAGCATAGATGCCCTTAACTTCGGCGGCAAGTTGCTCTTGAGAGATGGGTGAGAACTCGGGCTGCAACGCGATACCCGACCATCGTTGTTTGCCGCGCAGATGCAGGGAATCTTGAGGAATCATCTGAGAGTCTGGGTCTACAAAGTCTTGGTAGCCGCTGTCTGCACGTTTCGTTTCTTCGTGCTTGATGAATGTTTCCTCTTGCTTGATGGAGACTTCCTCCTTGATAAAGCTTTTGGACGTCCGAGGCAGATTTGGTGGCGTTGGACTATTTCCCATTACAGTATCATGCCGTTTGGTCAAGTTGATATCAGCATCGTCCCGTGGGAGTGCTTGAGGCGATGATGTCAGTCGGCGATGGTCATGTGCTCTCAGGTTGCGCCATGAGTCATGCGGATGACATGCGATGCGAGGTGAATAGTCATCCTTACAGGTCTTATGCTGCCTGTTGTTTGTTGGCACGCTGCTCCCCTTACAACGTTCCGAGCGCTTGCGATGTTTCGTGTCCAGGGGTTCGTCAGCGGCCGGCCGTTTGGACAAGCCAGAAGAAATGCTAGACTGGAGTTGTTCCATCGATGGCGAGTTTGGCTTGATGCGAAGTTTTGCAGTGGCGGCAGGCAACGATGTTGGTATACTGTCTTGCGACGAGTCGGATTCGGGAGTTAATTTACGCGATGAGCCGCGAGATGATGAACTTGGAGATCTGCATAGTCGCGCGATGCCGAAGTCACTACAGTTATTATATTGCGGTTCCCTGCCATGCACGATAATCAGCCTTGGATGGACGATGCCTTGCGGACATTGGAGGCAACCGTGGACCGTGGCGGCTCCGGACGATTACATTGCTTAGGCAGAACAGGCGGACATACGGTGGCCCGGACGTCGCCGCCTCTTCAAAGCGGGACCCGGCGGAAGCATTTCCATTCGAATAACATCGCTTGAAGGAAACCGGTCGACAGAGCTGGCGATCGTGGGCCTGCGAACAACCATTCGTGATTATCTGCGAAGTACTACGAGCTAGTGGTCGGTGATGACTGCTGTGTTCCTGATGACCGCGAAGCATTCTCGTGATGACCGGCGTAGACCAACAGCACGGGTGCGAAGTGGAACGTTGTGGAGAGCTGCCTAGAGGTATGCCTGGCGACTACCGTGTCAGACGTGTGTTTTATGTGGCACATCTGCCTGTAATGTAGACAATTCATGTAGCAAGGCAATCTCACTCACGAGCGTGTTGCCGTGTTAGCCTTCTTCAATAACGCGTTCATCGGTTAAACTGTCAGCGTCCTGATTGATGATCTTAGGCCATCGCAACTCACTGACTGAACGGCCAATCCAAATGCCTAGAAGAAGGTGTTGATGTCGGCTTCAAAACAGCACTAATTTGATATCGCATGCCAAAGTAGGAGAGCAGCACAGCAGAAACTTGTATTTTGATTGCGAGACCAAGGGACAAGGGACTGAGGCCGCTCTCAACCCAAACATGCACATCAAATGTGCGGGGCGGCCACGCCAGCCTTCGCGCTTGTACCGATGGTGAGATTCAAGGCAACTCTCTTGTGGTTCGCACTTCGCAGTGGGTACCACATAAGCCAAGCGCGTGCGCCACCTGTGCCCACGCGTGTACATAAGAAGGCAAACTTCGCCTCGACGATCGACCCATCTCGAAACAGTCAACAGAACTCAGAGGCCGCCCTCGCGTATCCCTGGCTTGACTTTGTGAGCCTGCCCCAACCGCGTGCGCTACTACCAGAGGATATCCTGTTCCATACCGGTGGCTGGCGAGGCTGATACTATATGCGAAAAGGAGCTTGTTGCATGGTCATGCATCATCATCTCACAAATCCTTGGGGAGTTGCCTCGTTTTCCTGCTCTGCATCGGATCACGGGATGCAGACCCGATTTGGTGGTAGGCTATCAAGGGTAGAGGGCGGCCTCAAAGCTGCATTGCATGACGCCGCCACACCACACCACACCACCCCACCAGCTATGTCCATCAAATTACCATCAAGGTCACGTACTTACCGACAAGCTGTGCCATCATGTACTGCTGCACGGCAGCATATAGAGTCTTTGCCTACATGTAGGCTGCCATACGGCGTCTTCGTCCAACGAACCACCACCCCTCGCTTCTCCAAGATTGGGGACCGAAATACTTTAGCGAAGGCGGCAGCAGTCCTCGACCGTGTATCACGAACAAGCATGTGCACAATATTCTCGAAGAAGCAACGATCCTTCTCAAAAACACAGGGACCACGTGGCAGATATCTCGCCCTGTCTTTATCGTGCCTTGTCTAGCTTGGTCCTTGCCTTCCTATCATCGCTCTAAACGCCAAATTGAAGGCAATACTGACATCCAGAGAGATTCTGGCAGGTGACCACTCGAGCGCGAGTAGAGTACTGAATCCTGCGCACGCGGGTCGCCTTATACGAAGATCTGGTGATCATAGAACGCTGGAATATTCATCCAGGAACCAACTTCCTGGAGGCCTGTGTCGATACTCGAAGACTCTGTGCTCTCCTCCGACTTGTTTCAGTCCGGTGCGAATCGCCTTCTGCCTTAAGAAGGCAATCCTTTGGCCTGCATTTACGTACAATCCATCACACGGGGAGAGGAATGCACCTCAAGGAACACGCGCGCGATATGTTCTCTCTCGTACATCTTGGGCGGCTGAAAGGAGCTCATGTGTCATTAGCCGCCAGTTCACAGCCATGTTGCCAAATCAAATCCAACATGCGGGTACTTGATCTCAGGATGTCAAGCCCATCATGACGAGTCTGACCGCCGTGTCACGATTTTATTCGTCATCACTCCCGCTCGCGGACAGGTATGGCAATGAAGAAACCCGCCACTGATGCGCTGACCTCAATATTACGCAGACCCGACGTATGTATCATCACAACATTCAGCGATCGACGCAAAAACACATCTGGAACATGCTGCAGACCGTTCAAGACGCCCAGAAGACCACAAAGGACTGAAACATCTCAAGATCAAGGCCACATACGAAGCAGTTGCCACTGCTGTGAGTGGATGGCACTCAACCTCGCAAATAGGCTCCGAAGCCACTCACGCTTCCAAGAAATATAGCGAGTGGCCATGTTGAGCAGGTAACTTCCAACATTCGATGCAGTCTCCCACAAAATGCGCGAGTTCGTGCCGTCCACGCTCCACTTCGAATCGGCGAAGGCGGCTGAAGGCAAACCTGTCACAAGCCTGGTGCACACGTGGAAGATCATGTCCACAAGTCCCAAGCTAAATCCCAAATATCGGGCCGCCGGGCGTCTGGTGTTGCTATAGAGCGTCGTGCCACCACATTGAGGTAACGACTAGTTTATTGAGAGAGTACAAGACTCGGAGACCTCGCCGGTCGTATCTAAAGCTTGGGAAACTAACCCAAAGCGTGGAAGAGTGGAAATGCGCAACATACATGATGTCGATCCTACAGCTCGTGTTAGCGCGCGCCATTTTCGAGGGTAATGCGTATCGTCGAATCTGCAGGCCGTGTCATCAGGCTAGCGAATTAGCCTTCGAAATGCCTTTGATATGTATTGGGTTGGGTCAGTACAGTTGCTCCTAATCCACCTTGCGTTTGCAATCTGTGGTCGTACGGCCAATCCATAGATCTGGAAGCCTACGCGAGTCAGTCAACCACTTGGTCGCACAGTTGGTTGCCTTGAACGACCACAGCCGACGGGAGATAGTTCTGAATGAAGAAAGTGGCTTGCGGAAAGTAGCACAGCGGGTTGTTGTTTGACTGGTCTTGACACGCGGCGATCGAGATGCAAAGAGAGGGTATCTTAGCGTTGTATACGACGCTGTTGGTGAGAGGTCGGAGATGTGTCTTGGAGGCACTGGAACAATAAGCTATCCCTCATGGCTTGTTTCCTCAGGTGCACATCGATAAGAGTTGATGGGTCTAGAGTCGCACTGAGGCTCAAATTGAGGACGTAGCTCTCTGCTGAAAAATGACTGTTCGTTCCGAGGCATGGTTTGCCCTGATCCAATACATTGGCAATTGCAAGCCACCCAGGTCAAGGGTTATAACCTGGATGTGCGTCGAAGCCGCAGACTACTAGCAGTGCCAAGCTAGTTGGCTATGGATACTGCTAACGTCAGAAGACTGTGCCGACTTGGCAGCAGTCTGGCAGCGAACCATCCGAGATCCTGGAACTCATCGCCCTGATTCGCAATTCGCGAGGCAAGCTAAGCGTCAGCCGCAGAGGGTTGCCTTGTGAAGTAATGAATGTTCTTGTTCCAATACCAGTGCCGAACGCCTTGAAGATCTTGCACTTTCGAAGCATGATATGCACAGTCATCGAACCCAGCATGTGACAGTGTCTAGAACGTAGGATTACAGATATGTTCCAGCCTGCAAATCCGCCGGTAGCGTAAGCTCTTGTTGTTGTTGGCTCTGGGTATGGTCCATGTGTAATTCGAAGGGCGCTCCACTCATGGGACCAGCGTTGCCTGCGAGATAATCTGATTGGGAAATATGATACGCTTTACAATTGCCGAGTCTGCAGAATCCTTGTTTATTGGTTGCCTTCTTTCTCTGTGACCACTATGATCTTCTTCCAAGCGAGTGCCGCAACTCGTGCCTGCATGGCAGATTGTCTGCAGAGGTTCCTTCATGGCTTCTGGAACTCATGCGCATAGCCACACCAGCATTATCATGATTGCCTTGCTTAGGAGCCTTGGAAGCGCCTAGCAGGCAGAGGTTTGCCTTCCGTTCAAGGATGGTGGCCTCAGTCCAGACTAAGTTGAGATTGTGTAGTAATTGCTCTCATTCTGGCGCAAAAATAAAGCGTACATTTTGGATTCTGTCGAGTCCCATCGTAAAGCGTAGATTTGACTTTTGAACAAAGATGTAGATGTAGAATTCCAATGGTGGTTGCTGTCAAGTCACGTTTTATGTTGACCCTGCGCCTGCCCTGAGCAGACGTTGATCGCCCGCGCTAAACATCTGAATCCCGCACCATTGATCCTGTAGACACGCGCTTCACTCGACCCTCATCGGTGTCAACATGCGACGAGGCAGGCTATGGACTTCTGGTCGCGACTAATAGGAGGCTCCTACACTCCCAAACCAAATCCACCACAACATATTCACGATCCTCGAGCTCGTCTAGCACGCTTTAAGAAGGCGTACACGACAGTCCAGCAGCTATGCAACCGACCCAGGAACCTCGCCAAAGAGGCTGTCACCCTTGATGAGCTCAGAAAGCTCTTCGACCGCCTGTCACAGCTCATAAGGGAGGAATCGAGAGCGCCAGCTCCGCACCTTTGCCTTCAATATGCGGCATCCAACCAGATCTACGTTACCATCACACGAGCGGCGATAGTCAGCCACAATGAAGCACTCATACACTCGACAATCACATTGCTGGCGACCCTTGTGGACAGCGAAGAGGAGGATTTCTTGTCAAGTCAGCCTTTCGCTAAGAGCTTGATGCGTCTGGTCACAAGAGTTGTAGACACCGGGAATATCTTGCTCGAGCTCGACACGGAGACTGCGATCCTGGAGCTCCTTTTCACGGTCGCGGCCAAGATTCGTCTGCAACCAGCCATTCTGCCAGTCTGGTTTGCTTCATCTGCGAAACCAGATTTGGACTACACCAGCGTTAAAGAGAAAAAGGGATTTGTTGGGATAAGCCAGAAGGACGATTTCCCTTTGTGCTATCTGCTCATTGACCGAGTACATCACGATGGAAGAATCGGAGACTTTGCTCGAACGGGGCTGCTGTACATTTTCGAGGCCACGGGCCGCTCTGTTGACCTGGAGAGCTGGGTGATATCAAGCGATTTACCCACTCTCATGGCATCGGGACTCGGAGCATTGTACAGCCAGCTCAGTCGCGAGCTCAGCATTCTCCACCCGGATGCGACACTGCCAGCTGTACTCGCTATGAGCGATTATACCACGACACATCCACGTGCCACGGCAGAATCCGCCTTCTCGGACAGGCACAAATCTCACATGACCACATTCCTATCTTATCTTGCATTTTGGCAAGATGTGTTGGACCACTGCAGGAGTGCAGAAGTCAAGCAAACTCTGCTTGACCATTTTCAGATACTCTTCCTGCAGCAACTCTTGTATCCTTCCATCCTTCAATCGAGTGACACGGATGGTGGTAGTTCTGTTGCAGTGCTCACTTATGTTACGACTATTCTGGCTGCGCTCGATTATCCCGACCTCGTGCACAATATCCTGGCGTACCTATTGGCCATTCGAGATGCTCCCACACCCGCAGATATCGGCGTCAAACCAGAGCGCCGATCAAGTGAGCGACCGCGCTCACCAACGGCAGTCAAACGCAGACAGAGCTTGATGCTGCTCGCAGCTACAAAAGACCCCGAAGATGCAGTCGAACCAACGTTGTTCAACCTTATCGATCTCATTTCCAACAGTCTGAGTTCGAACAACAGCTCGACGGTATACGCCGCGCTCAGCCTTGCTTCCACAATCATCAACCGCCAGAAGAAGTACGCATTCGGTACTCTGCTGAAGTCACATGAGGTATCGAATCATGGCGCCACTCGCACGGCTGGTGCCCAAGATCTGGAAGTCGAGAAGTACAGTGAATTGGCGCTTTCACTCCATGAGCTCGGCTTAGATGGGGCATACTCCGGTCTTGCCGAAGATGTTCGACTTGTCATTGAGGCGCAAGTAGCTCTTGGGCTGTCGTCTACAGACCACGGCGATTCCCCTGGTCTGAAGTCAGTAAACATGTACGCCTTGCAACAGGAGGATACTTTTATGCGCTTAGTATCGGCTTTGCTGCGGACGTTCTTCACCAATAGTGTCGATGTGAACTTAGCGCTCACGCAAGTGCTGATCTCCATCGCTGCCTGCATCGAAGTCCGCCTCGATATTTGGTTTTCCCTGGATGCAGCCCAATATACTTTCGACGGCGCTGCCTCCGAGGAGAAGAAATCGTGGCAGTCTTTATTGGACGAAGACGAGGAGAGTGTTCTGTCAGATCTGCAACAAGCGTCACGTCGTCCCGCATGGCCCGAAACACGAACACCGATCGTCTACAGCGTACTCCAAACACTAGCCGATGAACTGGCAACGGTCCGTGATTCGGTGCCGAACCTCGACCAGCTCATATCGGGCCGCAAGAACATGTTACAGGCCGCCAGCTTGGATGCCCCGGTACCCGATCCACACTCCCTCTCCGGCAGTCCCATGCCAACACATCTCCACCCAGTGACCACTAAACCACAACAGCGCGGCCATAGCCGCGCTTCCAGTGTATCATCTGCCGCTAGAGGGCGTAAGCAGGCAGCCGAAACAGCATCAGCCGACCACAGTTCGGCCGCATCACCGGCCGGACAACGGCCCGAAACCACCAACGACAGCAGCAGAGCGGCCTCGCAAGCTCCTTCACATGCCCGCAAAGGATCGAGGTCCATTTTCCAGCCGCCTCCGCCTGAAACGCCGTCTACGACTGACGTTCTCATGCAGAAGATCAGTTTTGACAGTGAGAAGGAAGGCGCCGAGAGGGCGGCGAGCTTGAACCATGTGTTGACCAACGTTGTTGTTCTGCAGGAGTTTGTGCTCGAGTTGGTTGCTGTGTTACAAGTGCGTGCGGCGGTTCTTGGGGAGAGAGAAGTGCGCTTCACTGTGTAGGGAAATTTGCTGCGTGTGTAGCTGGTTTAGTCTGATACCCTGAATGAAGATTTTCGCTGGTAACCAAACAGAAAATTTGTTGTCCCGTGTTGAACTTGACAGTTGGAAGTGCAAGAATTGCGAGGCTGTCAGCGTGTACAGGGTATTCAAGAGCCTGGACAGTGACAGTAGCCGCACTTCTGAGGCATATGGATTTCTTCAAGTGTTCCCCAATAGCTGTAGTAGCACGACCAGGCATTGAAACGCGAACAAACCGTAAGTCAATGCGGTAGATCATGGGCCAAGTGCACCCTCCCAGTTGAAGAAAATGAACCAACCTCACAGTCTGTTTACAAGCTTCTTATACACGATTATACACCTCATTGTTCTTTCCAAAATTGTGCTTCCAGCCCAGGTGTATACAAGCGGCAGCCAGCATATACAATTCGTCCAACATTTCACCACCGCAACAACAGGCCTTGCCAGCGAGGCCCTGCTCTCAAAAAATCTTCCAACATATCTGAGAGATCCTCAAATCTAACAAACCACCTTCTTCTAAGAAGGCGGCGCAGAGCCAGAAGGCATAGCACCGCCAGGTCCCGTGCCATTGCCGCCACCAGGGGCATCTCCACCGCCCATACCGCCCATCGAGTTCTCGTTCGCAACTCCGCCATCCTTGTAAATAGTCGCAGCGGACGAAATCTCGCTATCAGCAGTAGGATCGATGCCAATGCTGATCCAAGCCATGATGCCATCCGTGATATCATCGCTGAGCTGCACCCACTCAACGAAAGGATCCATGTCGGCGGCTTCCTCGCTCAGGATCTGGTCGTCGGCGTTGAGCGTGATTTCCTGCGTGTTGGTGTTGTAGGGCGCGGTAGCTTCGACGAGGGAGATGAGGGACTGGTCGAGGAAGATCTGGCCGACGTGGGAGGCGTGGGTGGTTGCGTTGCTTTCGAGAAGGGTGCCGTTGGTGCGGATGAGGGTTTCGTTGGCGTTGTGGGCGAGGACGTGGATGTGCGTGGCGCCTGAAGGAAGGGGGTGTTAGCGAGGACGATGAGAAGAAGAAGAGCGTATTTGGGGGTGCTTACGGCTAGTGTAGTGTCCTGGAACGATCGACTCGTACTGAGCGACTCCGTTGGCATCGGTTTGCACGATTCCACGCAGGAATGTTGCGTCCAAGTTGGTCAAATCATCCGAGTTGCCATTGCCGGAAGCCACGACGCCGGAGTAGACGCCTGTGGCATTGCAGTGCCAAAGGTCCATGTAGACAGCCGGAACGGGCTCGCAAGTGCTAGTGTCGACGAGCTGGATGTCAAGGTAGAGAGGAACGCCCTCCTGACCATCCGTGATGTCGCTGCGAATGAGCTCGCCATCGACGTAGTACGGGCCCTGAGTGACCTCCGGCTGCAGGATGCACGTAGAGTCGTCCTGGAACAGCAGAGTCTCGTCATCGCCGTAGCTGACGCCCGAGGTGGACTCGTGCGAGACGTTGTAAGCCGCGAAATCGCGGCGAACGAGAGGGCTATTCAAACCCCTCTTGACGCGAGCCTTCTGGGCAATCGCCTGACGACGGGCGAGCGCAGCTTTGGAAAAGCCTCTGCGCTCGAGCTGAGGAGCACACGAGCGGACGGTGTTGGGGCTCCTCTTCATGAAAGCCGCGCGCTCAGCGGCCTCCTCGGCCAGGTCGTGGCCAGGGTGTGCGAAAGCCGCAGGCAGAGCAAGGAGACCAAAGGTCAACAGAGATATGACTGGTGCCATGGTCGATGAGCGTCGATCTGAGATGGTGAGCGAAGGATAGGATCGCAGGTATAAAGAATGGGATGGTTCTAGCGAATGTAGATAGTATTGTTGCTGCTGACTGGATCGACTGACGGGAGGGCCTACTCATCCTTTATAAGCCTCTCGTCCTGGTCGCAAGGACCGTTGGCCAAGACATCGTCAATCTATCCATCATGTTTCATCGCCGCAGCTGTGTACGTGTCTCTGGTCAACAAGACGAGCATGTCAAACGACGAGCCTCGACAACGCAACGGGCAAAGCGCTGCAAGAAGGCCCTTCTCCGCACCAAACCATGTAGTCGTGGTGTACTCAGCCATGCAACAAAGTCCCTAGGATAGATAGTAGGCCACGAGTCGCCCGTCTTGGCAAACGTCGTCTTGAACATGCCCAGCGACGAAGAGGAAGCCACCATTGGCCAATGCCATCGTCAATGGCTAAGCAGTGGTCCAAAGAGCCAATGGCGCGGGTCTAGTATGTGATGATGCTGACGAGGCAAGCCAAGCCTTGCTCAATTAGCTTGATCAAGGCCTTAGTTCCATTGTAGAAGTAGTTGCACCGAGCCCTAGAAGACCGCGTCGCCGGCAGTGAAGGCGCTAGACTAGTCGTGAAGTGAAGTCTTCGGCCTCTATTCTTTCAGTCCGTCCGCCATATGGTTGTCCGGAGATCACCAGCGAGAGCTTCATTGCTTCAGCCTAGAATTATGTTTCGATCACCTTGTCAGTATACCATCAATCAACAGACTATACATCATGCCCAACACGTAGCGATTACAACAAGAATGTTAATTCGCGTTCAAGCAAAAGAAAACAGGTGACGCGGCCAAACGGTTGCGCGCCGACTGCGCCCTAAGTGGGTCCACGGGTGGCTTGTTCAAGACAAGCGTTAAAGGATACCCCCGTCCTACAAGGCGTAGTAATCCACGAGTCAAGTAACAGATTCTTGAGGCGTAGACTACGACCGTAGAAGTTCCAGGTCACGATTAACAATCTACCGATTCAGAATGATCAATGAGCTCACCAGTCGTCACAGCATTCCACCACGGGATCCACACAGTCTGTCAACGTGGAGCGATCAATCGTTCTTTTCTTCGTTGTTACACTCGCTCTCGAATCTTCGAGGAATAGTCGTTCTATCATCTGGTACTCTACAAAGATCATGAAGCAATCAAACAAACCACAAGGCCAGCTAGCAACGTAGCGCCTCACTTCCCCAGCCCGCCAGAATTAAGCCAAGAGAATGCGCTCGCGCCACCGACAGGGTTCGAGCGCGTCTTAGGCGGGGCCAGATTGCCTCCTGCAGCAGTAGCAGACGCAGGAGATGAAGATGTAACAACAGCCGAAGCCGTACCCGCCTCGGGTCCACCGCTCCGTCTGATGCCATCGTCGAAGAACCGGCTGCGGCCGTCTGCTGGGCTAGCAGTAGATGTCGCGGTAGATGTGCTCGAGAAAGTGCGGGAGGCAGACTTGGGCTTGAGGACCTTGATGCCGGTATCTTTGCGCTGGTAAGCTGAGTTTGATGCCACGGGCTCTTGGCGAGCTTTGCCGGCACTCGCCCAGTCGAGGGTGCTCGTGGGTTGTGATGCTGTAGAGACATTGGTGGACGACTGTGGGGCATCTCGGCGCCAGTTTGAGGAGGATGTTGCGGGATTGCTAGCCGTGCGCTGACTTGGCAGCTGTGTAGGGGTCTGAGTGATGGGCTCCATGGTCACGCTCTCTGCCTGCGTGTTGATTGGATTGAGAGTCGGGCGAGAAGTGCCGGACTGGCGGCTGACCGGGCGACTGGCGGTGTCGGAGCTAGCAGCACCAGAGCGAGCAGCTTCTACGCTCATAGGCTCGGCAGTCAGGGTGCCCGGCACACGATATTTCGCCGATGACAACGGACTGGCAGTGGCTGAAGCGATCGAAGCACCAGAGCTGTCTTGACCCATCCCGTTAAGATAAGCGAGGTCTCTCGACTCCGCCTTGGGCTGACTTGTTGATGTCGACTTCCCGCTACTGACGTACAGGCTCTTGAAAGATGCCTCATTCTCCGGCCGCACAAGCGGGATGCTCAGTTTGCTTCGCTCGTCATCGAACAACGTCAAGCTGTTTGACGAGAACATGATGTCGGCGCTATGCTCGCGGAGCGTATCGCTGCCAATGAAAATTTGTATGGCTTTGGTGTCGCCCTCGTATGAGCTGGCATCCACGACTTGGAAGTTGACAGTCAATGTCGGTAATTGTGGCGCCGGGCTGCTCGACCGAGACGAAGTCGGATGTGGAACAGCTTCGGGGAAGTACACTGGTAGTTCGACTGTCGGCGCACCATCGTCATCTCTGGCGATATCGTCGTCGAAGCCAAGCTTCCGTATTAGGCGAATGTCGATGTACGACTTGTACGACCCAGTGCACACGGCTGCGTAGAGAAGTGCATCGTGCTTGAAATTAGTGTTCATCCAGCAACGGATGATAGCAGGAACCGAGCCCAGGAGAAGCAACCCTGGTGCAAGTACAGGCGTGTCAAGTGGTGAGCGAGAAGAATCGCCCATACCATAAGTGGTCTCAAAGTTCAGGCTGTTTGCGCGTCCAGACGCAGCGGAGCGCATAGAATGAACGGAGCTTGCGCGCCCTTCAGATTTGTGCGAAGTAGTACGTTCGTTCATCGAGAGGCCTCCGAGTCCGCTGCCAGCTCTTGGCATGTAGTCCATGGAAGGTCGCGATGAGTGCGAAAAGTGGTTCTGATTCGCAGTTTCGTCGAAGCGAACACTGTTCGCCCGCGAAGCAGCGCCATTGCCTCTGCTCCGCGGCTCTTCCTCCGGGTCAAGATGCAGGCTGCTCATCAGGTTGTTGGCTTCGTCGTCGAAGTTGCGAAACTGATCCGTTGGCGGCTGTTGGTATGGTGCTGCAAGTAAACGTCAGTCCCTCGCGCAAAGAAAAGCAGGTAAAACTGCCATCTCACCTTGTTGTGGCGTGCCACTCAACACGCTCGGAAACGGCGAAGTCTGACCCCAAACACTCTTCATGCGCGCATCGTCCTCCTGCCGCCGCTCCAATCGAGCAATGCGCTCAGCGTGCTCCGCCTGCACCTGCTGGAACCGAACAATGTCGGACTGCAGCCGCCACGTCTCGTTATTACTGCTGTATGGAGTGAAAGCCTGGCTTTGCGGATCCATCGCTCGCGTGAACCATCCGAATCGCCCGTTCAAACTCTTTCGAGCCGGCTTCGGCACGCCCACCTCTTGCTACTTTGTGTCTCAAGGCCCACTTGAGTTTCTCCTTGGCCCTCCTCCTCGCCCTCCAGGACAGATGCGACGGTCGCCTTAGATTGTTCTCTCAGTATTGTGCCAGTGGTCTTGTTGTGTCTTGTCGTGGGATGGGGTGGAGCGTTCCCTTGAACTGCGATCGAGCCGGAATTATCTTCGGCTTATTGGTAGCGAGAAAGCGCTTCAAGGTCCCGTAGATATGATTATTGATGGTTGCTGCCTTTGCGAAAAGGTACAGAGGAATCGTAAGAGAGTACCTATGAATAGTACTCTTGGCGAGATATGCAGATGGCGTCTGGTTGCCTGTAAGCGTTTGGGTCGGCGGTTTAGTATGCCGCGTTCAAAGTGTGCGCTCGGAGAAGAGCTACAGCGAGCCTCTCAAATATTTCTCAGTTGTTGAAGACCGGATGGGTGGTTGTGATGAGAAAGTGTTGTCAAATGTGCAAGGAGGAATGGCGACTCGGCTGCAGCGAGCGTTCCTCGATGAAGTCCGCCGACAATCCATCATTCCTGGCCCGAGCGCCCAGCGCCACTTTGCCCTGCACGTGGCTCAGGATCTATCGTCCTTAAGACATGCAGACAGCAACGTACAGACGAACAGGAACGTTTATGCAGGGTTTCAACACTCATTTCATACTCTTGATTCCCACGACAATACTCCTCTCGCTAGCATTACTGTACTAATTAGGTCATCCTCCCATGAACCGCAGCGATTGATTCCACCTGTCCACTGATAGAGTAGAATTGATCACTAAACCTATTCGCAATTAAAGAAGACGAAAGAAAGGGGGTCTCTTTACGATGCGCCCGACAATGCCGCACCACCATCCTTAATCGGGTCCTGCATCATGAAAGCCAGCCACGCGGCACCCACGCCCACAGCAACGAAGAGACCCAGACCCAATACCGTCTCAAACGCACCGGAACGAGATGCTTTCTCCGGTTGCTTGACTGACTTCTTCACCGTTTCCTTCACTTCCTCGACCGCATGAGCAGGTTTGCTAGCTCCGGCATCGACATGCGGCTCTGTTGATTTTGCTTGGGTTTCAGGTTTCTTGGAGTCGTGTTTCGCCTCCTTCTGGACATCATGCTGAGGAGCCAGTTTGTGTTGGTGCTCAGCCTCATCTGGTGTACGCGGCGGCGTCATCAAAGCTGCTGGCCTTCCGCTGGCACCCGACAGCGCTTTTAGGCCAGTGGTCAAATCATGGACCTTCGAAACGACTGCCTCTGGGAGAACATGGGCACTAGACTTCGCAGCGTGTTCTCCTTCATCTTCCTCGTCGAGTTCCTCCTCGTCCTCGAGCACACTAGGCAAGGACGGAGACTGGGAAGAGTGGCTGACTGCTTGACCGATCGGAGAGGTTGAGCTGAGGACATCGAGTCTCAACAACGAAGGATCATTCGGGTCGGCTTCAGCAGGTACGTGGCTGTCCCTGGTTTCCCAGTGACTTGATGAGTGGGAGAATGTGGGTGAGGTTGGGGACTTGGAGTGCTTCTCTGCTTCATGGATGTCGTGTGACGAAGCCCCAGACTCGGAGGAAAGAGTCTCGTGTCTCATAAGCGGTGGGTGTTCCATTTCATCATAGTCGTCGCCCTCGTCCGTTCCTGGCGTGAGGGTTCTCGCAGGTAGCATGTCCTTCTCGTGATCGAATGTGGGAGCTTCAGGGAAATGCGAAGGCTCGCAATCGCCATCGTCGTCATCAAGTGACAATGTATCTTGACGCGCGAAATTCACAGGAACAGTCTCGGGCGGTATCGAAAGTAAGCCAGGAGGAGATCCATGTTGTTCATGCGAGAAAAGCGGAGCGTGTTTCTCTTGCACCTCATCTTGTTGCTCCTTCGCAACTCTAGCATCCCGAACAAGAGGATCAGGCACGACACTATCGTGCTTGGCATGTCCCTTCGAAGAATTGCGTTCATGAGGCAAAGTCGGCGACTCGAACTCCGCACCATCATCGACAGATTTATGCGGTTCAGAGGCGTGCTTCTTCACCGGAACATCATCTTTCACCACAAGCACGTTGTTCCTGTCGCCAAAACCATCGTCGACAGTTGGTTTGCTCTCGTCGCAAACCCACCAGTCTCCCGGACCAAGGCGGAACTTGTACTGATACTCGCCGTTGGTAGCAGAGAAGGTCTTGAAGAACTCCCATTCGCCACTCGGCGCCTCGCTGCAGTCCATCTCAATCAAGTCCCATTGCGGCTCGCTGAGACTGGTGGTGATGTAGACAGGAGGCTGTAGGCCAGGAGAAGAATATGTGATGGTGACCTTTTGGGCCATGGCGGTGGTGGAATGCGGGTGTGAAGGTGGAGACGGACCAATCCAAGAAGACTTGGGTCGTATCGAGGACCTCGAGGCAGGCCGAGGCGGAGTGGTTGGAACTTCTAGGAGGGAGTCGATAGTCTGCTGTTGGTGGTTGTTGATTGTTTCTCTCAAGGCAATGAGGCTCGCAGCTGGGCTGGGTTCGTTGTTAGTAGGAGTTTGTGGCCTCGAAGCAGCGCGCGAGAAAGGTCGTGGAGCAGGCACGTCGGCGTGCTCGAAGACGGCTTTTATGCTGCGAAACTGCGGGCTTGCGTTGCGACTGCGATGTTCTGCTTGATTTGTAGGTGACATGTGTACGATGGTGGAGTGAGTTTTCAATGGTAGTTGCTCTGGGCGAAGGGTTGATAGGTGGTGGTGATGTGATGCGATGAGCCGTGGCAATGGATTGCTTTGACAGGCCGGGGAGCACGTGAGATTGCAATGCAGTAGGAGGAAATAGTGACTGGAAAGATTGACTGACTGACCTTGCGACTGTTCAATGTTTTGCTGCTTTCACTTTCCTGGCGAAGCTGATGACCGATAATGAGGTCTGTTTCCTGGCAAGGCAAGAAGCAGCTGCGGGGTCAACAGCAAGGTGAAGGAAGGTCGTCAGAATGAAATAGTAATGACGAGAGCAAGAGCGACAATAGGGCAAGAACGCTGGCTAGATTAGACAGCAGACAGACAGACGACTACCTTACGCAAGCATGTGCTCAAAGGCAAAGGCAAAAGACAAGAAGCACAATCGTGGATACCACGAGCACAACCACGAGAGATGAGGTAACCAAGTAACTATAGCTAGTGCTAGCTAGCCAACCTTCGCAGCTCGCCCCCATCGCTTACCTCCACTCTCCATCGAGTCCAACATTCCTGGGCGCGCGGTGCGGGCAAAACACAGCACGAGAGCACCGACCGCCAGCCAGCAAGAAAAACCTGGTGAGACAGCTCTCAACGCAACGCATGCTGCATGCATCGGAGGATGCAGCCAGCCTCCGTCTCACCCCACCCGGCACTGAAAGCTTGATGTCGAGTATCACTGGCCTAGGAAAACAGCTGTACTCTGCTCTGATGCATTGCGCTGTTGTCAATGGCTGTGCGTTGCCGCTGAGAGAGTGTCACTGCTGCCTGTCAACCTCGTACCAATGCCTTGTAAATGCACGTATGATATGATCGATATGCCCGCAATAAACGCTCGTGCAGCGCATAAGTTGGGGAAGTGACGCCCGTCTTACTCTAGCGTGACAAGCGTGACACGTGAAAAGGCGGGCGTGGCGGCATCCCGATCGCTTCCGTGCCGAGTCCAATGTCGTCTTTTTTGTTGGGGTGCATCATATTGCCGTACATGTACATTGCTCGCGTGCGTCTTCGGAGTGCACCGACATTATCATAAGCTGCTTCACAGACGGTCTTCAGGTCTTATCGTCAAGCACACGACACAAAACTTCTTTCATCGCCATTGAGAGAGATTAATTTATTCAGCATTCTTCATTCACTAGTCGTATCCATGTAATTTTTGTGGTTTAACACCCCCCTGCCAGAGCCTGTGCTCTCCGTGAAAATCATCAAGGGCCGATTGCGCCGATCCAATGCACTGGTGGTATCTATATCTAGGCCGAAACACCGTTTGCCTTGAAGTGGTCGACGCCAGAGTGTTCTGCCTCCGTCACTTCGCCCAAAATGCCGGCCGAGGCGGCGATGAAGCCAAGGTAAGGCTTGCTGGGGACCAACACCCTGCTGAGGTACTCGGGGTGGAATTGCACACCGACGAACCACGGGTGGTCCTCGAGCTCAATGATCTCCATACGCACGCCGGTCTCGTCCTTGCCAATGAAGGTGAGACCCTTCTCCTGGAGCTGGTCGATGTAGTTGGGGTTGACTTCGTAACGGTGTCTGTGACGCTCGTTGATGCTCTCGTTGTTCAAGCCGTACAACGCGCGGAGCTTCGACCACTGGGTGTTGGGCTGCCACATGGTGGGCCTCAGACCGAGACGCATGGTGCCACCAATGACACCGGTGTGGTGCTCGGGCATGGAGACGATGAGACGGTCCTCGTCCTTGTTGTCGAACTCGTATGAAGTAGCCTGGGGAAGAGGGATACCGCAAACTGAGCGTGCGAACTCAACGACGGCAATCTGCATACCCAAGCAGATACCAAGGTAAGGAGTCTTGTTCTCACGAGCCCACTTGGCCGCGGCAATCATACCCTCAGTGCCTCTTGTACCGAAGCCACCTGGGACCAGGATGCCGGACGCGGTGCAGACATCGTGCCACGCCTTGTGGAATGCGGCGGGATCAGTCTTGCTCGCAGCTTGCTCGAGGTGCTCGGCATCCACCATGTTGACGATGAGCTTTCGCTTGCAGCGCATGGCGGCGTGTTCGAGCGATTTGATGACGGAGCAGTAGGAGTCGGGGCACTCGAGGTACTTTCCGACAAGGACAATGCTGATGTCCTCCCTGAGGTTCTCGAGTCCGAGGCACAAGCTCTTCCAGGTGTCCCAGATCTCGAGTCCCTTCGCTCTGAGTGTGGGTGAAATCTTGATGGTGTCGAGACGCATGGCGGAGGTCATGTTCTGAAGCATGTTCTGCTCGTGAAGCAGGATAGGGACCTGGTATGTGGAGGGCATGTCGCGAACGTTCAGGACGTGAGGAACCGGAACCTGGCAGAAACGTGCGATTTTCTCAATCGCACCTTGCTCCAGAGGCTGCTCGCAGCGGCAAGCAATGAGGTTGGGCATAAGACCAGCAGCGCGGACGGATCTGATGGCCATTTGTGTAGGCTTGGTCTTCTGCTCGCCGTGAACAGTCGGCACGTACGAGACGTGGATCTGCATGAAATCCTCAGGCGCGCAGCTGTTCCTCAGCTCGCAGAGAGCCTCGACGAAAGCCATGCTCTCGATGTCGCCAACGGTGCCACCGAGCTCGATGATACAGACGTCCGGCTCCTCGTTGGTGTCGTCGACAGGAATCTTGGCGACCTTGCGAATCCACTCCTCAATCGCGCCAGTGACATGAGGCACGACTTGTACCGTCTTGCCCAAGTAGTCTCCTCTGCGCTCCCTCTCGATGACCTGAGAGTAGATCTTGCCGAGAGTGATGTTGTTATCCCTGGTGAGGGTGACGTTGAGGTAACGCTCGTAGTTGCCCAAGTCGAGATCGACCTCTCCACCGTCATCCAGAACGTAGACTTCACCGTGCTCTTTCGGGTTCATGGTGCCAGCGTCGGTGTTGATGTAGGGGTCGATCTTGATGCTCGAGACCTTGAGGCCCATAGTCTTGAGCAGCAGGCCGGCGGAAGAGGCTTGGACATGTAAGCTTATTGCCTCACGGCATGCGTCTTCTTTCAAAGAACATACCAATAATGCCTTTTCCGACACCGCTAATGACACCTGAGGAGGATTGTCAGCATTTCTGATTTTATTTTGCTCCAATGACCAGCCTTACCTCCAGAGACGAGAACGTATTTCATGATTGCGATATGTTTGCACCTTTCAGTGGCCTACCTCATGGAGGGGAGGGGGAGGAAGCAGAAGAGAAGAGCGTGGTAAAAGTTTGGAGGTATAGACGTCGCGAGCGCGCGAGAATTCGCGATGGCCGCTGTGATTGGCTGCAGGCCCAAGGCAGTGACGGACCGCAGCCTAGAATTGAATTTAGAATTCTCGAGTCACTTTCCAAGAAAATGTGAATAATCATGCCTAAGTGCTTTGTTAGCAAGAAGTTGGGGGAAGGACTCGATTTACTTCTTTGTTTCATTCCTGATATCTCTCGGGCAGCTGCATTTCGTATGAAATGCTCCCTCCTCTAATGCTTGCAACCGCTCCGTCGGAAGTACGTATCCGAATGTAGACATCTACACAATTGTATTGTTCTGTCTCACGACATTTCGGGCCACTCCACGCCAGCTTCTTTACGCCCTTCTAACAACAGAATGAACGATACCATCGACAAAGTCCCAACACATCTGTCCCCATGCTGGATTCCTGTCCAGATAATACCAATCGCTTCGTCTGCTCGTCTAGACCCCCGCAGAAGGATTGACACCTGAAACTCTGCATCTGCCGCGTACGCGAAGACAAGCGTCAGTCGATGACGAAACCTTAGTGTAACAAGGGGTTCGTGGAGAAGAGGTACCTCTACATCTACGTGAAGATGATCGATGGTAGTTTTGTTTTCTCTGTTCTACAATTTCTATCCCATCCAAGATGAAGCTTTCTCTTTCAATAGGGACGCTGGCAGCATCTGCCGTTGCCGTCTCAGCAAGACCGACAACAGCGCAGATCCCACTTGAGCCTGATATCGTTTTGACACCACAGCCATTGACTTTAGACAACATTCCGCTCTTGGGATTTGGCACTTGGAACCTCGACCGTAGCAATGCCTCCGAAGCTGTCTCGTGGGCTATACAGACTGGATACAGACACATCGACTGTGCCGCTGCCTACAAGAACCAGGACCTTGTCGGCAAGGGTATCGTCGATGGCCTGGCCAAAACAGGTCTAAAAAGGGAAGACCTCTGGATCACCAGCAAGCTCTGGAATGACCAGTAATGCCTCCCTTCTCATCCTCACATAACATAAATATACTAACAATCCCAAGCCACGGCCCCAAAAACGTCGAAGCAGGCCTCGCCACCGCCCTCTCTGACCTCCAACTCGACAATCTCGACCTCTACCACATGCACTGGCCCGTCGCCGACGCTTCCCTCGGCCACCACAAAATCGAATTTCTCTCCACATGGGACTCAATGACCGAGCTCGTTCGCGCAGGCAAAACCAGGCACATCGGCGTCTCCAACTTCTCGCCCGCGCAGCTCGAGACCCTTCTAAACCACACATCTCACCCGCCCGCCGTGCACCAGATGGAATTGCACCCGTACCTGCAGCAGCGCGACTGGATCGCGTGGCACGAGGAGCACGGCATCCACGTCACGGGCTACTCGCCGTTTGCAGGGACGAATCCTGCGTATGACCACGGTGACCCGCCGCAGTTGCTCGAGAACGACGTCGTGACGGCGATTGCTGAGAAGCGACACTGCACGCCGGCGCAAGTCGCGCTGGTGTGGGGCATGCGCAGGGGCACGAGCGTGATTCCGAAGAGCAGTCATCAGAAGTGGATTGCTGAGAACTACGGGGCGTTGAAGTGCGAGTTGGAAGACGAGGATTTCGCAAAGGTGGATAGGCTTGCGGAGTATCATCATCGGTTCAACAACCCTAGCAAGTCTTGGGGCGTTGAGCTTTATGAGGGGCTTGAGGACTCGCGTGGAAAGCATAGGGAGCATGAGTAGTGATGTGATGGGATTGAGACTGCGAAGTACGCGTGGCAACTTATGTGTAATGAACTTTTTGAAATTATGTATGTACATACGCGCTAGACGCGGGAATGGAAAGAACAAGGATATTAAATAGTAGTATCAATCATTCATTCATATCCTGCGCTTTGGAACGTCGATCGAGGCTTCAGACGCCACAGGATCGCCTAGCAATAGATTCAACAAGACTTGCCGCCCGGGAAAAAAAAAATAAAAGTGCTTTCAACTCCGTAGGTCGCCTGCTCTTCGCAGCGGCAGAAGTTGTGCAAAGGAAACAAGAAAAGGAATGCAAGAAAAGGTAAGGTTTGCCTCTCCATCTCCGAACAAAAATTGGCAGAGTTCCGAAACAAGATATCCTCCGCCGCAAAGAAGACCTTTTTCATCAACAGTCTTCGGGGTCCAAAGTTTGCGTTGACAGAAAACGAGTGGTGTTGAAGTGCATGTGCCGAGAGATTTTCCTCTAGTATGGTCGTGACCCGCCCTGGGATCGACCCGAAACCAAGGAAATCACACGTGGAAATGCCGAGATAAGGGATGCTTTTGCTGGGTCGAATGGAAAAAGAGAGCACGAGAGCGTGCCTGCCTGGTACGTCCGGCAAGGGTTGCGCCAAGGTTGAAGTCGTGTAACACGGTCTTGTGCGACCGTCGGAACTACCACCCCAAGGAAACGCCACGTCGTCTGGTCGTTCGTTCAAGAATTCCTTCTCCGCTTCTTTTTGGCGCCGGCTGCACCATTCAGCTTCTTTGCATTCAAGGCCGCATCGGGCGCGGGTCCGCTTTCAATCCTCCTGGCCATACCTCCCCTTTCGTCGGCGGACCCATCGCTATCATCCTCATCCGATGAACCGGAATCCTCTTTCTTCATGCGTCCACCCTTGCCTCTGCGTGCCTCGGAACCCTTTTTCACTCCCACATTCAACCCCTGTCTGCGCAATGCTTTCAACAGCGCGCTCGAAGCACGCATTCCAGGGAAGTCCTTAGCGGTGTACACGTTGAAGACGTCTGTGATGATGCTAGCGACAGTACCGTGGATAGCACCCTGCTGCATGTTGAACGGATCGATCCGGAGGAGTTTGAAGTGCAATCTGTAGCGACCGGGAGCGCGACAGCTCAGGTCTGGGAACACGAAGAATGTGCCGGCAATGCCTCGCTCGTCTTTTGCTTGGTACGGGCTGGCGACGAGGGTGCCCATTAGTCTGCGGGTGGATTGCATGTCGGCGGTGGTGGAAGGTGCTTGTGTTTCGTCTTCTTGGTTGGCTGGGTTGAGCAGGGTGCAGTGCAATGCGAGCATTCCGTTGTGGTCTTGCTCTGGACCGCCGGTGGTTTTGTCCGTGATCTTGAGTTCGAGAATTGGAGGCGGATCGATAACTCGTCGATCGCGCTCGCCGAAGCCACATGCTCTTGCTGCTACAGGCTGTTGACGTATTGTGAGGGTGTAATTCAAGGGCGGTAGTTGTGATACTCTTGGGAAAGCATTGGGTGGTGCTGTGGTCGCAGGAGACAATTCGTTTTGTGAGTCGTAACAGCTTGGGGTAGAGTAGGTCGTGGGCGTAGGGCTGTACGCTTGCTCAACTCTAGATCCAGGAGGTGGAGGAGCGTATTGTTGCGGTGCTGGGGGTGCGGGTGGTCCACGAGGTCCTGGGTGCTGTTGTTGATATTGGTTGTTGTAATGTGCCGCTGGTGGTTGGTCGAGACGATGTTGAACCTGAGGTTGGTAGGTTGGACGTTGGTACGGCACGGTGTTAGGAGACGTGCGAATTTCTGGTGATCGATATACTGTGGATGGCACATTTGTTGAGTGTGGTGCTCCATATGAGGCCCTCTTAGGAGAAGGAGGAGCATTGTCAGAAAGAAGATGAGATACGGGAAGCCTTCCACCTTGGTGCCTTGTGTGTTCGCTCACAGTCGGAGAAGGCTCCATTGGAGGGAGCTGCATGTGTCGGGCATTTCCGCCTACTGGGCCCTGCTGTGCTGGCAGCCCTAGCAGAGGAGGTAGCTGTGGTCCAGGTACGGGTCGTTGATCAGAGTGACTGAGGAATCCCGCGCTAGGGAAGCTAGGAGGGCGTTGTATCTGTGCCATTTCGCCAGCACCTGGTACGCCTGATTGTTGCCGGGAGTGGTGGCTGGGCTCATACGGCGCCCGAGGCTGTGACATCGATTGCGGTTCTGACTTTTCGATAGACCTTGAAGCAGAGGAATAGAAAACGAAACTCCAGATTCGAGAACCTCTCTGTTTGAACGTCGATGTTCGACGAGTGTTGCGGTGAGGCGATGGCTGATCGGCTTCGAGCTTTGTGTAGCCTACCCTCCAGGGCAGGCAAGTGACTTCGTCGTCGTCCGGTAGGCACGTACTCATATCCTGCACATGCAGGAAGAGACCACTCGCGCACGTCGGCGTAGTGCGGTGAGATAAGTGCGGTGCGTGTGCACACGCAGTGTCCAGCAGATCAGTGGGCGTGAGCAAGGAAGGGTGACGCCGGAAGAGGCGAGGATGTGCTTGGGTCAATTGGGCACGATAGCGTTTTCGTGCAGTGTATGAGTGACCGAGAAGAAGCCCGGGCTGGTGGTAGTGCGATGGTGCACGACAGCCACACACACAATGGGCGTGCAGGCGGAGCGGCAACGGGCAGGACAGGCGTAGTAAGTATAGGGTAGGGTCTGCTGCTGCGAGGAGGGCGGTAGGAGCAGTAGTTGCGCGTGGACAGCAGCAGCAAGGCGGTTGAGGTTAGGTTAGGTTAGGTTGTACTGGCAGAGAGCGCGTGGGCGGCGAGGTTTCCGTTTACCTACTACCTATTTAATCGTGGCCCACTGGCGCCGCTAAGATGCAGCGTGGTCCCTTTCCAGGCACGTACATGATCCGCCGCGCAGGCTACGCAGGCTAGCAGTATGGCAGACGCAGCGCAGCGGCAGCAGGAGACCAAACGCGGTCTGCTGGCCGCAGCGAGCGAACATCCACTGTGCATCCTCCATGTCGGTAGCGAATGGCCGCAGAGACTAGGATGTAAGGCGCTAGGGCCATGCGAGGACGAGTAAGACGACGCAGTGCACGCAGTGCACGCAGGCTGGCAGCAGGGAGGGCGAGTACATGCTCCAGAGAGGCTCGCTTGGGTGCTGCTGGCCTGCTGCTACTACTGCAATGCGGACATCATCCTGCACCGCCAGGCCTGCACTGCACCGCACCGCACCGCACCGCACCCAGCTTGCGAGCACGTCCCGCCATACCGGAACCCGAGCACTGTAGTCTGTAAGAGTGAACCACCTCGGCCATCATCCATCCATCCACCCACAGACGCACGCACGCACACGCTCCAAGCGAGCCTGGCATGCCTGTGCCTGTCTACCTGCCTGCCCACCCACCCGGGCGACGAGTGCGAGATCGTGTCCGTGAGTAGGTATAGTGTCTGCAAGCCGGCCAACCAGCCAGTGCCACAGCGCCAGAACCTGCTGCACCCTTGGAGACGACTCTTTGCACTCTGTAGAAGCGCACGTAGCCGGCCGAGCCCACGCCTCAACGTGCACTGCAGCCCACTAACCACCGCGTCCGGCGACTCGTCTCGTTCTCGGGCAAAGCCCTCACCGCCGCCGCTGGACCCCCAGGTGCTCTGAACCGGGTTATGGGGGTGTTGGTGTCACCGTGCATCCTGCATGCGATCCCAGCCAGCCGTCCGTCACACAATCTGATGCCCTGCCCGGCCAGCCTAAGATGCCTTTATGCCGCGCCGCTGCTGCTGCTAGAGTGCTCGCATGGTCTCTACTGGCCTGCGGGGAAAGCCTCTGCCCACGCGAGCCAGTCTCTGCGCCAGAAATCACACGCTTGCAACGACACATATATTAACTCGCCCGGAGGCTACCTCGGTGCGGCAAGCGCGAGAACGAGAGATGGCGCTTACAGGGATCGGGCGCGGCGGCGCGCGCAGGAGGTCGATACGGCTTGCCACCACAAAGGCAGGATGCCTGTCATGTTTCAATAGCGTTAGCCTCGAAGGATCAACAGACGCCGGCGCCAGTGACCTGACGATGAACCGCAACGGGGCGAGCATGATTAATGTTTCGTCCGCGCACGGCACTTCTCATATCCGTGCTGTCTGGTCTCTCAATAATGCTGGCTGTTATCGTTGTGCAAAAGAGTTGCCTCACCGCTGTGCTTTCATGCGAGATTCTGCATCGAACAGTGCGAATGCTGGGTCGGTGCCACCACACCTGGAAGCTGGAGCAGATCATGCATGCTTAGGCTCGGCGGTTCTGCAGCCTTGTACCTTTGCCGCTGCTACCACCCTCATTGTTGTTTGGATGTATTATGCAGCAGTCGACTGATCATTGTCGTCCACTGCCATTATCCCATTCATATCAGAAACACTTCTCGATAGTGTAGTGCGCCTCATGTAGTGGTGGTGTGTGTCATCGTTTCCAATCTCTTACAATCCCATGGCTCGGCTCGAGTGCTTCATCCGAACCCACCTCATAGGCAAGAGTGGATCCATACACAAAAGGCGACATCTTCACGGTCACCAATCACATCCCAACCGGGCTCCAATCAAAAGTCCAAGTGTTCGACGCGCACGGAAGTGGAACGTCAAGCCAGCGACGTTCTGGGCGGGCATTCTGCCACGTGCTTCTCACAACGGTCGACGAAACGCCACAGCCGGCCGTGAGCCTTGACTCCACAGGCTCCTTTCTGAATTTATCGTCTTCTTCCCAGTCCCGTTTTGTCAGACAATCCCCGTGATACCACCCACTCGGATTCTGCATATTGCCCACGGATGTAGCCCTGTTTCTGGCTGCTTTCCGGGACATACATACATACGGTACATGATACAAAGTGACTCCCAGGGGTCGGCCTCTGGTTGTGTGGTTGTTTTATAGTCAGAGAAGAGGAGCATGCATATACGCGAGGCAAGACACTGTGTCTGACACTGCATGCAGGGAAGACCATTATTCCATGGCCTTGCTGCTTGCAGCTTGCTCCAAGCTCACAAGCTTCCAGAGGCTCGGCAGACACTCCGTGCTGCCACGTACCTTTTCTGCCAACAACAACCATCGGATCGGAACGTCACCCCCTTCACAATAGAGAGACCCGCCCTCTGGAACATCCTTCGCGACGAAAGCAAGCCGTGCTGCCGTGCAGGGAACCTGTTCTTTTTCGCACTGAACGCAGAGAGGGTGTTGCTTGCTGACTATCGCGCGAGCCGGCCGCCGTTGAGCCGAGCGAGCCAGAGCGTGCCGGCCCTAACCTTGCCATCAAAAAATGGACCCGCCCACAAGTGTCAAGGTGCACCACTTTCTATTCCCCGAAACCCGTCCGTTCCGGGCGACGTGCATATGGCAGGATTCGCGCGACCAGCGACCACGACATATGGTCCAGCAAGCGAAGCTGCGACGAAAAGCTGGGGTGCAGGACGTGTTTTCTACGGTACGTAGCTACATGATTAGTGGTGATGTGCTTACTGTAGTGGTCTCGAAAAGGACGGATGTGCGCCGTTCCGCCTCCAACCAAGCAACGAAAAGAGCAGGTTTCACGTCCTAGGAAACTGGATCTTAGGAGTCAGCATGCCACCACCAGCCCGGTAGCGAGGCACAAAGGATCCGCCGCCATCATTTCGGTTGCTTTGCTCGTATTTCGTAGGCCTTCCCATGTCTTAGGGAATGGCTGTGATGCACACGTATAGCAGCCAGGGATGCTATACCGGGGTTCACGTCGCTATCACAGGTAGTACGGCTGATGAGCTGTGAGGATGTTCTGATCGGGCAGAATCACAAAACTATTGATCCACTATAGACGTCATGTGACGGAGTGGTATGCTTTCTAAGCAATCATAGAACTGCACTTGAACTCAAAGGGAGATATAGTGGTATAGTGCTCGCCTGTGATTAGTGCTCGGCTGATGTCAAGACGGAACTTTGCGTCTATACCCAGTCGGCGGTGTGCTGTACAGCCTGTAATGCGATGGTCTGTAAACCGCTCTGATCGCGATCGCGTTTCTCCTCAGCGTTACAGTGTTGTCTGTGCCTGGATGTCAGGTTCCATAGCGCGTGCCAGGTTGCCACGGTTCGTCCGAAGGGTTCACGACGTGGCTTGTTCCTGTCTTACAAGTTGCAGCGATATGCTGCTTCAAGGTCTACGTCCGCCTACTCCTCCATCGTGTGTGTTTCAGTCTGTGACGGCGGCACAATCTGAGAGGAGTCGGGGAGGAGCAGTGAGGAGTCGAGAGTGCTGTATACCTCGGCAGATGTGTACGGGTTCTAGACCTTCGTGTCGCAAAGATGTGAGACGAGGCGTGTGCATCGGACGATGTAGATAAACATCAGAATCACCATTGGGTAGTTAAGTCGTGTTGCTCGCTTTGTAAGACGTGCTATCAGACTGAGCGGTGACCTGTGCGGTGTGTGCATCGACGCGTAGGGAGAGTTCCGTGGTGTTGTTGACGAATCTTCAGGCTGATTGAACGTAGCGCGTGAGTCTCTGAGTGTTGCGAGGTCGAATCAACGTTTCGATCAGCCACATATTCGATACTCCCATTACTTAGGGCATTTGAGCAAGAATAGAACCAGTTCCTTCCTCTTTTTCGTCTGTCCAGTTGAAGTCTTCAGGACCGTCTCCCCGGCGATTGAATCCTGTTTCGGCCACCAAGTGTCGTACCCATGTCGCCGGCAGTTGTTCGCCGTCCAGACTGGGCATCCCTGGACTATTGACTCGTGCGAACAAAACCCTTGTGCGGGATTATTGAGCGGACGAACCATTAGTCCGTCATCCTTGTTACCATCATGAGGCCCACCAAGCAATATCAACCCAAATTCGGAAATTCATGCTGGTTTACCTGGTAAGAGGCTTCCTCCTTGTCGGCGATAACAGCAAGAGTCGGCCATGATTCGGTTGGGCAAGTCGAGTCGGTGCGCTGGCCTGTTAGACGGATGCAAGCTAGCATTCGGCGACCAGCATGTTGGACGCTTTGCGGATGTGCTCACTTTCTGATAAGCATGAAGGAGGAAGTCTACGCTCACAACCGATTGTTCTCTAAGCCGCACCAGCCGCTCTGAAAACCGGCACTGGCGGACTCGCAAGGCTGTCAGCTAGTTGCACAACATCTTTGCATAAGCAAGATCAAACTGCTCGCATGAGGTTCGCAGCATGCCACTACCAGGAATCCTTCAGACCAATACTGCAGGTACACGTTTACGACCCACCAGCTAACATGGATCCCATAATCCTGGCCCAGCAGTCCCATGGTCGTCCCATAGATAACCCGAACAGCAGAAAAGTTACCTGTCGCTTTTGCCTCCGTCTGCTCTGCTCGTCCTGCAGTGGCGCGAGAAGATGCCGATCCCCGCGCAAGCGACATGCAGCAGAGAGCGTGGCGTGACAGCTTGTCGGCGGCGGCTTGCAGTGACAGTCTGGTCGTACAAAGAAACCGCTCGTTTGCTGGCCACGACCGTGGTCGGTGAGAGCGCGCGCATGAATAGTGGTAGATCAGTTACCGCTGCTGTGAGGCCGCGCATGTATGGGAATATGCGGTGCTTCCAGTGCTGGTCTCTGCTCAATTACTGGCGCCTCCGTCGGCGACTTTGACCTGTTTGTAGGCGCGCGCCAGTGCACAATATGTATTGCCTGGGGGTGTGACTGCTCGGTCGCATTATTGCTGGTATGACATGTCGCACGGCAGTAGCATGCGTGCACACTGCTGGAGAGACGTGTGTTTTCCGTGCACTCCTCATGTTTGGGAGCGTTGCACAGTGCATTGTTATATTGCCTCCTCGCTTTATCAATCGCCTTTCACGTGAAAGAAATCGGGAAATGAAGCAGCGACGGCCCGCCCCCACGGCCGGATGCCACCGAGCCAAAGGCGACCTGCGATCTGGAGCCCTGTTGATTTTGACCCTTGATCGAGGAGGGCCCGCCACGAGAAAATAATGGTACGACTATAGGGCGACTCAACGTCAGACCATTGCGCACGAAGATAGCACTACCTGTCAATATACGAATTCTATTGAGCCACTCACGACACTTGAAAAGGCTCTGACCGACATATTACATACCTCCACTCAACTACTGCCGAATGATCATGGACGAGAAGGCCGAGCAGCGTAGGCTGTTGCACCACGAAGCCGATGTGGTCATCATTGGAGCTGGAATCTTGGGATGCGCCGTGGCGGTGGCGCTGGGCAACCAAGGACGGAGCGTGATTGTCCTTGAAAGATCTCTGAAGGAGCCGGACAGGATTGTCGGAGAACTGCTACAGCCTGGTGGCGTGCAGGCGCTGGAAAAGCTTGGGATGCGCGATTGCTTGGAGAACATTGATGCGATAAAAGTCCTCGGATACGATGTTATATACCACGGCAACGAGGTGCCGATCGCATACCCCGCCGAAGCGCGAGCAGAAGAGGACGAGGAGACTGTGAAATCGGACGAGATGCGAGGGACGAAGAGGAAGAGGCCTGAGGGCAGGTCATTCCACCATGGAAAATTTGTACAACAGCTGAGGAGGAAGATCTTTGCGCATCCAAATGTGACAGTCGTGGAAGGCACAGCGACTGGCCTGGTTCGCAGCGGATATACCGATCAGATCCTGGGTGTTGAAGCGACAGTGAATGGACAGCCGGATTCATTCTTCGGATCTCTCACAGTCATTGCCGATGGATACGCCAGCAAGTTCAGAAAGGAATTCAGGACGGACGCGCCTGTCGCTAGATCAAAGTTCTGGGGCCTGGAATTGATTGATGCGCCTTTACCAATGCCAAACCACGGACACGTTATAATTGGCGACCACGCACCTATTCTGCTCTACCAGATTGGAACTCACGAGACACGAGCCCTAGTGGACATCCCCGAGAACACACCTAGTGCATCTCTGCAGGCAGGAGGCACAAAGGGCTACCTTAAGAATGTGGTCATCCCTGCACTTCCAGAACAAGTACGACCATGTTTCGAAGCAGCAATAGAGAAGGACCGCCTACGCTCAATGCCGAACTCTTTCCTCCCACCAGCCACCAACCGTAAACCCGGCCTCATCCTACTTGGCGACGCAATGAACATGCGACACCCCTTGACAGGCGGAGGCATGACTGTGGCGCTGAACGACGCCGTCCTGCTGAGTGAGGTACTTCACCCGAATATCGTGCCTTACCTCAACGACACGAAGCTCGTCCTCCAGCAAATGAAGACTTTCCACTGGAAGCGCAAGGGTCTCAGCTCAGTGATCAACATCCTGGCTATGGCTCTCTACTCTCTGTTCGCAGCTGAAGACGTGCAGCTCAAGGCTTTGCAGCAGGGCTGCTTCGAATACTTCAAGCTCGGTGGCAACTGCATCGATGGCCCCGTTGGTCTCCTTGCCGGTATCATCAGGCAGCCCTTCGTGCTGTTCTACCACTTCTTCGCTGTTGCCCTGTACGCAATGTGGATTTACATCACTGGCGCTGGAGCACTCATGATCCCTCTAAGATCGATCCTCAGCGTGGGCGTCTTCTACAAGGCTTGTGTTGTCATCTTCCCGTACATCTTCTCGGAGCTACGGTCATGAGATCCAGCTTTGGTGGCATTGTGTGGCGAGCGTTCAGCGACGGCGTTAACTTTAATTCGGATATGAGCATGGTGTGTACGCAACTCTGGCAGGATAGATCTGAGATGATCCTTATAATATCATGTGTAAATAGTATTCATCGATAATGTTCATTTAAACTTACGGCATACGAAGTATACTCTTGATTCTTGTGGCTGGTCAGTACTTGTTCACTGTCTTAGCATCTACCTTCCCGCCCTAAATGAACATCAATGCCCTCCAGCAACTGGCAAAGTGCTTTTTGTAAACGTGTGGTCTCCAGAGCGAAGTTACAAGGCCAATAAAGGGCGTCTCAAGACCTAAGAAAGGACGTAGGGATCAGAGAACTAGTGTATTACGCAGTAGAAATTGAATTGGCTATATATCGACAAATCGCGAACACATCGGAAGTCCTAACATCGTATTCCCGCCCTGTCCACTACGCGAAGTGGAGGGCTCTCGAGAGAAAATACCGCAACATGATCTTGCCCTCTCACCCGCCTTCACGCCAAGCAGTATGAAAGACTCCACAACCGCAGTGTCATGGCAATGATAAATGAAGCCTTCTGCAAAACCCCATGGCTATCCGCAATACAGTTCGACTATTGCGGAGACCTGCGTGGAAAAGACGTGGAGACTGGAGCCGCCGACCCACAGATCGTCACTCGGTGCTACTCGGCCTTATGCCAATCGGGCCTTTTATTGCTTGTCGCTTAGCCTTCTCTTGGACATACCGCGATCCATCTCCATCATCCCGTGACATCTTTGGTCGAAATACATCATTGACGGTGGAGAGCGGTATGGCGCAGTTCCGATGTTGTCTTAACCCAAGGCCAGGGCTGACACTTGGCGGCTCGCCCAACGGGTTCTTCGGTCTTGACGGAGTGTCATAATGTGGATAGGAAGGGTAAGTGGGAGATATAAAATGGCGAGTAGTCTGCTGCTGTGTCGACATTGAGAGAAGCATTCATCTTCGATATCAAACCATTCTTTGGCAACATGAAGCTCCTCCTCGGATCCAGCATCGCCAGCCTTGCTGTGCTCGCATCAGCCCAGCGGTTGACCAACGCGAGCGACACTTCTCCATTCCCTAGAGATTCTCCGGTCCCAGGCAACTACACTGGTGGTCTACGACCTCAAGTGCATTTCAGTCCTCCTCAAGGCTTCATGAACGATCCCAATGGCATGTTCGTCGACAAGGATGGAACTTACCACCTGTACTATCAATACAACCCGGCAGATATCGTTGCGGGCAACCAACACTGGGGTCACGCGACATCGAAAGACCTCTACCGCTGGGAGAATCAGCCCATTGCTCTTTATCCTCCTGTCCCAAACTCTGGCGTCTTTTCTGGGAGTGCGGTCACTGACCCCAACAACACTTCTGGTTTCTTTCCAGACCAGGACGATGGTGTGGTCGCCATCTTCACCGTCAACTACGGAGATCTGAAGCTACAGACCCAAGACATTGCTTACTCGAGGGACGGCGGATATACTTTTGAGTGGTACGAGGGAAACCCGGTCATCGACACAAACAGCAAGGATTTCCGCGATCCTAAAGTATCAAGATACGGTGATGAGTGGGTCATGGTCGTAACATGGTCACAGGAGTTCAGCATCGGCATCTACACTTCTCCCGATCTCAAGAATTGGACTCACACGAGCAACTTCACCGACCACGGCTTCCTCGGCGCTCAGTACGAATGCCCGAACATGGTCTCTATCCCCACCCGCGATTATGACACTGGCGAGCCAGGTGAGAACTTGGATCTCCTCACCCTCAGCATCCAGCCCGGAGCTCCTCTCGGCGGCTCTGTCACGCAATACTTCATCGGACGCTTCAACGGCACCCACTTCAACACCGTCGATCAGGCGACTCGCCTCAATGATTTCGCAAAGGACAACTACGCTGGCCAATTCTTCTACGGAATCCCAGAAGATCAGCCGCAGATTGACATCGCCTGGGCCAGCAACTGGCAGTACACAAACCGCGTGCCTACCGGCTCCGAAGGCTGGAGGTCAATCATGAGCCTGCCGCGCACAAACTACCTGACCAACGCAACCCGCATTGGCTGGACCCTCGTCACCGAGCCCTACGGCCTAGAAGCCGTGACCGACACCAGCCTCGAAGAGAAGGAATGGACCGGCAACGGCTCCGCCATCGTAGACTTCGCGGACGTCGAGTCAAACGCCGTGCACTTCTCCATCAACGTCACAAACCTCAACGCCACCGACTTCGGTGCCAACCCAACCCTCAACTTCACCTTCCTCAGCCCCGTCTCCGGCGAGTCCATCCGCGCGGGCTTCCTGTTCAGCGGCGACAACCCGTTCTGGCTCGACCGCTCGCACACCAATGGTTTCGCGGACGATGTCTTCTGGACGAGCAAGTTCAGCGTTGCGGATATCTACAACGGCACTGTGTGGAACGTCGAGGGTGTGATTGATCGGTCTGTGCTGGAGGTTTTCGTTGATCGCGGGATTCATGCGGCTACTATGCTGTTCTTCCCGGATCAGCCGCTTACG
The DNA here is from genome assembly GCA_024604135.1 of Cladosporium velox. Lineage (NCBI taxonomy): Eukaryota > Fungi > Ascomycota > Dothideomycetes > Cladosporiales > Cladosporiaceae > Cladosporium > Cladosporium velox. Next base: position 227,725 of record JANIIF010000006.1, on the reverse strand, counting down.
CTGTTGAGTGTTGCTTCGAGGGATTTGTCGCCGGATGCGAAGGTTGAGCTTGCTGTTTGGGGGTTGGAGAGCGGATGGGAGGGTGCGACGAGTTCGAACGCCAGTGCTGCTGGTAATGTTACGAGGGTCTAAGCTCTGGTCTATGTAACTGGTAATATCAGAAAGTTTGACGGATCACATAAATCACAATGTGTTTCTAACGATAAGATTTTTTCAAGTTGCCGCTCGAGTGTTCGTTGGCGATGATCGCGTAGATCGTTGGCGTATTAAAGTGCGCTTTGCTGGTAGAGTGTTGGTGTACAATTGGCGTTAAATGAAAAGCAGCCATGACACATACGTCGGTGGACTGTGAGAGTACAACTGTGCATACAATTGGTCGCATGCACGCAGTTGATCCTACTATCTCTAAAGGCTTGATGATTCCGAGTAGATTTGTCCACGAGTTTCGATCTGGGTTTCATGATGTCTTTGCAACCACAAGACAACGATCGCTGCCCCAATCTCGAGCCATTGGTAACAGAGGACCTTTGAGTAAGTTATATTGAAATGAAAAGTACACGTAGATGTATATACACATCACTGTTCTTCTTCGATGCCAAATGCGATATTAGGGTTTGGGGTTAGATGTTGATGTCCATCAGGGTCTTTGTTGATGTACGTCAGGGCGCGTGCCCCGCAGTGATAAGGCGGGCGATAAGGCGGCAGATCAGCACGAGCTCAAGTCGTCAGGCTGCCACTCACTCACTCACTCACTCGCACACCTTTGACCGTGACACTCGACACGACAAAGCAACACCCACACACACACCTAAGTCACTCTCTCACGCGCTGCCACTCTCTCCCATAGAGTCATCGCGCGAGTCTGCTGTCTTGAGCGTGCCCGTCACCAACCATCCTGACCACTGCCAACAGCCTCGCACCACTCACTCAGCGCAACCTGCGTGGTCTTCCGCTAACCCTCACCTGTTAGACCATAACAACAACTCCTCACTACAACACCGCAAACATGCAGAACCTCATCCACACCTTCATCGACCCGCTGCGCGACCGCTTCGCGCCCCTCAACCACAACTCCGACTTCCGCCAGACCGGCCAGATCACTCCGGAAGAGTTCCAGCTTGCCGGCGACTTCCTCGTCCACCGCTTCCCCTCCTGGGCCTGGGCCGATGCCGCCACCCCCGACAAGCGCGTCACCTACTTCCCGGCCGGCAAGCAGTACCTGATGACTCGCGGCGTGCCCTGCAAGCGTCGCATCAAGGCCGAGGACTTCGCTGGTGCCGCCGATGGCGAAGATCAGATCGTCCGCGACATGCTGAAGGGCCCGGGCGGCGAGGCTGGGGACGAAGACGATGGCTGGCTCAAAGCCGGCGGTGACAACAAGGACGCTGGAAAGGGCTCCGAGTACGACGTTAGAACTGTCGACGACGCGGGCGAGGTGGGCGACAAGGTCGAGGACGAGGAGGAGATTCCTGATATGGATGATGAGGACGACGACGAGGCCATCATCCGTGACCACAGTGGCAGCAAGGGCGACAAGGGGTATGATCATCTTTCCCTCGCTGATCGTGCGTGCGCGCAACTCACTGACTTCTCTCACAGCTTGCGCACCTACACCCTCTACATCACTTACTCTCCCTACTACCGCACTCCCCGCCTCTACCTCTCTGGCTACGACGCCGTCACCAACCAGCCCCTCCCGCCGATGGCCATGATGGAGGACATCGTCGGTGACTACAAGGACAAGACCGTCACCCTCGAGGACTTCGTCTTCGCTTCTCCGCCGATCAAGACCGCCAGCGTCCACCCCTGCCGCCACGCCAGCGTCATGAAGGTCCTGCTTGACCGCGCCGACGCCGCTCTCAAGCTCCGCCTCACCAAGATCAAGCACGGTGAGAAGGGCTTCAGCGCCGGCATGGAGGGTCTCGTCGATCAGACTTCCGCCCTTGACATCAACAAGTCCTCTCCCAGCAAGTCTGCCTCCAGCAAGGACGGCGATGGCGAGTGGGAGGTTCTGGACGACAAGCACGAGGAGGACGACAACGCTATCCGCGTCGACCAGTACCTCGTGGTCTTCCTCAAGTTCATGGCCTCCGTCACTCCGGGCATCGAGCACGACTTCACCATGGGCGTTTGAGCGAAGTCAAAACTGGACACTGGTGAACTGGACCGCAAGTCACTCACAGTCCTGCTGACGATTTTACGTTCAAACCCAACCGGTTCTGGCTAGTATGTCATTCGAGTGTGTATCCATGGTTTTGGAAACAATTCGCCTCGACGATACAAACCCTACTACGACCAAACCCACTGTTGAAAACAAGTACCAACACTGCGCTAGATTGGGATGGAGTTCTTGCTTGCCTTTTTTGCTTTTCTTGACTTTTTGGCCACGACAGAGCCTCCACGGCGTTTACCAGATGGCGCTTCAGCATTGCCTCACGACAGATGAGAGCACAACAGGGCATTAAGACTGGCGTTTTTTGTTTTCTTGTTTTTTGTTGCAAAGACGTCCACAAAGGCGGCGGTCGAGGCAACTTGAGGAGGTCTTGCTATTGCCGAGTCTTTGGCTTTGGTTTAGTTCACTTACAACTGCACACGGACCGGAAGACTTCTTACCGAACCACATGCGTTGCACTCCTTCCTTTTTGCTAGTAATTAGGTTGGAAAAGTAGCAAATGGGGAGAAATCACATCAAACTTCTTGACTACGATTGCCTTTCATAACCAAACATGTGAAGTCTCTCCTCGTGGAGTGCTCGCTTTTCTTGTGATGCTTATAGTGGGTCTCACGTAACGTTTGAAACTAATACGGCGAAAGCGTGTTCATTTCTCATTTTTCATCGTGAGATGCCGTCGTCTATGGTGGCTACAGTGGGCCACTTGTGATAGTGCTAATGCTCGATTGTTGCCCTTTCTCGTTCTTCCAAAAAATCGCCGGCAAAATGCCATGCCCTCTGTCTTTGTATCTGCTCATTCCGCGTATCTTGCTTGCCAGCCCCACATTGGGATACGAAGCTATGTGTTTTCGAGTTCAGCCTTTTCAGGTGACTTTGACATACGCTGTTGCAGAAAACAATCGTTAGTAAGACAACATTCTTGAGATAGAAAGAAAGGACAACGATACAACTCACAAGCATCAATCTTCGCCACCTGCGGCAGCGCCAGCCGTAGCTTGTTCCTATACAGCACCGGCTCGCGCTTCTGCACGGGATTGCCCTCGAAGTACACTTCCTCCAAACTCTCTTTGTCGCGCAGCGCGCGCTCGATCTCGCGGAAATCGGCCACTTGGCAGTTGCTGGCCCAGACGTTCTCGAGCTTCGCGAGGTTCTCGAGGCCCTCGAGCGAGCTGATCGGGTTGGACTGGAAGTCGAGGATTTCGAGCTGGGTGTTTTGCGCGAGCGGTGCGAGGGAGGGGATTTTGTTGTCGGAGACGTAGAGTTCTGTGAGCTGCGGGAGGGTTTCGATGCCGGAGAGGGAGGTGAGGCGGTTGGCTTGGATGGAAAGGGTGCGGAGGTTTGTGAGGGTGGAGAGGTTCTTGAGCTCGCTGATGCGGTTCTGGCCGAGCCAAAGGGAGGTGAGGTTCGTGAGGGTGGCGATGCCGTCGATTTCGGAGATGCGGTTGGCGCCGAGCTCGAGGTAGGTTAGGTTGGTGAGGGTGGAGAGGTTTTCGATGCGCGAGATGCGGTTTTGCACGAAGTAGATGTGGGTGAGTTTGGTCAGGGATTCGACGTGCTTGATGTGCTTGAGCTTGTTGTAGCTGAGGTCGAGGGTGGTGAGGTTGGTGCAGGCTTCGAGGCCGTCGGTGTGCTTGATGAGGTTGTCGTAGAGCTCGAGTTCGACGAGTTGAGGCGCGAGAGATTCCGGGAGTTCGATCCTTTGCACGCTGTTCTGGCGGAGACACAGTCTGCGGAGGTTTTTGAAGCGCTCGAGACGCAGGCTGGGTATGTCTGCTATGCGCGAATGTTGTGCGTCGATCTCCTGTGAGTACGAAGGTACTTGATCAGTCCATGCCTTGGGAAAGTGATAATAGCGCCAGAAAGACATACCTCTGTGTTTGGGTCTTCCTCGTCAAGCAGATCTACAAGTATACCGTATCAGCCTCATGTTCGTCTCTTCCTATACCAGCACACTTCACTCCAACGTACCCTCATCCGCAGCAATCTGGTCCACAGGCGGCGCATCCTCATCTTCGTAGTCGGAGTCCTCCAACGCTTCCGGATTCGCCAGCACCGCCTGTTTCTCGCTGTTGAGCCTCAACTTCCCATCCCAGCCCGTGCGATTACTATGAGGTGTACTCGATTTCGACTCGGTGCTCTCTGGAGCTGTGCTTTCTTGTGCCGTTGCAGCGTCTGCCACTATGGGTGTCTCTGTTTCTGGCGCGGCGGCGCCGTTGCTGGGTTCGGCCATGGTGGGAGTGTGCGCGGAGGATGTGTGGTTGTAATGTGATGGGTGAGGAGAGAAGGTTGGCGGCGAGAGAGAAGAATGTACTTATCCCACAAGGCTCCAGGCAAAAAGTGACTCTCTTCGCGAATCGCCTCGCGTCACACGCTCCTCGTCTGGAAGAGAGCGCGTGCGACGCAGCAGCAGTAGCAGCGCGGGGCGGCGTGGGGTCGTTGACAGAAAGCTGACAGATCAACATAAAATCAATATCACAGCTTACAATACGACTTCGGAAACGATACAGCACTACTCTATACACGCCAAGATAAAGGCATATGATACGCTATCTATCTACAGTCGAGGGAATGTGGGAAGAATCCTCATAGCTCTGTGCATCCAATCCAGAGTCTCTTCTAGGATCATACCCATGACTGCGTTAGTTTTGGCCCCTCTTTCAATGCAACGCCATCGCTAAAAGTGTGAACCCATGTCGTGCCCTTCTCCTGATCTGTTGCTTTTCGTGTACGCGGAGAAGGGGATGTCCTTCGATTTGCTTCTAGTCGGGCCTCCTCCCCGAAGCATGCAATCATAAACTCCCTTTGAATGAATGTCGTGTTTTTTTTTGTTTCTTCCACCTCACTCTACAGCGCTCGACCTCCATCGAACAACGGCTCCAGAATCCCCCAGCTCCATTCTGCGATGCCGTCCAGTTGCTTCACGTCCCGGATCCAGTCCAGCATCAGAGCTGCGGTCCGCTGCAGGTCTTCGGTCTTGATCGACTCGTCGCAGATCTGCCTGAGCACTCCGCTCTCACGGGTCATGCGCAAGATCAAGAGGATACCCATGAAGTTTTGCGTCCAGGTGAACAGGTGTGGCACCAGTCTCTTCTTGTTCTTGGGTGGTGCCATCGACAAGGGCCACAAGCAGGCAGATTGAATGGCCAAGGCACAGCAGCTTGCATCATCGGCTGTCATGAGCTCCGGAAAGTGCAGCGCTTTGTACACAAACGGCCGGAACATCATGAAGCGGGCGTAGTAGAATCGCGTGCGGAGCTGGGCCGTGACAATGTCAAGATTGAAACGGTGGCCGATGGGCACGGTTCCTTGGTCTGGAGAGAATAGTGGCTCGTTGGGTCGACGACTAGTGGGATCGGTGTTGGGGAAGTCCAGCATGTCACTGTCCAGCCACTGAAGTGGCCTTGGAAGAAGAGATCGCCAAGAGTCCAGTTGACGGGCCATCTCACGGATGACAGGCACTGGAGGCCCGCCGTAATCGTCGGAAGACTCTGCTTGGGTGACTGAAGCTGGGAAAATGTGGGTTAGTGGGTTACTGTGAGTGTGAACGGGACTACTGACATTCGTGAATGACGCCATGTATGCGTGCGATCAGTCTCCGCAGCGCAATCATGGCAAGAAAATGGTATTGGAAGTGCGAACGATCATCTGGACTATGAGCTTTGCCTTGTGCATCGTGCGCTTCGTGGAAGTATGGCAGAGGCACTTCGTCCTCCATCGTGTGAATGCCCGTCTGAGGCAAGTCCAAGTCCAGATGATAGAGGTCCTCGCTAAGGATGCACGCCCAGTATGCGCGCTTGATCATATCGCCGGTTTGGGTCGACCAGTCGACGTCCTGGCATTTAATGAGTACTTGGCACGCCATGGATGCCGCCGTAGTACTGCGCCAGAAGTCCAGGTGCCTGGAGTTAGACTCGTAGTATGTTGCTTGCAACAACAGGATCTGTACATTCTCCAAGGTGCACATGTTCACAACAAATCCCAGTCGCCGCCTTGCTTCGTTGAAAATTTCGAGTCCGGGAGGCTTATCGATGCTTCCACCCCTGAAACCGCTCGCCACGCCATCTGGAGAGGATATCGGGTTCCCGTACACGCCTTCGATCGCCACCTGACCCAATGCGAAAACCATTAGTGCCAACACGCTGTCCGCATCTCCATCGGCGTAGCCCTCACGCAGTAGTCGTGTGACAACATCATTGGTGAAGGCATCTTGATTGAGTATGGGACAGAGTATGTTGAATGTGTTGAAGTAGGCGTCCGTGTACTCTTTGATCTGTTGTATCGTCAAAGTCGGGAATGCGTATCTGCTCGAGTAGCCGTCATTTGATGGAGGCGTATCAATTCGCACGTTCCGAAGACCAGGGTCGAATGGAAGGGATTTCGGGTGTTTCGCAAGTTCAATCCGGATGAACCAGGGTGTACCCTCTTGGAGGATGTACTGCAGATCAGAGGCGGTGTGGTGGCCCGAATTTATGAGGTGAATGTAGATGGTTGGCCAAAGTATGACTTTGTGGGGCACAGTCAAGTGGTCATACGACTGCGCGAGTGTCGAGGAGTTCTTTTGAGAGAATGTGGCATCGGATTTACGAGTTGCGGTTCCAGAGGACTTTGAGCTTGGGGTGTTTGTACTGTAGAGTCTGCCTACCGTATCGGGTGTGGATGCAGTGCTCTGGTCAATCGCAAGATTGTCGAATTTGGTTTCCAGTCTTGTCAGCGCATCGAGAATGTGCACCATTGTTTTGTCCTTCTTCGTGGGCATAGGCTCTCGGTACTGGCAAGTTACGTTCAGTCGACGGCAAAGACCGCACTTGGGCCTCTGTTCATCGCACTTGCTTTTGCGATTGCGACATGTCTGGCAAGCCTGCGCTGCGATAGCGGCTCTCTCGCGACGCTGTGATGAGCCTTCGCTCGAGTCTACAGACTCCCGCATGGAAGCCATCATAGCAGCGTGAGATAGAAAGCAGAAGCACAAGTGCAGCTTTTAAGTGTCGCTGAGCAGAGCAATGGCGTGTCGGGGCCCTCAAAATATGGTTGGCTGCACGGCGCACTTTTGAGCATATAATTGCTTAGAAAGCACTCGTTGAGAGGCGACGCATTTGTGGCCGCAGCAAATTGAGGGGTAGAGATCCAGGGATAGAAGTCGCACGCAGTAATGTCCTCGAGAGATGTCTTCCGTAGACAGTGGGTGTCACGTTAGTATGTTGCGCCTTTGGGGTAGCAGTCAAAGGGTGGGCTGAATCGCAGGCTCAAAAGTTGGAGCCGTGCGCCAATCGGTCCAGGGCGAAAGACTACTGCGGGTTGAGTGGCGTCGTCGTCTGAACTGCGGGCCCTGCAAATGGAACTGGTAGGCGTGCTCGCAGTATAGCCGTGTGAGACGTTGGCGGGCAGATTTCTGCAGTCTCGCCGTACGTTTTCACACTTACACTCAAGTGCACTGCCTGATCGATGATGCCGACCTGAGCGTGACGTACGAGAGAGCAATCGAGGCTAGTGAGCAGTCGCTGGTGGAAGAGAGTCGAGCGAATGAATGGGTATTTTGGTGGTGCTTTCATCGGCCCTGACTCCGAGGCATGCACTTTTCGTCTTTTTGAAGGTTGCTTCTAGAATGCGCCACGGCTTCTCCAATGTGGCCGGCGCGTGAGTCAGATAGTTATAATTGAGACGGCGCAAGTCGCGATGCACCGTATCTAGTGTCAGAGGTGGTTGCTGCAAAAGTGGCTGTCCCGGCTGAGAAACAAAGGTGTGAGCAGGGGTGGATGGCTTTGAGTTTGGAGCTTGTTTACCTAGACTTCTCGGGAATGGCGCCTATGCGAAGTCGTCTGCATGCAAATGCCACTCGTTGTTGGCGTATGGCAGAAGGTATAGCTGACAGGCGGTGGTTTGGCTTGCACGTGTTCTTGCATGCTGTGCGCAAAGCACAAACCTGAGGTCGAATCGGAAGGCAGACTTCGCTCTGTGGGAAGCAGCGATCGACACGCTCTCACGCATACTGGGCAGCAACTCCCGGCCATCAAAACCACTCTTCAAGAACAACCACGCCATGATATACTGCCGCGACTGAAAACATCACTGCGAGGTGAACGGAAGTCCTTACATGTACGACGTGTTCGCGACTGGCTAGGCTGACCTACGCCAAAGCCTCCAAGTTGACATGAAACCACCCTCTGTCAGCCACGGATGCCCTATTGCAGGTCACGTCGATCTGCATTATTTCCAGATTTCTTCTCTGAGGCTATTCGACCTCAGCCAACACTATTTGTATCTGGAGCACAGCAAAAGACCAGAAGAATCCCGATCACAGGCTCGTCTTGGTCGGCACACCTCCTGTGGTAGTTTTCATCATTTTTAAATCATGCAGCATCGATTTCTCTACGGACTTGGACCCGGACCCGGTTACGAACGTTGACCTGCAAGATCGAAGATCTTTGAATGGCAAGGCTGGTAGAGGTACCTCCTGGATACCTTATCAACTGCCGCAGCTGCGCGATGAAACTGGCAGCAACGTATTGTACTCCCACGCCCGAACACAAGGTACCCCATACCCAATATTAATGAATGCCATGTGGCCATGTGGCTGTCCCCACGAGATCAAATCCGTCGCTGCATTCGTCGAGCCGAGGTTCTTCTCTGCAGTCCATCTTGCATCCTCTGCGAATAATTGTCTCACGAGAACAACACGCCTCGCAAGTGCATGAGCGTGATATACACACTCCGAGAACTCGGTGTGCATGCTCACGACCACCCGCACTATCCTCGCAAGCCGCAAGAGGGGTTGAAAAGTCGGTGTCGTACTCCGGCACTGATGTCTATTGGCATCATGATTATCCTTTCTTGGTGCCTTTCACTGGCGCGGCGTCAACAAAGTGCGGCGCTTTTGCAAGTCGCATGATCGATGCAAGGCAATTTATCGGTGTGCCATCCATGCAGAGCCATGCTTCGCCCATGTAATGTCTATTTTGCAGCCCGCAGCCTTCCACTCTTCCTTCGCCGCCAACGGGCAAGGTCATGTCCATCGCAATGTGCGCCCGAGACATCATGTGTCATGTCGCCCAGCTCCTGCCAGCGCATATATGTATATAAAGTGTGATCAGCCGTACCCTCCAGCGACAAGACTGGGACGAGTGAACCTGACGTACATTGCCCATGGGAACAAGAGAAAAGCATGCGATATCCTCCGTATAATTGAGGGGCCCGAGAGGGGCAGAGGGCTGAGAGAAGTAAAGCTGGCGGGCGAAGCTTTCGACTACTGTCGCCAGAAGTTCTAGACTTTACAGTGGTCCACCGTCTATCTTTTAGACAATACGCCACGCGTAATTGCTATTTGCCGCCACAAACCGTCAGGCCTGCTCGGCTGTCACTGTACTTCTCTCCCACCAGTAGTAGTCACCTTATCACACTACTACTGACTACGCCCGTCCCAGCCAAACGGTAGCGGACTGCTGCTGCTGTCATCGTCTCCCGATCAGTATCGATATCGATATCTGTGCCGTGCAGTGCAGCAGAATATCGCTGTCTGCCGGCTCATCCGCACACACGCCGTTGCCGTCCACCTTGAGCCTTCCTACCTAGTATCACCGCCGCGCTGCTCGCCGTCGCACCCGTCCGGCCATATCGCAACACGCACACAATCACATGCGAGCCTCCGGACACGCCGCTACACTCAAATGGCTGAAACCGCCGGACGCGAACCTCTCGCCAGGCGCGCATCCTTTCGCAAGTCACTCGCCGAGGCCGGCCTGCCCCAGGAATATCTAGACCAGCTGGAGCAGAAGCGCAAACAGCTCGACGAGTCCATCCATAAGTATATCGCCGCCAAGGACCGCGACTACCGTCAGTTCGAGAAGGATCTGAAGACTCAGTACCGTGCCACACAAACACATACCGACGCTGCCGACGCGCAACAACGAAGGCGGGCGTCCGCGGAGGAAGCCCAGCAGCAGGCTGTCGATAAGTCGGCTTTGTCTGCCGTGGATACGCTCCTACGCAAAGGATCACGGCGCGATTCGGATAACAATGCTATTGAGGGCGACGATGCCTCCACTTCTGCACCAAGTACGACGGCCGCAGCCAGTATGGACGACCGCCGAACGAGCGATGATCGCGGAGGGTTTGTTGGCGTCTTCACGCCTCAATTCCTGCCAGCGCTAGAAACAAGTGAGGACGAAAGGGCGCGCAGAATCGCAAGGACAGCCTCGGATCCGGAGATGGGCGTCACAGACAAAGAATTCAAGGCTGCTAGTATAGCAATGCAGCGAGCGAACTCGGACACCGGCGCGGCAGGACCACAGGCACATCCGAAGCGACCCGCTCACTTGCAATTATCACAACGCACTTCATCTTCTGGCTCTTCTGTAGACGGGAAGCTCGTCTCGGCTATGAAGGGGTCTTCTGATCAACATAGGCCCAAACGAAAGCGCGTGTCGCTAGCGGTCGGCGACTCTATTGTTGCGCCATCTGATAATGTGCCGCTCTTGATGACCATTAGCAACCTTCCGTCACATTCAAGGAAGCGTACGACGCCGCCATCCTCACAGGGCTCTTCGCCCGCCTCTAGTTCGCCAGTCCACGCTGCACAACAATTTGTAGTCACAACAGATCTGAGCAAGCCAAAATCCCCCAATGGCTCAGCAGTGGGCGGACTAAAAGCCCTCCACGAACAGCAAACAAACGCAGCGCGTTCACAGCAGACTTCTCAACCCTCACCATCAAAGTTCCCCGGCGACGACATCGGCGAATTCTGGCACATGGAAGAACCGGATGAAACAGAACCCGAGAAATTCCCCCCCTTTAGCCTCGACGACGAATTCGAAGAAGACATAGGCACTGGCATCGCAGGCCGCGTCTCCCACACGCCCTCGCCAAAACCCACACCACCGCAAAACTCAGCCTCAGGGCGAGACATCGACGAAGACGACCTGTACACTGTAGAAGAAACACACACCGACCCCGAACCTGAAGACGAGAACGAGACGGAGCACATCGAATTCCGCCCAGAATCCGTCAAAGCCTCACAACAGCCGACAAACCCCGGTTTCCGCCGCCCTTCCGTCGTCAGAGACCCAGGCTACACTGGCAAGGACTACACGCGTGCGGCGACAAACGCCGAGGAAACGGGGATATACGGTTCAAGTTACGTGCGGCCTGTGAGTAAAGGATCTTTCACGGCGGGTTCGTTGGGCGAGTCGTACATGGCGCGGCACGCGGAGGAGATGATGAGGTTAAGGATGGCTAAGCAGGAGGGTAAGGCGCAGTGATGTTTGATTTGACTTCGATGTGGTTGAAGGATATTTGGGGTTCGGGAGGGTTCGGCTGGCTGCTTGTTGTTTTTTTCTTTTTCATTCTTTGTGATACCCCCGCGAGATATTCAGGATTTAGAAAGCGGTCTGGATCTTAGGGTAGAAAATGGAGATGTTTTGTTTGGTGTGAACGATCTATGGTGGTAGAATTGTGATACTGGGTTCTGTGATGTGTACAATAATACGTGGTTACAGTGACATCTGCTTTAAGAAGGGGGGTAAAGAACTTATCTGAAGGATGCGCGAGATATGTTTTAGGCATGATTTTGAGATTTGTATTTCGACATTTATAGCGCCTGCTACCTATCTGGCGGCGTTCGCCGGGGGTGTATGCAGGGTAAAGAAATTCATTTGGCAAAGCCAGGAGTGTTGTACAGCGACCAGATCACTGTTCATGGGTATGAATAAACCAAAAGATGATGATCGCTAGGATAAATGCTATAGCGTTTAAGATCTATTCATTCTCTACGCACTGTTTGTTTGAAAGACAGGAGTCTATGACCTCGTCGAAGTCAAAATAGCTCGATCGGGGAATTCGCGGCGAACTTTAATCCGCCATCCTTAGATCTTGAGCCTAACATTCTGGGATTCCACGATCGAGACATCAATCACTCCCTGGACCGCGCCAAATACTGCCGACCGTCATGACTATCTCCTAAAACAACACAATATTGCCATGGCCCATTGGCAATGCTCAAATCCCCAACCCGACCTCGCGCTCCCTCAGCGGCGACCCTCCGCGTCCTCTACCAACTCGCCTACATATCTTCCGGCACCGCTGTTGGAATCGGAGCCTTGTGTGCTGAAGAACGAAGACGCCGCACCCAGATAGTGCAGAAAATCGCCGACAATGCCAAACGGATACGACAGAGTCCGCGCTACGCGCATGGAGCGGCGGCCGCTGCTGTGAAGAGGCGAGACTTCGAGGAGAATTTTGGATGGTTCGACCAGGAGGCTGCGAATGGGAGTCCGACGCAGATTGATGCTGAGACCGATTCGACGAAGGCTGAGAAGCTGGAGAATCATGGAGGGGCGAAGATGCCGGAGTTGCCTAGCGTGGTGGAAGAGGAATACGGGCGACTGATCGAAGGGAATCACAAGAAGAGCAAGAGGCGCAAACGTAATGACAGACCGGATTTTGTTGAACAGCATGGTAATCGGGAACCAGTGGCGAGAGGAAAATTGGATGCGCACGGTGACAAACAGGCACGGACAACACCAATATCTTCAACAATTTGGAAACCTCATGGGCCGCGACTGGAAGCTCCAAGCGAGGACATCAGCTTGAAGGACGATGATAAGACAAAGTCGTGGTACTGGATGTCATACAAACGGCCTATGCATTATGGCGTTCCGCTCGACGGCGATCTGGAAGCCGAATTCCGTAGACGGAAGCCTTTCCATGCTACCGAAGGAGGCGAAGCATACCACAGTCCTGGCGAGGACTACAATACAATGATCAAGTCCTTCGACACGCATCACCTATGGAATGGACGACTTAGCACCGAACAGACCATATCCCCGGAGACTCTTGCTCGAGACGTTGACAGTTTCTTCGATAAAGTCGGTCCTGATGCCGTGTTCAAGATGAGCAAGCAACATGCGCTTCGAATTGCGAATGAGCTACTGCGTCTCTCGCTTGATTCGGGCGTCTCGTCTAAATCGATACAGGCGCTCTTACTTTGGAAGATAAGTGTAGACGAACTAAGCATTGACGATCTTTACAACGTTGCGGCATCTTTTCAACAAATCGCTCGCAAGCTGGAACCAGAGAGGACCATGAAGTTTTACGAAGATCTTTTCGCCACTACCACGTATCACAAGGCTTCATTGGCCAAAAAGCTGAGCGTCAAACTCAGATTGCACGCTGAGGCGCTGAAACTGGACACGCTTGATGAATACGTGGATTTGTACCAGCAACTCACCGAAAGCATCAAAGTAAGTCCCAGAGTCTCAAATCCTGAACTAGCTGAGATGCTTGAGCGGGAATGCGGACGGCTGGTCGACCATGACCACTTGCCGGCTGCTGTCAAGCTCTTCTGTATGTCGATGAGCTGTCGACCGATTAAGTTCAATTCGTTCGGATATCCGGCATTATCCAAGCTTGAAACCCAACTGTTTGATGCAGCAATTGCTGCCCGTCATCTATCGCTCTGTGCACAGATGCTGAGGGTCAAGGATGTCAGCAGCAAGGGGAAAAATGCCCACCAGAAGGATGCTCTCGTCAAGGTGTGTTTTGAAGAAGGCGCTGTACGAATGCTGGAAAGTCTATTCGCGGATCCGGACGATGGCGCACTGATAAAACTTCAAAAGTTGAGTCCTCAAAGCTGCGTATATCTCTGCCGTTCTTTCGTGGAGAAGAAGCAGCGGCATTTTTTCTTTTTTTATCGACTCATACCCGCGGAACTGCGAGCTTCAGTGGCTGGTGATGAGATATCTGCTCTTGCGTCGATTCTGAGAGCAGATTGGAAATTCACGCGCAACCTGGACGATACGCGACACAGGTACGAGGAGCACCTGGAAAAACTCAAAGAAACTGCCGATGTTGATGCGCGAGCCTTGCACGTTGCAATGATTGAGATCGAACTGAGCGCGAATCAGCCTGACAAGGCCATCGAGGCGATTTCAAGACTGAACGAGGGCGGGACAGATGGTACTATCGCGATGTTGACGGCCTTGGCTCTCGCGAAGCGAAAGAATTGGTTGGCCTTCGGACGGCTATTTAAGGCGTTGAGACAAGACACCACGAACTTGAACTGGACACTTCCAACGAAACGAGCGTACAACAATGCGTTGCATCTTTTCGCGCGCAGCCACAGTGCGCAACAGCTGTCCGATTTCCTCTCCATGTCAATCAATGAGCTCCAATTCTCTCCCAATCAATCAACATGGGAGATTCTGATGTCTAGCCTGGTCTCCAAGAAGGCTTTCATACCGCTGAAACGCTGGATCGAGTTCTCCGGTGTAGCGCAAAGGAAGGCCACGGTGAATGCTGGCATCGCAGCTGCGCTGATGAAGACATGGTATTTGGACTTCCGACATTCACATGTGTTGGTGATCTGGTTCTGTCGTAATCTGGCCCAAGCGGCGCCCTCGTTGCATGGCGAAGGGCTGTTGAATGTTGTGCGCGAGACAATCGCATTCGATCTTCGCAAGCTGCATGGCGTCAATGCACCATGGATGGGCCCGATCATTCGCACACGTCAAACTTTGTATCGAAAGTTGTCTGACACTATTGCAAAACCTGGCTATATATGGAATGGACAACTCTATGACAAGGGACATTTGATGACAGCTGATGAGCCGCTGTCACAAAGTCCGGTGTTGTACGAACACGATGCTTTCTCAGCTCTGTCGGACCCGCAACCCATAGACACCAGTGGAGAGAGAGGTCTAGTTTCGGCAGTGGAGACACGGACTCCCGGCAAGGATGACGAGGCTTACGATGCGGCCGGATCCATCAAATCCGCAAAGCCTTACGAAGCTCCTGCTGCGTCTGGACGCACCACAGTCCAAGAGAGTGGTGCGATCGTGAATTCAAGCTTTGAAACCAACCCATTCGAGTCCAGCTTCGTAGACCTTCGTCCTTCGTACGAGATTGACTTCTCGGACGAGACAAGCGCCTCACACGAGATCCACGCAACGGGCGCATCGGATGTCGACACAACTCCCGAGGTTTTTGGAGTCGAGATGCTCGAAAGGCAAATGGTCCTACAGCTGTCCTGTCGACAGTATGATTCGGTTCTGAAGATGTTCCAAGATTCTCTGGATGCTGTTGGCCTGCCAGCTTCACCACTGGTGCTAGAGATTGCTGTGGATGCTAGTTTGCGGATCAATGGTGACCGTCACGAGGCAGAAAGCATGATGTCAGCCGCTCGTGATGCTGGCATGAATATCACATGCGCCATGGGACCCCTGCTCATCGACCAGATTCGGAACACCCCCTTGGTCGATATTCAAAGCGCATCACAACTGCGTAGCGATGTTATCGAGTATTATCGCATGAACGAGCTGAATGGCTTGCATGTAAAGCATCATGTGGGGATTCACGCTGCTCACACGTTGATCCGAGCCGGGTTTGCGCAGAACGGCATCAACTTGTTGACAACTATCTTGCAGTCTACGTGGTCAGCTGACAAACCCCTCGACATTGTCGCCATGAGTGTCTGGCTTACTGGTTATGCATCGCTTGGCCATGTGCGAGGCATGCACTGGGTCGTCACCGAGGTTTTGGACCAGAAAATGAACATCGATCAAGGTTTCCTGCGGGTGCTCAGACGCGCCAGACGCCCAGTTCAGTATCTTGACAACGGCGACGCTATCTACGTCAAGCAGACACCCAGAAAATTGCATTACCTCAGACAGTGGTACGACGTTTGCAGTCGAAGGCGCGAGGCACAGATGCAGGAATCGAAAGCGTTTGGTCGCAAGCTCGTCAATTTATTGGCGTCGGCGGCAAATAGAGAAAGTCCGCGTGCGATAACAGCACGACGAGATCGAAGACGACGACTGTTGCGCTCTGCGCGCTTTGAACGCTCTGAGCGCTCGAGCCCTCCGGAATCTGGTGATCAGCGCGATCTGAGAGTACGGAAGATATACGGCAGTTCTGAGCGTTCTGAGCGCTCTGAACTCCGTGAACGCTTTGAACACACCCAGCTCAATGAGCTCCTCGAATGCTCTGAACACCCTGAACGTTCTGAGAAATCCACACCTTCTGAGCACGCTGAACGTCCCAGCCCGCCGCTGTCTAGTGAACAGCGTGATGGGAGGACACGGGAGCCACTTGGCAGCGTTGAACGCTCTGAAAGCTCGAACGCGCCGCTATCTAGCGACCAGCGCGATGTGCGAACATGGAAGCCATTTGGCATGGATTGAGATCTAGTGAAGCAAAGGGTCTGAGATAATTTTTTGTTTTAATCATGTTGGCATAGCGACGGCGTTGAAAGCATCTGGGGAGGTTGATTGCACGGCTGGCTTTTGTACGAAAATGAGGCTGCGCCTCTTGTGTAAGATCTTGGGATGTATTTGTAGTGTATGTACACATGACTTGGAGCTCCCCGAATATCTATAACTTCCCTTCCTTCTTCAAACCCTGGTACAACGCCCAAGCACTCAGCGTCTTCGCATCGCGAGCACCCTCTTTCCAAAGGTCGTCCAGCTTGACCACTTTCAGCGTGATCTTCTCACCTCCGTCTCGCAGACCAGTCAGTTTGCCTCTGAATTCGTCCAGTTCCTTCCTTGGCAGTCTCTTCTGGTAGTAGAGAATCGGCACAAACTCATCGCAAGCACCGGGGGTGGTGAAGACGCCTTTCTGCAATTGCTCTGCGCTGTTGTCGTTTTGCAGAGCCAAGGCCGTCATGTCGATCAGATCCTCGTCTTTGACCACCAGGCCTGTCTCTTCTTCGATCTCCTTGGCTGCACCACCGGCGAAGCTACCCGCATCGTCGAGCATACCGGCGGGAATCTCAGGGAAGGCGAGCGAACCTGCTGCCAGTCTCGGCTGCACGGTCAAGAGCACGTGTTTCTCGCTCTCGTCTGATTCCGGCACATCGTCGGGTTGCAGAACGAGGAGCATTGCCACCGAACTGCCTCGCATGAACACTGCGCCGGGGAGATACTCTCCATTGTCGTTCGTGATTTGAGCTTGGAATTTGACGAATCCGAGACGTTTCTTGTCGCCCGAGCCGAACCAGTCGACGCTCTGGAGTGTGATTTCGCGGAGTATGTAGGGCGATTTGTTGAATTCGTGGGTGGGGTTTGATTGGAGGGATAGAGAGTGGAGGATGGTTCTGTGCCAGGTTTTGAATGCCGGGTAGGAGAGTAGTTGGTCTTGGGTTATGTTGTCCGTTAGGCGGACCGGGCATGGTGGGTTCGTTTCTGGTACGTTGAAGGTGGCCATGGTTGCGATGCTGAAGGAGAACCTTTGGGGTTTGTGGAACGATCCTCTGGCTTTCGGGAGGGGTAAGAGAATGGATGTTGCTGTTAGAGGTCGAAGTGTTCTGCGTTCAATCATGTTTTCCCATCAGGGAAAGACGTTTACATGTGAAGTGGAGGCATTGGAATGACGACTTGATTCAAAGCTGTCACTCGTCCTCAATAGTGTAGTATATAATCAACTTGGACCCTGAGTCGAACATGCCATTGGTTAACAATGACAGACATTGCTTCTGTGGTGTAGTGGTTATCACGTACCCTTCACAACTAGCTGTTACAGCAAGATGATGAACGGAAACCCATACGGGTAAGGTCCCCGGTTCGACCCCGGGCAGAAGCTTTCTTTTGTTTTTGCCATCGAGGAATGGTATAGAAGATCACATAGAGTGTAACGGACCAAGTTTATCTCAATACAGTCCGAATTGGTTGTGGTACGACATGTTGAACGACGTGGTTGATGCCCTGAACAGTGTCGAGCACCCTGTTTGGTTATGTATTCGAAATTTGAGGACAGCAAGAAGACGTATCAGGTCATGTATTGTGAACCCGATATGGCGGTGACTACATTTAACGACAGTGCTATGCTTCAATCATGTACTTCCATATCGCTAACTCATGGCCGAACTGGATACTTACTGCGAGTAGTGATCCACTACCTCTTTCCCATACCACCTTTCACCAACTTCCCTGTGGCTCCGAATCCATTTACGCAATTGACTTTCACCAAGACTATCCCAGCGAGGGTCCAAAAAGTTGCTGACCACTTCACCGCTGTTGGCATTTGATCGCAGCTTCCTCACATGCTCTGGAATCTGTTCCCGGATCTCGCTTACAGTCATGTCAAGAGGAAGTCCCATGAAGAAGGGGATCGAGCAGCGTACGTTGCTGTCTGGACCAGGAGCGATGACGCGATGAATAGTAGCTTTGACTGCACCTTCAGTGGCGGCTTCGAACGCGTTGCCGAAATTGACTACGAAACTGTTTGGAATAGGGCGGGCGCGTATCCATTTGCCGGACGAGGAAAGAACTTCGAGACCTTCCTCATTGCCAACTTGATAAAGGAATGTGAGCCAGCCAGAGCTATCCTTATGAGCGCCGACACCTTGGCCGCCATTCTGAGTGCCATGCGGTGAAGGAGGGTATCGGAGGAGCTTGATTCGATGTTGAGGCGGGAGATAATCGTGGGATTTAGCTGTAGCAGAATCTAGTCCTTCCGGAGGAGATGCTTCGTCGCGACCAAAGAAGTGATCGAATGTTCCTATTGGAATGCCGAAAGCCTCCTCTATAAGATGAACGAACCGATACGAAAGCGCTTCGACTTGATCATGGTATTCCGTCAATGCAGCCCGGAAGTCTGGTAGATGTGCTTCGTCGGGCCATTGGTTCGGTCCTCTCAGCCTCCAGTAGAGTTGCTTAAAGTCTCGTGTAGCGGAGGAGCTGCTGCTACTCTCTTGTATCATTTCGGTATTGGGGAACTTTGGTACAGAAACTCCTTTTACTTCTCGCAAATCAGGATCCTGCCAAATCGCCGGGAGCTCGGTGCCAAAGTCGAACTGCTCTCTCAAGTCTTGCTTTCCAAGGGTGGTCTCCTCAGCGAAGCCGCTATAACCGAGAAAGTGAGGGCTGTTCAGCTTGGACAAGAGTGTCTTCTGCTCAGCTGGCAGATTGAACAGGTCAGGCAAGAGGCTCGTCAGACGAGTGATCGTGTCAGCCGGGACATCGTGATTAATGATATAGAGAAAGCCAACGTCAAATAGAGCTGCGTGAAGTCGCTTCAGTAGCTCCGATCTGCCATCTGAATCTCTCGCCAGGGATAAGTCTAAGATGGGAATCGTCTCGGGCACTTTCTCGTCCATGTTGAACCTCACTTGTAAAGGTAGCAGACCGGACTAGCTTAGTATAATTGCTCGTAGCTAGCCGATGTGAGGTAGGTCAAGCGCATGTTTGCAAAGCCACTGATCATAGAAGAACTACAAGCTTCAGACTAGGTGGTCGATGATACCATATGATGTGCTCGAGAAGTGAGGAGTCAATGGACATCACTTGTAGATATGCCGATCAGCGCAGGGAAGGAAGAATGCCGTGCATAAGTCTGCGTATCTTCCCGAAGATATGAGACTAGTGCCATAGGGCATCGATATTCCAATATCAATTTCCCTGAGTTGGTGCCAGAGATCAACTGACGATATTTTCCTCGTTGTTTCAATAACCCTTTTGGACGTAAAATGGGTACCTGTCTATGATCTGTCTGTACGTGCTGCACAAATGCACAAATGTGCGCAGATTTTTGTGCTGCTGCAGCCGAGGCATAAAGAGCACTGCTTACCAAAGCAAGGTGGGACCTACCACATCGTGCTATCCATGCGCCCAAACACTTTTTGTTCACCACTAGCCACCACAGAGCCACGCTGGTCGTATGACAACTTCTCTGGCCCGGTCTGACACGCTTGACTTTGATCGCACAGGGCCCGCACACTTCTCGACATGGCCACCATATCGGAATCCAAGCCCCACTTCCTTACTCTCCCTCCGGAGATCCGCGAACACATCTACAGCCTAATCTTCGAACCAGAAACATACCGCCGGCATGAGGAGGATGAATACGTGACATATCACTACGCGAAAGCCTTTGTGCTCTTCAAAATCAACCGCCAAATATACAACGAAGCGCACAAAGTCTTCTACGATCTCAACACATTCGTCCGAATCGAATCACCATGGCCGCAATCAAAAGAGCATGTGATGGCAGAAGGGCACGTACCAATTATCATACAGAATGAATACGCACAGAGATTCAAGAACTATATGCTGCACGTTGGTATAGATGCGCCGGGGTACATATCATCGGAAGCGGACCTTGAATGCTTCATCATACACATCGACGACGTGAGCAAATTCACGAGGTCATGGTTTTACGCGGACCTGTCGCACCCGAGCCTCAACCCCAATTTGCGTTTGAGTTTGCGTTTCAATGATCCGTTCAGCCCTGCTGGGCAGAAACACATTCCGCCGGCTCTCCAACGACGTCTTCTGCTCCCATGGGCGGAAGTTAAGAACCTCAGCCAGATGACGCTGGGAGGCGACCCAGAGCCGAGCCCTAAGATTGCTTCTGAGCTCAAGACCTTGCTAGCCCAGCCACTGCCTTCTGCGGAGCATTGCTTAGGAGAGTGCGCTCGCCTCAAGCGTGAGGGCAACACCGAGCTGCAAGCCGGTCGCTATCGTGCGGCGTTGGACACGTACAAGAAAGCTTGGGAAGCGATACACATCACTATATTTGGGAGAAATCGACACGTACACGGAGATGCCTTCTACAACGTTCGGCTAAAAGAGGCACCCTACGAAGGTAAGGTCGGCCAAGCGGAGCGTTTGATTCTGCGAGTGCAATTGGTTGCCAACACATGCCTTGTGTATCTGAAGATGGAGAGCTACGAAGAGTGCATTTTCTGGGGCATGAGGACTATCAACACTGTAAGAATTGGAATGGGCCTGGATCCTGATGATGACCTTGATCCTCAAACCGAAGCCATACCTGGTTTCTTGGCTTCTACGGAGATGGGAAAGATTTACTTCAGGACCGCCCTAGCGCTGAAGGCGACGGATGAGAAGACTGAGGCGAGGAAGCTCGCTAGAGTGGCGATGGAGTATCTGCCTGGCGCTGGTGATCAGAAGGCGTTGCAGCAGCTTGTGAGGGATTGTATGCTGAGGATCTGAGACTGATGACAAGGGAGCTATCGAAGTAGGCTTGCCTCACTGTGATGAGCAGCCTGAACGAAACACTTGTAAGTCAATTGACAATCTAAGCGTCAGATGCAAGGTACAAAGGCAGTGACTCCCATGATCGGCCTTGTTTGGCACGTGATCCGCTATTTTCAGAGACGAATATAGTCCACCTTTCCATTCCCCTCTGCGTTTGATACTCTGTCAACAACACCTTCCAACAACAGTATTCAGTTTCCACCAGGATGGCACATATACCTACGCCAGACGGCTGCAAAGTGACAACACCTAGTTGCGATTTGTTCGCACTTATGAAGCTTCCTGCCGAACTAAGGCAAATCATCTACGGTCACTATTTTGTGGACATCGATGAATCACAATGGTTCCTCTGCTCGGCGCCCACTCCAAAGACCCCACGGCTCGCAAGAATATTGCCCAGGACCAGAACCAGCATTAAAGTCTTGAAAGAACGTTTGCCTCTCCTTCACGCAAACCGCGTGGTGCGTGCAGAAGCTGGCCCAATTTTTTACAACCAGTATCTCGCCAATGCCGAGGTCCTCTTCAACATCAATTATCACAATGGAGCCGACAATTTTCGACGCATACAAGGGATCTGTGCGTCCATCGCCACTTTAGTTACCAAGACGAAAGCCAACCAACTCGCGGTTCAGATCTTCGCAGACGCGAGCAACGAACCACTTTTGCTCGATCTCGCGGACCGTGTGCATAGACATGCGGCCTGGAGACTCCAAAAGAAGATGGTTCTAAAGTACAATCTCGGGTATGCCGATGGTCGCATCGATAACGACAAGTTGGCCGAACTTGGACTGAGTGACAAAGAAAATGCTTTCCTTACGTACAATGTCAACAAGATGCCTAGCTTCGATCAGCTGCCTGAGCTTGAACTAAGGAGCGCCAAGCGTCGAATCTGTCATAGTATTCCCGGCTTTGAGATACAATACGACAAGAGGTCCTTCCGGATATTTGGTCCGCTAGCAACAATTGACTGGGGGTATTTCGATTTCGAGAACGTTCCATGGCATTTGCCATGGACGAGCGACTATGATGAATTTGTCCACGAGGTCCAGTCCAATGGAGGTGCTACCCCGTACGACAGCGACGGCGAAGCGGAGGAAGACAGCTTCTATGATACTCTCGAGCTGGAAAGCGAAGAAGATGGCGACCGTACAGATGATGGGTCCTGTGATGAGTATGAAATGGAAGCCTTCGACAACGCTGACGGGGTCGACTAAGAAAGCGGCGACGATTTCGACGATGCAACGACAACATAGCTGTTGATGTCGACGGGGATGGCCAGGGAAGCTGCCCAGGGCAACGATTATGCAGGCCATTTCCGGACGTCTAAGACCAGATCTGGCCAGGCAACAAGAACCGAGAGTCATGACAAGGGGTAATGCTGAGTATTTGAACGAAGGAATTCTCGATAGGGGCTGTATGAAAACAATAACATTTTCGTGTCGGGCTTTCAAATCTATGCGAGATCAACTGAAAATATTGCACTTGGAGAGCTGACACTATCATGTACCATACCGAGCACTGCGACCAAGCAAATGTGTATTGAGCACAGAACCACTAGTCGATGCCACATCTAGACGATGAAAGAAGAGTGAAGCGCAAAGTGAGCTGAGCACAGGGTCCAGTCGCACCTTCCTCATCATGTGGCTGTTTGTCTGCCAAGGATGCGTTTGTTTGCGCCGATTAGCACCCAGACATCCATACTCTCAACCTTCGATTCTTCCGAGCTTTCCAAGCCACCAAATTGAGTGAGCAGCACTACAAATCCCCAGCGATTCAGGTGGATGCCCGCAATGTCTACCAGCAAGTCATCCAAGCAGCCTGCCAGCACGATGGCCATTTCAAACAGCGCATCAGACGTCGCTCCTGCCGAGTCCGACGAAGGACCAGCTTCATTCATGAAACTTCCTGTCGAGCTTCGACTCGATATCTACCACTACTACTTCAGCGACCTCAGCTGCCTGAAGAACAGTAATCGCACTGTTTGGTCAAAGGCTGAAGCTGAGTTCTTGCCACTGCTACAAACGAGCAGCCAAGTCCGCCGCGAGAGCGCTTCCGTCTTCTATGAAGAATGCATCGGCAACCACAAATCTGAGAAAGCACACTCCTGGGTGCTTAGTATGAGCGACCCACAAGAGTGGCTGTCTCGCTTGAAGGCAATATCCCAGGTTCTGGCGCAGCAGAGTCCAGATGTCGAAGTCTCGATTCGACTCACCCGCCGCCTTTCCACTTCCCAGTCAAAACTATCCTTCCTAGCCCTAAGGACTCGTCTGAGCCTGGGAACGAGTTCACCCTTCAGAGCTCTGCATCTTGCGAACACCCTCTGCGACTACTTGGCTCACGGGCTCCCTGACCCCTCACCGAGAAAACAATTGCACAGACTTATCAATGAAAAGGTGAAGACAGGGCGGCTGCCGCGCTGCTGCTTCACAGAGACCATTGATGGTCTCCTGGTCGCCTACAACTACAACCCCACTCAGAAGGAGGAGCGACTCAGCTTGAAGGGACCGTTAGCGAAAGTGGATTGGAGCGGCTTGATAATATGAGCTGTTGCGCGGGAAACTGCAAAAACTTAAAAGACAATCAACCTGCCAAATTCCGGCCTTTGCCTGTCGGCAGACATTGTTTCAAAATCAAGCTGTCGCAGTCAGAGCATGGAACCGTGTGTTACGAAGGGTTTGGCAGACACTTTGCCGATTACGAAAATACGCAAGCAATTGAAGATCAGAATGGAGGTTCTTGGTCACATGGTCAAAGATGTTGGAAAAATGCGAATCGAATTCACTGGGTCATGAGCAGAGATATTCAAAGGGGTTCATAGTGCTACTGGCACAGAATCACGATGTACCAAAGGATTGCAATTCAGGAATCCCCACAACACTTCAGTAACTCGTACCAAAAGACCCGATGTCCGAAGACGCTGTCACCGCACGTCATCATGTTTAGCTGAACAAATTGCGTAAGGTGTTGCCTATGTCGATCTTTCAGAAGTCAGGACAGAGGGCGAGTGAAGTGTGGATTCGAACAGCGCTTGGGCTTGGTCACGTTAGACATGAGCTACAAAATCCCCCTTCTAAAGATCTCAAGGACTCATTGAGCACTCTGACTATGTCCTACCAATGACCCATTCGATCGGACGAGCCACATACGCCGGATCGACGGTCCGTATCGAAGCTGGGCGGCCACCTACTATGCTCTAACAAACCTTGCATTCATTGCTCGACGAAGCAAGCTGCTCTCTTTCCGCGAAGTCATCCTTCGAAACATTTCCGCATAGTGTTGCCGTAGTACAGGTTCGTTCTTCGAACGGGCATGGTCATTGTCGAAGCCGTATTGCAAAGTATCCAGCAAATTGCAGCTCTTATCGCAGATGGTGACAGCCAGGCGACGCTCTCGCTAATTCAATTGGACTTAGGCAGGCTAGGCAGCAGGTACAGCCACTACACAAGCCAGCTTATTAATACTTATGGGCAGGCTCTCTAGCTCTCGCTGCAATCCGTTGTCAGTACACACATTTATGTGTTCACAACCTGTCTTGCTTCGTTCACATAAGGTACTATTTTACCCTGAGTCCCACCTCTCTGAAATATCATCGGGACACGGCTCACATCTCGCGAATGGACCAGAAGGTTTCTGCGCCCGCCACGGTCTCCACCTTAACGAAAACGATTCCGGTCTGTGATCCAGCTGCACCAAAACACAGATATCATCTCTGTTGGAGGCCCAGTGGGAGACATGGAGCCATCAAGCCCGCTCGGAGCCCTTGGAGTCATGCCAACTGAACTGATTTTTCGCATCTTGGACTTCATGCACCTATATCAGTATTCCGGCTTTCCCTGCACATGTCAACGCGCGCTTGCGCTCGTGAATCAGAAGCTTGAAGTCGGCGAGTACTGTGTTACTAGCCTCCCGGACTGGAAGAGCGCCACTGCTCCATATGTCAACATGCAGAGCCTTACGATTCCACCGTCGGAGATTGTGTATCCTTGGAACGTCTCGGCTTACTGTGGGCATCCTGATGAAGATGACGAGGATCTGTGAATTGCTATGCATCATCTCCTGGAGAGCTGGGTCAGTGGCACCGCTTCAAATGTTTGATCCCTTAACTCAAATGTCCAACCTCAATGTAATGTAATCATTGCGGCACAAGATAGTGGAACAAGGACTGGGTGAGCAACGTTCACTGGTATCTTTGACTTGGCTATCTAAAGATCAACTACCCATCTGTACCCAACAATCCCCCACCTCCATTCCCTTAGTCGTCAGCCAGCTTAGTCAAAGCTCCTCCAATCTTGCTGAAGAAGCCGAACAGCTTGCCTGCTTTGCTGTACTTGGGCAGACCATCGGCAATGGCCTTTGCAGAGGATGCTGCGTTTTCGAGAAGGGTACCGCCCAGGTCCAACGGATCCTTTTCCTTGAAAGCCTCGGGATTGTTGACAATGTCGATGAACAGAGTGAAGCAGACCGAAGCGAGCGGCCCGACAACGGGCACGAAGCACAGCCCAGCCTCGACCAAATCTTTGAAAAGCTTGTTAGCATCCTCTGGTTCTGGGATGTCAAATGGCTGCCAGACAACCTGGACGCCGAGATGTCCTTCGAGGATCTTGGTCATGTCGAGCTTGAGAGACAGGTCCTGTTTGATGATCGTTGGGTCGATCTCGCTGTTTGCGTTGTTGATGGAATCTCTCTCGTGAATTCTGATCAAGCTTTTCGTGAGGTCTTTTGGCATGAACAGGCCTCTTTCGACGCTCCGCATTTGCCGCGGCAGGATGAGGTAATTGTAGATGCCAGGGATGTATAAGCTTATCATGTCTGACAAGGGTCAGCAGGCTTCTCAAATGGCGTCACAGGACAGAGCGTGTGCGAGGCATTATAAAGATCAATGTACTCACAGTCAGAAAGACCCACCAGTCCGCGATAGTGGTCAAAATTCACTTTCTTCACCCGGTGGCCGGTCTCGTTCACTTCCCATTCCCGTTCTTCAAGATATTCCTCAAAGTTTTGCTCGAGTCGCTTCTTCAATTGGGGGTGCTTCATCTCCTCGATCTGTTTACGTGCCTCTTTCTCCGTATTCTTGATCGACTCGATGTGCATCAATTCCTCTCTATCCTGCTTTATCACGTCGTACATCCGAACGCCCTGCCTCATCCTGAAATCGACCATGAGGTATGAGCACAGATCGGGAAACATGGTGCTTGGTTTCTGCGCCAGGGGGAAGTAGACCGCACGGATGGGAACGTTGAGGTCGATGTACATGTAAGGCTGCGCCGGGTCGAGTTTGATCGGAGTCAGAGCGGCCAACACAGGTCCGCCCTTTGCACGTTTCTCGTACTGCTCAGTGCCGTCTGGCAACCTGGTCTTGATCATCCGTTTGATGCCGGAGTGCCGGCTGTAGTGAAAACCGTCTGACTGCCTCTGGACAGAGTTCTCGAAGCCCTCTTTGGAGCCGAACATGACGATCATCGATTCCCAGTACCCGTACTGCTCTTTGTCGCTGTGTTTTCCAGAGACATGGCAGATACGGTTTCGCCCGAAGCCGTTGCCGATGACCTCGTCGTTCCAGCACCATTCGACGAGGGCGTGGGAGTTGAAAGAGGCCAGGTTGTCAGGATTTAGGCCGTTGTCGTTGTTCTTGATAACGGAGCGCTTGAAGAAGACTTCGCCTTCGGGATATGGGAGAGCCATTGCGTGGTAGGTCTTGAGGGCGGGGAGATGATAGCAACAGGATGTTCTGATCTTTGCTTTCGACGGAAAGTTGGGGTTCATATGTGACGCTTCTGAGGGCCTCTCTGCTTGCCATCAGCTTTTGTGTCGTCCGCAACAGGTAAATGCACGACAAACCTCGATCAACTCTTTCTGAGCCGCTCAGTGTAACGGTTTTGAGAACCCATACAGCTTCAGTGTGAAGCACGGTCAACATAGTCCGCAGCATCCGCAGATCATTGCACCTCGCTACGATGCATCTCGCTGTCAAGCGCCACACCGCATCTTCAAAGAACAAGATCAAGGTGGTAGATGGCCCAGAGTCTCCCGAACGGACACACCGTCAATATGTCGGCGCGTCGTTGCATTTGCTAAAGTCTGAAAGCTTGCTAAAGTCTGTTCGTATGCATACCGCACTCTCGCATATGACTCGGCGCTCGGGACGCTTTAGGCACAAGCTCTCACATATACCTGAGCTCTAAGCGATTATGCCAAGTATACGCTCAACATTGTCGTTGACGCCAAAAGTATCTGGGGGGTTTGCCATGCAGTAATGGTTTGAGTCCAACACTTCATCTGCTGCGTGACTGCATGCTACTCAAGGGACCACATAGAACTTCTCTCAATATGCTAAGCAAACGCAAACTGGGGGAACAGCAAGCTGCAACGTATAACTAATGTGTGATAGATGCGTTGTAGTGGAGTCGAGTCGATGCAGAAAGGGCCCACTGTCTGCAGGTGTCGGCAAGCTCGGGAGGATCACATATATGTAGGATAGTATATTATGCCAAGCTAGCAAGTGCCATGCACCTCTATATCCACGACTTGACGTGGCGACAGCAAACGACTGCAGACATCCACAGGCGCCTGGAGCTACGATGCAACTGTCGTGCGTACGCGATGCGCTGCAATGCAATGCATGCATCGACACACCCACTATTCTGGCCTTGTGACCCAGGAGCGTCGAATCGAGACGTCCAAGGCCACATTTTCTGCAACTTCGGTGTATGCAGAGCGGAACATTCTTAGTCCTAGTCTGACATGAGAGTGGTGAATGCAGCGAGCGGTGAAAGGCTTCGATATCATCTCGGTCTTTGCTCAAGGTTCTCGACCGTCAAGGAGAAGCACGCAAAGATGCAATAATATGCAGACAGGTAAAGTGATAGATCTGGAATGTCAGGCTGAGTGACACTGCGAACACAGTGCCGCGGAATTGACCTTGTTATAAAGATGTAGAACCGCCACTCGCAATGCCTTGTTAACCAACGGTGTTGCTATTGTCCGCGCAATCGAACGCTCCCAAGACTGCGCCATCTCTAAATTGCCCAATGATGACTACAACATTCGCATAAGTCCCACCAATCGTCACGAAAATTCCCATAGCTAAGATGGCTAGATGAAGCCACCACAACAGTTTCTCTTGCAGGCCACCTTTGCGATAGTCTGGATGCATGCAAAACCACATGACGACAGGTAGACAGATACCAAGCGGTCCGAAGCCTAGAGATCCAATGATGGAAACCAGAGAGCCATAGAACGGGATGGCCTCGCAGATGACCCAACCGAGAAGCCCCGTTCCGAAAGTCGATGCCAGCCACACAGTCCAATGTTGCCATGTGTTCGCAGTCAAGTGTTTGGAACCTCGAAGCACGCGGACAAATACCGACTTCCCAGAGACATGCACACAGATCATGCCACTAGCAACTAGACCTGGAAGCGCAACCGCGTAGGAAACGATCTTGATAGTCGGTCCAGCAGAGCCAAGCGCAGGTGTCGCCAACCACTGGCCAGCGTATCGGAACATGACCAGCCCGATCACCATGTAAGAGATGATGATCCAGATCATCGTACAGTACACACTGCGGAAGTAGTGCTGAGGATTCCGCATCTCCGAGATGACTGGCACGTAGCCCGACGTGTTGGCCGAAGAGGCGTAGATCACCAGCGAAGCGGACCATGCTTGAGCGAAGGAAGTCGATGCAGACGGCAGTGCACGGAATCCAAGATCGTAAGACCCCGTCGAAGGAGCTGCAGCAGGTCGGGAACGGATCGCAGTGCCGACTAGAACAACCAAGATCGCCGCCAGAATGGAGAAGAAGCCAATCCAAGAGATCCATGCCGTCTTCTCCATTTTGCGAATACTCCCAACCGCAGCAATAACAACATACGAAACGAACGCAAACCCCACCGTGCAGATAGCGTGACCGGAAAGCGCGTTCAAAGCAATGGACGTGCCCAAGATCGATAGGCCTGTACACAAGATCCACGATAGCAAATATACCACCTCCGTCACCTCTTTCGCGAAAAACGCCCACTTCTTCGATCCATTACTCAACTGTAGTCCCGCTATCTCTGCTCCATCCGCTACTGTGTGCAGAGAAGGATGTCGGAGTTTGAACTCGCCTTGCAGCACGGCCATGTACATGTTCACCAGACCCCAGAAGATGATGAAGATTGCACCGGGCACTGCGCCAAGGGAGCTGAGGCTCGCTGGTAGAGAGAGCACGCCTGTCGCGAAGGTCATCTTGAGCATGAAGATTGCAGCGCGCTGCCAGCTGACGTTCCGGAAGTTGACGTCGCCATTGCCAAAGACATCGATTTCTTCTCGGGGCAGGGGAGAAATGGTGCCTTCGATTGGACTGGGCGATAGAGACGGAGGGCCATTATCGTCGCCGTCGATGGTGTCTTTTTTCTCGGAGTCCATTGTTCGAGATCACCTTGATTGCGACAAGATTATGAGAAGTAGACTAGTGAATTCTAGTAGCTGACTACAAGTTCGCATGTGTTTGAGCGATTGATGTGGGATTTATAACGACTGCTTCAACGAACCGCCGACCTTTGCGATCTTTCGTAACGTCTACCAACACCTGCCTACATCGTTATCGTTAGAGGCAGTGTCGCATCGTACAACGACAGCGCTCATCGCAACCCGCTTTTAATCGCTATTTGGGAAGGTCTGAAGATGGTTGATCACTTGGGTGGCTAATCAGTTCAGCAGCTGCTATATACGCACGTTAGTGTATCACTCCATTTGTGGCACCGTAAATGGCTTATCGATGGAGATATTGCTAGATAAGCACTCCTATCTTAGTAATACCCTTGGCCGAGATAGGCATCCATGTCGCAACCTCCTCCGCTGCAGGGTAAATCTTGGCCGAGATAGGCAATTGTGCTTTCGGTAGGTTATTGTCCGAAGCTACGCAGTAGAAATGTTGATATGCGAACGTATCACGCCTTCCTCATATCAGTCAGGTCAAAACATTGACGTCGACCCAGGTTGATGCAGATTTGAGCACCGTTCGACGTGCGATCATCGGTTCAAAACCAGACAGCCTCAAATATACAGCGAGGCTGTAACTACTACCGCCACCATGACACTCGTCTCTTCGCCCGGGTAAGTTTATTGTCTAACCCGCATTTTCTAGGTCAAGCCTAATCATAGCAGCGATTCGAAGCTCACCGCCATCGAAGTCAAACACCTACTATCGAAAGCAGGTCTGGAGCTACCAAACGACCAAATCGGCGACTGGTGCGTTCTACTCGGAGCCTTCGAAAGCAGCATACAAGATCTTCTCGAAGAAGACGACGACTTGCCCATACCGGACCTATCCATCTACCCTCGCGGCGAGATCACAATCCCCAACAACGCACAGGAATCATGCGGAAACGCCTGGGCCACGAGGTGCGAAGCCAAAAGCATATCGCCGACCTCTTCGCTGCTCGACGGCAAGCGAGTCGCCTTGAAAGATAATATTGCGTTTGCCGGGTTGCGCTGCCTCAACGGCCTTGATCCTTTGGACGAGCCCTGGGTTCCGACGTATGATGCCACGGTCGCTACTCGGATCATGGACGCTGGGGGAATCATCATGGGCAAAGCGGCTTGCGAAGCAGCGTGCATGGAACCGTCCTCAGACACGTCCTGGACGGGCGTCATGCACAATCCTTACGCACATGGGTATTCCTGCGGAGGCTCCAGCAGTGGCTCGGGCAGATTGGTGGCGACCGGCGCGGTCGACATGGCTCTTGGGTGCGATCAAGGAGGGTATGTATTCGCTCGTGGCGATGATGGTTCGAATCGGTCTTCGCTTTCATGCTTACACATTGTGCCAGATCTGTGCGTATCCCAGCGGCCTTCTGCGGCCTGGTCGGGCTCAAAGCGACCTGGGGAGTAGTGCCTTACTCTGGCATACTGGGTTTACACGGGGACATTGATCACTGTGGACCAATGACCAAAACAGTCTGGGACAACGCTTGTATGCTCGAAGCAATAGCTGGTCCGGATGGCATGGACGACCGTCAGCCTGCGCTAATTCCTGAAGACTCGTTGAAATACTCGAAACACTTGGCTTCCTTCTTAAAAGAGAGCTCAGGGTCGAAGAAGCCTCTAGATGGATATCGAATCGGCGTCCTCAAAGAAGGCTTCGAGATGCCGCAGCTCGATCGCAATGTCGAGGAGGCAGTCCGTGCTGCCATCAACGACCTAGCTGTACTAGGCGCCTCAGTCTCAGAGGTATCAATACCAGAGCACAGCAAGATCTGCACAGCCTGGACATGCATGCAAGCACTCGCCGGCGGCCGCGACGGTCTTCTCGGCGACCAGACCGGCCGCAAAGGACTCATGATGACGGACAGAGCCGGCAAATACAAGCCGACCATCTCACAAACGCGATTCGACTCCCTTGGCCCTGGAGCCAAGAATATGTACCTCAAATACCTCTACATAGTCGAGAGATACGGCACACTCGTCAATGCTAAAGCGACGAACGTGGTTCGGAGACAGACACGAGCGTATGACGCGGCGCTCAGCTCGGTCGATGCGCTGGTCATGCCGACGATTCCTTTCCCGGCTTCGAGGATCTTCCACGATGGTCAGGATATTGGTCCACTGGAGAGATTGGAGCATGTGGCAGGTACTGTACTTAACACGGCGCCTTTCAATGCGACTGGCCATCCTGCTCTGAGTCTTCCGGTGGGGTTTGTGCCTGCTCCTGAGAAATCAGCGGTGAGGTTGCCAGCTGCTTTACAGATAGTGGGAGCGCAGTATGGCGATTTATCGTGCTTGAAGATTGCTGCGGCGTGGGAGAGGAGTGTGGACTGGCAGGCACGGCAGTTCGGTGCCTAAACACATCTTGGAGAGTGATCTTGAGTGCTTTGATAGAAGGGCCCATTACGCCATGATCTACCGCTTCACCCCATGTGCTCCCTCGTCAACCTGGACACCACTGCTATTCCCACTCCCGTCCCTCTCGCCCTTTTCCACATCTCCCACATCGTCCATCCCAGCGCCAACACTCCCTCCATTCTCGTTTTGATCAACCAACGAAGCCCTCCTCTCATCCTCCACATCCTCCGGCGTCCCCTCCCTACAAGCCCACCGATCCACATATCTCAGCACATCCGCACTCCAAATCTTATTCATAGCCAACAACCTAAACGGCACCAGCGCAATAATAATAATCGGAAAAGCCGGTCCCGCGATCGTAAGAGTAACAATGAAGACAATAACAGTCATCACAATCTCAAACAGCGTGTAAGCGTGAATCGGCCAGTAGCTGCTGATCCCAGCAGGTAGCTCCGGGAGTTCGCTCGGCGGCGTGAGCATGTGGAACGTGCGCATTAGGATTGGGTTTGCGGCGAGGCTTTGCTGGCCCATGAAGATGAAGAGGCCTGCGAGGACGCTCGTTGGTGTTAAGCCCAGGACGAGTTGGAGTGGGGGAGCTATACAGATGAGGATGGCGGCGGCGTGGATGAAAGAGCTCCAGCGCTGTTCGTAGACTCTTTGCACGGGGACTTGGACGGTGCGTTCGAGGCCGTGCTTGTCGAGGACTGTTTCTTCGGTGTATTCCCCTTTGACGTCATGCATCAGGGACTCTGAATGTAGAGGGGCTTGTGGCAAGAGACCGTTCGCGGGTGGAATACCCAAGATTCCGCAGAGCGCTGTTGTGAGGCCCAGCAGGACGATATCCAGAGAGTAGCCTGTGGGCTTGCGAATGCCGAAGCGTTTAATTGTGCAGATGATGCTGCTGATCTCGTGATCGAAGAAGAACAAGACTGTGATGATAGCTCCTGGAATCAAAGCAGCGAAGACCCATCCAACTGGAAGATGCCAGAACTCGACATAGAAGTGTGTTCGGCCTGGAAGCGACGGCACCAAAGCACTGCTGCTAGTGTGAAGTCGTCCTTTAGGGACGTCGTGCATCTCTCCCGCATATGGAATGCCGACGAAGAAGATGATACTGATGGCCGCTGCATACTCCCGCAGACCCATACGAATGTAGCGATGAAACAGCGGCTCCCAGGACTCAGCGTAAGAAAGAAACAAGGCCAAGATGAAAGTGCCGATTGCACCGATGATGGCGTATAAGAATCCCTCGAATGGTAAGTTTGCATGTGCACGCTCCAGCTCCTGCACAGCTTTATGGAAGTAAATGATGGAGTTCAGAAGACTGAAGATCTCGCAGCTGAACTCAGTCACATATAGCATAGTCCATTCGTGAGCATTAAAGAAGGCCAGAAGGCAGTGCATCCAGCCGGCGTGAATGAGCGACCAGGCCATGAATGGCAGGAAGGGAATGTTGAAGCTGTTCTCGCATAGCTTGTAAATATTCTCAGCCAAGACGGAGAACGGTCCAGTAACACCCAAAATGTTGAGCGGTTGCAATGAGAATAGCGAGTGGATCACGCCGCATAGTCCTGTGCTCAAAACAACCTCGATAGTTCCCCAGTTCTCGCCAGTGTTGGAGTAGAGATCGCTGGCAAACGTAAGGCCAGGCAACAAATTGGTGAAGAAGACATATACGGAGCTCGCAACAATGAGCTGGTTGAAGACCGTCCAGTCCGAAGGATATCGCTTGACCAGATTTTTGCAATCTTGTCGCAGTAGTTTGAACGGTTGCAAAGCGCCATCTTTGCGAAAAGGCGCAATCGCTCCAGACAGCCAGCCTTTGGGCTTTTTCGGGGAACCAGAAGCTGCCATGTTGTTTTGGTTAGTTTTATGTCGATGTCGACGTTGCGGTCTCAAGTCCGAAATAAGATCGTCGCCTGTCAAGGCGTATTCGTTCTTCAGAATCGCATAGTCTATTCTCCAAGTTTCAAAACCCTGTGTCAGTTCGCAGTTCGCAGCTCGTCAGACGTATGAAATCGCGGTATTGGCAATACCACCATCAACGGTCTTGGAAACAAGAAGCCAAGATCGGCTTCGAGCCTTTAAAGGTAGCACGCGGTCCCCTACCAGCCTGTGATAAGGTGAGAGCAGAGGCCAAGGGCTGGTCGCAGACTCCTGGCATTTTCCGCCTCCCGCGTCATGCTTGGCCAAAGCCTCGAGGAGAGTTCACGCGTGGCGGCCATGCCCGTGGCGCAGTTTAGAGGTTACATGGGTTTCTACTGTGCTACCTTGCCTTGTCTGGGGAGTATGCCCGATGTATCATGGTTGGGACTGAAGGAAAGTTGGTGGCCACGCAACCTCCGAATTCTGGTGGGCAAACTTGCATTCGTGCAACCGTTTCTCCCAAGAGAAGAGAGCCTCGGCTAGGAATTATATGAGAACCAGGATAAATTCACCACGCTTGTGCTTTATTTAGAGTTTTTCTAGAAATAAATGACGACCTCAACAACAACAACAGGTCATCAGATCTACATTTAGGCATATATCAATTAAGCCTTTCCAAGATTCTCGCTAGCATGCTTTTCCGACCCGTTTCACGATCCTCCGTATGCTACTGGCCTACTGCGCAGGGTCTGTGTTGCATTCTGCCCGGGCGTCAGCAAAGCCTCGTCATCTCCTCGTTTATCTGTTGAGCTAAAGTATTGGAGCTAGTCATAATGCACTCTGTATGTTGGGCTGAAATGCGCCACATACAGCTTTAGACCTTTCCGCGTCTCTGTGCAAAAGATGTTGCTCGCTGTCGACCAGCCGGGACCCTGTCCTACCGATAGTTGAGTAACAAGGAGGCAGTTCGGGTGTTGCTCCGTCATGAATCGTGGCTGATTGTAGAAAATGGGCGTGTCATGGCTTTCCAAGTGCCAGGCTGCCATATAATGAACGCGACGTCTTTTGCCGTGCGAAAGACGATCATGACCGCGATCAAATCTTCGTCCAGAAAGATGCAAAATCGTCTGTAAAGGCCGCCAGTGAGCGAGACTTTAGAAGACCGTCCGTTCCATGGTGAATCTGCCGCACATGTGCGATCGCAAGATCGATGGTCGACCCCGCGTGTCCAGCATTG
Source organism: Cladosporium velox (assembly GCA_024604135.1). NCBI lineage: Eukaryota > Fungi > Ascomycota > Dothideomycetes > Cladosporiales > Cladosporiaceae > Cladosporium > Cladosporium velox. The sequence continues at coordinate 192,644 of JANIIF010000006.1, read as the reverse complement.
CGTGCGGACACCAAGCTGCAGCAGGGCATAATTGTGATCTCCGGGGGTTTGTTCAATGCTTTCCCAGCCCACAGCGGCAGCCAGCCTGCTATGAGAAATTCAATGAGCCTCAGCATCAGAGATCTTTCACCTGTCACTTGCCTCTCCATCTTCTGAGCCCGACCGTTCTCCCCTACTGTCATGGCCATTTGTAACCTCCTCAACTTCGCCCTCGCTCTCATCATCTCGCTCTTGCTCTTCCTCGTTCTCCAACTCCTCAAGCTCCTCACCCAACGCACTCTCCCTAGGCTCAAGCTTATCCTCATCCTCCAAGAACAACCTCGGATTGATCTTCGGCAGCGTCGTGGCACACACACGAGTCTTGATCAACAAATCATCGATAAACTCATCCACATGCGTCAGCGCCCACCCCTCCCTCGTGCGCCTCTTGAGTTTGCGCATATCGTTCAAGTAAGGCTCCAGCGTCGTGTACACATCCTCGTCCTTCTCCCACGCAAGACGAATGTAGAAAGCAGCCAGCGCGCGCAAGTACTTGTACTCCTCCTGCTCCAGGTAGAACATGATGATCTCGCGCTCGGGCGTGATCTGCAGCAGCTTGAAAGCCAGGCACAGGAAGGGTGTGGGTTTCTGCGCGACGCCGTATGTGCCGCCGATGAAAGTGAGTTCCGTTGCGCGGTCGAGGATTGTGGCGGCGTTTAGACCGAAGCATTGCTCTTTCCAGTAGTATGATTCGACGATGCGGTCGCGGACGGGTTTCTCGAAGAGCTTGAGCGGGTTGTCGCCGTGGATGAGGGCGCCGGTGTAGCCTCTCTCGTCAAGGGCGCGCTTTGCGTCGGCTTGGTGCGCCATGGTTATGATTATTTGTTCGTTTCGGTGGTGCTTGTCGCAAGCAGAAGGATTTCGGAGCTTCGATTGCTCGATACCTTAGTTATCTCGAAGGGTTCGCCAAATGGCTTCGACTTTCGCGGGGAAGGCGCGTTGCTCAGCCGACGACGAAACATAAATAGATTAACTTACTTGGAGATGCGATAATGCCCAATGTTGAAGTGGTACGTCATGGCATCTCTGCCGTCTCTGAATACATTATCTTGCCCTGAATCCTTATCATTGAGAATATATCCACAATCCGTACAGTAAAGGATGCTCTTAACACAAAGCCAAGTCTCCGTGGCCATCTCCTCCACTATCGGTATGCATCTTGTCCCCAGATAACAACAACATTGATAATCTCACCCACACCGACTAACACAACAAACACAGTCGTCACATTCACGATCGCCCTCTTCCTCTCAGGCTACGTCCTCCAACAACGCACAGTCAAAGGCCTCCAAGATGCCATCAAGCCTCGAATCCCCCAGGCACCGCCCTCACTCAATGTCCAAACACCCTTCGCGGACTCAGTACAGCCCTCACGGATGTTTGGAGGAAGCATAGGCAGCAAAGGCCGCGTCGCATACCAGAAATTCATGAGAACAGAAGACGCCAGCGCGAGCGTAAACTGGAAACGCCTAGCACACGTGCAACTAGCACGAACACACCACGATGTCTGCAACTCCATCATGGTCTTCGGCGAGCTGCACAGGCTGAAGAGCCCAGCGCGAAAAGTCCTGCTCTTCCCCAAATCCTGGGCCGCAGAGAAAGAAGCCAGCAAAGGCGCCATGACCGATCCCTTCATGGACTCCAGCCGCAGGCTAATGCGCATGGCCGCGCGCCGCTACGGCGTCGAACTACGCCCCGTGGATCCCATCACAGAGAGCACCGAAGACGGCGTGCCCAGCACATACTCCCTCATCAGCGCCTACAGCCTCACAGACTTCGACCGCATCCTCGCCATCGAGACCCCCGGCCTTCTTCTCGACGCCTCCCCTCTCGACGCCGTCCTCGCCTTCACCGAAAAGACGTCCTTCGCCATGCTCGAAGACAGCACCGCCAACGACGGCGTCCACTCCCAAGACCTCCTCCTCCTCCAACCCTCAGCAAAAGAACACACCTCCCTCCTCCACCAAATCTCAACCCTCCCAACCACTTTCAACGACACCCTCCTCCACACAGCCTTCCCAGACCCCCTCCTCCTCTCCTCCTCAAGCGAGGACACCGCCCTCATCCGCTCCATCGGCCTCCTGCACGACGCGCAAGCGGGTTTCAACGCCACCGCCTATCTCGACAACGTCGCCTACATCCGCTTCTCAGACCCCAAATTGCCTGGACCGGAGTACGACGTGCAGTGGGCGAAGAAGCGCGAGGCGCGGCCGAAGAATAAGGACGCGGATTGGACGTGGACGAAGCTGTATGGCGAGTTTGCGCAGAAGAGGATGGATATTTGTGGGCTTGATTTGGAGAGTTGGCGGGATTGATTAATGAGGGGGTCTGGAGCTTTTGGTTATTTTGGGCGTTATGGTTGAGTTGGGATGATTGAGATGTGGTGTTTGGGTGCATGGATGGTGTTTGGGCGAGGGAGATGCTGGGCTACACAGTGCCCGCAGTCTCCTGCCGCAGAATGGTATTCCAAAAGTGAGAGTTGACATCTGGTTGCACAAAATGCATAGTGCATTTTGCAACTTATTTCCGTGAAGCCATGAGAAAATGAGCTTCCTCCTTGAACGGTCACCTATAATTCCATCGTTTACCGTACAAATGTTGAAGAAGTGATTTTGGATTATAGACAACACATTGCTCTTCGACTCAAATCACAGTAATAGACTTTTTCATTTCCATTCAATATATCATAACATTAAGCCCGCCTGATTTACTCAGCAACCCAGACAGCAGCCATGCCCATACCGCCACCAACACACATGCTGGTCACACCCACGCGCTTCTGGGTACGCTTGAGCTCGTACAACAATGTTGAAACCTGTCTGCTACCGGTGTTGCCAAGAGGGTGGCCGCTGGAGAATAGTGTTAGCAATCATGTAAAGAGGTGGCATCAGTAATAGTAGCGGTGCAAACTTACAAAGCAATAGCGCCACCCTTGGGGTTGATCTTCTTGTGATCGATCTTCAGCTCATTCGCGCACCACAAGCACTGGCTAGCGAAAGCCTCATTGATTTCAAAGGTGTCAATGTCCTCAATCGAAAGGCCAGCCTTCTGCAGAGCGACGGGAATGGCTTTCCACGGGCCAATGCCCATGAGAAGGGGCGGCACGCCGACAACAGATGCTGTGACATACTTGCCGAGGATCTTCTGGCCGAGAGACTCAGCAGTCGAGCGCTTCATGAAAAGCACAGCGGACGCGCCGTCTGAGATCTGCGAAGCGTTGCCGGCGTGGATGGAACCATCTTTGGCGAATGCAGGCTTGATCTTGCCGAGGGACTCGACTGTGACTTCGCGCACGCCGTCGTCTCTCGACACAGTGATCTCGCTCTCCTTCTCGGTCTTAGGGTCTGTCCACTTGACCTTCAGCGGAGCAATCTCCTCGTCAAACCAGCCGTTCTTCTGCGCCTCGATGGCTTTGCGGTAGCTGTTGTACGCGAACTCGTCCTGGCTCTTGCGGTCGATGTTGCGGTCCTTGGCCATCTGCTCCGAGAGAGCACCCATGGGGACCTTACATTCAGCGGCGTCCTTGTGGTTCTCGAGCAGCTCGCTGAACTCTGTGACGGCGCCCGGGCCGTACTGGGTGGACATGCTCTCGACACCAGCGCCGATGCCAATATCGATGGTGCCGCCTTTAATCGCATTGGCGATGTCAACGCAGGCCTGCAGGCCGGACGAGCACTGCCTGTTCAGCGCTTTCACGGCAGTAGAGCTAGGGAAGCCAGCAGCGAGAGCAGCAGCGCGGAACTCGGTCGCTCCACCGCCGGGAGCAAGAACATTGCCCACGGCGATGTCTTCGACGAGCGAAGGGTCAATGCCGGAGCGTTCGATGAGGCTCTTGAAGGCTCCGACGAGGAGGTCAGCGCCGGGTGTGTCTTTGAAGCCGCCACGGCCGCCCTTGGTGATGGCGGTGCGGAGAGCGGCGGTGACGACGATGTCGTCGGGGTGCTTCTCGATCACGCCAGGACGACCGGAGCCAGACATGTGGTGCGAGACCTGCTCGAGGCGGCGGGCAGTGTGCTCGTTCTTGCCGGTTGTTTGGGAGGCCATGGTGGGCTGTGAAGGTGGATGTGGATGTGGAGAGAGGGATTGATAAAAGGGAGAGAATGAATATGGCTACTTTCAGATTGATGTTGTTTTATGGAAGTGAGATTTAGTAAGAAAGGGAGTCTGTCTGGTCACGCGTGTGTCGGTTGCGGCACACGAGGTTCGTACGAAAGGTCCATGATGCACGAAGGAGCCTCGGCTCGGTCGCGAGTGCTGATCGTCGGTCGCATGTGAAGTCTCATGCCTACGTCATGCACGTGCTGCTTCACATGCACACCTCCCATCTTCACATGCAAGTGAGGAGATACATGCACGGGACTTCCAAGATAGTGTAAATATTATGAGCAGTATAGAAGTGGGATTTGTCCAACTTAGGTATGATGCAGCTGGAGTCGAAGTCGTAATCAGGCTCATCATGTCGTTGTCTGTAACAAACAGTAATGCCTTTTATGAAATACACCGTGAAATGTTGTAATACTACCAAGTAATGATATACTGAAAGACATGCCAATGCCAACACTCATATGCTAGTCCATAGTTCGTACACGCCGCGCGTTCAGCAGAGAAGTGACAATACCCTCCGTCACACCAGATCAAGCCTGCACGCATGGTGATGAGAAGCATGTCCACCACAAGTCAACTCATGCAGCCTTTCCTTTGGGAGCAGATGTCTTCGTGTTCGTGTTCGTCTGAGCCTGGCCTTTGGCTTGAGCCTGCTGCTCGCGCCTGTTACGGCGACGACGACCATCGCCCTCGTCCTTTGGAGTCGCCGGTCCAGCCTCAGCGTCAGCCATCAACGCCTCAGCCATAGGCCCAGCAAAGTTCTCGAACCCTTCACGTAGCTTCTCCATCGCGTTCACACGCGTCTGCTTCCTAGCGCGGCTCCTCCTGACACGGTCAAAGTGACGCTCCAGCTCGCCAGCGTCGTCAACCTCCTCGTGGACGTACTCGTAGATGGCGTCGATCTCCGCCTGGGTGTAGTGTTCAGCTTCACTGTGCTCGAAGAAGGAAGTAACCATGCGGTTGAGAACAGGGTCGTCGACAGGAAGGTGCTCGTAGAGGTAGCGGATCTGCTCGACCTTGGCAGGCTGCTGAGTGAGGCGAGTCAGGATCTCGTGGCGCAGCTCACGAGGAAACGGAGCGAGGTCGTAGGCAAGGACGCCAGTGAAGGTGTCAATGAGGACCTTCAGTGAGATCTTGGCCAGCGGCACTGGGGTCAGAGGAAGGAGGGGCTCATCGTTGCGCGTGCGCCTGTTCTGCTGCATCCATGTGAGGATGTGCCTGGCGATGCTGAGGTTAGGCTGAACCCATGCGCCAGGCACGCTGATGACGAGGTTCTTGGGGGTAGGTGGCTCGACTGAGGTAGGGCTCTGCGGCGATGACTCTTCATTGGTGGCAACCTTGGTCTCCACGTTCTGCGACTTGGTGGCCCTGTCGGAGTCAGACTGTTCCGCCATTTCAGCCCACTCCTTGCTGCCAGATGTAGCTGCTCCAGCGGGCTCTTTCCCAAGCTCAGCGCTCTCCTTGACACCATCCTTCAGAGTCTCCTGGTCGTTCTTGGGCTGAGCAGGCCTAGGGTAGGTGGCTTTGGCCAGCTTCGAAAAGCGAACCAGCACACCAAGAGAGATCTCACCCACGAACTCGTCTTCCAAATAGATATTGACAGTCTCGCGCGGGCGTCGGGGCTTGACTTGCGCCTCGGGGGTAGAACGTGCGTAGCGCGACTTGGAGCCGATCACGACGTGCGCGTGGTCCATGTTGGGCGAGTAGGAGTAGTAGACCGGACACTCTGTGTAAAGATCAAGCTCTGGATAGAAGCGTGCGTGGGGGTATGCGATCTCAGGGTACTGCTGCCAGAAAGGTTCTGTCTCTTGAGGCGAAGCTTGCTCGTGTGGATGACCAAGGAGTGTGGCTTGTTGAAGCTGCTGAAATAAGGTAGGTGGCAGACTTTGTGGTATAAATGATGGATACCAAGGCTGGTGGCCCATGAAAGGGCGACCAAACGGTGTCGCAAGTGAAAGACCGTGCAGGCAGTTGGGAGTGGTTGCAAGTGAAGTGGATGTCGGTGTCTGAAAGAGGTAGCTCGCTCAAGTTACAACAATGCCTTCTTAAGTAAGGAGGTCTTCCCAAATACTGTGGTGAAGGAGCGCAATGTTTGTTGTGGCTCAGTTGACGGCTTTGTGGTGAAGGTAGGTATTTTGTCGACATGTACTGCTGAAAGGGCTTGATTTGCTCGTGCCGCCCTTGTGTGACGCAGTCTGTTGTGTTTTGGAGTCACGCCGAGTTGGCAGCATGCGACTGATTCAATTAGGCTTCCGTATTGTTTCCCTCGTGCCTTTCCAGGATCACAGCTTGCTTGTGCCTTCTATAGCTGGCAGTGCTCCACTCATCTCCGGAATCACGAGCTGGGCGGGCTCGCGGCCAAAAAGCACATGATCGCGTCCTCCGGCACTACTCCACCAAGCATGGCAAACACGGCTACGCTCGGGGTCCATGGCACCATCAACGAGTGTAAGCCAGAAATGCTCCTTGCAGTGTTCCCGCATGTTCGCATCGTCTATCGTGTTGGCCATATCAGCTGCAAGTGGTAGCCATTCATCAAGAAGTCCCAGTGACAGCTGTGTGAGGATGTCAATAACAGTCAACACAATCGTCGCTTGCTCCGAGAGTAGGACAGTATCTTCCGCAGCTGTCGGGTCAGTAGAGCGTGGACCAAGTGGCATGGTTGTGGCGTGCTTCGCACGTTCGAAGAGGAGCTCGAGCAGTACTGAAGGAAGCTCAGGCTGACTAATTGAGAGCGGTGAGGGTGGCGAAGTAATCTGAATCAGGGTCTTGAAGGCTAGCCTGAACTGTCGTGCTGAGAGATTAGCAGGGAAGACCCTGAACAACGCATCCACGTAGAACGGGAGGTGCCTATTGGCGATGTCCGCATTCTGGGGAGCCGAGAATACCGCTAGCATCACGCTGTGTGCTGCTTCGAAGATGGGAAGCAGGTTGGCGTCGCTCGCGGATGCGAGATATGGTGCAGCCGAGTTTACCAATAGATCTTCTGCAATGGCTGGAGGCAATGCGAGTGTAAGGTGCTCTGAGGTGTTGAGGAAGAACAAGTCAAGGTTGCGATCGAGCGGTAGTTGCGGTACTTGGCCGGTTTCAGATGGCCTGATGTTCTGTAGATATTCCTGTGCGGCATTGGGGTAGCTGCTAAGTATGTCGATTGCAGTCAAATACACAAAAGTGTATTGCGAGAATGTAGCAGAGCCTGACCGAGTAGAGACAAAGTACAGGTTTCGAAGGCTGTTCAGCGTTTGTGTGGCGACATTGGAGGCAGTCTGGTCGTCTGCCAATTCCGCATCGGCAAGGAGTCTGCCGACCGCCGAGCGAAGGACAATCACTGCAGCATACATGGTTGATCGAAGCAGGCGCCATAGTAAATCTGTTGTGTGAAGCGTGCCTGGGTCGAGTCGTCGCTGCTCCTCGGATGAATCCACTGTTGACAGCTTGTTTTGACGCCACTGCAGGTGCAATGTCCTTGTGAAGTCTTCCAAGTCTTCGACAGCACTTGACACGAGCCATGGTGCTCGTACTTGCTCAAGAGTATGGCCTATCAGGCGGGCTAGTGAGCCAAGCGATGAGACAAGTGGGCTAGCCAGGGTTCTCTGGATACTCTGGAAGGAAGGTGCCTTGTCTGGCCACCTATATTGTTGTTCAGGCGTCACCTCCACATCAATATCAATGGCACCAAGGAAGTACGTTGAGCCGAGTCCGTCCATGTTCCTGAAGGTCGAGCGCATGAGTACAGGCAGCAGTTGGTCAAAATCGATTTGTGATCGCTCAACATCCGACAGCAACGGGAAGCAGTAGTTTAGCACAAGGGCAATAGATTGTTGGCTGAAGTGGTCTTCCTCCACGACATCTTCAAGCGCGAGGTTGATAGCATGGACAAATCCTTGCTCAAGGGTACTCCGCATGCCACGACTGAGAGCCTCATTTTCAGCTGGTCCAAAGCCAAGAAGCAGACCTCCAAGAGCAAGGAGATGTCGCCAACGTGCTGAATGCTCATCAGCGCCTTTCGCCACAGCTCGGATCCAGTCATCCTTGGGCAGAGTGCGTTCGAGCTGCAGTTGCGAGAAGTCACGATCTGGAGATTTGTCGTGCGAAGCATTCTCGTGGCGGACAAGGGCTTGCGCCGCGGAGTGGAAAACGCTCATACACCGCGTGCATGTTTGCAAGCCATCAGGTACTGCCCATATTGCTGGAGCAGATAGAATCTGGCTGGTCAGGAGCGTCACATTCAGAGGGTTGTTGAGTGTAGTAAGCAGAGAAGATGCCGTTCCAAGGACCCTGGTATTGGTCAGTATGGACGCGTCTGCAATCGCCGACGTGGCTGTTCACCTTGGAGTATCTTGTTGGTCGGTGTAGACCTGCAAAGAGCGTAGTAACGTCCCGAGCAGGCGATCTGCTGGCATGATGGGCGTATATGGTATTATGATAGAGAATCGAGATGTGCTGTATGCCAGCACGAGATGGAATTCGGGTTGCCGATGGTTGACGTGAAGTTGAAACCGCCAGAAAGGGACCTCGGCCCGGATTCACGTGGCGCTGAGATGCACTTTCCCAGCCTCACCAATTCCGCGCTTCTCCTGGCACGTCGAATATGACATCAAGCATGACATTTATTTAACAACACTTTCGACAAATAATCATCAAAATTCAACTTGTCCTTGGGCTTCTGGTTGGGGATACTTGACACCGCCAGCCATGAGAGAGTCAGCCGTCTGAGTAGTTGGCTAGTCTAGGCGTCGCACTCTTTTGCATCGCAATTCCGCCCTAAAGAGCGAAAAAATGAGGTAAATCCAATACGAACCACAAAATTGCATTACAAAAATACTCATAAATGGCAGCGACACTAGAAATGATTTCCTCAAGACCGTGGTCGATCCACGACCACTCTCATACACGCCACCAAAATTCCCAAGCCTGTACTGGCCTTTTCCGGTAAGCGGCACGCAGACGGTCTACCTATACGATGCCTGGACCATGTTCCGCTTCACTCTGCTCTGGACGCTGGTTGATGTCATCGGAATCCATCTTATCGCCGCCATGTATGCGATGGCTATTCAGTGGAGGAACTGGAAGCTCATCTGGATCGCTCCGGTCGTTTTTGGAATTATTGGAGGCATCGAGGCCCTGATCGCCGGCTCTGTTGTTGGTGGAGTGTGAGTAATGCTCTTGTACAAATATATGGGTTCAATGGCAATTACAGAGCTGACGCGTATTTACAGCATAGGTGGCGTTTATACGGCAGGATACTTCCGCATGTCAACATGGATACCGTTCTCATGGGGCATCATCAATGCGCTGGTTCTGATCTTGTCTTCCTTTGCGATTCAGGGAGGCTTGTGAAGAATTTGAGTGACGATGACGGACTGTGGTACGAAGCAAGAATGTTCGATTGTCAACCATAGCTATACTATAGCAAATCGAAGTAAGTGAATATACTCTCTAGCTGCATGTGTCATCGCAGCTTGCTTCGCAGTAAAGAAGAAAACAGCAAAACCCAAGCAAAACCCAACGCCAAACGCCACCGATGCCCCATCTCTTCATGGAAAAAGCAAAACTTGAGCTGCGTGATTTCGCGCTCGGGATATCTCAAAGCACCCAACCCGCAGAAGAAACCCCAAAACCACAGATGCCTCACCCAGACTGAGGCTCTAGGACTGCCGCCACTTCAACGCGATGCAGCGGCTCCGCCTTGCCCACCGAACCGTCTGCTTGAATCTCACCAAGCACAACAAAGCGCGCCATGCATCCCTTGCCCTCAGCATGCACAGCAAACCCCGACAAGTCCTCGATTTGAGGCCGGCCGTTCTGCGCCGTCTTCCACTGGACCCGGAAACGGCGCGAGTTCCAGTCCGCCCACGTCTGCGGCCACTTCGCGCGGACCTGGCAGTCTGGGACGCAGCCGTTTAGCGCAAGCTTGTCACACCTCGAATTATGGTGCCTGAACGCTTGACCCCAGTACGGAACTTGGCCCTGCCTGTTGCCTTTCTTGGTGGAGTCGAGGTTGGGGGCCCCGGCAGCTGTGTGGGTGTATGGTCCCTCCTCCTTCTTCTCCTCCTCCTCCTGCTGTGCTGCGACCTGCTGCTGTGCAGGAGCCTGAGCGGCAACAGCGCTTGTGGGAGCAGGCGCAGCGGGAGCAGGGTCGGTACGGCGACGTTTGGCGGGACCACTGGCATCTCCCTGGCGGTGGCGGGTACGTGCTACAGCAACAGGAGCAGCGACCTGCGGTGCTACTATCGGCACGTTCAGCCCCGTGTATGGCTGGGCGAGTCCGTTGCAAAACGATTGCTGCTGCAGGGCCGTCCCATGCACAGCGGGCTGTGGCGCTGGTCCTTGCCAGTTCTGTCCCATGTTTGGCTGGGCACCGCCATTGAGACCCCCAAGCTGCTGGTAGGCCATCGCGCTCACATCGTCATAGCCAATTGGCCAGACAGGGGCCTGAACGTACGGCCCCATACCGTTGGCAGGCGCAGCTTGAGCAGGGCCATAGTAGCCGTATGGCTGATGTGCTGTGTTCAGTTGGGGGTTGAATGGCTGAACGCCGCCATTGAGACCCATTTGTTGCTGGCCATACCCGTTGGGAGCAAAGTTGAGCTGCTGCTGCACGCTCTGGATATTGTTGTACGTGGGCGAGGCCACGGAGAGCTGCTGTGCAGCGAAGTTGTTGGTGCTGTTGCCGGCAACCATCGGCATTTGCGGCTGCACATAGAAGCCGTTGGGGGTCGCTTGAGTAGCGACAGGGTAGTTGGCGCTATTACCAGCGCTCATCTGCTGCGGCTGCTGCATAGAGCCGCCGAAAGTCGTATTGTCAGAGACGAAGTTGTTGGCGCTGCTACTGGCGCTCATCTGCGTTGGCGGCGGTCCATAGCCGTCGAGAGTCGCTGCAGGAGCGACCACGCTAGTGTTGTTGATGCTGCTACCAGCACCCATGTCCTCAGCCGGCTGTGCAGGGCCGACTCTCTCGTCGGCTGGAGGAGCCTCCGCCGTCATGTCGGCGCTGCCATCGGCGCCTCCCAACAAAACTCTGGGATCAATAGTCACATCACCCATAAAGTCGCGCTTGAAGGCCTGGACGCTCTGATCGTGCAAACCCCAGCCATCCTGTTGACTCAACATGAGCAGGCCGGTGGTGCTACCAGCGTGCATGGTCTCAACTTGTTGTGAGGCGCCATTGACAATCGCATTGTCGACATCAAAGCCCGATCCCGATGCCACGGTGCTGCTGCTTGTGGTGCTAGCAGCAGGCATATCCTCAAGAGGATTCTGGCCCTCCGTGGAGGCAAAATCACCCCACTGGTCATCGTTCCAGGAGTAAAATGCTGGGGTGCTGCTATCTGCAGCACCCTTCCCATTGCCGTTGGGCTGGACGTGAGAGGCCTGGGAAAGGCCATTGTGCTCCTCGGCAACGGGGCTGCTCCCTGCGAGTAACGAACCAACATAGGCCGTGTCCGCCTCAGAGAGTATGGGATTTTGCTCCGCGAACGTCCAATCTATGGCGCTACTATCGACGGCATTAGCTACATCGCTAGCGGAAAGTACGGGAGAAATCGCGAACTCGTTGTGTTGCTCCTCATGAGTGGAGCTGTTATCGGCGGCGCTGTATTGAACGCCGCTTGAGTCGCCAGCGGAGCGAAAAGGCATCTCGCGCTGGTTCTCTGAGTTTGTGGGCGTTGAGTTGGCCACAGCGTCGCAGATACCACCATTTCTGGTAGGGAAGTCAGCCATTGCTGGCAGTGGTGTTGTTGTTGTGGTGGTGGTGAGGGTGTATCACGTGAAAATGTATGTATGTGAAGCAATTGACTCCAGTATCTTTGCACAGGACTGCAGCGCTTCTTAAACTACCTGCGGACGTCGTGACGGCCATGAGAAAATACCAGAGCTACTACCGTAACTAAGCACGCTGGGATTACTACATTTGCGAGGACATGGGCTGTGCGGCTGTCCTCACGACGAAGTTACAACCAGGGGAACATGCTGCGACCATTCGCAATAAACATGACCGAAACAGCCATTGGCTCGAAGAAACATTGCTGTCCTCGCACGATGCTATACCGTGGTGCTACCATCAGCGCCAAACTCAACTTGCCACCACGCAGCCATTGATACTGCCCGTTCGGCACCTGCTGCAGCGCGACTGCCAAACAAGCCGAAGCACTGGAAAGCGCTGCTCGAAATCCCTACTCGACTCTCACGGACGCAATATTCACATATTTGAACATGCGTGCTGCCGGCAGCAGCTCCAAAACGATCGCTAGGTCTGTGCCGCAAGTGTGTCCTCCTCACTTTGCTCGGACCCTTATGTAAGCACAGCCACAGCCACAGCAAAGAAGGTTTTCGCGCTCCCAATGACCGCGCGGTCACACTACTACAATTACACGTGCGAATGCCTTGCGACGCATTGGTACAGGTCTCACGCATTGCCGCTGAGATGCTGACATTGGCTTCTTGGAAACTTCTCGTCGCTGTGTCTCTCAAAACGGACGCTGTCCCTAGAACATCAAGTACTACCAGCGATGTCAGCGCAAACAATTCGCATGTCGCCGCGGAGAGCGATGTGAGCTGGTACCAATGGCGCTCGTACACTGCAATGCTGAAGTGCCATTGAGAGAGCGAGGTCGGCTACGAGCCCCGCCTGGCTGCGACCGTGGACGATGATGCAATGCATCACAACTCTACAGGCCTTGTTTGATGGATCGTATAGTCAGCAATGGATTAGATTGGCCACCTTGAAAACCGCTTCCAACGTCGTTCTGAATGTAGCGACGATTCGTGGGTGAAGCACACCTAGATATCAATGGTTTCCATCACTGATACTCAGTGAGCTTTTCCGAATAACCTGTCGTTGTTTCTATACCGCCTGAATGCGAGCTTCAGTAACCATACATGCGTACATTTACATGTATGATTGAGGTGTGCAAAACAACACGAGTATGCTGCACGTGCATACAGATACATGTACATGTACATGTACACATGCGTGTACAGGTGTGTATCTCAGCAGGGTTAGGGTTGGTGTACCAGCTTCTAGCAACACCGCATTGGAAATAATGGTTTTGATACGATGGCCTACACATGTAGCCTCAGTAGCTTCAAAGAAGTAGAAGCCAAGCACCGCAAGGTTTCTGAGCATCTGTTGACCGTATTGTTTTGGCAGAAACATTATTAGAAATCACAGGTTGATTTTGATATTTCCAGCTTCGCAATTTGCTGTGCTGAATCGTTCAGGAACGGAAACACAAGTTCCGGCATAAGAAACTATATAAACGCAAACCTGCTCATAACATACTGCAACCTTCTCAAATATGCTCACTGCAGAAAGATATATTGCCAACGCATGAGCCGCTGTTTAGCGAACAGAATCTCACCTACCACTATGTTCCAAACCGGCAAGTCATACATATAATAACACCAGACGCAGCACTCACGTGGATTCTATTTCTCGCAACATCATCACTCGTCTACATCCAAAACCAATATCTCCTCCCAAAACGCGCCTCGTCTCCCAAAACCATCACCAACCCCCACACCCCGTCCCCATCTCAATCTCCATCATCAGTCAAGCAAGGGTTTACACTCGGTACCTGCAGATCACTCCCGTCCAAGCTTTCGGCATCTGCAGCAGCAAGCTTAGCGCGCGTCTCGCTAAATGTTTTAGATCCTCTCGAAAACGGTAATGCGGCATACAAACGGGGCGGCTATTGGTGGTACGTGCAGAAGGGCTTTCGGAACTCCGGACGCAATTGTCCGGAAGGATTCACCAATTGCTTCTCAACGCAATCGTTACACTGGATTTTTCCCTCGGAGTATTTTCTGAAGCAAGGAAGATGTTGCAGGGGGATGCGAGCTAGGCTCGGAGAATTGTTTGCGGCTCGCATTCGGGTGCAGATGTCGAAATGGTAAGTACAGATGATGCAGGGAAATGCAATCGTCGATAATTTGAGACGTTGTGCAAAGCGATCGTGCATTAGAGACGTAAGTCTGCAAGCGTTTACATAAACGTTGTGCTGATCCAACGGTGACGCCGAAAATGCCCAAAACAACAGAGAGAAAAAGATACGAAAAATGCTGTAGGAATTCCAAAACGAATGCCGCCGTAAATACGTAAGAAGCATAAAAAGAGAGGAAATATCTCTTTACAAGCCAGAATCGACCTTCTTCCAGAACGCATTCTTGTAGTATGCGTTCCAGTTCTTGCAAGTCTGATCGAACTCGCCCGCAGGAGGCATGACGATCTTCTCGGGAGACTCGACGAATTGCATACCGAGACCCTCACTAATGTGCCATGCGATGTGGCAGTGGAGGAGCCAGCTTCCAGGGTTGTTTGATGGGAAAGCAATCGCCATCCAGCCGCCTCCGGGAAGAGTGGCGGTGTCGCGGCGGGGAGGAGTGGCCCAGTTCATGACGGCGGTGTTGGGGTCATAGACACCCCTGCCTTGGCCGATAACGAAGTAGTCATGACCATGAAGATGCATGGGGTGAGGAACTGGAGGCAGGCCCTGAACGGATTGAATCATCCAGTAGTTCCACTTGCCCTCGCTGGTGGTTGGGACGACGTTCAACTCGGTGGGGTAGCTGGTGTTGCCATCCATGAGATACTTGAGAGTAGGAGTCTCCCAGTGGACGTTGATTGAAGTGGTGTTGATAGCCCAAACGGTGAGGGTGTCGCCGTTCTCCTCGAGCTTAGCGCGAGTGAAGTTGACGTTCATGGGCTTGTTGGCAAAGGCTCCAACGGGGACGGCCTGCTTCCAGTAAGGAGCGAGGTTGGTCGGCTCGGTGCAGACAGCAGGCTCGGTGAATGCACTGCTTGATGGTGTGCTGGCTGAGACAGTGTCGTAAGTCCAGATAGCTCTGGCGTTGTTCTTGTTGGCGCTCAGGCAGTCTGTTGCAACATTGGCACGGAACCAGTAGCTGCCAGCAGTCTGGTTGGCGTTGATAACGACGTCGTAACGCTGACCGATAGCCAGAAGAACCCACTCCGTAGTGTAGGGCACGATAGGGATAAAGTCTGAAGTAATTACTTGCATCTTGTGGTTGTCAAGAGAGACGCGGATATTGTTCTCAACGGAGATGTTGATCAACCTGAGGCGGTACTTCTTGCCCTTCTTGACAGAGACTGCGCCATAAGAACCGCCACCGTTGGCGTTCTTGTTGGTACCGTTGATGAGGATGTTGTCTCCAGAGGGGCCAGGACCTTGCGCTTGCAGAGCTTGCAGAGTGAGCGCATCGACTTGAAATGCAGTCTTGTAGTACCAATCATTGACTGTGTAAGGACCAAGATCGAGATCGTAGTTGGCAGAAGCAGGTCCATCGAAGACAATAGCTCCCACAATGCCGTCGCCGTACTGGGATGAGTAATGCGCGTGGTACCAAGAAGTGCCGAATTGAGTGGCCTGGAACTTGTAGGTCTTCGAGTCACCTGGAGCAATGGGACACTCAGTAATGCCGTTGACGCCATCGTAGCCGACGCTGTTGTATTGACGGACACCGTGCCAGTGCATCGAAGTACCATTGTCCTTCATGTTGTTGTTGATTTTGATCTCCAAATGATCTCCCCAGGCGGCAGTGATGATAGGGCCTGGGTACTGGCCATTGATCAGAAGGCAGAGGCGATCGCCGTTGCCGTCGGGGTTGCATGTCGAATTTGTGATAGTGAGTTCGTGGTAGACAGTCTTTCCCGTAGTGGGGAATTTCTGGTCGAAATCGGTGGCGATGCTGTAACCATCCTTCCAGCATGCGCGGCTGAAGGGACCATTTGTGCAAGCTGAATCCTTGGTTTGACGCTCCTGTAGACTGCTCTCAGGAATAGCAGGGACAGCTGCAGCGGATGCGAGCGAGGTCAATGCCAACAGGCAGTTGCCTGCAATCTGTGTGAACCTCATTATGAATGCCGAGCCAAGGTAAGATCACCAAGTCTGCTGCTAAGACTCAGTCTAGTAAAAATCTGGAAACAAAGAACGAATGTGTGCAAGGCAGTGATGGGGAAGCTGCTCTTGGAACGAGTGTACAAGACCTTGGTGATACCTTGGATTCATGGCAGCGGCGCCAGACTGATATATGTACTAATCGCAAGGCTCTATCGCCACACACTGTCGATCCCCCGGCGTTCAAACAGCCGATCGCTAAAGGCTCGACTGGACAAAACGATGGGGCTGATGCGTGCCGTCTTCGAGGAATGATGCGAATAGGGCGAGCCAAGCTCGTACAGCTTCGGCCGTGCAAAGGCCCGCGAAGTCGGTTTGGCGATTGGGTGTTGCAGTCAGGGCGAGGGCTTAGCGTTCGCTTGTCGGAGGGCTGCCATGTGTTGACCCACCAGGGGCAAACTATAGAGACCAGCGGTTTGGGATCTTGGTGGCCAAAACAATCATCCCGAGCCGCGGCGCTATCGATTCTAATTCAGAATAGGCAAGGCATGCCAGGATGAACTATGAGGTTACAGAGAGTCGTGACGACAAGACCAACCCGCTACGATTTGATCAATGCGGCTGAAGTACGTGAGGCGTAGCGTGTGGGAGCCTCATGCGTGATACAAGAAAATGAACTGCAAGCCCCAAAGGATGCTGACCGCAGCGGCCTCGTGCATTATTGTCCGTTCCCGACGCCACAGCGAAGACGAGATCTCTGGGGATAAACTATATGGAGCGTGTTGGCCTCAACACTGCAAATCATGCTCTCGCCAATGTCATGTCAAGTAGTGGAGTCAGTGCTTGATATTGCATGAGATCGGCAAGTCGCCGGCTAGCGCAAACTTACCACGCAACGGCCGATTCAGCTCGAAATAGCGAATGCGGCAAGGAGACGGCACCGGCGCCTGTTGATTTGACGAACATATCGATGCCCCAATATCGATCTCTCAGTTTTCCGATACGCGGTGATGCTCTGGATCCTGCACTGCAGAGACCGGTGCGACGGCACCTCGCTTGTGTTCGCTAGTCATAGCATCTTTGGGACTTCACAAAACACGATGCGTATTCGCCCAGATCTTGGTATACAGTCATACCAGCCCTGCGTACCACGGCGTCAAGCGTAGAGACCTAAATTCAACATGCCACCTGCATTGAATGCTGCAATGCATGCTTCGCATAAGGCTGCGAACCATTCGGAAACCTGCTTGGCGCGGAATCTGACCCCGTGAGGTGCGTTCCATCATGGCTGCTTACACTTTTGCGAGTCCCTGCGGCGTACCTGTCAAATGGCGTTGCTGACTGCACGCAGGATGCAGGAGTATAGGGGATAAGGTTTGGTTGTGTTATTTGAGCGTCTGGACTCGAAATTGTGTGTCACAGAATTCCAGGGAGAAAACAAGGCAGACTATTAGACGCAGGCTTCGTCAGATTAGGACGATGCTCTGACACTTCTCTTGGAGCTACTGAGGCTGAGTATGCGCCTTCGATATCACACACAAAGCCCTTTGCAGGCTTCCATGCCACCCCATGGCACTTTCTGACGGTCATGTCATGATCGCGTTTCGAAGTCGCGAACAGGATATCGTACAAGTGGTTTTACGGAACAAAGTCCCTGGCGTCAGAGTACCTCCACGAGCTCCAGTAGCCGAGACGCATTGGCCTCGTAAACGATCCTGTAAGATCCTGGGCGGCGGCCCCCACGCGAGGTGCAGATCAGCTGGGAACGTTGACAAACTCGTGGACGACACGCGATTGCATCCA
This sequence comes from Cladosporium velox, assembly GCA_024604135.1. Lineage (NCBI taxonomy): Eukaryota > Fungi > Ascomycota > Dothideomycetes > Cladosporiales > Cladosporiaceae > Cladosporium > Cladosporium velox. The sequence goes on along the minus strand of JANIIF010000006.1, from coordinate 174,840 downwards.
AGACACTCACCGACGATGAAGTCTGCAACAATTACGTCTGCACCCATGCATCGAATATTGAGAGATACCGCTTAGTCTGCTGGCAGCACGACACTAGCCAACTGTGGCAAGAGGTTGGTTGTAGGGCATTTCTTGACGAGAGTCCGAAGGCTACCGGCTCCGCAGGAAAGTCCGAAGTCCACAACAACATGAAGTTGAGACGGCCTGGGCGCATGCAAGCTCGACACGGCACGACAATATCGCTCACGTCGCTTGGAGATAGCCGCGGCGTCGCCTCGCGTGCAACTTCGTTCTCGCCTTGGACGCTGATCGCGGGTATCTGGTGCTGGCCCCCGATCACATCGCGGCAACGGGCCTGGCGGATGGAAAGCTTACGGAGCATTATTGTCAGCCTGCAGCTACCTGCCGCGATCCTGCACCTCTGCCGGTTTCAAACCGCCATACAATAATCCAAGAGCCCGAGCAAAAGCGATAGGCGTGTATAGGCGACCCTTGCGTGATGTGGCGGTAGTAGTGGTAATTACTACGCTGAAGCAGCGACCGGCAACCGGCGAGCTCCTTGCAACACATCAGCAGCCTAGCTAAGTATGCTAATATATTCATGCAGATACCCTGGTGCAGCTCAGAACCCAGTACTATCGCACCACCTTGCATATATTGTAGGGCTTCTGGAAAGACAGTAAGCTTCCCGGCCCGTTCTCGCCCACGCGAGTGGCTACACCGTTGCCTATTTTCAACCTCACTTCTGCAACACGGCAAGCAAGCCTTCAATATATCTCAATGACGCTGACATCACCCCGGTCACCTCCCACATACGGCCAGGTGGCTTCCTCGAAGGATGACTTACTCTATCAGACTTTGTGGCAAGATACGGATCCGTCACCGCTACGAGCCCAACCCCGGATACCCTATGCCATGCCCATGGGATCCGCCTGCATCCCAGTCTTCTTGTGCCGCTTCTAACAATGGGTTATCGTGCAGCATGACGGCTGAGATCGCCTAATTCCGCTGGTGTCATGTTGCCGTGACCTGGATTTTTGGAGAACGTGCGTACGATATCCAGGATCTTGCAAATGTTGCCGGAGGAGTATGACTGCGCTTTTGCCCAACGGTGGGATCTTTCCCGCACTTGTTGATACCCATACATAAGAGCTGGTAGCTCGCACTCAACACATACGCACTTCCAGAATCATCACTTCATTCTTACACAGATCCCACAAGTCTCTTGCCTGATCAATCAGCACTTTGCTAGAAGTCATACTTCAGCTCACATTCGTTACTGACACCAAACCACCCTCATAATGCGTTCATCAAGATCGAGAGCGCTTGCGTTTGCTTCCGTGGTTGGCACAGTCCTTGCACAAGATCAGTACCAGACATGTGAATCGTTTGGTATCGACTTCCAAGACAAAGGATCATACTTTCAAAACAAGTCGTCTAGCGATCCCTTCACTTTCGTTTCAACCTTCGAAGGTTGTCAAGACGATGTCGCCAACAACATCCTCATTGATCCTTCAGGAGAACAGTACCTTTGCAGCGACACCCCACTCCTGCCTTCAGACACTTACCAGATGTCGACTTGTCCTCTGGACAAAGATGACCTCTGGTCTGGTGCTTGGTCGGTCATCATTATCTCCAACAATGGAGATGCGGAACCGATTGCGTACCAGAGAGACTTCTCGCTTGAGGTCGCTGTGCCAGTCACTACAACAGTAAGACATTCAACTCACACCCATTGGCTTGACTAACAAATTTAGTACACTCCGACACTAATCGTATCCGCCACGACTACGCCTATTGTTGAGTCGACCAAGTACAACACCATCACAGAAACAATCACGAGCACAAAGACCGTGACCTCGAAATACACAAAGTCCAAGACCAGAACAGTAAGTTCCGATTCACTTTCAAGATGTACACCAACTGACGATGTCCCAGAAAACACCCAAAAAGGTCACAACAACTAAAACGCAAACTCTTGGCACGATCACGAAGCACGCCTACACAGTTATTCCCACCGTTGTCACTAAGACCAAGACCCTGACATGCAGTATCCCCAAGCGCCAACCTTACCACGATCCCTGGGCCAGGATCACTCCTACAGTGGTGCACGCTGCTGCTCTCGAGACAGGATCAACAACAGCATCCGCCACGGCGACTACTACTGGTGCTCGCCGCCGCCGTGATGCGAAGAGGCATGTGGCAGCAGAGAACCGTGCAGAGTTCCTCGCTGCCCGAGAAGCCCGTCTGGCCGACGCCCAAGTGATCGAGAAGCGTGGCCTTGACAACAGCACCGTCACTTTGACCGAGCTAGACACCAGCAAATGGGCCACCTCGACATCGATGGCGACTGCGCCCGCCGTTACAACTTGGATGACGGAAAATGTCGACACGAGCGTGACCACGACTTCCACCGAGACTTTCTGGTCGGGCGTCACTAAGGTTGTTATTACTGTCACTGCTGTAAGGCTTTCCCACAGACTATGTTCTCAAATTGCATGTACTAACAGCATTTTTCCACAGCCCACGCCTACCAAGACCAAGACCAAGTACACCATCGTCAAGACCACAGCTACGACCACAAGACGCCCAACCGTCACGGTCACGATCAAGACAGCTCCCGCAGCCAGCACGACTATCTGCAAGGCAAAGGGTGGCAAGCTTGTGTGAGCGAGTTGAGAAAGCTGAGCGGCGTCATTGTTCACAACTAATAAGCATTGCATTTTGCGGGAGAGGAGCATTTGGAGTTGCAATTCCAGCGTATGCTGGCGGCGGACTTGGTTGGACTGGCTTGAACGTATAGTTTTGACAGAAGCATGGCCTTATAGAAGAAATCGTCTTGAATTGTGCAGTTGTGCATTGAAGTTTTGGGCGTTACAGCAGAAGTTGGATATGCTCGACATATATCGTGTCTTGCACTGCACTTGCGCTTTATGCGTGCACCGATCGTGCTTAATGGCAGTTTAATGATATGCATGCAATCTGATCAACCAGAAAGCAGTTTTGATAATGTGGCGCACTGTCACGCGGTCTCGCGAGGTGGATTTGCTTGGTGGTTGGTTGGTGGGGAGTTCAACCCAAAGGAAGTCTACCAAACCAGCCTTCGGGGGCGTGGAGCTTCCTTCGCATATCCTCAAGATGTTTATAGAGCCGCAAGCGAATTCGTGTCGAACGATTCTTTGCTCTGGAAAGAACTGCTTGCTTGCTGATTCACTCCCTTCAAACCCTGAGGTTCTGCACAGATTGACCATTCCATATCAGTGCAGTCTGGCCAGAGGTCCCCACATACCATACGTCCGATCCATCAGGCCACGATGAACAAAAGCAGTTCCCTTCCCCAGTTCTTCAACTTAATTTCCTCCAATCGCAGTTCCATCCCAGATCACAATAAATTATGTCTCTCACCACCAGCCGCTCTCCTGATCTCGGCAGAATGCTCAATGGCCAGCACCTCTCGGGCACCAGTGGGCGACCGCATACGTCGGAAGTGAGTTCACAGGTCCGTCGGCGGAGGCGGTCTTGAAGGCCTACTGTCTTACTCTCGACTGACCTGATAAGCGGTTACGAGGCTATGACGAGATGATCATCAGGGCTGGATCGCCGATTTCAGCGAGGAGTCGTTCCTCGGTGACTACAATGCCAATGTGATATTATTTTATTCTATTTTGGATGTACTGACAACCTAAGGTTAAATGGCGGAAATGCGATATTCTCAGGTACGGTGTAGTACAACGACTGAAGGCGATCAACCGACCACAGGGTACTACGGCGACGCGATGGCTTTTGTCGATCTCCCAGCGCGCTACAAAGGTACTATACACCTCCCAGGCGCTGCCTGAACTGCACAAGTGGAGCCAGTAGAAGCTGTGTGAATGAAGTACATCTATGGTTCTACACACTTCTCGTCAACCGGATCTGGATACAAAGACCTTACATAATCTGCATACTAAATGAATGTAGTTCACCCAGATGAAACCACTCCCCGATGCTGCTACCTCTCCATGCTAGGCGCTTTTTCGCCTACTGCGAAGCTCCCTCCTTCAACTCCTGCCGCCCAGAAGATGGATCCCACCGTAACGTGAAACGAAACATACTACTGACCAGGCGCCCCAAACGACCCATTGTTCTCACTGGCGCAAGTGCTAGCGCCCGGAGTCTTACTGCAGTCAAAAGCGCCACAAGCAGCAGGGCGAGCAGCCTTAGTCGCAACACCACTAGTAACACCCTCGATCGCAACCTGCAGATGCGCAGAACTGGCAGAGTCGAGCCAGATGATATCCAAATCCGGAAGGACGTTGCAGCAGCGGTAGCTGTTCACAATGGTGAGCAGGTTGGCCACGGCGTCACTATTGCCCACATCAGCGTCCTCGACAATGTCCTTGAAAACGTCCAGGACTAGAGATTTGAAGTTGAAAACGACGTTGCCGATGGTCTGGCCGGTTGCGAGATCGTTGGTGGCGCAGTTGAAAGCATCGGGTGCTGCGTCACCGTCGTTGTTCGGGTCGTTGGCGAACCAGTTAATGAGGGTTTGGAGTTGTTTGGGTTCCTCCATGGCGAAGTTGTTCAGGGCATCGGAGGCATCGGAGGAGAGTTGTGCGAGATTGTTGAGGTTGGCGGATGCGCCGTCTAGGAATGTGTTGACTTTGTTGACGTCAATTTCCCACTCTTCGAGGGCGGTTTTGACGTCGTCGGAGGTTGGGACGGCGACAGTCTCGACATCGTTGCGCTTGACGATGGGATGAGAGTGCTTAATGGCTAGCGCGCTAGCTATGAGCATGGAGATGGAGGCTGTAGCGAAGTGAACCATGGGAGCGATTTTAAGAATGATGAAACTGTTGATGCTCGATTTGCTGGCGTGTGGTTGTGTGAATTTATCGAAGAACTGGAGAGCCGCCTTTTGTAGAATTTATATACTTGTCCGTCAAGTGGCTGGTGTAGTATAGTCCATCAGCGTGAGGCAGCGCTGTCTGAGCAGGAGGCCTGAGCTTTACTGTATCGCAAGCCATTGATCTGGCATGCTCCCACTTTGCGTGTAGGGCGCATCTCTCTTCGGTCAAAGCTTGGTTCACACAAGCCTCCGTGAGCATCTTATTGATTCCTGGGCTAGCTGATGTCAGCTGATGGCCTCTCGCATGTAGCGTTGAGTCGCCCTAGCTGTGGTGCGACTTTCCTGGAAACCTCAAACGGGCTCTGACTGAGACTTATACCCTGTAAGCTGAGCTTACCCAAATCAATGGGCAGAAACCAGTCGAGCGAAGCATTCTTCTTCTTGCGGGATCGAATCGAGCGCTCGGTGTTAGCAAGGATAGTCGGTGTGACGAGTAGAAGATGTCGTTCTCCTCTTTGCTCCTTCATACGATCGTGATTGCAAATGCGCTTGGAACCAGGTTGGCGAGAGTGCACGTAAAATGACAATCGTATGTGTTTGAGCATCTTCTCAAAGACCAAAAACAAAATGGGTATACCCAACGCCTTCGCTAAAGTAGCACCTCTCAAATATCCTCCTGCCCAAACCTGACTCAAGCCTTCTCAAAGCTCAAGCACTCTTTCCTCTGATCCGCCTCCTCCTTGACCATCTCATAGTCGTCATCCTCCATGTCACTCGTCTCTTCCCATAGCTTGTCCTTCTCGGCATCATCGCCCAGGTCATTCGAAGTCTGCCTGATGGCCCAGATGCCTTCCCTTGCCCTCTTGTGTCTTTCCCTGTCCTCCTCGATGCGTTGTTCAACCTGCCTCTTGTCCAATTTGACAGGAGGTGCAGCCCAAGGCTCTCTCACTGACGCCGGTGTATTTCGTGCCACAGACTGCGCTCCTCCATCTTGTCCTCCCTCTCCAGCCATGGCTGGGGACTCTGGCGCGCCAGCCGCATCCCGCCCTGTGATGAACTCTTCCAGCTCGCCGACCGTTTGCTGCTGCAAGAATCCTTTCCCCTCCAAGCCCTTGAGCACGCTCCTCACGACGCGCACATTTGCTGCGCCGCCGCCTTGAGGGGGTGCGACGAGATCCACGATTTGTAGGATGTCTCGCTCCATCATGCGCACGTATGTGAGCTCGTTCTGTGCTTTGGCGGCGTCGCAGAGGGCCGGTAGGAAGTACATGATGTTTGCTCGGGAGTTGAGATTGTTGCGCTCCAGCTGCTCGAGGATGCATGAATGTAGGTCTTCTGCGAAGGCGGAGTGTTTTAGAGCATAGTGAGCGGTTTTGAGGGCGGAGTTGGTAGAGGCGTTGAGGTGGTGGAGGAGCGAGGTGAATTTCATGCGCACTTCGAATGGGTCGGCCATGGTAGCGGTGATATGAGTGAGTGTGAGTAGTGCAGTCCAGGCGCTACTTTTGAGGTAGATTGTTCAGGTGTGTTTGTACATGTAGATGTGAATGGGCGTTTGATTGCTCGTCAAATGTTGCCCGTGATGCGGAGAGGTTTAAGCTTAAGCTTGTTAGTGAAAGCTAAATGAAGGGTTAGGGCCCACCGTATATGTGCCTTCAATGTTGTACATACATGCACATGTACATGTACATGTATGTATGTTCAACGTTCCAGAGCTAAGTGGTAGTATATCTCATGCAGCCTCTCTCGAAGAAGTGAGATGCATCGGTATATCCCTTGCAATGGACAAATGTCAAAGCACAACCCTGTTCCTGTGACGGAAGCAGAAACGACCACGGAAAGATGATTCCATTGGAAAGACGCATGCATGTTCATGTCTGCTTGCTAAAAGAAAAAACAAACATTACGGGCATCCTGTCGAGTTGGAAGGCTCCGCTGCCTTTCGTAAAATCCTTTGGAGCGCAAGAACCACTTTAGCCATCTCAGTGTCTCTCTTTGCTACGCCGCTGACTCGTTAAGCACCACGTCCACGACCTCGTGGTCCTCGTCCCCGTATGTACTTTCCGTGCCTATTTCGTAACGGATCAGAAGCTGCTCTAGCCTTCTCGCTCTGATTGTCATCCCAGATTGCTTGTGGTGTATGTCCCCACATGTTCTTTGTTCTCTGCCAAACGTCCTCGCCATCCACCTGCTCTCGCATCCACACGATCAGGCTATCGTTCGTTGACCGCACACCTGCAAGGTAGTGGAGAGCGGTGTTTCCGTGAATATCAGAGATGCCGATTTGCTCAGCTCCCAGCTCAGTGACCAAAAGCTTAGAGATCTGCCCTTGTCGTTGCAGCTCATCATCCAGGGTCTGTGGAAGTGGGCAAAGTGGTGCAGTCCGCTCCGATGGGGGGATGTAATCTATTTTCCGGCCCCAAGTATCGTAGCGCGCACTTCCCGGTGGATGCGCGATCATATCCGAGTAGTACAGGCCCCGGACTTCGTGGATGGACTGCTCTGCGGTCTCAGATGATTGGACGTCGTTTTGGTAGCACGGTAAGCACGCAATGTGGAGCAAGGTTTGGCCAAGTGCGGTTGGCTGAACACTGGACAGCGGCAGATTGATAAGTTGCAGGAGGTGAAGTCGTAAATGGGCTGTTGCGAAGTGCAGGATGTGTATCTTGAGTATTGGCGTCAATATGGTCTTGTCCAGCTGTGGGTGCGCATGAAGGATCGAGTAGGCTTCCGTGTTGCCCAAGATTATTGCGTACTGGCACGGAGTGAGAGCGCAGCTTCCTGTGATGAGAGCACGTGTGTTTGGGCTGAAACCGCGATCGAGCAAGGTTGTGAGCATGGTCATATTGAAACTGGCAACTGCTGCATGGAGTGGCGTGGATAGTGCGAGCTCTGACGAAGAGAGATGTTCCTCGTCAAGTAGCTGGTCTTTGGTGTCCGGTCCCATCCACGCACTCACGTCCGCTCCGGCAGCGAGAAGCTGGTCGAGAATCTCAGGAGTTGATGTCCCGGCTCTGACAACAGCGTTGAACAGCATCTCATCTCTGGAATAGTCCAACCCAGCGCTCTCTGACTGTGTCCAGAATACTCCTTTGCCGGAGCGCCATCTCGCAAGCTCTTCGTCAGTCAGTGGTACAAACTCATCGGACACCTTGCCCACATCTTCAGCCTTCACTGACTGGCTGCCGCCAACCTGGTAAGGCCAGAAACCCCGCTGCTCTTCACTTCTCCAAAATCTTCTGAACGTGCGAGCAAGACAATTCTGGGTTTCCATAAAGACTCCGTTTGGATCAGCTCCGTGCTGCAAGAGCAAGCGTACATTCTCCGGGCGTTGCCGCTCTATTGCTCGCAGGAGTGTGGTTGGCATCTTCTCCGATTCCTGACCGTTTGCCCAGCGATCTAGCTCGAAATTCACCAAATCCAGTCGATCATCTTTGTCAGGTAGCAATTCGATCCTTTTGAGTAGCAGACGGAGGACCGCGCTGTCCTCGTAGCCAGACGCGAAAATTATCGGACCTTCGTCTTGCCACTCGCCGAATATGCAGCTGTTGTAGATTTTATCGGTAGACCATTCTCGAGCTACTGTCTCGTGATCCTCATATTGTGATACGTCAGGTCCTTCCATTTTGTATTGTCGAGACATTTTGGTGTGGAGGAGATCTGGAGGGTGTGACTGGGAGAAGCCGGCGGTGACGGTGGTACTTATGTTCGCGCCTGCAAGCTCTGAAGTTGCAGGGGGTGGCGCTATTGGCTGTGCGCGCTCGAGTAAACAAGTCGCCTTCACTTACACCGCACCCCACCATGTTGCCGCAACTGAGGTAACATTCACTGGTGTACCCAAAGTGTTACCGAGTTGCTTCATTCGAGACACCGAGCTCGAACCTAGTGTTAGGTGTTGCAGACGTCTGCTTGTCACAGGTCTGCAGTCACTGACTCCCTTTCGAATACCGGTCCTCGCATCTGTGAGGATAGCTGAAGCTGCAAGCGCCGCATGTCATCTCTTTCGGCGCTTCTGCCTGCGCGAGCCCCACCTCTCGTGTTGTCGTCTGTGTTCATCGACGTGTTACTTGTAGTTCGATGCATAATCACAATATCGATATTATCACATAGCAAGTAATAAATATCAAGGCGTCACCCAGTATCTATCGTAAAGTCCAGGGGCCCAGTCAAAGCAAAGTGCAAGAAGTTGTACACCTCAATGACGAAGTCTGCGTACATCAGCACGATGTCAGAAGTTTACATATTATGAGACATGCGTGCGCGCCATTTCTAAAGGGCATGATCATTAGCAAGATGCTACACAGTAAGTATAAATTACAAACTGCACATGAAGTGGACTTTCTTGATACACTGTGGGGATATGTCGCAGGAAAGAATTGTTCCTGTTTCTCGACATGCGGTAAAGCAATGTTACGAAGTGGTGTGCAGTAAATGTCGTACAATTGCCAGAGGCGTACTCAATGAGGAGATACGAGAGACTCCGGAACGTTTTGCCTTTTCTCAAACTGCAACCATCGGACACAAGGTCAAAGGATCGTGATTCTCACCACGAGAAACCAACACCAAAACTTTCATGCAAAAAGCTGAATGCAAACTCGCTCTGGTCATCACGGCTTCTCACGCGTATAGACTCCCTAGCTTCCCTGACCTCCATTGTTTCCTGGATTTTGTGGCGCCGGCGGCTCGTACTTTGGCCAATGGTTCGGACCATCAGGGCGCATATCCGCAGGAGGCAGTTCAAAGTCATCGCCCGAAAGACCCCTGTTCGGCCACTCTCGTCCCTGATCAGGGCGGCCTGCATCCCAAGACCAAGTTTCGTCGTCCTGGTTCCAGTTGCGGATTGTGTGGGTCGAGAATATACCTGCACATAGTTAGCACAGCATCACCGAGATCGGTCAGCATCCAGTCGATCATACCTTGGTCACGCAGTCTGACACCGAATTGCTGGATGCGACTTTGCGTTTGATCATTGGCTTCTTCGGCGTCTGCTCTTTCCCTGTTGGCTGCGCTGCCGGGATACCAGAAGGTGTTGGCATCACACCGGTAGATTGGAGCTCGTTCTGTTTCAGCAGGAGGCGGTGGTGGCGCATTTCGTCTGCGCCGCGGACGGTTCTGCCCATAATCGACTCGCCATTCGGCAGAATTAGTCGGATCGTTAGGGTTGGCGTTGTAGACTCGCTGGCCGTGGTAGACATGGGAGTAATGCGCAGCAGAATATAACTCTGTATCTTGTGGGTTGTTCGGATCTCGGGCCATTCCTGCCACATGGAAGTGGAAGACGGCAAAAATATCGGTACCCTGGCGTTCTTGCAGATCAGGTGCCTGCCGCAAGTCGTAGACAACTACATGTGAGATTGCGCAGTCAGCTAAGTCGTTCTGCACATCAGCAACCGGAGATTATTTTGCAACGTACCTTCCAGGTCGATCTCCGGCCGTGGAGTTCCCAAGATCGGTTCACCGTTCTTGTTTAGCGGGTTCGCATGCGGGTTGTTGTAGCGAATGACGCGGCTGTAGAGAAAGGGCACGTCTTGTGTCTCCATGATCCGCTCGAGCAGCGCGCCGGTGTTGATCCTAGTACTTCCTTGAGATTTAGCCTCAGTTGTGTCAAGTTTGTCGTGGAAGACGCGGTTATCGACATCAGGCGCATCCAGTTCAGTATGATTCCAAGCCAGCTCACAGACTTCCGTGCTCACATCGTTGAATTGCTCGACTTCTGCCTTGGCGGACTCGATGTTGCAGATGCTTTGTTCGATGATGGAAGCAGGATCGTCCTCAGGACGGTTTCGGATCTCGAGTGCGAGTTGCCAGGAGGGAATGCTGTGCACGCCGATAGAGTTATCCCAGGCCCACCGCATCGTTGAAGAGAATGCGCTGCGGCCTAGCATGACCGCCGTCCAGACTAGCACTCCGTCCAGTGCTGGAAAGTCACTCAAATCATCACGCACTTCAATAGTGCTTACTGCGTGTGCGTCGATTCCAGGTCCGACAATGTCTCTTGTGCTCATCGGAAGGGGACATGTTTGGTTGTCCAGGAAGATGTTGAGAAAGCTGGTCATATACGATGTGCGCTCATCCTCTACCGAATCATATTAGCACGAATCTGGATAGCACTGAGTTCGATAAAGACGGGAAACCTACCAAATGTTCTGGTGCAACAAAGAGCCTGTTGGCCATGAGTGCAGCCTCCAGTGGAACCGGCGACGGTACTGTACGGCGGAGAGCAAGATCCTCTACAGTCGTCCTTGCCGAAAGGTCCCATGTCCCAATAACAATTAAGATATGGACTGGGCTCCCCACAACACAACAGCTTGCGGTTAGACCCGGCGCATGGCACGCCACCATCACCGTAGATACCCGATATCAATTGGTTGGGTCTGGCAGCTGGACATTGAGCCGTTGAAGAGCAGGTGGTCGTCCAAGCTTTAAAACATTAGCAATTGCGCAATAATAGCCATCGATCATACATACAGCATTGTTGCATTGAAGTCAGAGCGTCCGAGCGACTACAGCAGATCTCGTTCCACCCACTTAAGCAGTTGGAAGTGTCGGCGCCGATCTTGACCTCACTGCCAGAGCACCGTCCCATGCAGTGTGCTTGGAAACCCTGCGACTCTTTGCGCACATGGCAGATGTCCGGTCTGCCCAAGTTCGGACAGCAGAAAAGTCGGTATTGGCCCGATGCACCACATGCATTGTTGCCGTAGGATCTCCAGGACTCAGTCGTACCAGCGGGACATTGCTCTTGACAAGACTGACCTCCGGTTCCGCCGTGGCCTCGTCCGGAGCAAGTTTTGACCGAGTCGATGCAGTCAGTCCACTGACATTCTGACAGCGGATTCTTCGGATTTGGACGATCTGCTGCTGATTTCTGGAGCTGTTGCGTGCTGCCAGACAGTGCTTCAATTGCCTTGCCTTGCCCGTCCAGATCAATTCCCCAAACGTTGAGACCTCCGATGCAGTGTGAGCTCGCCCACTCGACCTTTACTGCGAAAGTTTCTTTGTCGTCGTAGGTCATCCACTGGTTGCCATCGTTGTACGTGACGATCTTGACGGCGGCATCTTGGTCGTAATACTCCGCGACCGAGTCGTCCTCAACGATGCTCAAGACTTGATCGTAGGACAGATAACCCGGCGCATCGTCACAAGCACCTGGAAGGCCAAGTGTATACGTGGAACCGCTGGTCGTGAAGCTCCGTCCGTAGAATTCCAGCCCGAGAGTGACCTTGGCAGGATCTACACTTTGCTCCCGGAGTGGAGTCAAAGCATCCTCGAACTCGGTCAAATTAGAGTGCGCGAGCAACGATGTGCCTGACAAAGTGTTGTTCTAGATGGTCAGCATGAGGCAAGTTCATCAGACTACGGAAACGGACAGTACTTACATCGATATCGTATGTCATCACATTGAACCAGTCGACAGTGTGTTGTAGCGTGCTGATGTCGAAAGCATGGTCGCTGATGCCAGATTTTGGCAAAGTGCATGACAGGCCATATCCGTACCCAGAAGTTTCAAGATCGAGCCTTAGATTGTACAAAAAGTCGGAGTAACCATTTGTAGGGTATGCCCTGTAGAAAGGTCAGTCGTCCCCTTTCATATTAAATCCCAAGGTGTCTTGAATGGAGGACGTACCAATCGAAGTCGACCCCATCGAATCCATACTCTTCGAGTACGGAGAGTAAAGAGTTGACAAATGCCTCTTGACGTTGGCCTTTTTCGGCAACGCTGCCGCTGACAAGGGAGTGAAAAGTATCGGAAGTAAGTTCGTCGTTGTTGTTCATCCTCCATCCACCAACCGACAGCCACACCTGCAGACCGGGGTTCGTCTGCTTTAGTGAAGTCAACCGGCGCCAAACCTCGTCGTCGGTGTTGCTCATGAATGCAATGTTGAAGTCTCCGGGGTCAATCCAAGCGTAAGCGGCATTGATGTGAGTGTACCCAGCAGCGACCAAGCTCTCAGGATATTGGCCTAAGAAATATTAGCAATCGCCACAAGTCTACAACACAAATCGATGATACGGTAATACTCACCACATTCAGTGCCGGCGTAGTTGGTATCATAGTACCCGATTGTTCTCATCGTCGCCGAATTCCCGGTACATGACCACAAGTCAGCAGATAGTACCGCTGTTGCGGCCAGTAAGGCGAGGATGAGCTTGGGGAAGACATGGAAGGCCATCCTGAGTGTCTCTTTCCAGAGTCGCAAGTAGCAGTGATTGAAGTCGGTGCTGTAGTCGAGGATAGTGGCTTGTGAGTACCTCGTCTGAGAGGTCGAGGTGGCGGTAATCGATGTTGGTGGGTGTTGCGTTCGAGGAAAGGCGAGTCGGGAAGAGTGCCTGGCTTAAGTACGCAAGAAATCTTGCATGGAGCGTCTCCAGAGGTTGCGCCAGCGATCGGGAAAGAGACCCCACTGGCTTAGCGAATGGTCATTTCACTTTCGACCTCGACGCACCAATAGTTACGCGATCGAGGCGCATCTCATGGATGACATCGCAAAGTGTAGCCGCCGAGAACGAGACACACCATTGGTCTGGAGAAGGACCGTTCACTTTCGACCTCGACGTGTTGACAGTTAAGCAAAAGCGGGCCATTCGTCAGCCCACTTCGCAAAGTGCAAAGAACACCATGTTAGCCAAGCGAAAGACCTTTCACTTTCACTTTCGACTTCGACATATTAATACCTAGGCTGCCGAGGAGCGGTTAATGATTGGCCTTTACAGGATGTACAGGTAAGTGCTGCATGACGCGACCGCGAATCCACATTGGCCTTCTGCTAAGTGAAAAGTTACTGTATCGTGCGTCGGTCAGTCAGCGCACTTCTCAGCGGGACTTACACATCCATGAGCTCACACATCCACATCCTGTGCTTATTACAGAACACCACAACACTAAAGCCACTCCTTTGAACATGCTGCTGATACGCATCCTCACGTGCCTCGTCACAGCAATGCTGTTGACAGCAGCCGGCGCGGAACTTTTCCTGTACAACAGCACCATCCTCAAGAACGCAACTTCGCTGTCGCCGCGATGCATTGAAGCCATGAGTGCTAGCATTAACTGCGATCCGGCTCTGCTCAGCTTCGCTTCCGTGGGCTATGTGAGCTCGATGGAACCGTCATTTCTCGCAGACACGTTGTGCAACCCCAAGTGTGTCACCAGTCTCGCTGATTACCGCAAAGATGTCGCTGTCAGCTGCTCCACCGTTGACGCATGGCCGGGTGTGCCAGCTACGTACAATGGGGACTTCGTTCAAGCGTACCAGAACCAGAGCTGTCTGAAGAGCACTTCCGGTGGATGGTGTAACAGTAGGTCTTCATCCCGAAGAATCGGGTTCCCTCATGCTGACGCAATGATCTGCCAGATTTCTTCGGCAACCTCACTCAGCTCAAGCAAGGCCAGAAGCTCGAAGACTTGCCCAGGGCGGAGCTTTGCTCTTCCTGCATGATCGAGTTCCTCAAACAGAGCCAGGCTTCGAGCTTCTCCAACTATGACGAAAGCATGGCCGAGTCCTGGAGGAAAACCCAGACCCGTAAGTTCCTGTCGACAACGAATCTGGCAATATAGAGCTAACAAGATGCAGTGTGCGCAACCGAGCCTTACGCAACAAGTGTTCCTAGACCAGCATCCAGTAGCGGTCTTGTCCCGTTCGGGGCGGGATTCGGCCTAAATGTGACTGTGAGCTCCGACCAGTACAAGCCTCAGAATTGCTACTCAAGGAAGACGTACACAGTTGTCGAAGGCGATACCTGCAAGTCGATTTCGGAGAAAATGAGTGTCGACACCGGCACTCTCGAGATCCTCAACAACCTCTACGCGGACTGCTCGAACATGGCCATTGGCATGGAACTGTGAGTTATTCCCAATTTTAAGTGATTGCGTCTCAGGCTGACTTTAGCAGATGCCTCCCTCGAACATGCGAAACTTATCGCGTGGAACAAGGCGATAGCTGCCAGTCGATCCGCCAAGCACATCAGCTCAGCTTCGGCCAGTTGATCTACTACAACCCGACCGTGGATCAGGATTGCTCGAACCTCATCGTGGGTGATTCTATCTGCGTAAGTCCCCCTGGCGGCTACCCGGTGCTCAGGGTCGTGCCTGAGAAGCCGAAAGATGCTTCATTGGGTACAGGTAACGAGGGAGCAGTGAATGTGACAGCAGTCGCTGGTCACAACGATACTGCGAGCGATTAGCGTGGATCACGCAGCTAGGTTGAGAAGCTCGCGCAGATAGACGTCTCAGACAGAACAGAATGATACATCAGTCGCTTTGCACCGTCCGATGTTGCTCGATTGCGCTGGCCACGGCCTTGGGGTTTGTTCACATGTTCTGTCAATTCTCTTCAATATCTTCATTGCCACATCGGCGTGCAAACCGAAGAGGGTCTTGCAGACACGAGTCCACACCACTTCATGCTCGCATAGGATCTTGGCCCATTGATGTATATCGTATACACTATAAGAACACGAGCTTGGCGTCCGGAGCGATGCGCATAGAAGGATAAGCGAAAGTTCCAAGCGTGTTGGTTGAGCCTGTGTCGTCAGTAGTGAGGTGGCTGACTGGCTCGAAGAGTCGAGGCTAGGTACTGCATCTCGTTCCTGAATTAGACGCGTCGCGCGTGATCACGGGACGACCGCCACAGTGTGGGGTTATAAAAGCTTGTTTTTTCGACAAGGGTTCAGGGGGTTGACATTAATCAAAACGTTGCTCCCCCTGCTGTCTGTGTATATATGTAGCGCTTGCCCATGGCAACAATGTTTGTGATACTGGAGAGTCAGTCTAATATGATGCATCTGCAAACAAGACAGCGCCACCAGAAGCATAGCGTAGATCTTGTAAAAAGGCTGGCTGAAGAAACATTGAATCTAAGATTGGCCTGCAGAAGCTAGAGAACCTACAAGCCACCATTAAGAGATAGTCTTCCCAAACGAGCATGATACTGCCAATTTCGTTAGACTTGAAAATCAGTCTCTGGTATCGATATCTCTTTACAGATGTCCAAGATTGCCAGACGGCACACAACTCTTATCGGTCCGTTGATAAGGATGCATTTCTTTGTTGGCTCCAATGACCACAATCACATCCAATTTCCGGGTTACCCCATTGGGCGACGGGCGGGAGAGGCGAACACGAGGAGAGTTCTCGGACATGACACAGAGACGGGCTTGATGGGCTTCTCGACTCCTCCAAGCGCGTTGCCCCACGTTTTTTGACGTCTGCTTGCTGTTGGAAGCTCAGCCTGTCCAACCGCCCTGCATCGCTAGTCTAGCCTGCCTGAGTGCTGTTGCTGTGCCGAGCTCTGCTGTGAGCCTTCCTGGGCGTATGCCTGCTCCAGTCAGCCCTCTGAGCCGCTGCGAGTCTCTTACTACACGTGAGCATGTGTGATACCAACCAATCCTCCTCCATCGCCGCTGCGGCGCGCGTCCAGCTCGAGGGCAGCGACCCAACTACACTTCAGCAGCAGCAGACACGTCACGATCCCTCAGCGAGCAAGGTGCACAACGACCCCGGCAACTCCCTTGGACACTCATCAAACAGCCCTACCGGCGTGCTGCAAGTGAATAGCCACCCGGCAGCCCACAGTGCGCAGGCCAGCGGCGGCGCAGCAGCAGCACCAGAAGCATTGACGGACACGAACAAGACCGCTTATGCACATAATCATGCCATCCTGCCGACAATAGACACCAGTGTCAATCAACCGCCGCTGCATCACCGCGTATCGAGTATTCCAGCGCTTGCAGGCCTCACAATACAGACGGACTTGGACAATTCACCGGGGAGCGGGAACATCGTACTCGACAAGACAAGAGATACTCCATCCATTAGCGAGACACCCGTTCCAGTAAGAAGGAATAATTCATTGGCTTCGCCTCCTGCGTACAACTTGCCTGCAAGAGGCTCATCGCTTCGTTCCAACCTCTCAACGAACAGTATATCATCGTCACTCTCGCCCGGCTCGGCCAACTCGGCTCTTCCATCGCCTTACCTTGCTACCATGTCTGACCTCACACCACTACCCAGCCCTCTCGTGGGACATGAAGCACCATGGAAACGTACCCGCCCACGCACACCCGGACACTCGCGCAATGCTTCTCTCGAAGAACAGACACCCACAAATGCTCTGTCGCCAACACTCGCATCACCAGGGACACCCTCGAAACGCAAGAAAGCATATGGTAGTCTTGTTTCTACTGCGGTGGAGACGTCAATGGCGATCAACACTGGCTCGAACCAGGAAAATCGAAAGCAACACGGAAGACACCACAGTCGCAATCGCAGCATTTCAGACTTCCAACCAGAACAACTACACAATGTACGACAGAGACATGTCACGATCGGCGCAGGCGACGCACCAGGCTTTGAAGCTGCAGAGTACCGCATGCAGCGCGAGGCATATCTCGCAGCTCAACGTGGTCTTACCCAAAACTCTCGTGCTCCAAAGCAAATCCCTAGCCCGCCACCTAGTAGTACGAGCGTAGCCGAGAGCGATGAGCCCGAAGAAGACACAGATACAATCGCCTTGAACGCGAATGGCGAACCTGCAGAGTACCTGCAAATACATTGCGGCATTAACAATCGCAAGAGGAAATTCCGGGAACTCAGACAACTCGGCCAGGGCACTTTCTCGAAAGTCGTTCTGGCTACGAACGAGCGAATTTTGGAAAATCCAGCCCCAGCCAACATAGAGGAGCAACTGGATCCTGCGAGATTAGTAGCTGTGAAGATCGTCGAGCACGGGCCTGCCGGTGGTGCCGACAAGGAGCGGATCGACACAAGCTTACGACGTGAGGTGGAAATGCTGAAGAATATATCACATCCGTCGCTAGTTCACCTCAAGGCTTGCGAGTATCAGGAGTCACGGACGCTCCTGGTACTCACCTACTGCCCCGGTGGTGATCTGTTTGAAGTGGCGAGCGCGCAGCGCGAGGTTCTCACACCACCGATGGTGCAACGCATGTTCGCCGAGCTCGTGTCAGCTGTCCGCTACTTGCACGACAACTGGATCGTCCACCGTGACATCAAACTCGAAAATGTGCTCGTAAACTTCCCTCCAGCCAAACTGGCAGGGATCTCAGATCCGGTCTCATTCCCTGAGCCAATCGTCACTTTAACAGATCTTGGTCTCAGCCGCAGGATTCCCGATCCACCAGAATCACCACTCCTCACCACCCGCTGCGGAAGCGAGGACTACGCTGCTCCCGAGATCTTGCTCGGCCAACCCTACGATGGCCGACATACCGACGCCTGGGCTCTGGGCGTACTCCTCTACGCCCTCATGGAAGGACGCCTCCCCTTCGACGCGCCACCAAACAAACCAGAACGCAGCAGAAACACACACCGCATCGCCCGCTGCGACTGGATCTGGTGCCGCTTCGGCGACGACGATGGCGAATGGGACTCGACACGGGGCGGGGAATGGGAAGGCGCACGGGAGTGCGTCGAAGGTTTACTGAAAAAGGTCCGGATGGGGAGACGGCCGCTCGAAGACATCGAGGGCTTGGATTGGGTTAAGAGGGGTATTGCGGTTCCGGGGGGTCTTCAGATGAGGCATGAGGATCAGGATCAGATATTTTGATCTTGCGGATGGGTCGAGTTCGTGAAATAGTGTTTTTTTGGTTAACGATGGGCGTTCTACGGGAGGGGAAAAGCACACCGCGAGTTGGATGAATGATGGCTGACACTGGTGGGATCGGGGGCATTTTTTCTGTATAAGATACCATGGTGAAATTTTCTCTGTAGGGCTGGCTGGCTTGGAACTGGGAAGACTAGCAAAAGATTTACTGTTAATTGGATTCGATTCGATGATATTGGATCAACAAACCTACCTTCTCACAGCGATTTGAGATTGTTACGAGATATACTATCAACTTTTGTGGACGATGCCGGAGGCTGGGGCTTTGTTTATCGAGGGATATACTCAATACTTGGTATCTTTCTTGTGTTACGATGGACATGAATGTAAACGCTATCAATCTTTGTGCCTCTGGTATCCCGAATCATCGACCACCCATCCATACGCGAAAGGGGGATCGACCAGTCGCGTTATTCCAAACCAAAGAAAACACCAATTCAGTCGAAGTCTTAACCAAGCCACAATTACTGGTTCAGCAACTGATCGTACGCCCAACGGCATCCAGCCTAGACGTAGACAATTCCATGCCGCTCGTCGATTGCGACGCTCAACGAATTGCGAAAGAGCCAGTGATTCTGTTTAGCTCCTCAAATCCCCTCCCTCATCAGGATCGCGTGTTCCTCCTCGGAGATCATGCTCAACACGAAGTCTTTGTCAATTTTGTTCAGCTTCCTGAACGGCACCTCGATCAAATCGGCGTTCTTTCCGGTCAGTTGCACGATCCCGGGTCTGACTCCACCCAGGTCGCCCTCGACGCTGCTGTCTTCGTCGCCCCACTTCCTCCAGGTCTTGCCTTTGGTCTTGTCGTAGGTTTTGAACATGGTCTCGATACGCTTCTGACCCGCCTCTGCGAGCTTGTCGGTCTCTTGGAGCAGCGGCTCGACGACGACGGCTTGGTAGATGTGCTGGACTTCTTCGACGGTCAAGCCCTGTTTCTCTGCGAAGGGCACGAGGTTGATGTTTTCCTCGAGGTAGTGAGCGAGGGCTAAGTACTGGTCCTTGGGCCAGCGCTTCCAGAAGGGTGGGTTGATGCAGAATTGCTTCGAGTCGCGGAGCTTGACGGGAGAGTCGGGAGAGACGTAGACGGGAACGTACTGGGGTGCGATGGCGGGGATCTTGTGCAGAGTGGAGAGAGGCTTTTTTGGTGCGATGGCCGTCGTGGCTTTATTGGGTGTTGGGTTTGCTGGTCTCGAGGCCTGGCCTGGTGGAACACGTTGAGAGGCTGGAGTTGTAGGAGATGCCTTGCGTGTGGGTGGCGTGGCAGGAGCGGCGGTCTGCTTCTTGGTGGCACCGTTGCTCAGAGCACTGATGTGGTCGACTTCATCTTCAGCGGTGAGGTCCACAACAGGGATTGCTGTGCTTTCTCCGACCTTGTCGGACGCCTTTGACTTCGAGGTGGCAGTGAAGTCGATCAAACTCGGTTTGGCCAGAGAAGGCGAAGTCGTGTTAGACGCAATATTGAATGGATCAGTGAGGCTGTCACCGCTAGGGGAGGAGTGATTGTCAAGATGAAAGCGGTTGACGCCCTTCACCAGAGTCACAGGCGTAGCATTCTGGATCGAGGAGATGGAGCGCTTCATCGGGGTCAAGGGCTGAGTCTGACTGCTGGCACCACCGTTGTTGTGTGCCTCCTCGGCCGTGAGATCCAGAGTATCAGGAGTAGCGACTTGCTGAGGCGGGCTGCTGCGCTTGCTCGGAGAGCCGCGGTCTTCGATGTTGTCGCCATCGGTGTCGCGCTTGCGCTTTGGCGTGGAAGGGCTCTCGTCGGCCACGGGTTGTGTGGGCTTGAGGACGGGCGACTGAGGCGGCGAGAACTCGAACTCACGGTTCAAAGGAGTGAGAGACATGGTGCGAGAAGAGCGAGGAGTTGTTAATGGGAGTTGGATACTTAGAGATTGAACTGGCGATGCGATCCGAGTCCAGAAGCTTTGCTGTGCTGTAAGGTTGAGGCGAAATGTGTGCGGTGCTGTAAGAACGAGGCGGAATGTGTGCGGTGCTTGAGGTTTTGCGAGCGGTTGAAAAGGCAAGGTAGGAATTGGTTTGCGAAGAAGAGTGGCAGGTAATCGAAAGGTCGCACCGGGAGGTTGCTATTGTCGTCAGGCGAAACGCCAAGCCATGCACAGCAAGTGACAGCTCGAGCTCGCGCACTTCACTTAACCTCTCCAGTTGTGGCCGCGTCTGCCACCTTTGAAAAAACCTTAACTTCCTACCGCTTCGATGCCATCTCATCAACATCCTTCGCAAAACCTTCACAGCTCGCCACGAAGCCCCAGCTCTTCTGCGCATTATACTCCATGCACTCCTGCGCAAAACTAGGACTCGACGTCCCCGCCCCATCACTCAGCAGCACGCAATCATAACCCTTCGAGAAAGCATCCTGGAGCGTTCCTCCTACACACTGATCCGTGTTGACTCCCGTGAACAACAAACTCCTAATCCCCTCCTCCTCCAAGAAACCCTCCAACTCCGTCCTTCCGCCCCAAAGAGCCGACATGCGGTTCTTGTGAATCCACACATCCGGCTTGCTCTCCAACTTCCTCCCCTTTTCGTAAACCCCCTCCAACTTCCTCCCCTTTTCGTAAACCCCCTCCAACTCCCCATAAAGCCCCGAGTTCCACGCTCCTCTCATCAACAACCCACCAGCATCAACCTCTCCTCCCTTCCCATCATCTCGCTTCCCAGTCTCCCCTCCCAACCCAACATAAACACTCCCATCCTTCCCCGACCCCTCCGCGCCCACGGCGCCAAAAGTCTTCAGCATACTTGTCGGCATACTCTCGACCTCCTCCTCCGTCAATCCCCAATTAACCCACACGACCCTCACACCTGCCTTCCTAGCAGCCGGAATCGCATGCTGAATGAGCTGGCCCATGGCTTTGTGCCCGGGACCTTGGGGATTGCGGCCGAAGGCTGGCGAGAGGAAGAAGTTTTGCATGTCGATGATGAGGAGGGCTGTTTTGGCTGGGTCGAGGGTTATTGGTTGCGTGGTTGTGGCGAGCTTGAGGCGCGGGTTGATCGGAGGGGAGGTCGGAGTTGGAGGGTGGGTGAGGTCGAAACCGGTGGAGGGGTGGTAGAGCCAGAAGTTTTTGGTCGGCGAGCCGATTATTGTTGGAGGAGTGTTTGTGGTTTGACCGTTGGTGTTCGTTTCGGAGGCCATTGTTGGGGAGAGATGGAGTTGGAGTCGGAGCTGAGGATGATTGCAACTTTTGATGCTGTAGTGTGTCTGTTGTTGGGGATCGCAAGCTCAAGGATGCAAGGTCGTGATTTACCTTGAAATGGCAACCTTGGGGGGAGATGATTTGCAATGCGATTGAGTGTCCCTGGGAATTTGCTGTTCAACGGCGAACTGTTGTTCGATCAAGCGGATGTGAACAAAGTATGACCAGCAGAGTTGGGTCGCTTTCGAGGTTGTGGTGATTAGCTGCAAGACGGTACATGAATGAGCATGTTAGATCCAAACACTCTCACCTTACCACTCAATTTTTTCTTTTTATCCTGCAACCGCAATGCCCGCATGGCCATCTTTTCCATAACAGATAGCAGAAGCGGGGACGATCGATAAGCGAATCCATGTCCATCACGAGTCTACCTTCCTCTTTCGGCCAGCTCATGCCAGAAGAGTGGGGAAAGCTATTTGTCGCCTGCAAGGTTACAGCTTGGTCATGAGAAGTTGATGAACTCGAGAAACATGCATTTCCGAGTCTACTTGTCGCTATCTTTCAATTGATGACTGATAATCAGTATGTACGAAAGCTGCGTAGGATAGATCGCACCTACTTTTGCAGCTTACGCCTGGCAGACAAACGCACCTTTTTGCTTGCATGCTTCCAATGGAGACACGAGCAATTGCCGGTGCTGTCGTCTTTCTCCCATCTCTCATTCTCTCTCGACTGCCTCAAGAGAGAATCGCCACATCCCTTCACTTGTGCCCATTAAGCACACAGACGCCTTCCTCCGTTCCGAACACTCTAAGCCTGTTGCCATAGACTCTCCAGAAATCACCTCCAAACCTCGGCATTCCGCCTTCAATGCCCTTCTCAACAGCAAGGCTCTTCTTTCTGCTCATCACGAAGGGATCCTCGGGGTTCTCGGGCGCGAGTGTCGCATCACCGCCAGACTTCCACGTTGCTCCAAGAGACGAGGGCACGAAGGATTCGGCTTTGGGAGAAAGAGAGAGGAGCGGGCTTGAGGTGCGCTGGTTCTTGAAAGAGGAAGCTCCGGGGACGGGGAGGGTGGCTGACGCGAAGGGTGCGGGCGGCGCAGGAGCAACGCTGGGCTCTGCGACTGTGCCATTCAGGTTCAGTGCTTTGACGGCGGCAGATAGCAGACTCTTGCCAGTTCCTACTGCGGCTTTGACTGGTCCAGAAACGAACTGTTGACCATCTACCTTGACACCTCCTTGACCGAGCTCGTCCACATCGTCCACGTAAGCACCTTCGTGTTCGAGTTTCATGGACAGTCTGACGGCGACTTGAGCAGTCAAGTAGCTGTCGAAGCCGGCTTCGTGGAAGAC
The DNA here is from genome assembly GCA_024604135.1 of Cladosporium velox. Classification (NCBI taxonomy): domain Eukaryota; kingdom Fungi; phylum Ascomycota; class Dothideomycetes; order Cladosporiales; family Cladosporiaceae; genus Cladosporium; species Cladosporium velox. The sequence continues at coordinate 151,877 of JANIIF010000006.1, read as the reverse complement.
CTCGACGTCCTTGTATTTGCTGTGCAATTCGTCGAGGACGTCGAGTTGTACTTCAGGATAGGCGAGCTGGCGTGCGATCTCCTCGAGGGAAGAGGCAGGGTTGATGTCGCCGCAGTTATGCGTAGCCATGTACTTTGTGTCGATAATTGTGGGCCAGCGATTGTGGATCTCAGTTGTGAACTCCTCGACGGTCTCAGGCAAAGAGCCAATGAAAGCTTTGTAGAGATAGACAAGGTCCAGGAAGCAGTTGTGGCCAACCAGTACTCTTGGACGGTTGCGAAGATTGGCATGTGCGCGGTTGAACTTTGCTCTGTATTCGTGGATATCTGCATAGACAGGGTCGCCCGTGATTGGGTCTGTTGCTGACAGAGTTAGGTCCAATTTTCCAATGTTGTTGCCGAGCAGAGCTTCCATAACCCAGCGGAAACCCTTCTGTCGGCCAATGCGTTCGTCCAGATCTGCCTTGCGTCCTGCGGAAATGCGCGCCTCGCGCTCAGCGTCAAAGTGCACGACCTGAACGAAGCCGCGTTTGGAGAACGTCACCAAATTTGGATACTCTGCGCGCACAAGCTGGTGGACCAAACGCTTCTCGTAACGGGTCAATTCTGCAGGTGCTTGTCCTTCAATCTCGATATCGGAGCCTACAGGACCAATGTTGAGGTAGTCGTTGGCGGTCGCCTCTACAAGCCAAGCGTCCACTTGGTCACGAATGCGCTGCAGGAGGGCAATTGACTCCACATCGGTCTCCTTGATGTGCAGATCGGCAATAGCATCCTTCTTTTGTCTGTTCTCGTGTCGCTCGCGGGCCTGCTTCGCTTCCTTGCGTGACAAGTAGGGCACGCCTACATTGAACGGCTTGCTGAAGTCAAAGCCGACGCGCTTCAGGAAGTCAACAGCACTGGTGCTGAAGGCGAAGTCTCGCTCAACGTCCAGGCCTTGCACGTCAATGAGTGGACTGAGCTCGAAGTTGTACGGCTTGGAAATGTATCTTCCAGTGTCCACATCCTCGCGCACGCATGTCAGGCCAATTTGCAGGATTGAGTATTTCTCGGCAGCTTCTTTCACTTCTTGGTATCGCTCTTGCAGTGAGGGTCGGCCGACGCGACGGTTTGCTGAGGGCTGCTTGACAGGCACGCCGGACAGCTCGAGGTCGAATGCGACAAAGTAGCTCTCGGAGATGTCGGTGAGGATGTCGAGGAGGAGCGGGTAGAAGGAGGTCTTGGTGATATCCATGGTGGTGGGAGAGGCGGGGTGGGAGGGCGGAGGTGAGTGGGCGAGTTAAGGTGGTGGTCTGCAGTGCGCAGCTATCCTCATCCCGAGAGCAGGGCGGCGAACAGGTGCAGTGTATGTAAGTGAGGTGGTGTCTGGTGGGAGCAGGTGTTGGTCAGGAAAAGATTGGGTGGTGGTGGTATGATTGTTGTTGTTGAGGAGAGTAGTCACGAGCAAGCCGCCGCCATGTTCTCATCGTCATTGTCACAAACAGACGGGCCGGCCGAGTTGTTTGCTGGATATTGCATGTTCAGATATCACGTGCAAGCAAGCAAGCAAGTGAAGTACGGTAATCTGACTATGAGCTTACGGCATACACTGCAGGCGACGACATGCGTTGGCATTCACTGTCTCGTCGCGTCTTCCCAATGCTCAAAGCCACGTCGCGAATCATCAACGCAAACCCCACCAGTCCCTGATGTTTGCGCCCACACTTGCTTGCCCCAAGCTTCTCACGTGCTTCTCCCTCATCAAACCCCGTGACGAAGTATAACGTGACACAAGATTACCTAGATCAGGATAACACCACCGCTTACACGCCAACACAGTGTTCCAATTGTATCAGCCGGTATTAGACGCCTTTTGCGTGTGCATAGACGAGCCGCAGGCACCTTTCACTGCAGAAAGCTTGTACCGACTACAAGCCAAGAATATTTTACACAGCGCTGCAGGTGCTGCTTTCCACGGCATTCTCGAATAACAAATATGGACGGCCCTAATACAGTCCGCCTTCAGCGCAGGCGTAACGAACTGCCACCCGATCAGTTGTTTGTAGAGAGGAAACGCAAGCATGACCAGTCCATTGAGGAGACACGGGGCTACTACATCCGCCAAAAGCGTGACACCGAGTTGCCTTCAACTCAAGTAAACTCGGCTGTGCAGAACGATGGAAGCCCTGAGAACAGTTCTTCTGCAGCATCGGCACTGGAGGCACGCCGGGTGTTTCACCTCAAGCACGCATCTCCTCTGGCGTCTTCCGTGCAGCCCAAGAACACCCGCAAGCGCAAATCAGTCGATGATTTTGCCACCGTCGTCGAGAAGAGAAAAATCAAGGCCGTCGGTGATGAAACTGTGGTCCCTTTGAATCGAATCGATGAGGACGATGCACAAGACTCGACACCGTCAGCGCCACCCAAGCGGCCTGGAAGAGGCTCAGCAATTAGACCCCAAGCCAACAAGGCAGTACCAGTCAGACCAGAGGATGAAAACGTCGTCGCTCGTCAACAGAGAGAACGTGCTGCCCTGGCGCAGGAGATGCATCAGTTCGCCCTCGACGAACTGGCCAAAACGCCCAAGCCTCAGATCAAGACCAAGCCAAAACTCACACCCTCGCGTTCTCGTGCTTTACACGAGCAGCATGTCCCGGCATCTCCTTCTCGTGCTGTTCCTTCTAAGGGGGTAGACGAGGATATAACTATGGACTCAGAGAGCGAGTACGTCTATGACACCTACGTTCTCGCGCCAGCCCCGACTTCACTTGATACGAGCGATCCTGTCAACGTTCACAAGACATTCTCCATCCCCAGTAACGTCGGCTACCTCATCATCACTGAGGACGACGAGCAACTCTGGGAAACATACATTCACGACCTCGAGGGCTCAGACTCGGAGCCCACAGACGAAGACGACGAAAACGGTACGTACAACCCACAACCAAGCTTCCACTGCTTCACATAACGAAGCATACATGACTAACGCTCATCGCAGCCGAGGACTACTACGGTGCCGATTATCCCTCCGACGAACTCGCTTCAGACGACGAATTTGACCGCGAGGGCGCTGCATACGGCTACCGTGCTCGCCGTGGCTCGAACGACGAGCAGTACGACCTTGATAACGATGACGACGAACCGACTTGGAGCGATGAGGAGGACATGAGGATGATGAATCCTTTTGCTAAGAAGGAGAGCGGGCCGAGCAGGGTCGAGAGGCAATTTGCCAAGTACCTCAATCGCAAGAAAGCGGCGGAGGAGGACGATGACGAGTGACGAACTGCAGCAGTAAGCAATCGTGGCGATACAGACGTACGTCGTTTGTAGAGCCCGAGTGAGTATAGAAAATCAAAGCAGACACAGCAATTGAAAATATCACTCACAGCTTCCGACGCCTCGCCATCAGCCAGCAATCGCCGCATGGGATTGCAACTCCATCCCCTTCACGAACAAATCTCCAAAGCCGCCCCGTGAAGCGAGTGAATGAAGTGACGCAGTGGAATGATTTATCGCATCGGAGCTGGCTCCTATGTCTGAAGAACAACCAGCGATGATGCTTCCATATCAGCCACGTCTAGATCTAAACATCGGTTTGAAGTGGGGTACTGAAATGCTCTACCCACACCTACTCGCCGTACATGGTTGCAACTACGACCACAACTCAAGAGTATACCACCGGAAGACGTCGAACACACGAAGTAAAGCGATGGAAGGAGTTCCGCATCGGAGGTGACTCCTGTCCGTTAGTAAGAATAGGCCACGCAATTGTCTTTCCAAATCATTATTACCAAAACCGGAAGGTAGATAGCAGTTTGGGTATCAGATGCTCTACGCGGAGCTTTCAGAGTATATTCGAGTCTTGACCGTCATCAACTACGGGCCACGGCTTCTTGACCAATATGCCCTACCCCAGCCAAAATAGCCGTCCACGGTTGCGAGTACGAAGAGGTCGCGGAAGTCGATGCCGCGAGACATTGAGCAGACGAAGTGAAGTCATGGAATGAGTTCCGCGCCGGAAGTAGTTCCCGCCTGTTAACAATAGAAGCGCGACCTTGGGACTCGCGGCTCGCGACTATGTCTTCGAGATCAGATAATCCCTGGGTCGGAAAGTCAACAGCGTCTTGAAGACTAGGAAACCCTAGGGCATACTTCTCATCGTCATCATCGTTTTGGGCTGCCCAAAAGGGAAATCACTCAACAAGACGGTAAATCGGAATGTAAAGGTTCGTTCGCTTGTATAACCATTCCCACGGAAAGCTCATCCAGTTTCAAAGGTCTATCTGGAATTGAGTTTATGCATCAAGCACAAACAATTCTCGGATAGTCATAGCCCGGCCAGCCAAACTAGCCTGCAAACGGTATCTCAAGTGGCTAAAGTAAGGTAGTGCTGTCGATTATTGAGGCGAAAGGTTGTCACGCCAAGAATGAATCCTTCAACACCTGACAGCGTTCTCTTCAAAGCCCTACGGACCATCCTTCACAACACTTGGCCGAAGTAAGCGTACCAAGCAATCACCACCCACCAAACGGATGTGCCTCCGTGGGCACGCAATACTGCCAGGAACGACTATTCTTGACTCTTTAATCACAAGGGTAAAGTATGTGATTCATACATTGAAGCAAGAGAAAGGAAGATCGCCAGATATACCAGCCGCCATGCCAGATGTGGAAAAAGCCTCGAGGGAAAAGCCAAAAACAAGCGTAGGTAGATCAAACCAAAAGATCAGGATGCACATCCTGAAGGAATATCACAATCGGGAAACTCGGTTGCTTCGAGCCGCCGTAAAGAAAGGAATCAGAAAGCATAAAACATAATAGTATCAACAAGAGTACCAAACGAATATCTACTTCCATTCATGCGCTCGCCGTCGCGCGCACTATTCGCCGCCTTCGCCGGCGGCCAAGAACACAGAAGGCAGGCAGGCAGGCATCAACAACAAACCCAAGGCACAAAACCGAGACATGTTTCTCCGCGCAACCCGCGCAACCCGTGGAAGGCCTTCCGGTCCAAGGGTCGGGGTAGAAGAGGCAGAGAGAAATGTCGCACATCCTAGAGACACACGTCTCTGACGTGCCCTTCAAGTCGTGTGTCCAGTCCAGTCCCGACCTTTTTTCCTCGTCCTCGGAGCCCACTCCTTGAGGCTTTGCTTTTCCTCCTCCAACGTAAAACTGGCTTCACGTCGTTCGACGCACGACGCACAAGTTCAACAATGATTTCCAGGGTCGGCACGAGATGCCGTGTAATGCGATACCGTGGCGCGCGCATACTTTTTGCTATTGGTAGTACTATGTAGAAATTTGCGTGTAGGTTGAGGTATGTCGGATGTATGTATCTCGTGGTGCAAAGTGCAGTATCCGATGTCAATCAGGTGAGGTTTTTTTTCCCTCAACCTCAACATCCACTCACGGCTCACCGGTAGCTTTTCGCCCAGGCGTGTCTGCGTTAGATTAGGTCCGGAGATGCATTTGGTGGTTTGCATTTGCATATGCATCGATAACAATGTACACTGCAAGTTTTATCCTACGGAGTGGGGGCGGTGAAGGTGTAAGGTGAGGGGAGAGTTGAGAGGGGTCCACAAGCCGGGTAAAAGTCATATTGCGCCATCCTGTCAGACTGACTCGACTCGACTACATGCGCTCGATGCGTCGCACCAGAAATGTATCTCGACGAGTGTAGCAGGAGGAGTTCCCTCCGTCTCCCCTGGCCAAACATCGTTGTGACGCAAGAGTGAGCAGTAGAAACGGAGAATCAGCAACTTCACTCATGAGTCGGGAAGCCAGCGAAGAAGCACCGACCCGACATATGGAGAAAAGATCGGGCTGGATCGTGGTTCACGGGTCATGGGCGTGGTTGTTTTCGATGGGTCTTGAGATAACGCGGGAGCGAAGGAATCAGTTTCGAGTCAGGTAGTAGATTACATTAGATTAGGTGGGTTTGTATGATAGCAAGAAGCAAGAGATGACAAGAGAGAGAGAGAGAGAGAGAGAGAGAGAGAACGTTATTGTGTAATGATGTAGTATATTGATACACATTGATACAAACACAAATCAGTTGAGATTTGGTTTTAGATGTTAGAATAAGGCGGTAGTGATAGTAATGCTACCTTTGTAAGATGTAAAGAAAGAGATAAAAATGCAAGAGAGTCGACAGAGACAGTCGAAGAAGATGAAGAAGTAGAAAGGAAAATACTGAATAGAAAAGCAGACGCGTAAAAACATAGTCCGTCCATCCATCCTTGGAGGCAGCCTCCTGGATATCTCCCTTCATAAAAAACGCCAGCTTTTGCAAGATCAAAGCAAAAAAAGTAAGAAGTAAAAGGGTCAGTCTCAGTAAGAGAGATACTGCCATGATGAGAAAAGAATGATGTTTTGGTTTCCGCTAAAGTGCCGTGTCAAGGTCTCTGCCGCCCTCGCAAAGGGTGGGTATCATGTTGATGTTGCGAATTGATGGAAAAGGTCCATGGAGACTGACTGCACTTAGTCGAAGTAGCCAAGGTTGGTGAGGAACTCGCGAGAGAAGTGAGCGGCCTTGCTTTCAACCTTGCCGCGGTCACCCATGGAACCGTCAGGGCCGGTCTTGAGGACCTCCTCCATGCCCCAGTTCTTGCGAATGCGGTAGTAGACACTGGTGAGGCCATCCTTGGTGCGGAGGTTGAAGAAGGTAGCGAACTTGTCTTCGATCTCGGGCCATGAGAGCTCCTTAATCACGCGGTAGTACATGATGAAGAACTTCTGCTCCTCGCTGTATGAGGGACGAGCGGGGCGGGGAATGCGTGCAAGAGGCTCGGCCACCATCGATGAGTGTGTTGGCTGGTGGTGGTGATGGTGGTGATGGTGGTGTGGGTGAGGCACGTTAATGCTGCTGAAGGAGTTGGAGGAGTGGTAAGAAGTGGCAGAGGAAGCGGCTGAGGCGTTTGATTCGTTGTCCCAAATGCTGTCGTGACGCTTGACGGGGCTGGTGTGGATGCTTGAGAAGCTGCTGTTCGCGGTGCTAGGGTAAGAGGCGTTGCTTCCCCAGCTGTTGGCACTGTGTGCGCTGTTGAAGCTGTTGATACTGCTGAAGCTACCGATGCGAGGCAGTTGAGGTGCAGAGTAAGAGCCGTTGGAGTAAGGTGAGCCATCGAGACGTAGTGAGGGAAGGATGATGGGAGTTCTGGGGCCTTCTTGCTGATAGCAAGGCATCTGGAAGGTTGGTGCTGCAACAGGAACAGGTGCAGGCGCAGGTGCGGGAGCATAGCAGCTGTCGCTCATCTCTGTGTCTTCGTTGGCCTGACCAGCAAGGAAAGCGATGCTCATCTTGTGGTGCTGTTGGCGACCACTGGCAGAGAATGCCACGGGCTGTTGCAGTGTCATGGCCATTGTGAGATGTGTTGGTTGTTAGATGGATGTGATATGGTCGTCGATATCGATGTCGATGGTCGAAGGTGGTATGTAGAAGACAGGGTGCAGTGATCGAGCGATCTGAAGGCAGCCGGTTCTTTGGTTTGATGAGAAGAAATGTTTTGTGAAGTGAGACCGATGTGAAGAGGGAGGTTGATGTTGATGGCTGGTGAAGATATCAGGGACGGCGATGGTGTTGAAGTATCAAGGTCCACCGTTCCCCTGGGACAATGCGCACATATATGTCTCAGTGGGCTTAGGTCTCGGATCGAAACTAGATGAGGCTTTGGCACAATCCAGCCAGAAGAGGAAAATCCAAGTGGACTCCTGAGATGTCCGAATCCTCACGTAGTCTGTGATTCCCAAGAGCCCGGGTCTCACAGGCCTTCCTCCCCGGTCGATGGTGCGATGCAGGGTCAAGGTTGTTTTCAAAGCAGTCTCCAGAACGGACCGTCCGGGCGGACGACTTGCGTTATTCTAGGTGCGCAGTGGATCCGGATCGAGTCCGCGATATGACAAGGTACAATGTACCAGGACGTTAAGATCGATCAGGTTGAACCCACCAGGACTGATTGCGTAGGTAGGTGCCGGGGTGTGAACGCTAGAGATGTGCCTGAATGCACTTGGACGCAAGGACTTATGTGACGGTATAACAAGCGCTGTGGACCAGTCGAGAGGCTTAGGCGGCTGTCGGATGGGATCCGGATCGTCGACTGGCGTGAGGGTGACAAAAAGGCGGCCTCCTGAGACTGAAACAAATTGAATCTACTCTCAGCCCCGGCATTCTTATGCAATATTAGGGAAGGCGATATCAGACAGCTGAGTCTCACCAGATGTTGGCCCCGCCGCCGGACCAGGTAGCCCACACCCCGGTACCAGGAAGTTAGGAACTAGTCCTTCAGGGCCAAGCGATCGTGCCGACCAGTTAGTCCTCAGTAGTCGGGACTGTATCTGGCGAGTCCCAGATACCCGACCGACGCGGAGAGGCCGAGTGTGGAGGATAGAGTTTACACGCACACCGTGCCCTGCCATCTCTGCTCCAGGCGGATGGGGGAGGTGCGGGATACGCCGCTCACCAGTCGGCAGACATAACGTCCGAGCAAACCCTTATAGAAGTGTCTTCAAGGTTGACGGCATCTGGTAACCTAGAGCCTGCCCTTGCGTACAACCAGAGCTTCAGATGAACTCGGCGAACTCTGCTCGCCTCGGACCATTCACCGTGACATAGCGTCGCGTTGAATCTGCTGTCGACCCATGGCAATGAATGCCTGCCGTGTGCTGGCAGCGTGAGGAGAAGCTGAGCTCACCGTACGCGCACTTGCGGTTGGCGAGCAGCATCCTCCCGAGCCTGCAACGGTGTGGCCTGGGATATCCTGCTAGACTGCTGCTGACCGGGGTTTAGACTTTCTGAGCGTCGGGTATTGGGAGGACTGCATAATGTGCATTGATGACGAGCCGGCCCACCCATGTTGCTACCCAGGCCGCACGACTCGCGGCAATTTACTGGACGCTCAGAGGTCAAGACATCCAATGCCTTCTTGCGGTCGTCGGTCGTCAGCACTCCTGCAGTCGCGGTGAGTCCCTAGGAGGAGCCCAGGACTGTCGCACCGTGCCTGGCTCCCTGCAGGAGGTTCCGTGTTCTATGCGTCGAACTCACGTCCGGCGAAGCGAGCAGAATGTGCTGGACTACACTGGCTCGACTGGACAGTCACCGCTGCATCAAAATATGCAGTCGTGTCTGCTGTTGTACCAGTGGCAGCCCTAGCTCGCTTCCCGCAAACTCCACTTTCCGGCGGGCCGTCTCGCTGACAGTTGTCGATAGCGCCAGAGATGGTGCCTGCTTAGCTGCAGGGTGTTCTTTGTTCAGACCTTGGACGCTGCATGACATGATGGCTGAGTGTTCGAGCGTTTCCCCTCCCAGATTGCACCAAAAATTAAGATGTTACCCTGTCGGCGGGTACGGGTAGGGGCAGAGGGTATATCGCAGATCCCATCGATCCTCCCCAGTATCGGACATCTTCGGTCGTCTGTGTGAGGCTCGACCGCACGCTCTCTATCCGATCACCACTGCCTTCACGGTGGCAAGGATTCGGTGGCGTTTCTTCGTTTTTTCTGCAGGCATCCCACGCTCACGCCCACGCTGTGCCATGCGTCAGAGTGGGCGGTATGCTGTATGTATGCCACGCCGCCACGGTGCAGCACCGCTTGCGCAAGACTGGTTGGCAGTGCCAAACCACGTCGCACACGTTCGTGACGTTGTGCAACGAATGCACGTAATGATCCTAAGTGACACGTTGGTATCGGAACTGGCTCCGCGACATCTTCGAGTGGTGCTGGCTCGCTGGCTGGTCTACTACTACTGTATTATCGCAACGGCCCCCGTCCTCGAGGGATCCATCATTTGTCATTACTGTCACAGAACTTAGGGTTGGCCCGTTGAGGTCCGTCGCGTCCGCACACTCTAGTCAAAGTCACTCGTCCAGTGCAGGCTCGAGCAGGTAAGCAGCTGTGCATCTCACCTGTCGTCTCGGAGTGTCGGAGTGTACATAACAACATGTGCCCTATGTCGTCCCCTTGCTAGCTCGAGCGGGTGTGCTGTTGTGCGAGCCGCCCAAGACTGTGGGAAAGGTTGCGCGGGCTGGACTTCGTCGACGGCTTGGCTAAATGCTGGGCGCATCCTTCGTCTGCATCAGAGCCTCAGAGGACAGCCAACCGTCTACCATTTCGTAAATATCGATCAATACTTGATTCGTCTGGTCCCCTGGTCTACCTCTCCATGCACACTGCACCATCCATGCCAGCTTACACGCAATGTCGCTGTACCTCCATCTGCATTGGATTTCTTCCGCATGTGGAGCCACGGTTGTGAGTTCGCGAACATTCTTCAGCACTTTTAGAGTGCGGCGAAATACGGCGCATTGAATCAATGTATCTTGATCATAGCGTGCCTACCAGCTCGAATCTTGATCGATTAGTGTATGATTGACTCCACTCAGTCGACTGCAGGGATGATCGCGTCAGTCCCGGCCTCCCAGCCGTAGCCTGCTGAGCTACGCAGTTAGAGTTTGACGGAAACCCTCGCCCGTGTCCAGCACATCCACCTCGTTACGAGTAGCGGCCGGCCCGTGAGGACTCTGCAGATGCCTGCTGGGCCTCGCTTGTCCTCAAGGATGTTTTACACCTCTACAAAGCTAGGTGACGACAACCATCGTTGACCGACTCGTTTCATCGGAGCATTCCAAGGCATTGCACGGCATGTCTTGCCTTGATACGCGAACTTATCAAAGTAGTTAGATGACAGCCGCCACCAGTGGGTCGTGGGTTCTCTCATCCGTGGTACGTAGATTATCCAAGGCTGGCTGTCAGCAAGTTCTGTGGTACACCAGTATGTGTAGCCCAACGGCGACACAAGGAGCACTCTTCACAGGATCGCATCACGTTGCGGAAGTCGGATCTAAATTACGCAAGCAAGGCTGAACATGGGGGGCCGGCGGCGGCGTCTCAATAGACCGACGAGGAGTGCGATCTGCAAGACGCAGACTGTCGACATCAACCATGGTGGCAATAATATTCTTCAACCAGATGCGATATACCACAGGGAGCAGAGTAGCGGTGTTCACGACGAAAGGGCGGTGATGGTTTATACAACACACAAGATGTCTCGCATCATAACATGTCTCACATATACCCAAGGGTCGCTGCAGACATGCAGTTGTATGCTGTCCTGCATACACAGAACACTCTGAAGCGGTCAGGGAAAATGCAGTCCAACACATCGGTCTGCAGGTCAGGCATGAGGACGCTGCAACATTCTGCGTCAATCGCAGGTCTGGATGCGTCTGAAGAAGTCTACGGTGAAGAGACAACGACAGACCGTCTTCTGTATCGCGGTTGAGGCAATTACGGAGGCTTTCTCGCCATCGCTACTGTGTTGAGGAGCGAGGATGACACTAACACCATCAACGAATACATGTACATGTCACTTGACCGTCGGTCCTCACCTTGTTCTCCCGCCATCATGACCAACTACCATGGTCCGAACGTTCAACCTGTCGTTATCACAATCCTTCGAGATGAGGAGGCCGTCTCAGGGTCAAACACACGAGTCGCAATCTCGCGCAGACTCGAGTTGGTTTGATTCGTGTGTGTCTCTCCCTCTCGCTCACAGCAACGGCTGGTAGACGTCCACACCTCCTCACCACAACCCTAGTCTCTGCCCAGGAGAACACGCCACCCCTCTCCGCCGTTGCACCACGGAACGACGCTCCGCTTACGACCGCTGCCAAGCTGTCTTCACGCCAGCACAGACTCAATCTATCTCAATTAACTCTTCGGCTCCAAGGCCAAACTCAACCCAGCCTTTCGTGCCGTAGCTCGCGATCCCGACGATGCCGATGACTCCACCACACCAACCATCGCTCTCCGGCCCGCCGGCCGCTAATCGACCGCCCGTCCAAACCAGCGGATCTCGAAGAGATGACCTGCTTTAGCTCGCCATCATCGAGCCCATAGTTTGGGACGCTGGCCAACGTCAAGTCTATCGTCAACCCGTCCACGAGCCTACCAGGCGGGGTCACTATAGTGCATTCACACGCACTCCTACCCGTCTCGGCCTAAATCACGCGCTTGACAGCGCAGAGCGTGGTAACCACCTTACCACAAACGGCGCCGACGAACTTAGTCTCGTCCTTCTACCATCGGCAACGCCAGATGGCACTTGACAGAGATCAGCAGTAGATCGATGTGCTTGCGCAACGATCTGTATACGCATTAGTCCAAACTCCCAATTCGGACAGAGCAGCAGGCAAATCAGAGCGACTATAGCAAGGTGCCTCTTAGCTGAGGGCTCCGGCTTTCGACTCCGACGTGTCCGAGACAAGCTCCTTCACTTGAACAGGCCCTGAGACTCTGGTACTGGCTGGCCTGTCAGCTGACTCTAACCTTAGCGGCTCTGCTCGTGCGTGGTGGCCAGCGCCTGAGGACTTATGCCTGCGCTTCATAACATCCCGCGCCTCCGGTGCTATATCCATGCTGCGCTTTCATATTACTACCCACAAGCGGAACTGGCAGCCTGCTTTAGGCCTTGCAGTGAGCCAGCTGCTACTGCAGGGGAGTCGGACTATGACGGCGTACTTATTCTGGCCATCGGTGCAGTAGGCCATGCTTGATCAGCACAGGCATCATGACTTGAAGGTTTGCCGCCTCGTCGGGTCCGAACCGTGGTCCAGAGTCCTGGGGAGCATGCAGAGGCGCTCTGCCGTTTGCTGGGACCCCGTGTAGGCGATAAGCGACGACCAGCTTGGCGACTGAGGCCACCTCAGACTCGAATGTCACTGTCACTTTCGGCGGCTCGGACAGACCGCCGTCAACAACGGTCGACTCTCAGCCTTGGACACCCAAGGGGACTGACGGACCATGGTTGGGCAGGCGTCTCAGAATGATTCGTGCAGACGTCAAGACCAGCCCTATCGACCAATCTATCACAACCCTCATCACAACATCAGTGCGGAATTAATTGCGAATATCACATCGACAATAAATCTGACTCGGAATGATCTCCAGCAAGGCCTGTGTGTGAATCGCCATCATGTCAATAATCTGACGCTCGTTTGCCACCCCGATCAAGAAAATCAAATAAACCACCAGGCCAGGGCCTTTTGATACACACTTGCGTCCCACCAGGCCTATATCAGACGCACGCTCTCCTGCAGGAACACGAGCACTGCCGGCCTCCCACCCTGCCCTGTGCAGCTTCGTTCCTGCATCGATTCAGCAACGCCCGCTGCATTGGAAAGCAAGACACCCACCACCACCGTCCGCTGAAACATGCAACAGCACAGTAGTAGACCCGCCCTGCTCTCCAAGATTGGCCAAGTGGGGAGTCCCCTTTCGCGTACAGATCTGCGATCATGTATAACAGCAGCTGCTATTGCATCGGGGCGCAATCGCTCCGCGCAAGCCACCGCCAGCGTCAAAGATAGACACGATATAGCTAGGCACTCACTCACATATGCCGGCTCACGGCGTCACTCTCGCGGCTACTAACAATCGCCGTACCTGCGCCTCCGCTTGCTCCCCTTTGCATCTGCATTATTGCCTGGGATGTCAGTGGCGGCGGCAGGCTTGCAAAGACCAGATCTGGAGTGCGCCTTCTAAAGAAGGAAGGGCGTCGTGCCGATGCAATATGCGATCTGACCTCTGAAACTTAAGATCATCACACGCCTGCCCCCATTATTGTCGCGCCATTGTTCTTCGTGCGAGCGAGTGCACGAGCGAGATCGCTGCTCAGGGTAAGTAAGTGGCCCTGTTAATGTCAGGCAAGCAAGCACGCAGGCAAATGCACCACCCCGTCGGGCCCCTCTGCACCCCCTGTGAATCCTCACAATCTCCCTTTGTTTCCCAAATACAGAACCCTCGATGGGGCAGACGATTCCCGAACGATAACGTGACGCAAGCGTGCTTTTCGCCACCGCTGAGGCCAACTTGGACTTGCTAGGGAAGCCAGATCGGCTATATCAAATTTCCTGGGCTCTATAGTAGTAGTAGTAGTAGTAGTGACAAGAAAGAGGACCGTGAGGAGGCAAACCCTCAGAGCAGTAATTCATTCCCCTCCCCTTTCGAGAACTGCAGCTGCCAAATCTGGTTTCTGCACATCCTAGATTACACGTAGCTGACTTTGACGCCCATGCCCACAGTGCGTCGGACTTTGTCCCAGCCATCGGCGAGGGTCCGACGCAATCTTACGCGAATGTCCCTGCGTGAGGCCAGGATCAGGAAGGCGAAGAGGAACATCAGCAGACGAGCGTTGAGCAGCGAGGGTCCGACGTTATGTCGGAGATGGTGAGCCATGGAGGTGAGGCGTGTGAGGAGCGTTGCGGCGTTGGCTGGTTGTTGTGAGTTGGAGAACGTTTTGCGAGCAGGGCGTGAAGGCTGGCCACGAGAATGACCGTTCGGGGTATTGCTGTTGGTATTGCTGCCGTTGTTGCTGAGCGCGCTGGGTCTAGACTCGTTGTTGCTGTTGTTGTTGCTGGCAGTGTTGGCGGCCGTCTTTGCAGCTTGTTCTCTCTGCTGTTGCTCGTGTCTTTGCCTCTCACGCTCTGCCTCCTCGACACGCTTCTTCTCCTCCTGTTCTTTCCTCCTCAGCGCCTCCTGAACCTCCCTCTCACGCTGCTCCTGCAACTCGACCTCTCTCCTCTTCAATCCCTCCCTCTCCTCCTTCAAGCCTTCCAATGCCAGCAAGAACGCCTCCTTCCTCTCCTCATCCAAATTCCCACACCCCTCCACAAACTCCCTAGCATAGTTCCACTCTCCCACCTCGGGCAGAACATGCAGCGCATAAAGCTCCAAAACCTTGATCCTCGCCTGCAACGCCTTGGGACTAGAGCTATGCGTGCTCATCGGCGTGCTCACCCCATCATACCCCAGCGCACCCCCAACATCCTCACTGCTCGCTAAGAAACCCTCCAAACGAGCCTGATTCGTCTTCTGATCGGGCATATGTCCCAGCAGCAACGTAGCCAAGTTGACCACAACCTCCGCATCCACTTCCCCCTCCTGTCCCGCGTAGCCCCGATTGGCAATCTCCTCCCACGCGGTTCCCTCGCGTGCCTTCTTTGCAATCGCCCTCCAAGCGTTCGCGCTGCCGAATTCCCTCCCGCCGTCCTCGGGCCCCATCTCAGTGACCGCGTGAATCAAGCTAAGATAGAAAACCCAGACTTTCGTGCGCGTGCCGCGGGAGCTCTGCGCTACGGGTGCAACGCCATGTTCCTGTCCTTCTTGCCCTTGCCCTTCTGCTTCTCCGTTCCCATCGAAGTCGGGATTGACGATCGTCTCGAGCACATCCCAGCTCTCGCGGAAGCGGCGCGTGAGGTACAGCTGCGTGGCTTGCTTGTAGGTGCGCACGATCAGGTTGTTGGAGCTGCGAGATCGGGAGAGCGAGGAGAGGGACGAGGAGAGGTAGGCGGAGTCGGAGGATGGGTGGGCGGTGTCTAGGGCGTCGCCGTAGACGCGGGATGGCATTGTTGGTGTTGATGGATGCTTTGGAGCATCCGATGGTGATGGAGAAGACTGGAGGTTTGATTGATCCAGTGGATGGATTGGATTGTAGTCGGTCGTCCTCGTGGTCGCGCGGCGTTTGATCGCTGTGCTCTGCTCTCGATTTGGAAAGCCGAAGGGCCGAGGTTCATGTTGAGAGCCTCGTGATGTGATGGAATCGATATCGCTGTTTAACCCTAACTACCCTATGCTGTAGAACCAATGCCACATCATATTTCACCAAAAACATCGTTTTCGTATACAGAAAACTCACATTAGGATATACAGACTCGTATTAAGTCTTCAATCATCATGAGGTATATGCTTTATGGGTGTTATAGAGCTGACAGCACGATATTTGATCTCATTGGTGTTCTGAGCTGATTGTAGGGTCAACCCCGAGAACACGTGCTGCAACTACCATGTCACTTCCAGACAACCACGAAAGCAAATCATTCTAAACATAGAAGAGCGCCAACAACATCGAGAACCATAAATGTCTACCATCACAATTCTCCATCGTCGTTAGAGCTCATACCAACACGCATAGCATCAACCCCCAATACAACGACCCGCCGAGAAACCAAAATCACTCCCATACTTCGCCAAACGACGATTGAATAAGAGATCAAGCACATACAATGCATGCCACGAGAGAGAGGGAAAGAGAGTCAATCACATCGCATACCACAGATCTCTGCAATCGCAATGGCAGATCGTCGTCACAGTGCTCGTATCAATATGTGTAGCATCAACCCACGATGCAACGAGCCTCGGAGCAACGAAACACACGGACTAACCAACATAGCCATCCCTCAACGAGACAGGGAACGAACACTTCAATGGCACCGCACAAGAATAGGTAGGCAACCAAGGTTCTTTCTTTCAGAAGAAGAGAAAAGTACATACGAGAACGCTCAAAACCATAGCACATGCGTGAGCCAGCAGCCCCATTCCAGCCCAGCTCAACCCATCCCTCTCACTGACCAGTAAAGAAACCCCAGAGGAGTTACCCAAGGAAATCATCATGCTTTCGCAAAAGGAATGCAGCAGTCACTTCTTCCACTTCAACTCCACCTCACCTTACTTAGCTTTCCTCTCCTTCTCCCTCTCCACCGCGCCCTTCAGCGCCCCCAACCTCTCCTCCGTAATCCTGATCGCATCATCGACCTGTCTCCCTCTCATCCCCTCGCTCTCCAGCCTTCGTCCCATTTCCTTCGCCGAGAGAAGCTTCTGCCTCTCGTCTATCTTAGGAGCATACATCCCCTCCATGCCCACACGGTCCTCAAGCCAGTCCCACAGCTCGCTTTCCTCCCTACGCCACAGCTCCTCATAAGCAGCCACGCGCTCAGGCGGGCCAGAGAAACCCACACCGCGAGAAGTCGGGGCGCGAGAGGAAAAGAACCAGCTGTACATGAGAAGCGTGAAGAGCACGGCGATGACGACCTGCGAAGTGAAGAACGGGCTGAGCAGGGATGCGATGGGTTCCAGGGGTCCACGGAGGGGCTCGAAGAGGCCCCAGTTGGGCTCTTTCGCGGCAACGGCTGTGACACGCTGTTCGCTGGCGGCACCGGAGTCGTCGGCTTCTTTCTTGCCCTTCCTCTTGCCTTTGCGGGCGGCTGCGCCGCCTTTGCCGGGTGCTTTTGTTGAGACGGCGGCTGTGAGGGCGGCGGTGATGTCTTTGACGTACTGCGTTTGACCGCCTTGAGCGCCGCTTTCGATGGGTCCTGCGAGGCGTTAGTATGATACAGGGAATGCTGGGAAGTTTTTGAAGAGACACATACCTTTCAGCCAACTCTTGCCGGTCCACTCGATCGTACAGTTGGCGATCACGCGCGTGCTGTTGCCCGGTCCCCACATCAGACAGTATTTCGTCTTTGTGGTGAAGACACTACCACTGGGGACGTCAGGCGTTTGTGTGCTGCAGTTGACAGTGACTGCTTTCTCCAGGTCGAATGCCTCGAGTGTGTTTGTTGTAATACATTTCGTCTGCTTTGGTCCCACTGGTGCATTCAGAGGCTTGATGTACGAGAACGTGAACGACTTGTGGTCGTTGTCGAGACCGATCTTATCATCGTTGAAGTCCAGTTCGCGAGACTTCTGCTCATCGACCAGCCATTTCTTCATGAACGCTCCTGATCCTGGACCGAACATGAGAGAATAAACTTTACCCAGGGGTGCAGGGATAGTCGTGTCGGTGAGAGGACGGTCGTAATGCTCTGCGGTGTCGGTACATTCGGTGGGCGCGTGTGTCTGAGGTCCTGGGAAGTCACCAGCAGGAGCAGTACCGGCAGCCGCAGCCTCAGCGGCATCCATCGTTCTCGAGAGATTAGCACTTGACAGTGCAGCACCAGTGAGCGGCTGTGCAGAAGTCTTGCGACTCAATATAGGCTCACCAACATCGCTACCTGCAATGCTGCGACCAGCATCTGGCTCCGTGTAGCTGCCAAAGTCGTCATCGTCGTCGTCCTCGTCGTAAACCTCGTCTTCGGAGCCTTCATCTGAATCGTCCTCGGAGACGATCGATCCTGCTTTCTCAGTCTTGTCGCTCTCTCCGACATTATCGTGTACCACACCGTTCAGCGAGCTCTTCAGCTTGGGATGATTGATCTTCCAGATTCCAATAAGAAGCTCGTAGGTCGAATCGCGAGCAACGAAACTGGCAAACGTGTTCCTCGCATGTGGTGTCTGGATTACAATCGCATTGGGAAATACGACAGCAGTGTTCTTCTTCTCAACAGCAACAACCTCATCAAAGCTGATGACCAAATTGGTCACCCAGCCAAAGATGTTACTGCTGAAACAGATGTGGCCTTCTGACACGTACAGTCGTCCATGTAGGAGAATCTCCTTTTGCAACGCCGCACTGTAATCTTCAATGAGGTAGTCGTCCTCAGGAACGCTGCGGAATAATTGGTGGAAGTCCTTGTTCCTCTTGCTGCTTGCCACCGCAAATCCAGTCAAACGATGACCAGGACCCGTCGTGTTTGCGGCAGAGGAGAAACCACTAGCACTGTCCTTCAAAGCCGCTGCAATACTGTTGACAGCGGTCGCATTGGTGTTCGTCGTCGCGTTACTATTCTCGCGATGCCGTCTCCGTCGTCCGCTGATTTTGCTTCGAACACTACTCGAACGTTTCACACCTTCGCCTTCTGCAGGAGTTTGGTCACCGTTCAGCGTAAGTCGGTCTTGAGAAGCAACAGACATCGGTCTAGCGCCCATTGCCTGCCCTACAGCTGTAGCTACTGGCTTCTCATATGCCACTGAGACAGCTCTTGCAGCCGCATCTTCCTCCATCTTGTTGCTGTATTGCGCTCCATTTGTGTCCTCTTGCTGCTTGAGCAAGTCTGTCGTAGAGCTCATTGACGCAGTATCGCGTTGTTTTGTAGCGTGAACTTGAGAATCGCGTTTCCCAAATGTCTCGAAAGCCGATTGTGTTGGGGTATCCTGGCCGTCTTCGTTGCTGACAATTCCAGAGGCAGCACCTTCACTGTCTGTTTTCACGGCGACAGACGCAGTCTTGTTCTTCTGGCCAGTGTTGACGGTAGCACTCAGCTGATCGGCAGCCTTTTGAGCTACGTTAAAAACAGACGAAAAGAATCCGGTAGCTGTGGTCGGCTGCGTCAGGGTTCCGCCAGGTGTTTTGGTCTCCTCAAGTGTTGGCGTCAGCGGAGCAGGAATAGAATTCGAGAGCTTGCTTGGTAGGGTCTGTGATTGCGCGCGGCGATGTCTGATGCTATCGACAGATGACAAAGGTTTGGACGGCGATTGCTTTGTAGTAGGGCTAGTAAATCGTGCAAATGTCGAATTGGAAGGATCCGTAGGTGTCGGAGGTGTGACCAGTGTTGTTGGAGTTTCTGGGCGACCCGGAGGAGTCTCTGGAAGTGACGAGGCTGTGTTGATCCTGCCTCTCCGTGGAGTGTCTTTTGGTGTGCCTGACTGCTGTTCAACTTGCTGCGCTTCAGCTGAAGGAGGGACCTCAGGAGCTGCAACGGCCTCCGCTGACGGCTGAGCGGCTGAAACAGAATCTGCTGGATTCTCCTGATCCAAAGAGGGTTCCTGAGGCTTCTCTGTCACCGGTTCTGCCGAGGAAAGACTACTTCTTCTGCTTCGTGGCTTGAAAAGACCTCCGATTCCTCCACGACCTCCCGATTCTTCTTTGACTCCTGATGTTGTAGTATCGTTTGACTTCCGACGATTGCGCGCAAACCCAGCTCTTAGCTTGTCAGCAGGTGACGGGCTTGCGTCGCGGTTGCGGTTGCGTTTAGCAGCGCCCTTGGTTGAGGGAGAAGTGTTGTCGAGGGGTTCGATGATCTGAGGAAGTGACGATGTGGAATTGTTCGTAGCAAGGGTCGTAGCGGAGTCGCTGGGAACTGCTTGAGGGCTGTCGGTAGCAGGCTGTCGTTGTGTAGACTGAGCCTGAAGTTGAGGAGAGGACAAGGTCAGGAAGGCTGCGTGAGACTGGTGAGGAGATATCGTTGGCCTAGTTGGCTTGCTGTGGGAAGACTAAGAGTTAACGGGTGCAATGAACGTGAGTTTACAAGAAATGGCAATGTAAGCAGAAGAGAGCTTATTGTCGAGAAGCCTACGTCGACAGGCAACGAGGTAATGATTATACCCAACACCCGGGATCAGGAACAGGTGGGAGCATTGGCAAGGTGGAGTGATCTGGGCAGGTCATAGCGTGAAACGAGGATGCGAGAGCGCTCTCGGAAGGTTCGCGTTCGGCTGGCTAGCGCAGGTGCTGATGAGCTGGAGCATGCCGATGCTGACACGTGCATGCCACTCGCTGCCTGCCCATAACACTGCACTCGCATGTATAGTGGTAGGGATGTGTTGTAGAGTGTATGGAGGTAGAAAAAAAGGTGTCCAGACATACCCATCATTCTCCGAGCCATCGTCTGTGAGCAAACTGCTGTTCGCATCGTCCTCGTCCAATAGCGAGCCCTCTGATCGACCGTCGGAAAGGGCAAGCTCTCCAGACTCGCCAGAGTGGTTTACACCCAAAGTGCTTGCTCCATTGTTGATGTTGTTGTTATTCTTCTCTTTGCGCTTCAGCTTCCTGGCACCGCGGCCGAGCAAGGCAGACAAACGAGCGCCAGAGGCCGACTCTTCGCTACCGCGGCGTTCGTCGACAGACCTGCGCGCGCGCTCGCGGACTTTGTCGATGGCGCCGTCCATGGTTGAGGTTACGTCCGAGGAATCATCGCCGAGGGAGGATGTGCGGCTGGTGAGGGAGGGTGTAGAGTCGTTGCTGGGTGTCGTTGCGTCATGTTTGCCTGGTCGCAGTCGCGACAGACTGCGGGAACTCGCAGAAGCGCCAAGAGGCTCGGTGGTCGCAGGCATTGACTAGGCGGACCAAGAGGCGAGGAGGCTGCGTAGCCGAAGAGCCGATTAGCATCAATGGTACAGACGGAATAGTGATTGTTTAGAGGATGCGCCAGGTCTCGCTAAGTCGGCCAACAAACAGGCTGCCTCGAGGCTCTGGTGACGATAGCTCCAAGGCTAGGGCAGCTATAGCGCTTCACAGGCGATGATGATGAGGTGTACTTGATACTGATAGAGTAGCACAAAGAATGCCACAGGGAAAAAGTAACAGTGCGAGTAGCACGTGTGTATATGAAGAGTATGTAGGTGTTTTAGTTTGTGTATGTAAATGCGAGATGCTTCTACCTCAAACATGCCATTCCTTGCTTGCCCTCACCTTGCAGCGCGGGGCGAAGAGTGTTTTGAGTTCAGCCTCTTCTAGACCTCGTTCTCCAGACAGCGCATCAGCCATCAGCATCATTGCCTTGAATGGCTCATCATCACCAACTTATTGACTTAACCCCACGCCTCGAGCCGGGACCCGCACGTGCCTAAGGCTGCACAAGAGCACAGTAACCATCCAACAAGTCACACGACTACGATTGCAAGGTCACGCACTGCGACACCTCCAAACCTCACATTGCAGATACCCCTGAGGTCGTCCTGTTGTCGCGCTTCCTAGTAAATCCCACATCCACCGCCGTTTCATCCCAGAGAATGCGCCATAATGGCCGACATCGCCCCAGTAAATAGCGTGAGTCCCTCTTGATTAGCATAACTACCACGTCCCCATTTCTGACACTAGTCAGGCGCACGCCCATGCTCGCAAAGCAGCCCAGGAAACGGACAAAGTCCACTGGGACGAAGCAGCAGAGGAACATCGCAGTGCTGCAGCCGACTTCTCTCGCGCGGCCAAGACCGCAGGCGACAGTGAGGCTTTGAGAGTCCTGCTCCTCCTCGAAGCTCAACATGAGAAACTTGCGCGTATCATCAAGTCGCAAAATACTGCCCAGTTGAATGAGGCTATCGTCGAATCCACGCCACCATCAGCCGCAGAGACAAAGAAGACTGCAGATGGCGCTGCTACGACCAACACACCGACTCAAACCGAGTCGACTCCGAAGAAGACGACGACCACTTCTGCCATAGCTGCCGCCAGACTCAACGCCCGTACTCGCGATGAGTCGCCGTCACTTGCACGCGACATAGCATCCAGGCGAGGTATCCGCCCGCCTGGCCAGCAACTTTCACCATCCGCTCTTGCAAGATCCCGTCAGCTCTCGCCCGAGTCGCAGCGTAGGGCTAAGACCGTGGCACCACGAATCCCACCCTCGATCATGGAAACCTCGAGTACTTTGCCACCCAAGCAATCTCGCTCAAAGGCGGAGGACGAAGGCTTTGCCAATTTCTACAGTAACTTGACCACTGGCACCATGTCGAAACTTTCGTCAGTCCTCGCATATGCAGGCTTGCCACTCAACCCTGAGGATGCTCAGAAGGCCGAGATACCCACACCGGAGAAAGCTCGCAAAGACCGCAGTAGTCGTACTGTCAGTGCTGCGAACGAGCCAGATGTGAAGAAGTACTTTTCGAAAGCCGCTCTCACGGCGATAGAGGACGAACACCGCCAAAGAGGTGCACACGGGCAAGTATTCGGACCAGCCGAGAGCTTCTACGTTGTACAAAAAGGAGGCGGCACTTACTCTTATGCCGACATTGCACGCAATCAACAGTTGCAGAATGCAGGACTGGAGGATGAGGACTTCTTCGTCGACGCCCAGGAAGGACTTCCCTCACCACGACACGGCCGCTTCCCTTCGCAGCACTCCAGCCGTGCCGCCTTTGGCAAATCACGTACAGCAGAAGAACTCGAACTTGAGAATACCACGCTCAAAACCACACTCGAACAACTCGCCGCTCGTCTTGCAAATTTCGAAGTCCATGCGCAAGACGCATCTTTCGCAGCTTTATCACACTCCATGGCCAGCTTACCCAGCGCTTCACACACATATCACGCCGCACCACCGCCACCTGATTCAGGCCAAAGTTTGCAGGACGCTTTGGAGCGCGTGCGGGCATTGGAGTCTCAGCTTTCAAGCCAGAGCGAGCAACATGAGAAGCTTGAAGCTCTCGCGCAAAAGCAAGAGAAGAAGATCCGCATGTACCACAGCAAGTGGGAGGATGTCAAGAAGAGCGCACGCGAGAAGGAGAAAGCTAAGCGCGAAAGGGCTGCCGAGGCGAGTGGTAAGGAGGGCACTGATGAGGCTGGCGCTTCGTAAGTGTTGTCCTGGATACGAGGTTAGGGCTATGAAGCCTGGATAACAAGATGACCTTGACAGAGGAATGTGCTACTATTGCTTCAAGCTTCCATAAGGAAACTTTAAGAGTAGCTAATGTAGCTAATGTAAGGACAAGGATGCATGTGGATATGACATAAGCGCTTATTGTAACGAGAGGAGAGAGCGAGCATGGTGATGTTAGACAGGCTCACTGTTGTATTCGTCTTCAATACGAATTTAAGCTACCTTAATCCTGCCGCCGCATTTAATTTGAAGTTCCACCTGGATGATGTAAGCGCCTCCACCCGTGACACAGCCCTGCAGCGTTTTGAGTGACACGAGGCCTGAAATAGTCTGTCGTACAGAACACGGCGACGAAGCCTCTCATCAATGAAGAAAGCTGCAAGCAGTGAGTGCTTCAATTATCGTTACAGTCGCTAACTCTGCAGATCGCACGTTCCAAGGCTTCCAATCAAATCTCCGAAGACATTCCTCAAACGCGGGCTGCTCTTGAAACGCCTGCAGCGGCGTTGCGGATCGCCTGCGACTTGGCGTTACGACTTTCCCATCCAAGCGTCCGCCCCTCTTGCGCGTTACAGGACGACGAGGCGCAGTCGTACGCGCTGGCCCTGTCACTATTCACCGTCTTACATTATCGTCTTCTTCAGCTGCGAGTGCAGATCCTCGACTTCACTTTGTGCTGAATGCCTGGGAAATATCGTGAAGTACAGCCTTACTTTCATCATCCACTGGAGCTTACTTCGCGACAAGCCTCTCCTGCCGAGACACGCGGCAAGCTTATTCTCCGACTGTCAAACCTAAGACCCCCTCGAACCCTTTCCAAGGCATTATTATTCACTGTTCACATGGGACGATCTGGACATTTATCACCACCCCTGCACCACTTCGACAATATACTCGACATCACCCACGGCGCAGGCGCCACCGACAGCAGCCAAACATGGTCGTGCAATGCAACTCCACCCTGGCTGAACTGCGCGTCGAAGAGGATCCCCTCTGGCCAGCACACAGCGGCATCACCTTCCACGAACTTGGATTAGGCCTCAGCATAATATTCGGCCTCATCTCCATCATCGTCGCCTTCTACCTAATCTACCGCCATGCCACCCACTACCTCGTGCCCAGCCAGCAGAAGCACATCATCCGCATCTTGCTTATGATCCCAATTTACTCGACGGTGTCCTTTCTCAGCGTCTTGTACTACCAACATGCGGTATACTACCAGGTGCTGAGAGACTGCTATGAGGCCTTCGCCATCTCGAGTTTCTTCGCGCTCATGTGCGAGTACGTGGCGCCTGGCTTGCACGAGCAGAAGAAGTTCTTCCGCACGTTGACGCCTGTCAACTGGTTCTGGGGCGTGTTCTTTATGCAGAAGTGTACTGGCGGCGAGCACCGTGGACCTTTCAGGAAACCTCGCTCCGGTCTTACTTGGTTTAATGTCGTATGGGCGGGCGTCTTCCAGTACTGTTTGGTGCGCGTATTTTTCACCATCGTCTCGGTGATAGCAGAAGTCTTTGGACGGTACTGCGAGCACTCTTTGAACCCGGCTTTTGCTCACGTCTGGGTCGTGTGTTTTGAAGGTGTCAGTGTTACTGTTGCTATGTTCTGTTTGGTGCAGTTTTATATCCAGCTCAAGGATAAGTTGAGCGAGTACAGGCCTGCGCTGAAGATCATTTGCATCAAGTTGGTGATTTTCTTCTCTTTTTGGCAGACGGTATGCATTGCCAATTCCTGTATTTTGTGCCGTGAATGTCATTTGCTAATTAGCTTCTCAGATGGTCATTTCATTCCTTGCGTCATCTAACGGACCACTCAAGCCAACCAACAAGATCAGCTACCCCGATATTTACATCGGAATCCCTTCATGGCTGCTCTGTATCGAGATGGCGTTCTTTGCCATCCTGCATGTATTTGCCTTCCCTTGGACACCTTACTCTCTGATCCACGGCGCAGCCGCCTACACCAGCAGCGACAACAGCCTCGAAAACGGTGCCCCTACGACCCTCCCCACATCTTCGAGAAGGTATAGGGGCTTCTGGTATGCGATAGCCGACTCTTTCAACCCGTGGGATGTCGTGAAAGCCTCCTCGAGAGGTCTCAGGTGGATGTTTGTTAGGTACAAGCACCGTCACACCGACTCTTCCTACGTACGACCTGATGCGGCCTACAAACTCGGAACATCAACTAGCGAGATCGGAAGTGGAGGCGCTGCTGCTGGCATGACGGTGCCGGTCACCGCTGGTCTGCACCAAACACACTCCAACACGAGCACTGCGCCCGCAGCGACAGGACCTTACAATGCCATGACAACGGACGACGATACATCCGGCCTCCTGAACAGCTCCATGCGACCCGGCAAGTCGCCTTCACCTCCACCAAGATCTCCGTTCGGCGACGAGTTTGCGCATCACGGTGACGGCGCGACTGTGGGTCTGCGTCCTGAAAACACAGACAGGATGCCGCAATATGGCGCGCATGATCCTTCTCGCACGAGGTCTCCGTTCGGCGACGAGTATGCACGCGGCGATGACGGTGCAGCCGTGGGCCTAGGTCTTACACATACAGCTAGAGTACCACAGTATGGCGCGAATGATCCTCCAGTGAATGTCTGGCAGAACGATACGTCCTATCGGGACACGCACCCAGGCATCCTCCAACCCGGACAGCGGAATGAGCAGTGAGCTGGTCAACGGGAAAGATGAGGTTCAAGGTATGGTAGCGAGGGCACAAAGCCCTCAGTCTACCGAACGACAGATGGCGATCGCTGGATGTGATTGTTCCTGAGGATTTGCGGAGTATAGGGCTGGCACGCACTCCGATCTACTCAAGCAGGCCAATGTTCGGTACCGCTGTACTGTACAGTATACCTCAACAGTTTCACAACAGCCCGCAAGCAAGCCACAACAGCGAGATCGAGGCTTGTCATGATCCTTCAGCGGAGATCTGAGAGCTTGTTTGTGGGTCTGCCCTGTTTGTGGCACTTCGAGGGTGGACGGAATAGATGGGCCTGGATCTGGCTTGCTTACGGCTGGGCCGTGAGGGCTGCTACAGTACTGTACATGCGAACAAGCTTCATCATCCAGTCGGATCCCCTCGAGGCTCTCCGCACATCTTACGATTCGCCCATTGCTCGCCGGAGTTGTTCGAAGAGCCATTGTTGGTACAATGCGGTCTACAGTGTGTACGGACGGAGGGTACATGCGTGTAAGATACAGGGACATACGCAATCATTGTGTGGACGATATGCGCGCGTGTGTGCAGGTTGGATGATGGCAAGACTTCATCGCCACCCGCAGTCGCGAAACGATTATGCGCATGGGGAAAGATACGTGATTACGATCTACCGGCGAAGACCTGCGCGCGAAGTCCAGGCCAACGACTGCACTGGTTGCACGCAGCGCGCGTGAATGCGAAGCGAGGCCTCTCCTCCTGCAAAAATCTCAAGAGCACAAACACACGCCACACCTTCACATCGTCCAACGATTCCAGTCCAGTCCAGCCTGCAGCAAAAGCCCAGCTGAGCGAGACACGTTCGCACGAAATCATAATACCCTCCGCACGTGCGGCAGTTAGGCAAGTACCACGGTCCGGCACAGTACATGCAAGTATCGTACGAACATCGCACACCAGCAGCATGAATCGCCACCCCGCTACCGCCAACGAGCTGCAACTAACTGCAACGCTTGCGTGCTCGACGTGCATGTACAGTTGTATACGTTTGCGCAAAACGCCAATCCTTCGCCGAGTCAGCCAGCCAGCGGAACCAGCTTGGAGCTTCAGGTAGCTAGTAGCTAGGTTGCTGTGCAAGGTAGCTCCTCAGCTACGAAGTGCTTGGTTAGGAGCTCTCGCCACTTCGTACACACACAGCTTTTACTTTGCGGAAGGAAACTTTGAGCTTTGTAGCCTTTGGGCTTTCCGGGGCTGATGGCGTTTTTGCGGAGCGGAATACCACAGATGTCGACGACGAAGGGTAATCGCTCGTGTATGGTTTGCGACGAGGAGGTGTAGACTAGGATTTTGGCGGGAGGGGTAATTGTGTAGGCAGAGATGGGGAGCAATAATAATAATGCGATACGGAATTTGTAGCTCCATGTGCGGTAGCTATGAGATTGTAATTTGAAGTGCATGAACCAAAGCAAAGCAAAGCCCACGCGCAAAGATCGATAGCGCAATTCTTGTGTGGGACAGGAATAGTAATGCGCTTTTTAGCCAGCCTTTGGTGCTTGCTTGCTTTCGCGTGTACATGGAAACATGTACTTTCGACTACGTCGCTGTTATCTCCACGCTTGCGTATAGCGCGCAATGCGCGATTGATTTGAAGAAAAGCTTCCTCGGTATGATATGTACAGTCTTAGTAGTTAGCCTTATTTTCTCCGTAGTCTATTGCTAAGAATACTACCGCACTGCAGTCGTGTGGGTGTTGATTGCAGGTAGGCAATCCAAATTCAGGCTACATACGTAGGAAGAAGAGAGAAGGCGACTAGGTATGTACTGTACTATATATATTACAATACAAGTAAACTAACGCCCTTGTCTAGTCTAAGGCTGACAGCCTGACAAGGCGGTGAATCTCGGTCCAGTCTCACATATATCTGTAAAACTGCTGTCAAGTTACGTATAGATTGTTAGAACTTTAGAAGCAAGTGGTATGTGCTGAGTCTAGAGGTATGTGCAGAGTCTAGAAGCTGGAAAGCATGGGCATAGCGAAGAGTATGTATACAGATATGAGACGATAAGAAGATAGGAAGATAAGAAGGGAAAATACGACGTCGTTGTTGCATTGCCTTAGCGGAGGCTGGTGTGCATGAACATGTATGTATGTTTCAGGCCGAAGCGCTTTGCTCACCGCGACCTGATGTGAGCGAGTGAGCGCTTGCTGCAGGAGCGCAGGAGCTGCGACGTAAAGCCAGGGAGGCGAGATGGCTGGCTGGCTGTTTGAGCGTGCGAAATGTATAGATATTTGCTGCTTGTTATTGGAGCGCGAGTTGAAGTTCACACGTACGTGTGAGCTCATTATTAGGGCTTTGGGTGTGGTTCTGTTCGTGCGGAGAGAGATCTCGTTGTTGGAGAAGACGTGGAGAGAGAGATGGCTTTCGTCGAATGGTCGTCCTCTGCACTTGTTAGGAAGGTGCATGAACGTGCATTCTGCATACCTGCACACAACAAATTTCTGAATATGTACTTTACTCGACAGGGGTGGATTGCTACAGGTGTTCTACCCCTCGCGTTCATGCTGCGACTACCACAGCAAGCATATGACGCCCGCTGGGATGCCGCGATGCGATCGGATTTTTCTGGCGCTGCCTTGCTCGCCTTGCGGACATGAAACGACACACGGTCGGGCCGCCCTGTGAAGTCATTTTTCGCTCGGAGACAGGTGCACTGATCACGACTGTGACGCGACGACCAGCCGTGTGCAGGGTTTCGCGTGTCGCGACACGGTGATACATGATGACCTGAGGAAGGAGGGAGTTCCGTTCCCTTGTTCTCAGAGGTCAAGCTGCAGGCAAGCGTATCGTCAGTGGCGTCGAGTAATGCCGTGCCGGCGTCGAGGGGAAGCACCGGAGCATCGAAGCCCTTGAAATGATTTGCTTTTTCTGCGAGGACGTTGCCGGTGCCAAGAGTTGAGCGGTTGGAGGTTGAAGGTATGGCTGAAGTCTATTCGTCATGGAAGGTTGAGGGAACGGGGTGTGATTGAGATGAGCGGGTGCGGGATGTTGTTGTTGTTATTAGTCGGAGTAGCTTGATTTGTGCAGATGCATTCTGGCTGTGAAGGCGCCTGATGCCAATGAGTGGACAGAGGGCATTTGAGAGAGTGAGACTCGATGGCAGGCTGGAGTATGATTTGTCCTCCCTGTCCTCCCACACACTATGGGATGAAACGCAGTCATGCAGAGCAGACTCGCCCACACTCGTCCATCCTTCTCCGCGCCTTCCAGCTTCCAAGGCGGCGGCAAGTAGAGTTGGCACTAGCGTCGTCTAATGCACACTAGCGCGCGAGAGCCCACTTGACGCAGATCAGAATCTCAATCCCGGCCCCAACAACGACTCGTGCGCTTGCTGCAAGAGAGAGCAAGCAACCAACTCTGCTGCATTTCTTCCCTCAGCTATTGCGAGGAGCTGTTTGCAGTCACTTCGAGTGATATTGCTGCTTTTCACCTGTTATCACAGTCAACTAGAATCACCACCGCCACCACAACACTCACCACTCCCGCCGTGTTGCCCTCTCGCTTCTCCGCTGCGTGCCTTCACTCTCGGCAAATCAGCACGCCCAAATTAAGATTGATCAACTGCGACCCCTCCCATCTATCGCTACTTTCGCTACTTTCGCTCCCGCCAACGCTCGCCCAACGCCCAAATCGGCTGCCCATCTCGTACCGGCGTGCGCGGCGTCTTGGACTATTGCAAACCCTCTCTCTGAAGAAGACGCTCATTCACCACCACCGCCACCACCAAGCCCGACTACTGCCTGCGATCCGCTCTCCGCTGCTGCTACTCTTGCTCCGCTCCTGATCCTGCTCTAAGCTCGACACCTGCGCGCATGAGCTCCATCTGAGAGAGAACCGCACCTGGGCGTTAGCCGAGGAACCTCACCTCTTTACTCTTCAATCCCTTGCATTCGCTATCCATATTGTACTATTATGAAGCATCACAACATGCTGCCCTACCGACGAACCGCCCTGGCTGCTGCTGCTGCTGCTCTTTTCATCGCAAATGCCTCCGCGCAGGTATGGGGTGGACAGAGCCAGCAGTACTGCTCCAACCAAAACACCGGCTCCGATTACAGCGCTGGTAAGTGCCTCGCCATTGCGCATGCACGCATTGCACACCCGCAACCGCGCATACTGACCCCTTTCCCTCAGTGACCGACATCTACAACTCATATAAAGCCTGTTCGGACAACTGCGGGAGCAACTACGCCTTCGCTATCGTGCAATACCAGTCATGCTGGTGCTCCGACTACATCCCTGCCGATCAGGGAAGCACTGGAGACTGCGACCAGGGCTGTCCTGGATACCCAGGAAACAGTTGTGGTAACGCAGACTCCGGCTTGTACGGATACATTGCCTTGGATAAATCACCCTCTGGAACCGCTGGCGGTGGTTCGAGTAGTCAGGCAAGCAGCACCGCTGCCTCTACTTCTTCGAGCGTAAGGGTTAGTACATCCACAACACCGAGTAGTTCTTCGCGCAGTGAACGAGCGTCTTCGTCTGTGATCTTCTCTTCTTCCACAACGCAAGTTGTGTCCTCTTCGGATTCTTCCTCGGATTTCTCCTCCAGTCCTACGACTTCCTCCACGGCCTTAGCTCTAACATCCTCGTCGCAGACGTCGTCTCCTGAGACGACATCTACTTCTTCACGGGAACCATCTACTTCTAGCTCTGACCCTACAACCTCTTCCGTGAGTCGCGCAACCGCAGCAACAACCCTGACAAATGCAATCTACCCGTGGCCGGTGTTCGAATTCGCGAGGGCGCGCAACCTATGGTGTTTTCACTGCGAACTTCGTGCTACTGATGCTGTTTGGAGTCAAAGGGTTGACAGGAACATCATTGCTGACAATGTTACACAATAGTCATCACCCGTGCCTACGACTTCATCAAGCTCTACACCGCCACCAGAGACATCAACAACATCCTCCACTCC
Source organism: Cladosporium velox (assembly GCA_024604135.1). NCBI lineage: Eukaryota > Fungi > Ascomycota > Dothideomycetes > Cladosporiales > Cladosporiaceae > Cladosporium > Cladosporium velox. The sequence continues at coordinate 121,228 of JANIIF010000006.1, read as the reverse complement.
AGAGCCGACTACATCTTCCAGCTCATCCTACATCCCTGAATCCGCCACCCCTTCACCCGTCACCAGCACTCGTGTTGTGACAATCTCTGGAGAAGCAGTCACAGAGACAGTCACATCAACACCCATGGTAGTGGCGCCAGCTCACGAAGATACTGAAACTCCATCAGCTTCCAACTCGCTCTCCGGAGGCGCCATTGCTGGCATCGTAATTGCTGTCTTGGCATTCCTGGCTCTCCTGGCTCTCGTCATCTTCCTTCTTTGGCGCCGACGTCGCCACAACTCCACCGACCCTAACAATCCTCACGGCTACCCTGAGATGGCCACTGCTGCCAACCCACGCCCGCGTCGCAACGTCAGCGTCCTTAGTAAAGTCGGCCTCCTCGCTCGCACCCACCACGACCCCACTCCGGACGACGATGCGGAACCTTCATCTGCTGGTCCCTCACACAGCGCTCGTCACTCCGCGTTCTTCGCCGCTGGTGCTGCTAGTGGATCAGATGGTGTTTCACCGTCAAGCCCTCTTGGCCCGCAGAGTCAGGCCAGTAACAGTTTGTACCAGACGGACTCGAGACGTCATAGCAAGCCGCTTGTGTACGACCAACGTCTCAACCCAAGCGCACTATTTGCGAATGCCGACGCCAACGGTAGCCGGATCTCCATGGCAGACAACACAGATTACAGTAGACCACTCGATTTGGGCGGTGGCCGACTGGCTGTCAGGAACCCTGATCCAAGGAGCAGCTTTGAGAGCAGGTGCTAGAACTGTGCATCAAACCTGCTTCCTTGGAGACGGTAACAACTTTCCTTTCTTGTTCTTGGTGATACCCCCGGTTGGCGAAATTGATGAATTGACGGAATGGAAACGTACACATACACAACACATACGGACGGACGGATGGAAAGAGAGCCGATGGGATTCCAAGAGGGGGATCTCTCCTTTCGACACTTTTTTATACTTTGGCATTTTCACCAGCGCTGGCGTTTTCCCTTTGGGCTTGGGCTTTGGGACTCCTTCCCTCCTGTGCATGAATGCGCCCTGCCCCACCTTCTTGTGATTTTATTCACCTTCTCTTCTTTCTATACCTTTTCTTTTCTCTTACTTTTACCTTTATAGCCTGTCTCTATCTATTCCTCCTGTGAAGGGAGGAAAACGCAAGACGCAGTGCATACGACTCTCGTTTTTATTTTTAAACTTTCTCTCACACACTTTTTGCCTCTTTTTTGCAAGAAGGGGATGCCGTTGGGGGTTTTCACAGCCATGCTGGGAAAGCATGTGCACGACACGCAGGTATTGCAGGGTGGAATGGTACGATGTGAATATACAGGGGAATCGAGGCACTGCTACTACGACGACGACAGATGAGGTACAGAAACTAGGATATAAATACAGCTGTTCATGAATACTTTGTTTTGAACAAGTGGTGGGAGTTCTTTTCTTTCTCCTGAGATCGCTTTGGACACGCCGTCTTTCGCCTGTGAAATGAGGTGTTGGAAGGGAGGCAACGAGTTGGCGGTGAATGGAGCTTGCTTGCTTGCTTGCTTGACTGGTTGGTTGGTTGATTGGTTGGTAAGCGTCGACGGTGAATGCGACTGAACTGGCATGGCTCTTGTGCTTACGATTTAGCTTTTCTCTACTGATCCATTGCACTCGACGGCAATGGATACCTGCCCTGCTCACAATTGTTCTGGCCGGATCCTTACTTGTCCGCTCCGTTCCAACCATGTCGAATCAATCGATTTCATCGCGACTCGCTACGACATCGATACCGCTCCTGGTCTGAACACGGGTCACGGTCCTGCCAAAACGCTATCCACTCACTTACTCACGCCTCTCGCACAGCTGGTACTTTCACAACCAAGTGGGGAGAAAAGCAAATGTGCATCAAAATCTTGGTGCAGTACGCGTGTGGGCACGCGGAGGTGGAATTCATGAATCGGCATTGTGAGTGTGCATTGATTGTTGGGCCGGTGGTTGAGAGGATGGGGAAGTGTAAGCGGGTTTGCGGTGGGAAAGTTGAGGAAGCCAGGATCGAGGGCGAGGATGAAAATGGGAGGGAGAGGGTTGGAATGAGGAGTGATGGAGACGGTGGTAGGGGTGGAGGTGGAGGGAAGGAGGGAAGCGACGTGAGGTGAGGTGAGATGGGTTTGTTTGCTCTTTGAGGCTCTTGCAAAATCGCTATGGATGGTGGATTGGATTGGGGACTGACTGACTGTCCCTGTATTGAACGGGCGACTTGCGGTTGTTTCGCAATGGCTGGCTGCGGCAAAGCAACGATGCTTGCGCTTGCTGTTTGAGACTTCACTTCGCCAGCACTGTGCGACAGAAGTTTTGTGGTGGAGCTTGCCAGTTGCATACTTTTCTTCCGCCTCCACCACTGCCATCTCGCGATTGATGCTCGTCTGCCATGTGCAGCTTCCAGCATGGCAACTTCCCTCCATTCTTCGAATTCGGAGGAAGAAGGTAGTTGAGAGTAGGAAGGAGTACGTATGCGCTCGCTATCTCGTATCGGGTTCAATCCGAGAAGTGGACGCATCAGCTATCGGATTGACATCTCGCCGAGGCTGCCTTCTCGAGAACTCGCGGAAGCTTTCGTGCCGATCAGTCTGACTTCAATGCAGCTTAACAATTGACCACGCTCGATTAGGAAAGTAGATAACACATGGCTTATCTCTACTCACGCAGTTGTCGCATATCCCTACTATACATCCTTCCAACTGGACTAGGGCGACTCTGATCACCTTATCTGGCCCGATGATGCGCGCCGTCGTGCTTGTGCATCGATAGCAGTAAGTATATGTAATTTACTGCCTGTAGAATTGGGCCTCAGCCTATCTGTCACAATATTTGCAACTACTTGACAGTCAACTTCAATCGCCCACAATGGGCGTTGCATCATTCTGGGCAGACCATGTGGTCCTCAAGCCCAAACCTGGAGCCTTCCAAGCCGACGACACCAAATCCAATGTATACAGCAACGAAGACATGGATCCCATCAAGCGCAAAGACCGCACGTACGAGTGGTATCAGATGGGTCTTTTCTGGATCGCCGAGGGCTTCAACGGCGCACAGCTGCAAGTTGCCAGCTCTGCTTTTGCACTTGGGCTCAATCCTGGCCTTTGTGTGGTTGCCTGTCTCGTTGGCAACATCATTGTTTCGATACCTTGTGCTGCTTCTGGGTATATGGGAAGCAAGCTTGGTACGAATTTCCCTGCGACAGTCAGGGCGTCGTTTGGTATCTTGGGCGCTAAGTGGGCTATGATCGTTCGCGGTATACCTTGTATCATCTACTACGGCATACAAACGAGCCTAGCAGGACAAGCAGTGCATGCTTGTATCGCCGCCATCTGGCCGTCGTTCGATACTTGGAAGGTGGATGCGATCCCGAAGTCGGCCGACATCACTGCGCAGGACATTCTTTGTTTCTCGATCTTCTGGCTCATATCGTTGCCTTTCCTGTACCTACGGATAAGCACATTGCGTCATCTTTTCGTGTTGAAAAGTGTCTTGGTACCGCTATACTGGACAGCAATGTTCACATGGTCAGTGACTGCCGCCGGAGGCTACCCAGACATCTGGCGAACGCCAAGTGTGCCACTCGATGGCAAATCAATCGGGTACTTATTTGGCATATGTGTCAACGCTGCTATATCGCCTAATGCTACGTTCGCCGTCAACATCATGGATATCTCGCGATACTCCAAGAGCGACAGAGCAGCTTGGATGACCCAACTATTCGCCATATCAGTCTTCGTCACCATGACAGAGTTTCTCGGCTGCACAATGGCTGTGGCCTCATCAGTGGTCTACGGCAAAGTCGAATGGAATCCGCTGGTCGTGATCAACCAATTCGATTATCGAGCCGGTAAATTTTTCGCCGGAGCACTCTTCGTCTTCTTCAACATCATGACCAATGTGACAGGAAACTCCATCCCTCTGGCCAACGATCTGACCGGTCTATTCCCAAGATATATCAACATCCGCCGCGGCCAGTTCATATGCGCTGTGGTATCGTTCGCCACCTGCCCATGGAAGATCCAGGCACGAGCTGAGAACTTCCTCGCTTTCCTCGGCGCTTACACGCTTTTCCTGGGCGCCACGACGGGCATCATGATGGTTGATTACTTCATGATCCGTCATGGATACGGTATCAATATCGCGCATCTTTTCAAGCGCCGTGGCAGTATTTACTGGTACACGTACGGCGTGAATTGGCGGGCTTTTGTGGCTTGGTTCGTTGCTCTGGCACCGTTGCTTCCGGGTATGGTCAACTCGATGGGTGTCAGTGTGCGCAACGAGTCGATCCTCGATATGTACTCGTGGAACTACGTTTTGGTTGTAGCTTTCTCCGGAACACTTTACTGGGTTCTCGGAGCTATCTGGTCGTTTCCAGTAGATAGTGGCGATGTCGACGATGTTGGTGCAATTTATCTGATCGAAGGCGTGGAACCCTCTGGAGTGTTGGCTTCGGATGTTGCTGATCTGGGAGAGAAGGGAAGTCTTCCAAAAAATGAGAAGACGGCGCTGCGGCCTTCAGCTGCAACACACGGACGTGATGTTTCGGTATGAGGTTTGCACTTGGAAGCTTGTAGACAGCTCTGTCATAGTTTGGATCGACCAAGCATCATGTCATCAACATCCCCAAATTTTAATTCGCATGCCCAGTGAGTTGACGACAAAAGTCCAGTTTTGTTCCCACGACACGATTGTTCAAGCCACCGCAAGGCGTCTCACAATATCCAATAATAAGTCTTTGTAACATGACGGCAAAGATGTTCCGGTTGCAGTCTAGTTGACCCACTCAAGCTATACACTAACTAGGCGAATATGCATGCCTGCCTTGAGCGAAAATGCTGTTGCTCAGGCCCACGCTAGACTATCGCCTGAAGACAAAGCCATGTATGTTTTCCATGACATATTATCCATATATCTCGTGTGAGGCGTAGTAGTCGTCGTCTTCGCCACCGGTGGCCTTTTCATGCCACACCCCCAGCTTCGCGCCAGCCTGGATTCTGGATTCGAGACGAGAAAGTCTACACAATCTCGCCAGCATTTGTCAGGATCTCGCATTCAGATAAAGTGTCAATTCAACTATGGAGCCTCAGTATCTTGACGATCTTGCCGTCCTGAACAAGGACGGAAATGACTACATCAGGCTTCTCCGTGTCTACACTCCATCATCAAGACCCAAGGAGGCCACTCTGTGCGAACTTCGACTGTTCTCCCTGCGCCATGCTCCTAGGTACTCGGCCTTGTCTTATTGTCGGCAGCCGGAATCCGGCATCGTCAACATAGATGTTCGAGGATCCGTCATGGGATTGTTCCCTATCTCGCACGACCTAAGATCCGCTATGCGAGCTGTTCATTATCACCACTGGAGCGATTGGCTTTGGATAGATGCGTTATGCATAAACCAGTCCAGCAACGATGAGACGAACGACCAGGTCCCGAGGATGCGAGATATTTACGAAATGGCGTATGCGGGCTTCATTTGGCTGGGAGACACTGTAAGAACAGCGCGCTTTGAGCCATGGGGAGGAGCGTTATACTCTTTCTGGATGGGAGGTAAAACCGACTTGGAAAGGGATATTACGAATCCGAAGTTCGTAAGCCCAGAGCATCGGAGTAGGGAGGCACACATCGCTGGTCTCGGATTTACTTATGGAAAACTTATGCAGCTTGCAAGACTCTCTCAAGGCATCGAGCGTGGTGGTGTAGAACTTGGGTCATTCAGGAAATGGTGCTCCCAGCTCGACTCTACGTGTGTGTCGGCTTGAACATCATGCATTGGGATCAGCTCATCAGCTCGTGCGGTCGCTGGGGGCACTAGAGCATAAGATTTTCTGGCGTCTTGCTTGATTGCACAGCGACATTGAAGAGATTGGACGGACTCCGGAAGCGATGGCATGGGGCCAAATACAGCATTGACATCTTGGAGCTACTACGTCTCGGGCGACAGTCGTATGCCACCAACGCGAGGGATAATGTGTATGGTATTCTCGGGCTTGTGAATCCGCAGGACAGGCACCAGATACGGGTCGACTACAGTCGCGCTGTTGATCAAGTGTACGCCGAAATGACGGCAATGATCATCAACAAGTACCAAAGCATAGATTTCATTGTGGCCTCTTTCTGGCACAGGACCGACACAACAAACGCTCGGCTCCCTTCTTGGGTGGTCGATTATGGTACCGGCTTCGACGCAGAAGATGATTATCTTGGCATAATCCGCAACTTCCTCCAGGAGTTCGGACACAAAGCTGGAGGTAGGACCGCACCATCTGCCATCATCGACGATCATGCCTCGAGACTGCATCTGGAGGCTGTTTTGCTTGACAGAGTTGCAGAGACGTTGGAATTAGAGGACGTGATACCAAAAGATTTTCGTCCAAGGTACGAAGATGACGCAACCACATCAGAATCATCGTATGTAGCTTCCGAGCCTGTGCCACGATGGCCACGGTCTTGGCCTCTGGCGGCAGCAGCGCTGCTTCGATCATGCTCGGAGTGCGACTTTCCACCGTCAGACCCTCGACACGTTCTGCAGCGAAGCAACGGTCCCGTGCATGTTCTGGCGAGAAAAAACCCTTATTGCGGGTATGATGACTACAAAACTTGTGATCGCGCAAAAGAGAATGGAGACATGCTCGATGACATCCTCCTCAACATCGAAAGCTTGAATGACGAACTCGTTCGCGAGAGACTGAGCAGTAGGCACAGGGTCTATGAAAAGTTCATGAATCGCACCAGACTTGCCTCGCACGATACTCTGTTTGCTACCGAATGCGGTTGCATGGGCCAGGCCAGACACGATCCTCGTCAGAGATCCGCCGATCAAGAAAAAATATCTCGTCGTTTGGCCCACAAAGACGACGTCCGAAGAGGCGACATCGTAGTTGTCCCGCAGGGTGCAACCAAGCTTTGGGTCCTACGGGAAACAGACGTTGAAGGCGAGTACAAGCTGATAATAGACTGCTATGTGGATGGAGTCATGTCGGGTGAATTGATGTCGCTGGTGGAGTCCGGGAAATTGAAGACACAACGATACACACTTGTTTGATACATGGTTTGATCTGGTGCAGCTTTCGGTCGTTCGTAGTATATAGGCATACGATGGGAGAGATCAGGGGACTAATCGACCGAAGGCTATTAGAACTGGCTGTCAACCTACCTGAAGTAGCGAGTAAACTGGTGATGGGGAAATCCATAAATGGGTAATTGTTCTTTCATAGCGATTAGAGGGTAATCGAGTGTCTCTGTCTTAACTATACTGTCTCTATCTACAAAACGTAGTGTGCAATCCCTTGTAGTTTATGGCGATCCCTATATTGCATCTCGCTAGATTTTCTCGAACCACACAGACTGATCTTCCATCTATACGAGCTTCTACGCCCTCTAGGTGTGCTTCAGTTTGACCTGGTGTGCCTTTCAGTTGTTCGTTATATACCATGCATGTAAGCACACGATGAGAGGGACCAGGGGATTCGTTGGCCGGAGGCCGTCAGAGCCAGTGATTGACCTGCTTGACGCAGCGAGTAGTGAAATGCTGATGGGAGAGATGTATGGATAGCCAACTTTTCGTTCATTTAAAAAAAAATTGGAGACTGAGCGAGTGTCTCTGTCTTAGCCATGCTGTATAACGGGGTGATGTACTGTGCAATGGCCAGCCGTTCATGACTGTCCTAACATTGCAACACGAATCGAGCTCAAACCCACAGCAAGCTTCTACGCTCGCGTGGAGTATTCCTCACATCCAACTGCTGTAAAGAAACGTTCTGGCTCGACCTGTTCACGCCAACGTGACTATCTTCTCTCGACTTAGGAGATATCTGTGCATTTGTTGTCGAAATACATAGCCATGCATTGCTTGCGTGACGGTCCACCGGCCGACAATTAACTTCGTTCGATGAATCGCAGGCAGGAAGTCCGGTCTGGACCTTAATGTATTCCTTGGTAAAAGTACCTCTTTACCATACGTATCAAACGACCGTTTAGTGCGCTTGTCCGTATCAAATAATCAGAATCGGCCCTTCCCACTTGACTCCGTTATGAGGCGCCATATACTGTATCGCAAATGAGCGGGTATGGCTGAGCCGTTTACAAACACGCATCGAAGCCCATTGCACTCTTACAATTTCAGTTTCATCCACGTGACACAGAACGAAAGCGAGAAAGACAGGTGATCATCAAGCCATTCATTTCAACATCATTTATCAATATCCAAACCCCCCAACCCTCGTCCCTCCTCCTCCCAAACCTCCGAAACCTCCCACTACACCGCAACACTTCATCAATAAATCCCCTGTGTCCGATACTGGAAAGTATCATAGAGCCTCGTATAATAACTCCCCACGCTCTTCGCAACCAAATCCTCCACCCACTCCCTCGCCTCCTCCTTGCTCTTCTCCAGCACGAACCTCGCCCGCAGAGCCGCAACAACACTCGTCAACCCGCCGCCATAGCTAGGCATCTTGCTCTCCCTGCCCATGAGCTCGACGAGCATGACGATTCGTTCCGCTTCACGCCTCAAAGCCTGGAAGGCATCTTTCAGGACTTCTTTGAACTTGAGGAACGCCGCGCCTTCGAACCCACCGAGGACTTCCATGTATTCGAGGGGAAATTTGAAGGGCGCGGCTTCGAAGCCCATGTTTCCTGGGGAGTTAGAGAGCATGAAGCCGAAGTCGATGTGGATGACGTGGCCTTCGGAGTCGATGAGGATGTTGCCGTTGTGGCGGTCTTTGAGCTGCAGGATGTAGCTGATGATGCTGTAGGCTGCGAGGCTCTTGGCGAAATTGTCGGTCGCTTTGATGTAGGCTGGGGAGTCGGGAGCGCCGAAGGTTTTGGTGTAGTGGTCTTGGAGGGTGGCGATGCCTTTGCTTCGGGCATTGGGGGCTGCGGCGAGGGCGGCGAGGGTTAGGGAGCGTTTGAGGGAGTGGAGGGAGACGGCGTTGGTGATGGTTTCGATGAGGCCGGAGGATTCGCCTGTGACGAGGATGCGCATGTTCTTGACCCAGACGTCGACGTTGTGCTCGGTCCAGATCTTGGAGCAGACTTCGATCAGTTGACAGGCGAACGCCTCTTGACGAAGATCGTCTCCTGTCTTGACGATCACGGATACCAGATCCCAGTTCTTGACCCAGCCATATGGCGAGGAGCGCCTGATACGTTCCTTTTTCTGCTCCCACGCCTCACCAACCGTTGCTGCAGATGGATCGTCGCGGTCACCTTTGCGCTGGACACCACCCGTCTTCATGTCGTTTTCCATACGTGCAGCACCTCTACCCGATGAGATGGTCGGGTCTGCATCTGCCGCCAACTCGTCTTCCTCAAGCGTGCTGACGTCTGCGTGAGACGCGGCCTCATTCGCTCTTGCCATGATCGTTTCAAAGCTGGGTCCCGAGATAGCATCGTCCGACAAGAAGCTTTGCTCCTCAAGCGTCTGCATGCTTGCTATGATCTTCGCTTTGATGGCCGCAACTTCGGCTTTTGGCCTTTTAGCAGCACTTAGCTCCAGCTGTGCGAGCATCTGAGCTGCGGTTCGCATGTGAGTTGCCAAAGCCGAGACTTCAGCCTGGTCTGGCGTTGAGCTTTTCATGAAAGGTGATTGTCGCAAGCCTCCTGGAGTGCTAGATCTGCTTATAGGTCCGTCCGAGTTCCGTGGCGTTGCGATGCCTGCTGTTGACGAAAGCGTGCTGACCCCTGTTGATAATCTAGGCGAGTCTTTCATTGAGTTGGCGAATCCTCGTATCCGCGGGCTGTCAGAGCCTTTAAGTTCTCCATTCAAACCTTGAAGTAGGGCCGGGCTGCCGAGATCTCCCATCGTAGGTTCGAAGACGCTGTCATTTTGTGTCGTCTGCTGTGGGGGTGGCAGTTGCTCCAGTTGTGCTCGCGCCGCGTCGGATGTGTCGAATAGTTTTCGTTTTTGTCGGCCTCTATCAGAGAGCAGCGTGTTAAGTAATTGCTGGTTCTCCTCACTGTCTGGGTCAAAGTCGAAATCCTCGTGAATGACTTCTAACATTAGTAGATATGGTACTTTTGCCGCACTGTTCAGACTCGTGGCTTCCGCAGGATTGAGTCGAACAATACGGTGGTGTCTGCTCTTGCTCGCTGCTCCGTCTACAAGTGTCGCAGGGCAAATGAATGGAACATCAACTTCTGCCGGCAGATCTTGTGCGATCAAAGCCAGCTCCGCACGCAATGCACTTAGTCGAGCCGGTTTAGGCACCGCGACCAGACGCGACGAAATGCCTTCGAGAGCTGTGAGGAATTGCATCTCGGTCCTGAAGTAGTTCTGTCGCAACATCCGGATCTTCTGGTCACGGGTCATAGAATTGACTGATACAGTTTTCGGGTTGTGTGTATGTCGTCGCGACATCTCGCTCGGCCGTCGGGGAACACCAGGAGATGTGGGAGCTGCCACGATGCTGTGCTTGCGTTGGTCTGGCAGAGAATGGCTACTGGCGAAACCCTGGTTTCCAAGCGTTGTCGCTAGCGACTGCCTGTGGCGATGTGTTCTGCGACTTTCGCCTGCTCCAGTGGTGGGATCTAGAGAATTGGGACTCGATGGTTGTGTACGAGCGACTCCAAGGTCGCTAGACAAAAGAGGCTGTGGCCTGCGTGTCCTCCTTTTAGGTGTCTCCTTCGAATCGCCAGGCTCACGTGCTACTCGTCGCGAGCTACTTGTGGTCCCCGAAACAGTATGGCTTCTCCCAATCTTTTGCACCGGAGTCAGAGTCTCTGGAAGCTCTTCCTCCACTGGCCTTGGTCGCCGCGCCTGCGCAATAGCCAAAGGTCCCGCCAGGCCAGGGAGCATAGGCACGGCAATGCTGGCCAGTACCAGACTGGACAACACGGTAACCGGCAACACATTATCCTGTATGCGCTCCCTGGGCGCGGGGTCCGAGCCTCCAAAGACGATGCTCTGTACTTTGTTGTATATCCTGCGACAAGTCTGGAATGCGTTCGAGGCGGGCTGGGAGGAGAGATCATTGAGATATGTTTGGAAGAGCCAGAAGGTCTGTGGATGTGTGTTAGCAGACCGCATTGTACCCTAGTATATCCTTGAGCAAGCATACCAGTAGAGCACCATTGACCGACTCTTCGCACAAGTCTATTATGAATTCCTCCAGGGCCATGGACTCGTTGTCGATCGAGATGAGCAGGTGGCATAGCTGCGGCAGGAAGAACTCGATTTCCTCATAGCTGAATTGGCGCAACTTGGAGCAGAGCACATAATGGATACCGACGTGGCTCGCGTACCTTCTGTATGGAGGGAAGACAAGTGGTCAGCCCCAGGTTCACGAGCGGTGGTGGTGTTGTTGTTGTTCGTATTTGGAAGCTTGAACTCACGCTAGGTATGCGACGGTAAGAGAGGGATCCTTGTTGAAGTGCTCCGACTCGATGAAGCGCTCGAGCAAGTTCCAGCTCATGGAGGCTGGCGCGCAGGAGGAGGGTGGGGGTTGTGGTGGTGTTGGGAGGTTGGCATGTGGTATATGGGCGCGGGTGTGTCTGCCAGTCGTGCGTAACACCCGACTATGGAGATGCGATGATGTACCACAGCGCAAGTTAAAGCGAGCTGGCCGTTTCGCGCTTAACAATACCCCGAAGAAGACAGCGATTGTATGGCATGGGATAGCAACATCGAATTGTGGTAAATATCATGTATCACCAAGAATTTTATAATTATCAAAACAGTTGTCAAAGCAGTACAAATGTGATCTCTCACCGACTCTGAAGGATGATCGGTGACGATGCTGTGCCATCTTTCCGCATCCGGCGGCGTCGGCTGTACGCATGCCCTGAGCCGAAATATGTAACTTACATGTATACCACAGCTTTCTAATTATCCGATGTCAATACTCAGTAATCCTTGGATTCAAGATGACGATTTTGGAAACCGGCCCAATGATCACCGCGTAGCTGCCAAACAAACCGAAGACTGTCTTGACCAGTTCTTCGAAGTATACGCAGACTTGTGTTCAAATTCTTGGATGGCTTTACATTTCTGGAACTCATGCAGCTCCTCCTATTCTATCTTGTATGCAACAATCTAGCGACAAACCACAACATCTTCTCTTCTAAGCCCTAAACACCCTCACCTTCTGCCTAATCCCCTTCCTGCACACAGGGCACCCAGCCGCCCTCCTCGGCCTCGTGCGATCATGCTGCATAGTCGGACTATGCTGCTCCGAGCACCACTTGCACATCACCAAATGTCCGCAAGGCAGACACGCCACATCCGCGATCTGCGAGTAGCAGATGCGGCACTCGAGCTTGACTTCCATCTCCTCGTCGGTCTTGGGCTCTGGGCGTCCGCTATCTTTCGCGTCGAGACCTTGGTCTTGGTCGTCTTCTTCCTCTGAGGATTCGGACGGCCAATTATCGAGTCTGTCGCGTGGGCGAGGGCGGTTGGTGCGGGGGCCGTCGAAGAGGCGGCCGTAGGCGTGGTTGCCTTGTTCGATGAGGCCGCGCTGCATGGCGAGTCTTCCGGCTGCTAGGGCGAAGGCTGAGGTTTCGCGGCGTTGGGCGTTCAGGCCTTGTCGGCCGAAGTCGCCGTCACGAGCGGCTTCTCTTCGCTGTGTGTTGAGTTGTGTCTGTTGTGCAGTTTCTCTTGGGTTTGGTTGTTGCCTGTGAGTTTCCACGGCGAGTGAAACCGTTTCTTCTTCTAGCAACATTGAGGCCAGGACCGCGCGATCTTCCGCACGTCGCTCGCCGCCTTGGAGGCGGTTCATCATGTCGAGTTGTTCCTGTGCGGTCAATCCGCTCTTGCGGCGCACTTCGGCGCTCATCTGGAAGACCTCTGCCATGACCTCCATGTTGCCACGCATGACCTCAGTATCCGTAGACTGAGGTTGATTGGAGAATGAGACTCGCTGGCCTGCTCTGCGGATGCGTACCAGTCTCGCTGCAGGAAGACCGCACTTCCAAACCAAATCGTCTCGCTGCAAGAGACTGACAGGATCCATGCCTCCCATGACCGCTGACATGCGTGGCAACAAGTCTTCCACAATCTCCATGTTATTCAAACTAGAAGCACAAATGACAAGTCCCATGTAGACTTGATTGATGGTGAGGCCGACCACTTCCATCCATTCCTCGTGCGTTCGAATGTAGTGAAGCACGTGCACAAGGTCCTCGCGTCGATCTAGAGCTGTTGCCGAGTATGGTTCGACAGGCGAGGAAGGTCTTGCGGCAGATAGTTGACGTTCAAACTGCTCAAGCTGTTCGGGCATCATATGCACTCCAAGTGCTGCAACAAATCCTTGTGAGCTTTCCGAGCCATTGCTGGTAGGTGGAGCGTCTTGCCGCGGCCTTTCTGGCGCCTGCTGGCTCCACCCCTGACGCCTTAGCAAGCTGTAGTATTCCTCCAAAGTGCTGTCATCGTTGTCATTGTGACCAGGTGGTTCATCGCCAGCCAACTCTGCGACTTGTTGTGCTTCTTGGGTCATATCCACAAGCCTCTGCCCCGCGAATACCTCGTCGCGAGCTTCTTCCATAAGGTGAGTCGTGTTTGAAGTCGAGTCTTGAGCCAGCCGTGGTGGTGCACGAACGCCCCAAACATCGGTGAGTCGGTTCTGGAACTCTTCCAACCGCCTATGACCACTCGACTGAAGAGTAGGTTCTTCGCCACCGTTTCTTCTCTCGTCCTCTAGTACTTGGCGTAGAGTCCGTTCTTCCTGTCGTACTTGCTCCGCCGCGTTGAATCGCTCATACGCTCGTGAGAACATGCCACCGACTGGACTCTCGTAATCGTCTCCTTGTGCGGCTATCTCCTCGCGGGTGCCAAAAAGTCGTGTATAGTTCTGCGCGGAGACCTGGTCGCGCTGAAGTTGCTGCAATCGTCGATTGGAAGTATTGAACTCCTGCTCTGCAACATCGAACTCCGCCGCAGCCTGATCTCGCATACGCCTGGCCTCGTTGACGTGCTCTCTCGCCTCATCAACGCGAGCTTGCATAGCTGCCAAAGTCTGATCGCTCTGTGAAGCCGCAACGTTGTTCGTCAACTCGTTGACACTGCGAATGGCCAGGTCGGCTTGGTCGCTGGAGGGTACGCCAGATATATCGTCAAGCGTTCTCCCAAGTGTCGTGAGTTGACCAGTTGCTTCGCCAGCATCGGGAACATTCTCGCCGAACTCTCGAAGGCCCGAGATAACGCGCTCGATGCCATTGCGCATGCGATGCAGTTCGCGACGAAGAGCGGCGATTCTGCGAGCCTGGTATTCGCGATTGCGAGAACCCGCGGCCACCATCGCCTGAGCATGTACATTCTGCGTGGGTCCGGCTCGACGTGTAGGCTGCTGTGCAGACGTACTATCCTCAGCCGAAGCATCCAAGAACAACTGATCCAACGTCTCCTCCAAAGTCGGTCCAGCAGGTCCCTCCTCTGCCTGCACCGCCGCCGCCTGCTGCTGCTGATTTGCCTCCCGCTCCGCTGCCTCCACTGCACTCCTCTCCCTCCCCTCCCTCAACTCCTCCACCGTCCTAGGCAACCGCCCCGGCTCCACATCCCTCATATCCTCTCCCAACACCGCAACCCTCTCCTCGCTCCCATCCTCTTTAGTCACAACCCTATACCCCTGATGAAACTCATACCACCTATCCAAGAAACCCGTCTGATCCGGCACTTCAGGGATCCTCGTCTGCCCGGGCCTCAGCCCGCTGGCCTCAACGCGAGCTTGCCAGAACTCCTTGCAGAACCAGCAGTAGCGCTGCCAGCGCGTGCCGCGGGCTACGAGGCCGACGCCGTCGATGTAGGTTGTGTAGGAGGCGGCGTGGGGGCGCTCGTCGTAGCAGGCGCAGCATTCGCCGATGGAGGAGAGGCGGCAGGAGGTGGGGAGTTTATGGGCGCAGTAGTGATCTAGGCGGGGGAGGTTGGCGGTGAGGGTGCCCATTTTTGGGGATTGTTTTGTATGGGTTGGTTTAATTCTGAATTGGCGGGAGTGGATGATGCATGGCTATGCAGGAAAACACGTGCAGTGAGGCTGAAACTGGAGTTGATCGTGGATGTATATGTTTATCGGCAGCATCTATGTAGGGCAAGAAGTCGCGGCGTTTGAATGTGACATCATTGTTTGAGGACCCTTGCCGTTTCCAGTCTTCAACATTCACTTCATTCAGCAGGGGCATTTGGGAGTACAGCGTTTACGCTCAAGTTGGTATACGGCTCAGGCACTAGCACTCTGTTGACATCCCTCTATGCTGTTCTCATAGGCTTTCGGTAGATTTAGGAACATACTAGCTGTTGAGATACTATCTATATCGCCTCTATATCTCAAAATGTAGAGAGCTGGTACTACATGTCTTAGAGACTTAAAAAGCTTCCTATAACCATTGAGAATCTGTTCACGTTTCCTCTGGATCCTGACTTTTAGAGTGCTAGTACTATCTGCCTTAGAGACTTTAGGAGCATACTAGCCGTGAGATACTATCTTTATCGCCTCTGTATCTCAAAATCTAGAGTGCTAGTACTATCTGCCTCAGAGACTTAATAATCTTACCTGTACTATTGAGATACTGTTAATCTTTCCTCTAGGTCTCAAAGATCTAGTGTGCTAGTACTGTTCACCTCAGAGCCTTGATAGTCTTACCTTTACCATTGAGATAATGTCCACGTTTCCTCTAGACCTCAAGATCGAGAGTGCTAGTGTCACCTGCCTTGAAGACTGAGTCAATTTGCCGTTACCATTGAGATACTGTTCACGTTTCCTCAGGATTCAAAATATAGTGTGCTAGTACCATTCGCCTCAGAGATATAACGATTTTACCGTTACCATTGAGATACTGTTCACGTTTCCTCTAGATCTCGAGTCTCGAGTGCTAGTACTATCTACCTTAGAGACATCATAATCTTGCCGTCACCATTGAGATACCGTCTACGCTTCCTCTAGATCTCAAATCTATTGTGCTAGTACCATTTGCCTTAGAGACATGATGACCTTACCGTTACCATTGAGATACTGCTCGCGTTTCTTTCGATCTCAAATTTTAGGGTGCTAGTGTCACCTGCCTTGAAGACATAATCATCTTGCCGTTACCATTGAGAGTCGTGATTTTCTGTGATATTCAAACTGTGCTATTTGATGCTATGCTCTTAACCAAAACAATCATGCACAACTGTTCAACAAGACACTAACGCCTCATGCAATCATTATGTATCACGAAGCCAAGCCTCAGCATCCTCCACATGGTCGCTGCATCGGAAGAGAGCCTCCATGCAGCGCGCAACACTCTCGTTAGGCAGATTCTTCTGGATCTGCAGCGTCAATTCGCGTTTCTCGGGTGTACGAATTTCGTTGAGCGACGTGAATTTCTCGAACCAGGTCAACCTAGGTTCCTGGCCGTCGGCGAAGAGCGGTTTAGGCGGGGTGCTGCTGTTAGGGAAGTTCGCAGGGCTCCCAAAGCCCGGTGGCACGTAGGGTTGAGGCATGGCGGGTGCCGTGTAGGGTGGCTGATTGCCATTGAGATGGACATTGACAAGTTTGCCAAACTCAAGGGTCAGCTGAGGGAGATCAGCTGGTGGCAGGGAGGGCAGAGGCATGGCGGCTGCCGTGTCGGGTAGCCGATTGCCAGTGAGATGTACCATGACATATTGGCCAAACTCAAGAAGCGTCGGCTGAGGGAGGCCAGGTGGTGTAGGTACGCCTGGTGCCACGTTGGAGACCTCATAGCTGGCAGGGAACGTGAGGAAAGCTCCGCCGCCAGCGATGCGCATAGTTCCAGCTGGTGGCGTGTAGCGCGTAAGAATTTCTGATCCCGTGACGGGATGCTGCATGCCGGTGGGGAGTACGTCGACAGTTTCAGCAGCCATACCAGTCAGCTGAAGGAGGCCGTGCGGTGCCATCCCATCGTTTGGGCCCTGGTCGCGGAACTTCAGGCCATACTTCACGGTCCACTCGTTGCGAATGCGCGAGGCAAATCTGTGGATCTTCGCCAGCAAGTTTGGCACGAGAGTGATGCTGAGGCTTGCGTCTTCAAGCTGCCTGACGATCTGACTGTCGAGCTCGACGAAGCATCTGAAGACACGCTGCTGCGGGACGGTGCATTTCGTGTAGGCAACCATGAATTCGTTGGTCTCGGTCACGCCTATACGATTGTAAGCATCGTGGTTCACCATAACGCAACAGGGAATGAGTAGGCCGTCGTGAACCATAAGGTCCCGAGGCGGCAATGGGGCCTCACTGTGATGATCCATTGTGGTGGCTGGAGCGAGCTCCTCGACTTAGAGATGATTGTGAACGACTGCGATAGTGGAGCTTCAATATTGTGGTGGCTGGAGCGAGCTCCTCGAGTTAGAGACGTTTGTGAACGACTGCGATAGTGGTGCTTCAATGTTGTGGTGCTGACGATGGTGTTGTTGATCAGTGGAGCGAGAAGCGTGGCGAGAATTTGTGGTGCGAGTTGTGTTGTTCTGGACCTTGGTCGCTCCTTCCTTCTTCAACACCAACACCTTGGCAACGAAAACAGTAAACATCAACATCAACATCACTTGGCTAAACTCAAGACTTCACTCGCATGGTAGAGATATGCATGTTGCCATTTCGACAGACCTTGTAGCATCGCCTTCGCACCTAGGCCAAGTCTGTAAGTGAGGTCGTGGATAAAGTCTGTCTTTCCTGCATCGTCAATATCTTCTAATCATACACGTCTGAGTAATGTCATACAGCGGCAGCAGCAGCGGCGGCAGCCTCTTTCGTCTGCTCGTCGAACGCCTTCTTGTAAGCGGCCGTAGCCAGCGCCAAGGCACCAACTGTCGGCTTCACCATGATGTTCACGACCTTCTTCCCACCGGTGATGGTATCAAAATTGTACTTTGCCTTCTTGCCAGTACGCTTCTCGTAATCTTCCATCTGACGCTTCACGTTAGCAACCTTCTTGTTCCGCTCGGCCTCTGCTGTTGCAGCAACAGCGTTGATGCGGTCCAAGGAGCGATCGAGCGTAGAGACCAGTTGAGCAAGCTCGTTAGTCCGGCTGTTATCTCCTGACAAGAACAAACTCCAGAAGTAGTGTAGGAACTCTGTGGTGGTTGCGTGTGTCGTGCTGAGAGTGTTGTAGGTTTCTTGGCTGAGACCATGCAAGTCTTCAGGGTTGGACGCGGCGAACTCGCGTTGTTGTGCAATGGATGAGATGATCTCGGTGGTGGCATAGTTCAAAGCGGGCTTGGCGCTGAAGTGTGCTGGCTGCCTTTGAGTGAAGCCGTGCGTCCTAAAGTGGACAGCATCTTCGTCTTCCGAGTCTGAGTCAGGATCGAAGCCGATTGCTTGATCAAGGCTGTACGTTCCCTGCGTATTTTTGCCGAGACTGAACGGTCGAAGGTCGCTCCGTAGACTAGACAGGACCTGCTGTGGGTCATGCTTTGCGTACAGCGCAGCATCTGCTGAGACATTGTCTTGCTGATTCCCGCCCACCAAACGTTGTTGCTCTCGAATGTTCAAGGTGACGCGATTGTCCACATCCTCGTTGGCCAAATCTCGTAAACGCAACTGCTCGTATGTCTCTTCGTCCATGCCGATAGGACCATGCGCCTCGCCATCTGTGGGAGCAACATGTGACAACATCTTCTCCGAAAGGTTGTTCAATACTCTGAGGATTGGGACCTTCTCAAAGGTGGAAGGTCGCATCGTCTCGTCCGGCCTGTTTCCCAAACGTTGACTGTGATTCTGCTCGTTGCCCTCGAGATCCATGTAAATAGGCACATGGCCAATGGATGCAGGCCCGAGATCGCTGCCCTCCAGATACCGATCGAAAGCTGCATCTGGCGGATCGTGCTGTGTTACCTTCTCGCCCTTCAATTTCTTGAGTAGTCTGCTGTTAAAGAAGCGCGACCAGAAATCGCCTGCTGTCATGGGAGGGCAATTGTCGTTGTATGCATCTCTGACGATGGGATACTGCTTGAAGATGAGTTTAATCTGGTCCTTGGTGATCAAGAGCTGCTTGATGTCCGGGTCTCCCTCTTTCTCGCCAGGCTTTCGTATCCAGCGGATCTCCGGTAGCACGTTGTACTCTCCGTGTTTCTGAGCTTTCTCAATCGCATGAGCGCGCAGCATATGCAAACGAGCTGACCAGAACTGGGTTGTGAACTGTGCCGCCGAGACAGATTCTGGCTTGTCCGACAACGCTTGGTTAAAGCGCTCCTTTAGCGATTTGTTCGCATCCAGCAGTGATTTTTGTAGTTGGAAGTCCGCCTTGAGCTTTGCATCGTCGTACCAGGCCTCATCCTCAGCTTTCGAACTGACTGCTTTCGCGATAGCCATGGCAGCAGGCTGTGCGCTCTCGCCGTTTTGTGCTGGACCTGGCGTGCCTGCGCCTGGTGTCGCGACTTGTGGTGTGGGTGCTGCCGCCTTGCTCGCAGAGATTACACTTCGTAGGGTGTCCGTAACTGTCTCCTGCTCCTTGCGAGCGCTCTGCTTATCCGTGAAGCTGAACACATAGCTTTCCTCTTTCACAAAGACTTTCAGCGCGACTTTCGGGCTCGATTCTGGTGTTTGCTGTAGGTTTGTGATGTCGACTATAGGGATGGTCACGGAGGGCGGCGAGCCCGGAGGCGCCGATGGCGACCAGAAGAGGTATTTCGAGTCATCGCTGACTGCGAGGATGCCTTCCTTCTTCTTGTAGGTTACTGTCGCTTTTGGCGAAGTCATTGTTGTGTTGATGGATGTTCGAACTGGAGAGACGCTGGCTGGCGTTTGACGTTCTGATTGGGCAGAACAGATGACCTCACTATTGGATTTGGCTGTGATCACATGTCTGAGTTTAAGACGTGCACAACATCGTGCATGATTTACTGAAATATACTTGATTATCTGGTGATTCCCTTCAGAGCCCAGCCAATGCGCAGTCGTGGGCCAATTAAATGGAATGTGCGGCGATTTCGTATCACGAGAAAGCGTATACAAACATCTAGTCCGGACCAGGAATGTTGACATCTTACTCCTCGCAAGGTTGTTGACCATTTGCTCTTACCTTAGGACGTACGTCGCATCTGATGACGCTACCCTAATCGACTCATCTTTGGCAGATATCATCAAGGTTGCTACCTTTCTTTTGGCCCTTATCACAATGCCAGGCTTCATCCAACAATATGTATATATATATATATATATATATATATATCAGGTTGCAGCATAGACCACCATGGAGTCTGACAACACTCAAGAATAGAGAACAATGTATTGTCTACCTAGGCACTGTGTCTAGTCTTCACAAGCCATGGCCTCAATACGCCCAATCACCACCACGAGTCTCGATAGAAGGCGACAACGCGTCCTGTTTTGGCAACTGACTTTCACTTCTGGGCGCCTGTGCCCTGAGCTACCCAGTACACAATGGCATTCATCATGTATCGTGACCGGGAGTGTCGTCTCGTGTCGACGGACATCTTATAAGCCCAGCTGTCTATACATAATAGCAACATATCAGCACCCGCAGCAGGCTTACATTCCTTTCCATCCAACAGCTCGAAATGTGTGCCCAAGATCACACCAGCGTCAACCGCATGCGTCAGACGTACGACAGCGGTCGTCTCGCTACTTCCACTCGCAGGCCAGCTCTCACTCGCATGCCAAAGACCGCGTGCCTGGCCACAGCTGGCCGCTTCTCCAGAACCCTGCCCACTGTCCCAGCTCACGTGGCAGCTCCTGTTGTCTCACAACCAACTCAGACATCACCAAGCTGCAACACCACGCTCTGCAACCAACTTACCACGCCATCTCTTGACGCGAGACCTGTGCTGGCAGTAAGCAATAATCCATCCGGCCAGCACCGACGCTCCCATGCTCTCGTCCAAGGACGCTTAGTTCCGTTCTGCTTGAGGTGTGGCGATTCGAAGAACAGAGACGAGTCACCCGCTGTTGCTCCAAGCCAAAATGCGCCCGCACTTAGCAACCAGCTCACCATGTCATCCCGGGACGTGAGACCTGCGCTGGCAGTAGTCAACCATCCAATGTGTCAGCACCAACGCTCCCATACCCACGCGCAGGGACGCTGGATCTCCATTTGCTTGAGGTGCAGCGATGAGAACAGGATAGAAAATTCAGCTGCTTTCGCTTCAAGCCAGGACGCGGATGCAAAGGCGACAATCGCGGTGAGCGCACTCCATATGCTGCACACCGTGCAAGGCTTCCCGTTCGATCTGCGGTGCAGTCGAGTTGAGGCCAGTAGGTTGATGGAGTAACTCGCGGAGCCCGTTGGTCTCGATTGGTAGCTGAGCAGCTTTGTTTGAAGACTGTCAAATGTGCCTTGAGTGGTTATTCGATAGTCAGCGGTGGTCAGGTTAATGGGTGACGAAGAATGTGTTTCCCAGGTTTGCAAGTGGGTCGTGGCGTCTGCGCCTTGTCTTGGTCTGGATAGTTTTGCGGGATTTGGCATTCGGTGTCCATGGTCTCGATCTTTCCAAGTTATCTAGGATAGGAAGATGAACAATCGAGCTTCGATGATTGCTATAGGCGAATGGATATTGGTACCTCGTGCGCGCTTTAAGACCTGTTAGCGGCAAAATTCGGTTTGCAAGAACTGTATCAATCGTACTCTATCGTGGTCATCTATGTGTAAGCTAGCTCTAGTATCTATTAGTCTCGCCTCCATGTATCTTGGTATCAAAACAAATCGCAACACACACAAGCCCTCACAAGCGGGCCCTGATCGCCTTCTCATCGCCCGCCTTCTCGTTCTGTTCTCTCAATGGCTCTGACTCCTCGTAACGGTCGACCTCCTCGGGCTTTCCGGGCTTGCTGCTCTTCTTGGGCGCACTATGGTATCCGCCCTTCTCGTTGTCTGAGTTGGTCACCTTGCCATCGGCATCACGCTGGATACCAAGCTCAACCAGCTTGGCGAAGACCTTGCTAAAGTCCTCGAAGAACTTCTCCTTGTCCTGGGCGTAGACTTGGACCCAGCGCTTGAAGCTGGGGTCGGCCATGAGCGCAAGATCGGTCGGCAACATCATGAGCTCCTCCTCGGCGTCTTCATCGTAATGGACGAATTGTCGCACGCCGTTCTCGAGAGTCTTCTCTTTCCAGCTTCGGCTGATCATGAGGCGGTAGTATGTGTTTGAGAAGCGTGTGGGAGCGTTGACCCATGCGCCATCGAAGCCGGAGCGGTCGGCGTGGCATCGTCCGAGGTTGTGCGCTCCGCTAAGGGCGACGATCTCCTGATCGTTGAAGCCCATGCGGTTGAAGATCCATCGTAGGTGGTCTGCGCCTTGTGCGCCGTCTGGTAGACGACCACGGGGTGGGAGTTTGGAATCGTCGACGTAGTCTGTTCGTCCTGCCTGCCATGGTATTTCAGGTCCGCCCATCTCTTTGATCGCGACTACGCCGGCCAGTGTCCAGAGGTCGGCGTATGTGATCCAAGGGTGCTTCGCTTTGACGGGCTCGAGGAAGACGCGAGCATGTTGGAGGCCGGCGTTGGCTGGGTCGCCGCCTTCAGCTTCGTAGCGCATGCCGGCGCCATTGCTGCCACCAGTGTCTGTCTCGGCGTCGTATGTGCCGGCGGAGTGCCTGTGGGAGAGATGTCAGATGGTGGCGTTGGGAATGGCAAAATAAAAGTTGCTCACCATGCTAGACGGACAAGAACGGGTCCTGCTGATCCGTCGTCGTAGTCGGGCTGGTGTAGTAGAGCAGCAATGTCCTTCCGGACCGCCGCAAAGTCTCCTGATGAGCTCATGTTGAAGTGTCGTAAATCTTTGAGACTGTTCCTCAAGGCAAAACAGTGTCGTACAAGAAAAGGACAAATGTTGGAAAAATACTTGGGCCTGTGGCAAAAACGCAATAACCGACCTTATGATAAAAGACGTCCATGCTTGTTTCTGTTGCCGAACCGAGGCCTTCTCGGAAGGAAGGCGAAATCACAAGCTGACCAGACTCGCCAGATAACACTCGTTCGCTGGGATCCACTGGGAAAGATCCTGAAAATCGCCGAGGAAGGAAATCGTCGGCGGCACGTGCTTCTTTACTGTAGATTTGGTAGCCGAGATCGGATAAGAGACAGGAACAGGTTTAGCGTGATGCAAGCTTGTGTGGCTGTCATGACAGCAACGGTTGAAGTTCGATCTGTTCGTGTCTTCACCTTGGATGTATATTCTGGAATGTATGTTCATCACATTGTCCATCTCGCAGAATCAGGTGAAGCTCGCCAACTGCAAAGTCTCTTGAGACTGAGTGCCGATCAGACGCACATGGTATCGAATCAGTGTTTGGTAGTGAGAAGACTGTGTTCCTCACGTGTTCTTTGAGGTTGGTTGCCAAATATTGACAATAAGCCCTCCAGACACAGAGTTGCGTCAGACCTATAATTCGCTGGTCAGTAGCACAAGAGGTGAAGTCTGCGCTCTCACAGATTTGCCACATCAAGGTAAGCGACTCTGGGACCAAAAGTTTAGATACATCAGTACTTCGATGAAGGCACATTCAGTTGCGTATGCACTTTTCACGTGCTTCTCACACAGTGACGGTACATTGAAGAGAAAGTCCTCAGCATGTGAGAACAAGACAGGTCAGGCATTTGTCATGAGTAAGTTTGAACGTAGACGACTTCTTTTCAACATCCTCTCAACATCCACCGTGGCCACCACAATCCCATCTAATCCGATACATCAACACCAACCACAGCACTGCGAAAAGTCGCTAAGATGAAAGGTTTCTACGATCTACCAAAGAACGTGCGCGAGAAGATGTACCGCATGCACTTGGTGCAAAGCGACCCGATCAAGTTCTCCAAGTTCAAAGCCATCTGCGACCGCTCCGACGAAGAGGAGAAATCCGCTAAAAACCTCCCTCGAATCATGCCTTCTCTGTTGCAGGTCTCACGCAAAATCGAGCGCGAGGGTACGTTTGGAGTCTCAAGACAACATCCGCACAAATCGACAAGCTGACATGTGCAACAGCCTCATCCATTTATTTTGGCGAGAACGCCTTCTATGTTGAAGCCGATATCAGCTTCGATCGCTGGTTCTCCCGCCTATGGCCACGACATGCTCAGCAGATCCGAACAATTATACTGGACTGGGAGCTAGAAGGTCTGGAGACCCGCCACTTTCATCTTACAGGTGACTTTAAGAAACTGAAATCGCTGCGCGCGCTTCAATCTCTGGTCGTTACCGTGGACGAACAGAGGGTGTTACGTAATCTGCTTCATGGTCCATGGTGGAGAAAAGAGTGGCATGACAGTCTCGAGTTGGGCCCTCAAGCATACCTACCAATGATGCATGTTGAGGGGATGGCGGATCTACGGGCTTTGAGAGGTCTGCAGAATGTCGAATTCAGACGCCCTGAAAGAACCGAACAGCGAGGCTCGATTCCCGGGGGCTTCTTGGAAGCAGTGGCGAAGTGTGAAATGATGCGGTCAGCTGATATGCGAGCGTATGTTTGACCACTGAACCTATCATAGCGAAGCAGGCTGACACTAAACTCAGGTACGACCCTAACATCGACGGTTCTTTCGGGTTCCTTGATCTTCCTCCGGAGGTTCGAAACATTGTGTACGACATGCTCATGGTGAACCCGGGCGTAACATTGCCTACCAGAAGCCGCCCAACCTCAGTCAAACACATCCATCCCTTCAAGAGAGGCATGATGCTTGCGCCGCCTTCGGTCTTGGAACTTCTTCGCGTCAATCATCAGATCCACGATGAAGCTGAGGGAGTCTTCTACAGCCGAAACAATTTTGTTTTCCCGACGCCTGCAGGCTTGCAAAGCTTCATCTCTACTCTCGGGCTGGGAAGGCTCGATGTGCTCCGACGCTTGACATTCTTCTACAAAGAGGGCCGAGTGGAAAATAAGCCAGACGTTCTCACCTTGATGGAAGCCACATTGTCTACACTGCGCTTATTGCGAAGCCTACGAAAGCTGCACATCTTGGTTGCAGAGCCTGATTCCATTAATCACCATCCTTGGACACCTGTTCCAAGTAACATGGACTGGACAGAGTGCTATCCAGCTCAGCTGGAAGGCGCCAGCTATTTGTTCAAGTTCCGCAACCTTGATGACTTCCAAGTGTTTGGTCCACACACCGTGAGAAGGCAGGAACATACTGGACCGAGATTTGAGGCAACTGTCAACCGACTGGACGCGGTCTTCCGACACTTCAACCACGGTCTTCGGTTAGCACAGAAAGGCCAGATCTTCTCTGAGCTCTACACGAACGAGGACTGGGCTGGTAAGGAAAAATGGCCGGCACTGGGGACTGAGACTTCGACCTGCGGGCTGACAAAGGGCTGCTCGTGTGGGCAGAGCAGTGATGATGAGGACTTGGTGGAGTGACGAGCTTTGCTTGAAATGTGCTGACAGCAGTCTCGACAAGTGAAATGATCAGCGTGTGCTGAGCTTGCTCTCATTGGAATTGGTCTTGTTTCATATTTCCAACTGAAGGTTAGTTGTATGTAATGTGGGAGACTTATCACCTTAAACGTTCAATTCTTCTACCAAATTTCAAAGTCCACTCCTCACTTGCATAGCTAGGTTCACCATCACTTTGAGTGTCGCTCATTCACATGCCAAACGCTTCAGGCAGCCACGCGCGCAACGGACATGCCCTCGTTCGCGAGCCTGCTCTATAAATTCACAACTTCCTCTCAGTCGACTGACTCTTACTTCAACCTCCACATCGCATTCCACTTCCACCATACACTCCCTCGGCACATACAGCAACACACCCAAAAACATCGCCCGCCATGACGAACTTCATGGACCTTCCGAAGCCTGTCCGCAAGAGGATTTACCGCCTGTACCTCATCGCTGACAAACAGCCTGTCACCCTCGAAGAACACAGAGCGGCACGCCCATCCCGTCTGCTGCGTGGCAACCGCGCAATTGAGCAAGAAGCTGCTCCGATCTACTTTGGCGAGAACACTTTCGGACTACATGGACCAGAAGAGCTACGCGAATGGAAACGATCCATGCGGCGCCACTACATCGAGCACATCGCCAGGGTGGTGCTGTTGCACTGGAGCGACCGTACGCCCATCGCAGCCAACAACGCCTTCAAAGCGCTTGGAGAACTGCCGGGGTTGAGATTCCTTGCGGTCGTCATAGACGAAGAGGCTGAATTACGCAGCGTGCTTGCTTGCGACCCAATCATCAGATGTGCCGGCAAGTCAGGCATCGGCCCCCAGCTTCATCGACAGCTGTTGCGTCTTCCGGGTATGATGACTTTCAGCGAGCTGAGCAACGTCCATACAGTCAAGTTCATCAAGTCTGCAGGCGCATTTGCCAGCGAAAGCGATGAGGACACTGGATCTCTACCTGGAGGCTTGCTGGAGACAATAAAATTCGGGATCATACAGAACAACCTCTCGAAAATGGAAAGGTGAGCAACACCATCAACCAGTATTCGAGAAACTGTGATAAAATGTTAACACTGAACGAGTAGATCCAAAGACCGCCCTTTCCGTTTCCTCGACTTGCCACCCGAGATTCGCAACCTCGTATACAGCATGCTTCTGGTCTTCCCTGGCGCCACCTATCCTATCGCCGACAAGCCCATCAGTGTCACATCACAGTTCAAATACAAGAGCGAAGCAGCCAGGGCTACCTTTCCTGTGCCACGTTCCGCCCTGGATCTCTTGCTCGTCAATCGTCAAGTCAACGACGAGGCTCACGGCTTTTTCTACCGAAACGACCTTGTCTTCCCGACTCCGGCCCGGCTCCAGTGTTTCATGCTCAGCCTTGGGAAAAGAAGACTCGATTGCCTCAGGAGTCTGACGCTTTTCAGTGAGCATGGTCGCCTGGTTGACAAAATCACGAAGGGTGGCGAAGTGCATCAGAGGTACCCTGCCAAGATCAACTTCGTATACGAGAACCAAGGACCACTTGAGGGCATAGACAAGATGGGGGTTGCTATGCTCTTGGTTCGCCTTTTGCCGAATCTGCAGAAGCTGCACCTGATGCACCGTAGCGTGACCATGGACGGCGTTACTCGCACCCATTCTCGCTTCTCGACTTATGGGCGCGATTTACAGTTCAACGATATCCGATTCATGTTCGAAATGCGCAATATCCCTGACATCAAGATCCGCGACCTTGATCTCGAGCTCGTGGAGGAAGAGCACGAGCTGGTTCACGAAGCAATGTTGCGCAGTGGCCGTACAATCACGGCATCATATCTCGAAGAGTACGAGCACGAGTTGCAGAGCTTCCGTCGTAATAACGCCGCACTCAAGCATTTGAACCATGGCCTTCAACTTGCTCAAAAGGGTGTGGTCGTCCATGAGCTCTTTGCTGGTGGCAACTGGCGTGAACGAATGGATTGGCCGAAGCTGGAGGGCTCTGATTGTGGGCTCATCAAAGGCTGTTCGTGCGGGCCCAGTGACGACAAGAACAAGGAGATCGAGGAAGTGTCGCATCACTAGACTGCGTTACCGAGCAAGATGAGGAGGCCGTATCTGCAGCGACATCTGTTGCGAGCACATCGCAAAAACAGGCAACGTGTTCTGTGTTGGAGTCGCATCGATTGAGCCTCTACACGGTCCAGGCAAGGCTGAGCAGTGCACATGAGAAAGACAGAGCATATCCGGGTCTCAGCTACTGGACACAGCAATCATGAGAACGCCGGTCGTTTTCATGAATCTGTCGTGCTTTTCGCACCGCCGATCATCGTATGAAAATATCTTACCATAGCAGCGTGTAGGCAAGCAAGTATTAGCTAGTCAACTCACATTATCTCGAAGTTCAGGATTACACATGAGTCGACCCTCCATTTTTGCAGTGCGATCGTGAAGATACCGGGCTGTCTCTCTGCATCCATAACGCGAACACCTCAAGGATACAACGGCTCCCCTTGTGCTCCGGTGCAACGATGCGTGACGTTTGGTGGTGAGTCTTGGTGCGAGGATGTAACGGAGGCAAACCCGGAGGTGCGGTTTAACAACATGGTCAGTGCGAGGTGGCGGCGGCGGACCGGACAAGGTGCATGCTTGATAAAGTATGCGATGTTGTTGTTCAATATCAGCATAGATAACGGTGTTGAGAAGTCGACAGGTCAGATATGCTTGCATGAATGCATGGCAGTCGACGTTAGACGACGACGGTCAGGGTGTCAGCGATAAGCATGACTTTGATTAAATGCATGGCGGTCTTATGTGCATCCAGACACTTGCATCTTTTTCTATTAATACTTTCTGCACCGTTGGCCGCTAGCGTGCCTCTGCTCGACAGGGAAAGTGTGTGCAACTCCCAAAGATCTGCCAGTAGCTGTGCCGCGCTGCAGTAGTGCTGGCTCCTTCTTGCTGGTCGCGTGCACCGGCCGCTGTTGATAGTTCCAACTTACCCTTTTACCACTATCTCGCTCGTCTATCTCAAGTCTCTTGTCTCGTCTTGTCTGTCTCGTTATCTCCAACTTCCACCAAGCTATACAGCCCTTTCCTTGTTACCTTTTGCCTTCCCTTGCTTTCCTTTTACAAGAATGCCTTTGTAGCGTGTACACCAGCATTTTACCCTGCGTCCAGGAGCCAGCCAAATCCCACCACCTACATACCCGAGCCGCCTGCTCTCCCCTGCCAATCGGGCAGCCAACCGCCGACCAAAATGGACCACCGAAACACACCCCTGATCCCACCTACATCTACCTCGCCTCCAGCAGACCCCGAGCCAATCATCCCACAAGAGCCATACCAGGTCCCAGCGGAGGTCAGCGTGCCAACACCGACTCGCGAGCCCTCCTTCCGCAAGGGAGCCTACACCGGAAATATCCTGCGCTTGGAAGAGACTGCCGAGAGGATGAGCGAGGGCGGTAGTGACATCGGCGAGGAGATCCGCAAGATGAAAGAGCTGGAGCGCCAGCGGAGCCGCCAGAATAGCATTCAGAGCTCGCACCAGGGCGATTTCACAGCGAGCAGGTCGGCCTCTATGGCGCCGCTCGACACCACCAGGAGCCGGGCTAGCAGCCATGCACAGAGCGTGGTGGAAGCGAACAATACGGCGAGGTGGGGTGGCTATTCGCCCAATGCTTTCGTTACGAGCCCGGTGGGTTCGGTCAGGTCACACGGCTCTTGGGCTATGAACCGGAAACCGTCTGTCAGCTCGAAACTCTCGCATATGGTTGAGCCGATTCAAGAAGGAAGACCGCTGGACTCGCCGCTCGCTCCAAGCTTGAGATCGCCCATGTCGATCCCAAGTATTTCAAGACAAGTCAGCCATGCTTCTGTTAGCAGCTTCGGAGCCAGGTACGACAAGATTTCCGCACAAATACACGAGCAGCTGGACGATGTGCCACCTACGCCGCCACACAATGGCGAGTTTGCCGGTCTGGATTTCACGGGACAAGGTGCACAGGATGGCGAGGAGCAAAGAGATGGAACGATCACACCACCGACCAGGCCAAGATCGAACGATACTTTCCAAGAAGCTGAAAATGCGTTCAAGGACTTTGACGGAGTGCATTATTTGCCTGAGACGGAGGAGATTGTGAAGGTGGATGAGGATGGGAACGAGGTCCGCCGTGTCTCTGCACGCACATCCTCTGGTACACTCTCTATGGAAGCTGCAACATTATTAAGGCAACCTAACAGTCGACCGATGTCCTTCGCCATGCCGCCTCCTGCTGAGAACACAACCTACTACCCGGCGCCCGTACCGCGCATGCTCAACTTGCCTAAAAGGCTTTCACAAATGCCGTCGGCGAATGTGTATGCGAGGGGCAGGAATCAGGTACTGAACGACCTTCCTCCAGGTACACGGATGTCGGTTCCATGGCTTGCACAATCGGACATGGGTGCATACGGCAGCGAAAGGCGCTCTGGCTCTGGCGAGCAACCTGGTGACCACCCTCGCCCAGCTCTGAACCAGCGCATGAGCATGGCCAACTTGCAAAATCTCCCACCACAACTCCGTGCCAGCGTCTTCTTCGAGCAGCAAGGTGTTCCGCAAGACATCGAAATACAGAACAGGTCGGCTGTTGCTACCCTGGAAGACATCCTGAACGCCTCAGCCACAGCACCCGTCAGCGCCTTCATCGACCATCCATATGCCGGCGATGTCAGGAAGACGAACTTTGCAGCAGAGCGCCCTACTACTAGGCATAGTACCGCTACTCTCATAGCACAAGCGTCGAACCCGGAGACTGAAGCCAAGAACCTCAGGCGGAGAACGACAAGTCTCGGTGGATTGTTGAAGAGAACCAGTTCTGCTGACCAGCTGGGTGACATGTTGAAGCGGCCGGGAAGTCGAAGTAGCATGTCGATGCTTGACTTCAATGGTGGTGGCAAGAAGCTGCAGAAGAGGAAGAGTAGGGCGAGCATGCTGGACATGCAGCAGGAAGAGGAGGATGATATGGCTAGAACACCGGGTACTGAGGCCGATCTGTCTGGTGGGCTTGTAGGCCAGGCGGAGAACGCCAGCCCGATCGACGAGCGACGGCCTGCGGATCTGTCGAGGCCTGCGACTGCTATGAGCGGAGGCAGGGTTTTGACTGAGAACGAGCAGATCGAAGCAGACTTCCGCGAGCAAGAAGCAGATGAGGGTGCAGAGGACGACGAAGATCACGAGGCATCGTTCGTGCAGCCAGCCACACTGCTTGCTGAACTTCAGGTTCGCAAAGCACAACTTAGGTCAAGAAACCGAACTGCCGCCACGGCTTTCCCTGGAGGTATGCATAGTACGCTACTACAAATGGACGCTGTGGAGGAGATCACAACACGCAAGAGAAGGCAGCAACGTGTTGCTTTGGCTTGGGAAGACCCTGTGATGCGCCAGGCCGAAGAGGAGCGAGGCGATACGGATGATGATGTTCCTCTTGGTGTGCTGTATCCAAGCAAGAACGGTCTCGTCAACCGCAAGATGGGCGATGAGAGGGATTGGGACCGACCCTTAGGTCTCATGGAGAAGCGGGAGCTCGAAAACAACGAGCCTCTGAGTTCACGGCGCAATCGTCTGCGTGGCGGTCCAGCTCTGCCTCGCAACATGGGTCCAAGTGCTGGCCGTGCGCCTGTACCTCTCAACAGCAGACCAAGTCAGATGAACATGGTGGTAGACGCCGCTGTCGAACCTGAAGCTGAGGAAGAAGAGCCGGATGATGGTGAGACTCTTGGACAGCGACTCAAACGACTGCGCACCAAGGATGCTCTTGACAACGCCATTGGCAACTTGGATGTCCCTCCCAAAGAGGGCGAGCGACCCAACAGCACGTGGTCCGACGACGTACTGAGCAAGTTCGACGGCTTGGATCCTGCTGCCAAAGCAAACGCATCAGACCCGAACATTGCAACTCCAGCAGCACCTCAACCCACCCAAGAAGAGCTCGAGAACGAAACTCTCGGCCAGCGCAGAGCACGTCTCCAGCGAGAACGTGAAGCTGCTGCAGCAGCTGGAACCGCTCCCGAAGCCACTGCTCGCCCTGCAATCCGCCAAACCAGCTCAATGGCCGACCTGCTCTCGGCAAACCCTTCCGGCGCAGCCAGACGCCTGACCAAAGACCACCAGCCCGCCCGCGGAACTCTCCTCCACACCTCCGAGCAAGAAAGAGCAAAGAACCGCGCCAGCATCCTGCAAACCAACATGCGCAGCTCAAGCTACGCCCACGCACCCCCCGCCGACCAACGCCGCCCTTACACCTCACGCACAGCCTCCGGCTTCGGTATGCTCCAGCAGCACCCGCAGCAGCAAGGCATGATGCCCGCTGCCGGTTTCGCAGGCTACAACACCATGGGCATGCCCACAAGCACCAGCACCCCCATGTTCGCCGGGGCAAACAGCTACTTCCCCTCCCCCACCGCTGGGTTCCAGCAGCCCGGCATGCCCATGAACATGATGATGCCAGGCTACCCGCAACAGATGCAAATGCAGCACAACCCATACCAAGCCACTTACGGCCAGCAGCAGATGGGCTACGGCATGCCGATGAACATGAACATGGGCATGAACATGGGTATGGGAATGGGTGGTATGCCCATGGCGGCCGGAGCGGGGTACGAGGAGGGTATCAGTCCCCAGCAGAGGGACAATATCGATCGGTGGAGGATGAGCGTTGCGCCGGCGCCGCAGTAGTATTGGTATCGTTGGGTGGAGGAGTGGAGGAGGGGGGTTGAGAGGGGGACGAGGGGGAGGGCGCCGTGGAGGGAGATTATTTGGTAGGTTTTGGTTGGTGGTGAAGACGGGTATATTTTATTTGTAATGAGGAATAGGGGTTCCGATTTCTGGAATGAAGAGACAATCTTTGTCTGACTGGACTATCATTCAGCGTCAAAACGTGAGTGTCTTCATGACAGTCGAGCGTGCCTTTTCTTGTGCATCACATGTTTCTCAAAACGATGGATGTGATTGGGCAGCATTGGGATGTCTGGCTTCATATCGGCGAAGTCTCGTGCTTTCCGCAGACCATGTTCTTGTCCAGTCCTGTTCGTGATTTTACATTCAGCAAGACAGCCTGAGCAAGTAACAATGGCTTGTTTGACGAAGAAGGAGCACATATACGTGTGTATCACCTGACACTAACACTAACCCTATCGCCTATCGTCTGTGAATCGGAGCTCTCGTTGTTGAGAGCACATGCACATTAGTTATGTAAGGAATGATATGCAGTCAATCTAGGCTGTCATAGCATGAACTATGACTATACGCATTGTAGTGGTCTCAGTGGCATTGTGGTTACCTGTACTCGATGGGATCAAGCCGCCTCAACGTGGAAGTCGGTCGAAAGACAGGATGTATCATCATCTCTATACAATTCATGGTCGTAAACATCATTAATCTCACTGGCGGCGGATCTTGCATCCATATCCACGCCCGCCAAGCGAACAATTCCTCTCTTCCGCCATCTGACATACCACCACCACTCAATAAACATACCTGAACCCAGCCCCCCTCGCATCTCCCTCCACAACACCCTCCTCCCCGCCTCCACTCATAGCCTCCTGCTCCGCCCTCTCCAGCTTCTTGTTTTCCCACTTATGCACATACCTCAGCACAAGCGCCAGACAAATTATCGACAAGCAGATCGCGGCGTTGGCGCCGCTGCCGGGAATGTAACGAGGCCCGTCGCTGCTCGGGTACATGTAGGAGCCGTAGATGGAAGCGGAGTTTGCGACGCAGTTTCCTATGGCGATGGCGCTGGAGCGTTTTACTAAGGGACGAGGGAAGGAGTTGGCGACCCAGGAGACGATAATTTGGTAGGAGGATACGGCGCCCATTGGCATCTGTTGGGAGGGGAGGTTAGTTTGTTGTGCGGATGAAAGAGGAAGGTAGGTGGTGGGAAGGTTCCTACCAGGAACATGGCGAAGTAGCGGGCTCCGACGACGGTTGTGCCGGCGACGATGGCGTTGCCGGCTACGGCGAAGAGCATCAGCACGCAGATGTGCAGGCTGCGGTCGCCGGTTGTGCCGGCGGACCAGGTCACGGCGATGGAGACCAGGAAGGTTGCGAACCAGACTAGGAAGTGGATTAGTCTCGTTGGCGTGTGGTGTAGGGATGGATGGTAGGGGAACATACCAGGCACGGTAAGCAGGAGAGTCTCAATCTCGCCATATCCAAGAGTCTGAACAATGCTGGGGAAGAAGTATTGGAAAGTCTGCGAGAGGATCGACATGTGCTGGGTGAGCACGAAGAGGTAGAGACGGTAGTCAGTCAGGCAGAGCTTGACGCCTTCCCAGATCGAGCGCGAGTGTGTGTCGTCCGACTCGCTGATATCGGCCATCAGGCGCCAGGAGGCGAAGTTGCGCTCTTCTTCATTCAGCCATTTGGTGGTTGCTGGGTAGTCGGGGAGGATGAAGCCGGCGGCGATGGCGACGCCGATGGTGATGACGCCTTCGATGATGAACAGCCATCTCCATCCTGCGAGCCCCATGGCTCCGTCGAGGTTGCCGAGGATGCCGGCGGCCTGTATCGAAATTAGTATGTTCCCGTCATCTTCAATGGTTTGAGCAGACTTACCAACAGTCCACCGAACATGTTTGCCAGCGCATTGCCAGAGTAGAACCAAGAGATACGCTTCGTCAACTCTGCACGAGTATACCATGAGCTCATCAGGAAGATCGCGCCGGGGAAGAAGGGGCATTCGACGAAACCGAGAATCAGTCTGACTGCGATCAATTGTCCGAAGCTGTGTACTGCGCCGTTGCAAGTCGAAACCACACCCCAGATGGTTGCGGCGACACTGAGGTAGATCGATGGTGGGAGGCGGGTGATGAGCAGGTTGGATGGCAGCTGCATGATGAGGTAACCTGAAGAGCAGAAGGTATGAGATCAGTTCAATGCCACTTGGAGAATTGTGTCATTTGGTCTCTTACCGACGAAGAAGATCGATGTTGCGAGGTTGAAATCAGACCCGTGCATGTCTAGATCGCGTTCCAGATCACCTTGTCGGGCCTGCGAGAGGTTTGCGCTGTTGACAAACACATCAGTGGACGCTATTCTGATGTTGATACCACTGAGATGATACTTACCGGTCCAAGAAGTTCAAGAGATACAGAATCACCAGGATAGGAAGCAGTCTGATGTCGATCTTTCGTACGAGCTTCTTGTCCATCTCCTTCTTCCAATCTTCATCTTTGCTCGCAAATTCGAGGAAGAGAGCTTTTTGCGCGGCATCAGCGCCTGGGACTGAGTCAAGGCCGGCGGCATTCTTCTCTATGCTGATGCGGTGCTCTTGACGCTCGGCCTCTGTGTCGATGTGTTTATCTTCGTTGCCCATGATTGCGTTGATGTGATGAGGCTATACGACCAGGCAAAGATCGAGGTGGAAGTAAGAAGACAAGAACAAAAAAGTGAGCTGATCAGAGGGATCGGCCACATTGAAGAGCAATGGGAAACAGTGGAGAACAAACCATATCGGATACTCCTTGACCCAGTTTACAGTTTGTCATGTGC
The DNA here is from genome assembly GCA_024604135.1 of Cladosporium velox. Lineage (NCBI taxonomy): Eukaryota > Fungi > Ascomycota > Dothideomycetes > Cladosporiales > Cladosporiaceae > Cladosporium > Cladosporium velox. The sequence continues at coordinate 86,446 of JANIIF010000006.1, read as the reverse complement.
TTGCCTTCAGCCGCCGCCGCCATGTGCCGGACATCCATGATGAGTTACTACCCCATAGTTATGCGGTTCGGTGAACGCCCGTGAGGCGTCGTCCGGCGTGCCTATCCCCATGGGCAGCCCTGATGGGCTGGGGCATTTGCGTGAGTGGAGTCGGTGGGTGGAGTCGAGGGACGACTCCAGGTTGGAGAAGTGAACAATGCGACTCAGCGTGGCACCGGTGGGTCCAGAGGCACGTCAGTTATCGTCTCGGCGGGCATTGTCCCGTTGGCCGAAAGGAATATGACCTTATAGAAAGGAGCTCTCCTGGGCAGGTTTCAAAGTTGGGTTAAAGCAGTCTTGATGGCAATTGCGAAAGCTGTCATGCGAATTGTTTAACTCATCTTCAACAGACGGAAGAAGATGAGCTAATCTATGCTGATAGGGAGCATGATCTCTTCAGCCGTGTAGGAGGTAGGTTTAGCCGCATATCGTACGGTGAAAGGTTGATGTCATCTCAACGATCTCCAAGCACCGCAAGAAAGTCGGCACAGCCTTGTCAAGTCTTCTGTGGAGCGGGTATCGGCTATCAAGTCGGGGTTTGAATCGGGATACTTCTTCAGTTTTAGCATGACACGAAGTCAATTGGAGATCTGTTCACGGCCGTGTCGTTATCATCTTGCATCTTCATGCATGTATTTTGACGTCCATCGGACCAAGGTTACGAGCAGTAACATGTATCCCCCCAACGTCGTTTCCCGTGCCAATGCCGATAGCGCTCAATATAATGCTCGGCGATACAACGCGAGAAGGGGTGTGCTTCCACAGAGACCGTTGGCAGCAGTGGCTTGTATGTCAAGGAGAGTCATGGCTTTGTACATGGCTTCCTCTGAACGCAAGGTCATCAACGTTTACAGGGAATAGAAAAAGCCATCGCAGGAGACGTACGTTCGTTGACGGCTGGCGGGATGAGTTTCGAGCGCCTACGAATCGAATCAGTGGCTCTTCTCAGCCATGAAGTTTAGGAATACATAGCCGCTGAAGGCGCAGTAAAACCCTCGAGACGCGCGCGCTTGCACGCTGAATCACTGGCCCTTGGCCTGACGATGTTGCTGCAAGTCTTCGGCGTTTGAGAAGCGAGTGGCCTTGCGTTCGCTACACGGAAGTCTGTGTACGGGATCAAGATGTGTCGATGTTTGACGCTCTATAGATAGCGATACTGGTACGCTGGGAGGTAGCTTTCGAGACAAGTCGACCACACTAAAAGTATGTTGAAACCGACGTATCTGCATGATTGCTGCAGTCGAGCATACTAACATGCAGCGTCTGGCAAGATCGTTGTCCAGCACGTACACAAACTTTAGTGTGTGGACGTTTCCAAGCAGTGCGTACGGAACTATCGTAGTAACCACAGTGTATCGTGGATTGGCAGCGTACCGACTCGAGAGACAAGATTGTGACAACATCGCCATTGCTATATTTTGTTATATCGCCTTGTATGATAGTACATGTAGTGTTCAATCACGCCCAGGTGCCCAATCAAAGTCCCTCGGCAAGAGCCGCGCTCAGTGGCGACTACATCCCTTGCAGCTTCGATGTCATTGAGCATGCCTGCCTTCTCAGCCTGAACGAGCAACCATCTTGAAAATACAGCTGGCTCTGTACTGCTCTTCCGTGCATCTACTTTTCGTGCAATTATCACCACCGCATCATCAGATCTGTCAATTGTGACCAAGTATCGCTCCTCCGACAGGCAAAGTCCTATCGCTTCATTGGCCCATCGCTATTTGAGAGCTATCACACCTCACTTCTTTACGCGAGGCGGCACATCTGCAGCAACCCGTGAGAGCTGCTGAGGAGTCATCTCTGCTTCCATCGCTATTGGACGCCCTGCGTTTGAAGCTCACTTGGGCATCTTTGGCGAGCGTCACAAAAGCTCACGAGGTCACCACGCTCGCGTTTGTGTTGTGATGTAAACACTATTCCACAATCGCTTCGAGAATAGCATCGTATTTTCTATTGACTGCATATCAACACATCCTGCAAAGCACCCATTCTTGGAAAAAGAACATTGGAAAGCTTTAGAATTGTCGAGCAAGAAGAACTTACCAGGTGAGCCGAACCATCATTTCACGTGCAGTCATCTTTCAACACGCGCATGCAAACGCGCTCAAACGTACCCTGCATGGTTATGCAAGCCCCACCCTCTTCACCAAGTACCTCCCCTCACTTCGACTTCTACTCTTTTACACCAACCTTTCTTGTATTGAGGCCAACTTGGGCAGATTCACTCATCACTCATCACTTCACAATTCACAGAGCCTTACACGCCTGGAGCATTCAACCTACCAATCTGGTCAACGGATCATGTCGACCAACCCGAGAGGGCGTGGCGGCGGCAGAGGCGGTGGCGATCGTGGCGGAGGCGGTGGCGACCGTGGCAGAGGCGGTGGCGATCGTGGCAGAGGTGGTGGCGACCGTGGCAGAGGCGGTGGCGATCGTGGCAGAGGTGGTGGTGACCGTGGTAGAGGTCGTGGCGATCGTGGTGGACGCGGCGGCTACGACAACAGGGGCGGAGGAGCAGGACGTGGCAACTTCGTCCCTCGGGGTGGTCCCTCGGGCCTTCACGGAGGGTCGCTGCCCATTCGTGGTGGTCCATCAGGCTACGGCTCCGGCGGCGGTGGTCGCAGTGGCGGCCTCCAGAGAGGTGGACCGCGTAATGTCCAACCTGGCATTTACCTGTAAGTCAAATCCCCAAGGCAACAGCGAGATCTCTCGTTGACATCTACTGACCTCAACGCAGCAATGGAACGAAGCCCGACATCCCCGACCCCAAGATCACGAAGCTTGAAAACGACAGGCTCGCAGTCACGACGAAGAACACATTCGACGGTCTACCTGGACGTAACAGCTACGGCACCAAGGGCAAAGAAGTCATACTCCGTACCAACTATTTCCAAGTCCAACTTGCCTACGATGTTGGGAACAAGGTCGTCGACAAGGTGCTCCACCGGTACACGGTCGCCTGGAAGGACCAACAGCTGCCGAAATTCAAGAAGCGCCGTGCCATGGAACAGATTCTGGCTTTGCCAGAAATCAAGAGCCTCACTCACGCGTCTGACTTCGGTGCAAACATTGTGACCACTGAAAAGATCAGCGAGAGGTTGTTGCAGAACAAGGAGCTGAGCGTCACCCTGCCACCCAAAGGCAGTTCGGTTGTGTTGGCCGCGCCGGATAACGATGCTCCTAAACACGTCAAAGACGCGGCAGCGCGCAACTCGATCAGGTTCAAGTTGCAGTCCTCTACTTCTCTTAACGTACGCGACCTTATCGCCTACATCAATTCAACCTCTCGGGAAGGACAATATGCTGGATACGGCGACCTTGTTCAGATGCTCAACATTATCATGTGCAAAGCCCCGAATGAGGCTGCGTCAGTCGCCAAACTTCCCGGCAACAAGTTCTACCCGCACCAAGGTCTGCTCGGTGTAAACAACCATCCTGACATCGACTTCGAGGAGCTCGCAGGTGGGCTCGTCGCCCTTCGCGGCTACTTCTCCAGTGTGAGATGTGCGACTGGGAGAATGCTTCTTAATTTGAACGTCACCAGTGGAGCATTTTACCAGACAGTACTGTTGGCGGACCTGCTCACCAAGTTCGGCAACCCAGACTGGGAGCAACGCGAGATCTTTATCCGCAGATTGAAGGTCCTGTACCAGCGTGAGGGCAAGACCCCTGTCAAGTCTGAGAAAACTATCGTCGGCTTTGCTAGACCTGTGGGCGGCAAGAACCCGGTGAAAGTCAAGCGATTCGGCAATGCACGCGAAGTCACGTTCACATACACTGATCGCAGCGGACCGAATCCCAAAGACATCACGAAATCCGTTGCCGACTACTTCAAAGGTCTTGGCGTAACTTTGGCTAGCCCGGAGCTTCCTGTGCTCAATGTCGGTACTGTCGCCGACCCGATGTACATCCCGATTGAGATGTGCACTGTACTCCCTGGCCAGCCCTACCGGAAGTTCCTCACCGGTGACCAGACTAGCCAGATGCTGAAGTTTGCCGCACGCGTTCCCAACCAGAATGCTATGTCCATTGCTGGCGACGGAACCAACGGCGGCACAGGCCTCAAGCTGCTTCAGCTCAGCGGCAGACCTCAAGGCGCCGGTCAGAGCATCGAGCTCTTTGGCCTGAGCGCTAGCACCAAGATGCTGACTGTACATGGGCGTATTCTAATCGCTCCCCAAGTCCAGTATGGCAAGAAGAAGGTCGCCAAGCCATTCAACGGGTCTTGGAACTGTGCGGATCAGGCATTTATCAAGGGTGGGAAATTCACTTCCTGGTCCTCGGCCATTCTTGATCTTCCCGGTTGGCCTTCTGTCCCTGGCGACCAAGACGGCCAGGCCAGCAAATATCTCACGGACCTTCTTGGGCACGAGCTCGTCAAGTACGGCCTGCAAATGGGTACGTACAGAGGCGCCAAGAAGTTCACGCTCAGTCACCTGAACATGGCAAATCGCAACGCGAACAACGAAGTCTTGAATGGTCTCTTTGCCAGCCTCGAGAAAGCCCAGATTCCGCTTGTCTTCATCGTGCTGCCCAACGATGACAAATGGCTCTATGCTCGGATCAAGTACTACGGCGATACTCAATATGGCGTTCACACGATCTGCTCCATCGGCAACAAGCTCGCGAAAGAGAACGGCCAGGGCATGTACATGGGCAACCTCGCGCTCAAGTTCAATCTCAAGGGAGGAGGCGTGAACCACGAGATTGCTAACACCTTGGCCAACCCTCTCGATGCCCACACCATGCTGATGGGCATTGATGTCACTCACCCATCACCTGGCAGTGCAAAGGGTGCGCCCAGCATTGCTACCGCTGTCGCCAGCAGGGACAGGGACCTCTCCCAATGGCCAGGAAGCTTGCGTAAGCAGAAAGGAAAGCAGGAGATGATTGACGAGGGGAAAGCCCAATACGGGGACTGTGTCAGCGATTCGATCCTCAAGGAGATGGTCAAGGAGCGTCTGGAAGTCTGGCGCAAGTACAACAAGATCTTGCCGAAGAAGATTCTGCTGTACCGTGATGGCGTCTCCGAAGGACAGTACACCTTGGTCCTGAACCAGGAGCTGCCCCACTTCGAGGCTGCCTTCAATGACTTGTATGGCAAGAAGGACAACTGGCCGAAGATGGCTGTCATCGTCGTCGGCAAGCGCCACCACACGAGGTTCTACGCCACCAAGGAGGAAGAAGCCGACTACAATGCGCAGAGAGGGAAGGGCAGCCTGAACACTAAACCCGGCACTGTTGTTGACCGCGGCATCACCGGCACGACCTACCACGAGTTCTTCTTGCAAGCCCACCAAGGCCTCCAAGGCACTGCCCGTCCCGGTCACTACGTCGTCATCAAAGACGACATCGGCTTCAACGCCAACAGTCTCGAGCAAGTCACGCACCACTTGTGCTACTTGTTCGGACGTGCTCCCAAGGCCGTCTCGTATGTTCCGCCGGCTTACTACGCGGATATTCTGGCTACGCGCGGTCGCGCATACCTGTACCAGACGTTGCAGGAAAACCACAGTCCGGAAAGCACCGTTGGTTCTGGCGCTGAAGAGTGGGATGGCCAGATTCACCCGAGACTGAGGGAGTCCATGTTCTACATTTGAGATGATTCTTTTGTTGTGACCTCTGCAAGGTGAGAGAATTGCAATATTCCTTCTCAGGTCCGCCCTGGTGATGTTGCAATTTTCTCACCTGGCGGAGGGACTTTGAAGAATGATGAGAGATCAAGGTTGTTGGAAATGCTTCGGCCTATTGAACGATTATTCGGATGAAAGGCGCCAGATTGCTTCTGTGGTGTTGGTCTGGCAGTTGAGTTTGCTTGGTGCTTGATATGGACCACACGATCGCTTCGGTTGCAATTGGTACTGCCGTACTGGTAGGCAGATGACAATGAAACTGAGATTGCTTTCCGTATTTCCCATGCCCAAGATTGATTTCACGGTGCAATGCATATCGGCCTGAGTGATGATGGCGATTTGGGAACCTATGTTCAAGGCCGACCTGTAACTTCAAGGACTTTCGATGGTACGTTCGCTTCCCGGCCTCATACGAGCATCCTCAGTAGATATACTAACGATCATACAGTCTTTTAACATGGCGATCCGTGTATCTCTGCATCGCTCGATAAATAGCACCTCCTTGGCGAAGGATCATTAACCTATATCGCGCACGTCAACGACTCCACATTCCCACGCGAGACACACCACGTGCAAGGCAGCTCTCAGCTGTTAACGTCGCAGGTCTCTTCTTCAAGCTAGCTCCCAACATGGTAATTACTGCGAGACCCTAAGTAACATCACACATTGACCCGCCTTGAAGATCAACCATGCCTGTACGTTCCACCGGCTGCTTACAGTGCCGCAAGCGCAGAGTGAAATGCGACGAGGCCTGGCCAGCTTGCCAGCGCTGCGCCAAACACGGCGTGCCTTGTCCTGGGTACAGTCGTGAGAAGAGCGGTCTGGAGTTCAAGGATCAGACTGTGGTTACCGCGCGGAAGGCTAAGGCGAGTTATGGCGGTAAGAACGCTTTGGTTGTGAGCCTCAAGAGGTCTGCTTCTTCCAGCGAGAGGTCTACGCCGGAAGTGGATTTTGTCCAGGATGCCAGTCGACTTGCGTTCCAGGACTGGTCTGCTATGATGCCGATATCGATGCTTGTCAGTCCCGCGGCGAATCAGGCGCAGCTTTATGACAAGTGGCTGGATATTTACACTCCCAATACTTGTGGGCAGGGCATGCATTTCGACTACCTGCGTGGAGCTATCGAGTTGGCGGAGACGGAACCTGCGCTGCGAGATGGACTGAACACGCTTGCGTTGGTGCAGGTTGGGCATGCTGCTAAGGATGAGAGACTGCTGGCTGCTTCTGTACCGTCGTATGGCAGGGCGCTTGCGAGTCTTGCGTACGCTGTGTCTAAGGCTACGAGTGTTCGCGATAATACGGTTCTGGCGGCGGCGAGTCTGCTCGTCGTTTGTGAATTCTACGACCAGATCAAGACGCAGGGTATGAGCTGGTTCGGACACGTGCAGGGCACACAGCAACTGCTGCTGGCGAGAGGCCCGGACTCGCTCGATACGGATCTTGCACTGATGCTGTTCTGCAACGCTCGCTTTGCTTCTATGGCGAGATCTTTCTTGACTCGCAAAGGCGACGCGTACGACTCCCCGGCGTGGCGAGCCGCTGCTTATCGCGCGCCGGCGAGGGATTGGAGCGTGCCGTTGTTCGACGCTGTGATCCGAGTGCCACGGTGCGTACAGCGTTCGGATGAGCTGGACTTGAGTTCTCCTGAGGCGCTCGGAGCGATCAGGGATTTACTATTTGATTGTGAGAGCTTGGAAGCAGAGCTGCGAGACTGGCACGCGGAGTTCTGCAGCAGTCTCAGAAAAGCTGGTTTCGAGCCCTACGAGACCAAAGACGTCGAAGACTTCCGGACATTCGCTTCGTTCGTCTCTGATCGCACGCTCACTACTTGCTATCGGTTTAGAGATTTCTTGTGCGGGTACTTGTTCTCGCAGTACTGGATCGCGATGCACTACCTCCGCAGCGTGATTAAGGACCTGCGCGAGCAGCGACAGAGCCTCGATGCTTCGCTGCAGTGCTCTGCGGATTATCTCTCTGCTGTCACGGACGAAGAGCTCAATGGCTATGTCTTTGACCTCTGCCGCTCGATACCGCATTTTATCGAACCGAGCAGCGGCACTCAAGGGCATATTGGCATTTTTCTTCCGCTAGCTGTTATACTCATGCACTTCCGCAGCCGGGGGAATTGGAAATGGTGCTTGTGGGGATTGAATGTCAAGGATAATGTTTTCAGTATGGGTCTACGGCAGCCGCATGTGCAGGGGAAGGATCTTCCTATATCGGTTGTGAGGCCTAGGGCTGGGCTGAGTCCGTTTCCGAACGACGATGACATGCCGCGGAGCGACTATTGCGAGGGATTGGAAAATTATCCTGCGGAGGTGTTTGAAGCTGTTGAGGTTTTTTATTGATGATCTATGGGAAGTATGCTGAATGGGCATGGGTGCACGATGATACGAGAGATCTGAAACGATCATTCTCGGGGAAGCAAGTCAATGCGAAAGCTCAAAAATGCAAATCTCGAAAGCAACGCGAATTTTCAAACCAACGCGAACCTGCAAAGCAATGCGAATCTGCAACCCTCAAACCAATGCGGACCTTCAAAGCAATGCGAATCTCGGAAACAACCCGAATCAAAGTGACGCGAACTTCGCTGGACGCAACGCAGTTATGAAGGCCAACGCAGACCTCCAAGCAACGCAGACCGCGAAGCGACGCGACTCTCAAAGCAACCCGAATCTCAATCCGGCCCCCAGCTGAAAGGAGTGCGAGCGTCAGCGCCCCCCAACTTAATCTTCCCACGCATGTCCTTCTTCAAGATCTCATTCAACACCTCCAGGTAGCCCAAGTCCATCTCAAGTTGCCAAGGGACTCTCTGCGGCGGCCACACCGCAGGCTGATGCCTGCTGCGGCGGTTGAAAAACAATGTCGCCTCCGTTGCCTTCGCGAGCTGGTGCTCTAAGTCTGGCCTGCGATATTTGACTTCGCGGAGAGTCGGCCAAGGCGTGGCGAGGATGTCGGTTCTGAGCCTTTTGTGGATCGAGAACGTCGTCGTGTCGAAATCGATGCTGAACGAGGCGATGCTGGGGAAGAGGAGTGCGAGTTCTGCGATGAGGTCTGCGAAGGAGGTGGATTTGGAGAAGTCTTGACAACAGCAAGGACAGCGCAGGTGGAGGCGGGACATCGGGATGAGGGTCTTGGTTTTGGTTTGGTCAAGGTCGCGGGGGTGGTAGTTGAGGGGATTGCCGATGCCGTGACTGTACCAGGAGATGTCCAGCGCCACCGAGCGAATGTTGGCGCGAAGTTGCTGGAAGGTGGAAGTATGGCGGACGGCGCGGATTGCGTTCAGTTGGTCGAGGTTCTCCAAGCGAAGAGTGCATTTCTCGAGGCAGAATGCGAGGCCTTCATGCATGACTTCTTTGCTGGTGGCAAGCAGGGGAAAGCGATTGTGCAGGCCCAGAGACAGGACGAGGTCGAAGATGGATCTGCAGTTGAGCTTGTCGGTTGTGATCACTGGGCTGTCCCGGGTGTCGGAGGTTAGGGTTTCGTAGATCTGGTTACGCATCTCGGGAGGCAAGTCCATGAACCCTTCCTTGGGCACCGTTGCTACTTGGTTGGTCGCCATTATGATAGTACAGCGCTGGCAGATGGATCAGATGTGCGTGGTTTTGATGGAGTTGTGTGTGGTGTAGTTGGATTTGTTCCTAGTAGAGATGGAGTAAGAGAGTCGAGAATGTGTTTGGACAGTCGGAATCTCTTGAGCCCATGTATAGATCCGGCGGCCAGTGGAAAATGCTTCAGTCTTCATCCCCACTAATCATGACCATCCTCCCTCGTCGTCTGTGGTCCGCTTCGCAATTGAGTTTCCGGAGTTGCTTGAAATGCTGACTCAGGCGAGTCTTGTTGCTCCATGGCGCAGCGAGAGTAATCCGCCTATCATCCCATTGGTTCTTGACAGTATCCTATTCTCTCTGCACCCATGTCCGCCGCTGGTGGTATCTCATCTGCGCATCATACTCGACTGGCCGCAACAGCGTCGCAAGCTCCTGGTCCTCTCATCCCATAACGGCAGCGGATCTATTCCTTCTTGCCGCCCATCATCGCCTCGATAGGTAACTCCATGCCAACCCTCTTCGCCGTCAGTCTGACTCTCTCCTCGTCGGACATGTCCATGCCTGGGTTGTAGCGCTCGACCAGAGTGGAGTACAGGCGCTGCTGCTGGACGAATTGCAGGTATTGCTCGGCTTCCTGGGCGCGCGCTTCGGCGGACTTGGTCTGAAGTTGCTGGGCGAGAGAAGGCGAGTTTGGTGATGAGGTTGTAGCGATATCGGTGCGAATGTGCTTTTGTAGAGGCGATGGGTTGGCGAGGAGGGAGGGCGTGCGGGTGGGCATCTCGCGCAGGAAGCGGCGGTAGAGCGAGCGGAGGTTCTGGGCGGAGGCGGCCATGATTATTATTATTTGTGTTTGGTCTTCTTTTGGAAAAGACGTGTTGTTCAATTGGTATATGGTGGGATGTAAGACACAACATGAAGTATTGATGGATCATTGATGTCCATCTCCATCAATTTGCGGAGCGATCGACCGCCCTCGGGGGTGAGCTTTGGCCAATACTTCACTTACACAATGCGACAATCGCTAAAGACATAGCTATATACACATACAGACATCCGAACCCATCATGGATATATTACGCCTACCGCCCAGCCTACGGCGCTGCCTAATAAGCAACCTTCAATCAACACCCAACTACACCCGAACACTCACGACCAAGCCACATAAACCTTCAAGACCATCACCACAATCTCCACTCACAGAAATCCCCCAGCTCTCCATCGCCTCCGCAACACTAAACGACTACTCAACCTCAAACCCGCCCAACCCAGACCAACTCGCCTACGCTTCGACCTTCTTCCAAAGAGGCCCGCCGAACCTCCTCTACTCAGCATACTACTTCCGCTCTTTCCCTCCCTCCTCCCACCCCGAAGTAGCCTTCCTCGGCCGCTCCAATGTCGGCAAATCCTCTCTCCTCAATGCGCTCTTCGGCCGCCCGAACGAGCGCCACGCGCGCGTCTCGAAGAAACCTGGCAAAACGCGCACGATGAACGGGTTTGGCGTCGGCGCTGGCATGGATACTGCGCCGCTGGAGGGCGAGAAGGAGGGTGCGTGGAAGCGCTTTGGAAGAGGTGGTGTGGTCGTTGTGGATATGCCTGGATACGGCGGAGGCAGTCGGGAGGAGTGGGGGAAGGAAGCGCTGAAGTATCTCACTCAGCGGAAGCAATTGCGACGGACTTTTGTGCTGATTGACGCGGAGCATGGGTTGAAGAAGTCGGATGTCACGCTGCTTACGCATTTGCGGAGCGAGGGTGTGCCGTTTTCGATTGTTATGAGTAAGGTGGATAAGTTGTTGCATCCGGGCGCGAAGCCGCCTGGGCCGGAGAAGTTGGAGAATGGGCTTGTGAAGCTGAGGGTTGCTTGCGATGATGTGAGGGGTGTGTTGAGGGAGGCTTTTGACGATGGGAGGGATGTGAGGGATGATATTCTGTGCTGCAGTTCGGAGAAGAGCTTGGATGAGAGGAGTGGGTGGAGGGCGAAGTTGGGGGTTGATGAGTTGAGGTGGGCAATCTTGAACGCATGTGGGTTGGAGGTTGATGAGAAGGTGTTGGCGAAGAGGAGGGCGAAGACGGGGGATGGCAAGAGGGCCAATGTGCCTGGAAAAGAGGCTGAGCTGCCATGGAATGTCACTGAACAGGACCCATTCTATCAGACGAGGGATCCTGAGAAGGTCAAGGAAGAGGCAAAGGAGGACGGAAAGTCATATTGGAAGCCTGAACCGCTGTCTTAGGTATACACGACGCATTACGTCCATGGGATTGCTCGCAACAGCTCCAAGAACCTTTTGTCATCGATCGTGGGAGCCTTCCTTTCGGACTTGCCACAAATCGTACACCCATCCAGGAATCCAATGACGCGACCCCTGGAATCGAAATAGTCGGCCAATGCAGCCAGCCTCTCATGGCCATATTTGAACTCACTCGCACGATCATTGATCCGCTCGATTTCGTCCTGGAGCCTGCGCTGACACTCTGCGCATGCACCGACGTAGAAGGCAGATGTTTCGGGAACTGCCAGCGCGTCTGTGTTGTCGACAAGGGCCATCTCCAGAGCTGCCTGCTTCCACGCCGGTCCCTCACTTATTCTCCGAGTCACTTCGAAGTGGATCCAGACTCGCCGAACAACCGCTTCGTTCCGTCCCCTGCGCCTGGTAGAGAGCCAGTCGTACGCGAGCTTGGGGGAGCAGAAAACCGATGGGTGCAGCCCGAAGTAGATCGGCAACGCTATGGCTTCGAGAGCTATACAAGTGCCTGCCAGTGCAGGCGTCAGATACGCGCAGAACTTGCTCTCGGGCTCAACGCTGGCTTTCTGGCGCTGTTCCAACAGGAATGTGTGCAAGTCTGGCTCTGATTCCTCTCCTGGTATAGCGAGGGTGATGATGTAGTTGAGCAGTTCTGCTGGCAAGTCGAGGAGACATGCTGTTGGTGGCTGCAAATCAGTGGTGATCGTTTTGATGGTGGAGGCCGTTGCTAAGGCCGAGTTTGTGACTTCTTGGTCTACCGCTTGGAGGGTTTCTTGGTCCATGTTGTGTTGGAGATGGAGCTTTTGTCAGGGCCTTGGAGTGGCCGATCGCCTGCTGTTCTCCTGATTTGCGGTTATGGTATTGGTCGTGAAGGATCTGGCGCAGTAAGTGTCTTGGGGTGGTTGTCGTGAAGTGTAAGGTTGAGGTTGATGTTGTGTCGAGGTGCGTGGCTCTTGTGAAGTTGCCGAGGAGCAGTGGCGATTGGAAAACGGATTTGGAGGTCTGTCTGTGAGTGTTCCGTAAAGTGAGGGAATGAGTAGTTCACTTCTTCTGACTAGTGAAGCGAGAATCTCATTTTAAGCGACTGACACAGCATACCATGTGAACAAAAGGCATTGACATGTGATACAATTTGAAACCACTCGTTAAAGAGAAGCTGAGTGAGCTGCCTACAGACGCATCGTCGGTATGTTGTGAAGTTAACACATGTTGATGACATCGGTACTTGCTCAACTATCTGAACAGTCTATAAATTCCTGTCATTACCTTTCGACTAGTGCAGAACTGCTCAGAAGAACCGGGCTCGAGGGTTGGCAGTATCTCGTTGCCTGCGAACATGAAGGCTAAGGCACCAAGCGCTGAGAACAAAGGAAAGTCACGTCCTTCTGTCGTGCACTCTGAGACGGGATCCTATGTCACTCCGCATAGCGTCACTGCTTTGATCACGTGTTCGTTCATCGTTGACGAAATGGTATCTGCCGTCAGTTGTCTGCTGATCTTGACGGTTTGAGAAGAGAAATGGAGAATCGCATGGGTCTCTTAGTCTCGTGTCCACATTGGGAACGAAGGAATCCTGTGTCTGCTGGGGTGGACGGATCGGAGGATTTGTTGTTTCGTGTTGATATCTCGTTGACAGCTGTACAAGAAGGCGAGCACAAAGCTCAGTATAACCTCGTTCAACGTTAACCACTTTCGTATGCGGTTCTTCAGTGGGCTTCTTCGATGGTCTTTCCGCCTGCTCGAGACATTCGATCTTCGTGACTACTATTGTCTCTATGTCGAGAACTGGCGATCACTAAGAGAAATATGGATTTCACTGTATATTCTAAAATAAGTACACTATACCCATGTTAAGAAGAATGCAAGGCCCGAAGGAGAAGGTACCTTGCAGGACGATACGTCATGGAGTTTTTGTTCCGACTTGGCGCAGACGCCGACATCCGGGGAGCGCATCCTTCGTTGTTGACAAGGCGAGCTTGCATTCCTTCGCGTCTACATCACAAATACTCTTTGCTACCTCGATGGACAATTGGTTAGGTATGAAGCTTCTGACAGACCAGTGGACGCGAAGCACAATCACACGGACGTTCGAGAGTAGCATCGGTCGAAACTCAATGAACATCAAGACGGGACCTCCCACATGTAGGTCTAGTCAGGAACACTGCCTAGAATACACGAAGGATCCTGATACCCATATCTTGGTCGATTTGTCGGGTTTGTTCCAACAGACCTCCGAAGTTTGAGGCTGAAGTGGGCCAGGAACAACAACGACCCACAAGGAGAAGATGACACAATTGGCTGGTCAACGCTTAGAACTACTCCTCCACAGCACTTTGGTGGTCAGAGATCAGCATGCGGTCCACTATCTCGTTTTCTCAAGGCACCAATCTTCTAGTCGGGCCAACGATCATCAGTCCAATCCGGACAGACCAATCTTGATGCTCAAAGCTACTATGGAGCACGCAATTATGCCGCCGGCCAAGAAACAGCTGAACAAGACCTCCAAACTATTGAAATCCTTCCAACGTATGATGCAAGGAACCTTGCGATTGTAGACTGAAAGATCGATGATGGGGAGAAGGTTTAGTCAGATCCAGCGTCTATAAAGACTTGGACAATTCCGCGACAAGGCAAACAATCATTAACAAACCAGAAAGCAACATCGACACTTCCCCATCAGTTCTTTTGCTTATCATCTTCCAAGGTTCTAAGATGAAGCACTTCGCCTGCGCTGCCATTCTGGCTGTCAGTGCCAACGTTGTCCAGGCACAAATTGGCATCGACTGCGACGGCGCCCACTACCCAAACTACGATGACTGTGAGTCTCTAAGCACTGTGCCTTTGAAATAGTCGCGGCTAACAAAGTGGACCTAGGTGATTCGATCATCGACTTTTACAGCTTCCGCGACAACAACGACGTGGTCTCGTACAACGGTGAAGATGGACCAGAGCCTTCTTGTACTTGGTGGTACTGGAAAGACGGGAACTGCAGGATCACAGACTGCTGGACCGTTACCAACGAGTACGCCGGCACTCGTTTGGAGCAGACTGGTGCAAACCTGGCCAGAGGCTACGACAATATCAAAGGCGTTTGCCAGAAGCTCAAAGCCGGTGGTCAATCTGACGCTTCCCCTGACGAGAACGGCAAAGTCATGACCTACACCACTGTCTTTAATGATCCGGACGAGAGTCCTCCCTCCGCCAAGCTCAGAAGCCGTGACGGTAAACCGACTCCCGATCGCTTTGTGAAGGAGACCGTCACGCTGGAGCAGCACGATCAGTGGGTCAACAGAACCCAGCAGAGACACTCGGATCACGACTCAGGCCCTCACTCTCGCATATCATCGGTCAACAACGCCATCGCTGCCAAGCGTGAAGACGGCGATGACGGATGGTACATCAACAACACCGGCAAGACCGTCCGCCAGGAAGGCGTCTTCGATACCGGGCCACGCGCCAACAACGGTGTCAAGACTTCCTACTCGACCACCAAGTCTAAGACGTTCACCACAACCACGTCTGCCAATATCGGTGCCGCTTTCGAGGTCTTCTCCGCCGGTATCGGCTATGAGTACTCCGAGTCCGACTCTTTCTCGGTCACGGAGGGGTACGAGTTCACACCTAAGTGCGATGGCAACCAGCAGGGCCAAGCCTTCTTCTATCCCTTCTTTGACTACTATGATGTTACCTTCTCCCCGAGCGGACAACGCGCGGATGTCTGGCTTCCCGTTGACGCGGGCGACATGTTCGTTCAGGGAGAGTTTGAGGTGCAGTGTCTTGGCTGAAGGCCCGAGGGATTTGCAGGAGCGGCTGTCACGATCGTCGAGAGGCTAGATCAGTGAGTTTGAGACGGGGAAGACGAATGGCGCATGAAGGTCGTCAACGATGTGCGCGATCGCAAGAAATTACTAGTCGAGCATCAAGCTGTTGATACGCGGTATAATATTCCCAGTGGCTTGGATCGTGAACTTGACGGTCAGATTAGCCACCCGCCGAATGCGAGCCTTCGCCTGCAAAATACACATCCAACCTCGCCTCTGCCCTGCTCGCGCTTTCCTGAACCATCGAAAATGTACCTTTGAGCTTCCTTATTCTCATTTCCGCAGACATTTGATGCTTGCTCACCATGTACTCCACGCCACTACATACCAGGGCCATCCATGTCTTTGTGCAACTTCCTTCATGCTTAGCTATCGTGTTCATTGTTGGGTCGCCCAGTCACAACCACAGGCCCAGCCCTCGTCCGCAAGAAAACGGAGGTTTGGCCTATCCGAGAGGTACTCAAGCATTGCGAGAATTCTCTCCAGGCCAGACTCGTAGTAACCGGTACGGCTATTTATGTCTTCAATCTTGTCCAGCAGGATGCGCTGGCACCATTGACACGCGCGAGCGCAGAACGAACACCTGCCGGCTAGAAGCAGCCTGTCAATCCCATCTTGCAAGACGAGATGGACGTCTAGGTTGTCTCCATCCTCCTTGTTTTCCATCCCCTTTACTTTGAAGCGGATCTTGACCTGCCGAATCATTGCCATGCCATTTCGTCTGCGCTTCATGGAGAGCCAGCGGAGTGCCTGGGAGGGCGAGTGGAAAACAAAATTGTGTTGTCCCCAGTAGACTGGCAGCACTATTGCTTCTAGGACTTTACAAGTACGGCCGAGTGCAGGGGTTGGCATGTGGTAACCAGACAGTTGCCGGCTGCTTTTCAGTCGTTTGGAGTCCACTTTTGACTCAGTAGGGCCTTCGCCCGGACGCTTCACGACTGCAAGTTCGATGATGTAGTTGAGCAGCTCCTTGGGTAAGCCGAGGAGGGAGGCTTCCGGAGGTTGTGTGTTTGTGGCGTCGGGCTCGGTTGCGGACGGCGAGATCGATTTTGCGACAGTATGTTTTGCTGGTTTGAGATCTTTCTTGCCCCGAGAGACCAGCTCGTGCAATTCCGCGGAGGTGGCCATGTCTGGCTGGCTTGTGTGAATCAAGTACAGAAATGATAGGCAATGCCCGAGTCGCGGATCTGGATGGTATCGTGAGGCGTGCAGCCTGGATTAGTTGGTCGTGATTGATGTGGTATTGCCAATCAACGGCGTGCTGTGGGTCGCAAACTTGCCCTCAAGGAGTGTATGTGATTGTAGTGCCGGGTTGCGGACTCGTGGTAAAACTACCGCCCTGGTGCGACTGGTTTTTGTGCGGGTTAGGCAAAGTACACGAGAGATTCTAGATATGACAGCGGACTCATATACCCACAAGAGCGATCCGCGCGTTGCTGAGCGTTAGGGGCTGTGCAAGGTCCAGTGACTGTAGTGTAAGTGAATGAATCGCCGAGTTAGGGGCCGCACCTTCACTTCGAGTGCGAAAGCGATTAGTGTCAGCTGATCGCGAGGAAGAAGTGGGCGCAAATCATTGTTAAGTGGCCTGAATGTGGATGCTCTGCGTGAATTGTGGTGCAATTTGCTTTGGAGCGCGACCTCATCAGACAATGCATAACGCTGCAAGCCGGATGAAAATCTCACTTCGAATGCAGATACATGACCAATCTCGCCTCTTCCCTACCCGTGCTATCTTGAACCATCATCATGAAGCTCTCGTTCTTCAGCACCCTCCCTCCAAAGCCAGCAATCAGCTTTTCGCTCCACCTCGAATCCTCCCACAAGCTTCCGGGTAGTCTCGCCGCAGCTCGCTTGACTATTGTCATCATATCGCCAGCCTCGTTGCTAGCCTCGCCTTCCACCTTCTCAGCAGTTGGCTCAAGGAGTAAGCTAGGCTGATATTCAGCATCAAGCTCTACCATCCACTTGCTCAGCTGGCTATCTTCAGGTTGGCTTGTGACCAACAGCCAGGAGTAACAAAGCAGCAGCACCCAAGCATCCTCCTCCCAGCCTGCCAGACGGAGCTGCTCCAAATCGGAAGTGTTAGCGTTGGCCTGCACGCCAGCCATGAAGCCTTGGATGCCGCTGGTAGACTGAGTGAACAGATCGACTGCTTCTTCGAGTGTTGCGAGGCGGGACCCGGTTGGGTTCATGCGCTCCAGATCAGATTGGGTGAGCTCTTGGGTTGCGGGCCTGAAGACGCGGAGAGAGGTGCGCAGGGCGTTCATGGTGCCTAGCAGGATCTCAGACTGTCCATTGCGGTAGATCTTGGCCTGAGCTTGCCTGGCATTCTGCGGCTCTTCCGGCAACTCCGCAGAGCCAGCTTGCAGTTTCTGGTATTTGGGGGCCAGGGAAGTGACGATCATGCGAGCAACGAAGGGGAGATAGCGTCTTCCATGACTATTGGGATCTTTGAGATATTGTGAGATCGCTGGAAGGGGCTCGAACGGCAGTCCGCGATCGAAGCGGATAATGTGCGTGAGAAGCTCCAGAAGAGGCTCAGGCAGATCGTCGAAGGCAGTGGTAGCTGTTGTAATGTCGTGGTTGATGCGCCTCAGCTTAAAAGTTGCTTTATCGCCGTTCCATTGGCCGTCTGTCGTGAAGAAGCCGGCATAGGATGTTCGTAGTGAGACCTGGAGCTCCTCAGGTGGCGGCTTCAAAGTGAGCAGCACCGTATCGTTGGGATTGTCGGCCATGCAGAAGCCATACCCAATCAGGAACTCGTCGTTCGCTTTGGGCCCATAGTTATTGTTGACCTCTTGCCCACCCTCGATCGCCTGTGTGCAAGCCAAGCTGAAGCGTCCCTGATCGAACGTCCAGTCTACCTTGGAGGTATGATGGTGGTTTGCTGCGTCCATGGCGGGGAACAACACTGAAAAGTCGAGGTCCGCAGAAGGAACATGGGACATGTCCATCAGGACAGTTTGCCTGCGACCATCGGGGCCAGTCTTATACGTCGTCCAGTACTTGCTGTCCTGCGGCGTTATGGAGCGTGACGAAAACGAGCGAGATGTGAACATGGTAATGGCCCAGCGGAAGAGATCCCTGGGAGAACTACTATCAAAAAGGTGCCACTTACCGGATGAATGCTACGCAACTTACCAAGTGAGAGGCGCCGTGTCGACTCCAGCATCTTTCAGAACGGCAATGCCAGACTGATACTGGTCCTCATAGATGGCTTTCAGCTTCTTGCTCGTGAACAGCGCATCTGTGTCTGCCAACCAAGCTTCGTCTTCCGGCGCGTCAAACCAAAGGGGCGTGGTGTGTCGCTCTTCCGGCTGTGGAAGACTTTCGAGGTAAGGTTTCCAGAACGACGTGGATCTGTTGACGTATTGCAACGATAGGTAAAAGAATCCAATCGCCTCGATCTTGAATGCTTTGCGATGCTGGCTGAATACTGGATATTCAGGGTCGGCCAGAGCATTTAAATACGATAGTGCAATTGAATGGGGCACTGTGGCCAGCCGGGTGTTCGGCTCGACTGGTCCTGATGCCCGCCAGTGTACACCAGCATTTTCATCGTCCACAATATGGATGTTGGGGTGAAGATAGCCACCGGGATGGCTACGGAGCCAGTCTTCCAGAGCTTGCACTGGTTTTGTTAGAGCCATTGTTATGTTTGATGGCACTATCAACGAGCATGCTCTTTGTTTTCGACATGTCAAAGTCGAATTTTGGCAAGGGCAATTCTCGGCCACTGCCGCTGTCGATCCAGGATTATGTAAGCTGATCTATTATTGTGGTTGCTTCATTTGTTGTAACCAGAGAACGCAAACATACAGAACCAATTGTTCTGCAAGCTTTCCAAGGCTTGAATCGATGTGTCGCTCATCTATCGTGCTGGAAATGGAAATAAGTCTTCAACCATGTTGTTGTGTCTGAACAGCTTCGAGCATCGGGCATCATCGGCAAGCATGTTGCGGGGATTTCTGAGCCCCCCAGCAGCTTGATCAGGAGTGCGACCTCGGGACAGGTACCATTGGACACTACCACCTTTGTAATGAGCTTACCACGCAGCATGTTCTCCTCTCCTTTTTCTCGCCTCGTTGTCGGCGGCCTTGCGAGAAGACAACTTTCCACCATGCCTCAGACATACGTAAAGCGGGTGACACTTTTCAAGGTGCCGAAGGCTGAAGACATTGATCAGGCGAGTCGATACCGATGACTGTTGGCAATGATATCTCAAGCTGACTTGTGGCGAAGGTTTTGCAAGCGTATGAGGTCTTGAAGAAAGACGCGAAGAGGGTAAGGCTTACCGCAAGATCCCCCTTTCTTGGTTCACGACACTCTCTGTTTGTGGCATTGCGATACTGATCTCAAATCGCATACAGAATGGCGAATCTTACATTATATCCAATGCCGCTCGCAAAGTCCTCAACACTTCTTCCCCGCTCAGCGAGGGCTACACGATCATGTCGCAGTCCATCTTCAAGGACCACAGCGATCACGACTTTTACGACAAGGAGTGCCCTGCGCACAAGACGCTCAAACAGACCACGAGCCGGGTGAGGACGGGAGTCATGACGATCGTTACTGAGGGCGAGTGGCCAGAGGCCAAATTGTGAATCTGACCCTGAATTGGACACTGTCTGCTTACAAGTATTATATTCATTGTACTAATGAGGCCACACACCTGGTAGTGCGGCAGAATCCCATATGACAGACCATATCATCTCCTGCCTCCAAAGAGCGTCTGCCCCTGTCTGGAAGAATCCGGCACTCCCTGCTTCAATCTACGTCTCTCTACAATGCAGCTCTTGCTCCACCATGGCATGAGTATATCAATTGGCGAATCTTCTCGGGCTCGAGAGGCATAGGATTGGCATATGCCGATTGCAAGACTTGCCCCGCCACCGTATCAACATCCTTTTCCTGCATGCCGAACTCGGCCAGCGACGTGGGAAGTGAAAGGGCTCTGATCAGCATATCGAGACCTTTGACAGCGTCGCCATCGCCAAATGGCAAGGCTTCTCCGACTGTTCGCATTGCTTGTGGCACAGCTGGAGCGTTGTAAGACAATGCCCGAGGCAAGACTACAGTGTGCGTTCCTGCATGAGGGAGATTGAGTGCTCCGCCGACTGCATGGCATATCTTGTGGTGTAAGCTCATGGTGGTGCTTCCGAGGCAGATCGCACACAACCACGCGCCGTACTGGGCCTTTTGCCGTGCTGGCACAGATCTTGGGTTCTCTTTGATCTCTAACAGTCCCTCCGCCAAGCTGCGTATGCCTTGTGAGGCGAAAGTCTGGATGATTGGGCTGGTGTCTTTCGCGTACAGACTCTCGACTACATCATTGACAGTCAGTACAGCGAGGGGTTTTGTAGTCGAGCAGGTTTACAGACCTGCATGTGCTATAGCGTTCATGCCGCTTGCGCAGCTCATAGGTATCGGCAGTCCTAGTGTTAAGTCTACATCGTAAATGACGAGGTCGGGTCGAATTGCTTCGTCTCGTCTTGTTGTCTTCCGGCCGTTTACAGTCTCGCCAAGGGTGGGTGTCATTTCGCTTCCTGCGTACGTCGTGGGAATACATATCTGGCGAAGATCCAAACGGATAGAAATGGCTTTGCCGAGGCCAGTAGTGCTACCGCCTCCGATGCTCACTGTCGCATCGGCTTGCGCGTGTTTCGCCACTTCAATGGCTTTTTCGGTGATATCGAGCGGTGTGTGCATTGTTGCCTGATCGAAGATCGCCACTGCTTTTGGACCTAGCAATTCTGCCACTCTTTCTCCCAGGTGTCGCTGGTTGGGTGTTGTGAGAATTATGCATCGTTCCAGTTGCATCGATTTGACCACATCGGGTAGGGTATCGAGCTTGCCTTGACCAAAGATGACCTTGTTAGGAATGCCATTGTAAACGAATGATTCCATACTGTTGTCAGTCGAACTCCCTACGCGTGAGATGAAAGTGTAAGGCCTAATTGACCCGTCAATAATTTGTGTTTATGATGTAAGCCTTAGATCTGGTTGTGCTGTGGCACGGAAAAGTCCATTGCCGGGCCACGGTTCACAGCATCGGCCAGCTTCCGGCACTCCGCTATAGAACGACTTTCAAAACTAGTGTTGCGAAGCAGCGCGGCTAGGATGCGTAGGCCGAGAATCAGGAATTCATCTATTATGATACCTACGTAACTAACTCTTATTCAAAATTAGAGTTATATACCTAGGGAGATAGCCCTTCCTCTAAGCTATCGATTAGTTAAGAGACCTAGTATATACTAGCTATTGTAATTGCATAATACGTAGAATATCGAATCTTTAGATAATATAAAGGGAAGTTTATCCGAAGCGAAAGGAAATCGTAGTTTACGCACCAATCTTGATAGTTAACTCTATATAATATAGATAGTATAAACATATAGATAATAAGCTACTACATTATCCGAATTTTATATTATAAAAATAGTTATATCATACGTAGTAATCGAAATCTCGTGGTTCTATTCTCCTCGAGCAGGTCAGCTCCGCTACGCTGCTTCGCAACACTAGTTTTGAAAGTCGTTCTAGCCCGAGATGGTGCGCGACAATGCAAAACAGACCTTCCTGGATCGCACAGCATACCGTAGTCACGGTCTTGATTAAATAGATATACCTGATGAGATACGTTGGATGTAACATGTCATTTTTTAAAAATACTCGCAACTCACGCAAAATCCACAGCATCTACCTTAAAGTTGATACCCGGGCTCGACTCAGCCTCTCGCCTCAGAACATCCCAAGCGTCCTTCGCGAGACTCTCATCAATCACCACTCGATCTGTACCCGGCTCGAACCACACTCTGTACTGTTCGTGAATCTGATGACCAATAATTTCCGTACCCGCCACTGCCTTCCATCCATGCTTCTTCGCAAGCATGATCTTCCTTGTCTCGATTGGCTTGAAGCACATATCGAGGAAGACGCCTCGAGACTTAGCAGATGCCATGAAGTAGTCGAAGATCTTGAAAGCAGTCTTCTCGGAATCAGACTGTGGTGGGAAGTCGGGAACGGTGCCGACAATGTAGTATGGCGTATCCAGACTTTCTGCCTGTTGGACGCTGGTGATGTGTTCGATGCGCGTGCCTAGGGCGGAGCGCATCGCGGTCGTATCTTTCTCCAGATCTTTGACTTCTTGCTCGTCGCGATTGACCACGTAGATTACAGGACAGTTCAGATGGGTCGACAGAGCGTAGACGGCAGCTCGACTTGCGCCTCCTGCGCCGAAGATCATCGCCGGCTTGCCAACGCCTTGCTCATCAGCGGCAGTGAGACATCCAAGAACGCCCCTCCAGTCGGTATTTGTTCCTATGAGGCGCCCGTCCGAGGATGTGTAGACATTATTGCATGCTCCGATGGTGGCGACGAGATTGTCAGCTTCGTCGAGATGCTCCACGATGGTTTGTTTGAAGGGCATTGTGATTACGGCGCCGCCAAAGTCAGAGCGCTTCAATAGAGCGACAGCATCTTCGACTGTCTGAGCTTCAGTCGCGTGGAAGGTGTATGGCTTTTGTAGGCGTTCGCAGATGTAGTTGTGCATGACAGGCGCGATGCTGTGATGCACGCCGACGCCGATAAGGTGCAGAGACTTCCTGGTTGAGTCCGACATATTTGTGGTTGATGAAATGTATCGAGAACCTCTAAACTGATATGGCTCTTTGTGTTTGTTGATATAATACGGCGAATGTGTTGAAACATGTGCAATATCTCGAGGTCCAATGTAGCGGATGTGCAGCCGGAAAAAGTCCATCCGTTGCTGGGAAAGCATACATCCCCACAACCATGGCATAGAAACTCGATGGGAGAACCGCCATATATGTTTTGCAATGGCACGAAACTCGGTCTCCAGTATTGACTTTACAACAATCCTGCTATACACATTGTCACAATTCAAGATGATCTCCAAAACGCCAACATCCGCCGCCACAGGACAAACGCAGCAGTTCCACATCTTCGGACGCGGGATCTCTTTCAGCATGTCGCCCGCCATTCACAACACAGGGTTTGAGCATCACGATCTGGACAACAACTACAAAATCACCGAAGTCGACACCGTCGAGGATTGTCTTCCATTTATCTCCCAAAAAAACTTCGGAGGAGCATCAGTCACAATGCCCTACAAGCTCGAAGTCTCCCGGTACTGCGATGAACTGACCACCGAAGCCAAGCTGCTAGGTGCCGTGAACACCCTAGCCGTGAACCACGGCGAGGATGGAGAGCGAACCATTGAAGGCGACAATACTGACTGGTCGGGAATCCTCAACTGCATCCAAACAAGGCATCCGAATCCCAAGACAGGCTGGGTCATCGGAGCCGGCGGTGCCGCCCGAGCCGCTATCTACGCCCTTCATCGTGCTGGAATCGAAAGTATCTACATCAGCAACAGAACTCACTCAAAAGCGGAAGCGATTGCAGAGACATTCGCCGGCAACTTCAAAGTTGAAGTCGTTGACGATTGGACCGAGATGAACGCGCATCCTGCGGATGTGATTGTCGGAACGGTACCTGCGGAGACCTATAATGACTCTCAATTCGACGGGCTTGAGTGGAATGCTGCTGGTGGTCTCTGCATCGACATGTCATATAAGCCCAGAGTCACGCCACTGTTGTCAGTCGCTGCGAAGGCGCCGAAGTGGAAAATCGCGAACGGTATCGAGATTTTGCTGGAGCAAGGCTACGTGCAGTACCAGAAGTGGACAGGAGTGGAGCCACCGAAACAGCTGATGAGGGCCGCGGTCGGTGTCGATTCTGCATCCTAGATTGAGACAGTGTTGATGGAAGATATATATTGAAGCGGCTGTGCGATTGATTGTGCAGGAATGCTTATGCATGAAATCATATACCGGCAAGACTTTACGTCCCTACCTAAACAATGATGGTACAGTTTCACAAGATCTTCATGCAGGGTAATGGAGACCACTAACATACCCGAGAGGTTCCATGTATTCTCTGTCATCACTGTGTCTGTGGTCAGCCGATGGGTACTTAATGGTGATGGACCGAACCAGCGGCGTTCTCCCACGTACCAGTTGTTGTTCTCGAACATGGTCAGGTATTCTAAAAGATCATATGAAGCGAGGTCCTCCATGCAAAAGTCCACATTTGTGGTTGTAGCATTATCAACAGAAAGCGCAGAGGCCTCATTGGTTAAACGCCATTGAGATAATGGTTGTGTTTCATTTACGTCTCCAATCGGTTCAAGTGCTGGCTGTGTCATTGATCCAGCGGCAGTATCGGCGGTATGGTAAGAATGGCCGAGTACAAGCTCTTGGTGCTCGAGGCCAGTGGTAATCCCCATCGAATCATCTGTTAGCGACGGCGGAAATACTGATCGACGTATGCTGGTGAGGTGTGAGCTTTTGGCGGCGGGTCGGGGGAGATCTTGTTGTCCACCACGATGTACATTCGGCCATCCCCAATGGCCTGGGAATAGAGTGGTAAGATGATCTTGTGGATCGGATAAAGCATCTTGTGGGGAATGCAGAGCGGCCGGAAGCTGCGATGCTTGTAACAGAAGAACGCTCGATGTAGCAGGCAACATGCCCAAGCCATACTCTCGACTGATCATGTGCAGACTGCCTATCCTTTGAAGTGCTAGATCACCAGAGATGCCATTGCTGGTAGATCCTGTAGCGTCTTGCCGAACTGTTGCTAGCATGCTGCAAAGAGTGCCATACCACGATCGCAAGTTCAGTTGTGACGGCACTGGTATTCGTGACGCTGTAGCTTCTGCCGTTACAGCCTCACGGAGGTCCACCGCCAAAGAAGCTTCCCAAGCTTGAAGGTCCGCAGCTAGCACTTCAGTGTTGCTGTAGGCGTCAATCGTCTTCCTCAATATCGCCATGAGCCTTATGAGTGCTTCAAAAGTACTTCCCGTTCGGCTCGGTGGCAGTTGTGGAGAAGTTTTTGAAGCTGTGTTTGGATTCCCTCGGCTAAGGGCGTTGATGAAAGGATCCCATTCGCCGACGTCGCCGGAAGGAAACGTATCCACGTCCACTGTGATCGAACTCATTTGACATCCAGTGGCAAGAGCAAGAATTGTCTCTGCCACATAGCAGCCAGCCTGCACGAGCGTGGCTGCGCCGTCTGCTTGCGCATCCTCGCGATCCTCATGCGCATCGGCCAATACTATTGCTTGTGCGAGCATCATCCTCGCAAGAATAAACGCACAACTCCCAGTGTACACGAGAGACCAAAGAAGGAAAGCATAAGAGAACGTCTGATCAGGACCACTCGACTCTGCCGTTGCAAGAAAGATCTTGGCCGACTGTTTCATCTGACCAAGTCTGGTGGAGTTCGCGCCGTGGAGGTGCAGTTCTCCCAAAACCAGTATTGCCCAAAGACTGGCGTATTGGCCACGATAAGAAGGCCCCGGATGGTAAATATTGGTGTTGGCATGGTCTTGGTACTTGTATGCCCAACGATATGGACACGCCTTCTCAAAGATCGGAAGACAGCAGTACTCCGTGCACAGGTAAACTTGGACGAGAGTCTGCCAGTCTTGGGGCAATTCTGGCAGTCCAGTGACCGCAGAGGGAGACAGGTTTGGTGCACGTATAGGCGACAAAGGTAGGGGAGGCGCATGAGAATCATCCTGCTCGATGTTGTCTACACCAGATGTAGAGGGCAAATTCCAGGTAGCATTTGCCACACCAGGACCATCAAGAGTGGGCAGCGCTTTCCCGTCCAGCAACGCCCGTATGCCTTCCGGAATACTACTGGCGCGCCACCTCTCAAGCGGCGAGGTGTTGTCGTTTCCTGATGGATGTTCATCCGCAGCGTGCTCAGCATTCGTAGGAAGACCAGCCAGCAAATGAGAGACTACATGCTCGCTTCCAGGAATATTCTGGAACACACTGCCCCAAAGCGATTCAAGAACCTTCACATATCCAGATTTCAGCCCTCGTTGACGTCCAGAAGTAGTATCGTATGAGCAGGTCGCTTGCGCTGAGAGACACGCTCCACAAGAAGGAGAACCGCCGTCGCAGCGGAACTTCCTGCCACGGCAGCGTTGACAGGCTTGGGTCACCCTTTGTCTCTTCGCCGGCCTGTCATGGTCGGCTGGCATGGTGGGGCATGATGGTCGGTAGGGTGATGCGGGTGTTCTTCGATAGGCGAGGCGAGAGTGTGCGATGCGAGTCGTGCTGCGCGTGCGATACAAGCCGACGACGTTCGGATACAGTTTTTCCGTTCGGGTATGAACTTAGCCGTGCCGGTCATTCGTGATCACATGCTGCTTTCTAGGTCAAAGAACTCTACAGTACGACATCGTGCATGCGGAGTGCATACTTCAGGATAAACGAATTGTAAAAGCCCCTTACTCGGTCATCATCATCATAACATTTATACATCAAACGGAATCGGCATTAATCAATATACATCCTGTTCAACCAAGCAAGCACTCAATCACCATGTCCTTCTCTCCCGCAATAGCATCAATGTCCCTCGGCCGCGCCTGGCACCACACCCTCGAAGAAAAATTGAAACAAGCATCAACCGCCGGTTTCCGTGGCATAGAAATATTTTACGAAGATCTCGAATATTTCGCACGATCTCTGCCAGGCTTTGAAACCGCCAAGGACGAACCTCTACAATCAACCCAACTCATCGCCGCCGCCACCCAAATTCGGAAACTCTGCTCAAACCTCAACCTCACTATCATCGGCCTCCAGCCCTTCCTGTTCTACGAAGGTCTCCTCGACCGCGCCGAGCACGCGAAGCGCATCGAGAAACTGCACGTTTGGTTCGACATCGCGGATGCGCTGGACGTCGATATCATTCAGATCCCGAGCAATTTCCTGCCTGCGGCGCAACTGACGGGCGATATTGACGCTACCGTCGCTGACATGGTGGAAGTCGCGGACTTGGGCGTGAAGCGCTCGAGGCCGATACGGTTCGCGTACGAGAACTTGTGCTGGGGCACGCATGTCGATACGTGGGAGCAGGCGTGGGAAGTTGTGAGGCGGGTTGACCGTGCGAATTTCGGGTTGTGTCTTGATACTTTCAATATTGCTGGCCGAGTCTGGGCGGATCCTGCTAGTCCTGATGGGAAAGTGGAGAATGCTGATAAGGCCTTGGATGCTTCGCTGAAGAGGCTGGTGGAGGGTGTGGATATGAGCAAAGTCTTCTACATCCAGCTTGTTGATGCGGAGAGACTGGATGCTCCTCTCATTGAGGGCCATCCTTATTATGCGGAAGATCAGCCGGCGCGCATGTCGTGGTCGAGGAACGCGAGATGCTTTATGTATGAGAGTGAGAGAGGGGCTTATTTGCCGGTTGAGAAGGTGGCGAGGGCGATCGTTGATGGGCTGGGGTACAAGGGCTGGATATCCATGGAGCTGTTCTCGCGGACAATGTCGGATCCAAGGCCGGAGGTTCCACAGGAGCATTCGACGCGAGCGATACGCTCATGGGGGAAGACCGTGGATGCCTTGGCGTTGGATGTGTGAGCACGATTGGGATCATTGCTAGCTGTATCATGAGATCGTTCAACGAGTACCGCAGTAGTGATCAACAACACTCTTAGTCATCTGGTTCCTCGGCGCATGCCGGCCGGTGAACAGCTCAAATTGCGCGCAGCCTTGCTCAATGAGAAGCTCAAGAGGCTCGACGACTGCCCAGCCCCTATGTGCGTTGCTGTACGCTTGCTGCAGAAGAGACGTCGTCTTCGTCTTATAGGATAACTGGCGTGATCTGTTAGCATATCGTCTTAGTCGCGAATGTTTCAGAGACTTACTTCGACGATGACTCCGCCTGTCATGCTTCTAAACCATGGCTCAGGCACCGTAAAATCTAATCCAGGAATGTTGTCGATAGTATGTGCCGGAGGCGTGCATACGATGATCGTAGGTTGGTTGATGTCCGCTGGCCACGGATCGGTGAGATTCCGAAGAATGCGGAATTTGGTCTGCCAGGAATTGCCGGGCGTCGCAAGGCTAGTCGCGTATACGCTGTAATTAGCTACGAGGAGCTCTGCGCGTGCGATGCTGCGGTTCCAGATGACGATATTTCGCACGCCGAGATCCATGAGGGCGTAGACTGTGGCTCGCGCCATGCCGCCTGCTCCGATTACCAGGGCTGCGGAAGATGAGTCGACGGAGTTTGCGACTGACAATTGGCGCTGAATACAGATTCGCAGAGCTAGCCAGTCTGTATTTTCGCCGTGGAGAGAGGTGATCTTTCCTGCGCGATTCTTGTCCGTGTTGGGGACTGGAGCGACCGGGTATCTCGCTGTATTCGCAATGCCGTCCCTGCGAGGCAGAACTGTATTGACAGCTTGAATAATCCGTGCTGGCTCACTGACGGTGTCGACGAGGCTTATCACGGCAGATTTGAAGGGGAGACTGAGGCTGGCACCGCCGAATGTGTCATCAAGAAGGTCTTTGAAGCCTTCTAAAGAGCTCGACTGACGTGGGGAGTATTTATGTCCCATGCCAAGGACTTCGAAGGCAACGTTGTGCATGGCTGGTGATAGACTGTAGTCCACGCTTGCGCCGTAAATGTGGAAGTGCAATGGGTGGTGAACGAAGCTTGCAAATCTTGCTTGGGATAGGTCGCGGAAGCTCGGTAGCAGAGTTAAGCCGATCGGGCTTGAGAGGATTGGCTGACTGACAGATGTGAGGCCTATGTTATTGACGGCAGACGACCTTGCATATCTATCCGCGATGGTGGCGCTGGCTGTAATATTCGTGACGGAGTTCGCCAGAACCTGAAAGGCAGCACACTCTCTGTCTTCGGACGTGTTCGTGGGGAAGCGGACGAAGCGAACGTGGTGACACCCCAAAGCAGCGGCTCTTTGGCACTGCTCAAGTAGCGACGGATCCTGCCAGGCGAAGTCTTCTAGAGGGCAAAACGTGCGATGTGCAATGACCTTTGTACGTCCGCAACATGCACTGACAAATGCTGAGATTTCCTGGTCTGAGCACCGCAGGTCAATCGTTGCGTATTCCGGTAGCAAGCGTAGGCCCTGCTTGCGGAAGTCTGCATATATTCCCTTGCTCGGAGGCGGCATCTCACGCGCCCATTCGACATGATAAATCATGGGCAACTGAAAGTGGCGTCGAAGTAGCTGGAAAGCCTCGCAGATGCGATCGATATCGTCGAGGCCGAGAGGTCGATCTGCAGAAGTCGGGACCAGTAATTCCAATGCGTCGCTCACGCAGTCCAGTCCTTTCACGTGTGGGGCGTTTTGAAGAACTTCTTTGAAAGACACGGTCGTATACGATGGGAACTCTCGTGATTGGAGCGCATCAGAGGATCGAAGACTTGCATCACTGCCAGTAGAATAGCCGAGCAATTTAAGAAGGTAATGGACATCACGAGTGACATGGCGCAAACGTCGGTTGCGGCGTCGAGGTGGCAAGTCGGATCGTAGAGCGCGATATACGAGGTCAGAGATGGTCTCGGGGCCTTGTTCTTCTGGAAGGTTGTAGTATTCGATGTTCGACACTCGCCGGCACAATTGTTGGGTGGCAAAAAGCATGCGCTTTACTTCGGGAGAGGCTGTCAGACCGAGATGCTGCTGGACCGCGCCGTCGTCACGGCTGATCATGATGATATGCGCTCCGGAGGCGCATGCTTGCACAAGAGCTTGCGAGCTTGAGTCTGCTGCTTCGGAGGCGCATACTAGAATGCGATTTTGTTGGTGGCGACTGAGGAGAGCCTGGAGGAAAGAGGCTGCGGTAATGCGATAGCGGTGCTCGCCCCAGTCTCGCAGACATGCCGTACGGGACATGCCATGTTCGCTCACGAAATGCGCATCGACGTCGATGATGGTGAAGCCGGTCAATCGTGCAGCAATTAGGGCAAAGGATGAGAGACCGCTGCCCCTTCTGCCAATCACGATGAGTGAAGGCTGTACTGACATCGGGGGCTGCTGGATGGCGCCAGAAATAGGATGCGCCGTGGATGAGAGATCTAGCTGAAGGACTTCGGCAGTTGCGATTGCGCAAACGTGCAAGCATTGGGTGTGAGTTTCGGTTGTCGGTACCAAGGTACCGCCGGCTAAACTGTAGCCAGAGATGGTGCAACTGACTGATTGACGATTCGAACTCGAGACCTTCAGAAGTTTGTTGCGCTTGAAACATTTTGAAGCTCAAGGTCACGTGCAGCGTCCCGCTTTAGGGTTGGGACTTCTTGGCTTGGGGTTGGCCATGCGACAGTACATATACATGTACATCAGGTATGTACACGTTCCTCATGCTCCGAGGACTTATGTCGCTTTAGTCTTGTTTTGGATGCAAGCTCGAAGTGCAATCTCGACTGAGACCTCATCAGCTGAGTCGAGATCGCTTCACTCTACAGCACGAACAAGCGGGTGCTGTTCGCTAATTCTGGGGACCATTCAAAGAGGCTATAGATCATGTGAAATGTACCAAGGAACGAAGCCTTCTGGAGAAACTCCTGAACCGCCTAAAACATACTGTCACAATGGCGCTCAAGTCATGAAGGAAACTACCAAGTTCGAACGCAATGTCTTGTCTTCTTTGAAATATCTCTCATAACCTATAACTAAATAACGCCGGCAAAGTCGCACTGTGTCCCCTGTCCCGGGGGGCTGGGAAGGTCAAGCAGCACCCAAATCAGGGTAGCCTCGATCAAGTCTCAAGCCATGTGGCGACGCTAGCCATGGTATGAGTGGTAGTCTAGTATCCACCTGGTGGACCATACATGTTGTTAAGGTCGTCGGTGCCCATGCTCCAACGACGGCTTCGGCCACCGCCACCGCCACCACCACAAGCACCCCGTGACCCGCCCTGCAAACGGTCCATCATGGATTCTCCCGTGCTCATGCCTCCAGAGACATTCATGCGGGAGCGTCTGTTGGGGTACATCGATCCTTGAGGAGCGCCGCTGTAGTTTCCTCCTCCTCCGCCGCCACCATATCCTGAGCCATAGCCACCGTATCCTCCATATCCTCCATATCCTGAGCCGTATCCTGCATATCCTGACCCGTATCCTGCATATTGTCCACCGTAGCCACCGTATCCTGCTCCGTAGCCAGGATATCCACCATATCCATACCCGCCGCCGTAGCCTCCATATCCTCCTCCGTAGGCAGGGTAGCCTCCGTATCCGCCACCGTAGCCTCCGTATCCATTGCCGTAGCCCCAGTAGGACATCTTAGCTGGATAGTCCGGTCGTGTGATGCAGTAAAATGACTTTCGTCAACTGTTTGTGTGGGTTTGTTGGGTCAAAAATCGACAGGAGCAAGTGTCTCGTTGTTGGTTGTTGGGTGTTAGTCGAGTCAAGGTTCTCGATAGAAGAAGTGATTTTTGTTGTTGCGTTGTTGCGAACGAGAAAGTCGTGGTTTCCGCGCTGGCGAAGGATTTTAAGTATAGCCCAGAGAGGACGCCGTGAAGAGTGCAAAGCCACGTCAACGTGGAAAGTTGCAGTGGTCAATCCACATGGCCGCACAGTAGTGATTGAATGAACGGACAGGTCTTCACTGACCTGCGCGAGTTAGTAAGCCGGTCAGTAGACCATGTTCGTGCGTTCGCTGCGATCGCAAATGAATGCTCTTGCGGTGGCCACTTAAATTAGCTGCTTCTCGACATCCTTACTGCGGGAACGACCGCTGTAATGCGGCCCAGGGCGAGGAGAGGCTATGAATGCGGTGGCTGACAAGCTGTATTCGTTAACAAGATTGGTCTGAGTCCAGGGCGGCGGGCTGGCTGAAGTGTCGCGGGGAGTGGTGCGGAAGATGCTCAAAAGCTTGGGGCCTTCGTCCTCGATGAGGTTGAAAGCGCCCAGGTTGCCAGCCTCGTCGTACCTGAAGACGTGCTTCGAAGAGCGCCTCGTGCCAACGTTCAGGACGGTGATGGTGCAATCGTCCTTCAGTCCAGTCGCGAGGACGTTGATGTTGATCGGACCGTATTGATCCATGACACCGCGCACCTCGTCGGTGTTTCCGGCGTTGCTCTTGATGACCAAGTGCCCAATCTGAGCGATGCTCTAGCCTATAGTTTTGTGTATCATAGTTAGTATAGCGGTGGTCTCCATAGTTGCCTCGGAATTAGAGGTAAGCGCACCTGCTATACAGTACCCAGACTTAAAGACAAAGACGTTGTCGCAATAGAAGGAGTCAACTGTAATGAGGTGGTCTAGGTGTTAAGTAACGCTACTGAGTAAAGCACTCCGTGCTTTGCAGTTCAGAGCGACAGCAACAGCATTTCCTAAGGACGCTCGCCTAATAGCGTCGGTCCGGTCTTAGTACCTTGATTGAATATTGTTAAGATAGCGCCTGCGCTCTCTCATCTCTACTGATCCGTCCTCGAGCTCCTAGTCGTATCTCTAGCGCCATGCGACTAGGTCTGCGACACTGTATCTGTATATACGGCCGTCTTCGCCATTACAGCGCACTCCGTAGTCCTAGGCGCCGCGAGTCTGGACGTTGATGAAGAAGCAGTCGTAATGTAAGATGTAGCGGGGATTGCACTACGGCACAAATACAACACTGCTCGGGCTGTGCGGGAGCCCATCGTAGTCGGGTGGCCGTTGTGATAGGGGTTCGCGACAGAAAGGACATTCCGGAGGTTCGTCTGGATCTGCCATGTTTGTAGTGATGTGGTAGTGTCTCGAGGTTGTTGGTGGAAGCAGAAAAGACTGTTTACTGTTTGCGCATTGTGACGCCGCTGGCGGGCTCTTCCCTGATCGTAGGTGATGTAGTTAGGCTCGGAAAGAGTGCTAACATGACCCAGCCCGTCGCGACTGAGCGAAGACTTCGCTTCGGTCGACTATGATGGCTAACTATGTAGCGGATTATTGCCATTGATCTCATTAGTTGTACACCGACCTGAAAGTAAAGATGGCAGAAGTGCTATGGTCGAGAATACCCGAGTCGATGAGCGGCGCAGCTAAAAGAGCTTCTAAAGTCAACTTCAGCTTTGGGAACTTCGACAGGACAACAGGAAATGACGCTCAATATCCTCATTTACCAACGCATGATGGATGCGCGTAAGGCTGTCCGGATGGCGCCCGTCGGTAAACAGGCCGGCTGGGCCGAAAACCCTCCTCGCGTGATGATCTTCAGAGATGAAACGCCAACTAGGAGATTCTCCATGGGGTACAATTAACGCGTTGATTAAACAGGGTTCGGTTCGATTGATGAGATGCGGTGCAGAGCGACGTTCCAGCGGTTCACTCGGCTGCAATCTACCGGCAGTTGTGGTGGTATTGATCAGTACAGATCTTGGCAACGGCCTTGTCCAGTGTCGAGAATTATGTCCGGTCTTCTGTCCAGAAGCTGAGAACTCGCGCGCTGGTCTGGCTCATTATTCGTATTCGCCCACTATCGAAAAGTCGGTCGCGCGCCATGGCGTGTCTATTCTCGTATGCAGGGGAGAGATGCGAGTAATGTCCCCATGGAGAGAAGCTTTCTGCGATCTTCAGTGGCGTGGGGTAATCTCGGGTAGCCCTAAATAAGGTCGTGGCAGCCAATCACAGCTCTTGACGACTCTCGCGTGTCTCAATTTGGCAGGTGGCCGGGTGGTGCTAGACAGCGTTGACTCTAGCGACTGACTCTCATTTCGCTACTGATGGCCAATACCGCCAATACGAGCAATTAGTTCGTGTAGCTCGCGTGCACTGCAGGAGGACGCCGCGGTGCGAAGAAGACATGTTTGTATATATCTTGATGCCTGCACGCCGTACACTAACGCTCTCTTCCCTTCACCACCTGCTTTTCTCTCTCACAGTCGGTGCTGTTTGCCTTGAGAACTCTCTCTTTCCACGGTCGCTACATCACACTCGTTAATTTCTTAATCTTTAATCATGCCTTCTAAAATCACTCTCTCTTCTCTCATCTTGGCCGCCGCGCCTATCATTGTCGCTCAGAGCGTCGGAACTGGCTCGTGTACCGATGTCCACATCTTCATCGCTCGCGGATGGAACGAGAACTGTATGTGACCGTGTCCTTTGATCAGTATGGGAACATTGCCTAATATTATTCACCTCAGACCCCGGCCGTCAGGGCGACCTCACCTCCGCCGTCTGTGCCAACCTTTCCGGCATGAGCTGCGACTACGAGGATATTGCATACGACGCTTACTCAACCGACTACTGCCCATCTGTCGCAGATGGCGAGCTCCTCGCATTGAAGCAGATCAACGCATACTACGCCAAGTGCCCCGAGACTGCCATCGTTCTTAGCGGCTACTCCGAGGGCGCCACCGTTCTCGGTAACGTTCTTGCTGGCGACAGTGGCGATGTCACCTGCCCTACCAGGGGCCACGCTGGTTTGACCGAGACCAAGTCTGGCGTCAGCTGCAACATTGCTGCTGTCACCTTGTTCGGCAACCCCAGGCACACTGCCAACCAGCCTTACAACGCCCTTAACGGAGGTGCTGGCCAGGCCAACAGCTACCGCGATGCTGGCGGTCTTGCCCGTCTTGCTGCCTACAGCCCGAGACTCCAGGACTACTGCAACATCGACGACCTTGTCTGCGCGCCTGGCCTTGGTGCCAACACCGTTGAGGCTCACACCAACTACTTCCAGCTGTACAACGCCCAGGCTGCCAAGTACATTTCCGACACCGTCAAGGGCTACTCCAAGGACAAGTACTGCTCTGTCGCCACCAGCTCTTCCTCCAGCAGTGCCTCTGCCTCTTCTACTGCTTCTGCTAGCGGCTCCGTCACCTCTTCGGCCGGCGCCACCACTGAGACTGAGAAGTCCAGCGCCACCGACAAGGCCAGCGCTCCTGCGTCTTACTCTGCTCCTGCGTCTTACTCCGCACCCGCGTCTTACTCTGCTCCCGCATCTGTGCCTTACATCACCGCCACTGAGGTGACCAGCATTTACACCACCGTCTGCCCCCAGAGCAGCGTCTACAACCACGGCAACGTGACCCGCACCTCCACCTGGACTGGTCCCTCCACTGTGACCACCTCCCTCTACTCTACCACCACTCAGACCGTTCCTGCCAGCTACATCCCCTCGCCCAAGCCCATCAAGGAGTCTTCCATTACCACTCTTTCCGGCACCCCAGCTGTTATCCAGTACACCTCCACCGTCACGGTTACCAAGTACGCCAACTTCCCTACGCTCACAATCACCCTGGCCGTCCCCACCGCCACCTACGTTATCGACAACAATGGCAAGCCCAAGGGCCCCAAGGTGACCGGCGTTGCCCCCAGCGGAACCGGCGCCGGCGCTGCCCACCCCACTGGCAGCTCTCCCCCAATCACTCCTTACACCGGTGCCGCTAGCTCTTCCAGCGTTGCTGCCAAGTGGCTCATCGTTGCCGCTGGTGTTGCTGGCTACATGATGATCTAAAGAGGTCAAGGCTTTGCCGCCTGCATGAGGATGGATTTTTTCTTTAACTTGACGACTTTTTCGTAGCGTGGCACGGAAGTGCTATGCCTTATATCCTCCGCGTAGCTTTTCTAGGCTTCGCTTTCTTCTTCTTTTTGTCTAAATATAGTGTTGCGTCCTGTGTGATAGCTATGTATCTACTTTACTGGTAGCATCCTTGGTTGAGTTCCCGTATGTTCCGTTCCTCGTGTGATCTAACCCACAAACATGCGATCTACAAGTGTGCCCATGGTCTATTCTTATCACTTTCCCGAAGCGGCTTCATTGGCTACGGAGTTCTTCATCTGCTCCCAGAACTCGTTTTCCATGTGAATGTCGGGAAGCCTGACTTGCGAAGTGACGACATTGGGGTGTGCCCTCATTTCTTCTTCCAATGTGTCCTGGGAGACGTACATGAGCCCCGCAGCCTCGATGTGGCGCACGAAGATCTCCTTTTCGAATCGGTCCATTCTCTCTTGTGCAAATGTTGCGGCGATATCGAACAGACCAACGAACTCTTCGCACTTGGCGAAC
Source organism: Cladosporium velox (assembly GCA_024604135.1). NCBI lineage: Eukaryota > Fungi > Ascomycota > Dothideomycetes > Cladosporiales > Cladosporiaceae > Cladosporium > Cladosporium velox. Next base: position 50,323 of record JANIIF010000006.1, on the reverse strand, counting down.
TTGAAATTCGGCCACAAAGTGCCAAGGTACTCGTGCCTCTGTTACTTGGTTCCCCGATGAAGTACAGCTTCGCGGGTGGGATATCGTCCACCTTCTCAAACTCCTGATCTATGATCACAGGTCGAGTGTGAAAACTCCAAGTCTCAAGAGCACACCAATTCGCTCATAATTGTCCGCGTTGGTAGCGTAAGCGGTCCTGATCTCATTCGTGCAGTTCAGTTATCGTACTTTCCCGAGCTACAAACAGGTGCCAGCATGCTCGAGGAGTCGAGACTAAGTCGAGAGAACTGTAGAGAGTTTAGGTAGTCATCCTGCCGCAATCTAAAGTAGTCGATCATGACCACGCTAGCCACTTCGGGAGAGGGCTTGCCCCTTGTTTCGAGAGTTCTGTACTTCAAATGTTCCGCATCATCAACAATAATCAATCATTTGTCACAAACATCGCTGGAGATTGCTCATTAGATTTCCTAGACACAATGAATCTCACTGATCGTAGCTTGCTGGACTGCGACCCCTTCGGCACCATCCCCATCAATGACACCACACCACCATTCATCTGCGCCCTCTTCGGCAACGACGATGACGCAGTGGCAACCGTCGTCCAAGATATCCAATCGTGCTGCTCCCCCTACTACTCAGCCCAGTATACGACCGGCTACGGCTGCGACCACCACTGGTGCGGTGTCCCCGCCTATGAAGCCAAAGGCACCGACACTTCGACGTGGGAAGTAGTGCCCTACCCCACTGAAGGCACTTCGCGCTCTACCGTCACTTCGACCACGACGCAGAGCTATCATGCTATTATCGCGTATCCGAAAGTTAGTGCGTGCTTGTCGAGTGTGGCGCTCTGGAACGCTTATGGGTACGCTTGTCGGGTTGGAGGGGACGTGGGGAGTGTGAGCATGACAGGGCCGGATCCTATCAGTACTACGCCGACTGCAACTGCTACGCCGGTGATGAGCACTACTTCCGGGTCGAATAGTGCGAGTGCGACGGGTGTGAGTCGCAGTGCGGCGAAAGGCATGAACGAGGTTCCCGTTTGGCTTTTGCTTGGGACTTGCTTACTCTCTGTCTGGAAATGAGAACCTGGACTCTCTCGGCCGTGCAGCGCAGATGAGGATCATACAAGCTGCTCGCCTGTGATGGATATGCGGATGGGAGGGATCGAGTGGAGCCAGCACGCCCGTAAGCCATGAGCAATTCTGACACTGCAGAGTGCTAAGTTGTTGGCGAGCGCCGACTTCTGCTCGTGCGATGCAACAGTCGCATCTAGCGCATCGGGATTTGAGAGCCAGAACCTTGGGTATGTACCTCGCTTGCAGGCGACACCAGATCAGCAGTCGAAGAACTGATGACCTTACCTGTGGTAGCGTCGACAAGCCGACATCTGATCCAGCTTTGGAGTCTTTCGAAGCCGCCCCGGCATCACCGGGGATATGTGCGGTATATGGTTTTCCTTAGGAAACCATAGCAGCTAATGCGCACGTCGGGTCTCTGAATCGCCGCCCATATGCCGATCGCACGGGGTTTCAAAGTGCCGTGGACAGAGACTCAACATCAAATCGAGCGATAGGGCCACAGACCGACAAAGTGGTCTAGTCTAGACAACCTCTCGCAGTTCGTCCGACAGCTGTCATACAAAAGATTGAATCCTTCCCGCTGTATGCCTTGTGAAATCCAGACCGAGCCACTTTGCATCTGCCGACGCCATCAACCGATCCACAAGAAGTTGCGACATTGCCAGCTACAGGAGCCGCTCGCGACATGTTTCCGCCCTCACCATTGGGTCTATTGGCCTCGTTGTGCCTTGTCAATGTCGCCACTGCTCACCTGGCTGCATTCACGGATGGGATGTTTTGTCCTGAGGCAAGTAGGCAGAAACCCTTCAAACATTCACGAGGCTAACGCAGGTGGCTGCCATTCAGTCCAAATACAAGGGAAGTTTGACGAACTTCACAGATGGCAATCACAACGTGTTTGATCCTCTTTACAACCTGTCCAAGGACTCGTGGTATGTTGTGCTGCATGATCAGAGAATGTGCCTTATCTGACAGATTCTAGGTTTCTTTCCAAGGGACGACTGTGCTGGCAGGCGCAACCGACCGGCGTATGGGAGATCCATGCAAACAGCAAGATAAGCATACCATGGGCCACCTGGCCGGACAGCACTGGCTACTATGCCGATGGAAAGGAACAAAATGAGCGCCCTATCCCATTCGATACCAACAACCCGCAAATGAAGGCTGCTGGACTTGTCTCTAGCTCGGGTGGTATCAATTCCCCAAACTTGCACTGTGCAAACAAGTCGACTGCAGCCGGTACAGCTTTGGCCATTGCATACAAGAGAAGCATCTGGGATGTCAGCATGGAAGACTTCGTCGTGTTTTCCACTGCCTCGGAAACTCCGTTTGAGAGGCTCGTGAGCTACACAATCCCGGACTTGGCGGCTTGTGACGAATGCATCTGTGCTTCTGCGTAAGTACCAAAACGATTGAGAGAGCCGCTCTTGTCGATATCAGCGACTGACTTCCATGTTTAGTTGGGTTCCCCGAGGCTACGGTCAACAAAACATGTACATGGCACCACACAAGTGCAAGATCATCAATGCCAATGGCCTAAAGAGACCTCCAACCCCAGCGAAAGTGCCCGGCCCGGGCGTCAAAGGTCCAAAACAGATGATCGCTGCTTTCCAGGCTGATGGCAACAATGTGAATTACAAGGCTGGTGTGGACCAAGTCCCAGTATATGGTCCGAGCATGGGATATCTCAATGGTGGGGAATCGGTGTACTACTTGCTGCCGAAGAAGGAGACTGATGATTATCTACAGGGGCACAAACCGACATCTTCGCAAGCACCGGACAGTCGCATAACGTACCCTCCTTGGCCGGATCCCCAGTAGACATCACTTCTGGACGTGGCGGCACATACCCACGGCCCAACCGACTTTCCGACGGTAGCCTGATTGCCACTTACACCACTTTCTCGAATGGCAACAGCCAGATTGCCTTGGCTCGGTCCACGAATGGAGGCGCTTCTTGGAGCTTCGTAGGCACAGCCGCAACCAGGCCAAGCGCATCGAGCGATCTTGACAATCCTTACGTGCTGCAGCTTCCCTCCGGCAGGCTCCTCGTAGCCTTCCGTAACCACGACCAAGAGTCTTCGACGGGCGCCTATGAATTCTACCGCATCACCATCTCCTACTCCGACGACAACGGAGCAACGTGGAAGTACCTTTCGGACCCTGCCTCGGATCCTGCGGGCCCAAACGGAAACTGGGAGCCTTTCCTGCGCAATGCACAAGACGGATCTTTGCAGCTCTACTATAGCCGCGAGAACTCCCAGAGCGACCAAGACAATCTCATGCGAACTTCCTCTGACGGCGGGAAAACCTGGTCGTCCACACGGATTGTCTCCGGCGCATCAGTCACTTCCCGAGACGGCATGATCGGTGTTGCGACGGTAAGCGGATCCAACCTCATTGCTGTCTTCGAAACAAACGAGAGTGGACACTACACTGTAAACAGTGTGACTTCTACCGACGATGGCAAGACCTGGGGCAACCGTAGAAGAGTCTACACTTCTACTGGCAACGGCAACAATGCGGGAGCGCCCCAAGTTATCAATGTCGGTGGTACCTTAGCGGTCAGTTTCATGACGGATGAGGACACGCAGCTTGGCCAGTGGACCTCGGGCGCGGGCAGCAAGCTCGTCACGAGCGCTGATGGCGGAGCCACCTGGGGCAACAAGGTCGAGGTCTTTGCGTTTCAGGCAAATTGGCCCGGGATGGTGACTCTGGATGATTCGAACTTCTTGTACTTGAGCGATGCGGGCGGGGCGAAGTCTCGGAAGGTCGCGCTCGCGTGAGCATTAACAATGGTTCCTTACCCCGAGAACTGAGCTCAGGATGCTCGAAGGGTAGACCGGTTCAGGGCTAGTCTGTGCATCGAATAGTGTGCTTTGCTTGGACTATTTGGCATATAATACAATCCTACACAATTCCCACCTTTTTGTGATGATCCAAGCTGACAATGCAACCCATCAATAGACCACCAACAAACTGGAAAAGATATCCTCAAGTCCTGGTGAACCACTCCGCGTCAGCCTTCTCGTCGGGCACGCTGTCGCGCGTAAGCTTCGCCTTTTGGGGGGAGATGAGCTTCGCATCCTCAGCATTAATGTGCCCCTTAGCCTAGCTCTTGCCTCCCTTCGCCTATCGCCAGGCGTCGCACCATGCTCGACCATGTTTAGCAACAAGGGCAGAGGAGCAAGGTCTTGAACCGCTTGGCGAGCCATCTCCTTACTTGTCACTCCTTCGAGCTGCCCGACATCTGTGCCTGCTTCGTGCGCAGCTCGAAGTCGGCGTATCGCTTCGTCGTATCCATGCTTCTGCAATGCATCGGTACGTCCAATAATCACTATGTCGCTCCCGATCTTCTCTTTAGTGAGCTTTGTTGCCCGAACGCGGGTGATGTATTCCTCCAAATCGACGACCTCCTTGCCGTTCAGGTGCCCGCATCGTTTCTGGAACACTTGGTCTTCGATGTGGAATGCTGCGACACCTGCTCGCGTGTACTCTGTCACTGCGCGTTCGATCATCATTGGCCCCCCGAATCCATTGTCCATATCCGCAATAAGTGGCGTTGTGACGTCGAGGTTTGCTATTCTTTCAGCGTTGGCTCGCATGTCCGCCAACTGAGCGAGCCCAAGGTCGGGTTGTCCCAATCTGGAAGCTGTTGTACCTGCTCCGGTCTGCCGAGATACAGTCAGTCAATGGCAGAAACTGATTCTGTGCTAATCACAGCTGTAGAAACATACCATGTACAATGCGTCGAACCCGACATCAAGAGCGATTCTTGCGCTTAAGCCATCATACACTCGCGGGCAAACGGTCAGACCGCGACCGGACTCCAATGTTTTTCTGAGGCGCAACGCTGGCGATTCATGCTTATTTTGGGGCGATAGAATGTTGCATGTCGAAGTGATTGAGGAAGCGATTGCAGTCTGACTTCGCCAGAGTTGTGGGTGATGACAGAACTCATGGCCGAGGATTGCCTATGATGATATGTTTGCTATTGCGTGTGAACACGGTTGTAAGCATTGTTGCAATGATCGATCACCGCAGAATAGCATAGGCCCCGACGTCCCGATCTGCGTCAAGACAAGCTACATGTGGGTCTCTTGGCTGGATGATCGCCATGATCGCCATACTAAGAGACGCACCTCCCGTGCAGTGACGCCTCCACGGCTCGGCCGCCGTACCGACTTTCAACGTTTCCCGATCAGACATTGTACAATATCCCTTTCAGGCAGCTGCACGAACCTTGGTGATCTCTGATCCCTCTGTTGCAATGAAGCCACAAATGACGTACTCTGCTCATCTGCCATGCTGTCGAGAACGTTCGTGTTGAGAAGACTCCATGATGTGCGAAAGAAAGTGCCCGCACTGTCTTTTTATGAGCTGGACTGAACATGTCGACGAGCGAAAGCGGACTGAAAGGCGAAAGCAGCGACAAAAGCGAATCACATCACGATGAATCGAATATAGCGATTGATCCTCGACAATGGCCTAATAAGTTGCGAAGAGGAACAGCAATTATGATGGGACTATTCGCCTTTTTAGAGGCCTTCGCATCGTCGATGATTGCGCCATCCTTGCCGCTCATTGCTGAGGAGTTTGGCAGCACTTCCTCTGTCGAGCAGAACGTAAGTACACAAATCTATAGGCAGAATCTAAATGTTGGGAAAAATCAACTAACTCCCATAGCTGGTTCTTTCATCGTTTCTCTTGCCGTACGCTTTTGGGACTCTTCTGCTGGCGCCCGTCCCGGAGAATGTTGGACGCAAGCCCACCCTGATAGTCTCAGCAGGCTTTTTTCTGGTATTCACAATTGCATGCGGATTCGCTCAGAGCAGCGCCCAACTCATTGTCTTCAGAGTCCTGGCGGGCTTTGGAGGCTGTGCACCTTTAGCTTTGGGTGCTGCGGTAGTAGGTGATTTGTATGGTCCTGAGGAAAGAGGTTCTGCTATGGCCATCTATATGGGCTTACAGCTTGGAGGCCCTGCAGTAAGCTATTCAACATCATGGCAGATGCGCCTGGTCGTTGCTAACCATTCATGTCATACAGATCGGACCGATTGTTGGTGGCTGGATCGCGCAGACGATCAACAGCTGGCGCTGGACCTTCTACGTTTGCGCTATTGCTACAGCGATTGTGCTCATCATAGGCACACTGACGTTGCCAGAAACGTTCGCGCCCAAGCTGAATCAGACCAAGAAGACTCCGCTCTCTCAAATGTTGCGCACGTTGCGAAGACCGTTCATGCTCTTGGGCACGCAACCTATCATTCAGGTTCTCGCTGCATATGCTGCAATCATATTTGGGACCTACTATATATTCCTCACGACTATAGTTGGTGTGTTCAGAGATGATCACCAGCAGCCGGTGGGTATCGCTTCCCTTCACTACATCGCGCTTCTCTTAGGGTTCATCGCCAGCATTGTAGCCAGCAGCACAGCAATGGATGCGCTCTACCGCCGGCTGAGCAAAGATCTTCCATCTCCCGAGGCCAGGATACCTTACCTGGGCGCTAGTGGCACGTTTCTTCCTATCGGACTGCTTCTGTACGGCTGGACGACCCAGTACACCGTGTTCTGGTTCGTGCCGGATATTGGCCTGTTCTTCATCGGTCTGGGCATTCTTGCACCTCTCGCTGCAATCCAGCATTACATTCTTGACTGCTACTCGCGCAATGGCTTCGCAGCTTCGGCGCTTGCGGCTATGAACGTCGCGCGCTTTTTGGCAGGATTTGGCTTTCCTTCATTTGCGGACGAGTTATACAATACTCTGGGCTCGGGTTGGGGCAATTCGCTCCTTGCACTTATCGCTGCGGTTGTTGGATGTCTCTCGGTTTCGTTGTGGAAGTTTGGCTCAAGGCTCCGGGAGATGAGATCGAGATGTAATGCGCCACTGCAATTGAGAATTCGGATTCGTAGAACGCCACAATTTTAAAGCCTGTTGTACCTGTGTGTGCGTGTGTGTGCCAGGAGAATGGCAGGTATCTCAACAGTGCTTGTGGAAAGGTCCTGCGCCAAAGCTTGGCTAGCGCTGTCCAGTTACATTGGTCAGTTATTGTCTGGCTATGTAATTGCATAGACAGAAGCCTTCACGATTAGGTAGCTTCCTCTGCGTCTGTCTGGATATATGACCAACACAATACATCTGATACGCGTTTCAGGCGATCAGTGAACGAATTAACACCGCACAAGCGTAGTGCTCGTTGGTTTGGTTTCTTGAAAGGGCTACGTCGAAACAAGCTGCCTAGCGTACAGGATTCGAGACCGTTAGTCTTGGTGGAGCGTCCGTAGGCTTAAAACCACTCATCTCCAATAACTTTGACACTCCCTATCAGCGGCCTCCAGTTTAATCTCGAGCTGTTCTTGCACTCTCCTAACCTCTCATGTCATCATCTGTGCTGCAGTATTGTTCTGAGGTGTAGCAGTCTTGCAACGAATCCGCTACGATCTGCTCATCTTATATCCTTGTTCTTGGGAGGAAATTTTTGGCGAGGCGTCCCTCAAAGTTTTCATCACAATATAATGCTAGCTACAAAGCAATTCCCAAAAGCAAAACATACAAAGGAGATGATGTTCCCTGTGCGATTAAACCTCACAGTATATCTGAAACACAGGGAATGTGGTCTCGAGCTGCGAGCAGAGTATCTACGGGCAGCGAACCACACCACCGCTGTGGGTGCAGCCAGGGTGAGCAATGAAAGCCCAGTTTTGGAAACCTCCATCACCCCTGTGGGTGTAAGTGCCGTGCTGCCAGTACAAGCACTCGTATCTAAATTGAAATCAGCGTTCTGCATCAAAAATAGTCAGGGGAAGTATCAAGACGAACGTGACAAGAGGGCCTCCGCCCCAGTCAAGAGTAAGAGTCTTCTGCGCAATCTTGGTTCCCACAAAGTCGAAGCCGACGTTGGTGCAGAGAGCGGTGTAGTCTGGCTCTTGCTCATACATCAGTGTCACCTCATCCTGAGTGAACTCTTGCATTTTCTACTTTGATGTCAGTACGGTTGGGATATCATCTTAGGGTAAATCGTCTACCTTCGTACGTCCGGCAACAGCCTTGACGATTTCAAGAACGATAGGAGTAGCCTTTTCGATGGCTCCGGCAGCGCCTCCAGCAAATCGTGTCAGGCGACTTCGGCTTGTTAGCATGTTATCATTTGGCAATCAGATAGGTGAGAACGAACGGAAGCTTGGGATTCGCAGTGTCTTGGACAAGACTTGCTTCAAGGTAGCTGTTTGGCCCACGGCGATCCTGCAAATTGGTCGAGTCAGCAATTTCAGATAATGAGGTTGAATGATCTGTTGGCGACAGACCTGGCGAGCCTCCAAGGACACAACATCAGGAGTGACTTCAAGCGTTGGCAATGCAGCAGCTTGACCACAGCCAATTGTGGCTATAGCTGCAGTGATGATCGAGAGACGCATGTTGGATAGGGAGGTAGGTAATTTGGTCGGGTAAAAGGTATCGAGTGGTGTTTGATGGAGAATGAGTGGGCAATTGCCATTCTTTTATACCATTACGGTCTATCTTTGCTTTGGGAACTATGGTCATCAATCGGTATAGCCCTGTGCTTGGTGCCCCTGTATCACCACAAAGCAAGATAGCACTGACTACCATGAGTTTCAGCCAAGCATCGCGATGCAACTTTAAGGTCTTCTGTTGAACAAATCAATATCGCATCGTTTCGTACTGGAAGCAAAAACAGTCTGGGCCATGATAGTATGCTCTTGGCCTTGGTTCGAAGTAATCTGGGTTGTGCCGCAAGGGCTATGCTCTCTTATCAGCGGATGGGCAGGAGATCTATTTTGACTTAACATGCCTCATCTGTATGCATCTGACTCTTTTTGCGACAGGACTGCGATGCAATTGCAACATGAGGTTTGGGAAATTCCGTAGTCGATTCATTGTACCACACAACCACTCATATGACAGACTCTGGAAACCTCACATGTAACTACTTCGTCTGACGTACATCCAAAGCTGAAGGGGAAAGGCGCGGGGCCTCTGCTAGTCCATCGTGTATCTTAATAATACACCTTTGTAATAGGCATCGTGGTGGTATGCATTGATGGCGCAGTCTGACAGTGCACTTTAGTAGTCCGTCTACGGTACGCTTCGATGGCACGCCTGACTTTAGTAGCTTGGCTCATCATGATGTGTACACTTATGCAGCCAACCCTAGACGCCTTTTGATACTCTAAACTTCACCGCTTTGTTGGGGTCGGAGGCTTTTACTTTTACTTTCGTATTTATATATAAGAGTTATCTCGAACCATGGCGCACACTTCCATCAGGATTCAGGATGAGACAACCCCAGGACGCAAATTTGGAGACTAGTGTCACAGTCGCAGATCGCGCTGCCTTTCTCCCAGCACACCGTTGAAGCGAACATCCGTTCATGCTGGATTCTGAGGCGTAATATGCGCTCTCTCGCCTCTTGGTGCCGACGATATTTGGCGGCATCCTTGATCGCTTACGCGAACGGTTGTAATATAGCCCAATGAGATGTTGCGATGCATGGATCATGGCAGCGTGGAGATGAAGAACAAACAAGCTTCGCCCGCTGCGTTCTCAATGTTGGTAGCTCCGACCCCGCCGCCAGCCCTAGATTGGACCCTCAATTGTCACATAATTGTCACATAATTGACCTCAAACTGTTCAAACTTATATTCTACCTCGGAGCTGGAAGGCGCCACAATTCGCCGAGGTACACAAAAGCGACACGTTAAAGCGGCTGTATGTTAGACACGCCGAATAGAAGCATCATCATCAACAACAACAACGTCCTCACAGCTTGATCTCGTCCACAGTGATATTCTCGAAAACAAGTCTATTCTGCCCAGGCATCGTCGGCATGACGCATTCGCTCGTTGCATCATCAGCAACAACAGGCTTCTTCCAGACCTTTCCTAAGGTTCAGCCGCAGTACACGATCGAAGGCCGTGCTTCAAGCCAGGATGAAACCACCGACGACATAGTCCTCGCCAGACTTGTCCAGCAATACCTTCCTGTTCATGGTCAGAGTGCGGTTGAAAAGTCAATGCACGACATGTCCCGCACTGTCCTCACGCCTCGGGTACTAGGTTATGCTCTGGAGGCGGAGACTGTAACGCCATACCTGCGTCCGACCACAACCTTCGGCGAGATCAACGACAATGACCCCCTTGTCACTTGTGGCGGCTGGAAGGCGCTGAAGGCTATTGGCATGCGAGCTGGAGTTGTCAAGATAGCCTACGATGAGTCTATCAAATCCTATAACCGCCGCCTGCATCAATTTCTTCTCGGTCATAACTGGCACCACACGTCCACGCTGACGATGTGTCCAATGGCTATGACTGACGGAGCTGCAAGCCTACTTGTGAAACACTTGGGCAGTCCCGATGGTGATCAACCAGGACGGGGCGCTGTTCTCAAGGAATATTACCGCCGACTTACCACCGACGACTCTGACCAAGCGTGGACAAGTGGACAGTGGATGACTGAAAGGTCAGGTGGTAGCGATGTTCGAGGTACAGAGACTGTCGCAACCAGACTAAGCGAGATCACCGCCCAGCAGGACCAAGATGTTCTCGGACAGCCTCTTGGACCGTGGTCTATCAATGGCTTCAAATGGTTCAGTAGTGCCACTGATTCAGACATGACTATGATGCTGGCGCAGACGACAAAAGGTTTGAGTGCTTTTGTTGTACCCATGCGCCGAAGAACAACTACTGGCACAAAGCTCAATGGCATTCGCATTCAAAGGCTAAAGAACAAGATGGGGACCAAAGGCCTTCCTACCGCTGAGCTCGAGCTCAACGGTGCACGTGGATGGATTCTTGGCGAAGAAGGCAAGGGTGTGCAGGAGATAGTTACCATTCTTAACATCACTCGCCTGTACACTGCGGCTGGCAGTGTGTCTTATTGGTCTCGTGGCCTCGCAGTGAGCAGAGCGTATACCATCGCTCGAAAGACTCGTGGTTCCTTTCTCTACAACTCGCTCCAGCACAATCACTGGATGGCTTCCGAGACAGTCAAGTATCGAGGCGCAATGAGTCTTACCTTTTTCGGAGTGGCTCTTCTGGGCTGTGTCGAGCAGGGTATCGGCGTTATGAGAAACACGCCAAGCGCCGCCATGATACCTGACATCGAGACCGCAAGCGCCCTGCTCAGATTGCTCACTCCTGTGATGAAAGCACAGGTCAGCGTGTCTGCCGTTGCTGGAATACGCGCAAACATGGAATGTCTTGGAGGCGTCGGCTACTGCGAGAACCACGAAGATGGTGGTATTCTGAACCTCGCGAAAACCTTCCGTGACTCAGTTGTACAAACCATCTGGGAGGGTACTGTCAGCGTCATGGCGGACGATGTCGGCCGAATCTTGAGAGACAAGCGTATTGCAAACGGACGGATCGTCGAAGAGGTTTTCGCACCTTGGGTCAGAAGTATTCTTGAGCTATGCCATGGGACTTTTGCAAAGGAGTGTGCTGCTGTCGAGAAAAGACTAGACACACTGCTACGATTGATCTCACGAGTCAAGTCAAGCCCGACGCAGCTTGAATACAGCGGACGCTGGCTTCTAGAGCATCTCGAGGTCCTCACTGCTGGGTCGTTGTTGCTGCACGATGCCAATTCACAAAGCGAAGAGGTTGCTTCAAATGTTGCAATGCGGTATATATCGATGAAGGTCGCAGGAGAGGATCGGCTGCAACAGGATGACGCCGATTTGGAAGCAGAGGCTATCATCGATCGGAGAATCTTCCTCGGCCCACACTTTGTACCAGAGCCGGAGAAAGCTAAGATCTGAGCCCTGACCAAAATGTGCATCTTCCTCCTCGGCAGTGTACTTCGGCGCGTAATTCGAGAGGGTCTTACGGTAGCGCTGTTGCAATGCACCGAGCTATTGAGAGTGTCATAGAACTGCTGCTCGGCTGTTCAAGCTACTCAGAAAATCGATTTAGTGAACATTGCGTGCATCGACAAAAAGGTTATCTGGAGTACGCTGCTGGGGAAGGAGATTGAATGTACAAGGCCAAGCTTCACAAAGCACATGTCAATCATGAACCGTGAAATTACAGCATTCGGGAATTTGTTGCATCTATTAGTAAACAACAGCCATACTTGAATATGTGCACGCAATGTGCGAAGCCAACTCTATAGCTGCCCGTCCCTATGCACCCTTCGTACGTGATCCTTCTGAGGGAACCAAAAGAGTCAGTAAAAGCGCTCGTAAAAGAATGATGCTGACGACGTCCTACCATGTTGTCGACTCGACCGAATAGTCTCCCACAGCCCTTCCACTTGCACATAATTCTCGGGTTGTGCTTTGTCTCGTGTCTTGCGCGATCCTTCTTATTAGAAAACCCAGCTTCTCTGGACTGCGGGCATCCGATATGCCGACAGAACAAAGTCTTCGAGTGGCGGTTGTAGTGCTTGCGCAGATCGCAAGGGCGAGTGAATCGAGTGCGAGATGTGCAGCCTGGCCATGCGCAGGACCAGCTGTTGTCAGGGCCTCTAAAACCATAGGCCGTAGGCATGTTAGGGATGGGTGATGCGCTTCTGGACAGATCCGAGACTCTGAAGCTGAATGCTAGACTTGGGCTGGATGTTGCAGAAGTAGGGCCGGATTGAGTTGGGATCAATCGCAATTGTTGCTCGGTTGATAAGTAATTTGAGGTCGCGCCTGTCATCGGCAGTTGCAGTGCAGTCGGTGCTACATCGGTCGCACCTCCATGAGTACTGCGCGGGAGGACAGGTTCACCTCGCTGAGTTGGTGGCATTGTAATCTGGAGGGACTGGTCCCATGATGCTAGGTTTGATTGTGATTGTTGAAAATTCGTCCAAAGTAGCTGGCTGTAGTCTTGCGCATCATATTGACACAGTGGAACGGATGGAAAAGATATCAGGTGTTGTTGCAAGTCTTGCGACGTTTGGGAGGCAAGGTGACCCAATCCCGTATTTGTCCAGTATGGCAGATCCCAGGCTTGGTTTGGACCTCCAAAGGGATGAGACATGCTTGCATTCATCATGAGAAGATCCATAGAGCCATTGCAATTGTGCTGGCTGTAAGAGTGAATTCTGTGATCAGTCAGAAAGGGTGTCGGCTTTGCCTAGACGGTATGCTGCCCAGGCAGCATACCCATCTGTCTGAGGAGAAGGGAGTGGGCAGCGGATGTCCCGAATGCGGAACCAGATGACCTGGGTCTTTCCCAACGTAGGCAAATGCTCGTCGACCCCAGGGGCATAACCGCTAATTGGAAGAGCAAGTAATGTATCGCATACCTGGACATTTGGTTGGCTGTAACGAGAATGGAGCAGCTGCGGGAATTTGCTAGAAGGGACCGCAAGCGATGTTTGGCTGCAGCTAGGTAACAACTTATGGAGACCTGAATCGGATCGTCCTCAAAAAGATGTCATGGGCGTAGGTAAGGGTCTTGTTGGCGCCAAGTGATAGTAGTAGTCCAACTGTGCGCCCTTCAAACTGTAAGTGGTTGCAAAGTTTCCTGGTAGCGGTACGTTAGGCTCGGAGTTCTAGGCCAGATGTCGGTAAAAAGATAGTGTATCGGTCGAGAATAATGTGAAGACTCGATCTTGGGTATGGCAGACTCCGAACGCTCTTTGTATTGCGCAAGACGTGCTTCAATGGCTCCCAACGCTATCTGTAATTGAGTCAATGCGCTCACAGTGGCACCCAGATTCTATAAAGCAGCCGCGGAGCCACATCATTGGTAAGGTTTGTCAGATCTTCAGGAGTGACAGCCGAGCGTTTCTGGCAGTCAGCAAGGCGCTAACTTATTGTCGAACATGTGGACTCAATGATCTACGTGCGGTCCATAGGCAAGTAGTACTTGTCGCTTAGTACATCATAAGTAGAAATGAAGAAGGAGTCTATCATCCAGCTGAACCTGAAAACCGCAGGACGATGAGTCAGAAGAACGAAGATGTGGTAAGTGTAGCCCTCGCAGACCTGTACATGATGTACAGATTGCTTTGAATACTCGAGAGCTGCACAGCATCGTGCAGCAAATCTAGGCAACATTCTTCAGGAGACTTACCAACTGCGAGTGGAGACAATGAGGGCTATTTGCTCGCAATCAAGGGCAACTTTGGTGATGTGGACGTGTGATCAGGTTCCTGGAACAGTCGTGGCTTCCATTTTGAAAGTCAAAACTTTCTGTGCGTAGGGCAACAACACATGTGGTACTGATCAGCCCCTGTCGTTCATTCTTGTAGGGCTGAGCGTCGGTAAAAACTGCTCCACCCGGCTGTGATTGTCGATGATGCTCATAGGGCGAACGACTGATACCGTAGGATGGACTGAGGATCAAGGCCTGGCGCAACAGGGAGGGGCCAGCTTAAACGCGATTTGAGACATGCTGCCCAGCCCTATGCATCGAGGTGTGATGATTCTTCGACCAGGTCCATCGCAGAAGCCCAACTTGTTGTATACAGATACTTGTCGCAAGCAAGTGAAGCAAGCACAGCGAGCGGAACGACCCGCTGTCCCAATGCTTGACTTTAATAGGCAGAACAAACTTGGTCCGCGGGTGTCAGGTTTCTCCGCTCTAGCCCTATCAAACTGCTTACAGTAGAGCAAAGCATACGAGCATTAGAAATCTTGTGGTGGCCCGCTCAAACCAAGGTTTGTTTTAGGAAGGTATTATGCCACTGCTCTTGCCAGTGTTGCTTTTAGGAAGGTATTCTGCCACACTCGAGCCACAGATCAGCCAGGAGTGAGTTCGACGAGGTGCGGCACGAATCCTCGTCTACTCGGGAGGAATTTTCACCCACCGGACCGAGGGACCAGCCACTTTCAAGCCACGATTGCGGCCTCTGGTCCGGACCCACTCATACCCCTGGAGCACTGCTTATTTGTCTCTTAGCTAATCAGCAGTTGGTTATGGTATGTGCACCGCCTCACCGGAGCACATCCACAGAGGCGTTGGCTGTCATACTAGGGCTGGTGCTCTGGAGTGCTGATCACCAAGCCCTAATGGAGAAGGGCCGAAGCCGACACCGTCACTCATGTGACGAGTGGATCACATAGGACACAAGACGACTAGCGCAAAGATATGAGAAGCGATGGAAGGATGCAAGAGTGTGTAATTAGGCTATTTAGGCTATTCAGGTAGGCCAGACATTGACAATTCAACCGTACTGACAGTTCGCTATCGCTATCCATCGCAAATTCCTAACTAGTATAAGGCGTAGAATCGCGTTGGATTCTATCCGAATTTGGCGTTAGCGCAGCCGAAAGCGGTAAAGTGGGATACTTTTCGCGTTAGATTCTAGAGTAGGATTCTATATCGATATCTATACTCTATAGAGTAGGATATAATCTAAAAAAAATTAATAGGTACTTACTTATATCTAAAAGTATACTAGTATAGTTCTACAACTTTAGAGCGCGTATATATAGTAGTATAGCTAAATATAATAGCTAGCTAAGAGTATATAACGTGCCTACTTATATATTGAAAGCGTAATAACGTGTAGGTTGTAAAGTAAGCTAGGTAAGAATATACTTATATATTTTACGTATCTAAGATATAGAATAGTAAGATTAGTAAGTAAGAGGCGTTTAAGAGTAGATTAAAAATTATAGTAGATAATATAGACCGATTTCTAGAATATTATAAAGTATATAGTATCTTAATCTATATAAAATATAGCTATATAGTCTATAATCTCGCCGATTATCTAAGTAGGAATTATATAAGTAGTAAAAAAGAATAAAGTAATATATATAAGTAATATAAGTCTCTTATTTTATATAATATAAAAGACGTACTACTACTACTACTACTCGAGAATCTAATTCTAGCTCTAGGCGAGCTATAACGAGTATTTATTTATTAGGAGCTAGAGTATTAGTATATTAGTATAAGTTAGAAAGGAATTAGGCTTTACTATAATTAGTTATATAACTAGAAGTCTTCTATAGAAGAGTAGGAGTACTAGAATCTAGTCTAGGTATAGATATTCTTTAAATTAGTAGATCTATAAAAGTACTTTACTATCTTATATAATAAAGATAAGGAGACTAATAGATAAGTAGACAAGATAGAAGCTATTTCGTATACGAATATAGCTAGCGAGACTACTATAATATAGATAATCGATAATCTAGAATTTATAGTAATAAAGGCTAATTAGAAGAAATAAAACAATAAGCTATATAAGGAATTCGAAGTAGTAGATATAAAGACTACGAAGACGGATTATACTTCGTAGTTTAAGAAGACTAGCTAGGCCGAATATCTTAAAGGCTATACTCTATAGTATCTAAGTTAGGCGAGCTAGTTACCTAATCGAGAAGAATAGATACTTTATAAAGCTATAAAGCTAAATAGTATTCTAATTAAGAAATATATTATAGATCTCTTATCTCTTAATAACGAGACCTAATACTAGCTTAGAAGCGCGAAGTACTTAGAGATTAATTAATAGCTATTAGTAAGGCTTTAGAATATTAAGAGTTAACGGACTTACGCTACGTATATAATATAGCTACTATACTATAGTCTAAGAGTCTTATAGAGCTATAAAGATAGTAAGAAGCTTAAGAGTATAGTAGAAAGCAAGTCGGATAATAATTAGAGCTTAGAGAGTAATAAGAACGAAGGGAGTAAGTAAGACGAGAATAAAGAGAGTAAGTAAGACGAGGATAAAGAGAGTAAGTAAGATAAGAATAAAGAGAGTAAGTAAGATAAGGATAAAGGAAGTAAGTAAGATAAGGATAAAGAGAGCGAGCTAGGTAAGAATAAGGAAGACAAAGGCGATAGTAGTACTAGCTCTAATATATAAGCTATTATAGATATATTTAAGAACGCTTATAAGCTATACCTATAGTAGGATTAGTAGAAGGACTTACTAAGGTAAGTACGTAAGAGTATAGAGAAGAGTTAGGATAAGAACCTATAGCTTAGAGCTCTATAACTCTTTTATCTTCTAGCGTATAAGAGGTAATACTTTTAAGAGTATAATCTTATACTTTCTTACTATTCTAGGTATCGATAGAGAGAGGAGGCGACTCTAATAGGCGAACGACTTCTCTTATATACTAGCTAGTATTATCTATTATATATAGGTAATTACTATTAAGGTAATTCTACTATCTAAGGAGAGAGATAATTAGAGCGATATAGATAATAAGTACTTTAGGCGAATAAGAGACGAATTTTTAGCTAATAGTATATATAGCGTAATAAGTAAAGCTCTTAGTATTCTCGCTTATAGGAAGAGTATTACTATAGATTATAGTAATATAGGCTTAATCTTATAGTTAGATAATAAGATAATAATAAGCTATAAAGGTAGACTAATCGAAATAGCCTACTTCTAGAATATAGTTAGAGCTATAATCGAAGAGATAGAGAATAAGCTATAGAGAGATCTAATATAGATAGTACGAGAATAGTACTTCGAGATACTACTCGATAAGCTTTAAGACGATATTATATAGATAAAGCGAGGAGTCTCTTTTATCGACAATACTAATAATAGGCTACGAGATAAGTAGGATTAGATAATTAAGCGAGCTCTAATAGATAATAGAGGTAGGAAACTATATAAGTAAAGCGAATAGTCGAGATCGGAAGTATAGAAGTACTTATATATAGTCGATCGATTTCGGAAGATACTTCTACTCTATATTTATACGACTAGTAGCTAGCTAGTATAAGGGATAGAAATTATATCTATTAGATTTAGGAATAGCTTTTAGTAAGATAGGAACGTTTTTACGATATAGGAATATATAGCTATCGTTACCTACTATTATAAGTCTTAATTATAGTTCGATAAGCTAAAGGTAATCCTAAGGTTTCTACTATAGAGAGTTAGGTAGCTACTAGCTATCTATCTAGCTTACGTATAGCTGTTTTAGTAATATCTTACTATTAAAGTAAGAGGCTTAGGCCGAATCGATTATATCTAGTCGAATAAATATAGCCTATAGAGGATAGATTAACTAATAAAGGTTATTATATAAGAATTAAGTAAGTAGCTAGGTACGAGGTTAATAACGCTCGACTACTAGTACGTAGCTATTAGTATCGGCTAAAGGAAGATTAGCGAATAGTTCTCGTATAGCTATTTCGAAGAAACTACTAAAGTCGAGAAGCTAGAAGTAGATAAGGACGATCTACTTAAAGTTTCGGCTAGTAGAGGTAGCGAGGTTAGTACTAATAAGTATAGTATACTATTAGATATTATAAAGTATCTTAGTAGCTACTCGATCGATACTTTTAGACTACTCTATTAAAGGTAGTACGAGTTCTTAGAGCTAGCGAGTTATAGTAAGAAAGAGTAGAAATAAGAGCTATAAACGAGTAGTAATAGCGATACGAGCTTATATACGTATTCTCTTAGTAGCGCTAATAGTATAATACTAGTAATAATAGCGAATAATAGTATTAGAGAGTAGGATATAGTAATAGAGTAGCTAAGGATATAGTATTAAGTATATAGCTCTTAAGAAGGAGCGTCGAATAGTAGTTAGAACTTTAGTAGAGAGAATAGTAATAGAAGTAAAAGAGAGTAGAGCTACTATAATACTAGTAGTAGGAATATAGTAGCGACTATACTATTAGAAGGACTATTACTATAGTCTATAGTATAACTTATATTATAGTTTACGCTACTACTTATATAGTAGACGACTCTATAGCCTAGGTAGTACTTTACTCTATAGGTTAGATAGTAATTTACACCTATTTAGTAGTAGATCGATTAGTATAAGTAGTAGTAAGTACTATAAGTAGTAGCTAGCTTAGGAGTTTCGATAACTCTAAGTACTTTAGTATATCTATAGGAGTCTCTACTATTTAATAGATCGATAGTATTATTAGTAATTAACTATAGAGCTAGTATTAATACTATAAGCGAAGAGGACTTAAAGAATACGATACGAAAGGCGCTCTACTAAAGCGAAGTCTCGTTCTACTTAGAGAAATAGGAAGAAGCGCTTAGGACGATTATCTTCGATAAGTAGAAGATACTATTAATCGTTATCTTACTAACTAGTAGAGGTAAAAGCTTACTATTTATAGTACTAGCTTATCTTAATAACCTTAGTATTATAATCGTTATTATACTATACTATACTCTCTTAGATAATCTACTAGTAATAGCGAAGAAGGCGAAGATCGATTATATAGAATATAGGCCTAGCGAGTAGAATCTAGCTATACTTATCTTTATAAGTATAGACTTCGTCTCTAGTAGTTAATTCCTTACTAATAGGATCTATAGGAGCTAAGTTAACTCTATCTTAAAAGAGGAAAGATAAGTATTATATATAGTATATATTAAGTAGCCTCTAACTAGTAGCTCCTATATCGTATATATAATTAATAACTTAAGTAAGGACGTACTGAAATTAATTAAGTACTCAAATATATAGCTTATCTTAGTATCTTATTATAGTAGAGATATCTCTAAGTAGTTCTTAAATTATTATATCTCGAAACTCGAGCTCGAGACTCTACTCGGAATAGCTATAGTACTCCGCTATATACCTAGTAGACTTTAAATAATAATTAATACTCGTAGTAGTAATCGAGGCGATAAGAATATAAGCGATAGTAGTAACAAATAGCTAGAGTAGAAGATTATAGTTAAGAATGCTAATAAATATCTTTACTAGCTTTTAGAATACTACGTAATTATTTATAGTATATATTAATATACGATATAAAATATTACTATATATCTCTATAATTTATACTATAGGACTAAAAAGTAGCGATAAGCTATTATAGATACTTACTTAGAATTTATAATATACGATCTAAAAGATATAGTACTTCTATTACTACTAGGATTACTACTAGATATTCTTAGTAGGCTATTACTTATATTTATCTATAAGGAGCTAGAATATAAGTATATATCGATTAACTAGAATAAGATATAGAAACACTATAATAGAATATATAATTAGAGATTATTAAAGGAAAATAGAGAGTACTAGTATCGTATCTAAGTTTAAACTTTCTTTAAGTTAGCTAGTTTATAGAAATATTTTACTATTAATTACTCTAATAAAAGGTAAGACGCGCGTAGTAGAGATAAGGAAGAGGCAAGTATAGGATTAATTACTTTAGAGAGAGTAGGAAGTTAATAGCTAGTATTAGATAAGGCTAATTTATCTAAAATTTATAGAGAGTAAGATATAGCTATCGATAGGTATTAAGAGACGCTTAAAGTTATAGATATAGAGGTTACGAAGACTAATTATACGCTCTAGTTTAAGAAGATATAGTAGGTAGAGTATCTAGCTAGATATAATCTTAAGTATTTAAGCTAAGTAAGTCGACTACTAGATTAGGAGAAATAAGTACTTTAGAAAGTAGTAGAGCTAAATAGTAGTCTTATCGAACGATATATTAGTAGACTCTTAACTCTCGATTATAAAACCTATTAATAGCTCTAAAGTATAAAGTAAGTAGAAGTAGATATAAGGCTATTAGTAAGATTATAAAATAGTAATAGTTAGTAAAGATATATATTATATACTACTTAGCTAGTCTACTACTATCTATAGGTATTATAAGATAGTAAGAATAGTATAACTAAAATAATTCTAGATAAGTAGATAGAAAGTAATAAAGATAGTAATATAACTATTAGTAATAGTAGAAGCGAATTAAGCGAAGGCGAGATATATAATAGAGAGGCTAAAACTATTACTAATATCTTTAAAGATACCTATAGATTATTTCTATAGTATAGTAGGTAGAAGGAGCTAGCGAGAAATTTACAAAAATCTATATAAGAATACTAAGAGATAGTAGATTAGATAAAGGCTCTTCTCGACTTCTACGAGTCTCTTATCTTTTAAGAAGTATATAGAGATATATTTAAAAGTACGATATTATACTTTCTAGCTATACTTAGAATCGATAAAGAGATTAACTAGCTATATTAAGTAAACGTTTTCTTATATATACTAGCTAGCGTTATATATTACGTACGTATATTAGCTATCGAAATTATCTTACTATCTATAGGAAAAGAAGACTAGAATAAGGAAGATAATAAGTATTTTAGATAGGTATAAAGAGAATATCTCGCTAATAGCTCTTATAGTATAATAAGTAAGATACTAAGTATACTTACTTATAGTAAGTACTTAGTAATAAATTATAATAACTCTAGTATAGTCTCTTAGTCTAAGGATTAGCTAATACTATCTTATTAGAGTAAGCTAATTATACTTTCTCGATTTAGGAGTATAGTATAAGGAGTAATTATAGAAGCGGAAGATATACTATAGAGAGATCTCTTATATATAGAGCTAGATAAGAGATTCGAGATTCCGCTTAATAAGCTATAAGATAATATAATATAGACGAAGAGAAGTATATTATTTATCGATAATACTTATAATAGACTATAAGAGAAGTAGAAGTAGATACTAAAATATATACTCTCTAATAAAGATAGTAGTAAGATACGAAATTAGAGATCGTAGGCGATACTATATATAAGAAGGTATCTAAGTAAGGTAGATCGCTTCTACGAGTTACTATTACTCTATATATACTTAACTAGAGGGTAGCTAGCTAGGAGTATAGAAATAACAATACTACGATTTAAGAATAGGTACTTATAAGACTATAATATCTTTATAATATATAGATAGATAGTCTTTATTATACGCTATTATAAGTCGTAGTCGTAAATAGATAAGCTAAAGATTATCCTATACTTCTTACTATAGCGAGTTAGTTAGGTATTAGTAGTATATCTAGTATACTTATAACTAGTATAAGAGTATCTCTTAGTATAGATAAAAGGTAGTAGATAGAGTAATTATATCTAGGCTAATAAATAGAGACTATAGGAAATAGATTAGTTAATACGGATTATAATTCGAGAATCGTAGAAACGACTCGGAACGCGACTAATAATATACGATTACTAATACGTAGCGATTAGTATTAGTCGCGAGGTTATAAGTAAGTAATTCGCTTAAGGCTATACTAAAGAGATAATCGAAGTCGAAGAGGTAGAAGTCGAAGACGATAATATACTCGAGATATCTACTAGTAGAGAAGTAGAGATAGGAGTAAACTACTATAGAGTATCTATTAATATTATAAAGTATCTTAGTAGTTGCTTAATTAATACTTTTAGGCTACTTAGCTAATAGTAGTACGAATTTTTAGAGCTAGCTAGCTATAGTAGGAAGGATTAGAAGAGAGAGGTCGACGCGAAGAGGATAAGTATTAGTATAGAGAGATAGGAGCTAGAGAGAGAAAGAAGGATAGAGATAATAAGAAGGAATAATAGAATTAGAGGTTAGAGGATAGTAATATAGGATCTTAGAGATTAGTAGAGTCTATTTAGCGATACGAGATTAGGAGGTAGAGTATTAGCTAAGTTAGATAGTAGATAGTAGTTTAGAGAAGAGAGTTAGGATAGTTAAGAGTAATTAATACTAGCTATCGATATCGATCTTATATTAAGTATAAGGAGCGTAGGAGGTACTATATATTCTACTTTAATAGTATTAACTAAGTTATAGACCGGATCGTTATAAGGACTAAGGATTAGATAGTAGGAGATACTATATTTATATTAGGTATAGCTTCGTTAGATCGATTATATACTACTTTAGTAATAGTAGTAGTAGTAGTAGTAGTAATAGTAGTAGTAATAATAGACCTTATATATATCTACTAGATAGGGACTAATAATACTACTAATAATAGCTTAGCTTAAAGCGTTACTACTACTATATAGGTCGATAGTACTATTTTCGAGCTAAGAGATATAGAGTAGTAGTATTATAAGTAAAGAAGAGATTAAGAAAGTTATATAGAAGGTCTTAGGATATAAGGAGGTCGTATTCCGATCTAAAGAATAAAGGGAGGCTCTCTAAGTAATAGTATCTAGCGAGTAGAGGACTCTACTAGTAGTTATACTACTAATAGGTAGAGGAAAGAGCTTACTATTTATAGCTCTAGCTTATCTAGATAACTCTAGCGTAACGATTATCGTAGTACTATATCGTACGCTCGTAAATAACTTAGTAATAATAGCGAGGATAGTATAGATCGATTATATTAAGTATAAATCTAGAGAGTAGAACCTAGTAGCGCTAGTTTTTATAAGTATAGACTTTATTATAGAAGGTTAGTTTCTTAGCTATATATAACTACTAAGTATAAAGAGTATTCTCTAGAGAGTATTTATAGATAAGAGTTATCTAATATTTATAGTAAGTAACTAGAAGCTAAAACTTATAGAAGTTAGAGTAGTATAGAGCTTAGAAGTACTAATAATTATACTTATAGCTATACTTCTAGTACTATTAGAGTTCGAGCTAGAGGTAAGTATAGCTATATAGATAGTATAGTATATCTAGGTAGTAACGATACGAGTTAAGATAAAGTATATAGTAGAGTAGTATAAACTAGGTACGCTCGAAGAAGGCGCTATATAGCTTTATAGAAGGATAAAAAAGTATCTTAGACTATAAAAGAGAGTAGTATATAGTCGAAGTAGAGCTTAATACGAAGGTCTAACGAAGGAGCTAGAGTATACTTACTATTACGCTAGAGTAGTAGATAATAAAGAAAGGCTATAGTTATAGCTATAGAAAGGCGAGCTAATTATAGTAACATTAGTACTAGGAATAAGCGTTAACTTCCTAGGTATCGTCTTTATTCTATACGTAGATCTACTATATAGTATAATAGACTTTATATAAGAGTCGGGATAGACTAGATAAGTAGGAGAGGATATCGACTCGATTATTATAGTTAAAAAAGGGAGAGTAGAGAGAGTTTTATTATCTTATAAGAGAGAGCTAAATAAGAAGATAATATACGAATTTATAATAATAAAGAAGTATAAAAAGCGAGTAATAAGTTTATATCTCGATAATAAGGAGATCGAATATAGAGGCGATACGAATATAGCGAAATATAATAGGTATAGTAAAGAGCTAATAGCTCTTAAGAGGAGCTACGTTTAGGTAGCGATAGAGTATTAACTTATCGAGGAAATACTAGACGAACTCTTAGATAGCTATATAGTATATTTTATCGAGTCTATAGATAAGCTAGAAATTAATTAGTAGTATAAGAGAGAATAGTATCTATAGTAAGAGTAGTAGCGAGAGTAAGATAATAATAACGAGAGAGAGAGAAGAGAAAATAGAGTAGAGATTAAAAAATTCCGAGAGTTAATTAAATTTAAGGCTCGTAGTTATAGCTACTTTAAATATAGACTAAGTTAAAAGCTATATAGAATAGGATAGGATAGTAAGGAAATATGTTAATAGCTAAACGTAATAGTATCGATAGTTAGGAGAACGATATTAATTAGGAGTAGAGTAGCGATCTTAAATAAGGTTAGATATCGAGGAAATTATAGCGACTAGAGCGAATATATATAATAGCTAGGATTAAGATACGAGAGATAGGTTTAGAGAGAGCTAATAAGTAATATAATAGCTTTAATAATCGAACTTATCGTATAGATCTAGGAATAGTATATAGTAGATTCTTAAAAGTAAGATAGAGAGATAGAGGTAGATAGAGTAAGATAAGAGAAAGAAGTAGAAGTAAAATAAAGGCGATTTATAGTAACTCTATATAGTTAGGAAGAAGTCTATCTAGTATATAAGGTAGTAATAAGACGGAAGGTAAAAGATTATTCGTTCGAAGATTATATAAGAGATAAATTTTTAATAGAGATAATAAAGAGAGAAGTAGATTAGATAGAAAGGATAAAAGAGCTAAGATATAAGTAAGAGAGGTATTAGGTTAGATAGTAAGGATACGAGAGAGAGAGTTCTAGGATAGATTTAGTCTATTAGTAGAGCTAATTAGTAAAGAACATTATAATAGTATTATTATATATAGAGTTAAGAGTAATAGAGGCGTAGGCTTAGGTAGAAGAAGATATAGATTTTATAGAAGAGATAGAGCGAGATAGATAAAAGGTACTAGAAAGGTTCTTTAAAAGTAGGGTCGATTAGAGTAGGATTAAAAGTAATAGATTATATAAGCTAATTCGGCTATTTAAATAAGAGAGAGTAGGGAGAGTTAAGTATAGAAGGGAAAATATAGAATAAATTTATATTAAGGATAGTTCTTTTTTCTACTTAGGTAGTAGATTTAAGTACTAAGGTAGAAGGCGATAGAGCTAGAGTAGGAAGAAGCTAAGGATATAGTATTAAGGTAGATAGTAGGAATAGTATAGTATTATACTCGCTAAAGGTATAGAAGGAGAGAGAGGTAGGTAGAGTAGAGATTAAGATTAACGTACTCTCTATTAAAGATATAGATAAGTATTAGTAGAGATAAGGTTATAACGAATTATAGTAGTAAGGCTATAAGGCTATAATAAAGTAGTTATTTTCTATAGATAGCTATTCGCGTAGGTAATAAGTATAAGGAATAGTCGAGGTTAAGAGAAGTAGAGTCTAGAAGGCGTTCCGGAGTATAGAGAAAAGAGGTAGAGATAGAGAGCTTAGTAAGAGTAAAGGTAGGGAGGAAAAGTAATAGGTCGTAAGAGATAGGTACTACTATTAGAGCGATATAAAAGAGAGCGAAGAGGAAGGTAAGGAGGAGGAAGATAGAGCGCTAGTAGGGTTTAAAGGTAACGCGGAGGTAGTAGGAAGTAGTTATACTTTAATAGTATTAGCGATACTACTCCTAAGACTAAGCGATATCGCTCTAGTAATAAGGACTACGAGAATATCTTATAAGAAGGCTAATATTAGAGTTTACTATCGCTATAGTCGTCTAATAGCTTATTATCTCCTATAGAGCTTTAAGTCTAGAAGGTATAGAGCGTCGAGACTCTACTATCTTATCGCTATCGTTATATATAAGATCGATAGCTAGTATATTAAATATAAAGATATAGATAGCTTAGAGGTTCGGGCTCTACTAGTTACTTATAAGATCGAAAACTAATACTTAGAAGTTATAGAGAGTATTAAGGCTCTACTAGCTCGCTATTATCGTTACCTATATAATCGAAAACTATTACTCTTATATAGTAGACTTCGAAGGCGTAGAGATTAATAAGGCTCTACTAGCTTATCGTCGTTACTATAGCGCTATTGTTATTACTATAAGATCGATAATTAGTACTCTTATACGATAGATAGAAGGTATAGAGAGTATTAGAGCTTACTTATTATCGTTACTTATAAGATTAGGAACTAGTACTCTTCTACGAAACCTAGATCCGAGAGATAGAGAAGGTATTTAGGTTCTACTACCTCTTCCTTACTACCTTCGCCTATAGGATCGATAGCTAGTACTCCCCTATAGAGATTTAGATCCGGAGGTATAGAGACTTAAGGCTCTACTAATTCGTTATCGCCTATAAGACTAACGAATAGTACTTATCGATAGAGCTTCGGCTCTATAAGGTATAGAGAGTTTTAAGGCTATACTTACTTACTATTACCCTAGCTACTATTATCGTCTCTAAGATCGACGACTGATACTTTCCTATAGAGCTTTAGATCCGGAAGATATAGAGATATAGAGAGTTAGAGTACTAGAGATTCGTTATTATATTTTCGCTATTATCGTCTATAAGATTAATAGCTAGTACTCTCCTATAGCGCTTTCGACTCTATAAGGTATAGAGAGTTAAGGTTCTACTAGCTCGTTATCGCCTATAAGATCGATAAAAGGTACTTACTAATAGAGCTTTATTTTAGAAAGGTATAGAGAGTATTAAGGCTATACCTACTAGTTATCGCTATTATTACTATCGTTACTATTATTACTATCGTTACTATCGTTACTATCGTTACTATCGTTACTATTATTACTATTGTTACTATTGTCTAATATAGGATCGATAACTAGTACTCTTCTAAGAGTATTAGATCTAAAAGGTATTAAGAGTATTAAGGCTTATACTTTACTTAGAAGTCCTAGTCTAGTATTAGTAGATCTAGAGATCTAAAGAGGAGGACCGTATTAGCCTTACTTACTAGCTCGAGGACTACGCTATATATTAGCGAAGAGAAGGATTATATCGGCCTTACTTACTAGCTTAAGAACTATAGTATACCTTAGTAAAGAAAAGGCCGAGATAGATTATATCGATATTACTTACTAGCTTAGCGACTAAGATTACTACTTACTATTAGTATACCTATAGTTCTATATATTAGCGAAGAGGAGAATTATATCGACTCGCTATCTAGTTCGAAGACTACTACTTAGCTTAATATTAGGTATACTTAGGGTTCTATATAGTAACGAAGAAGCTAAGTCGGCCTTACTAATTCGAGGACTATACTATAAAGGATATAAGAGTATTAGTCTTACTTACTAGCCTATAGTTAGAATCCTAGCTTAATAGGTATACCTATACTTTAATATAGATAAAGTCTCCTAGCCTTACTAGCTCTAGTCTATATTAGCGAAGAGAAGGATTACTTATCGCCTTATTAGTAGTATTACGTATCGCCGAAGAGAGTATATATTTATCGGCCTTAAAATCTAGCTTATAAGCTACCTTAAGTAATCTTACCGGCTTTACTATTAGCTCGAAGGTTAAGGTTCTAGTCTAATATTAGGCCTACCTAGTATTTCGCGTATTAGAGAAGATAGGGAGCGTATTAGCCTAGCTTTACGCCTCGATAGCTATATTACGACTAATAGATAGAATAGACTTACCTATAAGCTCGAGTCCTAAACTATATATTAGTAGAGAGAGAAGAGTATATTAGCCTTATTACTAGCTTAAGGACTATATTATATTCTTTATAGTAGGCTATATTATCGAGAACGGCTTTAAGAATACTCTATCGTATATAGGTAATTAAATAGTTATAGGAAAAGCCTCGATATCTAGAGTATATCTAAGCTTCTAGCTAAGATTTAGTATACCTTTAGCGCCTAGACGAGAGCCTAGCGAGACGTCCTAGATATAATACCTAGAGTCCCGATAGCTATAAGACCTCTAGTAGCTATATACGCGACGTATCTTAGGTATATTTCCTACTATTCTCTACTATATCTAAGCCGTAAGCTCTTATATCTCTATTAGCTTCCTTAACTACTCTAGGCCTACTTAGCCTTAGACCTAGGTATAACCTTAACCTACTATATATATCGATACCCTTAAGATAAATAAGAGTAGTAGGAAGTATTATACTATCGATATTACCTTCTTAGGTATACTCTACTACCTTCGTAATTCCGAAAGCGACTCTAAGCCTATAGTCGCCTTATATCTAATAGATAAGATTAACTTAGTCTAGATCTTAAAATAAAGGTCTTTAAGCGAGTAGAGCTCGCTAGTAGTACTAGGGTAGTTAAATTTAACTCTATAAGTAATAATAAGGATATATCTATCTAGTACTAAGCCCCTTATATACTAGGCGTACTAGGATATCTTAATCTAGTATTCTCGATCGTAATATAGGAAATATATAAGGTACTTATAAAGTACGCTCCTATAGCCTTAAAGTATCGTATATAGAAGCGAAGGTATAGCTCTAGCGACTATAGAAGTATCTTTTAATAAAGTATATAGGTTAAATAAGACTAGAAGGTAGAGCGAAGGTATAAGAATATCTATAGCTACGATACTAAAGGAGTAGATTACTATAAGTCTTAGAGAAGTCGATAGTAGTCTAGTACTATTATAGATCTTCTTAATCTCTTTTAGAGACTATATATAATCGCTATTACTAGTTATTCTTTTTATCTTAATATACGTTAGATATCTCTCGTTCTCTTACTTACTTAGTAGTCTTAGATACGCGTATATTCTTCTTTCGTAGTAGATAATCTTAATAAACTAGATAGATCTAGTTATACCTCCTTTAAATATATACTAAAGTATTAAACGTTTATCTATATACTAAAAACATAATAAAGAGCTAGATCGATATAAGTAATATTTATTTAAGCTACCTATATATAGTCCTTATAATTATAAGAGTACTACTATATATATAATCTATAATCCTAATATTAGTAAATATTAGCGGAGATATAGAGTATTAGACGAAGTATACTACCTACTTTCTACGAGCCCTCTACTACGAAGTATATCTAGAAAGCTACTCCTTACTCGCGATCCTAAACGATATATAGTACTACTACCTAGAGGTATGTTACGTAATAAGAGATATTATTAACTATAAAGGAAATATCCTATACTACCTAAATAACTTCGCTACCTATAGATATACTATCGATTATTTATCGCGTAATATACCTATAAAATATAACCTAAGACTATTTTCCGAGTTACCTATTAATTATAATACCGATCTAGCCCGAGAGGTAAGATAGAAGTAAGAGAAGGTAAGGCTCGAAGTAGTAAGAGTATAACGAGATAGGAATAAAGGCGTAAGAGTATAGATAGGTATAGAATACTATAATAGGATAGAGTAGCCGAATCTACTAGCTACTAGATTATTAAGGAGCCTATTAGGTAAATAAGGATTAACGATCGTATATATAGTTAGCGACGAATTAAATACGGAGTACTTAGGAATCTTTACGTAAAGAGAAAGCTATTTACGCTATTAAGGAGCTAGGCTAGATTAGCTAGAAAGATACTAGTATTAGGATACCTCGCTCGATTATAGATATAATTAGAAGAAGGTTCTATAGCCTAGCGAATACTATACTATTCCTATACGATCGAAAACGTTATACTCTAGCTCTATAGTACTTACGTATTATAGTAGATACTTAGTCTTAACCTACCTACTATAAGGATCGCTATTAGCCTTTAGCTTAGCCTACTATCTTATATCTATAAGGTACCTTATCTTACCTACGATATATACTACTAATATAATACTATTTAGGATTACGTAAAGTATCCGATATTTGCTATACTATTAATTTATATCTTCTCGTATATCTTCGCTCCTTATAGTCTAGTATATATATTAGTACGTCTATTTATAAGCATTCTTAAACGCTATATCTTTAGTTCTACTATTCTTACCTTTATTACCTTATATCTACCTAGCCTAGGCGATCTATCTAATCTATACTAACTTAGGTAATCTACTCTACTCTAAGTAATTCGCTCTACTTAGGTTAGGTACTTCGCTCTTCCTAATTACGTTAGGCTAATATACTCTATACGATTTTTACTATAAGATATTATAGTAGTCTAGGCTATAAGTCGTACGAGGATATAGTAAGAGTAGATAGGAGGAGAGACTACTATTCTATAGATATTAGAAAGGTAAGAGTAAAGGATCTTAGAGATATAGAAAAAGCTATAGATATAGATTATAGATTATATTAGAGTAAACGATATAGAGTAATAGAAAGCTATATACGAGAGAATAAATACCGAAAGCGAGACGTAATACGAGCTACTAACTATAGCGAAGGTACTATTATCTATAGTCCTAGAGATATTAGAAATCCTATCTTCGAAACTACTTACGCTCTCGTTAGTCCCTTTTTTTAATTAAGCTATACGAGCTAGTATCTATAAGTAAAGCTAAACTTAATTACCTTCGAGATTAGTATAGTACTCTACCTACCTACTACTTATAGGTAGATATTTCTCTTATAGGATATCGTCCTAATCTACCTATATACGATCTAGAAATCTATACTGATATATAGATCTACGACTAATAAGCGATCGAGTATCTCCTTATCTTTATTATCCTCTAGCTCTCTTAGAGCTAGGTATAATAGTAAGACGAAGATAATACTACTAATAGCGACTATATATAGCCTCTAAGTATTTACGTAGCTTTAGTATACGTAAAAGCGAAGATACTCTTTAGTTTAGATAGTCGATAACGAGTCCTTTAGGTAGTTATATATATAGCTTTTAATATATAAAGCGCGTTAAGCAATATTACTAAGAGCCTCGAGTCTCTTATACTTCGTAATAGTACGTATTATTAGTACGAGTAATATAGAAATTTCATTAATTACATTCTATAGAACGTTAATAATATAGCTAGGAGTATCGCTAAATACTACTATCTATAGCTATTTATAGAAGCGGATAGGAGTTACCTATAGCTCTATATACTCTAGGAATTTAGGCGACGAATACTACCTATAAGAAAGTTAGTAAGCTAAAGTCGCTATAGGTATATTAGGGGACTTACGTTTCGATAGGTATTTACTAGCTAACGCTATACTACGATATAGAGTTAATAGATAGCGAGCGTACTATATTCGATAAGGTAGTAGGTATTATATTTATAATAGTAGTATATACGGATTAGGTAGCTATAGCTACTATACGAGGTAGATCCTCGATTTAAGCCTATATAGTACGAGAGAGCCGATACTTTAGAGCTATAACTCGGGTAAGGGCTTAGTCGAGCTACTCCTAGAGATCGTCTTTAGCCTCTATTAATTCTCTAGTAGCTACCTCGAGATACTCGATCTCCTTATAGAGGTCTTCCTTAAGCTAGGAAGAGCTATATTTAGTATTAGTAAGCTTCGTAATACCGAAAAGCTAGAAGGTAACGTTTTATATATATAATAGTAGTTTATTATTAAGAGTAAGCCTTAGAAGCTCGGCTATCTATATATATAATAGGCTAGCCTACTAGTACTAGGTATACCTACCTTATAATATCTCCCCCCTATCTAAAACAAAAAGCTATTAGCCCTAATAGCCTATAGAGTAAAAGAGTAGAATAGGCGAATACCTAAATAAAAAGGAAAAAAAGGTAAAATAAGAGGCGTAGCCTTAATAATTACTAATAGCTAAACGCTACTATTAGTTACTTATTATCTTCGTTAATATCTATCCTCTTATTATCTTCCTTCGCGACTAGTACCTTCTTAGCCTTCTTACCCTTCCCCTTAGTATAAGTAGAAAGGCCTACCTTTATAGGAGTACTTACCTTCGCTAGAGTACCTACCTTCGTAGGAGTCTTCTTAGCTAAGACCTTTACTATAGCTTTTACTAGGATAATCTCCTCTTTATTAGAGGGCTCGCCTATAAGAGCGGACTTCTAGTACTTAATTAAAGGAGTACCTACGAGGCTTAAATATAAAGAATAGCGATTAATACTATTATTACTATCGGGCTCTAGAGAGTAGTAGCGCTTACTCTTAGTAGAGAGCTATAGAGTAGGAGCCTTAGGCTTCTAGTCCGAGGATCCCTTAGTAGCTACTAGGCTATCGTAAACGCTTAGTATACTTAGTACTACCCCCTAGCTTTTATTAGGATAGAATATACTATAGTAGGTACGAGCTAGTCTCTTAGGGCGAGGGAGCTCGGTATTAGGCGCTAGGAGCGTATTAATAATACTTAGCCTAAACTTATTAGTATATTAGGTAAGGGCCTCCTCCTACTCTACTATAAGCTTAGGGAGGTCGTTAATAGTAAATATATCCGATAGGAGGTCCGTTTAGTCTATTATAAGGTAGTACTTAAGGGCGGCCGTAGTACGATAGTATAAGTCGAACTAGAGCTAAGTTAGAAGCCTAGTAATACTATTTATAAGGTCTATAGAGATTTATA
The DNA here is from genome assembly GCA_024604135.1 of Cladosporium velox. Lineage (NCBI taxonomy): Eukaryota > Fungi > Ascomycota > Dothideomycetes > Cladosporiales > Cladosporiaceae > Cladosporium > Cladosporium velox. Next base: position 17,791 of record JANIIF010000006.1, on the reverse strand, counting down.
GTATATCTAAGGCGGAGACTATTATCCTTCCTACTAAGGCGTAGGATACTACCGATTAGAGGCTCTTTATTAATACGAACTTATTAGTAAGGGTATTATTATAAGCCGACTTTATACTATTCTACGCTAACGTTAGGGCCCTATCTATAGCGTCCTTCTTACTTACTATAAGTATAGCGTTACGAGATAGGCTACCTAAAATAGTCGTAAGTTCGTATATTTAAATAGTAGTACTAGCCTATATAGCTACGTTATAAAGATTAATACGTACTAGGTAATCTATACTCTTTAAAACTACTAGATAGTCGATAGGTAGCTATAGCTCGGAGTCGTTAGCGACCTATCGTTCTAGTAAAGAGGTATATAGGTTAACTACTATATCTACGAAGTTTATATTATAGTTATATATAGTAGCTACCTCTTCTCCTTCGATAGTTTCCTTAGTAGCTAGCGCCTCTATATATATTTTACCTAAACGAGAGAGCTTACGCTTAACTACGCTATTAGCCTTAGGCTTTAGACTACTACGATTAGAACTAGTAGCCCTATTATTACTATCGGCCTTAGGAGATAAGTACTTAGGAGTCGGAACCGCTTACTCCTTATCGTCTATATAGTCGGTATTATTAAACTCTACCTAGATAGGCGTAGCTATTAAGCCTAGTACTATAATAAATAAAGTATTATATATAGCGACTTTTAAGGAGAACTTAGCGACTTCCGATCCGTCTAGGTTAGTCTTATCTATATCTAGTATACTTAGCTAGGTCCTCTAGCGGGCTACCTAAATAGTCCTATATATATATAAGACTAAAAGCGAGTAGTAAGTTAGTAGCTCCTATTTAGTAGGTATTAGTACGCCTAGAGGAAGTATAAGGCTTTATATTAGGCTAGTAATCGTATAATCTATTAATTTATTCTTAGGTACTCTCTCCCCTTACTTTAGTATCTATTAATTCTAGAAGGCTAAGGCGGTTAGCTCCCTTAGTAGCTAGAGAATTACCTACGTAGTAGGAGTCGCTAGTATATCCTTAATTAGAGTAGGTACGCTTAGGCTTATCTAGAGATACTAGGCGAACTAGTTAGTAAGGAAGTCGTAGTCGATTATCTTAGGCTAGGCGACTTTTCTCTAGTTACCCTTTATAGAGAAGCGTTTATCTAGGACTAGTAAGGGAATCCTAGATAGGTCCTCCTTCTTTTTACCTTTATTAAAGTCGTTTACTAACTTATAAGAGTTATATAGTTATCCCTTTAGGTAAAGCTAGAGCTAATTAGTCTTTCCTATCGCGCTATAGGACTAGTATATATCTTAGCTCTCTAGCTTCTAGACGTTTAGGAGTATATTACCTATTAGGGGGTAGACGCCTTTAACTAAAGCGATATACTACTCCCTATCGTCTACTTATATAATAAATAGTAGGCTATATTAGATCCTCTAAGGTTAGGGTATACTATCTAAGTTAATTACTAGCGAGAACCTATAGAGGTCCTACTTATTTCTAATATACCTAATTAGGTAGTTATCTAACTCGCTATCCTTAAGCTTTATAGTCTTAAGTATAAAGCTAATATTAGCGTTAGATAGGTTTATCCTCTTACGCTTAAGGTTTTATAAGGTAAGTAGGCTTTTAAGAGCGTTATAGTAAGCTAGAGCTTTTAGGTACCTAGTATCTAAGGTCTTTTTATCCTAATTAGTATTATTATCCGTAATCTCTTCTACTATATTATCCTACTTAGAGGACTAGTAGTTACCCTTATAGTCTAGAGCTAGGGCGCTACGCTAGCTAGTTATATCGGTATCGTCTAGTATAGGGCGTAGTAGTATAGGTAGAGGAAAGCTAAGGTAATCGATTTCCTAGCGCTTAGGGTAAGAGAGTAAGGGTATAGCTTAGCTAGTAGTATACGGCCTAGGTTGCTAGCGGATCTTTCTAAAAGGCTTAAGTAGATAGTTATAAAGGATATAGTCGCGTACCGCTATATTAATAGCTATCTTATAGTACTCTATAGTAAGCTCGGAGCTATTATAGTAGTTAAAGTAATAGATAGTAAGGGCGTATACGTAAATAGAGAAGGTCCCTCTAAACTTATAGTCGTTATAAGTAGCTATAACTATAATAAAATCGCTACCTAATACTAGAGCTATAAAGTAGGATAATACTAGATTCTACTACTAGGTCTATCCTAGAGCGAGCTCGACGTAGAGCTCCTCGAAATCGTAGAAAAGCTCTTATAGAGTAAGGACGATGTTTTCGTAGGCCTAAATATACTAGAATTCCTAGTAGCGCTCGTAGGCGAGGTATCTATCTATAGGTAGTAGTATATAGAAGACTAAGTAAAGTATTACTTTATTAGAGTAGGGGTTATCCTTACGCTCGTCCTAGTATATATTTGCTCTTAACTCGATTAGGAGACCTACGCTATAGGTAAGCGAGTAGAACTCGTCTTAGTACTATACTATATAGAGAAAGTACGCCTTTAATAAGTCTTACCTAAAGATAGTATATAGGCTAGTATCTAAAGTATACTACTTCGTAATATCGAGGTAATATCTAAAGTCGGCCGACTTTTTAACCTCTTTATATCCGCCCTTCGTATAGTCTACCTAGGCTACTTAGAAGAAAGCGTCCTAGAAGGCGCGCTATTATAGCGAGCGCTTAAAGGCTAGGTAGTCGTAAGAGTTAAGGAAGGGTAGTTTCGTATAGTAGAACTCTATTAGGCTATCTCGCTAGTATTTAGCGATCTTATTACCGTATTAGGCTTTAGTAAAGGCTACTATTATAGAGAGGTATATATATATAAGGGTTTAAAGGTTACTCTATATAGTAAAACGTAAGAGTAGTATATATATAAAAGCTATAGCGCGTAGTAAACTTTACGTTTGTTTATATACGCTTTACGTACTAATAATAGGTAATAACGTAATTCTAGAATACTAGCTAAAAGTAAATTATAGGAAGAATAGGGTAGTCGTCTACTATATTTATTACGACTCCTAAACGGAGCTATAACGAGGTCGTAGATCTACTTATTAGAGAGATTACCTTATTACTATATAGAGCACTCTACTAGCCGTAGCTATTAGGCTAGGCTCTCTAGGTAAGTATACCTCGTCGTATACCTATACCGTTTCGAGGGTATTACCTAAGTTATCTAGGTCGTACTATTAGTTATAAGCTACTAAGTAGCTAAGCTACTTTACTAGGTATTAAACGACTAGATAGCCGCGCCTTATACGTACCTATCGATCGAGTAGCCTTTCGATCTCGTACTCTAGGGCTTTATTATCCTAGGCTACTACTAGCTTAGATTTATAATTATAAGGGCGGTTAAAAGGATTAGCCTCCTATAGGATCTTTTCTAGGTAGGCTATAGAGACTACTAGGTAGATCCTATAGCCTACTAGTAGCTCGAGCTTATATACTAACTAGCTAATATATCTAATAACCTTAAAAGGTCCTTCCTATTAATACGAGAGCTTATAGTTCTTATATCCTAGTATACGATACCTATAGTAAAGACGTAGTATAACCTACTTACTTACTCTAAAAGCTAGAGGCTTATATTTACTATCGTAGTAGGCTTTTATTTAAGTATTAGCCTATACGATTACGTCTTATACTTCTACTCTAAAATAGCCTTAGAGCTTCTTAAAGTCGGCTAGAGGAAGGTTCTTAAGAGTATTTAGTAAATTAAGATTCGTCTTAAAGCCTATAAGTAACTTATTTAGCGAAAAGCCTATAGTCTAGTTACGTAAGTTATTAAGTACTACTTAAAGGTATAGTAAGTAGTTAGTCTACGCTACCTTAGAGTATCCTATAACGAAGTATCGTAAAGCTATCTCTACTATTTAATTAGTCCTTTCTAACTATCTATTAGCTTAGGGGTAGTATATAGTAGTTATATATAGCTTAATATATAGGGCCTTCGCTATTACTATAAAGAAATTAGATAAAAACTTAGGGTCCCTATCGCTAATAAGTTAGAGCGAGTATAACTAGTCCTATAGCTCGAGGTCGATAATCTACGCGGCTACCTACTACTAGGCTAACTAGTCTATACGCTCTAGAGTAAGTATAACCTACTTAGTAGATTTATATATTAAAGTTAGGAAGGCGTCTATTCTATTAGGAGTCTCTAGGAGTACTACGATCTAATCTATTATTACTATATAATAAGGATAGAGCTCTATTTAGATAGAGTAAAGCTTACTATATAGTAGATATCTTATAGTCTAGTTTCGTTAACATTCCCGATAGTAGGAGATATAGAAGTATAAGCGTCGTAGGAGGTAACGGATATATACTAAAGCGCGTAAACAGTTATAGTACTAATCGACCCCCTAGTAATAGTACTAATCGTACGCTATCTTAAAGATCTCCTTCTTAAGGGCTATTAGGATATATAGCCTATCCCTTCTATTAGCGAAGTCGTAGAAGTATAGGAGACTATACCGTTTAAAGAAATAGAGTCCTAGTAGGCTATTATACTCGTTACTATCTAGTAGATCTATCCTATCTTAGTATTAGACGATAGCCTAGCCTATAGCTTTAGTAGTAGCGTCTATATAGTAGTAGGCCTAGCTACGAAGAACTATCTAAAGGATATTATACTAATATAAGTCTACCTTATAGCTTACTACGAGTCGCTCCTTAAAGTTAGGAGATAGTTCTACGAGTAAGGTATAAAAGGCTAAGGCGTCTATATAGTAGGATACGACTACTAGTAATATCGGAGCCTAGAGTTCTACCTAGTAGTATAGTTTACTCCGACCGCCTACTAGGAGCCTACTTAAGGTATCTAGTACGATATATAAATAGCTAGGCCTATAGATTACCTATAGCTAGAACTAAGAGAGATATACCGAGTTACGTACGAGCTTAAGGTTTAGCTTATCTATCGTAGTAGTAGTTATAAGGGAGGTTTATTAAGAGATACCTATAGTTATACTATAATCTAAGAAGATTATAGCGGGCTTTTCGCTTATATAAATAAGGTAGTATAGCTTTTTTACTATCTATACTAAGCTAGATACCTCTAGTTTAGTTAGCTAATATCGAGTCTCCGAGCCTATAAGGGCTTTACTAAGGAATATAATAATCTAGATATCTTCCTTCTTAAATAGGTAGGCTTTATTACTATCTATATTAGGTAGTAGATTACCCTTAACTATATAAACTATTACCCTAAACCTATACTCGTAAGAGGCGTCGATATTATAGTAGGTCTAGTAGGTTCGATCGAAGTACTAAAGGAAGTATAGCTATCGAAACTAGGCTTAGATTACGTTAAACGAGATACGTAGCGCTAGATCGTCTAATAAGATAGCTATACGTCTAGTAAATACCTTCCTAGCGTTACCTACTACGTTTAGGGCTACCTTTAAGAGGTTAGTCTTAGCTACCTAGAGAGGACTAGAAAGCTAGGCGAAGTAAGGGATCTAGTTCCTTAAATAATTAACTATTCCTATATATATCTCTAGAGAGTAGAGGTCCTTCGGAAAGTCGATATTAAGGAGCGCTTTAATACGGTCCTCTTCGGCTACTATACCTAGTCTACTAATACGTTAGCCTAGTAGGGTAGTAGATAGGAAGCTAATAAATATCTTCTTAGAGCTAAGGCTAATTAATCGCTAATCTAGTAAAGCTATTACCTATTCTAAAGCCTCTATATAGCTATCTAGGCTATCTAACTATATAATAATATCGTCTATATAAGTATAGGCAAAATGCCTATAGGACTATAAGATCCTATCTAATTACTACTAGACGTACTATACTAAGTTATAGTACCTTATCACTATAATATTAAAGGTCTCCTAGCCTCTATAGGTATTTACTATTATTTTATACTAGTCGTTCTTAGAGAGGAGCTACTAGTAAAAGAACGACGTTATATCTATAGTACTAATATAATAGGTACTCTAAAGTTCTATAAAAAAGTCGGCCTATAAAGAGATCTAGTAGCTATCTATAACTAATATACGATTAAGGCCGCGAATATCTACTACTACCTAGAGCTTATCGATTATTTACCCTAGGTTTTTAGGATTAGGGACTTTTATCTATACGATAAAAATAGGGAAGGTAAATAGTATAGGCTATATAGTATAGTATAGCTTACTAGTACCTTATAGTTAGTCGAAAGTCTTATTAATAACCGCTCTATCCCGAGCTCCTACTAGGTAAGCCTTTAGGGGTAGTAGGTAGTCCTCCTAGTCGTATACGAGAGAGATAGGTATATACTAGTTATCTAGTATAGCTACTATTATACCTCGATTAGTAAAAAGGTCTAAGAAGCGACTAGTTAATTCCTTATACTATACCTAAGTACTTTTATTACTATATATAGTAATTCTATTTAGGAGCTTCTACTTAAGCGTAGGATCTACTATAGTATCTAAAAGCTAAAGGGCTACTATACTATAGTCTAAGGCCTTAAGCGCGAACGCCCCTTTATAGTACTACTTAGATAAACGTTCTAGCTTTATAAAAGTATTAATAGTAAGGAGCCTATTAGAATTATTACGTACTTAGACGAATATAAAGTTAGTATCTATAATATAGTTATAGCTACGTACGCTAGTATAGTATTTAAAGGTACTATTAAAGGAGAAATCTACTCCCTAAGGGAGCTTACCTTAGCTATAAGTAACTAGAACGTTTTAGAGAGTACGTAGTAGGATTACTATATACTACTAGGCGCGAACATCGCGGCTTTTAAAGCGTAGCTCCTTTCGTTTAACTACGGCTTTAAAGGTAACGCCTTAGTAGTATAGTAGCGTAACTATACTATTTACTATATCGATAACTATACCTTCTAAGCTAATAATATCGAGGCCTACGAGGAGCTTTAGAGGTAAGTTATTAAGCAAGTAGACTTCCTTTTTAATTAGGGCCTATATAGGCTATCTATTACGTAGGTATAGGATCTATATAGGTAGCTCTACCTATATATCGCTAATATAAGTATCTACTATATCCCTAATTTCCTAGAGCGGGTTAAGCTTATAGAGCTAAAGGTCTAGCTTCGCCTAAAGGAGCTATATATAGTTAGTAGTCGATATAGTATACCTTATATTAAAGACTATAGTATAAGAGTTAAACTTATCTAGGGAGATAGAAAAACGTATATACTACTAAGGTCTAAAAGCCTAGCCTATAGGTTTTACTATTACTATAGTAGACTCGATAACTACTATATCTAAAGGTATACTTACTAGGCCTTTAAATAAGGGCGAGATAGTCTTTAGGGTAGTTAGATACTATAGGCGGATATATTAGAATAATAGGTTACGTATAGCGAAACTAGCCTTATAGGTATAGTATATCTTATACGATATTAAGCTATAAAATACGTATACTATACTATAGGCTAAGTAAAGCTCTAAGGAAGCGGTTACGGAGTCGACTAAAAGACTAGAAAGAGGGTAGCTACCTACTAATATAAAGAAGCTATCTATATAAATAGGAGCTACCGAAGGCTCTAGGACGTTAGCCTTAGCTAATACCTATTACTATTATAGAGCGACCTCCTACTCCTTAGAGCTAGGAGTCTAGGTAGCCTCTATAGATAGGTCGTCGATATAGTAGGCGTAAGTTATATCGTTAGGTAGCTTATCGTACCTATTAGGGGCTATATTATCGAATTAGCCCTCCTAGCTACCTTCTACCTAGTAGCTACTATTAGCTAGATAGCGGTTACTATTATTAGCCCTATTATTTTACTAATAGGGCTTCTCTTCGCGGACCCTTATACTTTCGTTTTAGTCTATAGCCTACCTACTACTAATTAACTACTAGTTTATCCTCGGTTCCTTATTTACGCTTCCTCTCTTATATAGTAGAATATATAGGTAGTTCTATTATTAGTTAGTATAGAGCGGAGGTAGTAAGGCTAGCTAGAGTAGTATAAAAGAACGGTTATTAGTACTACGCTCTAAAGGTACTATCCTATTATCTAGGCGCCTAGGCGGTCTACTATATACTAGGTTAGCTAGCTTACTTATTACGACCTTTTTAGCCTAAGTTTCCTCGAGGTCTTAATATATCTTAATAAATACGTAGGTTCTAGTATAATAGTTAGGCTTAGGGATTAAGACTCTAAAAGCTAGATTAAAGCGAATATAGGCCTATAAGAGCTTTATATACTCTTCTTTAAAGCCTACCTCCCTAGCTAAGCGTATAATAGTTATAATAAACTTAGTAATCGGATACTAGCTATAGATCGAGGCCTAATCGACTACTACGTCTCTAGCTTATATATAGCCTTTATCTAAGATAATTTATACTCCCTAATTAAAAGTCTCTCTTAGTTATTAAGGCGCTTACCTATCTTAGCCTACTTACGCTCCTAGGCTAGTAGTTAGTAGATAAACTATTCCGCTACTATACCTTATAAGTACTAGCTAAGACTCCTCTATACCTCGCTAAAGCCTATAGTATTAGCTTACTCTTTAGTAGACTCGATAAACATATATACTAACTTATATATATATCGAGAGCCTACTAAAACGATATCGCTCGACTAGTTAGTATAAAGAGTCGGGTCGAAGTACCTAATATAATCTAGTTTAAAGCTAGGCTTCCGCTTATAGTTAGTATCCTCTTCTTCTTCCGAGCTATACGAGCTATAGGAAAGGGAACGTCTAGACTAGCTATAGTACCTATAGCTTCTATAATAATAGTAGCTAGAGAGTACGCGATAGTTAGTAGCCTCGGAGTCTAAACTATTATCGTCCCTATCGTTATTAGAAGGGTCGTCCTAGCGATATCTATCTATCTACTTATCTTACTTATACCTTCTCTTATCCTTCCTTAAATAAGGATAGTATCTATTAGAATACTATAAATAATAGGAGCGGTATAAAGAGGAATCTAAACCGTTATTAGAGTCGTTACCTAGTATAGCGTAGGCTCTAGTAGTAGGTAAACTAGTATAGTAGAGCCTTTTATTATACTTAGCTACTATTATAGCCTCGAGGTTATTCTATACTCTATCCTAAACAATATTAGGAGCTCGCTCTAGTACTAGACGAGGCCTATATTCGGCCTCCTAATACTCGTATACGTCCTATTTAGAAGCTTAGTATTCGTAGTCCTTAGCTATTTCCTACTAGAATAACTCTCTAGCGTTATAGATCGCCTTCTCGCGAGTCTCGTATAAGAGAGTATAGAGGTCGTCCCTTATTAATACTACTAGCTTATCGGACTAGGAGTAGCGACTAGACTAGGGATCTAAGCGAGCGGGTTACTTACCTTAGGCTCTAGTAGAGAGGCTAGGCCTAAGTATCTCCTCTATAGTAGCTAATATATAGGCGTTATTAGACGGATTAGTATTTAGCGCTTAGTAAGAGTTATAACGCTCTAGCTACGGATTATTATCTTCTATAGATAAGATTACGCTAGGGCGCGTATTATTCTATAGATAGCGCTTACCTACGTAAGTACGACGTATTACTACTATATTATCGCTCGGTAGGCTTAACTTAGCGATAGAGCTAGAGGAGCTAGCTAGGCTCGGTAAAGGTAAGCTAGAAGAGCTTACTAGACTAGGTAGGCTAATCGTTACCTTAGGGATACTATCTACTAGTTTTATAGATAGTATAGTAAAAGCTTTAGTCTTAAGAGTAGCTTATAAGTATAGAGATATCGCTATAGGACTAGGAGTATAGTACTACTCTAGGAGCGTCGTAAGCTCTAATAAGGGAGAGTTTAATAAAGGTCTAGGAGGCGTTACGACTAGGTTAATAAAGTAACGATAATTCTAAAGAGTAACTATCTCTACTTATAGGGTTTTAATAATAGCTAAGAGCTAACTTCTATTAATATACTACTAGCCTAGAAACTTAAGTCGAAAGTCTAAGGTATCTATTAGGTATAAGTCCTAGACTATAGCTTCTAGTAGATAGTAGTAAGTATTAATAAACTCTATTAGGTAAACGACTCTAGAGAATTTCTTTTAGTTAAAGGTCTTTACTTATTTAGAGTTACTACTATAGGCTAGTAGCTAACTAATAATAGTAATTAACTTATTCGAAAGTTAGGGGAGCTACTAGTACTTAAAGGGCTCTAGTACTAGAGCTACTAGATTAATAGTAGATTAGGTTAGTAGGATATATAATAAGAAAGCCGATTAGCGTAAGAGGTTTACGGATAATAAGAGAGTAGTTAATCGTCTTCGAGGATTCTAATATAGGCTATAGGTTTAATAAAGGCTATTTTACTAGTCTAGCTAGTAGTCGCGAGACCCTAGCTTATTAGTTCTCGAATAGCTAGTAGGTTAGCTCCTTCTAAACCCTATAGAGTAAACGTTCCGGATTATTAATAGCCTAGTTAATAGTTAGTACTAGGAGGGTAATTAAGATCTAGGCTAGTATCGCTATCGTAGAGTATACTAAGGTCTATAGGCGTAATCCTTTAAGGAGCGGACTTAGTAGCTCTAGTTCCTTAGACTAGCTAAGAGATACGACGTAAGCGGGTAGCTAGGGTAGGCTTTATAAGCGTTAGCTATAGATTAGCGATCTTCGAAGCTTAGAGGGTTGTTATTTAAAGATAACTAGTATAGATTACTAATCGTATATTCTTAGCTACTAAAATAATACCGAAAAGCTAAGGGGTAACGTTTTATATATATAATAGTAGTTTATTATTAAGAGTAAGCCTTAGAAGCTTAGCTATCTATATATATAATAGGCTAGCCTACTAGTACTAGGTATACCTACTCTATAATACTTTGTCTATATACGCTTATATTCCTACTAGAGATTATCGTTCTAGCGCTATAATTCGGCTATATTATTACGAAGCTATATAATAGTCTCCTTATTCTCTTAATCGGTCTCGCGAGTAGCCTTACTATTAGTATATAGCTACGTATATAAGGTAGCTACCTTATTACTAGATCTAGAAAACTTACGCCTAGTATTAGTAAGCCTTATTTAGAGTAAAGTATAGATAGCTTCGAGAGCTATATTCTACTACTATAGGCTAATATTCTTAGTACGTAGAGTATTAGCGCTATTATTAGCTTCGAAGAGCTTACGCCTAGTATTAGCGAGAGCTATATTCTATTACTTTAGCTCGGCGTTCTTATCGTATAAGGTTATAGCTTTATTATTAATAATAGTAAGCTTATACTTAAGCTCCTTAAGCTTAGTAGTAAATCTAGCTTACTTAGTCTCGAGCGTACTCTAATCTACCTATATAGCGCTAATCTCGTTCTATAGGCGCGTATTATCGTTACTAGCTACTTTAGTATCCTCTTTAGCTTAGGAGAGTAAGTTTTATAGCTCTAGAATTATCGCCTATAGTTTAGTAACTTACTACTAAGATAGCTTAAGGTTATTCTAGAGAGACTTATACTCTTTAGCGAGCTTAGAGAAAGTACTATTATCGTTAGTATATTATTTAGAGAATAAGTAGAGAGAATAGGAATATACTAGCCTTAATTATTAATAGGCTCTATAGACGTATTATCTAGGTCGCGTATAAGCTACTAATTTCTATCTTCTAGGTTAGCGATCTTCTACTCTAATAAGGTAATAGTAGTAGAGCTCTTATCTTATACTTCTTATATAAGCCTTTTAGTCTTAGTAGCTTATCTCTACTTCCTCTAGTCGATTCTAGTAATACTATTAATTTTAGCTCTCGCTATTATCTCGTCGAAGTTTCTAGCTAGTAGTAGCGCTTACTTAGACGAGTTAGAGTCTATCTCGAGTAGCGTAGCGTAGATTATAATAAGGTAAGTAGGATAGCTAGAGCTTTTAGTAGAATATAAGGAGTTAGATAATAGTAAGGTAGTAGGAGATAGAAGTATATAGAAGAAGATAGAGTAAAGGCGAAAGAAGACGAAAGATATTAGAGAGGTATAGTAGTAAAGCTAGTAGTTAGAGAAGTTACTAGAGATAAGAAAGGAATAATACTTAAGCTATATACGCTATAAAGTTATAGGATAATACGATATTAGGTAACTTATATATAAGATAAGCTACTTATTATCGTAGTCCTTCTATCTATTATATTTATACTAGTATACCGAAATTATTACTACGCTTCTTATCTTTTATTTAATAGGCGCCTAATACTATAGCGCTTTAAAAACTCGCTTAGAATATCCTATAGTCGCGAGTATCCTAGAGGCTATAGTTATTTCGAGTATCTTATATTAGGTATTTATAGAATATCTAGATAGCTTTTATACGTATATAAGTCTTTTAATAATCTTAAGAGTATAAGTACTTACTATAAGGTAAGTATAATTAGCTATATAATAGGAACCTATAAGATACTTCGTAACTATAAGGAAGTACTAGTATTAGAGAATCTTATATAAGAATCGAGACTAAGCTCTTATCTAGCTAGGATAATACTATAGGAGATAATCTACTACTTACGAGTATTATATAGGAGCTTAGGTTTAAACATTTAATATTAATATATAGCTTAAGGTCTTCCTATCTTTATATAGCTATTAAGGAAGACTAGAAAGTAAGGAGGTATTAGTACTCTATAGGATATATCTAAAGCGATAAAGCTAATACTTAAGCGCTAGGCCTTATCTAATATAATATAATATTATAAGTATATCTTAAGGCTTTTCTTAAAGTAGGTAAGCTAAGATATATTAATCTACCTAGTATTCTATAGTCTATATATAGTACTAGCTAGGAAGTACTCTCGATTATCTTCCTATATAGCGATAAAGTCTTATACTTTACTCTACTACTAGCTTAATTAATTCCTATATATTATACGATAATAGTAACCCTTAGCTCGTATTTATATAGAAGGTAATAGAAGCTTAAACTCGTAGTCTTTACTCTTTACTTACTACTATAAATTCTTTACCTTACTACCTTATAATAATAATACTACCTTTTACTCTTAAAGCGATTCTACTACTAGTTAACCTTAGGAATACCCTAGCTATAAGGCCTTTCTATACTATAACTATAGTATTCTACTAAACCTAATAGCTATAACTATAAGTACTATATATTTACTCGTATAAGTATTATAGCGAATAGGCTACGCTCTAGTATAGAGTAACCTATAATAACCTCCTTTACTTTATTATTAATAATACGCTTACCTTATTAAGTATAATAGATCGCGCTATTATACCGACTATTATTATACCGACTATTAGTATAGTCTCTAATAGGAGCGATATAGATTATAGTCGTAAGTAAACTACTTTCTACTAATATAATAAACGGACTAAACTAATAATCTTTAGTCTTTAGAATACTATACGAGCTTTTAGAGTATAGTCTTATATTCTATAAGCCTTAATACCTACTATATAGTTACTTATAAGTTTGCTATAAGTTAAGAAATATTATTAACTACTTAGTAGGAAAGATATAGTATTATATATAGAATATTAATAAGTATATTATATAGAGCTATACTATAGACTACTACCTTATTATCTATAGCTATAAAGGTCGCCTACTAAGTATTAATTTTAAAGGCGAGCTACCTAAGAGTATACGCCTTCTTAAACCTATCGAGTTTCTAGAGCCTAAGTAAACTAAATAACCTAAGGATTAAGATACTCTAGAGAATAATAAGCTACTAAATCCTAAGCTATTAAAAGAGCCTAGTAAGGGAAAGTATAAGAACTTCGATCTTACTACCTACGAAGAGGTACTTATTAGCTATAAGCGTAATCTATTAGTCGTCTACTTTAGTAAGTAGTATAGCTTAAGTCCTTCCTATCGTAGTACTATCTCCTAAAAAGTTATTTCCTAAAACCTATACTAAGAGCTACTATCTATTACTAAGTTATATTTTAATATACTTTTATATAAGCTAGTAGTTATAGATACGATAGTTAAATTCTATATACTAGAGTATTATAGGATATTCTATAAAACTATCTATAACCTACGTAGTATTTAGTATACTAACGTAGCCTAGTTAACCTATAGGCCTTACTACTCTCTACTATTCTCTAAGATTAGGAAGTATAGTAATTATAACTAGGAATCCGAGTTAATAAACTAGTCTCTAACTTATATTAATATCTAGGTTAAGAGCTTTAACCTCGAGCGTAGTAACTAGTATAAGTTAGATCTAAGACTTAAGCTAGCGCTATATCTATAGAATAATATAAATAACTAGATAGCGACTATAGAGATACGTAGTACTATAATCTTTAGGCGTAGATTCGACTACTTCTACGAAGACTATCTACTAGAATATAGGCTAAAATCGAGGTTTAATAAGTTTCTATATCTTAACTATAAGGACTAGATAAAGTTATATAGACCTCTATTATAATATAGTAGTATTACTTCTTTTAAGAGTTATAGTATATTCTAGAATAGTAATAACGATAACTTAGATATTTACTCTAAGAACTATCTAATATATAGTAGACTACCTTATACTACCGACTCTAATAACTCTCCTAATACTACTAAGTATAGTATTCTAGTAATAGATAGAGCTAATAATTTAGTAGACAATAGAGCTGCTAATTAACTTAGTAGTATCGCTAGTAGTCTAGTAAAGAGCCTATTCTACTACTTTACTAGCGTTTAATCTATATCTATAACTCGCGACTAGCTCTCGTACTTTAATTAGCGTATTACTTACGCTATAAACTAAATACAACTCGCGACTAGCTCTCGTATACCTTAACTAGCGTATTACGTACGCTATTAACTAAAAAAATAGGTATTCTAAGAGGATCTTTAGGTATAAGGATAAGGTATAAATAGGCTTACTATTTAGATAGTCCTAAGTTAAATATATTATTTCTAGCTCTACTTCTCTCGATATATCTATACTACTTATACTTCTCTCGAATAGTCTTCGCTATTACTAGACCTTAGGAGATAGCTACTAAGAAGGGAAAGATCTAACGAATTAAGAAGTAGAGGAAAAGTAGCTAAACTCTACGAGGCTCTCCTAATTAAGATAAAGGAAAAGAAAGAAAACCTCTATAATACTACCTTAACTCTAAGCTTCTCTATCCTCTACTCTATTATTACGTAAAGATTCGATATTTTTAAATAACTATATTTCTAGAGGCGTATAAAAAGTAACTACTTAAGTCTTAGGAATAGCTCTAATATATTAGCTACGAGATTCTCTATAGTATAATCTATATTCTACCTAAGCTATATAGTAAAGTATTTAATAGATTCGATTAGCGTATTAGAGAAGTCGGAACTAAAGAGGATATAGTTCTTTCTCTCTTTTCCTAGAAGTATAAATAGAGCCTTAAGATATATAGGACTACTTATAGCTATAGTATTATAGTAAAATACCTATACCTACTTAAGGAGCTTATCGCGAGATATACTAGGACTAAAGGTAGCTAGCGAATATAGTAATAGACTAGCGACCTAGTTAATTAAGTATAGTAGTATTCTACCTATATAAGAGAGAATAATCTTATACTCCTTCGCGTAGCGACTTAAGATATACGAGATAATTAGATTAAGTATAGTATAATCTATCTTATAAGGATAATTAAATATAGGCTAGAGTAGATTACCTATACTACTTAGTAAGCTAATAGCGTATATAGAGTAAATAAGAACTACTACTTTTTAGGTACTTAGAGTATCATAAATTAGAGTAAATAATAGGTCGCTAAGGTATTTAGGCGAAGACTTTCTATACGATATTAAGAGGATAACTCTATTAGCTACTAGTTTATTAAGAGTATAAACGATCTTAGTAAGTACTTCTTTAGTATAAGTTAGATCGGGAATACTTATAAAGAAGCCGAACCTTTATAGCCTTCTACTATAGATCTTTATATAGTACTTATTATAGCTTCTTACTAAGGCTATAGTAGTAGTAATATCTTTCTTAATATCTAGTCTAGGTACTATATAAGATAAGATAGCTATAGAAACTCCTAGCTTACTATAGATTATATCGTCTAGCTCGATAGTCTAGTTAGAAATATACTATTCTAAAGAGTTACCTTTACTTCGTATAAGTACCTCTATAAAGACTTATAGGTAGATATAATAGTATACGTTAATCTTTCTTTAGGTTAATATACTCGTATATCTCTTAGTATAGTAGTTAAACGTATATATAAGCTACTAATAATAGTAGTAAGTCGTAATAAAATAAAGAAATATAAGTAAGCGAGAATAAGGAGCTAAGAGTTATATAGAATCGTAAGGCTAGAAAGAAGATTAGTAAATCTAGGATAATCTAGGATATATAAGATTATAGCTACTATAAGGTAGCTAATTACTACTCTATCTATCCTTTACCTTTAGAACTAGCTCTAATTTATCGATCGTTAAGATAAACGATACTATAGCGTAATCGTAGCCGAAATATATATCTATTACCTTTAAATAGATATCTCGAAAGCCTTAGGTACGATACGCCTTCGAGACTCTTAGTAGCTTTTTATAGTATATAGGTTATACGAATAGGATAAGGTATTATATCTTCTTACTTTATATCTATAAAATCTCTATTACCTATTATCTAATACCTACTTATAACTATACGTAATATACTAGCTCTCGAACTTCTAGGCGTTAGTCTTTATTATAATATAGTCGGATCTAGCCTATTATTACTCTTAATTACGAGCGCTAATAGCTATAGCTTAGTCTAGAAGCCTTTAGTATAGTATCTATCTATATACTATATAGTCGTCTACTATAATCGCTAAAGCTTCTCCGATAGTATTATTATAGACGTATAGAACTACTCCGACTACCTAAATATAGATATAAACGATACTACTAGCTTTGTTACGTATTTAAGTTCTAATATTAGGGCTACTATAGTTAGTAATTCCTCTAGTACTATCGTTAGCCTTAACCTACTACTAAAGTATCTCGCGCGTAT
This sequence comes from Cladosporium velox, assembly GCA_024604135.1. Taxonomy (NCBI): domain Eukaryota; kingdom Fungi; phylum Ascomycota; class Dothideomycetes; order Cladosporiales; family Cladosporiaceae; genus Cladosporium; species Cladosporium velox. The sequence goes on along the minus strand of JANIIF010000006.1, from coordinate 950 downwards.
ACTTAAGCTTATATACTATAAACTCCTAGCGTTTAGCGCGCTTCTACTATAGCTTCGAGCGATAGGCGAAGTAGTAGTAAACTATATCTATAATATATATATAAAGTCTAGTTCTATCGCTACTATAAATACCTTTATTAGTAGTCTAGCTATTACTAAAGAAGGAGCTCTAATATAGTCGCTAATATATCTAAGCTATTTATACGAGATTCGAGTAAATACTTAATTCTAGTTTTAATTCGAGCTATAATAGTATCTAACTTCTAATATCGATATTATAGGCTTAGTTATATTAAAAGAGAAATTCGTACTAGTAGTAGGCTCGGAATCTAGAGATAAAGTAAGTATCGCGCCGATCGTAAGTATTACTTAGGCTATAGGAAAAGATATTTTAAGACTACTAAGTAGCTACCTTAGTTTCTTAAGTAATACTAAGGCTTAGGTAACTACGTTATTAGAGAGTACTAAGAGATAGATACTAGATACTAGATAGTTAGTAAAACGTATATTTAAGTAGTAGTTAGAACTATCTAAAATACTATTAAATCTAGATCTCCTTATTAGTAAGCTACGATATACTATCTATATTAAAAAAGGAATTATTATCGATCGGAAAAGTAAAATCTTAGAAGAGATCTAGGAAGTTCTCGAGTATAGTACTAATTCTATAAGAAGGATCCTAGGCTGAATTATCCTAAGTTTGTTAAATCTTTAAATAGATTTTTTATAGAGCTACTTTATAGATCCGTACTAACTTACTTAGATACTTATATACCTAGAAAAGCCCGATTATACTTTCCTAAGTACTATATGTTTCTGAAATTAGGAAAAGATCTAGCTATAAGCCTAATATAGCGAGTACTATAGTAGTAGTATATATATAGAATATTCTATACTACTAAGTAGGTAAAACGCTAGTACTATATATATAATAATTAGAGATAATAGAT